>OZ035985.1:25190000-27690000 GCA_964035005.1 Erebia palarica | reverse complement strand
GTCACTCACTGATTCATCACGAGATTTCAAAAACTATTGCATGTATAGAGCTAAAATTTGGCAAGTAGGTAGTTTATAAATTGGAGAGGTCAGATAAGAAGGAATATTTGAAGATTCCGCCCCTAAAGGGATAAAATAGGGGTTGGAAGTTTGTATGAAAGTCCTATATTTCTGAAGTTAGACTTATGAAAATTGGCAGTTAAGTTATTAGTTATGAATAATAAAAACCTATATAAGCAATTTTACGAAGATCTACCCCAAAAGAACTGCAATGTGGGTTGGAAGCTTATATGAGGGTTCCAAGTTTTCGAAGTTAGAGACTTGACAATCGGGATTTAGGTTATTAGTTTTAAGTTATAATAAACTAAATACGCAATTTTACAAAAATCTACCCCAAAAGGGGTGCAATGGGGGTTGGAAGCTTATATGAGGGTTCAAGTTTTTGAAGTTAGAGACTTGAAAATCGGGATGAAGGTTATGAGTTTTAAGTTATAATAAACTGTATACGCAATTTTATGAAAATCTACCACACAGAGGGTGAACTAGGGGTTGAAAATTTGAATGAAAGCCCCATGTTTTTGTAGTTAGAGACTTGAAAATCTGGGCTCAGGTTATTAGTTTTAAACAATTACAACCTGTATGCGTAATTTTACTAAAATCTACCCCAAAAGGGGTGCAATGAGGGTTAGAAAGTTGCATAAGGGTTCTATGATTTTTAATTATAGATATAAAAATCATCAATTAGGTTATAAGTTTTAAATAATAAAAACCTGCATAAGCTTTATAAAGCATCTATAGATAGGCTTTTTGCAGCGGGAAATTTTAATAATATCATAGGAAATCCGAAATTGTACCTACGCGGACAAAGTCGCGGGCGACCTCTAGTTTCTTCATAAGCGCAAAGTTTAATTTTCTTCCCCTAGATCTAGAAAATGTATTCAGTAGGCACGCTTTACTGTTAATGGTTATAAAATATACCTACTGAGTGTCTTGTATTTAAAGTGAACCTATTTCCGTGTGATTTTTCATTTAATTCAAATGCAGCTGTGAGGAGTAATGTTTTATTCATATTATCATGATACGGTTGAACAAGATAACGTTTAAAGCTTTATAGATGTTTTATACTTCTAAATACTTGTGAACAGTCTTACTTAATCTACCTACTAGGTAGGTATTAAGTAGTAGGTAGGACAATTTTTATTTATATCAAAAGTTAGTAAGTAGGTACATTTCTGTAAGCTAAGCTAGAAAATCACAGTGGTAAGAAACCGGCGTGGTTACTGGGTATAACTGTTAAGGTCGTAGCTCACTTATACGACACCGCTTCCGCACAGCACCCGCATCGCTCCGCCTCAAATAGCACTGACCACACGCTGTCCACTCGCTGACAGCTAGCAGACAGCTCATGGTCTGCCCATATGGGCTTAAGCTCTGTAGTTACACTTTTCAGTGACAGGGTAAAATAGCAAACAGTGCGCCGACTGCAGCACGATTGAAGCTTACGGTAAGTAAGACGTATAAACCATCGAGCAGATAGATTGCGGCAAGCTCGCTTGCCGTGCGTTCTTTGCCATCTTACGCTGTCACTGTAAAGTGTAACTACTGAGTACGAGCCCATATTAATTGAATGATCATATTTCTGCTGTATGGGAGCGGTGTGGTATCAAATGAGCTACGCACCTTGACTACCACAATGACCTTTGCACTTTTGAATTTCGAGCAAATATTATTCATAAATATTATTGTTTTATTATTTCTAACATTATACTCCATAATCAAAATTCATTAATATTGTTATTAAAAAATTAAGGACCGCAACTATGGCCATTTTATCGATTGTAATCAAAATTCCTCTTACCTAATACCTACTGGCAAGTTGGCTACATATCGGTATTCAAGTGCTTAGTACGCAAACATAGCCCGAATTCTAATGTTGACAACGGCTTGCATCGCAATGTTCGCATTTATCATGCATTTCCTAGGTCATCCACAGATGGTAGTTACATAATTTGTTTAAAATTAATCTAAATATAATAAATACGAAAGCGTACCGTAGCGTTGCGTGTATGTCTGTATGTCTGCCTGACTTTTCAGGACCTATCCACTAGCCCATATACCTACTGCGAGATAGCTTGGTTCCCGAAGATGGACATAGGCATCCTGGAAAATCAGTAGTTTTAAAAACTTTAATTTACGCGGACCAAGTGCGATCTTACATTTAATATGTTTATCAATTGTGTCTTCTTACCAACAAGAAAAGTGAAAACACGATATTGCAAATTTTCTTGTAAAGGCACTATCTTCGTCTGTCGATAAAATTTTACTGTTGCGAGAGGTATATAGGTACCTACGTGGAATTTAGTTTATTGGAATTTTCAAATTACGTTACCTGTTTACCGGTACGGATAAGCTTTTGCTATGCTAGGTAATAATATAACAACATGGTATTATAATATTCTCTTTGATGTGAAGGTCCCATTTCATGTTTCAAGGACAACTGGTGCAACTTTATAGGTAGTTATAACAATGACCTCAATTATATATGTCGCCGTAAAATTGTAAAAACCGTTAGATTGTAATCTTTTTTTTTATTGCATGATAGGCTTGCGCTTGACGACAATCATGCTTAGTGCAAAGCAATGATGAGGTCTAGGTTGGAACGCGCTTGCCTATAAGATGCCTATTCACTCTTGCCTTGAAGGTACTTAAGTTATAAGTGTCAGGAAACACGTGCGCTGGGAGGGTGTTCCACACCCTAGCGGTTCGTATCAGAAACGTCGAGCAAAAACGCTTCGTGCGAGCAAATTGAACGTCAACCACGTAAGGGTGCCAACGCTCACGGTTTCTCACTGTTCTGTGGTAGAACGGAGAAGGAGGAACAAGGTTGTGAGATTCCAGAGCACACGCCCCATGGTATATCCGATAGAACATCGATAAGCAGGCGACATTGCGTCGGTGTTGTAGACTCAGCAATTTCGCCTGCGTAAGTGATTGATCGCCAATTATTCTTCGGGCACGGCGATCTATCGAGTCTAATGTATCGAGTTGGTACTTGGCGGATCCATCCCAAAGGTGGCAGCAATACTCCATGCCAGAACGAACTTGTGCCTGATAAAGAATGAGGCGCTGTTCTGGCGTGAAGCCTTTGACTCGATACATTTCCCGAAATTGAGGTTGGGAGAGATGTCAATTCCCAAGAGCTCAATATGATCACTAATCGGTACGGATATACCACGGAAAGATGGAGCCAAGGTGAAGGGGCTCCTCTTTGCAGTAAATAAACACGTTTGTGTTTTGGTGGCGTTGAACTCGACTAAGTTGGCGTCACCCCAATCGGACACCTCCTTAAGAGTCGAGTTAACGCGATCCACCAAGGCCTCTCTTTGCTCACGTATCTCAGAAGCGCTGGCTCGAGAACTGGACATGTATCTCTCCGTAACAGTGCTGTCATCAGCGTACCCAAAGATACCGGGTTTTAGAAGATCGTTGATGTGCAGCAGGAAAAGTGTTGCGGAGAGAACAGACCCCTGAGGAACACCGGCATTGACAGCCATTAGGTCAGAGGAACAGCCGTCGACGACCACCCGGAATGACCTGTCACTCAGGAAATCAGATATCCAGTTGCAGAAACCAGTGGGAATCCCGTACGCGCGGAGCTTACTGAGAAGACTGCCGTGCCAGACCCGGTCAAAAGCCTTCGATATATCGAGAGAGACAGCAAGTGCCTCGCCGTACTTCTCGATGGTTTCGCCCCAAGTATGTGTGGCATACACTAGAAGATCTCCAGTAGACCGATTTTTCCGAAAGCCGTACTGACTTCTAGGTATGCTAGGAGCTTGTTGTTAAGCACACGTTCCATACTCTTACAGAGGATAGATGTGATGGCAATAGGTCTGTAATTGGCCGGATCAGCACGACTCCCCTTTTTCGGTACTGGCTGCACATTTACAACTTTCCACGACTTGGGGAATTAAGCAGTTTCAAGAGAGAGGCGGAACAAGCGTGTTAGCACAGGAGACTACTCAGGAGCACGATTCCTTAGAACAACTGCAGGTATACCGTCAGGACCACTGGCCTTACTCACATCAAGGTTTCGAAGAGCTTTTAAGACCTCATGCTGGTGTATGCGTAACTCCGGCATAGTGGAGTCAAATGGTGTGAGCGACGGTGGGATGTTACTATCAGCATTGAGCTGTGAGTTTACTGCGAACAGAGACGCATGCAGATTTGCTTTGTCTGTTGCAGTTACGGCCAGTGATCCATCGGGTTTCTGCAGAGGAGGCAGGGAGGAACGGCAAAAATTCGTCTCAACCGACTTCGCGAGCGACCAGAAAACTTTACTACCACTTGGGTACGCAGCTAGCTTACGTCCAATGCGACTTGTGCGGCTGAAACGAGCCTTCTCTAAGACCCTTTTGTAGGACTTGGCGGCAAAATTGAATTCCCGTTTCTTTAGTTTGACGTCCGGAGCTTTGAGCGCTCGCGCGTCAGCCCATGCCACAAACGCAGAGTACTTACGGGCCGCTGCAACTGCACATTCTGCGTTGTACCACGGGGGGGTCTTGCTATCAGACGATACGTCAGAAAATGGTATAAAATATTCCATTGCCTGACGTATCACTTGCGATATAGCACACTCACAGCTCGACGGATCATTGGTAGAGAAAGAAGCCTGCCGCCGCGGATAAGATGCAAAGAAGTGCCGCATCTCATCCCAATCTGCTAACCTGTATCGCCACACCCGCCTCTTCACAGATGGGTCAGAGGCAGGAGGGTAATAGTTGGATACAGATTTCACCAGACAGTGGTCAGAGGTACCCAATGGGGCGGAAACCGAAACCGAAAAACTGTCTGGATCTGTTGTCAGCAGAAGGTCCAAGCAATTGGGTGTGTGTCCATCGATATCCGGTATCCGAGTGGCTTCCTGAACTAACTGAGAGAGATCTAGCGATAGAGCAAATTTGCGCGCCTCTCTCCCAGCATGGTCAGTTTTCTGGTATGGGAACAGCCACTCCTGATGGTGGGCATTGAAGTCCCCCAGAAAGACCAGCTTAGCGGATGGATATCGATTTTAGACTGTTTCAGCCGTTTTGCCCAGGTAATTGAACAACTGAGTCGTCTCCTGGTCACCGCTATGCGAACGATATATGCACGCATAAATGGTTTGCTCTAACCCTGTATCAACCAGACACCACAGAACAGAAAAGTTCCGTACCTCCAAATTACGGAGACGCTGGCAGCAAATGTTATTACGAGCGTAGAAGCACACCCCCGCGCGAGGTTTAAAATTGTGCTCAAGCGCGTATCCGGGGTATTGAACGTACGCTTCATCCGTTGGGTTTTGAATTTGCGTCTCCGTAAGGAAGAGAAGATGCGGCTTGATAGTCTCAAGATGGTGGTGGACTGCATTGAGATTTGAGTGTAGACCTCGGATATTTGCGAGGTGCATTGTAAAAGAGAGGAGGTGCAGCCGCTGTGTTAATTTGCTTTTCTTTCTTTTACTTTTCATGTTGTGTACAAAAATGGAAGTTGTACGAGATGCTACATTCTTGACGCCGTGACCTTCGTCACAGCGACGCAAAAAGGAGACTCAACCTGGAGACCGCGGGGACGCCCGAACCCCCCTCGGAATCGCCATCGGGTCCTCTCTCCAATCGCCAACCGGCACGATGGAAGCCATCCCAGGATTTTTCGCGAGGTGGCGGGGCAGCCTTTTATAGGTGGCTGGCCTACTAATTGGGCCCCCAACTACCTGCGGTCGGCCAGCGGTGCACCATGCTTCGGATCCCGCTGCTCTCCAAACTGAGCCGCCCGGTGCCGCTACAACTCCGGTCAGAACCTGTCATTGAATGTAGCACTACTGTACAGACCCATTTCCCCATGTATGTCTCCTGCGAGCATCGCACCGGAACACGACGTACCCCACGACACAATGGGTCATGTCGCAAGATGCGCCATTTGGCAGCGCGTTTTTGCTCACATGGTGGTGTTGCAAGCCTCGGCCGAAGCCTACCACCTATGAAGATGTTGCTCATTTGGCACTAACCAGGGGTCACGTGTATGGTACTGAGGGATAAAACCTGACTTTAGTTCAACCTACGGACGCGAGCAACTTTAACCCCCAAATCTAACGCTTTTTATCTCTTTTATAAACTGTCGACAGATTGTGAACCATAACAGTTTGCAATTTTGCAACTTAGATTATAATCTAACGGTTTTTACAATCTTACGGTGACGTACAAAGCAAGTATAATTCAGACATATAGCTGTGACTCAAATTTCATGGATCTAGAAGCCGGAATAATGTTCGTACTGTCTCAAATTGATTGCAGTGGTTTCCTAAATCCAGCTTTGCTTAATACTAGGTATGTATAGTATACCGAATTCAACGCCAGCCCATTCTGTAATACTGAAAGCTTTTAAGATCTATATCGTCTATTATGCGATCGGTAGTTAGAGTAGTACACGATTAAGAGCACTTAGCATTTAGTTTGTTACTAAAAATTAAAATAATTAAAAAAAAAATGTAAGCATTTCCTTTCTTAAATTATTAATATTTATTGAATAGAAGCAGGCGTTACTTTGCGGAAGTCCATGATAGTGAATGAACTAGAAGTTTAATTCGCTATAATCCGCTACAGTAGACAAATCTGTGTGGTACAGTGCATGTCTTTCACCTGCAGAATGCGACACCCACCACCCAGCAATTCGCACACCAAACCACACAAATCCAAATCACTCTCAACGTACGTTTCACTCCGACACCGGAGCATCTTCAGGAGATGTTGACTCGACAATGCACGATTGTGAAGTGCCTATCGTATCGCAACTTCCGGCTTATATATCTTTTTGGCATGACTCATACTGAAGCCCCGCCCCCTCCCCTATTACTGTATAAATTGAGTAAAAGTGAATTTGATACGTTTATTTGTTCATTTAGCAACTCAAATCCTTTATTATTGTGTTTAATTATTTCTAATTGCTCCCAAACGCACATTCGAAACCCTTTATTACATTTATGCAGGATTTTATATGAATGGTTATTGCCCACCTCATGTCCACTGTCCAAAAGATGTTTAGCGAAGTGGGACCTTTGTGGTTGATCGTTCCTTTATGCAGACATATGTCCTTTATAGCGCGTCTCGAAATTGCGCCCAGTTTGACCAACATATGTGGCACCACATGCAGGACACTCAAGCTTATAAACACCCGATTTTTGATGATTCTTTAATTTATCTTTCCCATTGCAAATCCTCCGAAGTGTATTATTTGTCCCGAACGCGACATGCACATCATGTGATCTGAGCGTCTTTGCAATGCGCTCAGATATAGGTCCAAAATACGTCAAACTGGCTTTATATTTACTTATTTTATCCGATGTAGCCATGTAAAGATCTTTTCTAATTTGTACTGACTGCTGTTTTTTAATTATATTATTCACAATATTATGATTGTATCCATTTGAATGTGCGATTTGGTATATAACCTCTAATTCTTTCTTATAGTCCTCTTTTGACAGTGGAATGGACAATAACCTGTGCACATAGCTATGGAATGCTGCGAGTTTATGTTGCCAAGGATGACAAGACGATGCGGGTATAGTTGTGTCAGTAAATGTAGGCTTGCGATAAATTTTGAACTCATGTTTATTATTAACCCGGGATATAGTCAAGTCAAGGAAATTCAAAGATTTGCTCTGTTCTAATTCTGACTTAAACTTAATTTTTGGGTGCAATCTATTAAGTTTTTTAACGAATACATCCAGTTGTCTCGCTGTCCCCGTCCAACATATGATTATATCATCTACGTATCTGTAGTAGTAGAAAATACTGTTCTCATTCACTATGTGTTTATTCTCAAAGTTATCCATGAACATTTCAGCCATTAGAGGGCTTAGAGGAGAACCCATAGCTAGCCCCTCTTTTTGATGGTAAAAATGATCATTAAATTTAAAATAATTCTGCTCCATACAAATTTGCGTTAACTCAATTAATTCTGATATTTCATTAGGGTGTAACCGTTTAATTTCTAGCAATCCCTTTAAAATATCTAAAGTTTCACCCACTGGTACAGTAGTAAATAAACTTTCTACATCCAATGATAACAGCATACATTGGACAGGTAAAATTAGATCTTTTATATTCGTAACCAAGTGGCTGCTATTTTGATTTAATTATATCATTTATCTCCTTTGCCAGTTCATATGCTGGTGCACCAATATACGAAACGACTGGTCGTATTGGAATATTGTCTTTGTGAATTTTAGGCAAGCCGTACAATGTTGGGGCATAGGTATTCATCAAAATTACCCTTTGTTTTGATGCATTTTTTGGAAATATATATTGAGATTTATTAACAGCTAATCTAACCTTCGCAGCAAATTTTTTTGTTGGATCAGAAGGCAACTGACTAAACTCATCTCCCGAGATGAGAGATTAGTCAGTTGCCAGTCAACATCTCCTGAAGATGCTCCGGTGGTTTGGTGTTGTGCCTGTGCGAATTGCTGGGTGGTGGGTGTCGCATGCTGCAGGTGAAAGACACGCACTGTACCACACAGATTTGTCTACTGTAGCGGATTAAAGCGAATTAAACTTCTAGTTCATTCATTATTTATATTTGACGTTGATTTTGACTGTCTCGTTTTTATAGTGGTTAGCATGTTCGGCTGCGACTGACGAGGCTGCCCTGGGTTAAATTCCCGGGCCGGGCCATAAAATATTATTTTAAGTAGATATTGCCTCGATTAGCACGTAGGTCCTGCGCCTGATATCTTTTCAGCCGAGTCAGATTTTCCGTCCCATTGAGTTATCCAGTGATAAGGTTACATCTACATGAAATAGAAAGCAGGTTTCTTTTATGGTTGTTACTTTAAAATAGATACTTACATTACATATTCCGGCGACTCAAGGTCTATAATAATTTAAACTGAGACTGCTAACTGCTAGTTTTCTAAAATTTATAGGTGATTCGGGAAGAAAACGAAACAATGTATCTCAAATTATTCAAAGTGTTTATTATTACAGGAACTATTGTGGGTTTATACCCGCAATAGTTCAACGACGCAATAGTTAAAACGCTTCATGTTTTGACATAAAATTAAAACTGCTCAGCTAGGGCATACATTTGTA
Source organism: Erebia palarica (assembly GCA_964035005.1). NCBI lineage: Eukaryota > Metazoa > Arthropoda > Insecta > Lepidoptera > Nymphalidae > Erebia > Erebia palarica. The sequence goes on along the minus strand of OZ035985.1, from coordinate 27,680,872 downwards.
GGTAAAAAAGTTCGTGAAAGCTTATAATATAAGGGTTGTTGTTACCACACAGGATGATACAGGATCTAGCTAAGTATAAGTATTTATCTTATTGTTATGGTTAACGCGTAAGTTGCTTTTTATCGACTTAAAGGAGTAACTAAAAGAGTTTATGTATTTTAATTTAAAAAAAAAGTTTGTGTGTACTTATGCACGCACGCAATAAGTTATACTTTATGATAGCAAATAATAAATATCTTGAATATAGTTATCAGTTCTCACAAAACATACAGTAAATGTATTTTTTTATTTTGTTGGTAACGTCAGGGTATCGAATTTGGGTGTCGGCACAGTAAACAGATAGTCGGTGTGCGCGCGCATCGTAAAAATTCACTCTGATAATTTTTCCATAACGCGCCAAAAGAGTATATTTTAAAAGAATATTCTGTTGACATTGAGGTATCATATTATTATGAAGATTAGGATGACAGTTAGCATTCTATCCTTTTCTTTTGAGTGACTGTAATCATAAGAGGAAAATTAATAAACCAATCTTTACTTTTCTAATAGCATCTGGATCGGGTTATACAAATTTAATGGTTAGAACTAAAAAATTACGATACAGTCTCCGCACAGAATTCCTACTTATGATTACTTTGTAACTATATAGTTGCAATTTATTGATGTATCAGGGCTCTAATCGAGCTGCCGTAGCGCATCAGGCATTGCTAACACCAGAATAGTCTGCTTTTTGCAGTCATGCGCAAAAGATCCGTGATGGTAATCCGGGTGCGAACCATCGCCAAGAGACTTCTGAGTTTGTGAGCCAGAAGGCTCGACTACTCTTATATTATGTGAAACAGAATACCTACTCACTGATACATTTATAATTTTATTATACATTTATTAAAAACTAAGTTGAAGTTTCTCCCTCCTTAAATGAATAAGTACTTAATATTAACCTCGTCTCGAAACTTGTCTATTGTTGTTTGGTTTTCATTAAAAATTAACGATTCAAAGCTAGTTTACCAACGATCTTACAATCTACAATGGTAAGCTTACACCCATCGAACTATAATGCTTAGAACAGAAGTTTCTAACAAATTTCCGCTCGAAAAGTAGGAAAAACAACAAATGTAAGTTGTTCGGTAGTAGGTACTACTTAATTGCGTGTGAAAAAGATGTTTTTAATAATTATGACGAATAATACAATATTAATAATATAATAATAAAACATACTTATGTAATTTTAGTGTTCCGTACCTCTGCATGAGGCAAAAAGGAACCAGCTGTTAGCATTTTTACTATTTGTCATTATATCTCATGAAACAGGAAGCATATCTGTTAATTTGACTCGCTTCATGTCATTCGATTTAATCATACCGATGCCGTATTGAAAATAGTTAGTATAAATACGAGTGTTTTGATGATGGTAATTCGGTCTCCTGCCGGTAGACTCTTGATTTGATTTTGATTTTAGACCGTAATTTGATTTAGAGCTTAACGATAGCAATCGTGGCCTGATCAAATGAATATTGTCTTTAAGTATAGCCAACTTTTATCTAATTACATTAAATCTCTCGTAGAACCTCTATACGTTTAACCATTTAGTCGTGCAAGGTTCAAATAAGAGTACAAGCATATCAAAAGTGTTTTATTAATACCTACTTCTGGATTATCGCTTACACTTTATAGGATCACTTTCTTGTCCGTCCCAGTAGAGGAATCAAGTTGAAATTAATATCAAATACTTAGGTCTACGGTCCCTTGTAGCTGTAAGTCAACTTCTAAGTCAACGCAATACGGCCGTTTATTCCGCATATTTTGCATATTTTGACACTCGTCAATAAATCAAATCCTATTACTACCTAGTACTTCCCGCTGACCGAATCATGAAATTTGGCATGAAGCATGGTATCACAGTACAAGTATTTAGGTATAGGAAAAATTCCGAAAATCGTTAATTAGGGTATCGTACTCATAGGGTGTCGAATTGTTTAGTAGGCGCTACCAGTTTAGCACCATATGTAAGTCAGTTATTTCACAGCTGATTACGTGTTGTTAGGACATCTTTCTTGTTATTTACTAAAATTATTTATAATGTGTATTAGTATGAGTCGGAATCGCACTTGACCGGTTTTTGTAATAATTGTCTGCGAGTTTGTCCTTACTAGAAATCAATCCTAAGCCCTAACGCGGTGATAGGAGTAGTCGGCTTATCGCTGTGTCGACTAAGTGCCTACTGTGCTCCTAAGCGCTATAGTTCGATGCTTGTGCTTGCAAGTGAAAAAAAAGAAGCCCACAATAATCAATAACGTTCTTAAATTGAGAAATACTGTGGGTCTAAGAAAATCCATAAACAAAAGACAAGAGTATGTTTGTAAGTACAAAAGACAAGAAAGTATTTGTAAGAAAAGTCACAAGATCCTAAAATGCCTGAAATTGTTGTATTGCAAGCGTTTAACAAAGTCTATACGTCGTTAAAATTCCTACGCGACATAACGCCACGTTATCTAAACGATATGTTTGTAGGCTCAGGCTTATGTTGCATGACGTAGAATCCTCAAATAACAAGGATCTTTGTGTACGAGGACAGGCTTTATATCTTTATTTATGGAACATTCCCAGGGGACAACATAAACAAAAAACGAGGTGACTCCAGAAGTAATTTATTGTCAGACTCTCTCTTTCTGAGTCGTACTCTTCATTTCTGAGGGTCGTGACCCCTTAGTTTTAATAGCATAGTATTTTTCTTGTAAACATTTAAAATAGTCCGTTGGGTTCTTAAATATTTATGCAAAAGACTCGATAGATAATGAGAGCGTTTTCGATGAAATATATACCATTTATATGAATATGCTGATATTGTGTTCACAACGAATTAATCAATCTAAACCTAAATCTAAAATCTAAATCTAAATAAGATGTTAGTGATAAGAAACGGCCAAAAAGTAGCTTCAGTCACCGCGATCAAAGTTATGACCTAAATAGAACATGTTTCAATTTAATTACTTGAAGGGATTACTTAGTTGTAGGAAGTGGCCCAATTTCATCTTGCTGATCTTCATAGCTGGCACCGTTGATGTAGTCCAGACATGTAGACCAAATCAAGCATAGTATAGTAGCAATATGTTAAGTTGATTTTGATGAGACTATCTGACTACCCCATTGGTTAGCATGATTGACTGTAGATGACGAGGTTCTGAGTGCAATGCCCGGATCGGACAATAGTAGTATTATAATATCCACAGTCAGTGCAAAATTAGTTCAATAACTCTTTTCTTATAGCGAGTATCGGCTTATGGCTTTTTCATCGACAAAGCGTTGCAAAACCCAAGAGATATATAGATTTTATGTCGCACAGCTTGGGTTCGATGTACATATAAGTACCTAGATTTTAATAGGTACATTTGAAGCAAATGTCATTAACACGTAATCAGTAGAATAAATTTAGAAACTTCTAACTACGCTTTTACCCACAGGAAACGGATTCTGCTTAACTTTTACCCTATTATTGTCATGTCAATCATAGTTATGGCGGGATATAATGTTACACTTTATTCATTTCGCTTGACGTTAACATGGGACGTTAACAACTATATATTTTCCTCTCAAATACCGACCTACCGACTTTGACGTTGTAAGCAATAAATTTTTAATAATATTAAATAATTTTTTTGATAAACTAGATGATGCCCGTGACTTCGTCTGCGTGTATTAATATTTTTGATTCCCGCGGGAAATTTTGAATTTTCCGAGATAAAAAGTAGCCTGTACTAGATAAAAAGTATGTTCCCCGGGATACAAACAACCCTTGTACAAAATTTCATCATAATCGGTTGAACGGATGAGCCGTGAAAGCGTAACAGACAGACAGACAGACGTAAATTTTGCATTTATAATATTAAGATATGGATACATACTGCAATGTCGCGTTGTAGAGTAGGTACTTTTACAAACAGTTCCGGCAGAAATGGACAAACACTTTCAAATAATAATGGTGTTATGTTCAGATAGTGGCTTCACAAACAGGCGTAATTAATCATGTCATGAAAAGTTGTGCGTATGTTTGCACGAGTTTTATGTATGCATACCTACCCTTATTAATTGGGCTATTCGTGTGAAGTTTATAAGTACGCCTAATGAATTAGAAGAGAAAGGTTAAAGGTACCTTACGTTTACGTAAAATATTAAAGTCATTAAAATATGCATAATAACTATTGATACTTATTATATTTTCATCGACGTCGCTAGTCATAATTTATTACATATTAATATCTATTTAGTATTGTACTAGGTAAAGAAATGTAGGGAATTTCAAAACTCAATAAGTAACTTGGTATGTAATTAGTGTTACATTCCGTAAGAAGGAAAGAATTTATGAACGTTCGCTTTCGTGCATAAAATACGGGGTGAATAATTATGTAGAACATCGTAAGAGACGACCGAATAAATGGATTTTATTAACGACAAGTACCCACATATTATAGAGACGACGAATACACTTTCTGTATAGAATCTTGCAAATCAAATTGTCAACAAAATGCAATTATTATTGTTTGGGTATAGGTAGTAGGTAAAATCTAAGAATGCCCTATTATTTTTCTTCTCACGAAATATGTATATCAACCGACTTTAAAAGTTTCTCTACATATATTATGCATATGTATAAGTCACCGTAGGATTGTAAAAACCGTTAGATTATAATCTAACTCTCGAAATTGTAAACTGTCGACAGATGTGAGCCGTTCAATGTTCTGTGTCAATTTTTGAAATGTTAATTGTATTTACGTTTCCTTGTGCCTTTCTTGTAGGTTAGGTTAGGGTTCGACATATATAATCAGGTAGTGGCAGCCCTTCGACTGCGGAGCGGCAGTCTAACTGCCTTTGACATTTACCGAGTAACTGCGGAGCGGCAGTCTGAAGGTCGCATTACAAAGCGTTATCGGCCGCCGCGCAGATGACGGGGTAAGTTCTATCGGGTTAATAGGTATACCTAACCGATTACAATCTACCGAAAAATATTGCGTTAAATTGTAATCTTTCGACAGTTTGCAATTTCGCGAGTTAGATTATAATCTGACGGTTTTTACAATCTTACGGTGACATATACATGAAATGCATTTTTAACATTTTAGGATGTATTCTGTATAGTGCTAATTTTAAGGCTAATTTTAATTGGTGTCAACCTCAGAGAGATGTACACTATATTACCTCTATGGTGTCAACACACAAGAATGGGGCACTTCTTCTCTGGGGCAAGTATCTATAGCATAAAGATTTTTCGGAAATTATTCTCTATCTGGGTGTAATACCTACCTAAGGGCCCAAGGTACCTTCTAACTACTTAGTTCTTCCAAAATCACAATACATACTATCTAATTTATTGTATTCAGTTCAAGAAAATCTATTATTTCTGTCCGTCTAAAAAATTTGCTTCGTAAAGCTTGTGATGTATTTAGGACTTCTTTTCCACTTGATTAATATTCTTATTCTAATATCGAGTCGAAGTCCCCTCTCCCGAAGGTAATGTCGGATTTATTGGAAAATTAAATTTATTCGTCGACATAGGTATTATTCATTGAGCTCAACGTGATTTTATGAGTTTTTATTTTATTAGTCCTCAAAACTGACTACAATTGTGAAGGCTAAAAAAGCGTGATAAATTAAATATAAACTATACAATTGTGCCTTCTAGATGAGGACATGGCATGAGACGGGCACATTAACTACAGCGAAAAAATATTAACAAAACAAAAAAATAAAAACAAAGAAAATAAACACTTAAAACTTAAATAAAAATTATAATAAACTAGGCACCTAATTAAACTTTACTAGCTTGATTTTTGTGCATTGAGTTTATTTTTGACAGTAGTCATGCTGTCACAGAAGATATCTATCGCTTTATCTATCGCGTCTCTGTAACAATTTGCGAGAAATTGCATCCTATACATCGGGCTATGTTGACCTAGGTTGCTTTTTGTTTGAGGCAAAGAAAATGTCTTACGATTGTGTAAGCGGCTACAGTCGCGTTCGAGTAATTCTGGAGCATCAATAAAACCCTTCATAAATTTTGACAGAAAAATGACATCCGCAATCCTTATGCGACTGCTTTTTATAGTTTGAGATACAAGAGTCGTATGTGAATAATGTATTACACTTGAAGTCCTTGTATGATAGATGGTATAGAAAACGCTTTTGTATTCGTTCGATTCTATCCGAATGAACTTGGTACCCTGGGCTTCATACCGTGCTGCAATAGTCTAGGATGCTTCGGACAATACTGTTAAAGACAAGAATAGGCAAACTGGGATTGTTAAATATTTTCATCTGTCGAAACACTAGTCCAGAAATTTTCGATGCTTTAGACGTTACCTGCTCCACATGTTGGCGAAAACTTAATTCAGAGTCTATTATTACACCCAGGTCTCTCAACTCTCACTATAAACTTCCTTAAGGGTAACATTATTTATCTTGTAGATGCAGTGATGTGGGTGTTTCTTTCTGGTGAATTTTATGTGAAACCACTTTTCAATATTCAAGGACATACAATTTTTAATGCACCAAGAATACAACGCATCAATGTCATTCTGCAAAGTTTCAGTGTCAGCTTGGCTGTTAATGGTTTTGTAAATTTTCATATCATCGGCAAACATTTTGAAACTTGGATTTTATATTAAATCAAAATCGTTTATAAAAATCAAGAAAAACGTGGGACCTAGGTGAGATCCTTGAGGTACTCCTGACGGTACTTTTACCTCAAAGGACTTGAAACCATTAACAGCTACAAGCTGTGATCGATTTTTCAAATATGACTCGCACCAACGCAATAATGAGCCGTGAACTCCCATGGACTCAATTTTTAATAATAGTATATTATGGTTGACCACATCGAATGCTTTTCGAAAATCTGTGTATATTGCATTCGCATCTTTTAACACTACTACCATGATGGTCGGTCAATAATTATATAAGCTACATCACTTTTTATATACAGAAATACCCGTTTTTCTACAATTCCAAATTTAAAGGGATCACCTACATACAAAATCAGACAAAAAGGGTCACAATATTAGCCAATTTTCAAAATTTTTGGCCATCTTGTAAGCTATTTAAAAATCTAAATTCTTCTTAAGTCGGTTTTTTTTCCGAAATATTTACAATTTTGTAAACAAACACCCCCTAAAAACCGACTCTTTTACATTTTTAAAAATTCCAAAAAAAGTTACCAGCCTATTTGTAAAATTCAAACGTTCACACGTGTCTCGATAAATTCCTCAACTCTTGGTACTATTGTCATCTCGATCCTCCCAAAATCCCTGGAGCTACGGCCAAAAATACGTCTCAGGCGATTTGCATCTGATAAACATTTTCAATGGTAAAAACGTAAAGTAATTTTCCATAGGTGCTACTTATATATTGTATCCTACGTACCTACCTACGCTAATTTTGTATTAATAGCATACCTGAGGCTTACACTATAAAATATAGGCTAAAGGCGTGGGTCAAAAGCGACCCTTACTCAGACTTTTTTCTCCAGGCCCAAAATATTTTACTCTATGCAGGATGAATTCGTAATAAGACTGAAATAACTCATAAAACAATTTCCTTTATTCCATTCTGGAGCTTTATGATATCTACCTGCGCACTGCTAGCAGCTTTTTATCTGTTTTGTCTATTTAGTGGATTAGCCAGCAGGTGCGGTATGTGGATAATTATCTACCTTCTACTAATATAGTACGGGACTAATAAACATTGACCCTAAAAAAAATGTAAAGCTGATTTTTGGTACAAGTGTGCCTTGGGGTCTGAGAAGTACCTCTTAAAAATTCCCCCCTCCTAGGCCGCGGGCTTCCCCCCCTACGCCCTTAAACGTCTCCCCAACCGCAGATTTTTGTAATTTTCTCAAAAAATATTAGTTCTACAAAAGGAGAAAATATTTTGCATGTATGGCTTTTTGTAATATAGTTTTTGTAATTTCCATAAAAGCTACGAAAATGTTGTTTGGAGTAAAATAAAAGGTTATTAAATTAGCTATAAAATGATATTTAGTTTATTTTGATAAGAGTAATAGTTTTGGAAATATGCCTACCTTTTGTGTAAGATAAAGAAAAGAATATGCAAATACCGTGTTTTTAATTTCCGAAAAAAAATAATTTTCTGTAATTTCTATAAAACTATTAGAGCTAGGCAAAAACTCCCAGAAGTAAAAATAAACAGCATTCAACCACTTATTAATAAAAATTAGTTCATAAAGATAGACCTAATAATTTCGAATATATATCCATGTATTGTGTATGAAAAAAAATAAAAAAAATGCTAGAATCCTATGTTATTTGCAATTTCCACAAAAGCTATTAGAGCCGGAAGAAATCCTCGGAATAGTAATTAATTTTAATTTAAAATAAATAAATTACCTACAAAAAAGTCTTATGGTGAATTTAGATAGGACCAATAGTTCGAGAAATATAGCAACCTATATTCCAAGTTTTTTTTTTTTCAACAACCGTGGATATATTTTTGAATTTTTACAGAAACTATTAGAACTAGGAAAAAAAACATAAGAAGCAAAAATTAACTTCATTAAATTATCTTCAAAATAGTTTTTAGTTTATTTTGATAGAACTAATAGTTTCGGAAATATGGCTGCCTAACTGGAGTAAAAAACTAAACCTTTGTAAAATCCGTAAAATATATTTTTTTATAATTTCAAGAAAAAGTATTAGAGTTAGGAAAACAGCTGTTAGGACTTAGTACAAAGATTATTAATTTACCTATAAAATAGTGTTTAGTTTATTTTGATAGGACAAATAGTTTTCGAAATATACCTTGCTGTTGTGTAAGAACCGGTGGTAGTCATGTAGAGTTAGCATAATACTATGGATTTGGAATGGATATTAACCCCTAAATAAATAACGTATTTTTGATTTTAGGCATGTGGGCTACACTTATATCTATTTATATTGTTTATATTATTTTATCATATCAAATCATATAACACAAATACAACACTATCTCATATTTATTTAAACATTCACATTAATATAACACGATATTTATACCAATAGAATATTATAATATATACTTACAAACTTATAAAATACATATATATAGTATACAGAATACGTACATAATTAATCAACATCATTACACACACTAAAATCATAATAGAAGTTCAATAAACTGAACAAAATTAATGCACTAGCGGAGTCGGGTGAAACGCGTTGTATGCCATCATATTAGCGAACGATGCGCCGACGCGAGTTTCGCATTCCCGCCGCATGCCGTTGTCGGATACAAAAACTGTCGCTACGGTCGCGCCATTTCCGACGTTTCCTACTATCCTACCAATTTGCTCTATGGTATCCGAGCATCGACCGCCATTGTGATATGTTTACCTAATACTTTGTGTGAATTCGTGTACGTTTTATTCTTGTGTTGTGTAACTGTGCAGAAATAAAGACTATCTGTGAACCACGATATATTCGTTGTAAGTTATTGCATCGCTGTTTTACCTTCTACGCGTAATAGAAAAGTGGGACTCGAAGATAACCTGACCATACCCGAGATCCCTCACTGGTGACCCGCTCTGAACACAAAATGAGCAGCGATTCGGACCAGACCAGCCAAACTAGCCGTAAAATGGATGATGCGGGGGTTACTCGCCGTAAAAAGATGGTACGCCTCTCCAGCGAGCACAATCGTATGCCGGACACGTGTCGCCGCTTGAAGGTACCCGCGTTTTCGCCCGACGACCCGGAGATCTGGTTCGCGCTACTGGAGAGCCAATTCGCCAGGTATGGAGTAACGGACGACAGCGACAAATTTGTAGCGGTTACCACGAACCGACATCACACAGGCGAAGTCTGTGAAGGATATCATCCTTAATCCACCTGCAGAGCTGAAATATGAGAGGATCAAGGCGGAACTCATCAAACGTCTTTCCGCGTCGCACGAGAAAAAGGTCAGGCAACTCCTGACCCACGAAGAACTCGGAGACAGGAAGGCGTCTCAGTTTCTCCGCCACCTGCAGGACCTGGCAGGCCCCAACGTCCCAGAAGAGTTCCTGAAGACCATGTGGTGCAGCCGTCTCCCGAATAGCATCCAGACCGTCCTGGCATCACAACAAACACAGCCCTTGGAGCAACTGGCGGACTTGGCCGACCGCATTCAAGAAATTGCGATGCCGAACGTCATGGCGGCAGCATCCTCGTCCCGAACTACAGCACAGCCGTTGGACACACATAATGAGATCTCCGAACTATCTCCGAACTCCGAAAAATGGTTGAGCGGCTATCTGCGAAGCTTGACGATAGCACCCGTGAGCACAGAAGATCGAACCGCTCCAGACGACAACACAGATCAGCTTCACGAAGTAGGACGCGATCGACCTCCAGGTACCGGCGAAATCCAGTGTGTTGGTACCACTACAAGTTCGGGATGTCGGCGAATAAGTGCATCCAGCCCTGCGATTTCGGCAAGACGTCGGGAAACGGACGAAGCAATCAGTGATAGCGGCCAACGATTGCACGAACCCAGGCCGCCTCTTCATCACAGACCTCGTAACTAAAGTGCAGTTTCTTGTGGATACAGGCAGTGATATATGTGTTTACCCTATAAGTGCCTTGCGTGAACGTCGTTGTAAAACTTCTTTTACTTTACGCGCTGCTAATGGTACTGTTATCGATACCTACGGCTACATTCAGCTAACGTTGAACATAGGGCTACGCCGCAATTTCCCATGGCGTTTCGTAATTGCTGACGTCACAAAACCTATAATCGATGTAGATTTCCTTTCGTTTTACCGCCTCATAGTCGACATCAGCAATCACAGACTCATCGATAGCCTAACCAATATCAGCGCAGATGTAACCTGTATTTCTAGTACCAACAGCCTTGTAACGAGCGTGAAGGTAACGACTGGCGGCAGCAGCAGGTATCACAAAATTTTATCCGAATTTCCAGGTATCACCCGCCCCGCTGGTTCACCAGGTATAGTAAAACACACAACACAACACCACATCCGCAATACACCAGGCCCCCCAGTGTCGTGTTCACCCCGAAGGCTGGCTCCAGATAAATTAAAGATTGCCAGACAAGAGTTTGACGCGATGCTGGCTAACGGTACCGCTCGCCCATCCGACAGTCCGTGGTCATCTCCCCTCCATCTAGCGACCAAAAAAGACAATGGCTGCCGTCCTTGCGGTGATTACAGACTGCTCAACGCAAGGACGATACCGGATAAATACCCCATTCGTCATATTCATGACTTCTCCCACAGCCTATCTGGTTGTAAGTACTTTTCAGTTATAGATTTAGGCTTACAACCAGATCCCCGTAGCAGAAGAAGGCATTCCGAAAACTGCAATAACAACACCCTTCGGACTATACGAGTTTCCCTTTATGACCTTCGGATTGAGGAACGCCGGTCAAACTTTTCAAAGGTTTGTGGATGAACTCACGCGTGGACTTGACTTTTGTTATCCATGCCTCGATGATTTTTTGGTATTTTCCAGGACTCAGGAAGAGCACGAAGAACATTTGCGCCAACTCTTCACACGTATGCAAGAATACGGCGTGCTTATTAACACGGCCAAATGTGTATTCGGTGCACCAGAAGTAACATTCCTGGGTTACCAGATATCAGAGAACGGTACAAAACCCTTAGACAGCAAAGTCAAGGCCATCGCTGATATTTCTATCCCCAAAACTGTCAGAGAGCTGAGGCGATTTTTGGGCATGATAAATTTTTACAGGCAATTTTTGCCCAACGCTGCCCAAATCCAGGCCCCTCTGAACGCCTTGCTGACTGGATCGGTGAAGGCCTCCCAACCGGTAGTCATAGAGGGAGAATCATTACAAGCCTTCGATGACTGCAAGAAGAGTCTCTGCAATGCCACCCTACTAGCGCACCCGCAAACTGATGCTAAGTTGGGACTGGTCACGGACGCTTCTGACAAGGTAATTGCAGCAGCCCTCCAGCAGTACGTGGATGGAGCTTGGCAGCCTCTAGCATTCTTCTCGCGCAAGTTGAGCCCATCTCAGACCAAGTATTCACCATATGATCGAGAGCTCCTTGCAATATACGAAGGTATAAAATACTTTCGCCACATGCTAGAGGCCAGTCACTTCACTGTCTATACTGACCATAAGCCGCTATGTTACGCTTTTCATGAGCGGAAAAGTAACTGTTCGCCACGTCAGTATAGACACTTGGACTTCATTTCGCAATTCACGACAGATATTCAACAAATCGCGGGCAAAGATAATGTCGTTGCCGACACCCTTTCCCGCGTATATGAACTGCAAATGCCTGTCGATTTAGAAGTCCTTGCCAAGTTCCAAGCTTCAGACCCTGACCTCGCAGAATGCCTCAATGGCGAAACATCTCTTCGACTCACGAAGATGACAATCCCTGGTAGTCGTACCGAATTGTACTGCGACGTTAGTACCCCGACTCCCAGACCTTTTGTCCCCGAGAGCTATCGCAGGCAAGTCTTTAACTGCCTCCACTCTCTCAGCCACCCTGGTCCCAACACTACAGCTAAGCTTGTTGCACAACGTTTTGTTTGGCCTCTCATGCGCAAAAACTGCCGTGAATGGGCTAAGGCATGTTTGGCCTGTCAGCGCACGAAGGTAAGCCGACGTGTCGTCACCTTTGGGTACGCTTGCTTTACCTTCGGCGCGATTCAAACATGTCCATATAGACCTGATCGGCCCACTGCCAGTTTCAAACGGTTTTCGGTACTGCTTGACAGCCGTCGATCGCTTTACGCGATGGCCGGAAGCTGTCCCTATTACCGACATAACCGCTGAGACGGTGGCCAAAGCATTTATTTCTTGCTGGGTGTCACGCTTTGGAAGTCCGGTAGATGTGGTGACCGACCGCGGAAAGCAATTTCAGTCGGCGCTTTTCCAGCAACTGGCCAAATCTATCGGATTTGAGCACCGTAGCACAACTGCTTACCACCCACAGTGCAACGGGTTAGTTGAGCGTTTTTACCGACAGCTGAAGGCAGCTATAACTTGCCATGCTGGTGATAACTGGACCGAGTCACTACCACTTGTACTTCTCGGCATCAGGAGTGCCATAAAAGAGGACCTCAAAGCTTCATCAGCCGATCTGGTATACGGTGAGCCACTCCGACTACCTGGCGAGTTCTTTGGCCATAATGTCGCGGGCTATACCACCGACATCACAGATTTCTCAGCCCGCTTGAAGTCCTTCGCTGAGAAGCTACAACCAGTACCAACTCAACACCATTCCAAACCCAAAACCTTCATATTTAAAGAGCTGAACACTTGTAGCCACGTATTCCTCAGGGAAGAAACGCTACGAGGGGCCCTCCAGCCAGCTTACACTGGCCCATATGAGGTTTTGAAGAGAGGTGCCAAAATGTTTAGGTTAAGTATTAAAGGAAAAACTGTCATGGTCTCCGTCGACCGCCTCAAACCGGCGTACATACTCTCGGACGAAGAAGACCTAATTAAAAAAAAAGATAGCACCCCGAACAACTTACCTACGCCAGTACCTCCGCCTAACCCTCCCCATCCTCACAAACCGAAGGTGGCTCCCAAAACCACCCGCTACGGTCGTCAGGTTCGATTCCCAGATCTTTATCGCCCTTAACCAGGTCTCTGGGGGGGGGAGTGATGTGGGCTACACTTATATCTATTTATATTGTTTATATTATTTTATCATATATAGTATACAAAATACGTACATAATTAATCAACATCATTACACACACTAAAATCATAATAGAAGTTCAATAAACTGAACAAAATTAATGCACTAGCGGAGTTGGGTGAAACGCGTAGTATGCCATCATATTAGCGAACGATGCGCCGACGCGAGTTTCGCATTCCCGCCGCATGCCGTTGTCGGATACAAAAACTGTCGCTACGGTCGCGCCATTTCCGACGTTTCCTACTATCCTACCAATTTGCTCTATGGTATCCGAGCATCGACCGCCATTGATTGTTGTGATATGTTTACCTAATACTTTGTGTGAATTCGTGTACGTTTTATTCTTGTGTTGTGTAACTGTGCAGAAATAAAGACTATCTGTGAACCACGATATATTCGTTGTAAGTTATTGCATCGCTGTTTTACCTTCTACGCGTAATAGAAAAGTGGGACTCGAAGATAACCTGACCATACCCGAGATCCCTCAAGGCACAAATGATGACCTCTTTTCTCACCACTCCCACAACCCCCCTCCCACCTCCCACAACACCCCTCCCCCCTACCACAACCCCCTCCCCCTGCAACCCCCCTCCCCCTGTCAAATATATCCCTCTCTGATTGTGCTTTTTTGTAATCGAATTTCAATTCAAGTATCAAATCAAATGTTTTATTCAAGTAAACTTTTACAAGCTTCTGAATCGTCCAGTGAATCTACCATTGGTTCGGAATGCCGTAAACAGTTAAAAGTTAATCTGATAAAATTATCAGCCAGATGGCTGTTGGATCTTGGTGGTTCATTTTATTAGGACTACATTGTTTTTGGATAAATGCATATTACATACCAACAAAACTTAGTTATTTATATTAGTAGGTATTATTAAAGCACATCATCATGGTCATCATCATCATCTTCTTCCCCATCAATGTTAACATTTGCACACGACTCATGGCATTGTCCACACATGAAACTGCATTTCAGTCCAGCACGTACGCATTCACATTTATTGCCACACATTTTTTTGCAGTTGCATGACACCAGGTTCAACAGATGGTCTGGTGCGGGTGGAAGGTTTGTGGTAATAGGCATCAAAGTATTTCCCACAATCTTCCACCCCCAACTCTCTGGATTTAGGGAATTTCCCAGTTTTTCTCAGCAGCGGGAACTCTTGCACTTGTAAGTACACTCGTAAAGAATGCTTTTCATACGCAGTAGATGTGGGTGGCAGTGATGCTATCTGGAACGAAGCGGTGACGGGCTGAAAAGCAAATTTTTCTTCAGCCGACGCGACGCCTGGGCGGTTCCTATCAACATTTAGAAAACCATTATGATACGGGAACATCTTGTTTCAATGTGTAAGTAATCTTACTGAGAAAGCTACCATGACCGCACAAAAGTATTATGGTTCTACTCTTGCCTTCATGATGGACAGAACGAATGAAACTCTAAAATTGTCTATTCCTTGCTTTCAGAGTAAGCGAGATGTAGCTATATAAATTTTTGTAGCGCTATCTCGTCTGCATCACGTTTCATTTCATGCATAAAATAACAGTGTTGATACATTTTTTACTAAATATTATAACTTTACAAACTTATTATACCTTTAAAAAATGCAACAATTAACAAAAAGTTTATTAATATTATGTAATAATTTTAAACCAAATAATAATTGTTTGTTTGCTCTTTGTTTCCTTATCGTTGTGTAAAACGAATCGGTTGTTTTAAATGTCAATTGTCAAGCAAGGCACGTAAATAAATAATAGTTCTTTAACTTTTTTGAATAATATGTCGGGTCTCGAGTAAGTATAATTATAGTGGCGCTACGCGCGATGATCGAACAGGATTTGTGATGCAGCAGTGCACTTAATGCAGTGCATTTCAAGTGGTTTCTGTTGGTTTGCAGCAGATGTCAAAGAAAAAATAAACAAAAATATAATGTTCAAAATACAAATGATTTTATTGAGATAAACTTTTACAAGTGCTTTTGAATCGTTGATTGAATCTAACACTGGCTTCTTATGCTATTTCTTCTAAGAAGAACCAGCAAGATACTCGGCGATTGCTCTTTTCAAAAAAAAAAAATTTAATTTAGTAACTGCAAAACTAAGCATAGCTGGAGCAAGTCAAATCCAAGTGCTTTTATCATTTAAATAACCTTCAACAGTATTAATAATGATAAAAAATAATAAGCTTTTTTGATTTTCTTACTTTTATTTATATGGAAACAAGTTTGATATGAATTAAACAATCTATAATACCTAAATGTTTGTTATGAAATATAATTGAGTATTATGTTTATTTTCAGAACAATAAATGCATGCCGTCTTGCCCGGAGTTGTTGAATAAGGGCATTCCGATACTGCCTCAGGCCAGTCTAGCGCTGCATCCAATATTGGAATTATTGTTTTTTCTCAATGGATATCCTTAGTCACCTGAAATTTTAAATTATAGTTTAAATCAGTTTATGTTATGCCAAATATGACTGAATTAATTATTGTGAATTTAAAGATAACTGTTATATAATAAATATATTTATTTTTACATACATACTTTGCCATTTGAATTATTTTAATTCTTCAATCCTTTAATACTAATTTTATAAATGTGAAAGTTTAGATGGATGGATGGCTGGATGTTTGTTACTGCCAGAACGGCTGAACGGATCTTGATGAAATTTGGAACAGAGATAGATTATTTTCTGGAATAACACAAAGGCTACTTTTTATCCTGGAAAATTAAAGAGTTCCTGCGAGAACCAAAAAACCTTCATCCACGCGGACGAAGTCGCGGGCATGAGCTAGTTACTAATAACACCTTGCGAACCAAACGTCCGTCGGTTCTTCGAAATTGGTATTAAATTAGGTATCTGCAGGCTCCTCATTTCTGATTTGAGCATGTAGGAATACTCCAAGTATACTCCCCTTCACCCAGGGGTGCCGGATTCTTCAATTTAATACCATTTGGAAAATTATATAACTCACTTTCATAAAGTTATATCTCATTAACTTAGTTTAATCCAGTAGAATATTCACTTGGAAAACCTCACAATTTCCTATTTATTTGTTTATAAAGTCAATCCGTTGTTGATCCGTCGCAAGAAAGTAACTTTTTTATGATTGCTAAATTTGACGTAAATCCTACGTAAAACAATAATGCTGCTCTCAAAAAACACTTGATGGTACGAATTGAGTGAATGATTTGCTTAATGACGTCACAAAATTGCTTAGGAAACAATGGTCTAATAAGCTTACTTTTGGGCACGTCATGGTAGGTTTTGGCGAAACATCAAAATAATAGTGCTTTAAACAGTGGCAGTAACCCCCCTGGTCTTTGTTAGAACTTTGAACGAATATAAATAATAATATATAATATATTATTTACTAAATGTAGTTCTGTTTTGTAGATAAAGATATCATAATTATTACTATTAGTTAATTGTATTATAACATCGATCATTATCAAATAGAATGAATAGGTACAAACCCAAAATTATTGCATAATATTTTTCCGAATGTGTTCGGTCTATTGAAATAAAATAAAAAGCATTTTGTAGAAGATTTTATGAACTTTCGTGTAAATCACAAGAAACTTACACGATTTTTCAAAAAACAACTAAGACGTAAAATAAGCCGGCCTATTTCCAAAACTATTTATCTGATCATAATGATTTAAATGCCATTTAGTATAGATTATTTTCGCCATATATATGGTTTATTTCTAGGTGGAATAGTTTTTGAGAAAATTACAATAAACTCATGAATGATAATAATAGTCAAACTAGATAAATTGATAATTATGAAATACTTCAGTTTACGACTTCATACTTTATTGATCCAAGTTTTTTGTTTTTTTTTTTAAATTCAAGTTATACTGTCAGTAAGAAAAAAATAGATTGTTCAACAAGGAATTAAAACGAGCCATTTTGTACGAGATGTTTAGCCTCCAGAGCGATAGCAGAGTGAACGAGGTAAGGAATGCTTATTGAGTCGAGTAGAATGGCTTTTATTCCCAAGTTCAACACTCTACTTTTCACTTCGATAGCGAGAAAATAAAATAACGATTTAGAGACTATTTATTTGCCTATCTGCTACATTTCCATATATGGAGTAAGATTTTAATTTTGATTTGATAACATTATAACAAATAAATAGTCATATTAACCTTAATTAAGCCTTAATGGGGTGCGTTTATGAAAATATTAAAAGTTTAATAAATTTACCCACTTTTAAAACATAATCATAAAAATGTGAAAGTGTATTTGTTTGTTGGTTTGTCCTTCAATCACGCCGCAACGGATCGACGTGATTTTTGGCAAAAATCGTCGATCCGAAAAAGCACTTATACAATAAAATACACATTAGGTTTATTTTTATACACATGGCACGCCACACGTGCATACGTGGCGGGAATCCGGATATGAGGCTCAACTAGGTAGAGCTTTGAGACGTGTGATGATAAATTGAGTGTGGTGCCCGCGTCTCTAAACCAACTAGCGTTTCCGAGGTATGCAGGTGTCAGGTGACTTTTTTTACGAAGCAAACCTGAAAGCCGAATTTCATCGTATCCAGCAAAAAAAACCGCCTACAGCTGGAATAGACTACTGCCTTTTAATATTTACATCGCTAAGAAAATCGATTAACATTCAAAAAAAAAATATTATGTTAGAATAGACATTGACATGAATACCAACTTTTATTTTTTAATTAAATATTGTTTACTAGCTGATACTCGATACTTCGTCCCCGTGGTTTAAAGTTTTTTTTTTTTTTAACGAGGGGGAAATCTTCATAAGATACCTGGCTTCTTGGGGTAGAAACCAGGTTATGTGAGATTTTTACTCACTAAAACCCCTCGGAAGCCATCTTAGGCGCATGTCGGGAAGCTTCAAGATCTCATAAATGAACGCAATCGAAGCCTCCCTTGCGCGGCACTTGGGTTCATCTCTAGCAGAGCAGTCCTCTGCGGTCACTTCACGTGATTTGCCTTGAAGCACGGCTGCTTGTGCTGCAACAAACGCAAACGGCTGACTTCCCAGGGCCCTAAAGATGGTATACTGAGCGACTGGAGCCCCAATCCAGATCGGTCATGGGCCTGAAGTCCCTTCGCCTGGGTCTAGTGACGGACGGACGGATTAATGGATGGATCCGGGCGGTGACTAACACCGCCTCGTTGGCGTCTCCGAGCGGGATCGTTTCGCTCGCGAATCCGCTCAGCAGCCTCCTTCTTACTCATAACGGTTTCGCAGAAGGAGACCACTGCCTTCCATGCTGTGTCCTCTGTCAGCATTGCCTGTACCACAGCCGGCGGAGAGAGATCACTCCCCACGTGGCCGACTAACATACTAGGTTCATAGTCCCAGGCAGCGCACTCTTCTAGCGTGTGTTGAGCCGAGTCCTGGTCTTCATCACAATGATGACACTGTGGTGTCTCCTCGCGACCTATCCGAAACAGGTACTCACCGAAACAGCCATGTCCAGTGAGTACCTGCGTTAATCTGAACGTTACATTGCCCCACTTTCTCTCAAGCCAGGACTCAAGATTCGGTAAGATTGCACCAACAGCGCGTTGGCGTGCGTTTTTCTCCTCTTCAAGGCGCAAACGCCAATTAGCTAGTGCCTGTTGGTGCACTTGCCGTCTTAGATCTTCGGGCTCTTCACTCCTTGGGCCATCGTGGTGAGTTTGGGCGTATGCCATCGAATCCATATCCGCTAAAATATCGAATGGAGGGAATCGAGCCAGGATAGTTGCAGCCTCAAAGGATATTGTGCGATATCCTCTCGCGACCCTTATGGCTATCTTGCGTTGCACGCTGTTGAGTTTCGCCCGGAGGCGTTGCACGCTGGAAAGCCTCCGAGACCAGACAGGTGCTCCATAGAGAGCCATTGATCTTATAACCCCCGCGTAGAGTCGGCGAACACCCTCCTGTGGTCCTCCGAGATTGGGCAGCAGACCGTGCATTGCACCTGCCACTTTCTGCAATCGAGGGACCAGGCGTTCGAAGTGTTCTTCGAAACCCCTGCGGCCGTCCAGGGTTAGGCCTAGGTATTTAAGATACCGCCCAATTTGGACGTCCGTATCGCCTACACGAATTAAGAAACTGGGTGGTTCCAGCCGCCTTGGGAGCTTATGAAACCATAGGGCCTCTGTTTTTTGAGGCGCTACCTTCAGTCCCAACCCGTGAATTTTTTCGACTACGCTATCGACGCCGGCCTCTGCAAGGCTACACGTCCCTTGAAAAGTATCTCCTTCAGCAATTACCATGGTGTCATCCGCGTAGCATACTAGATGAACGCCATACGGGAGCCCGACTCGCAGAACAGCATCATAGGCAATATTCCATAATAGCGGCCCTAATACGGAGCCCTGTGGAACCCCGCAGTTCACCTCTTTGGCATACTTACGGCCATCCTTCCCGATGTATTCTATTGACCTGTCGCATAGGTACGCCCCGACTATGTCACGCAGGTATGGAGGCACATTGTGGTAAGTTAGAGCTTCCCTGATAGCCGCCCAAGGTAAGGAATTAAAGGCGTTTACGATATCTAAGCTTACCGCCAACGCAACTCCACCCCCGCATACCGCTCGTTCCGTCAATGTACGGACGCGAAGGATAGCGTCCATGGTCGATCGGCCTTTCCGGAAACCGAACTGGCTTACCGACAGATCGGGGCCCACCCGCGACAGGTGATCGGCAAGGCGGGCTGCAATAATGCGCTCAAATAGCTTTCCCACCTCGTCCAGCAGGCATATAGGTCGGTAAGCAGATGGGAAATCTGCGGGCCTGCCTTCTTTTTTCCAAAGGACTAATCTAGCCTGGGGAATATGCCTGAGCGTAGGCAGCTATTAAAAAGTCTCCTCAGACGGTTCCCTAAGCCCTCCAAGGCTAACGCCCATGCACGGCCCGGAATTCCGTCTGGCCCAGGCGCAGTATTGCGAGTTTTTAAACGCCTTACCGCTTCATTAAACTCGCTCTCGGATACTTCTAGCTCGCCAGACCATCCAGTGCGCTCCTGTGATGGCAGGGAGTTTTGAAAACTGACCTGTACCCTGGAAAAAAGTGTATTGACCACTGTCTCCAACAGTTAGGGTCTAGCGTTTCAGTTAAAGGAGGAACCCACGGTCTGAGTTTGCCCAGAACCATTTTATACGGGCGCCCCCATGGATCCCTATCAAGACTTTTCAATAACTCCTTCCAGCACTGCGCTTTAGCATTCGCTATTGCAGCCTGGAGTGCTTTGGTGGCTTCCCGGTACGCATTATAAGCTGTGGTGACTTCTTCGGCAGTAGCTCGCCGCCTTCTTCTTATCCTGGAGTACTGGCGTCTGGAACTGATACAACACCGGTGCAGTTGCGCTATGTCCTCGGACCACCAGTACACCGCCTTTCTTTTTGACATCCCGGCTCGTGACATCGAGACATCGCATATCGATGTCATGGTGTCCCGAAACCAGGTCGCCTCCACCTCGGGTTCGGCGAACGTGACTTGTGAATCTTCGGGCCACGCCGCGACGTAGGCTGCAGCAACTAGTATGTCACGGTCGATCCGCTTTAAGGACCAACGCCGAGGGGGTTGACTGCTTTGTCGTTCGGATAAACGAGTGGGTCCCTGTGTCACCACGAAAACTATGTGACGGTGATCGGATAGTGTTACCACTTCTTCTGCCACTCTCCACCCTGACACAAGTTGTGATGCGGAAGGAGTCACCCATGTTAGGTCCACAATCGATTCTCCCTGCCACCGCACACATGTGCTTATCGAACCCTGATTAAGCAGCTGGAGATTTAGTTCCGCTGACCACTCCAAGAGGATATTTCCCCTTCGGTCATCCCGTTTGTCTCCCCAGAATCTCGAGTGCGCATTAAAATCACCCAAAATTATCATCGGGCGTGGTGCAAATTTGCGGACGCAGGCCGCCAGTTCATCCAAATATGATTCGTAAGCGGTGAGACCAGAGTTGGGAGAGATATAGCACCCCACTATTGCCAGTTGACCCCATTCCACAGCGAAGTACCCTGTTCCCCTCTCCAGGATAAAACAGGTTGGATCGCCTTGCTCACCGCCCCAATAGATGGCCACGGTGTCCCCAACGCTACCGTACCAGCGAGGATGGTTGGGGACTTTATAGGGTTCAGCCACAATAGCCAGGGCAACGGACCATTCCGCGACGCATTGTAGTACTAAATCCTGCGCCGCAGAGCAGTGGTTCAGATTGCCCTGTAAAACTCTTAGCTCTTTGAATATTGCGCTTCCATCGCCTCCTCTGCCGGCAAGTGAGCCGGTGGAGTCGTTTCGCTCGAACTACATGATTCAGGGGGTTTCAAATTTTGTCCACCCTTACCTGTCTTCTTTTTGGGTGGGTTGCACTTTTCGCCCCCCAGTCTATGGTCTGCTGGTCGACCGAAGTCCGCACATACGGGACATTTTGGAGCTTGCACAGCAGTAGCAGCAAAGGCTTCTGTCGACTGGGTTAGAGCACTGCTTTCGAACATGTCCCCTTTCTGTCCTGAACTATACCCACGCAAAAAAACACGTTGATCTGTTGCACTGTTGCGGCGTGATTAAAGGACAAACCAACAAACAAATACACTTTCGGATTTATAATACTAGTGGGTCGCCCCGAACCGAGACGTCGCGGTATCTATAAGGTTGTTTTAACTATACCTATATTGTAATAGTTAACTTTTAGGTTCTGAGGTCAACTGAGGTGGACGTTAGAAAATCTCCACTTTGAAAGCCCCCCATTTCGTCAATATAAGTAGAAAAATAAAAAAATAAATTCTTTAAAATCTTTAAAATGATATGCCTATGTAACGCTATATAAAATATTTTACTTCGAATTCGCTGCTATGAGAGCCCCCTGAAATAAAGATTTTTGTAATTTTTTAAGCCATATTCGGCTGGAGGCAATCGGTTTACTTATTATATTTAAATTTGAAGTAATTACGTTCAATAATTCAGAAGTTATAAGGCTCTGACAGACGGATGGACGGACGGACGGACGGACGGAACAGTGCAAATTCACTCAAGTAGATCAGAGACCTTCGCTTCGCTCGGTCAATTATAGTATTATGATATGTACTTACAATAAAATTATGTACTACCAAAGATCTTGTATTATATGCTTTCTTCACACAAGCAATTGCCTATTTTCCGAACATAAGATAAGAAAATTACATTGCAGGTTTTCCATTTCCGTTTTTTTATTTTTTTAGTTAGATTTTCCTTCCGCTTAACTCAATGTTTATAACATCGATGGTTTTTAAGTATCTACATCTCGTAAATAGATTTTAATATATAAAAGCGAAAGGTCACTGGATTCATCACGATATCTCAGGACCTATAAAGCATACTAACTTGAAATTTGGAAGGTAGGTTAATTCTTTGGTGTAGACATCAACTAAGAAACGGTTTTGAGAAAATTTACCCCTAAGGGTTTGAAATGGGTGTTGAAAGTTTATATGAAAGTCCTTTGTTTTTGAAACTAGATACATGAAAATTAGCAATTAAGTTAATAGTTATAAATAATAATAACCTGTATAAGCAATTTTACGAAAATCTACCCCAATAGGGGTGAAATGGGGGTTGGATGCTTACATAAGGGCTCCCAAGTTTTTGAAGTTAGAGACTTGAAAATCGGGATTTAGGTTATTAATTTTAGGTTATAATAAACTGTATAAACAATTTTAGGAAAATCTACCCCACAGAGGGTACAATGGGGGTTGTAACTTTGTATGAAAGTCCTGTGTTTTTGAAGTTAGACTCTTAAAAATCAGGATTTAGTTTATTCGATTTAAATAATAATGATCTGTATGAGCAATTTTACGAAAATTCACCCCAAAGGAGGTGAAATGGGGGTTGGAAGCTTACATGAGGGTTCTAAGTTTTTGAAGTTAGATACTTGAAAATCGGCATAAAGGTTATATATTAGTTTTAAGTAATAATAAACTGTATAAACAATTTTAGGAAAATCCACCCCACAGAAGGTGAAATGAGGGTTGAAAATTTGTATGCAAGTCCTATGTTTTTGTAGTTAGAGACTTGAAAATCAGGATTTAGGTTATTAGTTTGTAGTAATAATAAACTGCATAACCAATTTTACGATTATCCACCCCAAAGGGCGTGAAATAGGGGTTGAAAACTTGCATGAAGGTTATAAGTTTTTGAAGTCAGCATTAAGGACTTATCAGTCTTAAATAATAAAAAACTGCCGATGCTATATAGCTGCATATAAGTAGACCTTTTACAGCGGGAAAAATTCATTCAATAAATTCAGTAAAAATAAGCGTTTGATATTGTTCAATTATTTTGGTTTTTACCAAAACACTCAAATAGTATTAAACTATACCCAACAATCTTGATGATTCTTTACCTGTTAAAGGTTTAAGTTGGTGTAAAAATAATTCAATTTTAAAATTACTTCAATGTATTACTTTACATTTTCACTACACAATTCGTGTATTTTTAAGAATACAATTTATCGAAACAGATTTGTATAAGTATATTTCAGAACGTAACATAATCGAAGTATTCGTACTGCATCCGGCACATTTTAAGAGGAGACAATAAATCGTTAATAATCGAGAGATTGAGAGAACGATCCCTCGGTATCTCGGGTAAATAATATGTGATACCGAGATGAACATAATTCTGACAACATTTTAGCAAACTATTATGTATAGGTATAAAGTAGCTATTCATAAATAAGTCTAATTTTTTATCCTACTATTAATTTTAAATCAATGTCATCCTGGGCTATTAGCCTCTTCTTTTGACCATTGTTGCATGGGCAATTATGCTGGCGAAGATAGTGAGGCGTTTTCTTTATAAGTACCCAAGTCTTATTATAACGTTTAAGCTAAATTTTCTATTACAGATGGACGAGCCAAAATCAAGTAAGCAGTTGCAGAAATAAATCAGAAAGCCGAAATTATGTACCACCATATAAAATTGTTCATCGAATCCAATTTTGTGATCCACGATGCTTTGGTGGCTGCCAACAAGACGGATGTCCGAGTCATTGATAACACGACGAACACATTCAAAAGAAATGAAAGCCCTGCATATTCTATGGAGGACGATGAGTTTATATTCGACAGAACAGATGTTAGGGCTATATTTATCACGCTCTACACAATCGTGTTCTGTTGCTGTTTCTTTGGTAAGTTGGTTTTCTGGTTACCGTGTTTATATACTTTGTATGCGTAAAACTATACTAATGCTCAATATCTACTCAATTTATTTATTTTATTTAGGACATACAGGTGCCTCTTATGCTACGCCATGTTTTGACTCAACCGCCGGTTCGGAGATTCTACTGAGAAGAGCCGACAAGAAACTCTTCAGTTGTTATTTTCATAAAATATTTTTTATTTATCTATCTACAGTCGGTAGGTTACCACGATTAAACTTTGCCTACAGTATTTTGCCTACAGTTTTTTCAGTACATTGAATTGGCAAATTACATAAAATATTGGTACCAAGAGCCGGTGAACAAAAACAGCATTAGCCGGCTCGACGTCTCCGACCACTTTAATTATTTAAAGTCGGAGTCGCTGTTTAATTATGACTATCAATTTGTAAAGAGTTAGTTGTTTGAGCTGGATCCACCATTATCATGTTGCGATTAAGGCAATTAATCTGAGTTAAAACGAAAAGTAAATTAAACTTCGTCTAGGGAGAACAAGGTTGTTTAAATTGTAACTTTAAATAACGAGATACTTAGTTGTTGCTACAGAGTTTCACTTCCTATAAGGATTTTTGTGTCTGTTCTTCTATTATAAATTTGAACGGCCACTAAACTACTTTATGATCTAAGATACGTTAGGAGTCTTTTATCCTTTAGACATCTACATTATTGAAGTCGTAGACAGACACGATCGTCGTGAAAAACGGGACCGGCAGGCCTTACCGATTTTACGGTGCAAAGTGGTCAATTTGTACACTGATGCAAATTGTTATAAATCGAAGTACGCATGAATTGTTGTCGAGTTTTTATACTATTCTAAAACTGTACCCACTTAAAAATTAAAGTAAGCTCCGTGTGAAGTTAACGATTTGCCCCAAGACAGGTATAAACTATAAAAACAAAACTACGAATTTGATAAGATGTGGTGAGTTCGCAAAATCGCACTTAGATTTGCTAAAAATGTTTTTCTACTACGAATTAGACCGTACGTTTAGGACTAATCAAGACGGTGTTTGTAGAATGGTAGATAGACCGTCAGTTAATTTAAGAGTAAATAAGTTTTCATACATTTGGTCAATTTATTAGGAACTATTAAAAGTTCCGTTTAGATATTCTACCAAAAAGTATTCACCACAACAATAGATTAGTTTTTAGATAATATTTTATTAAAACATATAGCTCTTTGATGCATCAATTTATGCAAGCATAAATCATGCTGTTATCATTAATGTGAGTATCACACAATATATGTTTATTAGTTGTGAATATAGGTTTATTAGTTTATTACGCTTTCATTGTTATATTATCATTATTACACTTTCATCAAGGTCAGTTGTTTATTCATTTGACCGCATACTTGCTCCGATCCATTTAAAAACACATAAGCTCACTAATTCAGGAATGTTGACACGAGTGAGGCAATCAAATACTTAATCTTAAACAAGGTAGTTCATTTTAAATATTTTTTGTGTAACCCTGGGCGAAATAAGAAATCAGTGCAATCCTTATTGATATTAAAATCATAATCTCCTAAGAAAAATTCGCAGGTGTAACTATTGGTCTTACTTTGCAGGCAATCTTCTCGTCATCCTCGTAGTGACGCTGTCGCGGCGGCTGCGCTCTATTACCAACTTTTTCCTAGCAAACTTAGCGGTGGCTGATTTATGCGTAGGAGTGTTTTGCGTTTTTCAAAACTTAACCATCTATCTTATTCCAAGGTAAGAAAATATTACGAATTACCATTATTACGAAATTAATAATTGGCATATATATATATATACACCCATACACACACAATATATATATATATATATAATTAATATATATTATATTCGTAATATATATATAAAATTGTTTGTCAAACGCTACCATTTTAGCGCCATAATATGTAAGCTAGTTATTTCACAGCCGATTACGTGTTGTTATGACATATTTCTTGTTATGAACTAAAACAATTTATATTGTGTGGTGGTACGGAACCCATTGTGCGTGAGTCTGACAAACACGAGACCGGTTTTTTTTCTTTGGAACTGTAATAGTAACTACAAAAATTGTGACCAAAATTTTGATTGAAACTTCAAAGAAGATATAAATTGGTTTCCTCAAAACCAGATGAAAAGAAAAAGGAATGCATATTTTAATTCCATGATTATTATTATTGTATTACAAAAAATCTCCAAGAGGTAATTCTAACAATTTATTAGCATCATAATGGACATGGTCCACCGTCCAGATTTATATGGAACATGGGATGTGTCCTTTTAGAGAGGATAATATTAATAAAAATACAAATGTTAACTATTTTTGATAATCCTCGCTATCACACCAGCGGCTTCGTCCGCATGGATTGTGGTTTTGGTTCCCGCGGAAATTCCTTATTTTCTGGGATAAAAAGTAGCCTATGTGTTATTCCAGACTATTTATTAATTATCTCTGTGTCAAATTTCATCCAGATCCGTTCAGCCGTTCTGGCGTGATTGAGTAACAAACATCCATCCATCCAAACTTTCACATTTATAATAATTAAGTATAGATATGCGGCCGTATCTTCTGATTTGATATTAATTTCAACTTGATACCTCAACACGTTCCCGAGATAAAGTGCGTTGACAGACTGACAGGCAAACGGGCAACGAAGTAATCCTATAAGGGTTCCTTTTTCTCTGAAGAACGGAACCCTAAAAATATACAATCTAAAAGAAAAATTTCAAAGTTCTGCCAATATCAAGAAAATAAACTCAAAGAAAATGTTTCTCCTAAAAGTTTTCGTATTCTTACAAATCTTGCGAGTATACCAACTCTTCAAAAGCCATTCTATTTGAAAATATACCAAGCGGTGGATTCGTCAACTTTTTTCGTAGTTTCTATTTAAGATTCTCCTTTTTATAAATATAAAAGGCGACTTACTGATATGTAACTAGTCAAGTTTGAGTCTTAAGAATCATGATATAAAGCAGCGAACATGCTGTACCCCTGTGCCTAGAATGGCATTTCTGTAATTTGTTGTAAGTTTTTTAAATAGTATTCAAGTTGAAACGTAAGTTTCTTGCTTTGATCTTCGAGATTAAAAGCAACTAAGCGAAAATACTTCTTTACAAAATGTATCATCCACTTTCTAAAACTCGTAAACCAATAAATAGTATTAGATTTTGTTGAGTATTTTGCTATTGGCTAAAATGATTGTATAAAATCTGTGAAAACTTGAATAAAATCGATAATTAGTTACTTGTTGAGATTAGCACTTTCTAAAGACAAACGCGTACGATGTATTTAATTGTCTGAAATGAATGACTGAAATCCGACATGTCATAGGCTAAAGTCACATCCGTTACCAAATCCTAGCGTAAGCTACGAATGGAAATAGGTAACAATATAACAACACTAATGAAGCAAAAATTGAAAAAATAAATTGAATAAGTAGACCGTATAACTTTATTGTTGTTTTGCTAAATTGTATAGCTAAGCAATTTTTTCTAATTGATGGTTTATATCCTAATAACTAAATTTCAGCTGGGTGTTTGGAGACTTCCTCTGCAAAATGTACCAATTTGTGCATTCATTGAGTTACACAGCGTCGATTTTTATCTTGGTAGTGATATGCACTGAGAGATATTTCGCCATTATCCATCCTATCACGTGCAAACAGATTCTAACTTCGACAAGATTAAGGGTAAGTTACTTCTTGGCCTATATCCTAATTCTTCTAATACACGAGTGATGAAACTAAACCTTGAAACGACTTAAACTTACCAATAATAATTTTAAACAGTATTTAATAATATAAAAGAAGTTAGGTAAGTAAAGCTATAATCCGATATAAACTAATAATTAATTTAGTTATATTTAATTTACCTATGTATTATATCCAGTTAAAGTTATAGAATTTATAAAACACTTGAGTTAGCTTAGTTATAATAGAATTCATACTATATTTGACTAATACCCCTATTAACGAATAACAAAGTCGATGGTATGAATACACAAATAATTGTATAGGTACCTAATATTCAAAGTAGATTCTAATATAAATATTGGATATTAATATATCGTTACGAGGCTATTTATCAAAGAAAACAATTTCCATTACAGATCGTTTTGACAGTCGACCGTTACTAATAATTATATTGCGTATTAGTATTGAGCACTTGAGAATTTTCTTCCAGATATCATATTTGTTGCCAAACTTCTATGGTAGGTATTACTTAAAAAACCGGTCAAGTGCGAGACAGTTTCGCGCACAAGTTTTTCTTTATTCTAAGTAGGTAATCAATTTTGTTGACCTATTGACACAAGTCCTAGAGAATTCGAAGGTCAGGTGTCCCAATGACGATATCCCGTAGGAATATGTTTCACACAAAAATTACTGGAATTTGCGGTTGGTTCGGCTAACACATACAACTATGGTTTAAAATCTTACAA
This sequence comes from Erebia palarica, assembly GCA_964035005.1. Lineage (NCBI taxonomy): Eukaryota > Metazoa > Arthropoda > Insecta > Lepidoptera > Nymphalidae > Erebia > Erebia palarica. Next base: position 27,651,600 of record OZ035985.1, on the reverse strand, counting down.
GTAACAGAGGCTTTCTATCCTTATCTGAAAAATAGTCCGGGTAATTTGGCTTCATGTCTTGCCATTCAAAAATCTCGACACTCTTTTAGATAACAAAAGTTTTTGTGTTGCCTCAGGTCCCAGATTAGGAACACTGTGCACTGAGCACAAAATATGTTCGTGTGAACAGCTGAAAAGGCTGAAACCAGCAAGCGGCGGAAGCACGCTTCATATTGGTTCCGTTTGCCGTGGAGACCCTAAGGCCGGAGAAAAGGCCGGGGAGTCTCCCGTTCTCTCATTCATTTAACTCATTGTTGGGACCACGAGAGTGGGAGATATTTCTCCGCGGTTATTTGCTTCATCTGGTGGCATCATCAAATAACCCTTTTTGGCGCAAAGGATCAAACTGGCTGTCCAGCGCGGAAATGCATCGAGCATGTTTGCCACCATTCCACGCGGGCTGGTTTTTTTTTCACATTTAATGAAAAGGTTAAAATATATTTCATTTTGAACTAGGCAGAAATGTTACAAAATATAAGCATGTAAGTACTCACGAGTAGTAAAAACAATATGATGAGTGTCAGTTTAATATATAAAAGGCGCGATGCGAACGTCCAACGGGATTTAAGCAGTATCTAATGAACGGTACGAACTGTGAGGGTTCTAATTTTTACTGCGAAGCCTACCTTGGAGAGTTCCTGTACTATTGTGACAAGCTTTTACATACTGCAGTCCAGCCGTGTTAATGCCGGCGCACAATATACCGTTTGTTTCAGCCATAAGTGAAAGTATAGAATATCTATCATAATAATTTCTTGCAGTTGGTGATACTAGGTGTTTGGATAACAAGCGCTGCTTACAGCGCTCCCAAATTCATATGGGTGGAGACTATTACAAATGAATTTGGTGATGGTCACGTGGAGACAATATGCATCCAACACCGAATGAAATACAACTCCGAAATATTCGACATGGTTAACTTCGGTCTACTTTACGTAACCCCTCTCTGCGTGATGACGGTAAGCTTTTAATTATCATGATTCTTTGTCCGAACCGCAAAGCTACAGAATTTGTTGAAAAGGGAAACAAATTTTCATTTCCCACTCAAACCGATTTAGAGAACTCAATTGAATGAATAATACAAATTAAGTGTCCAAAGGAGACTACAGTTTTTCACGAAAAAAAAGTAAATTCTGGTATTTCGACTTTTTCATTTGAAGTTCCTGAATCCCTGATGTATTTATTTGAAGTAAAGTATTTTTCCCAATAGGTAGTAAGTAAACTTTAAAACAGAACAAAAAGCGTAAATATTTCTTTATTTTTTACTTGTGTGGAGTAAAATGAAACATAGTAACTTTATTCTCAGAAAACTGTAGTGGCCTCGCCGAGCTATAATACCTACGGCCTAACTAATAATATTTAACTTTACAGCTCTTAGTTTTGAGCGACAGCAGTCACGTCATGACAAGCTTCATAACCAGTAGGTACCACATAAATAAACTAGCTAATCGCGACTTCGTCCGGGTGGAATAAGGTGGCGACAGCGTCGCTAGTATAAATGAAAAATGAAATAAAAACTAAACAGGCATAAAAGTTTGTTCCAATTTTGGCCACCGGGCCAGATACGTTTGCTTAATACAGGACTTATACAGTACATAGACAAGGCATCAGTAACACATCGAATTCAAATTAATTACAGAACAAAATTATAACAGTAGCGATCCGCACTGGCTTCGCACGGGTAGCACTAATAATCCTAATAGTCTATACTCAATATAGCCAGTGGGCAGTGGGCAGGTTTTAATACACTCAATACACCTGCCACTGCCGCCAGCACTATTTAATCTGAGCGCCGGCCGCAGTCGCGCCATTTTCGCTTACACGTTACATTATTTCTATGATATCTCCTAGGATATTCATCTAAATTAAGTGGTGTGAATGACAATTTTTATCTTAATTAAATACTTGAGTTGACTAACATATTTATTTTGATACGGATTAATACTATTTCGGTAAAAACACCTTCGCAAATAAAGTATTGGTTTAGACCAAATTTGAAAATCATACAAACGGTTATTGTGAGTCAACCTTAAAAGATAGATAATATATACTCTCGCGGATTTTTTTTGAACTTTTTGAGAGGAAAATTTCCACGATACATTATTTTTATGTAACTTTAACTATTTACGCAGCGTTCGCCTCGTAAGCTCTCATAAGAGACGATTTTTTCCGACTTAGTTCACATTATTACAATTTTCGTAAGGATCTCTAAATTTTTGAACATAAAACATAGCCTATGTTACTCGCTGATAATGTAGCTTTCTATACGTGAAAGAATTTTTAAAGTCGGTTGAGTAGTTTTTGAGTTTATCCATTACAAACAAATAAACGAACGAACAAACAAACAAATATTTCTTTTTTATAATATTAGTTTAGATAAGATATCTACACCTTGTACCTATATTATTTATAGCATTCTGTCGGAAATGTCAGAATCACCCCCTCCAAAAGGAATTTCATTATCTTTACTCGGAGTTGTGCCTGAAAAGCAAGATAATAGTACCTAACTACGATATTTTGACGATCATATTATTGTAATAGTGATTTCAAGCGTAACGTATTTATCAATGGTCGCAGCAAAGCAGCCAAAAGAGATTATGATTTCCATTTTATTTTGCAATACGGGTAGATTTCTCCATTTAGCACGGAACATAAAAAAACTCGAGAAGCATAGGTACTTTACCTTCATATAGTATTGATGATTTCCTCCATCAGGTTGCAGTATCTTATATTTTTTCTTTAGGTACTCTAAGCCAATCTATACATATATATTTTATACCTACCTCAAGTTTAACTTAAATCCTATCGAAGTTCGCTTATTTCATCTCAAAGTTTGCTATAAAAGGCAAGGAAACAAGGTCAAGGTACACTAAGTAATAAATAGGTAGAAAAGAAAAATGTTGCCAAGGCGAAGTTACTGAAACAATTGGTTTTATCAATCAACATAAATTAGGATCATAAATCCATACGGATGTGTCTGTCTCCGCCCCGGGCACCACCATCAGAAAGGCGGCAAAATTGGAAAAAAATATTTTGTGCGGTCACTGGCGGTCGATCAGACAGTTAATTTTTCAAGTTAGCTTTAGCTAGCTTTAGTTAGCAAGTTAGCTTTCAAGTTAGCTTTTACCCACTTGCACATATTGAATGTCCCTCCAGCCCAAAACGATTGTTGCAAATCACGAGTGGTGGTCGGTGCTTTGTGTTTAGACGTGTACATGCACAGGTGTGCGCGCGGGGCGTATGCGAGCACGCACAGTCGGCAGTCCGCAGTCCATTTCACCCAAACGAAGCAGAAGCGGGTCTAGCTTGTAATATTAGATATTTACCTATGAAATTGCCTTTCTTCAGTACTGGTCATTTCAAATAAAAAAAAGTTTGTAATGACTCTGTATTCTAAATTAAAATTAATTTTGTTTTAAAACCATGACATTCTTTTTACAAACTCAGTCTTTTGTTTTTTGATTAGTGTTATTATTATTATTAATTATTAAAATTCTTTATTGCTTAAACAAAAGGAATACACAAAGGACATTATTACAACATTATAAACAAAAGGCGACCTTATCACTAAAGTGATCTCTGCCAGGCAACCCACATGAATGGACCGTACTTGCTGTGAGACGGGAAATCGCATGAAATAAAACATAAATACATAAACGTACATTCTAATAGTTACATACTATAACAGATAAAAAATTATACATATAATAAATATATATTTAAATATAACACATATTATATACATAAATATTAAATTACATATGACTAATTTACAATACCTAAACACAAATAATAATAAGAACAAGTTTACAGCGATAGGTAATGCTTCTTGACACGACTTGTGTAGTGTAGTGTTGTATTTTCATTACATTTCAACATTTTTCGTCATAATGAATACTCTAAAAATTCGTGTAATTATGGAATATGAGTTCCGTCGTGGCACCAACGCGACACAAACGGCACGTAACATCAAAAGCGTTTACGGAGAGAACTGTACAAACGAACGCACAACCCGTTATTGGTTTTCCCGGTTCCGTTCTGGAAAATTTGACTAGAACAATGAAGCTCGTGGTCGTCCGGAGACTTTGGTCAACAATAATGAATTAAAGGCGATTGTTTAAGCTGACGAAACTTAATCTACAGCTGAGCTAGCAGCAGCTTTTGATGCAAGCATCAAAACAATATTGATCCATTTGCGACAAATTGGCAAGGTAAAAAAGCTTGATAGATGGGTGCCCCACGACCTTAACGATCGCCAGCGCAACGTACGCGTCGAGACCTGCCTTGCGCTGCTCAACAGGAAAAGAAATGAAGGAATTTTGAAAAGAATTGTTACGTGCGACGAAAAATTAATTATGTTCGACAATCGAAAGCGCTCAGCAAGTTGGTTAGATCCTGGTTCAGCACCAAATCAATGCCTTAAACCAAAAATGACCCCTAAAAAGGTGATGGTCACTATTTTGTGGTCTAGTACGGGTGTGATCAACCACAGCTTTTTACAAAACGGCATGAGCATTACTGCAGATGTGTACTGTGAAGAACTGGAGAGAATGATGGAGAAGCTTGCACATCTGCAAGATGTTGATCAAAAGATCAACGCGCGACCCCATACTGCGCAACAGACAGTCTCCAAGCTGCAAAAGCTGGGGTTGGAAACTCTCCCTCATCCGCCAGACTCACCAGACCTTGCACCTACCGACTATTACTTTTTCCAAAATTTAGACAACTTTTTAGTGGGTAAAAAATTCTATTCCCGAGAGGCAGTACACAAAATGCCTTTGAAGAGTTTGTTGCCTCCCGTCCAGCTGATTTTTACAAGAAGGGCATCAATAAACTGCCAATGCGTTGGCAAAGATGCGTCGATTGCATGGGTGATTACTTCGAATAACAGATATAAAAAAGTTTGAAAAAATAAGTACTTTCACTTATTCCATACAAAACGGCAATTTCGTAGGTAAAGACCTATTATTATAATTATGCTACATAAATAACTAAATAAGTACGGTGAAAAAATAGGTAGAGTTTAAGCCGACCCCAATCAACATGGGTTTAGTCTACATGTTTAGTGAGCAAAATAACTTTGCGTAAACGAGGTCATTAATTTTGTCCGTTCCCTGTATGGGTAAACTTGGTAATAAGTAGAGATTTTGTTGGTCAAGTTATTCCGGTGTATATATTTTACCGAGCGAAGCGAAGGTGTCTGAGTCTACCTGAGTATATTTGTACTTGTCCGTCCTTCCGTCCGTCCGTCTGTCAGAGCCTTAAAACTTCTGAATTACTGAACGTAATCTATATAGTTTATATATAATATGAAAACCAATATCCTCCAGCCAAACATAGCTTAAAAAGTTATCTTTATTTCAGAGGGGCTCTCATAGAAGCGAATGCGAAGTAAAATAAACTCTAAATTTCAATATTTTCAAATTAAGAAAACAACTGAACATCACATTTTATGCAATTGTTTTAATTTTATTCAAATACACCTTATCTGGAGCGAACTTCGAGTATTTCTTGCTTCTGAGTTTGATTTAAAATTTCTTTGAAATACTGTTTTTTGTTAGTTTTTTTTAATCGCGTATCTTTCTGGAGTTGATGACTGAATTATGCCTGACTTAGCCCCAACGGAGATTGCCAGGGCACTCGAAATGCGAAGAAATAGTCAAACCTACAGAGTGATATCCAGAGATCTTCGTCGACCAGTTTCAACGATCCATCGCAGTATCCAACGGTTCAGGGAGACCGGTACTTATGTGAGAAGAGCAGGACAAGGCAGAAAAGTTCGCACAGACTTGGTAGTGATTGACAGAGGGAGTCTGACTGCAGACCGCTATATCAGAGAAGTTTTAGAAGAAAATGTCGTACCGTTTGCCCCATATATCGGTGAAGATTTTGCTTTTATGCAGGGTAATGCTCGGCCGCATACCGCTCGGGTAACTCAAGCTTATCTTAATGATATGAATATCACTGTTATGGAGTGGCCGGCGAGATCACCGGATATGAACCCAATAGAGCACGTTTGGGACTTGCTGAAAAGAAAAGTTAAGTCCAGAATTTCAGCTCCTGCCAACGTGGGAGAACTGCGAATCGCCGTAGTTGAGGAATGGCGGAGACTATCCCAGGAGACCATCGATAACATCATTCTCAGTATGCCTAGACGGGTAGAAACTTTAATAAGAGCACGTGGAGGAAATACGCGATATTAATCACCATTTTTCTAATTTAATTAATTGTTATTTTAATATTAAATTTCACTTTTACATGAAAAGTTACATGAAAAGTTCAAAAATGTAAAATAGCCTTTACTCGCAAAATCTGTTCTTAATGTGATCTCATTTTAAGTAAAACAAATGAAACTCTAAATAACAAAAGAAGTGCAGTGAGTAGATTTTAAAATAAAACAATATTTTTTTAATTATGGACCTTTTTTTTATGTTCCGCTAAATATGCCGGCGAGTTTATTTTTTATAGCGTTACATAGGGTTGCGGTATATCATTTTAAAGATAATTAGGAATAGAGTCCAAAAATATACTCTTTTTTAATTTCTGCCCTAAAATTGACGAAATGGGGGGCTTTCAAAGTGGAGATTTTCTAACGTCCAAAGAACGTCCTCAGAACTCTCAATTTTCTGAAAGGCTGAGCCTGAAACTTGATCAGTTATTTGAATTATATTATATTTATAGTACTTGAACAACAAATACTAAAATTAGATAAATATTATAAGGAAACGAAATTATTTAATTTTTAATGAGCTTCAGTTTTTTTAACAGAACTTCAGAATAATGTCAATAGATGGCGCTCTGTAAAAGTTTATTCCTTTCTCCAATAACTCTTTAGCTCATTTGCGTCTAATGTTTAAAGTTAACTATTACAATTATATAGTTAAAACTTATGGATACCGCGAAGTCTCAGTTCGGGGAGAACCACTAAGTGTTAAAAATGTTTATTAGTACAGTAGACCATGCTCGCGACTTTGTCCGAATGGATAACGTTTTTTTGAATCCTGCGGGAACACATTATTTTCCGGGATAGCCTATGTCCTTCCACGGAATACAACGTACTCGTATCTCTGTACCAAATTTCATCACAATCGGTTCAAAAGATGGCTGTCGTTAAAGCGTAGCAGTAGATATAAGACAGACTTATAGACAATTTCGCAGCTTCTATAATACAACTAGCTGATGCTCGGGACTTCATCAGAGTGGATTGAGGTTTTTCGGACCCAGCGGAAACTCTTCAATTTTCTAGGATAAAAAGTAGCCAATGTGTCATTCCATACAATTATCTATCTCTGTGCTAAATTAGATCTAGATCCGTTCAGCCGTTCTGGTGTGATTGAGTAACAAACATCTATCAATCCATACATCCAAACTTTCACATTTATAATATTAATATATATAGACTTCGAGTTCTAAAGTCTGTTATGTTATAGAGGGTGTGTCATGTTACATTTCTGTTGACCTTAATCGAATTCAAAACAAAGCCCATCATCAGTCAAAATGCAGGTAGGCAGGTAGATACTGCTAAGTAGTGTCAGCCCAAAATGCAAATTTTTTAAGTAGGTATAATCGGAAGGAAAATCGCATTTCACGCGTAGCGGTACATTTTATGTAATAGAAATTAACATAAAAGCAGTTCAGGTCATATATATTATAGTAGAACAAATGGTGGAATGGTAATTAGTTACGTAAAACTGGAAAACGTAAAAACCATTGTGCTTAAAGAATTTCATTTATCCACATCCAAAACAAAAAAAACTGATCGGTATATCGTATAGGTACTTACTAATTTTGTTTACTTTATCTATATAAATAGAGTAGCAGATGCCCAAGAAATGGCCTGTGAATGAAAACATTGTAAAATAATTAAATAACATTCCTTTTATCGTGAAGCGTTAGTAAAATACTTTCCATTATTTATTTCGCGGTAACGGTTGAGAGTCGGAATTGGATTTCATTTAAAACGTGTCTCAAAATATTTTAAATCTGATCCTGTTGCTCGCAATTCGATACATTGTTACAAAATGATCACTCTGAAATCGAATCTGCTGTTTTCATTTCATAACTGTATCGAGTTAAATCTTATAGAGATGTTAAATCGTAGATCGAATGTCACTTTTACTATTTTATGACTTATAAGTCATAAAATAGTAAAAGTATATATTTTTTTTAACAGCAAAATTCACTGCATGAAAGAAATTGTCCACAGTGATAATATTATGCTATTAATAATGTAACTTTTGTGTTTCAAAAAAATGTTACTGCTGAGTTTTTGCCGACTTTTCTCAGTAAAATCTGCTATCCGAACGGGATGCTAGAGTCAAGATATTATGTACCTCGTAACTTTTATGTGGTAGCTGCTGCATTCCTATACCAAACATAAAATAATAATAAAAAAATTGGGTTTAAGAACTACTACCTTCCCTTGGTATCCAAGACAACGATCTCAAAAAGTATTGGATTCTACCTACTATGTACTTGTTTTCTATTTCATGATTATTCCCGTCTTAAATAGTCATTGCATCTGGTTAGTTTCTTGGTCTCCCATTTATCCATTCTTCAGTTTTGCCTGAAAACGGAAAAGCTCTTTTATTATCGCACCTCACATCACACTCCAGCATCTGTAAGCATGGGATATTGTACAATTAGATATATTAGATACATGTAAATTGTAGAACCAGCTGCCTTTAATGGTATTTCCACCAAGCTTTGAAAGAACCTATTTCCTCCTCCGGTTCCTATGATACCTTAAAAAAATTAAAAAACCATTAAAAATAATACATTGAAATAAGTAAATAGCAATGAGTGTTGCGCAGGTGCTATACACAAGGATTGCTGTGGGGCTGTGGCAGAGTTCCCACGGCCTGGGGCAGCTCGGACAGGGCCGGTGCTGTAGCTCGCAGTATACTCGTGGAGAAAAAACCTCTCCTGCCAACTCCGACAACCAACGGCCCACCGGTGGCACCTCAGAAACCAAGGTATGTTAATAGAAGAAGCGAAGTTATTATTATTTGTACCACCTTTACAGCTTGTAAGTTAAATTATTATGACCACTTAGGTAATTTAAGCTGCATTGCGGGTTAGGTAAGACTGTATATTAAGACTTGTTATATATTTCTAGTGATAGTATTTATTTTTCAGGGAAAAACATCGACACCTTCAAGAACAAAGTCCTGTCACAATCACGAAACCAGAAAGTGTCATCATTTGAGCCATCTCTCAAGAAATGTGCTGCGCGCGCGACGCGGGGTAGTACGCATGCTTATTGTTGTCGTACTGACTTTTGCGATATGCAATCTACCATTTCACGCGCGAAAAATGTGGCAGTACTGGTCCAGTGGCTACGAAGGCAACAGCGATTTCAGCGCTCTTTTCACGCCGCTCACCTTTCTGATAACATACTTTAACTCCGGCATAAATCCTTTACTGTACGCGTTTCTATCGAAAAACTTCAGAAAAGGTATGCGAGAATTGCTGTTTTGTAATTTTTCCGGGAAAAGGAAAAGCGATAATTTGATACTTTTAAATCGCGTTGGAGGAGGTGGTCTTCGGAGAAGTTCAACCCGATCTACGCGAGCTAACTGCAGTACTGTGACTACTGCCCCTAACGGGGAGTCATGAGGGTTGCACCGACGCAGGTATCTCTACAAAATCGAAAACACGGACATTTCCTGATTGACGGACAGCACCGACGAGGTAACCGATAGCAGTGGGCTTTACACAGTTTCTACAGTAACAAAGAAAGATTTGTACGATTAAAACTTTGTAAATGAATAATTCGTCGCAGTCCCTTGTTTGTCAGACTCGGGAAACGGTGTCGACATTCTTAAAATTGAAGTGATCTCATGAGCTTACCTTAGTACGTAAATTTCGTGATTGAATACGTTACTTTTACGGGCTAAAAATAAGATAAATGAAAATATAAGAACTAAATAAAGTAAAATTATATTATGAACTTATTTAATTATTTATTTTCTTGAAAATATAACTATTATTAAGCTTATATTATGTATGTCTATAAAATAATATTCTACTGTCGTTGGTTTCAAATGTATTAGGCTGATTTACATCTATCTAATTGCGGAATAAATAATTGGGCACATTTATACAAAGCTGACAAAATGTTCTTGTTTTGTACGGTGTACCTATCTTAACAAAACATACCTATTGCATACATTGTTAAATTTTTGTATGAAAAGTTCAAAATTATGAAGAAAACATTATAAGATTACCTACCAAATAAGTTAAGTTGGGTACATACATTATTATAATAAATAGGTTTCTTACAATTATTTGTATAGGTATAGGAAATAGTTGTTACTGTAGTGTTTAACGCTGATTTTTTTCGAAACAAATTCAAAAACTTAAAAGTGTGTATGACTAAATTAGTTTAATCACTAATTCATTAATTTAAATTTGTTTTGAACAATTCGGTGTTAGTGAAGTCCTAAGAAGATGCATTTAAGCGAAGCATAGAGTATTTATTATCAGCTTCTTTGTTTCATTAAGCGAAGCAAACTTTATCAAATAAATAATAGGTAGGTATACTAATCTATGGTTAAGAAGGTAGGTTGACACTAGTAGGTATTATTAAAGTTTCAGTGTTATAGTCAGCTGGTCAGCTCATATTCCATTGTTTGATGATTATCGACTTAATTATATTTTTAGGAACGAGGATTATAGATATCTAGATACGAGCACATGAAAATAGGTAGGTAAGACCTAAGTAGACTGCAAACATCACACAATCATGCTGTAGATATAGTATGTAAAACTGCGATGTCGTTTATTTTGTATTGTAAACAGACTTGGAAAACAAATGCCTAATATCAACTGAAAGTAGATACTAAAATATCCTCTAACTAACTGATGCCCGCGAAATCGTCCGCATCGCATAAATTAAGTACTTAAAGGTTTCTTTTAGACCTGAATAAAGTAAACCTTAAAATAAACTATAGCATTAATTTAACGAATTAAAAAATACGACTGCCCTGCCATTTTATTTTTGGAGTTTACCTCTGCATATAGCCTTTGGAATCTTATACACATTTTTTATTAAATGATATTTTTTTGTGAATCAGTGGATATTGAACTATTGTGTTATATATTTTTGGAATCATCATCATTTTCTAGATGATGATTATATAGTTAATCTTATTTTCGAATACTTTTTTTCAACTTTAGTCTTTAATGCGGGAGCATGGTCACCCCATCAATTTTTTAAAAAAAATTAATAGCCTATATCACCCGGAATAAGCTAGGGATTCTAACGATACCTCATTTATCAAAATCGGTTCAGGCGTATAGAAGTTATGGTGGAATATACAAACTCACATACATACATACATACATACATATATACATACATACATATATACATACATACATACATACATACATGAACCCTGAAAACAATATACTCCTTTTTTCAGGCAGTCGTATAATAAGGCAATTAATTAATAAAGCAATTGACGGTGTAAATCAGGAAAGACAGTTTCGAGAAAAAAGTGCTCATTGTGTCATTTTCCCGAAACCATATATTTTGACATACATACTGCTATGTCAATTACCACGTTAGGTAGTATCGGTAGGTTGAGGCGAAGCTGAGGACTTCCCTAATTATTTTAAACTGACGAGGCGCGAGATTTTTTTGTATATTATATAAAGATGATGGGTAAATTCAATAGAATGTGAAGCGATTTCATATAATAATATTTTATTTTTCTATTTTACGATATCGGCTTGTTTTTCTTGATATCGCACCCGAGACCTGCCGCGTTCACTTCAGCCAGAATTGAATTGCCTTCTGAAGAACGAGACCCATGAATAGGTACAACATGCCAATGTTTACTTGTAAAATTGGAAACGTAAAATTATTTTGGCGAAGAATTTATGTGAAAGATAATAAAAGAAATAACTTCAAACCTATATTGGTATACTTTATTGATTTTATATTTCGTCTTACCGCCTGGGGTTCAACATTTATTTGTTCGACAAGATAGCAAAGTTCGTTTTTATTGCGAGTGCTTAGTTTGACTTTCGAGCGAGCGAAGGATTATATGGCACAAGAAACAAAAACTTTGCTATCGTGTGCGTAAATACAACTTTTCACCTCAGTATCGAGAAAATTTAAGACGTAAGAAAAATATTATTAATAAGGTGACTATAGGCTTAGGTAAAGCTAGCTAGTTAAACCTAATTACTGTGTAAAACATCAGTTTAAAATATAGTATGTAGTTTTTGAAGTCACCGCCAAATCTTTTTAAAAGTTGCTAAATCAGCGAGGAAGAAAGCACTCCTCCCTGACGTAGTGTTGAGCGCTGTTGTTTTAACGTGCGGAGGCCCTGGGTGCAATCCGCGGCATCTTGTCAATTTGGGAATTTATAATTTCTGACCTGGATTCGGCCGTGGCCACTCTACCGGAAAAGATGTGCCGCCAAGCGATTTAGCCTTCCGGTACGATGCCGTGTAGAAACCAAATAGGGGTATGGTTGTAATATAACTACCATGCCCCTAACAAATGAGATTGCAGTCAAGGGCTAACTTGTAATGGCTAAACAAAAACAGCTGTGGAGAATGGTTAGAGACAATGCTTTTTCGACAAAGTTTGTCAAAGCTGGGAGAGTCAATCAGTTTATTTTCAGTACATTACACATTCAGTACATCAGTCTCCTAGATTTCCACGATATGATTTAGTAGAATCCGCAATTTTACATGCCTATTAAAAAATAAAACATTTGTCTTTTTGTGAAAGTGCGGTAAATCACTATCCGACAGTTTCCAATGTAAACTCGTGGACGATTTCCCATCAATTTAACGCACATGTTCCTTTATCCACAGAATAATCTAGTTTATTGACAGATGGAAAGCGGAGATGTGTTTGCACGTGATCGATTGTCACTATTCGTACTAACATTGTAATCCATTAATTCAAGAGAATGTTCTCTCAAGATTTTTTTTTTGTTTTTGAGAGAATTGTGTTATTTTAGAACAAATTATTGCTATTTTCAGTAAAGATTGTTTGCTACTGTGGCAGGTAATGCTCTGAAATACTTTTAATTTATTTTTTTATCCGTAGTTTCACAAACCTCAATTATATATTTTCTAAGCTTCCTAATGACGTATTTGTTGTAACTTTATGTAAAGGATTGTCTATAATTTGATAATAAATATATAATAAATACCTGTTGCTTATAATCATATAAGCAACAGGTATTTATGGCCTGATGGCCAAAATATGTCTCGATAGAGCATCTCAAAATACTTGCTGCCTACATATTTCAAATATTAGATAAACTTAGAGCAGTAAAGTTAGCCCGCCAACCCGCATTGGAGCAGCGTGGTGGGTCTAAGCTCTAATTCCTTGTCTCTCATGAGAGTGGAGGCCTGTGCCCAACAGTGGGACGTTAATGGGCTGTAGTGGTGGTGGTGGTGGTGGTGATAACAGTAAAGATTTTCTTAATGAGTTGCTCTATCCAGAAATGTGTGTGTATTGTACCATAGTTTGGAGTTTGATAATTATTGACCTACCCTTACTTACCTTCTGAATAAATGTAAATAAAATACCATGTCAAAAAAATCTTCCACTGATACCTGTTTTTATAAATTGTGTTAATGAAATAAACAGTTCTTCTTCATAGGCTTCGTTTAATTTCACACTATTATCCTAAAATACTTTTATGTACCCGCTCTGAACTAGTATACACACTTTCACAATGAAAATAAATAATATTAGCATGGATATGAATACTACACAATTGAAGTTGGGGTTCCAACCCTAGGTGCTTGGCGGCCTCGCACCGGAAAGCGCAGCTATGGACGAACCCCCCCCCCCCCCCCCCCCACTAGGTGGATGGATGATCAGCTGGCTGAAAGCATCAAGAGGCTTAAGACCGTATACTGTGGACAACCATGAAGACCTTTGATTGGTTGAGACGACCACGATGACGACGACAACTGTTGAAGTATGAATGTGGATAACTGACTTATCTTATCTTTGAATAGATAGGTAGGTACATAATATTCATCAAATTCCAAGATTTACCTATTCCAAAAATTCCAGACCGATTTTCCGAGAGATTTCGTTTGAGCGACGCGCCCGACGCGTCTGTGCATGCAACCTGCGCAAGTAACTCACGCGAATATAAATTATGGGTTTTCACTCAGTACGCCACCCGGCCGTTTACACGGTGCATGGAACCCGCAGACGGTAGAAATGCTCAACTCAAGTAGTGCGAATTGAATTACGTTCCATGTACCACCACAACTGGGGGAACGAATGGCCTAGCTGTGACAACGAATATGAATCGATTGCGATTGTTAAGCAACGTTGACCCAAGTTGGTTACTGGATGGGTGACCGTACTTGGAGGTTCAAATTTCGCCTTTTCGTTTCCGCCGTGCCTCGGAGAGCACGTTAAGCCGTCGGTCCCGGTTATTATCACTAATATCTGATAATAATCGTAACAAACTTATTTATGGGTTTAAATACTCGTACGCGGAAGGACGCGGGAACCCACCGCATTAATATCTTAAGAAAACTCCTACCATTATATGATACCCTCAACGTGATACCCTCCAGGATAGCTTAGAGATGCTATTGATTCACATATTTATCCTTTTTAAAAGTCGATATATAAAGAAGTACCCGCAGTCAACCTCCAGACTTATTTTAAGCATCATGCTATACCCGCGTGATACCTTTAACGTGTATTTTAACTTAGAAAGTAGTTACATAAAACAGCTATACTTACACACTTTTATCGTCAAGTCTATTTCTATTTTATTTAATTGGATTCCGTACACAAATAAAATATATTTATGTAAACTTACCCTGATTTTCTTCAGATTCCTTCGAAGATGAATATGATTTCGTCGTTCTAGCTTTTATTTTCCTACTTTACTTTAAGTGATACGTTTAGGTATAACACAGAACAAATATAGTCCTAACGGAGAGGTATACTTAGTAAGTTATTCCAATTGAATTTCTTTAAATATTGACAAGTGAGTGCTCGTTGCTGCGCACAATAAAATAATGGGGAAGGCGTTATAAGGGGACCGGAGCAACGGATGCTGGGGAATTTTTCAAACTACCCTAATACTAAAACGAGTGCGAAAGTTGCAGTTCAATGAAGCTACCTAATCTGTGTTTATATCTTCGAATGAAACGTACTCATATAATTGGGATAGAACTTCACTTACAGGTAAGTTCGTTTAATCATCAATAATAATCGTAACAAACCTAAGGATTTAAATACTCGTACGCGGAAGGACGTGGGAACCCACCGCATTAATATCTTAAGAAAACTCCTACCATTATATGGTATATACTATACATTGGAATGGTATCACGACCCTCAGCAATGAGGAATACGACGCAGAGAGAGAGACCACCACCAGTACAGTCCATTAAGGGCGCATGCCTCTACTCTCTCATAGGAGAGAGGGAATAAGAGCTTAGACTCACCACGCTGTCCAATGGTGGTTGGTGGGCTTTAACTACTATTATCATGTTAGTGATGATAACCGGAGCCGACGGCTTAACTTGCTCTTCGAAGCACGGGGGTGACTCACCGCCAACCTTTAACTTCGGGCTGGCACTGAGAATTTCTCAACTGAAAAACTCAATACCTAACCATTTTTATGCCCGACCGGGAATCGAACCCAGGAACTCGCATTTGACTATGCTAGCCGCTAGATTCGGCGGTTGGCAAATGGCGGACCGCGGTCCAACTCCGGACCGCCTACCTTTTTATCTATTTAAGTTAATTTCTTTCTAGGATACAATCTACATGATTTGACTCCTTTCTAAATTGTTTTTACATTTTTGGCGCTAGCGCGATTAATAATACCGTGCGGCATGCTGATCACAGATGTGCAAAGGGATGAAGAAAGTTGCGCAAGGGGTCGGCTCAACGCACTTTGTAAAGGGCTTTTTTTTGTCTTTAGTTTGTTTTTTTTATAAGTATAAGCTACGCGCGAGCTAAAATGATACTACTTTATAATCTAACTTATGAGAGACTAACTTATACTATAGGGATTTAAAAAAAAAAAAATACCTACTACTGTTTATCCCAGAAATAGTACTCAATCCGATCTGCCGGATATATATATATTTTTTTCCTAATGTACTACTATCTACAAATTTACACAATTTTCTTTCTTCTTTTACTTTCACTAACTTATCTACTTATTTCATAACTTACCTATTTACATATTTACATAGAGGTGGGTGTACAGTATACGCCATATATATACATATCATGATACTACATATATACATAATATTACGCTCCCTCCATTTGTCTGCAATCGCCCTGCTCTACCCTCTTA
This sequence comes from Erebia palarica, assembly GCA_964035005.1. Taxonomy (NCBI): domain Eukaryota; kingdom Metazoa; phylum Arthropoda; class Insecta; order Lepidoptera; family Nymphalidae; genus Erebia; species Erebia palarica. The sequence goes on along the minus strand of OZ035985.1, from coordinate 27,635,233 downwards.
CAATAATTTTGCTCTTATTTATCTTATTTGCATGATTTTTTTTGCAATTATTAATCCGACCTTTAACAACACTACTCTATGGTTATCGTCCTCCAAATATCTGTGCAGGTCCTGCTGTGTGACGGGGATTCCCGACCTCATCTCCAAACACATTCTATGTAGGGCGAATTTCGGGCAGAAGCACATGAGGTGGACGATGGATTCCGGCGAGTCCCCGTCACACTCGCAGACTGGACTGACTTTAAGTTTAAATCTGTGCAGATATGCCCCGAAGCCCCCATGATCTGTAAATAACTGACACATTTTATTATTTATCCCTATTTTCCCCAGAATTTTGTGGGCCCCGAGTACGTCGGGGAAGAATATCTTCGTTGTCGCGCCTGTCGACTCTTGGGTGTATCTTCTTCCCCAGTCTTCTATGGTCTTGCTCCTGAGGAGCCACTTTGCGGAGGCCACCGGGATGAAATCGTATGCTGGTGCGGACTTCTCGTGCAAGGCTGCATTTTTGGCCAACTCGTCTGCGCGTTCGTTCCGTTCGTTCACGTCTCCATCTCGATCCCGGAGTTTTTCTATTGTTTTCTTGATGCTTATCACTATTGGATGTGTTGCTGGTGTCTTGGAGCGCCTGCAGGGCGGACCTTGAGTCAGACAATATATTTATTTTTCTATTATCCAGTCTCTTTTTACAGGTCATTTCGACAGCCACCTGTATCGCTAGTAGTTCTGCTTGGTATACGCTGCAGTGATTGTCCAGCTTCAAGGTGCGGTATGTCAGTTCTTCACCTCCTTCCCACCACAAAACGGCCGCTCCCACCTTCCCCTCCATTTTGCTACCATCAGTGTATACTCTGGGCCAATCGTTCTCCACTCCTTCCAGCTCTTCCAATGTGCCGATGAGTTGGTGGTGTAGCGGCTTTCTTTTAGCTGGATGTGGAAGGTCGAATGGACTGGCCCTCCTCTCTAGACGCCTGCCCGGCAGATAGGGGATCTCCTCTCCTCTCTTGTATCTATACAGTTCTGCGTTTTCTTTTACCCTCAGATCTAGAGGTAGGATGCCCGCAATCAGTGTGCTCGCATTTGTCGACACTGTTCTGTGTGCTTTGCAGATTTTTATTGCGAACATCCTCGTAATTCTGTCCAGCTTTTCTCTGGCGTATCTCCTATCCGCCACCGACCCCCACACACTCGCAGCGTATAGCACTGTGGGTTCGATTACTGCGGTATAGAGGGTCCCAACAATGTCTGGGTTTAGACCCCATGTCGCTCTGGCTGCTCTGGCTACAGACTTGTATATGTTGATGGCTTTTTTGGTTACGTTTTCCAGGTGCTCCCTAAAATTAAGCCCTCTGTCAACAGTTATTCCCAGCAACTTCAGCGATGGTGAAATCTCCAGGGTGGTTTCTCCAAGTTTAAACGAGGGCGCGTCATACTTCCGCCTCTTCGTTACGACCACCACCTGAGTCTTCTGCGCTGCGAAGCGCATTTTGTTCTGATTCCCCACTTCTAGGGCTTCATTTACTCTGTTACTCAGGTCTTCTACGTTGTGTGACGCCGCAATGATAAGACACGTTTCAAAGAAGTACACGAATTGTAAAAAACTAGCTCTCAATTTAATAGCCATAATTGTGTCGACTTACGTATGTGAAAGCTCGTTTTCAAAAATGAACTTTTTAAAAAATAAATATCGGTCCCGAATTACTGATGCCCATCTATAAGACGCACTGCGCATTAGTTCTGTCAGGAAAATAAAATTTTTCTTATGATAATAATCGTTTTTTTACCTTTTTATTGACGGTGTTATATTTCATGAAAACTAAATTTTTTGGACTCTTGGTTGAATTTAGTTAATAATCTGGACCCCACCTGAATTTAATTGCCGACCCCTGTGTTATACCAACGAGGGAGTCCATGTACACGCAGCTTTTTTAAAATAGCGTTTAAATCACCAGCACCGCCAAGCATCACTTAAAGGTAATGGACACGGGTACGGACACGGGTACACAATGGGTATGCACAGATATTGAAAAACAAATCGGGAGATACAAATTATTACGTGTTACTCCATACATTGTTTTTTATTTAAATATCCTAATGAAACATTCTTACACACTTGAGAAGTGTACCTACTGCATAATTTAAAAGGTATTTAAGGCACTAGATGGGCAACTGAATTCACTTTGAATTTTAAAATAAGGCCACAATCAATTGGGTCGTGACCCTTGGCCCCTTGTCTTGCCTCAACATATTATAGCCCATATTATTATGCTGGAAAATGTGTATATTTGGCGAAAACTTTACAAGCTCTAGTAGTTTTCTAATAAATAGAAAATGATTAAAACGCAGTCATTTAAAAATAATAATTTAGTTCCTATCTATGTTGGATTGCAGTGTTTAATTAGAAACTAGAATAAGTGTAAAATGAGTACTAAAACATATTTATAAGGTCTAAAATAGCTCTACTTATGTAGGTATATACCTATTCAATGTAAAGTCTTTTCGAAAAACATTAATTTGAAATTCAAATAGGGGAAATGAGAAGAAAGATAAAGTTGGAAATTGTATGACACATTCTTGGAACTCATTTCAAATAAGTTTCAACGCAATAAGTGAATAAATTAATTAATGTAACTTAATTGATCCTTTTAGCGCCGGAGCGGTTTAATTAAAATAATACATACATGAATAAATCGATGGGAAGTTACTTTTTACAATTATTATTATACTATATAGAAAACTCCGGGCGCCGACCGTTTAGTAATTAATTCCAAGAATATCTCTATCATTATGTGTTTCATGGATATGGGGCATAAATATGCAGATGAAACTGACTGTGAGAGTCTGTCAATTATTTTCTAGATCCTTTGTTACAGCTGGTCGTCGTTCTGTCAACCGATAGACGTCCACTGCTGGACATATACCTCGATTTTTCGATTCTTTTCCACGCTCCACGGTGTCTCGTGGACACCGTTTTATCAATTTGATTGAAAGATTGATAAAATTATACCTTTACGTCTATACTAATAGGGTTTTACCTATGAAATTGCCGTTTTGTCGTACTGGCCACTTTGATCTCAAATATCTCTTCTTTGGTTAGGAATTTCAATTTCAAATTTATACAGTTACTCATGCTTTTGTGTTTTGAAAACCCTAATAATTTTTTTTTTTATCTTTTGGTTTTTTCTTTGCGTCACTCAGTTTACAAAATGGAAAACTTGAAATATCGCGTTATTTACGAGTACGAGTTCCATCGTGGTACCAGTGCTGCAGAAACGGCTCGAAGGATTAATGATGTAAAGCGCTGGTAATATCGACAGTGTCCCGATACCCGTCAGATTGTAAATAAAGGCCAACTATTTATTTCTACCAAAAACTAGATAAAAACTTTTTATGGCAATATATATTTTGTATTATTTTGCATTATTAGTATCTCAACATTTAATCAAAACTCTAATGGCGTTGGAGAAAAAGTACCGAAAGTTTGCGATGTCGAATATTTGTGTTTTTTGTGATGTTATAGTGCTGAATTGTCATAGTACCTGCCAGTATTCGAGATTAGTTTTGGAAGATCTGTTGGCGAGTTTGGTAAATGTGATTATTTTATACAACAGTCAAGTTAATTTTCTAACGAAGTAATCTATAAAACTGTGTTATTCCTATTATTATTTTGATTTAAGCCGTGTGACATCTATTGGTACTTTGAAATTGTTACTTGACCTAGAACTCGTCAAAATTGATACAATTTTGACGGCTATTGGGCCATACTATAAAATTGAACGTAAAAGCGACACTGTTTATATTTTAAACCTTATTGCATCGTGATAAGAGTTTCTTTCGGTTGCAGTAGGCGCGGCCTGGCAATGTTTAGTTTTTTATATTTATATTCTCGCTAGTTCCAATGTTCTCGCTAGTTTTCACCCGACTTCCGCGAAGTAAAGTTTTATGATTAAAGCATGCTGTACAATGTATGTTCATTGATTCCCTTAAGTATATATTGTATACCATATACCACAAAACCTAGGTTTAGGTTAGGCTTAGGTTAGGTTTAGGTTAAGTTTTGGTTAGGTTTAGGTTAGATTTAGGTTAGGTTAGGTTAGGTATCGTTACGATACCTACAAATGAAAACTTGACGTATTTTTGACTTCGTGTTGTTATTCTGTAACTTGACAATATAGGCTATTAGTCTATTCATTCTAGATTTCAATGTATGGGCAAAACGGCAAAATTTATAATTGTTTTAACTACTGTTGTTTTATTTATATTTACCTATGAGTGAGTACATTAAAAACACAACTCCCCTCTCCCGCCTTGAAAAGTGTCAAAGTGTCCTATTTTGCAGATTTCCTAGATTTTCAAGAAAACTATACAAGTTAGGACAAAACTGTCAAAATAAACATTGTTTCTTAATAAATTACCCACAAATAAGGTCTAACATATAATATAATAGGAGTTATACAAGCTATGTTGCATTTGATTTGACTAAAAATCGCAACTCAGTAAAATAAACCTTAAATTTGTTTTAAAACGCCCTTGAAATTTTTAAAACTAACCAATTGAGCCCATACACGAGGGGCTTTCTGATAATCATTGAAGAGATCAGCTCGATGCTAGAGCTGGGCGAAAAATGTTGCAATTTTCTTTCCAGACCTAGTTTTCTAGACTCTACACATTTCCTCACCATAGTTGCACTTGATGAAAAGTACGTATTGAATGTTGACTGGCTGCAGCTGAAAAGGGTGGTAACTTGGACAGTATGACTGTGTTGCTTTTAAGATCAACATATTTATTAAAATGAAGGTACCATAACTAGGCAAGACTGTTATCGGTTTGTTTAGCCCCATACAAAGCGAGGATAAATCTTTCTTCTACTTCTTTTACTTCCTTCTGAGTTGCATCCATTTTATAAAAAAATATTATGATTCCTTGCAAGTTAATTAATTTGTAAATGAATGAACTAGAAGTTTAATTCGCTATAATCCGCTACAGTAGACAAATCTGTGTGGTACAGTGCGTTTCTTTCACCTGCAGCATGCGTTCATTCATTATCATGGGCACCCTGCTTCTATGCAATATTAATTAATTTGTTTTTGGCGCTGAATATAATTAAATTATTAATATAAATTATTAATATAAATTCCTTTGCCATAACTGACATTGTATCACAGCCACTTATTACATGAAGAAAGAGGATTGATTCCCCTCAGTTTTTATTACTTCCCCCTCAATAATTGAGCCTTTATCGCTGTACCATCTTTTCTTCACAGTCTTGAGCCTCTTTAAATAAGTATACATGTTCTAGAGTCTCGACCTAGTAAAAAGACCTATTGGTCACTACCTTCGCATCTTAGTGGTTCGCCATTAAGGTGACAGTCTTGGCGTCAGGTGGCAACCGGCCGTAAAAACATTGCCAAAAACTCCATCCTCCTCGTCCAAAATGAACATTCAAACAGTGCGGATTATGATGGAAAAGCACCGGTCAAATTGTGAAGATCTGCATATGGTATTTATATATCTGGAAAAGGCCTTCGGCCTGCCACGTACATTAGTATGGCAATCCATGCGATCCCAAGGCATACCAGAGTACTATATTTGGCTGGTGCGAGATATGTACGACCGAGTTAGTACACAAGTAAAGAATCTGGCTGGATTGAGTAAACCCTTTGAAGTAAAGGTAGGGGTCCACCAAGGATCCACGCTCAGCCCGTCCCTTTTTAATCTGGTTATGGACTATCTCACAAAAGATATTCAATCCCCTCTTCCTTGGTGTTTAGTTTACGCCGATGACATCGTACTAATGGATAAAGACCCAACTCAATTACAAAACACCCTTCAGAAATGGAGGCTTGCTCTAGAAAATAATAGCCTACGTATTAACGTCGAAGCAAAACCGAATATCTCGAATGCAATTTTAGTGGAAATACATCATCCGATACAGCTATCACCTTAGAGGTACAACCGCTACCAAAAGTAAGTAAATTTAAATATCTAGGGTCTATGGTAACAACAGATGCGACAATAGATGAAGATGTGACACTGGTGATAACCGGATGCCCATAAAGACAAAATACAAGGTCTACAAAACGGCAGTTTGACCTGCAATGCTGTACGGAGCAGAGTGCTGGGCAACCAAAAAGACTCACACACAAAAATTACATGTCAACGAGATGAAGATGCTTCGATGGGCGGCAGGTGTAACGAGACTTGATAAAGTTCGAAATGAACACATCAGAGGAAGTTTCAAAGTTGCCCCAATAACCGATAAAATGGTAGAGGGTCGTTTACGTTGGTACGGACACATCATGCGGCGAGGAGAGGACCATGTTGTGCGGAGAGCATTGGCACTCCCGCAGAACACGAGACGCAGAGGGCGCCCTGCAGCCACGTGGTGGGCAACGTTAGCCAAGGACATGGGGCGCGAAGCAGTTTTAGAAGAGACAACCCAGGACAGAATATCCTGGTGCAAAAAGACGAGGAGAGCCGACCCCAAATAATGGGAAAAGGCTAGGGAAGAGAAGAGAGAGAATGTCACTATCTTGCCCAACCACCACGACATTGTTAGTACTATCCCAAGCGAATTACTCGCTTGTTTTGGTCATGAATTAACGACAGACCCCCATTTATTGCTTAAAAAAAATTGAGGAATAAGATAAACAAAAAATCAGCCCTATATGTCATTTTCAATACGGTCCCTGAGCCCACGCGAGTATTTTAAGCATTTTACATTTCGGATTGTGGATCTATGATACTTGTTATACAGCGGTTTGACCAAAAGAGGGCACATACTCTGATGTTTACATTGTTTATGTGAGCTTTATTAAAAGGTTACGGACATAATGTTATCATTATATTCGACGAATATCTAGAAAACTGTACAAGTACAAAAGGCTCTAAAAGATTGAGACGGATGCTCAACGGAAAATGTCCAGAAATCGAACTTGATGAGCACATTCATACAGTCAAAAATGAGGCAAGTTGTTTGAGTAATATTATAAACAAAGAACAATTTATCTTGCAGGCTGAAGCTAAGCAACTTAATTAATAGCCAAAGAAGCCGAAAATGTATGTCGTAGTGGTTTTTCATAGGTGGTTCTCTGCTAGGCAAGAATCTATACTATCCATACTAATATTATAAATGCAAAAGTGTGTATGTCTGCCTGTCTGCTACGCTTTCACGGCCCAACTACGCAACCGATTTTGATGAAATTTGGTACAGGGATAGGTTGTATCCCGACGTTGGCTACTATTTATCCCGAAAAATTGAAGAGTTCTTGTATCAACAAAACATCAATCCACGCGGACGAAGTCGCGGGCATTATCTAGTAATATATATGCGTAAGTTTGGATAGATGGGTGTTTTTTTCTAAATCCCACCAGAACGGGTCAAAGGATCAGGATGAAATTCGGCACAGAGATATATTACAGTCTAGAATAGCACACAGCCTACTTTTTTTACCAAAAAACCTCAATCTACGCGGACGAAGTCGCGGGCACAAGCTTGTATATTATACTTGTAGAAAGAGGCTTTAAATAGTGAAGAAAAGATTGTTGAGCGTTCAGGTTGATGGAGAAGTAATAAAAAACTTAGGGAATCAATCCCCTTCTTCATGTAATAAGTGGCAGTATTGTAATGTAACAAGTACTTAGGTATAGCATCTTCTTCTTCGTCGTTACACTCTTGACAGAGTGGTCGTGGTCATCACGAAGTAACGGCTTTAACGGAGTAACGGAGGTATAGCATCTCTGCTACACCTCCGTTACTATATATAGACAGATAGTAAGTTTATCTTTAATTTAAAGGCTGTCTTATAATTATGTCAATGACCTTAATTTATGCAGTAAAAAGTTCATTAATTGTTGTATTATTTACACTGATATTAGACGCGTTTAATTGAGATTTCACCTTTGAGCATATAACCAGGCATTATTTCAGCTGAAGCGGCTTTATTAAAAAAATAAGAACTTGAAAATAAAATTAAAATAAACTTTATGTCTAAGACATTAGAGTTTAAATTATTGTCAAAAATTGACGAGTTCTGGGACATATTGACGATAATCGGGACAAATCTGACGGATACTGGTACAAATCACTCATTTTTGCAATTTTTAAAGATTTAGAATCATTATAATAATTAATTAGTTCTAAATTTTTATTTAAAAAATACTGATAAATCAGCTATCTTGTAATGTAATTTGTTTTGCTTTAAGTTCACTAACAGCAAACTGACAAAGCTGCAAAGTCAGCGAAGTTCAGAATCTGACGAGTATCGGTACTTTTCCCTTATATGGCGGCAGTGTCGCAAAATAAAACACAATGCGTTTTTGTTTCCGACGTTTTCGTTCTGGAAATTTCGACATGCAGAACAAGCCCCGTGGATGGCCGGAGACCAAAGTTGATAATGAAGAGTTGGCTATTGTGGAAGCGGATCCATCGCAAACTACGTCCGAGCTAGCTGCAGGCTGCGGTGTTAGTGATAATCCACTTGAAGCAAATTGGGAAGGTGAAAAAACTTGAAAGGTGGGTACCTCATGAATTGAGTGCAGCAAACCGACAAACGCGCGTCGACTGCTGCGTTACATTACTCAACCGGCACAATAATGAAGGGAATTTAAATCGAATTATTACCTGTGATGAAAAGTGGATCCTGTACGATAATCGGAAACACTAATCGCAATGGCTGAACCCTGGCGAACCAGCCAAATCCTGCCCCAAGCGAAAATTGACAAAAAAAAATTACAGCTTTATTAAATCTGGCCAGACGATTACGGCGGATGTCTATTGTCAGCAACTGCAAACCATGATGGGAAAGCTAGCTGCTAAACAACCAAGGCTGGTTAATCGCTCTAGGCCACTGCTGCTTCAGGACAACGCTAGACCACACACTGCACAATAGACGGCTACCAAATTAGAGGCGCTTCAATCGGAATGTTAAGACATCCACCGTACTCCCCGGACTTTGCTTCAACAAATTACCATTTTTTTCGAAATCTGGATGTCTTCTTGCAAGGGAAAAAATTCATCTCCGATGGGGCAGTCCGAAGCGCCTTCAAAGATTTTATTGAATCCCGTCCGAATGAGTTTTCAGTAAAGGGATCAATGAACTACCTATTAGATGGCAAAATTGCACAGATAGCAATGATACATACTTTGATTAAATAGATACATTATATTTTTTAAAAATCTACTTTATGTTCCTCCCTTACAAAACGCCAATTTCATATGTAAGGACCTAATATTATTATACATGCGAAAGTTTGGATGGATGGATGGATGTTTATTACTCAATCACGCCAGTGTTCGCGTTCAGAACGGCTGAAATTTGGCACAGAGATAGATATTAGTCTGGAATAAAACATAGGCTACTTTTTATCGCGGAAAATTAAAGAATTCCCGCAGGAACTAAAAAATCTCAATCCACGTGGCCGTCAGCTAGTCTACGGAATAATAAATAATAGATAGTCACAATTAATCTTGTGATATGTAATTTAACGGTAGACACGTTTGTTTAATTTCGCTTTCATTTACTACAGTAAAGTTCTTCGAAGAGCCATTCAAACAACGTCTGTCTTTAAATTAGGTACATTTAATTACTACTTCAAACCATTTAAAGGACATTGTTCTGTCCCTATACAAAGTTCGCCTTAGAACCAACAGTCATAAAACATTGATTACTGGGTTCAAATTAAAACCTTTTTATACTTGAGAGAAGATTAAAACAACGGACACTTGCTAAGAAATTACTTATTACCAAGAATATTTTCAATTTTGAGGTTATTTCAACTTTCAGAATCAATATGCGTAAACAAATAAATACCATCTTTATCCAATTGTAATAGAGCTGTAAACAGTATGTAGATCAGACAAGGTTCGTGGTAGTTCATCAAAAACATTACAGATGGCGTTATAAATAAGGATACAAGTATCGTCATAGTTCATCGAAAACTTCATGGCGTTTGACATATTAAATTATTGTTCTTTCAATATATGGAGTTGCGAGATTCAGAATACTAGCGCACTTAGCACCTTAGCTGCTTTTATTTTGTTTCTTACGATATGGATCTAGCACTCAAGTGGTGGTATTGTATATTATTTTAACCTGTAAGATATTGATCTGTAGTTAATAACCGAGAGACGGAAACGTATAGTAGTCATAATAGAATTTTTTAATTAATTTGAAGTGTCCGTTGAATTCTAATATTTGGAATAAAGATTATAAAATAAGCTAAGAATTACTGTAAATTTCAAACGTTTCTTGATTCTTAGGTGAATTTGGTGAATGTCCTTCCATCTATTAAAAATAGATACATAAATGTATGCAGTAAGGCAAAATAATCCATACTAATATTATAAATGTGAAAGTGTTTCCGTCTGCTACGCTTTCACGGCCCATCTTTTCAACCGATTTTGATGAAATTTGGTATAGGGATAGTTTGTACCCAGGGGAAGGGGATATTTTTGTATCTAATATACCACTTAACAAACTCACCTTACTCACTTTCGAGGAAGGCAGGAAGAGATTTCTTTTCAGAGATAAGCCAGAGATAAGAGAGAAAGGTAAACCTTTGTCCACTTTTTTTCTATAAATAGACAATATTTTGTACAAAAATAATTAAAAAATAGGACATAGACTACTTTTTATCCCGAAAAATTAACGAGTTCCCGCGCGAATCATAAAATCTTAATCCACGCGGACTAAGTCGCGGGCATCATCTTGTATGTTCCTAATTATATTAGGTATGTATGTAATAGTATTCTATATTTTCAAACCCAAGAGTGAATAATAATAGTACCTAAATATTTAGCATAAGTAGAATTAGAGGAAAAACACAACTTTGAATTAGGTAAGTATAAGTCAAACTTACGTTCAGTTGATTCTGCCTGCCAGCTGGCGTCGTTCCTTTAATTAATATCTCGGTAGGTACCTACCTACTATTGTTCTGAGGAAAACTTATTCCAAATTCACGCACCTAATTCGAAAATGTGCTCGGAGCGAAGAAGTCTACAGATAAGCTCAATTCATAAGCTACTTGGAGAACAGGCTTTTATTAAAAACAGTTGCAAACAAGCTTTGTGCTCCGTAATCGGTTTATTGGTAAAAAGTTTCTAGTCCGTTTTTTTATTCACGTGATACGTGATAATACGTTACGTAACGTGACGTATTATTATAATTATTATTGTAATATCCGTGAAATCCACGTTTTTGATTCCCGCGGGAATCAAAAACCTTTATCCAAGCGGACGAAGTCGCGGGCATCAGCTAGTAACTAATAAGTGTAAAAAGTTTGCATCCTAGAGATTGCCTAGGTAGGTGCTTTTCAGTGCGGAAAATCAAAGAAAATCCATGGACATTAAAAAAACCTAGATTTAGGTCATCATCGGTCGGTCGGCGGTCATCATCTTGCGCTTAAATGATTATTTCAGGTAATTATTCCTTTCTTGACGTATGTACCTCGACGTTGGTATCAAATCCGTGGGCTCGCCAATGTGCGCGAAAATGTGGCCTATAGAACTATCTAAGTAGCTTAGAAAAAGTGGAAAAGTAAGCTTTATTGAAGTTTAGATCGTTGAGTCAGGCACTCCCAAAAAATCTTTTTTCTATATACGTAATAATATAAATCCTGTTTTAAGTCTTTTAGCAGCAGACCCAGAGCAGCGCTCAGCAGACGTGATAGGCTTCTATAATACCTAGTAATAACTTTAAAGTATGACTTTCTTTAGGTACTAATTATACAAAAAAAAACCTGAAGAAAAACAGTGGACAGGGAAACACTAATCTCTATGGGACATCTCTACTAGTGACCCTTGGCAGCGGGAGGCATATTTTATGTCTGAAGGGAAGGAAGCCACAGTTATTTTAGTGGTATCAGCTTTTGATAAATAATATTTCAAATTTTATCGTACTTTCTTCTTCCTCCGCGTGGTTTTCCCATTTCCTTGGGTCCTTTCGTGTTTCAGCTCATCAAATGACATGATATTTTGCGAAAACTTTAACTAGCTTTTTAAACGTGCAAGTATAATTTAAAGTCTGTAACCTGCACGTAAAGAACCCTCACAGCAAAGTGTCCTCTGACACAGTTATGCCAGAATTGAGAATGTAATTAAATTTTATACTCGCACAAAAATGATACAGTTGCTATATTTTTTCTTAGTATAATTTACAACTAAACTATAACTTTGATTAATACTGCCTAAAATTTACTTATTTTATAAACGCAAATTAAAATACGTAGTAAATTGTGAAAAAGCCGGAATTCTAAGTTTCGAGCCGTCAGTCGTTGCTGTTGCGCAGGCAATAAAAAAGTCCGTAGCCCCGAAAGATTAATAAGGTTGATTTTATAGCTGTACAGGCCAAGGCGCGAACTATTAAAACAAAATTAGAACTTTGTGAACTTTGCCGCATAGATATTTTTCTCTTTATTACCAAAAGATAAGCCTGCTTTTATCGAAAAAAATGCGTATTTTATGAGCACGTCGAGCCGTAGAGTAGAGATGTATAATGCTTACAGATATCTGAATTTTTTTGCTTTTGCATTGCTTAGGTTAAGTATATACGCGTAAACAGCTCGCCTGTCGGTTATCTTTCCATAGCTCAACCTCTAAAATTTTGCTGAAATTTGGCGCAGAGAAAGCTAGCAGGTCAAGGGTCCTGCAATTTAAGCCTGGAATATCAAACAGTTCCCCTGGGATTCTTAAAACCTAAATATCCCAAGTATTTTTAAAAGCAAGAGGCACCAGCCGAGGCCTTTTTAAGTAAACGAGGCCGCGAATTGCTATTTCGGCCGATACTTGTATAGTACTTTTCTCCAATTTTCGAGGAAACAATAAATAAACAGAATTTCTTTAGAGATCTGTTCTACGTTGCCGATGGGTGGCGTTGACTTACATTAACTCACGCTAAAACCTTGTGTTGTATATGGAAATGAAATGTTTTCTAGTGATTATAATGGCGGCTAGAAAAGAGCCGTAGTACGTATTGCATTTTTTTAAATATTTATGCAATTTCCAATAGCAATTATATTTAACTAGCTGATTCCCACGACTTCGTCCGCGTGGTTTAAATTTTTTTGATTCCCACAGAAACTCCTTTATTTTCCGGGATAAATAGGTAATCACATCAATCCGTTGCTCGGTTGCGGTGTGATTGAAGGATGAACCAACAAACAAATACACTTTCGCATTTATAATATTAGTAGGATTTGGAGATTTGGTAAACTCGGGCTTCATCAAATACAGGTTGGCCCAAATAGTGACGTCCAAATAAAAAATTTAGATTCCTCGTATTCTCGTATCTAGACCTATCAGAAAATATCCCATGTATGTTCAGCGAGTTTTGGTAGTTTTCGAGTTATATTTTTTTTAAGTTTTCTCGTGACATTTCTGAGGGAGTGAGCGTTAATTTTTTTTTCTTTTTATTTAGTGTTGTTTTCCGAACATTTTGTTTTTAACATGCTTGCTATGAAGTGTGCTACTTTGCATAAAATAATTACCATCATTAACCCAAGTCGAAAAATTTTTGGTCGAAAATGAACAGTTTACGTTCGTATTAAGTGGAGACGAATTTTCAAGTTAAGATAATACAATTGAACTTAATGCTAGCTAGCCTAACCTAATTACTATATAAATCATGCCCACGTGGAATGGTGGCAAGAATGCTGGCTGCATTTCCGCGCTGGACAGCCAGGCTGATCCTTTGCGCAAAAAATGAGCCAGCCCTTCTGTCACCAGATGAGGCAATTAACCGCGGTGAAATATCTCGCAAAAAATTTTTGGCACTAAGACTCCACGGCCCAAGGGTCTCCACGGCAAACGGAACAAATATGTAACTCTCTATGAGAGAGGCATACTTCCGCCGCTTGCCGGTTTCAGCCTTTTCTGCTGCGGCTCCTGGCCTTGATGCTGTCTCCCTGATATGACACGGGGCCAATGTGTCTACGCATGTTGCGTCCCACATTAGCGCCCGTCCCCGTTCCCAGGGAACCAGCGTCAATCCATCAGGTCTCTTGCCATCATCCCGACTAATCCCTGCCGGCTCAATGAGCGCAGGAATATCTATGGTGGCAAGAGCCCTTTTGATCGTATCATGGAGAGAGCCATGCCGAGAAAGCCTACCAGCGCTCCTTTGGCAAGAGAGTCCGTGAATTCCAAATTTATCGACCTCTTTTCCACACGGACATCTGTGCTCGAAGCACAGGGGTGTTCCCAATCTGAGACCTAGAGCCACACGAAAACTTTTACTATCTAAAAGAGTGCCGAGATTTTTCGATGGCAAGGCATGAAGCCAATACCCGGATTCTTTTTCAGATAAGGCTAGAAGCCTTGCTCGATCTCTTTCACTTGTAAGATTTTGAACCAAATTTGTATGTGTCAGCCGAACCAACGGCACATCCCAAAGTTTTTGTGTGAAACATTCCTTCGGGATATCGTCATTGGGACACCTGACCTTCCAACTCTCTAAGGCCTCTGTGGCATAGGTCAGTGAAACTGAATTAGAATTAAGAATCTGAGAACTAAGCTCTTTTATACTATGCACAGAGGACAGAAAAGCCGGAAGAGCAACACTGGAAATTTTTCTCACGCCGATGCCACCATACTTGACCGGTAAAGTAGCTTGATTCCAAGACTGATCATCAAAAGATAAATTTAGAATTTTTTCTAGCGTATCTCTTAAGGTGGCATCCATGATATCGAGTAGTCCAGGAAATTTCCAAATTGGGCTCGCACGGAGAATATAAACTAATTTAGGTACAAAAAGGCAATATTTTAGGATCGAAAATGCAATGTGAGAATTTAGAGCGCCCAATTTGTCAGAATGTGCCGAAAATGTTCTGACTTTTTTGTCCAAGATTGATTGTATGGCTTCGTTAAAAAGAGGAGCACCAAGAAGACAAAGTGAATGTTTATCAAGAATCTTAATATTAGGGGCAATTTTATTAAATAATTCGGAGGTCGATGATATTCTATCTTGCGATAGCTTTTCTGTGAAAAACAGTTCACATTTGGAAAAATCTAGTTCTAAACCAATTTTGCCAAATTGTTGCTTAACATTGTTAAGATCTTTAAGAACGTCATCCACGTTGCCTCCAATGGTTCCATCGTCAAGATACCATATGTTAAATTTTGATGTTAAATTTGAGATATGGTTGTGGATCCCTAAGCTGAACAGGGCTGGACCTAAAGGATCCCCTTGCTGAACACCTACAGAGGACTTAATATCGCCATCTCCAAAAAATAATTTAGAAGCAGAGTTGTAACATTGCCAAACATACGGGTAAATTTCGGGAAGCTGTGTTGAAACTTCGTTAAGCAGAGTTGCCCTGTCCAATGAATTAAAAGCATTCTTTACGTCTACTTTCAGCAGTACCTCAACCTCGCCATTCGATAAGAAAGTACGAGCCGAATGCACCGCTGCCTCACAACCACCTTTACTGCCAAATCCAACTTGAATGGGTTGGAATTTATCCTTTAGGGTCGAAACTATGTGTCTACACGCTAATTTTGATGCCAAACGGCGAAAAGTGCAGCCAACAGCGATGGGCCGGATCCCACCGTCCTTTTTATTAAAAGCACAGGGCCTCGCGCCGTAAAGGAATGGCAAAAAGGATGAATTTACCTCGCCAGATAACATAAAATTACAAAGTCTGGTAATGTCGCTCAGAAGCGCCTTGCCGGCGTCCCCAGCAGTAACACCCACAAGATCCTTTAGATGTTGTGGTGTTATGCCGTCCATGTCACCAGCAGAGCCACTGGTGAATTAACTGGTGAATTAACCTCAACATTCTACCTCAATGACGTTAGCAATAAGTTACCTAACTATTGTTCAACTTTTTGTAATTTTTTTTAAATCAATCTTGTCCTGATTCAACATGAAAAATGTATTAATAAACAAGTACAAGCTATGCTCACGATATATTATTACGCGACATATTTTCAGTAGAAGATGGGCATCCTAATTGTGGATGGTACGATCAACATCTCATCTCATAATATTTTTATTTATTTCTTATCCCTCTTTTTCTCTTTTTATTTTTATTTCTCATAAGTCCTTAAATAATAAAAATACAAAAAAACTTAAATTTTTTACGTGGAAAAGTGCTAAACAAGCTAATAACTGCGCATTATCCGCCACTGACAGCAAAGGAACTTTTATTAAATTACTTGGGAGTGAGCATTACAAAATATTAATTTACGAAAACTTTACCTACCAAGAATACCTATAGGAAATATTGTGATCAAGCACGTAGGTATAATAATTATTGTTGAGGATTAATCATGCAAACTTGTTAAGACGGATTGTCGATTTGTAATAACACACACATACAGGCTAAGCGTCTAACCACATCTATCGACGCGTAGCCGGCTTGAACCGGTCAGGAAAAGCTTTATCTACCTACTAGCTGATGCCCGCGTCTACGTCCGCGTGGATTAAGGTTTTTTGGTTCCCGCAGGAACTCCTTAGCTTTCCGGGATAGCCTATGTGTTATTCCAGACTATAATCTATCTCTGTTCCAAATTTCATCCAGTTCCATTCAGCGTTTCATCCGTTCAGCCGTTCGGGCGTGATTGAGTAACAAACATCCTTCCATACATCCATCCATCCAAACTTTCGCATTTATAATATTTATTTGATTGATTTATTTTATATTTGATTATTTGATACTATGCGGTGAAATGAAAAAGACATCGCCCGCCCCGGCCCACGCGACGTGACGGCTACTGACGCGGAAACATACATAAAGCTCACATAAAGCTTTTCTTGGCTCAAGCCGGTTCTGCGTCAATAGGTTTGGTGAGACATAAGCGTTCTCTTACCTCACTTAGACTTTCGCATCGCTTTCGCTCTTACTTTCGTATTTTTGCTAGCATAAATGCCAAAGTGTAACTATGTGTCTGTCCGTTTACCTACCTTTTAACAGCCTATTTTGACGAATTGTAGGTAATATAACAGCTTGCAGCCCGCAGACGAAAAGTAAGACCAAAAATAACAGTCTTCTATCTCACGGGTCATTTGCGATCCTAAATACCTCGACGCAAGCGGATGAAGTTACGGCCCTGTTACGGCCAATATCTAGTTACATAATCTCAAGCATTTTAAGATAAATCAATTATTACACTTTTTCATCAAAAACTATTATATATAGGTATAGTATAGGTATATTAAACTATGTCAGAATTGAATATACCTCTCGAAGTCTGCAATCCAACATTATCCATATCCATTAAATCTTCAAATAGGTATTAAGTATTTGAGAGAATTCGGTCAACTTGACTAATATTTAATAATTAAACTTGATTAATATTTATTTTAGAAGATTGTGTTGTTAGTTGTTACATTAATTGAATCAGGTACGACGACGGTTATAGGCCTATTACACCGCACTTTTCACCGGGCCCTGTTAGAAGGGTTGGCGTGGGCGTTAAGTTTTGGCGTCGCTATTACACTGCACTTACCACCGGGCCCTAACTCAGTCTGAAGAGAACGTCAAGAGAGTTGGACGTATATCTTAGTATGTTTATTGTCGTTCACTGATTATGGCACCCATGCTATCGAAGCAAAAAAGTAGTATCCATACTAATATTATAAACTAGATGATTCCCGCGACTTTGTCCGCGTGGATCGCGTTTATAATATTAGTATGGATGCGAAAGTGTGTCTGTCTATTTGCTACGATTTCAAGGCCCATCTATTCAAACAATTTTGATGAAATTTGGTACAGCGGTAGTTTAGGTAACGGAGAAGGACATAGGCTACTTTTTATTCCGGAAAATTAAAGAGTTCCCGCGGGAACCAAAAAAACCTCAATACATGCGGGCGAACTCACGGGCATTAGCTCGTAGTTCATATAGTATAGTAAATTACTATACCATTCTAAAGTATAGTTCATATAGTCTTTATGCTCTTTTCTCCATAAATAAGGCATTTCTTTGTACATGTCTATCACAACAACAAAACTTTTTTATTTAGCACACGATATATTGACAAAATGCACGCGCGAGCCATATAGAGACAACTACTATATAAGATGGCCGTGCGATGACTGAGCTCCCTAACCGCCCTGAATGTTATTACACTACCCGGTCTGCAGAGCGCTCAGGCAGTTAGGCATACCGGGACCACCCGTTCGCCGTAATCAGGGACCCTTCCTCAATGAACCTTATTACACTACACTGAATTTGCGAAAGGGCCCTGTGAAAAGTGCGGTGTAATAGGCCTATTAATCCTTTTCATATCTCATATTCGGAAGTAGGCATTCTTTATCCAAACTGCGGGTGGAAAGCATTACAGTCAATATAAATTCAAAAAAAGAACAGTCTAATTTAAAAAGAAGGTCGTTGTATTAAAACTTAACTTTTTAATTTTAAGGTATTAAAAAAGGAATGATACAAAAATATCTATAAAATAAGTCACTCTTTGCATCGTATTCCTCATTACTGAGGGTCGTGACCTCTTTCCGTTAATCACATAATGGTAGGAGTTTTCTTGGGATAATAATGCGGTAGGTTCCCACGTCCTTCCGCATATGACTAGACTAAGAGTATTAAACAGGTTTTTGTAACGATTATTATCAGTTGTTAATTGATAATAAACCAGGACCGACGGCTTAACGTGCTCTCCGAGGCACGGAGGAAACGAAAAGGTCACAGACTCTCCAAATTCAGTCACCCATCCAGTTACCGTCTAACGTCAACGTTACTTAACGATCGCAATCGACTGATACGCGTTGTCACAACCAAGCCACTCGTCCACACGATTGGAAATCATGCATTGCCGTGCATTAGGTATAAGCTTTTTTATTAATTGAAATTTGTCTATAAATTAAGTTATATACGAATAATTTACTTAAGACGGAAATACCTAGGTAAGTACCTACTTGCAAACATAAAAGTTCCCAAAAAGCATTTATTGCATCAATTTCGAAAGTTCAGAACTTTCTTGTGCTACTAACAAGATATCTGAAATGATAGAGAGATTGAATAAAGCTAGTAGCTTTTTATTTTCATTCGATTCCATGTTTTTGACTCACAAAGCTCGCTGTGCATTGTGCATCCATATCATCCTGAAACGCGGATTAATAAGTTTAGTTACACTCTTTTATTTAGGCCAAACAAGCCGGCAGAATCGCTTCGTTACCAGAGATTCATTTTGGAATACGGCACTAACGTAAGGAGTAAAACTAACTCACTCTACTCACACTTAGCAGTATAGCTTAAAGCTTGAGCCCTTAGCATTAAAGTTTGATAGCTATTTACAGCATAACGATTCCAATAATTTTTAACTAACAATTTTGTTTTTTATTGGCTATAATGCACATTATTTTTTTAGAAATGAATTGCAATTTACTATAATAAGCGTATATTAATATAATAAGCCAATAAATACTAACTTTGGAGCTAAGCCACAAATTACGTACATAACCACGTAATGTACAGCACCGAGCACTAAGTGGTGTGTGACGTATTGTCCATACTGATTGCACATTTTGGACGACACTTGCACCACCCCCATATTATAATATTCTCTATGTATAAACGAACATGCTGCCTTTCTTATTTGCAACAAAGACCCGGTTCAAGCAAGCAATCAGTTGCAGAAACAACTGGACGAAACAAACTTATGGCTAAGAAGTGGCGCATAAAACCCAACGCGCTTAAATCACAACACATGACTTTCGCTCTAAAAGAATGGTGACTGTCCTGCTATAAAATTAGGTGAAGAAACTTTACTTGAAACCTCATGTGTCAAGTACTTAGGATCCCATATAGACCGGTGTCGCACTTGGAAGATCCATATCAAACGCAAACGTGATGAGCTCAACAATTGCTTTATTCTAAATTGTCCCTGAACAATAAACTTTTAATATACTGCTCCAGTCTAAAGCTTAAAGGTTTTAACGTATACAGATCTGGGGCACTGCATGCAAATTAAACATTCAGACCATACAAGTGATTGTGACAATCGGTGATTTTAATTGTAGCGGTTAAGTACCACAGTTTAATATAGATGTTTAATATATATGTACTAATTGTATCTCCATCAAAAGATAATAATCGACTGAAAACTTACAAAACGCATATGTATTATGCGCGAATTTATTTCAGAATAGCGCTCTGCGCTATTTATAGACCGTCTAACTTACAACGGTCGGACCAGAAGGGTCCCCGGACACAGCACCAGCCCCGAGGAAGATCTTCCTATTGGTGCGGACGAGTAAACATCACTTACTCGCTCCACAGTCACGTCACATTCACCACTGTAAGACGAGTAAGGGATGTGTACTCAGTCTATGTATACTTAAACTTGGGTATCCCGATGCAGGCTTTTATACGAGTACCTATGTGTCTTATAAGTGTCAGTCGATTATCTATCCTGTGATACAATACAATTAGCGCCATCTAGTTAAACTGTGGTTACCGGTAAATTAATAGTATTTAGTACATAGATCGATTAAACCCCGGGGAAGGACCTAGGCTACATTTTATCCCGGAATTTAAAAAAAATCCCACGTGACCACAAAACCTAAATCCACGCAGACGAAACGGAGACGTCATCTAGTCATGTTTATAAATACGTTACACCATAACTTAGATCTCAGAAAAATAATGGCATAATAAATGATAACAGAAAAACTATGGATACTAATTGTTATCTTTTCATCATCATAATATTGTATGTATACGAGTAAAGCGCAAGTGTTTTATCGATAATGGTGCCGATTCTGTAATGTAACATCTCTAAACTAAACCAAAATGGCAGCTTTAAATCTAGTTCTGTCCCTTTCCGTAGGGAGTATTACGAAAGGGTTAGCAATATTTATAATGCTCTAATTCTAGTTTAGTTTAGAGATTGTGCACTACAGAATCAGCCCCAATATGCCTGTAGCTGTTAAGTACTCGACCCCTTTCCATTTCCTTTGAAGATTAATAAAAAGTAGCCGAGTAGGTATCTTTTTCTATAATCACTGTTCTATCAAATATTTTATCAGTAGGTACATAAGTTTTCAAATAGGCCGAGGCCAATATTAATCAGGCAATGGGGCGGTCGCTTGTATGGAGACCCCTGCATTAAATCCTCAGTCGATGAAATTTGGCCGAGTTTTAGTATTGGATGATCCAAAACTTTCACAAAAATATCCAACAAAAAAAACATCCGGAAGTTAGGTATTTATACCTAAAACTTTATATTTATGTCTGAATATTTTCTCGATTTCTTTTTAAAATAATAGTAGGTAGTAAATTTACACTCAAAACCGAAATATCAAATGAAATAATCATGCAGAACATTAAAATTTAAACCAATTTTATGATGAAATCTAAACTGCGTTTACGCGATAATGTACCTTCTTTCCTTAAGAATTGGGAATAGCTTACTGCGTTTCTGATCTTTTGTTGAATATTTATAATATACGTTTAACTCATGATACTTTATCACACTATAAAGTTTCGTCGCCTGAGGAAGTTTTGTTGGGGTCTACTAGCTTTATTGCCTAGACTATATCGCTTAATAGTGAATACGCCGACTTGTTGGGGTCTACTAGCTTTTTGTACCTATTACGCGGTGGCGGCGCCGCACCACGTTGATGTGTCCACGAACATACTAATCAGTTTCTATACGGCATCTTACCGGAATGCTAAATCACACCGCTAGAGTGCTTTTGGTCGCCGGCGGACCATAGCAACGCGAACGTCGGAGTGCCCATGGTTGCCGGCCGACCATAAACGTTGGCGCCAATATATAACGGTCTGTTGTGACAACAACTATGTCTATCCCATTTCTACCACTTGAATATTGCTCGGGACGAAACAGGCTACCTATATGTTTGATACTTTGACTTAAAATCGTCGAGAAAATAATTCTAGGACCGAAGTAAACCTCGCGAATGTTCGTTTCTCAGTCACTTCGTACTAGTTGCTGTTAGTGGTGGGTCGTTATCGTATTTTCGACAAACGAAACGTAACCGTTTCGCCGACGACGAAAACGGTTGCAGAAAACGGTTATCGTTGCAACTGGTTTGCAAACCAGTTGCGACGACAACCGTTCTTTAGAACGAAACATATTTGATATGGAAAGAGTTGCGTTTTTTTTAGTGAAACGCGTTTTTTTTAGTGAAAAGTAATACATTAACATTATCGACTGTATGTCATAGGCATAAAGTTCACTTTTGATTGTAAGAACTGTTTTGAGAACGAACGTGTCGTTGAATAAATTCATTCTCGACTGTATGTCATCGACATAAAGTTCACTTTTGATTGTAATAACTGTTTTGAGAACGAACGTGTCGTTGAATACATTCATTTTCGACTGTATGTCATCGACATAAAGTTCACTTTTGATTGTAATAACTGTTTTGAAAAACGAACGTGGAACGAGGACGACTACCAGTTATTCGAAGACTGGTTTGTGCAACGAAAACTGTTAACTGTTTTACCCAGGACGTAAAAACGGTTTCACCGTCGCAGAGCCGAGAACGGTTTTTTGAAACGGTTTCTCGTCGCAACGCCCACCAGTAGTTGCTGTTGGTGGGTGTATATAGTGATTGAATTGCTTTGGAATCCGTTAAAAAGTAAGTAAAGTGAATGAATAACTAATTAAATCATTATACTAGTATAGGTTTGTTGCGTATTTACTCATTTTTATTCATATTTTGAGCTTTAAAAGTGGACTAGTCCAAAAACTAAACCGTGTCATGATTTTGTCTCTTTGTATTAATTATTATTACTATCATTTTCTGGTGAAATGCTGTTAATAATAGATGACCAATATCATATTTTATCAATTTAAAATATAAAAATTCAAGAATTAGCTATATAAAATTCAAAAATGATAATTTCGTAATACTGATCATTACGTAATACTTGGTTGCTAGGGAGCCGACTCGGAACGCTCCGGTGAGTCATCGGAGCGAACCGTCGTTTTGGCGGGGAAAGCATAATATGGAATGGACTATCATAACACGGTGCTTTTAGTTTTTAAATTTTTTTGTGTTATGTTTAACGTTATGTTTTTAACCGTTTAATTTTTTTTAACCGACTTCAAATAGTAGGTTCTGTCTTCGACCCGTATGTACATAATATTATGTATGTATGTTTGTCTGTTTGTTTGTTACGATTTTCTCTGATACCAACCGACCGATTTTGATGGTTTTTTTAACCGATTTTATTTTATTTTATTTTTAAGTAACGATTTAACCAATTTATATTTTATTTTTAACTTATTTAATTTATTTTAACCAACTTCAAATAGTAGGTTCTGTCTTCGACCCGTATGTACATAATATTATGTATGTATGTTTGTCTGTTTGTTTGTTACGATTTTCTCTGATACCAACCGACCGATTTTGATGGTTTTTTTAACCGATTTTATTTTATTTAATTTTTAATTAACGATTTAACCAATTTATATTTTATTTTTAACTTATTTAATTTATTTTAACCAACTTCAAACAGTAGGTTCTATCTTCGACCCTTATGTACATAATATTATGTATGTATGTTTGTATGTCTGTTTGTTACGATTTTCTCTGATACCAATCGTTTCATTTTTTTTTTTCATATGAAACATACTTTAATTTCTTCCTTTTTATTCTGTTTGGTAGAATGAGTGGCAGGGACACGACAGTGGGAGCAGGGGGCAGGGGCTCGAGGAGGGGACAAGGGGCAAGGGCTTGAGGGGGCAGGGGCTCGAGGAGGGGAGGAGGGACAGGGGTTCGAGGGGCCAGGGGACGAGGGGGTGCCAGAGGGAGTCAAGGTGCGGGGAGTGAAGTGCCTCAGAGGTAAAGTATTTTTTTTAGAATAATAATTCAACGAAATTTTATTTGTTAAATCACTGTATATTTATATACTTAGATCTTTATAGTTTATCGTTTTTTTTAGTTTCTTTGTTGGATTCACCCATTTATATTTTTCATATTTTTCAGTTCAACAATAGAAAACCGAGTGGCCATCGCCGTCGGGGCCGATACGTAAGGTCTATTTTCATTTTTTTCATATTTTGTGATCTATTTATTAAAATGAAATCTTTTTACAAATAAATTATATATTTTTATTAAATTATATATATATATTTTAAATTACAATTTTTATTGTATTTTAATAATTTTCTGTATATTTTGTGTTTGATTTAAATCACAATTTTCTTTTTGTAACTTTTTTTATTTCAATTTTTATTGTATTTTAATAATTTTCTGTATATTTTTTGAGAGCCTCAAGTTGAATATTGTAACTGTTTTAGAACGTTTTAGAGGTATCTGTTCGTAAGTTAGGTTACAATTTTATTTTATTTTTATTTTTTTAATAAAAAAAATATTTTTGTATTTTAATTTTTAATTTTACTTTATCAAAATAAGCATATTTTTAATCTATTAAAAAAATTGTAGGTCCGTTGTGGTACCAAAAAAAGGCACCAAATGGCGTATCCATGCTTATCCAACGTATGTAACCTACTTTTGTATGGGAAAGTTGTACTTTTTCATGTACTAAATAAACAATAAAAAATTGTATAAAAATAAATTGTTTTATTTGTATTAGAAAGACTATTTAATGTAGTTTTTGAAACAATAAATAAAATTAGAATCGACCCAGTAGTTCTAAAGATATAGCTATTTTTGTAGGATGCTATTCTTTGTATTCAGATGATAGGGCTTTTTGTTGAGATCTTTTACTCTCCAAATATTTATTTTAAACAACTAAAGTGCTTGGTTATTGTTAGTTATTATCTTGAACTGCTAGTAAACACATAAATTATTACCAGATGTTATACAGATGTAGCGATAACAAAGAGCGAACGAGCGTCAAGTAGGTGTCATTTTTTTTGTTGAACCGGTTTGTGCCCGTTCAGAGGGTGATAGGTTATGTTCAATAATTTTAGTTTTATCGGTGTACGATTTCTTTCCGTTACTAATTCATGTAGACCAGGTATCTAACTAGGCAAATAATGTAAGTTATAGCATGTAGGTGTACAATTTTGGTTTTAACACAGGTTTTAAATTAAAAAAATGGTAAAAATTACGAAACTTTCAGGTTTCATCCAGGATTGTTTTTATTCAATATCATTTTGAAACATAAAATAACTATAGGTAGGTAGGAAATTTCATCTAGTTTCTAAAAATATATCATTTAATAAGTTATAATAATAATATTCGAAGAAATAGGCGATAATCTGATAGTAGGTAGGAAACAGCGGGCGGCGCGGCGAGGGGCGGGGCAGTCAACGGTCGTTGCGATTATAGACCTTCGGGCGCTGGAGAGGTTAAACGCGACACGTCTGTGCTTTTAGGGTAGTAACGAAGGCTCCCACCAGAAAAGGTGAAAATTCTGATATTGAGCCCGCACCGGGGATCAAAACCGGGACCTTCCACATACTTGCTACACTATTATACGACTAATGGATACCGTTTGGTAAATTCAAAAGTAGGTTACTTCAATTTGCTGTTCATCGACACTGATTGAATTAAACTGTTGAAGTTCAAGTGAGCTTTAAATTGTTCAAGAAGTGTTTGCATGTAACTACTCGCCCATTGCATTGTGACGAAACATTTCAATGTCTACAAGGCATAAGCTCCTGGGTACCTAAGCCTCTCGGTAACCTCAACCTATACTGGGTCTGATCAAATAACAATTGTTTAATTCAATTGAGAGATCGAACAAATTGGAATAGAATCACGTTTTATCCCCAAGGACAGAAGTTAGCTGTGTAACATTTATTTTATTTATTTTGAATTAATATTATTTACCTTTCTACCTACCGGTGGTTAGATTAGGTCTCCCTACTAACTAACTATTTCTACATTTTTATAGAAAATTAAGTCTTCAGGGATATTTTTAGACAAATTTGATATAGCCAGGCGTACCCACAAATGAAGCAGTTTTGTTGATTATATTTTTTTTTATTCACATTACTGAGATTATAATTAAATTGATTTATGAGTTAGAATGAACATTTATTGTTCTAGGTACATATTTTTTGTTAATCCTACCCTGGCTAAATCCCTTGGCATTTTTATTATGACAATATTGTACCTAATACCTTTGGGCTTTGCCAAAAATTATTAACTTACACACTAGGTCCGTAGATCATGAAGTTAGTAATGGTTAATATTCTGAGACTAGACCACAGAACATTATAATCTAGATTCTAGACAAACAACAATTCCATACTGTCACGAATTCTGTCACGAATTCGTAAAGGCTTTAAATTCCATGACTTAATACAATCTAAGACCGATTGGCTAACTATAGATCTTTAATTGAAAGTTCATAACACTAGGCATAGACCGGACATATTATTGGGTTGTAGCGAACAACTACGCTATCCACAATGTAACTTATCGAAATCCTGAAATATCACACTAACACATGTGTTAAAGATTATTTTTAACATCCATCAGATAATAAATATTAAATAAATAATAAATTGGAACGATACAACAAAAGGACTCACGGCATTTCAGCTATCATCTTCTATCAGCACACACTATACATTTTAACATCACGTCCGAACTAACTGTCACTCTCCACTCAACTCCCTGCCTTAATTTTTATCTTAATTTTTGTCCCACCATCTTGTAAAAAATACCTGCGTTCGTCTACCAACTCTCGATACAGTATTATTGCAATACCAACATGAAATCAGTATTGCCATTCTATAAATAATATATAAATGTTGCCAGTCGAACACACGAACACGACAATACCTTTGAAAAATTAGAATTTATGTGGAAAGCAATATAAGCCTTCATAGTTTTCACTTTTCGTAGAACTACTTTTGTCAAGGGGAATAGCAACCGAACTATTGTTACTAGATGGGCATACCATAACGACCCTTATATAGGAACCCTTACTTATTTAGCATCCCTCTTGCCCAAACGTATTTGGAGCATGAAGATCATAGAGAGATCCTTTTTCTTGCGAACCTATTCAAGTATCGTATCTTCAAGTATAATTCAAGTAAAGCTTTTATTAGTCAGTATATGTTAATCTATTGCAATTCATTAATAATATACTCTTACTAAATCTATTCTACGGATTTCCACTCTGTGTCACATGCTTAAGTTGACCTTGCTAAATTAGTCCCTCTAGGCTCTAGGGGTATGCTACTTACCACAAAATTCAGTAACGAGTTAATTTCTATACATAGAAATTATTCTGACAATTGAACGAAATTATTCCTTTGGTCTTATTGGAGTAAAAAGCTCCTTAATATGATGGTTTGGGCTCATGTTTTCAAAAGAATAATACTTACATTATATATGCGAGTGTGTATGTTTGTTGTTTTGTCCTTCAATCACGCCGCAAGAGGGCATCAGATCGACAGTGACAGATATATTTGGAACTTGGAGAGTGTCCAGAGAGAGATAAAAATCCCGGCATAAATCCCGGAAAATGGAGGAGTTCTGGGGTATTAAAAAAACTTATTTCATGCGGACGAAACTGCTTGCATCAGCTAGTTACAGGGATTCCCAAACTATTTTGGGCAAGAGACCCCTTTTCCTAAATGAACTGATACCTCAGACACCCTTAGCCAATTTACTTTAAAAATCCTACCTCTAGTTTTTTCCTATTTATACAAAATACTTACCAATTGAAAAACTTTTCGTTTGGTTAAGTGAGTAAACTTCACATCATTTTTTCATTAAAATTTAACAAAACAAATACACATAAAATTCAGTAAATATGAAGTGTAATTTTTAATAATTATAAATACAAATTACATAAAAAAATTACGTAATAAGCAGGTATTTTATTTTGGTTATTTTTGGATAAAAACATTAAAATAGGGGTCGATTTTTAGACTTCGTCGACCCCCAAAATCAGTTTTCGTTTATGTCGACCACTGGGAAACTGAAATCGACTCCAAGGGGTACGACCACTTTGGGAATCGCTGATCTAGTATGATATTAGATATAATATTTGAACGTACCAGATATTCCATTTTCTCATCAAACTAAGTGCAAAGCTTAGCTCTGAGTAGACATATTATAGGCAGGACTAGGTATGTATCAACATAAATCTTTAGACACTTGTCGATTCTTTGTGAGTCAACTAAGTCTGTCAACTAAGTATAATTTCCGGTCCCGGTCTCTACAGTTCCGCTGACAAATGAACTTAACGAATCTCGATATTTATTAGCATTATAAGCGCTACATTTATTTAATTATTAATTTTTGTACTACTTCTTCAGCAGAAGCTTATACTCAGCTTGACTAAGTAGGACCCAACGGTGCGTACCCGACTATGTAACAGGTTATGCAACTTTTCTTTAACACGTTTAACATTATATTGTCTGTATGTATGCTGTTTAAAATGTTATTAAACTATGGGGAGACATATTCTTAAAATATTATTTTATGATCTGGGCACACGCTTAGGATCTACTGTCATGAATTTACAGAATTTATTAAAAATTAGCTGATGCCCGCGATTTCCGCATGGTTTTTTTTTATTCCGAGGAAAACTCTTTTATTTTTCGAGATAAAACCTAGCTTATGTCACTCTCACTATATCCATGCAAAAAATAACGTCTATCCATTCCTCTGTTGCAACTTGATTGAAGGACAAACCAACAAAGTAAAAACCAATAAATTAACAAACAAACACACTTTCGCATTTATTACAAAAGTATGAATATGACATGATGTTATTGAAAAACCATTTTGAATTCTGTAAACTTATCATCAAAATGGTTATTACTTTGATACGCCTTTACTTGCAGATGTTACCCGGATTTATGGATACGTTATTAAAGCTGTGTTCATAAGCAATTAAAGTTGCAGAAATCTATGCTAATTTCTGCAAGTTTTAGTTGACTTGTTCCGACTGATTACACAGTGCAAGTTACTTGCCGAAGCTGTGTCGGAGAATAAAATAAATATGAAAGTTTTATTGCTAGTGTCATACTTATTGGGCTGATGGGATGAGGAAAATAGGAGTGTCAGAAAGTGTCTTTGAATGGCCAATTTTATGCTTTTTCCTGTAGACTGAGCTGGACTAATACTATAATTACCTTTAACAATCTGTTACTTAGAATTTAAGCTTAGTACCTAAGTACTTGTATTTAAATGCTTGAGTCAAATGCTCAAAGTTGTTTCACAACACATGGTTCCTGTATTAAGGACAACAGATGCCATTTCTAATGCCTTCTTAATTAGAGTACGAAGTACGAGTATTACGCGTGGTTTTCTCATATCTAAGTAGGTAGGTATTTGACTATCATCTAGCGACGGATGTTTCAATTACTTCCCATGGAATTGGACAGGATTAATCCCATGGCAATCATATAAAAAACGTTTCTGCGTGCGTGACATCAATTATGCAATACAAACGTTAAGTCATTTTAGTAGTAGATACTCATTATATAATATATTTCGATGCGATAAGTAAACTTTGAGTTCCAACTCTCCAAGATATTTGTTATTATTTTTACGTGATAAGTAATGGTTTTATTTCAATTTTCGATCTATATCAAAATACTACGATAAAATGCTCAATATGCAGATTGCATATTGAGCATTTTATCGTAGTAGACTCTAACCTGCACTAACAAAGAACATTATCCAGATTGTATCGACAATGTAATACATTAGACAAATATATACTCTATTATCATAAATCCACATAAATCCTATCTTAGACCCCTGTCCGCGTAATTTACCCTGTGCTATGTTAGCGCTCCACTACCCACAATCAGATAAACAGGTTCACAAAATGTGGATTGTAGATTCGGTTCGTATCTTGACGATCAAAATAATACTTTTTAGGTTTCCGTAGTCAACAAGAAACCCTTTTAGTTTCGACATGTCCTTTGATTTACCAAAAAAAATTCAAAAAAACCTTAATACCCCAGACTTAATAACGAATATCGAAGCGAATTCAGAATATTCGTAGTACAGCGCCAACGACAGATACCACCTTGAAAGCGGCGATACCTAACATTATAATTTATTAATCCCGTATAAATTCCGATACGTCCGCGGCTGATATTATTCGGTACATTCTGGACACCGCCGCCGCGTATAAAAATCGCCATGAGGCGGCGAAGATCTAGTTGTTCGCAGATGACAGAAGTGCAGCTGATCCTGGATAAACTTAAGTCCAGAAGGACAACCTACTTCAGCTCGGAACCACTTTCAGACTTTTGGCCTGATAGCATAGTTTACCGTCGCTTCAGAGAAGCCAGATCATATTTTCATATGTATTTTATGTTTATATTTCTATGGGCCTAGTTGCCTGATTTTAACAAATAAATAAATACTTTGTGTCTCACGTATATTTTATATGAGCAATAATAATTTTATTTATGAGTATGAACTGTTTTGGACATTTCCAATATTTTTCTGACGATTGATTCGGTAACAAGCAACAACAAACTTTAACCAATTAGGTACTCTCTCGGAAGTCAAATCCCGCTGCGACGTCGTTTTGATTATATAATAATTATGTATTTTCCCTTTTATATATCGAATAAGGGCGATCGTATACAAACACATCGTATGAGGTATAGGGTTCAGTAGAATTGCATATAATAACTAGCCAAGGGCGTCAGAAGTCACACCTAGGGACAGGGTCCCTACGTAATACCGTAAAACCGCCATAAGCTAGTAACAGCGTCGTATCGTGTGCGCAAGGTGCAGAAATCTTTTGTGGGGTCGAGTGTACGCTTTTATTAACGCTTTTTAATATGGTTCCAAAAGAGTTTCTGGATTTGCCATTACATAGATTTAAAGACTGTGTCAAACAGCATTTGTTAAATCGAGGTTATTACACTATCGATGATTTTATTAACGACAAAGTTGCATGGAAGCAACCGGCCTCGCATCCAGTGACCCACAAGTCAGTGTAATACTTGTAACGTATGTGTTGTGTTGTCTACATATTGTAACCTTTTCTTTTCTATGAAAAGAGCAACTGCCGAGTTTCTTGCCGGTTCTTCTCAGTAGAATCAGCTTTCCGAACCGGTGGTAACGTTTTATACGTCTTAACGTTTCATAAGTGACACAAGTTGTCCTACATGAAATAAATAAATCATTTCATTTCGTTTCGTTTCGTTTCGTTTCGTTTCGTTTCGTTTCGTATCGTTTCGTTTCGTTTCATTTCGTTTCGTTTCGTTTCGTTTCGTTTAGTTTCGTTTCGTTTCGTTTCGTTTCATTTCGTTTCATTTCATTTCATTTCAATACTAGTTGGAAAACATAAAGAAAGTTTTATTAAACCTTTAGAACAAATTGACTGGATTGATTGCTTGACGCATATATTTCCCGTTGCTGCTGCATGTACCATTGCTGTCAAGACTCTTGCTTACAACTTTTGTTGGTTCACAGTAATACAAACATCAATGTATCTTGGCGCAGTACGCAAGCAACGTTTACAGATTGACTGGCACTTACCGAGTGCATTGGGCCAACGCAAGAGTCTATATAACGTTTGTACTGCGTTAACATGCTTGTAACAAACATCAATTAATGAGCACTGGCAAACAAAGCGTTGCTTGTCGGCCAGTGGTGAGCGTCTAAAGTGCTTGCAAGCTTGCAAGCGTAAACACACGATCCACGTGTTGATGTTTATCGATGCTTGGCAAGAAAATAATGAAGCTTTTAAATATTATATTTGTGCTTAGAATGCCATTACAACCAAAATTATAAGTACACTGCGCGAGGCTGCTCCTGGAGCGGATATAAGTAATATTTGAACATAAATTTAAAGATAAGCGTGTTCGATTGATCACATTGGTAGGTTCGTATATGTGGAACCAATATGTGGTTCCTACGTTGTTATGGTACCTACCTATATCTCAGATACTTACTCACCATACGTTACCCAAGCAATCTAAAATCTAAAACATCTTTGAAATTGCTTACTTTGAGATGCAACAGAATGTTAAATAGCTTTCTACGTTGACACTTTCACAACAAATCAAGGAAAAAACAAGGTTCTCAAGAAAAATAAACTTTTCCGACTGAGGCAAGTGATACGTGACCGTCCAGACGAATCATCATTGTGTTCGGTATCTTCAAACTAGAACCGGAAATTGAATCCATTTCAAAGTTATGTACAGACCGATATACATTCCTTCACAAATATTGCCTTCACTTTTGAAAAAACTATTTAGCAACTTAACCATTTATGAGTAGCTACTATTAATATCTCCTGATCAAATTTCCTGCGTACTTAGTATAGCTGGTAAATAAAAAGAAAATTGATAATCATATTTTATAAAGAATT
The DNA here is from genome assembly GCA_964035005.1 of Erebia palarica. Classification (NCBI taxonomy): domain Eukaryota; kingdom Metazoa; phylum Arthropoda; class Insecta; order Lepidoptera; family Nymphalidae; genus Erebia; species Erebia palarica. Next base: position 27,603,030 of record OZ035985.1, on the reverse strand, counting down.
TATGTAATTGTAAATATCAATCAAGTCCATGTTGATGTTTCCATACCTAGCCTATCAACACTGACACTGTGGTCAGTTCTGGTGTACAAGTACTCTAAACTAACATTAAACATATTCACTAAGTACTATTGTTCCCCGTGGAAACGGATAACGCTGGATTTAGACCTGCCAATTTAATTTAATTCAGCGATTACGTACAAGAGAATGCTACATAATAGAACTAGAATAGTTTATGATTCTAATTCCTATGTTTTTTCGACAGTTTGAATGCAAAATAAGTATGTGGACAAAACAACTAAGCAAAATGGAGCTCTATCAACTTCGCAAAATTCTCTTTGGTGCTGGAAAGATCAAGACATCTGTTAGCATCATAAAGCTTCGTTTGTAACTTAGCTGTTATATTGTGGCCATACATTTTGAATCTCTCGACAGTGAAGTGAAAAGACTGGAAGAAAATGCATTTAGTATTAATGAGAAATCTCATCATAACCTTCAAAAAAACAAAATAATTATTACGCAAAAGTTATTTCAGAAGCATTTCATCATTCGCATTCGTTCTGAAACAATGACTTCTGGGTATGTAAACATTTTTCAATATTCATAAAATACTTCAAAGATTGAACGATGCCGTTAAGATCAAGAAGATATTCCAATAAAGCCAATAATTTATTGAAAGTGGCTCAGAATTTCATGAAAGTTAGTTACTTATACATACTTACCTTTATTTCTCCGGGGGCAAAGCACAGCTAATAACAGTATAGTTTAGCACCAGACTCAAGTGTAGGTAATGCGTCACTGTGAGGTCATAGAGAAAATAATAAATAAAATTTTCCCAAAATTTTTTACAATGTTGTAATTTCAGACATTTAGATTGATTTTGTTGGAGTGTAACGATAGCTCGGGGGCGCCTTTGGCGAAACCGTGAACCGAAAAGTTGTTAATTTGCTTTTTGTCAACCAGCTTTGAATTCTCAACTTTTAATTTTCCGCATTTTGGAAGGTAGGGTCCTGAATTAAAATCCAAACTGAGTTGAATGGGCCTACGCAGTACGCTCATTATTTTAATCAAATTTAAGCAATACCTATTAATAGATCCCTTTTTATTCATGTGTTATCTTCATATCAAAGTGGTGATGATTTCCGAATATTTAAATATTCTGGAAAATTGTAATCAAACCATTGTAATTGATTAGAGCCCAAAATTTTTATGTCTATGCGCCCATCTCGCTCGATGTATCAATATCATAAGTTTTGAACGGATTTGATTCCAACTAGGCATACATGTAGCATAAGCTGGTTTAATATTTAGGATTGTTTTTATTACGTAAACAATCGGGGTCATTTCGGGAAAGGAAATGTTTTTTTATCCATGTTTGAAATTCGAATCAAAGCTAAATAAACCGATTTTGACCCTCATTTTATTTCAAGAAGATAAATATTGTATTTTTAACATGGAACGAGCGATAGCATGAACATAGTAGGTAGGTACCACTACAGCCGAAAACCTATTAACGTCCCACTGCTGTGCACAGGCTCCACCACGGTAATGTTAGAGAGAGGGAATTAGAGCTTATAAGCCTATTACACCGCACTTTTCACAGGGACCCTTTCGCAGATTCAGTGTAGTGTAATAAGGTTCAAGCAGGAAGGGTCCCTGATTTGGGAGAACGGGTGGTCCCGGTCTGCCTAACCGCCTGATCGCTCTGCCGACCGGGTAGTGTGATAAAATTCAGGGCGGTTAGGGACCTCAGTCGTCGCACGACCAGCTTAGAGAGTATTTGTCTCTATGGCTCGCGCGTGCATTTTGTTAATATATTGTGTGCTAAAGAAAAAGAAGTTTTGTTGTTCTGATAGACATGTACAAAGAAATGCCTTATTTATGGAGAAAATAGCATAAAGACTATATGAACTATACTATAGAAGAGTATAATAATTTACTATACGATATGAACTACTGCCCGTGACTTCGCCCTCGTGTATTAAGGTTTTTGGTTCCCGCGGGAACTCTTTAATTTTCCGGAATAAAAAGTAGCCTATGTCCTTCTCCGGGAGGTAACCTACCGCTGTACCAAATTTCATCAAAATTGTTTGAATAGATGGGCCTTGAAATCGTAGCATATACTAATATTATTAAAGCGATCCACGCGGACAGTCGCGGGAATCATCTAGTTTGTAATATTAGTATGGATACTACTTTTTTGCATCGATAGCATGGGTGCCATAATCAGTAAACGATAATAAACATACTAAGATACACGTCCAACTCTCTTGACGTTCTCGTTCATACTGAGTGAGGGCCCGGTAGTCAGTGCAGTGTAATAGCGACGCCAAAACTTAACGCCCACGCCAACCCTTCCATCAGGACCCGGTAAAAGGTGCGGTGTAATAGGCCTATTAGACCCACCACGCTGCTCGATGCGTATTGGCGGGCTTTAACGACTTGTTAGTGATATAGATAACCTGGACCGACATCTTAATAATAATAATAAATGTCTTTATTTCTTTATTTAAATGTAAAATAATGTTAAAATACTGTATATAAATACATAAAACAAAAACAAATAAAGTATTATTGTACTATTTCTATTTTATGATCAAACAATGCCGAAAGATAGCGGCATCCAAGTGTCCGCACATCGTTCGAAGAATCTCATTATTAGAGAGTTGTAATAGTACCCAAAAGTATGGCCTGACCCGGGACTCGAACCCGGGACCTCGGCGGCCGCAGTCGAACATGCTAACCGCAAGACGAACAAGGCATAGTAGGTAGGTACATAGGAGCATAAACATTACACAACCTTGCAAAAACCTAAATTTTTCTACTATCAGGATCGTTTCATTTTAATTGAATGAAGATCTGATGAATACCAAAATGAATAAAAAATACCTACCTTTAATAATACCTAATTTCGGAGGTGAACGACGGAAGCAGATTGATTGCGATTAGTGTATCAGCTAAAAAATAGACTACTTACCATAGATACTATACATCTTCATAATGTGTTCATGTTAAATTACAATTACTACAGGAATAGTTCGAGTTTTGAAAAAAAAATGCTACCTACCATAACTTCTCAGACGGTTCCCAGTTAGAACCGGGGAACCTATATAATATTATGTAATGTTAAAATAATTATATTAATTATTCGATAACAGATTAGATCCCCAGGTACGCAACCCCATCTTTTCAAGGTACATGCGTTTTAAGAAATTTAATATCACTCGCTTTAAACGGTAAAGGAGGACGTCGTAAGAAAACCTGCATGCCTAGATTTTTCCATAATATTCACAAAGGTGTGTGAAGCTGCCAATCCGCAATTGGCCAGCGTGGTGGACTATGGCCAAACCCTAGTCATTCCGAGAGGAGACTCCTGCTCAGTAGTGAGCCGGCAATGGGTTGATAAGATGATCATCATGAATTTAATTTATTCACAGTGGACCGTGGTCCACTCGTGCAAACTGGGGCAATTGAACTTATCTAAAATAAGATTTAAGCAAGTTTTTTTTCTTCAATAAATTTATTTTTATATATCCTATAAAAACTAAATACTTAAAATATGATAGAATGATTAAATTAATGTCACTCTGTGCTTTTAGTTAAGATATATCCATGTTCACACAGCTCCGTGGCAGACTGACCGTGTACTTGGTATGTTTTTGTTCAAATCGTACAGTTAATGTTTATGACTACCCTCATTATAAACTTAAGAGAAATTGAGTTGATATTTTGTTTAGAATTGTATGTTTTAACTTGTAAATTATAGTAATATTATAGTATTCATAATAATAGTAAACTTGATCCTGTGCGCTCAAAATGCAAAATATTGTTCATAATATGTAAAACTTCCGGATGTTTTTTTTGTGGGATATTTTTGTGTAAGTTTTGGATCGTCCAATACTAAAACCCAGCCAAGTTTCATCGACTGTGGATTTAATGCGGGGGTCTCCATACAATGGACCGCTCAATTGCCTAGACAATATTGGTGCAAAAACTGTTCTCACAAAATTTTAAATTAGCAGCGACTTGCTAAAAAAGGCTAGGCTATCTAGGTACCTACATACAAACGAGGTTTATTATTTGCCATTGGCCGGATCATTCATTGTTCTGTCATTGAATTTGTTCATTTTCTAACTAAAAGAAGATCTTTTTTACTATATCTAAGTTACCTTTAAGTATTTTTCCGTAAGAAGCTTTCAACTAAAATTGAATGAACCATGACAAACACTGTTCTGCGTCGGTTCACTTTATTATTATCGTTACTTGACGAATTTAATTGAACGGAGACAACTTACAAAGTAAAGCGAATTTTGTTCGTTCTATTGTACGTATTCTCGCGTCTGTCGAAATATTTCCTGCTAAGGCTTCGTAGCCATAGTCGACTATAGATACATATTTATGGAATTCGATAAACAGGTACCAGAGCATATCGCATAACAAACAAAATTGTATTCAGTAAAAGCATTTCTTATGGACAATAAATATTACGTAATGGCATTTTAGTACACTTAAAGGCAAAGCCATTATAGGATAGTTATTTTACCATCTATTTTACTTCGTTACCGTCCAGCTGTCAAACTTTCCCATCATGACAAACTTGCGTGCCGGCCCGACCACGTGCCGTTAAATGGTAGAGCTTAACTGAGCGATAAGCTTTCATGTAGTTAAAAATGGATGAACTTGACGGTTATATCCAGAATAATAGTCTGAACCGGTGTTAAGGTAGGTACATAGTCAGAACTATTCTCTCACCAGTAATGATGTAATGTTTTTTACACAAAAACTTCATGGTTGCTGTGTCTCGGTAGCCACCAAAAACTATATGTATGGGTATGGGTTTAATATAACTGCCATGCCCCTAACAAGTTAGCCCGCTAACATCTTAGACTGAGTCATCACTTACCATCAGGTAAGGTCGCAGTGAAGGGCTAACTTGTAGTGGATAAAAAAAAAATTTGCTATCAACCGTAATATATCCTCTATATTTATATAATTTTGGATCTTTGCCAAATATTTGCACGGACAACACTATGACACTGAGAATCACTCGAATGCGAATATTTACGTTCGCGTAAAGCTTTTAAATATATTTTTTTTACTCATTGCTATACTGTTTTGGTGAACGCATTTTTAAAGAATTTCAGGAATGCCTTTGTTTGTACAATAGGTGACTAACATAGCGGAAGTGATAGTGGTAGCTGTAGCGGTAGCGGCTGCTATTGCAGTTGCGGTGGCTGTTGTGATAACGGAGGCGATTGGTGTAGCGTTAACAAGAGCAGAACCACTATCAGTAGCAGCATACTCTTTTGTAGTGGTATAAAAAAATACCTAAGATCTCCGCCCACAATTATCTAATAAAAGGCTAGTTTAGTGCTATTGTCCAGATACATAATACCTAGTCTACCTTTTTGCCCGTATTAAGGAAATAATGTAGTACCTACTGAATACTGTTCTTGAGACCATCAATTTACGGTTAAAAAAAGCCTTTTAGACCTTTTTCGATTATAAACGGGTAGCCTGGAAAAAAGCTTTATATCGGTGTACTAACGTATCCATAATAGTATACAGTGTTATTGATTTAATTCTTTGTTGTTTCATATCAACAGAATACCTATGTATACCCTACCGAGGCATTTTAATGTAACATCAACTTTCGTTTCATCTAAAGTTCGAGACTTCACCTCATGGGAACAAGAAAATTAGTTAAGAAGCTCCACCTTTTCAATCCCCCAAACCTTCTCATCAAAAATAGGCATTTTAGGGGCTTGAAATTGTTATTTTATGTATAAAGTTATCTGCGGTGTAATTAATTATTTATAAAAACTTTTTGCTCCTCAGCAAAGTTCCTTAGGACTGAAAATTTATTAATTATTATTATGCTTTGAACCAAATACGTTATAAACAGACAACCTAAATAATACAGAAACTTAACAACGTTCTTATTAATTAAAACTTCTTTTATTAACGCGTATGAGTTGGAATCGTATACAATGGAATACTTATCCGAGTAAACACAAACACATTAACCTCCTCGAAAATCCGGGATGCTACATGCGGCTTGTTATTTGGATATCTTTTAATACATATTTCCACATTTCAGAGTGTAATTACTACTTACTAAACGTAATTACATTCTGAAATGCTGAACATTTTACTTTATCGCTGTCTATAATCTTACAAAATTTTAATTATGCTTACTACCTATTTATTTTTATACTAGTTATCTCGTCAATCAGCACTAGGTAGGTAGAAGACTAGATTGGCAAAAGAAGCCAGATTTGCCCAAATTTGGGCCGAGCCAGAAAATAGCTTGAAGTGGGTTCAAGCGTGATCATTTTAGCGATTACGGTCCGTGTCGGGTAACCTTGACGCGATCGTGATTGGTAGTTTGAACGCAAAGTAATATAACAAATGTTGGCCATATTCTATAAGCCTTATCTCTTAGGTACAGTCCGACAGCTTGGAGGTGCAATCATCAGATTCACTCATTAACATCTAATAATAGTAATAATGTCTTTCCGACCGAATTTCGGCCACGGCGGCCAATCTCGAGAGAGATTAGCCATCTGCGCGGGAGATATTATAGTGCATAAGTGTGTGCGCATACACAGGTGCACTCTCTGTTCCTTTACTCTCATATCCCGATGGGATGGAAATCCAACACGACCAGAGAGAGATCAGGCGCAGGACCGACGGCTTTACGTGTTCTCCGAGTCACGGGAGTAAAACACCGCCAACTTCCTAACTCCGGGCTAGTACTGAGAATTTCTTGCCAAAAAACCCAATCGCGGTTCCGAGTTTGTCAACTGTAATTTTGCAGTTGGTTTGCAGCACAGAATACGAGTAGTTGCTTGCAGCCCAAAATCCAGATGGTCTAGCCTGGCGGGAGGCTTCGGCCGTGGCTAGTTACTACCCTATCGGCAAAGACGTGCCGCAAAGCGATTTAGCGATTTAGATTTTAGATAAGACTGCATCATCACGTGAGATCGCAGTCAATGGATAACTTGTAGTGGAATAAAATAAATGCAAACCATATATGTCAAATTTTAGTCGTGGTCCACTAATTACTAGATGATGCTTTTGATTCTCGCGGGAACTTCTTAATTTTCCGGGATAAAAAGTAGCCTATGTCCTTCATCGGGATGCAACGAACCTGTCTAACATTTTATCAAATTCGGTTGAAAAGATGGGCCAGGAAAGCGTAGCAGGCAGACACACTTTCGAATTTACAATATAAATAATAAGTATGGGTTATTTATCGAAGCGTCCCTGGACAATACTTGGTTAATTATTATATTCCTCATTAAGATATTTACTTAAACAAACACGTATACAAATAATTTATTAATTAATGAATCAGAGCAAATGTTCCGTATATTAAATTCCGGAAACTATAAATCCCGGAAAGAATAAATAATTCTAAATTGTTTTGTGTGCTCTTTATATATTCACCATTTAGTAACTTGTTTCGATATTATTGTTTAAAATATTTTAAGTATCATATCGGTCAATATATTTGTCAGGAAACCGAATGGCTTTTCACTTTTATCTTGAAACCAAATGATCGTTATAGCTTAGCAGACAAAGAGACAGACACTTAAGATCTCATAAGATCATACTTAAATATAAATAAATGCGAATGTGTGTTTGTTTGTTGATTTGTCCTTCAATCACGTCGCCACGGAGTAACAGATAGACTTGATTTTTGGCATGGGTATAGTTGAGGACTTGGAGAGTGACATGCTACTTTTTATCCCGGAAAATTAAGATGTTCCCGCGGGAATCACCAAAACCAAAACTTAAACCACGCGCACGAAGTCGCGGGCATCAGCTACTAAAATATAACGAAATCTTGCAAAGCCTACCCAAAGCCATGTCTACCAACTTGAAGATACTTACTATAAAATTAATAGACTGAAAAAATCTTCTAATATAAAGTTTCAGTCCCCAAATCTTTATTCGTATCTCCAAGTAAGTTACCTGATAAAAACTAAGTCGTACACTTTTAGTAAAGTTGGAAAACTACGGCCCAATTTAGTCTAACAAGGTTACTCGGCAAATCTCAAGAAACTGCAGCCTCAGCTCAAATTACAAACTTCACTATATTTTAAACGGAATCTATTTACCTTCACTTTGGAGTTTTTTTTACTACAAGTTATCCCTTGAGTGCAATCTCACCTGATGGTAAGTGATGATGCAGTCTAAAATGGTAGCGGGCTATCCTGTTAGGGGTACGGCAGTTATATTAAACCCATATCCCTTGCCGATTTCTACACTGCATCTTACCGGAACGCTAAGTTGCTTAGCGATATGTCTTTGCTGATAGGGTGGTAATTAGCCACGGCCGAAGCCTTCCACACACAGACAAAATTTTACCAGACAATTACCTAAGCCTGCTTACGAACGAGCGAATAGGTATAACATTCACTAAAACTAAACGTACCCATACATAAATCAAAGTTGTTGGAGTGGTCGAACTAATCATGGGAATATCGATAAATAGACGAATTCGTTACTCATAAAAACATAATAATATATTGTTTTAAATGTTTTATTATGTATATATTTCTATGGGCCTAGTTGCCTGATGTAAACAAATAAATAAAATAAATAAATAAACAATATCCTGATCAGGAATTGTAAAATAGCCTGATAGTTACATACAGAAGCCGTTATAAGTCTACAGCCTCGTAAAGGCGGAAGCAAAGTTTTTCGAAAGCGATCAGAAAATACCTGCAATTGTACAAAAATCACTGTTCTCAATAGTGTAGTTTTCCTTAGGTTGCAATTACACTTGTAAGTTTTACTTACGTAAGTCACGTGCTTATAGAAATGAGTAACTTACGAAATGTAAACAGTCTCGTAAGTCGCGTACCGTATGCAAATGTAAGCTAAGTAAGTTACGTAAAACTTACAGATGTAATAGTGGCCTTTGAGTATATAGAACAGGCAAACAATTCGCAGAAACCTGCCTCACAAAACGCTCAAGTATGCGATACGCTTTTCCCCATGCGATTTCATCGTTAGTTAGCGCTAGCACTGCTATTTACTTATTTTCCCTTTTTTACACGACTGCCTGAAAAAAAGAGTATATTGTTTTCAGGGTTCATGTACGTATGTATGTATGTATGTATGTATGTATGTGAGTTTGTATATTCCACCATAACTTCTATACGCCTGAACCGATTTTGATAAATGAGGTATCGTTAGAATCCTTAGCTTATTCCGGGTGACATAGGCTAGTAAAATTTAAAAAAAATCATGACCATGGTCCCGCAATAAAAGCCTAGAGTTGAAATAAAATATTCGAAAATAAGATTAACTATATAATCATAATCTAGAAAATGATGAGTAGATTCCAAAAATATATAACACTATAGTTCAATATCCAGTGATACACAACAACTTTTTTAACTAAGACTTGTGTAGTAAAGGAAAAACAGACTACCTCTCTGCCTGAGTGTATCTCTGGGTCTTACACATGAATATTTGCCCATCGCATTATGTAGGCCTATAGTGTCAAATCTGTATCAATCATTGTTACAGTCTTAAATGTGTGGCTGGATGTATCTACGGTATTCTACCGACGACAGAGGATTTTGGCCATCGCTCAGAAGAGCGTTAACCGATCAAAGGATCACCTCTGCGATCGTCGTTGTAGCAATCATTTGTACGTAATAAGCTGTACTATAATTACATGAATCTATATATAGTCAAATACTAATCAATAGCTTGGTACTTGATGACCGAAGCCATTATAGAACGAAGATAATAGACCCAACCCGTATCAAAGCGAGGAATTCCTGATGCTGACAAGACACGCTTTGTACAGCGGCGTCAAAAGGGTCTTCATTAAAATAAGAAAGTATCCCAAAGCTACTTTCATTTATTGGACTGAGTAAATAAAGGGGGGAAAATACCCTATTATGTCCTTGTCCGCGATTCTATTTGAATGTAATCACACCGTTTGTTGTTAACGCCTAGCCTTGACATTCCTCAAATGCACGAAAATATTCTAATAATCCTTCATCTTATTCCTTCGTGTGGAATGAAATCGGGTTTATCTTAAGACTTTTGGGTTTATTAATAGAAATGTTTTCCCAACCTAATTTTGGCCAAAGTACCTACCTCATCACCAGAGAAATTAGCCATCTGCGCGGGAGATATTATAATACAAAAGTGTGTGCGAAAACAAACACAGGTGCACTCTCTTTAATTCGCTTACTCTCATTAGCCCGATGGGACGGAAAACCCAACACGACCGGATAGAGGGCAGGCGCACGATCGGCGGTGGTTTTACAATGTGAAGCGGAAGCTAAAGGAATATTTCTTGGGCAACATAATATGAACCTGCACGCAGATTTCTGCTTAAATTTGTTGCCTACGAGACGTTCCTTTGGCTCCTGCTGGGGTGAATTAATGATTGGTCTAGTAGGTATTTAAAATAAATGTTTTTATGTTTTCTTTAGTTTTATTATATAAAAATATGTTTAATTTTTGTTTTTGGGTTTGGGTTTTGGCAAAACTTTTTTTTTATTTATTTAGTTACTAGCTGCCCGCGACTTCGTCCGCGTGGTTGAAGTTTTTTTTATTCCCGCGGGAACTCCATAATTTTTCCGGATAAAAAGTACCCTATGTCACTCTCCATTCAGCCGTTGCTCCGTCGCTGCGTGATTGAAGGACAAACCAACAAACAAACACACTTTTGCATTTATAATATAGTATGTCTAATACCTTTAAACGAGCAATTTTTGTACATGTATATATATCTTGTATATATTATATACAAAATATATACAATCTCTCTCTCGGAAACGGCTCAAAAGATTATGCAGTGGGTTTCGGGTCGATAAATCGATCTAGCTAGGATTAATTTTTAGAAAATGTCGTGTTTTCAGGTAATGACAACCTGCTACATTATCATTAGAAAGTTAATTTCGCCGCCATCGACAAGGTCACGTCAAGGTCAAGGGAAAGCGGGCGGTCCCAAAACCAGAAGATTCCAGTTCGAGTCCAGTCTCCAATCCGATAATTTTTTCCCTTTCTTTAAATATAATATAATATTACCAAAAAAAATACCGGTCATCCATATTAGTATGATGTATTTTTCGTCTAAGAAACCTGTATTTACCACAAGGTGCAGACTCTTATACATTGAGGTCAAACCGCTGTGGTTTTTTCAATGTACACTAAACTACTAGTGTATGTTGTAAATTTTTACCTTTTTTGCTCTCAAATAAAAAGGCACGGGGATGAAACTCCGCCAACTTCCTAACTCCGGGCTAGTGAGAATTGCTTGTCAGAAAAACCTAATATACTTATTTACGGCCTGACCCAGGAATAGAAACCAGGATATCATCATCCGTCGTCAAACATGCTTACCACTAGGCCAACGAGGCAGCTAAGTTAGTTCAGGTAATAACCTCGTATTCATAATAGGAGAGCCAGTTCCCACCGAGAGTTCACTTAGAATTCCCAAACTACTCATTAGAATTTGATAAATGGTCGTTGGCTTCACGGATAGAATGTACCTACGAGTATTATGTAACAACGTAATAATGTTATAGAATCATTGATGTATAGAGTGTTTTTGGCGTTCTTAATCGATGATGCGTCAACCTTTCAACGATCTCTCGAATATAGTCAGACGCTTAAGTCGGATGGTAGAAGCAGTCTGATATGTAGTCGAGCTAACTTGGTACACAAGGCAGTTCAAGTAAACCGAAGACTCCGAATCGGTTTGTAGTTTCTACGCGGCAACGCACCACGGAACAGTTTTTCCAGTACTACGGTAACTAGCCATGGCCGAACCCTTACGAATTTCCATTTAAGAAATCACGTATTCCGGTCGGGTTCTGTGACCACATAATATAGCGCTTACTATTGTTGCGTGGTAATCATGTAAGAAAATCCCTCCATAATGAAAGCACCGATGCTCTTCTATTTTGTTTGTTTTGATTGTACAATTATTTATTTTCACTTTAATGTACGGAAACGTCTGTCCCTTATGAATGCTTCAGACAAACTAACTAGTCTTTTAACTATTTATGGACTGAGTCGTTCTATCATTCGTAATTCCTTTTATGAACAACCACCGGCAGTGCACTATTAGAGATAAATTCAATCATAGTGTTCCTACTAACGAGAATCTGATTTAAAATAGTTTCAAATTATAACAGAAAACCTAACAATCAAACCAAACTAGAATAAGCAAGGCAAAGAAATAAGAATAACCAACTAAGACATGACTTATTGTTAGTTTGGTCCCATACGAACTCGGAACTGGAAGGTCCCAAACTCCCAACTGTGTCAAAATATTTATATGCGCAAAATGGTATTTTAATCGAATTTTAGTTGGGGTTATGTATCCTCTTGCAAAGATTTAGTTATCGTTTTCCTCTAAATTAAATATTGATAGTCACGTTGTAGTCAGTATTATAAATTATACCTTGATAGTACCTACGTCAGTATTATTATTACATAAACAGATAGATAATTATTATAAATATCAAACAGTAATAAACTGCGGTCTCAATCCTCAAGCAACAAGGTACTTGACTATTCTGTGGTACCGTAATTTATTTACTTGGTTTAATTATGTTTGTGAAAGTGCAGCAAGGATGGTCAAGTCGCCGCTTACTTGGCGGAACCGTTTTAAATTACAGTGTCGAGCTCAGCTTGGAGAAATCTTTATAAAATTACAGTTTCGAGCTCAGCTTGGAGATATCTCTATAAAATTACAGTTTCGAGCTCAGCTTGGAGAAATCTTTATAAAATTACAGTTTCGAGCTCGGGAGGAACAAACGCTGGCGCAAAGCCAGAACTTCTGCATTGATAACAATTTTTCAATATGATAAGTTATTCCGCTACCTGCTACTAGCACTACTAGCAAGTAAGTAGTGGTAGTGGTAGTTTAATGCAACTTCGTCCGCTACGAATTATGGCAAATTTTTTTTCTCTCATTTTGTTATAACTTACGCCAGTCAAAAGCAAACCGTGGTATTATCAAATAAGAAATTTATTAGAAGTAAAGTTTTATTTGATTTTCTGTCCCAGGATGAAACCTATCCCTAAAGCAATCGTCCAAATCAGTTGATCAATGTACCTAGCAATCTTGCTCGTTATCAAATTTTCGCGCTTCTATTCTAATATTATAAAGAGGTAAAGTTGGTGAATTGTGAGTTTGTTACGTTGTAGGGGGTAATCTCTGGATCTACTGAACCAAATTTGAAAGTTTTGGTACCAATAGAAAGACACATTATTTGTGAGTGTCATAGCTATTATCCCAAAAAAAAAATAGGGAGTTCCCGTGGGAATTTAAAAACTTATTTCACGCGGACGAAGTCGCGGGCAAATCTGCTAGTGTTTAAAGAAGTTTTTGTAAATCCTTTAACCGTAAAACACGATCTGTTCAAGCAGACAAGCACCTTAGCTAAAGAAACTTATTAAGTCTTGTATTAAATAGAACATGTAAGAAATTAAAAAAAAATCTTACGTTCTATTTAATAGAAAATTAAGATTAAAATTTTAAAATCCCCAAAAATTAATCGCAAGGGGATGAATAAGAATTTGATACACTATAGAATCACGATACCAACAATATTATACGGACCACAGACTTATTTACGGACAGCGGTATCTGGTAGCAGTTAGCAGAAGACACTTTATAAGTTCAGCAGCAATAAATATAATAATATAATTATATGGTCAGTACCCATCTATGCTGATGTTTACAGTATTTTTAGGATATAAATATTATAGTTATTGATGATAGTATGATGATTCCGTGATATAGTTTTTTTCACATAGAGGAGTTTTCAGTTCTGACAAATCTGAAAAACCTCCACAGCTCTGGCGTCTTGTGTCGTTGACTATACGTACGTTATATTATTAAGTATGTTCTAAATCAAATCGTTCCCATCGAATCAAATAAAATAAATCTTTTTATTCAAGTAGTCATCGGAACATCCTTTCATTCAAAGGCGTGATGTTGAACAGTTTTTCGATACAAAACTATGATAACTTCAAAATTTCACAATAAATCATTTGGTGGATCACCATCCATATCCATACTTCCATACTTTACTAATATTATGAATGCGAAAGTGTTTCTGTCTTTCTGTTCATCTGTCTGTCTGCTACACTTTCACGGCCCATCTGTTCAACCGATTTTGAAGAAATTTAGTACAGGAAAAGTTTGTATCCCGGGGAAGGACAGGGAAGGACATAGGCTACTATTTATCCCGGAAAATTTAAAGAGTTCCTGCGAGAATTGAAAAAAATTAATCCACGCGGTCAAAGTCGCGGGCATCATCTAGTTCAAATGTAAATAAAAAAATTGGCAGTCATAGGGACTGCCGATAGAAGTGAAAACTAATTTTTATTATATTTTTATTAAAATTATTAAAATTTAAACTTAAATACTAAGGCATTAAAGTATAATTTCGAATGGAGTATATTTATATGCTCGCGAGCATGTCGGTCACGGTCACGCGAATCTACATCTACCCCCTACCAAAAAGTGTTCAACGCGCCTAAAGAAGTTTTCACTTCAAAAATACAGTTCAACTGACTATTCGAAAATAAAGTTGTTAAATCTTTTAACTTACTTCCGCCGCAGCAGAAAAGGCTGAAACCGGCAAGCGGCGGAAGTATGCCTCTCTCATAGAGAGTTACATATTTGTTCCGTTTGCCGTGGAGACCCTTGGGCCGTGGAGTCTTAGTGCCAAAAAATTTTTGCGAGATATTTCACCGCGGTTAATTGCCTCATCTGGTGACAGAAGGGCTGGCTCATTTTTTGCGCAAAGGATCAGCCTGGCTGTCCAGCGCGGAAATGCAGCCAGCATTCTTGCCACCATTCCACGTGGGCATGATTTATATAGTAATTAGGTTAGGCTAGCTAGCATTAAGTTCTATTGTATTACTTACGATTGAACCCACAAACATGCCTACTCGTACATCACATTCCTCTTTATGTACCTACGATTTATTACCGCAATAGTGTATGATGAACAGTTTATTGCGGTACGTGGATACGGACTTCATTTACATTCATTTTCTGAAGTTTTGTCAGTCTTATCCGTCCGTCGAATCTTAATCGGCGTATATTATCTGTATTCGGCGCGTTTTTTTTCAATATATGTTGGTGCATATATCTCCGTGGTTTCTGAAACGATTTGAAAAAAAAAATCTATCATTAGAAGAAGCTCTCGAGGTGGTCCCATAAAAAATTCTGACTCCAAATCCTCAACAATGATACTAAAAAGTTAAAAATTAAAATTCTTTCCAAAAAACCGACTTCGGTCCGGACCGAGTCGGGCGGGTATAAGAAGGATAAGCAAAGACTCGCTCAAAAAGACAATGCGAATTTATTAACAGACACACATTCGGATTATAATACTTATTATTATGGATAATTAGAAATACTTATTAGTATGGATAATTAGAACTAAAGATTACATGATTTAAATTTCTACACGCCAAAAAGCTTTCCAAAGAGCTTACTCTAACAATCGTAATATCACACGCTTAGGCCACGAAATTGTAACTACGAGTATTACACTATTACCTATTCTGTGCTATTACTACGTACTTAGTACTTACGTAACCATACTAATGTTATTAATGAGAAAGTGTGTTTGTTTGTTGGCTTGTCCTTCAATTACGCTGCAACAGAGCAACGGATCGACGTGATTTTTTGTATGGGTATAGTTGTGATAAGTCAATGTGTTTCCTTAGAATAGATGGTGAAATAAATACTCACTCACTTAAACCCATTGGCAGCTCACTACTGTGTACGAGTCTCCTCTCAATATTGCCCATAGTTCATCACGCTGGCCAAGCGCGGATTTGCAGACTTCACACACCTACCTTTGAGAATGTTTTGGAGAACTCGGGCATGCAGGTTACCTCACGATGTTTTCCTGATATTTGAATATTCATTTGAGCTGCACGGTTTTAGGTACTTTTACCTATTCTGTGGTTTTAGGCCCCTTGATATTTACTGCGTCAACTCAAAACTTATTGAAGCCAAATTATAGGCAATCCTCTGATCTACCACAATATCAGAAAACATTTCAAAATTAATTAATGGACTGTTCCTTAATGCGAAAATACCTCTTATGCGGCTTATTAAATTTTGGTTTATGTGTAAAACGGCGAGGTAATAGCGGTAGTGTATTGGGCACCAGACACTACCGCTATCACTTGGGTATTTTTTTGTAAATATAATTAGTAATAGTTTTTTATCTAATTTATAATTATTTGTTTGTATATTATTTTGTAATTGAATATCTATTATAATTTTATTATATGTGTAAAATTTGGCGTTCGCTAAATCAAAAATTACTCGTTGTAGTCACACATAGAGATACTTTCTTGAAATGCTCAGTACTCCGAAATTAAAGCCAGCCATACCCGGACAGCATGAAGCAGTCAGAATGGACTGCTTCAACCTGCTTGAACTACAGTCTTCTACGTACACACCAATGCCCAATGTGTCTATGCATGTTGCGTAGATATGTATATTACTAATATATTACATAGACTATATGAACTATATATATCTTACTTTTACTAATATTATAAATGCGAAAGTTTGGATGGATGGATGTTTGTTACTCAATCACGCCAGAACGGATGAACGGATCAGGATGAAATTTGGCACAGAGATAGATTATAGTCTGGAATAATACATATCCCGCATGCATGGGAGATCCCGCGGGAACCAAAAATCCTTAATCGACGCGGAAAAAGTCGCGGACATCAGCTAGTACTAAATAATAATAAGTTTATTATTATTTACAAAAAATACATTACTAACATTTAACAAACATTATTGGATCAACACGGTAATCTAGCCTGATTGCCAGTAGTTTTCTCTATTTTCGTTTTTTATTTATTTACATAAAAGCCTAGTGTGACACATATCCTTGAGAAAACAAAGGTTAGCAATAAAGAAAAAATTAAACCCCAATTTTCCCAACAGGTATCTTTAAGTACCTACAAATGGGCAGGATATAATATAATGTAGGAAATTGTTACCTATCGGAAATGACCTCCAGCAGCCAGCTATATTTATTTAGAGGCTTCTTTCTGCTATCCAAACTCCATGAAAGCCTTAAGCCCGTAGGTATACTTGACTAAACATCAGAATAGGTAATTGTACAACGAAAAGCCTCGAAATACTTACTTGGGTACGAAAGTTTCATTACTATAAGATAAAACATATTATTTTCTTTTATTTCGTATCAATTACAGCAAAAGATATCTTGTCAAGAGTGACATTCATCCCTAATTAGTCTGAGAATCCATTATTTGTGTAGGGTTCCGTACCTCATATTGGAAAAACGGAAGCATTATACACTATAACACTTTATTGTCTTGTGTCTGGCTGTGTCAAGATCCACAAAAGTTAATTTTTTTTTACTAAATGCTAAGATGATAAGCTTATAATAATGCTGTACAAATTTTTACAAGTTACAAGCTTTTAAAAACGTATTTTCATACAAAAGTTATAATGCTGATAACCTGCTTTCATGCTTTCATGCTTCGGTCAAATATTTAATAGCGAAAAGATATGAGTAGGCCATGTGAAACAAATAAAATGAAAAATCCGAGAACCATTAGGTAATTGAAATTTTACTCAAAAAACTAGTCCTAAGTACTAACCGACTAGTAATAATAATAATAATAATGCCCTCCCAACCTAATTTCGGCCACGGCGGCCAACCTCCAGAGAGATTAGCCATCTGCGCGGGACATATTATAGTGCACAAGTGTGTACGCAAACATAGGTGCACTCTCTGTTCCTTTACTCTCATAATCCGATGGGACTAGTAATAAGTAACTAATAATAAGTACTCATTTAAAAGGTTTGACCATTTCTTCGCATTTCGAGTGCCCTGGCAATCTCCGTTGGGGCTAAGTCAGGCATAATTCAGTCATCAACTCCAGAAAGATACGCGATTAAAAAAAACTATCAAAAAACAGTATTTCAATGAAATTTTAAATCAAACTCAGAACGAAGAAATACTCGAAGTTCGCTCCAGATAAGGTGTATTTGAATAAAATTAAAACAATTGCATAAAATGTGATGTTCAGTTGTTTTCTTAATTTGAAAATATTTCTTTTTAAATTAAATGACGTATAAACCAGCCAGCAACCTTATATGATACTGATATCAAAACTTTTTTTTATGTTCCGCTAAATATGCCGGCGAGTTTATAAAAGTTTTGTTATTCAAAAAATCCTCAAATAATATGTAACACTACAACTTATACACTTTACCATTTAATTAGAACAGTCTTGTGCCTCTGGAAACCTGATCAAATCTATGTTCAAATAAAACACTATCAACTGTTTAATAGCAAAATTTAAAAATCCAACAATATTGTTATCAAAACAACTTAAGTAATCTTCTGTTTACAATCAACCAATTTCTTTTTTAACTCATTTTTTGATAAATATAAAATAAACACTGTAAGATTAGACTGATTAATTGTCAAGTTGTGAATTGATCAGTGATCAGTATTATAAATGACTGTTTGTAATTTAAAATGTTTTGAGAATTTTAATACCTATTTTGAATACACAGAAAACCGCACCAAGGTATATTATGGACTGCTAAAAGAGCCTGATTTACAAATTCTACCGGCACCCATTGAAGATGAAGAGGAGACAGAAGAAACTCCAGACAAACCGAAAAAGAAGAAGGCTAAAAAAGATAACATCTTTATGAAGACGCCAAAATCAGATCCTAATGCACCACCCAATGATAGAATCCCTCTGCCAGATTTGTAAGTTGCATTTGATCCATACTAATATTATGAAAAAGTGTGTCAAAATAAAAATTATCTAGGAAAATTTCAAGCAAACCTGTGTTTTTAGAACGAAGTTCCTTAAGGGACGATGCCGGCAAAAAATGTCCGTAACGTAATGCATGGAGTAAGATTTTTATTAGTTTATTCTAATCTACCTTAACACTAAAGCATTAGAGTTTAATTTCGAATGTAGTATATTTATATTTAAGACCTTTTGTCTTCGTAACAACGCGATCATGTCGCCGACATGTTGTTACGAAGTGTTTTCTTTGTATCTCGACTAGAACTTGAAATTAAAATTTATGCCATAGGGAACTTCGTTCCTATCTGGTGTCCCACGACACCACACGTTTCTTTTTATTTCTTTTTCTAATATCTTGATGATGATGTTAGAGATAATGAAGATCAAAGTGAGCTTGTCTGTTGAAGATTTTGTTGAAAATTAACACAGCTAGTGATTGACATGACTGATTGGGAAAGCTTTTATTGCTCTAGTGCTCTTTATTACACGTCTAAATCATTAAATTATAACTAGATGATGCCCGCGACTTCCGCGTGGATTTAAGTTTTTGAAACATCTTATGGGAACTCATTGATTTTCCGGGATCTAAAGAATCTGGAAGAAATCTCTTCAAGAGATAAGTTGTCCTGGTGCATGTCTTTTAAATGTTTGTTTTATTTTTAAGTTTTTGGTACAAAATATATAAATTTAGTAATTAATTAAAAAATTCACAGATTTCCCCGCAAGAATCGTGATCGCCTTGAATTGAACACGCGTTTGGAAGAAAATTTCTGTTGCAAACCCGTGCGTGATTGCAGGACAAGTTCCTTATATTGAACATTGAGTTTGAATAAAGAGTTAGCACCTCAAACCCGTGTAGGGTTCGAGGCAATGCTGCCTTCTATTGAACACGCAAACAGAAAAACGCGATCGTTCAACGATAATTACTCCAGCTTTTGTTGATTCTTAAAAAAAAATTAATCTCTTCAAAATTTTTGAAAAATTTACTAACCGATTTTCAAAATTCTAACTCGAATGTACTTCTCGCCTGCATCCGCATCTTTTATCAGCATTATCATGATGATCGGTTAATAATCATAGAAGCTACGTCAGTTTTTATATATGGAAATACCCGTTTTTCTACCATTCCAAATCTAAAGGGACAAGTCACAATTATTAACCGATTTTCAAAAAAAAACACCATTTTGTAGCTAAATTAATAAATACTGTAGGACCCTTTTTTAATTTTTTCTTAAATCGGTTTTTTTCTGAAATATACGATTATAAATTACGATACGATTTAGTACACAAACACCCCCTAAAAACCCGACTTTTTTAACATTTTTCAAAATTTCAAAAAAATTACCAGCCGATTTTCGTGTGACCACTTACACGTGTCTCAATAAATTCCTCAACTCTTGGTACTATTCCCATCTCGATCCTCCCTAAATCCTCGGAGCTATGGCCAAAAATACGTCTCAGGCGATTTGCATCTGATAACCATTTTCAATAGTAAAACGACTACGTAGACAAAATATTATACAATTAAGATTGATTTTAGGTTTAACTGCCATGACCTGAACGCAACAATTTAATCTATTTTATAGGTACAAATTTATCCGCACACTTTGTGTTATTAGGCAAGCATTGTTTAAAACATTTTGCATACACAAATCCATCGCACAAATCATTCTGCATAAAACCGAGTTAAATGTCTAAAAAATCTTCGTCCCTTGATTACCTACACATAATTCAGTTTGATTCATGGTAAATAAAATATTCTAATATTAGAAACGAAGCAAAAGCTTTTAGTGGCTTGTAGTTTTAACCTAAACCAATGTTTTACTTTTAATATGTTAATCATTTTAGTTAAGAACTGAGTTTAAGAACAATGTTGATATGATAAAATATTGTAAAAATAATATACCTAATGGATCCACCTCATTACTTACCGTAAAGATAAAATAAATTAATTTTCTTATAAAATAATAATTTCAAGCACATTACATTACAAAATGTTCAAAAGTCATCTATTATTGACCTAGTACATCAGTCATTGTAAGATAACAGCCGATGGTTACGGATTCGCTGCTTAGGTAAGAACTTACTTTAAAAGTTCGAGCCATAAGGGTAACTTGCTATGAATAAGTGACAAGGGTAAGTTTAATTGCCTCGATCTAGTGGTTAGCCGTGGTCGACTGCGGATGACGAGGTCCTGGGCTCGATTCCGGTATTGGGCCAAAACATCATAACACAAAAAAGGTCAACCATAAAACTAATGAAATAAACTTACTCGTATATCGTTCATTTCAGAGGGTCGATGATAAGAGAGGTGTGAAGGTGATACTCAATTTTAAAAGGACCGGAACTTGTAACGGCGTCACATGATCGACTCCGTAAGCTCCGGGTGGAGAAATCTATATGGTTTAGATTGCGACGAGAAAATATTTTACATAAAAATGGTTTATTCATGAACGCAAACGCACTCAAAGCATGGATAAGACGTGACTTTTCACGACTTCGCTTTCCATTAAGCCTGCGTTTCATGTGTTACTGCTCAAAATTATCTAATCATCAAACTATCTAAAGGTTACAATACCTTTTAAAGGTAATTTTTTTTTTCATACCCTGGGTTTGGCCCTGGGTTACGCTCTCACCTGATGGACCACTTACTATTATTTGGAAGGATTTTTTTATAACTGCCTCGTAAGTCTAGTGGTTAGCATGTTCGACTGCGGCCGACGAGGTCCCGAGTTCGAGTCCCGGGTCGGGCCATAATTAATTGTTGGGCTTTTCAGACTAGAAACATACTATTTCCAATTCTCTGCTAGAAATTCTCAGTTCTAACCCGGAGTCCAAATCGGTTGTGTTCTACCTCCGTGCCTCGGAGAACATGTTATGTCGTCGGTAACTGTTTTAACGACTAACATGATGTATTAGTCGTTAAAACAGTTAAAGCGCGCCAACCCGCTTTGGAGCAGCGTGGTGGGTCCTAGCTTTAATTCCCTCTCTCCTATGAGAGTGGAGACCTGTGCCCAGCAGTGGGAAAAGGGAAATAGTATGTTTCTAGTCTGAAAAGCCCAACAATTAATTATGGCCCGACCCGGGACTCGAACTCGGGACCTCGTCGGCCGCAGTCGAACATGCTAACCACTAGACTTACGAGGCAGTTATAAAAAAATCCTTCCAAATAATAGTAAGTGGTCCATCAGGTGAGAGCGTAACCCAGGGCCAAACCCAGGGTATGAAAAAAAAAATTACCTTTAAAAGGTATTGTAACCTTTAGATAGTTTGATGATTAGATAATTTTGAGCAGTAACACATGAAACGCAGGCTTAATGGAAAGCGAAGTCGTGAAAAGTCACGTCTTATCCATGCTTTGAGTGCGTTTGCGTTCATGAATAAACCATTTTTATGTAAAATATTTTCTCGTCGCAATCTAAACCATATAGATTTCTCCACCCGGAGCTTACGGAGTCGATCATGTGCTAACAAGCCACGGCTGCTGATATCACTAGCTAATGCCCGCGACTCTCTCCGCGTGGATTTAGTTTACTAATTTAAAATCCCGAGTGATATTTTGGATAAAAATACTTCACTATTCTAGTATGTCTGTCTTCTGAACACAAAGTAATGACAATAATTTTACAATAACATTGGTCAGGCAGGGGCTATAGTATCTACCTACTTACACAGACCCAGTTCACCATTCCACTAAAGTAACCCAGATCCGTAGACCCGTACCTATCATTCGTTTCCATGTTTTGCAATAGTCCTGCACTTACCGGACTCCTTGGCTGCACTCGCATAGTGCATAAGTATTATACGGATATTTGATTGAACAAAAACAGAACAGGCATAAATAATAGTTCCAATTTTGGTAACCGGGCCAGATAAGTTTTACGGACTGTACATGTAATGAATGCTTTTAATAATACTAGTGGTTCGCCCCGAATTGAGACCTCGCGGTATCCTTAAGATAGTTTTAACAATATATTGTAATAGTTAACTTTTAACATTAATCGCAAAAGAGCTAAAGAGTTATTGGAGAAACGAATAAACTTTTACAGAGCGCCATAGATCTATTTACATCATTGTGAAGTTCTGTTAAAAATACTGAAGCTCATTGAAAATTAAAAAATTTCGTTTCCTTATAATAATTATCTTTTTTTAGTATTTGTTGTTCAAGTACAGGATATAATTCAAATAATTGATCAAGTTTCAGGCTCAGCTTTTCAGAAAATCAAAATTCTGAGGTCAACTTTGGACGTTAGAAAATCTCAAAGTGGAGATTTTCTAACGTCCAGCCAAGTCAAGCCCCATTTTGTCAATTTTAAAGGAAAAATTGAAAGAAATATGTTTTTGGACTCTATTCCTAATTATCTTTAAAATGATATACCGCAACCCTATGTAACGCTATAAAAAATAATTTACTTCGCATTCGCTTCTATCAGAGCCCCCTGAAATAAAGATTTTTATAATTTTTTAAGCCATATTCGGCTGGAAGTTTACATATTATATTTAAATTTAAAGTAATTACGTTCAGTAATGCAGAAGTTATAAGACTCTGACAGACGGATGGACGGACGGATGGACGCAAATTCACTCAAGCAAACTCGGAGACCTTCGCTCCGCTCGGTCAATAATTTCGCCAATTCATCTTCTGGTATTTACCAATGCAGTATGAATACCTACAAGCTTTTTCACTATGCAATACTGCTACTGAAGTAAATTACTCTTGATGGGGATATTTAACTATATCCTCGTCAAAGTTAGTAAATTTCGTCATTCGCCATTGCGGTGTGGCGAATATTTACCTCCGATGATAAATCTAACCTTATAAGTGCGAAAATGTATTTTTTGTGGATTTGTCCTTCAATCACGCAACAACATCAAAATCAATGTGATTTTTTACATGGAAAAGGAAAAAGATTTATCGCTTCAGATTTGAATTATGGAGTTAATTCGTCCAAAACATTCACTCCGGATCCCACATTTACCCTTTGTTCGAGTGTTAGCTATACCTAATATCTAACGTTTATATGTTTTACCTAACGTTATATAAGTATTCTAAGCTGCAATCCAGGCCATTCTGTAGTTTGTAGGTGGTCTGTGTCTGTACGCACAGACACCCAAAAAAACACCTAAAGAAAGTAAGTACATTTTAAGTACCTACTTAAACAAAATGTGCTTCGAAACTGAAACCACATCAGTCTACAAATTAAGTTTTCAATTTTTCATAAAGGTTACGCAAGTGATATTTCTTGACACAAGCATCCACGCTCTTTTATTGGAATCTAAATTCACACGTATTCCGCATGCTCAAGTATAAATATTTTACAAGGAGAATGTACTGATACGAATAATGCGATTCTTTCCCCGTCTTGTGGAATATAAAGTGCGCTGAGCTGAAGTGCTGCCGTAAGATCACTGGTGCACGTACGAACCAAGGAATCGTAGACACTTAATAGCTGCAATCACAAAAGTAATTTATTATTTAAAACTTATTATGTACCTACTTACTGTACTTTTTGATACTGTACCTACTTAGGTACGCATAATTTAATTTTGTTTACCACGTTCCATTTTTGTACTTGATCGAATTATATTCGAATCTCTTAATATAAGCAAAGAAAACATAAGGATGGAGAAAATTAACGGGTCACGGAGGAAAAGTAATTTAAATATTGAAGATATGAAATTTCTAAATATATAATAAAAATAAATATTCAAAATCTTGTAAAAAGCGTACCTGAGCCGGGAATCGATTCTACTAAAAAGCAAATAAAAATCACTATTTTATTTTAAAGGGTCAATGTAAACCCTCTCTTACAAATGTTGTAACTTGAAATTATGGAAGACGTTTCGGATGTTTCCTAAACTTGTGCAGTGAGACCTATTTCTTGCCACATTTCATGATTCTAGGTCAACGGGTAGTACCCTATAGGATTTGATTTTTGGAATGTCAAAATATGCAAAATATGGAGCATACGCGGACGTATCTTATGATTGGCGTTGACTTATGAGCTAAGACCGTTGACCTAAGTTTTTGATATTAATTTCAAATTGATACCTCCATGCATTCCCAAGAAAAGGGCGTTGACAGACAGACTGTAAACCGTTCAATGTTCTGAGTATAAATTTTTGAAATATTCATTTTATTTTTAGTTATTAGGTTCTATCGGATTAATATACCTAACAGATTACAATTTAGCAAAAAATAATGCGTTAAATTGTAATCTTTCGACAGTTTACAATCTCGCTAGATAGATTACAATCAAACGGGTTCCACAATCTCACGGTGACATAGGCCGACTATCCCCGAAAATTAAGGAGTTCCCGCGGGAATTTCAAAAAAACTCACACCACGCGGACGAAGTCGTGGGCTCAGGTAGTTATAATAATAAAAAGCAATATACATAAGTCAACTAAGATCAACAAATAAATTGATACATCAGATATACTTCCATACTAATATTACAAATGGCAAAGTGTATTTGTCTGTCGCTGTCTGTCAGTCTGTCTGTCTTTCAATGCCCTTTTCTCGGTCATCTGGGGTCATCGTAAAGACGAGCTATAGGAACGTGGCACTACCTACCTTTTCTGGAAGCGTTTCAGTTCGATAAACTTTTAGGTTTTACGATTACTTTTAGATATTTGTGCAAGAACTAGTTAACAGATGTCAAATTCTTCTCCAAACATCCAAAGTTGATCGCTAATCTATTTACCGATTGGGCAATGTTGCTAAAACATCTCACACTAAAAAGTAATTTATAGAAATTTCAGTGTATACTCAATCTATTATTCCACCCGAGAGAAGCCGGAAAGGATACTAGTGTACTTTAAAATGATAAATAATAACAAATTAATAAATGCTGTCCTATAACTCGCCGCAGAATATACCAAAGTATAGGCACACGTAACCATACGTTATAAATATTAATGTGAAGTAAATTTAGGTATAAATCCCAATCCCATCTCGTTTCACCAATACTTACGTATTGATGTTTACAATGCAGTAAGAAAAGCATCGGTTGAACAATATGGTAACCGGCATTTTTATTGTGCTTAGTTGATAACCGTGTGCCGCGCGTGGCGCCCGTGCTACCATACGCGTCGCAAGAGTTGACATCTAACGTTTTATTCTGTGACCCATATTCACCGCGTAATCTCTGGTCTAGGCGTTTCTAAACCATTTGTACTCAACCCTGACAGCTGACATCAAGCTCAACTGGATTTTCCGATCAAGCTTAAACACAAGAGTCGTCCGAAATTTTAGGCACTGTTGATAATTTGATCAAGGTGCGTATACACAGCAAATTTGCTTCTTACCTTTTCAGCCGTGATTGTGAGTACGATTTCCCATGTGCATTAAAATTGAATGTAAGTGTTCTGTGTTAAAATCATGATTTTATGCTCCTTTTCGGTCTGATCGACTTTGTGTTTTGTTTACGATTAAGGTATCGATAAATCCCCGCTGTGAATGCAAATGATTTGTTCAGGTTACGTAGTAACTATAGGATGACTGTACCTCATTCGTTGTTCAACTTGACACGGTTAAATCTAAATCGTTGTTATCGCATTGTGTGCAACAACGTAGCCTATGTACTCAAGTTTTATTTTTCATTCAGAATCATTTCCGCAAACAAAAAACAGAAGTGGATTAGCGCAAAATATTGAATGACTCAGTAGGTAGGCAGATATATGAAATGGAAATCCGTTCCGCTATTTTGTTAGATTACCTACATATTTATTTTTTTCTTCTTTTTCCAATTGTGCGACTACAATATATTTAAATTTTGATAGGTATTACCTTTCTGCCTGCATAAGTAATATGTTGTAAATATTTTTGGAAATGTTACAATAAAACTCTTCGATTATCATGCCCGTGTGGATGGAAGCAATAACAATACGTAATCAGCTGTGAGATTAATGGTAGCGCCTTGAGTACGAAACCCCAATTATCAATTTTGGGATCTTCTCCTATACTTGTGAGACCTTGCTTGCCAAATTTCATGATTCAAGGTCAACGGGAAATACCCTATCGGTTTTGATTTATTGGCGAGTGACAAAATATGCGGCATAAACGGCTGTATCTTTTGATTGCGTTGAGCTTGATTTTTTTACAGCTCCAAAAGACCGGGGCTATTAGTATTTGATATTAATTTCAACTTGATAGCTCCATGCGTTCCCGAAAAAAAGGACAGGCAGACAGACGGACAACGAAGTGATCCTATTACCTGTGCTATAACGGTGATATATACCTACACGGCACGGAAAAAACTGCTCTCGATTAGAGATGCTTACTTGCGCTGCTGCTGGCCGGCTTCGACCGTTTCTGTTTCAGCTCCCGGTTTGACGCTGTCTTCCTGATTGACATGCGGCCAATGCACATTGCATCAAGGCACAGAATTTATTTTATATATTTTTTAAGTATAAAGCTACTCGACCTAATGGAATGATCAGTCCTCCTGAACTATTTTGTATGAAACTTTTTCACCAACCTTTCCATGCAAGTTGAGGTAAAAATTTCTAGATCGAAAAAATTACAGAGAGAGCTGAATGTGGAAAATCAACTAGAGTACCCCAGGGGTTCTCGGAAGCTACCAGTCGGTGAGGTATGGGTCCTAAGAATGAAAAATGCTTAAAACCTTGGACCATTGGATGAACCGGTGAAAAAATGATGGCCACCGAATAAAACAATAAAAATATTATTAATATTACTCTTTATTTGTACACCACAACACACATATAAAGGACACAAAAAATACATAGAAAACGAAGTAGAATACAAAAAGGCGAAGTACCATGCAAAAAAAAACTTAAATTTAAAAAAACGTTAGGTGAATTTATTTTACTTTATTAGTTTCAAAAGCATTCTAATTTGAAAAAATTTAAAACTAAGATATTCAAAAATTGTGTAAATGGAGCTGATAATGCGATGAGATGCGTCAATAGCTACTTATAGGTCTTGAAAACAGCAAATTATTTTTACAAGCATACATTATGTCTATTATGTTTTTGAAATCTTACGGTGACATATACACTGCTTTAAAAAACTCCGTTTTGCCAATTTTACGCTATCACAGGGCTCTAATGATTATGTAAGTGAAAAATCTGTCACAACTGATAAAGCCCCGTTACATCATTTATAAGAAAATTTAAAAACTATTTTAAACAATGAATAAGAATGGCAGATAACAAAAAATCTTAAAATCCCACAAAACTTTTCAAAGTAAGTATCTAAAGTTAAAATTGTTGCAATATTAAACACTTGTGTCACGTTTTCTGGTTTTATTAGATATCCTTTGAATTTTAGTTTAGCAGTTTTATTACTTTGGAGTTATATCGATGGATTGCTTAGAAATCTAGCAAAGATTTATTGTAATTCCAAGCCGACCCTTCTACCGTTTTCTTAGTCATTCCACTAAAGAAAATGAGATCCTTAAGTTACGAAAATTCAAACTGACGTTGATTTACGTTTTTTCAAGTTCATAGATCAATCTTATTTTAAAACACTGCATAAATTTCAGCTTATCGGCGTTATAAATTTAAGTCCTCTGTTATTATGAACAGGTCGCAACTTTTTAAAAACATTCATAGCGATTTGTGAATGTGTTAAAAACGTCATTAAGCTGTCATTATTATGAAATTAAGGTGAATAAAGTTAAAACGGGTCTTATATTTGCGAAAATTGCTAAACCATCAACCATACTTAACTACAACTTCTTAGTAAAACATTTTTGTAGCAATACTATATTATCATACGTTGCCGTTTTTGATATCACGGTCACATGTAGCGCGCGTACTTGCAAGCCTGATTTCATCTAACACTGCCGAACAAAGTAAAGCCTCACGCGGAAGGTGAGGGTATAATAATGAGTGTAGGCCCTGCTAAAAATATTGAGAGCAATGCCTTTGTGGGAACAATGAAACAATAAATGACTAAGTAGGTCCATTGTTTTACTCTGTAGAACATAAATTTTGTCGCAGTCTAGGATTGTAGCTCAAAGCTGTTAGCTTCATTGCCTATTTTGTTGCGTGAAACAATATGATTATTGGTTAACCTTGTGTCATTGTGCTAGCGCGAGATAATCTATTGACCTGCAGCTCGCGCACGAGTTGAATGCAGAGCAAATGTACGGTGACAAATACATTTACTCTGCATTCAACTGGCGCGCGAACTGTAATTGCTGTGTTAAGCTTTAGGTGCATATACCTAAATGCAAATTAAATTTTGGATGATTATTTATTTATTATTCATGTAAGTAGACAATTTTTTAGTCATCTTAATACGAGCTTGCAAAAAAAATCTAGACACTTTTGTACCTATTACTTAGGTACAAGGCTGATCCCGGAATGAAAGTTAACATTAAATTTTATTTTTAAAATAAAAAGTGACTTTCAAAGCCACTGTAAAGTAAAAATTAATCTTGATTTCTATACACTATGTTGAAGTCGAGAACCCCGACGTCGAGTCAAAAGAAGCTTCGCACATCATCGAACTTCACTTGGTAAATTCGTTTGATTCTTAATAATAAAGACTGTCATTGTGTTCACTTAATATTAATTTCAATTTAAAAAGCTTTTTGGATATTTTGTTTGATTGTAATATAATAGATATATAATATACCTATGCCCTATAGCCTAATTGCTAGAGCCCTAAATCCACTAGTTTGACTATTTTACTCCGCTATATGTAGTAGCAGATAAATAACTAATTCCGCATCAACATAAATCTACATTTCATGCGGTGAACCTAGATTGTAATTCGTAATATGATGAGATACGAGATGCGCAGTCTTATCAAATTGAATATTGACATGGTTAAAACCTGAAAAGATGCCTAAGCACAAAATTATCTTAATTAAATACTTCTTATTTTTAATCGATATTTCGAAAACCTACTTCGATGCCTAACGCCAAAAAATTTAAAACTAAAACTAAAATTTAAAAATACACGAAAATCGCTTAAAGTGTGAATTGTATCCATTGTAGAGAACATCTAATTAATAACAAACTATATCTAACTACGATTTAAACAGGATGTTGTATAAAAGTAGCAAGTTGGGTATTCAACTGACTATTGTTTACGATGAATGAAGCCTTTTAGACTGATTAATTATCAACACAAGTTTGAAAACTCAAGTTAAAGGTTCATCAAGTTTAGGGTTAAAGCAGACGTGTAACATTTATTTGGACGAGTAGAAGATATAATTGGTACGCGTCTCTACCACAGCATCTTACCAAAAGTCTGATACTCTTCTGACGAAAGAAACTTACTAAGGCTTATATAAGTACAAAATATTTGTTTTGACCATTTAATACCTACCAACCAAAAGGAAGTAAAGAAAACTGAGAAAATAAGGTTGCCTAAGGAAGAACAGTTAACTTTCAGGGTTTCCGAATTTGTCTCAATTGGCCTATTCGATTGCGGCTGACGAGGTCCCGGGTTTGAGTCCCAGGTAATAATTTAGTAATGGGTTTTTCTGACTAGAAATTCTAAGTACTAGCCCGGAGTTAGGAAGTTGGCGGTGTTCCACCCCCGTGCCTCGAAGAGCAAGTTATGCTGTCGGTGCCGGTTATTATCACTAACATGATAATAGTCGTTAAAGCCCGCCAACCTGCATAAGAGCTGTGTGGTGGGTCTAAGCTCCCTTTTCCCACTCTCCTATGAGAGAGGAGGCCTCTGCCCAGCAGTGGGACGTTACTGGGCTGTAGTGATATGGTATGGGTGTCTTTGATTGGCAAAGCAATGTTTGATGATATTTTGTAAAAAAAACTCGGTAAAGTTATTCAACGTTCGCGGTATGTTCGGTTGTTCGGTTTTTTGTCCAGTCTGCGTGGATTAAGTTTTTTTAATTCCCTCGGGTACCTATTCTATTTTGATTAAGCACTATAGTCACTATGATTTAAGCCAATGAGAATTCTATTTTCTATTTTGGAACTAGACGCAACTCTTGGCATTACATTATCAATATCAAAGAGCGAACGTCAATTTATTATTAACCTTAAAACAAAGGCATTAAAATTGAATTACGAATGTAGTATATTTATATTTAAGGCCTTTTGTTTTCGTAACAACGCAAGGACGTCGGTGTTCGCGAGCATGTCGGTCACGCAAATCCAAAAGTTCACGCCCTACCAAAAAGTGCTCAACGCGGCTAAAGAAGTTTTCACTTCAAAAATTTCACCATAGGATTTATTGAATATAGGCACATAGGGATTTGTACAGGTAAGAAAAAATACAGTAAAATAATACACAAGTAAGTAGGTACTAGATAGGTATAGCCCGCGACTTTAATGTCGATCCACCCTTGATGGTTACAGAAATATGGACTATGGTTAACGATATATTTGAACATCTTTCTTTTACTATTTACTATTTAAAATTTGAGTTACAACCTTAATAATGGATGTAACAATACTGATTTGTTCCACTCACTTTGCTAGGTATTGGGTGCTGATAAAGATAAACTTAGTCCTTTTAACCAATCATCAATGGTTCAAGTTGCAACTGACCCTTAGTCCGTGTAGGGTTAGGTTAGTATCAGATTATGTCTGCCTCTGGGATGAAAGCAATCCCAACTTTATCAATATCCGATTAGCGAATGGAACATGGAACATGGTAACAGACACATAGAGACACTTTCGCATATGTGATATTAGTAGATACACGCGAACTTTTTCATATTATTTAATTTTTTGTTACATATTTTTATTCCCGTGGGAAATTTTTTATTTTCCGGAGTAAAAGTATCCTATGTCCGTTTCCGAGATGCAAGCCACCGACTCAATGCTGAATTTCAAGATCGGTTAGGTGTTGTTCCGAAAAAAGGTATATTAGAAAAGGAAAGGCAGTAAATAACAATAATTAATATTCGTCAAATGTAGTCCAGTTGTATCTACTAGGATACCTTGACAAATTACCAATGCTAGATTTCGACATTATACTTATTATTTATGAAGCCAGAACTCCAGCTGTTAGTAAAAGCTGCACAATAAATGCCAGCAAATACCTATTTACCTCTGCATGGCGCGACGCAGCATCAGTATCCGTTTATGAACGAGAGTATACAATAACAAAACCATTATCACATCAAACAGATATAACGCTGTAAACTCCTGACGCCAAATAATAGAGCGTATTTTAGGCGTTGACAATACTCTTCAAATGTTTAACAGCAGACTGAAGTGAAATAGAACTCCTTTTCTAATTTTAATAAAAAAATGAACATTAGGTAATTGAACTGTAATTAAACCGCATATCAGATCGGGCAAGCTTGAAAAGCCTTTATGGTTGTACGCTTTTAGCTTTTTTTATCTAGTCAAAGTATTCAACAGTCAAAGCCTCCCTGTAACAGGGGTCCTGAAAAAGGTTAAATGGATGGTATCAAGAAGGAACCTATCGTAACAAATGCTACTTACTTTAGCAATAGTTTCGTTGCTAAAAGTCCAAATAAAAAATTCATTTAAAAAGGGTCCCATCGGTTCTGTAGTATAAAAAAACATTATTTGGTTATTCATGTCAGTCTTCTACCATCTACCACTTCCATCGCTTATAGCAGTATTATTTTAAAATGTCAGTTTTATGATTTTTTTTCAGGCTTAGCTCAAAGGCTGTTAGTAGTAGAAAGTTTTGACATGTCTAAACCGTGTCCTAAACTGTTGTTTTTAGATACGTGAAGTAGTATATTATGTCACCGTAAGATTGTGAAAACCGTTAGATTGTAATCTATCTAGCGAGATTGTAAACTGTCGAAAGATTACAATTTAATGTATTTGTTTTTCGCTAGTAAGCGATAAGGCCGCCTTTTGTATCATGTCTTTGTTTTTTTTCTATATTCTTTTTGTTTTTTTTATCTTTACGGTGGTACAAATAAAGAGTATATAATAATAATAATAATAATAGATTGTAATCTGTTACGTATACAAACCCGATAGAACCTAATTGCCCGGCCTGCGTACCTGATTATTTATGTCGAACCCTAACCTAACCTACAAGAAATAGATAAGAAAACGTAAATACAAAGAATATTTAAAAATTTACAGTCAGAACATTGCACGGTTAACAATGTTTTGACAGTTTACAATCTATCGAGATAAAAAGCGTTACATTGCAATCTGACGGTTTTTGCAATTTTACGCTGACATATATATCGAAGTTAACAGGAAAATTTTCACTGCTAAGAAGAATTGACAAGTTATCGAGTAACAGTCGACCAACTTGTCTGTTAATAGTGACGCACAACCCCGGACGGAACCATACACTGCGCCTGGCTCGACGCGCACTTGGCCGGTTTTTATTTTCAAGGTAAGTAGGTAGGTACAAAGTACATGAAATTGATATCTTGTTTGACTACGAAGTACGGAACCCTGAAAAGGATAATATCTAAAACAATTAGCATCTGTAACGCGTACTTACTGCGAGAGCTTTGGAAGAAGACACTTAATACTTAAAACGAAATCCTTGTGAGTAGATAGCTGTTCCGTTGTTCACGCAGTTAACTTATCACCGAACAGATACGCCGTCGGATAAGTTTCCGTTTACGAGCTCGTATACAATTATTAGGTACATTAAACAAGACACAAAGCTTACGTTTTTTTAACGCCGACTTCTTTTAGAAAAATAGAAATTAAAATGCGACCTTAATATCATTTGCGATGCCGCTTTAAAATTACTTTGAACATTTTTTGATGTTTGTTCTTGTATTTTTGTGGAATTCTCCTTTACACACTGTTAAAATATTATAAGCTTCACGTATTTCTTACGTGCTGTTTTCACATAATATTAAACGTTTGTTTATTTATACTACCTATCCTTGAAATAACTTCCCATACATACCTATCTTCAATATGTAAAGGCTTCCCGTGCGGAACAAGGGCGTCCTGTGAGGTGACATGCAATATACCAACATATATATCTTATATATATCTTCTGCAGTCTGCTCTCCTCACGGGTTGGCCTCGCCTTTTTGGAAACCCTTTGCATATTTTGAAACCCTGAAGTTTCACAAAATACTAACAACAGGTTAATCTAAAAGGCTATCATCTAACCGGTTAGCAAAATTTAAACATTTTGATTTGCAGAGAAATGCAAATCAAAACATACGTAACTCATAGTTATACGATACAACATATAATAGAAAAATATGTTATTTGTTTGCTGTATATCGTTTGTAAAAATATCAAAATTGTCAGAGGAAAGGTGACTGGCAGACAGACAGACGGACAACGATGTGTTCCTATAAAGGTTCCATTTTTCCTCATGGGGTACGGAACCCTAAAAATGCGTCGAACTGAGAACCTCCTCCTTTTTTGAAGTTGGTTATTTTTTCTAACTTAATCGCGTTAACGACCTTGCGCAAGTGGGCCTTCGAGGTATAATTGCAAACACTTGTGAGTAAATAAAGGCTATAATTAATTATTACTAGCAAAAATACCTAAGCTGATAATATGATCACATCTTCATAAAAATAGCATTGTTACTAGGTTCTTCAGACTTACTTTCCTAATATTAAAACGAACTTCAGTTAATTACGAAGCTTTCCATATTGAAGCATGAGTTACAACACTCTTGAGGCGCTAATTTGCCAGTCTTACTTACTACAACTAATTAACAAAGGTTCAAAAGAAACTTTATTCATTGGGAATATTTCGCTTTCTTGAACTTTAAAAGCATCAGACGTGGCCTTACTCCAAAAAGGATATTATTATACCTAGATCCCTTTAGCTTTGTTAAACTCAGCCGTTCGTTTCCAACAGGGATAAACCTGGCTTATAATATAAGTACCTACGATTTCATGATATACTTTCATGTTAAACAAACACGTTTTGGTTAGGTTCTTACAAATGACACCTACTGCAGAAGTAACGACAAAATCTATATTGTGAAAATGACAATTTGACGAAGCACTCATGTTGGATTTCAAGAATAATCTCTATAGTCTATTTTACCGACCCCAAAAATGTTGGCAACACCCAAATACGGAAAAACATCATTAAGAAGATACTTCAATCTTTTTTGTTTAATTAAGTAAGTAAAAATCCTGCCTGCAAATATTTTTCTCTCAGTTGGATGAGGATGATCTCAGGATGGATGTTTGTTACTCAATCACGCCAGAACGGCTGAACGAATCTGTATGAAATTTGGCACAGAGATAGATTATAGTCTGGAATAACACATAAGATTATTTTTATCCCGGAAATTTAAGGAGTTCCAGCGGGAACCAAAAAACCTCGATCCACGCGGACAAAGTTGCGGACATCAGCTAGTATAATTTTAATATGCTAAAAACTGCAACCATGTGTTATCCAACTAGTAAGGGTATGTAGTACCTATATGACCAATATCATGTACATTAAACCCAAGAAACCTGACAGCATGTGAACAGGTAATCTCATGGATAAGTAAACTGTACCTACTTATAATGCTTGTAGAGCGTAATCGGATTGACAAAACACGAGTTATGCAGGTAGGTACCTACTTAAGTACTTACCTAAATACTAATAGCAAAGAAAAGTCGACGTGCAGCCTTCCAGTTCCACGCCACTTTCGAGAAAAAACTGAGACTTAACTTAACTCTAAGCGTTAACCTAAGCGTATCAATATTCCATTATTATTACGATAGCCCTAAGAAAAGCGCTATCATAACACAGGGCGGAAAATATCTACCTACTCTCATTCTATGTTCTAAAGATATTTTGCTAATAGGATTTGTCTCTATATTAATGGTATGCATAATTTCGTATTGTGATGGTAATAAGCACTTTAAACTATGCCATTTAGTGACAAATGTTCCAGTAAAATGCACGTGAGATATCCAATTATGCTGGAAAGCAACCGTTACCGCATTATTGTTGACTTTGAATAGTTTCTAATGTATTGGCTCAACCCGTCGTCGATACAGAACATTGCAAGTCAATTGGCAAGAACTATTTATTATGTATCGCCTGGATTCTCCATGGCACAATGAGACTACATCGAAGAAAAATTGCAATATATTATACTAACTGTTGCCCGCGGCTTCGCTCGCGTTAGTTTCAATTTGCATACTTTCCAGGAGTGAGACCGTCATGAATCACTCCGTCTATTGGTGAAAACCGTATGAAAATCGATTCGGTAGTTTTTGAGTTTATCGCGTTCAGACAGACAAACAAACGCGACAGAGGGGCTTGTTTTGTAATATGTTAGTGATACGAAAATGTAATTAAATTTTATCAAGAACGAATGTCCTCCCGACCAAATCTCGGCCACGGCGGCCTATCTCCAGAGAGATTAGCCATCTGCGCGGGAGATATTATAATGCACAAGTTAATGCGCATACACAGGTGCATGCGCATGCACTCTCTGTTCCTTTCCTCTCATAGCCCGATGGGACGGTAAATCCGAAATGACCGCAGAGAGATCAGGCGCAGGACCGATGGCTTTACGGGCTTTCCATGGCACGGAGGTGAAACACGCCAACTTCATAACTTCGGGCTAGTACTGAGAGTTTATATCAATAACAACCCGACAGACCTTGTCCTGTCTTGAACCTAGACCCCGATTGCAGCGCCTCCTATCGGATCCAATTGTGAAATTTAAGCTGAACCATCCTGGGACCCACTCAAACACACTTGATTCGTCCAAGACAAAACATCTTCAATGTCAGTCCTGCCATTTTCGAGTTGTTACGAGACGCATGATAGAATTACAATACTCTCCTCGCGTCAGATGCATAGCCATCTGCTTATTCATACATTCTGCATTCTGCAATTCTTCCGATTTTTATGAAATTTGGTACAGGGGTAGGTTGTATCCCAGGGAAGGACATAGGCTAAATTTAAAATAAATTATCCCGGAGAATTAGAGTTCCCGCGGGAATCAAAAAAACTTAATCCACGCTGACGAAGTCGCGGGCATCATCTAGTGGTCTATTATAACTCTATAAGGTCGTGCTCTAGCTTAACGCACGGCTATTGATTTTTTTGATAGATAAGATAAATAGATAATTATTATGACCATGATACAATTTC
This sequence comes from Erebia palarica, assembly GCA_964035005.1. NCBI lineage: Eukaryota > Metazoa > Arthropoda > Insecta > Lepidoptera > Nymphalidae > Erebia > Erebia palarica. The sequence continues at coordinate 27,566,193 of OZ035985.1, read as the reverse complement.
AAATCGTCCCAGTAAACATTTCGACAGTACAATCGGCTGTTACAGTACAGGCTCAGAGTACAGAACAAGCAGTTTTTTCTGTATTCTAAGGGTACAGGTTACGATAAGACCGATCCCGTCAGCCTGCGATTCCCGATTACGTTATACATTTCTGTATGTTAGATTATTTAAACGCGATATAATAAACTTTATCAGACGTCTACGTAGGGTAGAATATGGTATGAAAAAGTTGTGAACTTTGCTAGGATGTTGATGGCACTAAGCCTTAATGAAGTACCAAAGTGGATGAAGTGCGCACGTAACAAAGTAATGAGCCATCCTATAAAATAAGTAGCAACCTAGGTACCTACTTATTAATTGGTTTTATTAATCTGGTATTTTAGTACGAAAATGTATTTAATATCGAGAGTATAAGTAATAAATGGCTGGTGTTTTTAATTTTAATTTCAAAACCCAGATATAGGGAGCTCAAGCTTATACTATAGAACTCATTTGTGCCGCAACCCCATCCAATTCCTTGCAGTATTCTTCCACCTATACCGGGTTAAATTGTTGTGATTGGCTTAATTTATGGATTTTGGCCAATAGGGAAAGGTGATTGCGACTGTTACACTATAGCGCTCATATGTAAATTATAAGGTCCGTAGTTGTTGCATCGCGTCACAAAATTGATATACATTTTGCTCGAAAGACGAACTGCATGTTGGAACTGATGTCTCCAATGCCAGGCCAGGCAAACAATGCCAGGCCTTTCTCTGCGATTAGCTCCCGTACAAAATAAATATCTTTCGATTCTATACGCTTAATTTTTACGCCTCTAACAGAACAATGACTGTGATAAATAAACTAAGATGAAAAACGATCCAAATACCTTTATGGAGATTTAATTTAAACATCGCAACAGCTGTGTCAAACACCGCACCGCACTGCATCACATTCGATCCGTCATATCGCAATTTATAATCGATTACACGGCGTAAAACTAGAATAATTGAAACACGTTTAGCACATTTTACCATATTGTTCATGCATAAGAATTTCATTGCCTCTGAGCTAAGCCGCGGACGGACGGACGGACGGACATGGCCAAACTGTAAGGGTTCCTTGTTGACTACGGAAGTAATGATAAGTAAACAAATCTCGAACACGATCTGTCGTAACATGCTCGAGATTGGCTTAGGTCTTTGGTTTAGGTACTTAAACATTGTGACGTAACCTGATCATTTTCTAATCTATTGATCCTTCTATGTAGGTTTCAGATGTAGGGAGTCTTCCCAAGGCTTAGGCTAGCTAGCCTAACCTAATTACTATATAAATCATGCCCACGTGGAATGGTGGCAAGAATGCTGGCTGCATTTCCGCGCTGGACAGCCAGGCTGATCCTTTGCGCAAAAAATGAGCCAGCCCTTCTGTCACCAGATGAGGCAATTAACCGCGGTGAAATATCTCGCAAAAAATTTTTGGCACTAAGACTCCACGGCCCAAGGGTCTCCACGGCAAACGGCTTAAGGTATTCAACAACTTGGAATTCATAATTCAAAAGCAATATTCAAAATCAATTCACAATCGGTAGAGCTTTATCCCTTACGGTTTGGGCAGTAAGATAGACTCTAAGAAGAGATAGCTGCACTTTTGGTAACTATCGTCATGAAGGCTGGTTCAGTATTAAGTGGGTTTAGGGCTCTCCACTGATGACGATACCAAAAACCAACTAGAAAGGCTGATTCTTGTACAGTATTTAAGTATGGGCGGTACCTATGGAAACAGTATAAAAAATGACGCTATTCATCGGGCCCTTTACTACAAACTTAAAATAATTATTAGCAATTGTTAGTCACGTTAATTGCTAATAAATATTATGGAGGTGTAAAATTAATTGCTATCCTATTCTTATTATACTTGTTTAATTATGCCAAATTTAGTGTTCCTATTTTATGTTAGTATTTGTGTGTAGAATTTTAATATCTCCTTACTATTCATTTTCCTGTTTCAGATTGTATTTACGGTTTAAGCCTTCAAAATAACACACATCACCTTTTAGATCGCCTATCATCAGTGGCGAGCCTAGGACCCGCCAAATACTAAATCAGCCTTTGTAGCGATAGTTACCAAAAGTGCAGCTACCTCCTATAACAACGGTACCCCTGCCTGCAGTACCATTATTGAAGATTTGGATCCTCAATTACCACCAGGCAAATTAGTGTTCGAAGTTCCATGAATTGAGCCTGTTTGTGCCTGTGTGCGTCTACTTCAGCGGCCAGGTTCCGCGACAACAAGAATAGATTCAGTAAAAAAACTGTCGCTAGATAATTATGAATCAAAAAACGAAAGAAGCTTTGATTGGGTTTCATATTTCGGATTAAGATGCCGAGCGACATTGACTTTTCTTATTCCTTCAATCTTCCTCTTGAAATTTTATATTTTAATAAAACACTTCAAGAACCTCAATTAATATTATTCAATTTGATGTTAATAATTATTGATTATTATAAACTAGCTGATGCCTGCGACTTGGTCTGCGTGGTTTAATTTTTTTGATTCCCGCGGGAACTCCTTAATTTTTTAGGATAAAAAGTAAACTATGTCAATCTCCAGGTCTTCAACTATATCCATGCCAAAATCACGTCGATCCGTTGCTCCGTTGCGGCATGATTGAAGGACAAACTAACAAATGAACACACTTCCGCATTTATAATATAAGTAGATATGATAAACAATAAAATATTGTTATAATAGGTAAAAAGAGTCTTAAAATAAAATAATAGACGGGTAGGTATTTCAAGAGGGTATATTATAATTTATTGCATACTAGCGGATGTTCGCGACTTCGTTCGCGTGGCATATGTTTTTTTAATTCCCTCAGTAGCCTATAACACTCTCCAGGTCCCCAACTATACCCATGCAAAAAATCACGTTGATCCGTTAATTTTTTGCGGCGTGATTGAAGGAAAAACTTTCTATATAACTTCCCTGGGGATAAAATTTTCAAAAACTGTGAAACACGTATTTCTTTATTATAAACCAGAATATAAACATGATTTATAGACATGAAAGTTATCATTTGGGCAAATAATAACTTTCATTTCTATAACTGGAAAAATGAAGGAGTTTCATACAAACTTTCAATTCCTATTTTACCCCTTTGAGGGTCGAATTTTCAAAAACTGTGGAATACGTTTTTCTCATTTTTCAATTCGCAGCTTATATACCAAATTTCATGGCTATAGCTTTCATACTAATTTTCAACCCCTATTTTACCACTTTAGGGGTTGAATTCTGAAAAACTGTGACACACGTAATTCTTTATTTTTTAATGAAAGCCAAAATTTTTTCGTTTATTTAACTTGAGAATATCTTGAGAAATGAATGACTTTCGTGCAAACTCTCATCCCCAATTTCACCCCTTCGGAGGCAGAATTTTTAAAAGCTGTGAAACACGTATTCCTTTATTTTTAACCAGTAGCTCGTATACCAATTTTCATGGATATAACTTGAGAAATGACAGACATTCATACAAACTTTCACCCCCTTAGGAGTAGAATTTTGAAAAATCCTTCTTTCCTTGCCTTGTTTAGGCTGTGCGTTGATCCCTTAACGATTTTAGATTAGATTAGATGAGATTTGTTATCTAAAGGTACTTATAAGCCACTAGCTAAATTCCCACGGGAACTCCCTAATTTTTCGGGTTAACATATAGAAATTTCAAAATCAGTTCAGTAGATACAGAGATTACCCCCTAAAACGTACACAAACTCACAAACTGTACCACTTTATAATATTAGTATAGATTAAACTCAGAAATTTGATGCTCATTACCAGACTAAGAGGGCTCAACTGGGACAACTTTATTTGTAATAAATAAACGAAAAAAATATTTTTTTTAACATTAACGAAAGCGTACATGTTAGAGATAATTCGGTTTGGTCATTAGTAAAGACACTGTTATCAAGCTGATGCCCCGGCTTACAACGTGTAATACTCGTAGATATAACAGGACACACACAGGCCCTTGACCATTGACTTCAATTGATCAGGAGGAGCAAACCTAACATAATACTATAATTTACATTAGCGTGAAAATTAAAACTATGATAAGTATGACCCAATCCAGATGCTATTAGGATAAAAAAAATAGTTTCATCTATTTTTCTCTTATGATCATCGATACAGAGCCGAAAACTTTTTTCCTTTTGGAATTTTTGTATGTCTGTCCGTCAGTTCGGGCACCACGTCGAAACTACTAAGACTGACAAAAGACAAGATTTTCTCCCCCATATCCGCCAATTGTCTTTGACCTTGGTCGAAGACAATTGGCGAGAATTTACTGGCTCTAGTAATATGGCATCTCTCTGCCCTTAGCCTATTTTAAATATTAAGGGTTCTTCTCCTGAGCAGTGTGCACGACATTCCATAAGCATTTGGTTATGACTACGCGGCGCGGCGAAAGTACGACGACTAAGAACTATTATTGACGACGACCACTCAATGACCATTCAATAGAGAAAATTACAAAAACTTTACTTTCATAATCTCATGTCCGGAAAATAGGCATTCTTTATCAAATCTGCGGGCAATCGAAAAGCCTGCGGCTTGGCAAAGCCAATCAATCAATATTTTACTTTTTTTTAAAGGCGATTTATGCCCACGGAGGAGTTCGTACCAAAGAAACATAAACCAGTATTCCACGTGGGCATGATTAATATAGTAATTAGGTTAGGCTAGCTAGCATTAAGTTCTATTGTATTATTTTCAAAAAAAAAAAAAAGCTTTTTGATAAAATTTGTAATTTTTGTTACAAATAATAAAATTAATGTAAATTATTCGATTAATGTATATTCTAACAACATAAAATTTGTTTAATGAAATGAATGAAAGCTGAATGAAAAATTGCGTTTGTTGAAAAAAATCGTGTATCCTTGCATTAACCTTATCTTGAATTCTTCTTTTTCTTATTTTTTATGGAATAAATAAGGAATGAAGTAAAACCTTCAATAAGTTATACACTTTATTTCATTTCTTATTAATTCGGGCATGGACGTTTTTTTGCCGTTGTTTGTAGTATGTTTTTGTTTGTACAAAATGGTGGCAAAGGTGGGTAAAAATCAATATTTTAGTCATTTTTTTTTTACTTTTGTGGTCTTTATTTACTTTCCTAAAAATCGATATGAAAAGCAGTATGTTTAAGGTGCAAAAATGCTATACTTTATTGACAGAAGGATAATAAGATAAAGCTATTTTAGTAGATACGTTATGATGTCACCAGTTCGATTATATTTTTCCCTTTTTTTTCAAGTTCCTTCTTTTGTGAGAAAAACTATTATTGGGAGCCCAATTGCACTCGTGATTCTTTATTTAAATAACCAGTTCATATTTTTATAATTATTATGTCGGTAAGATAGAAAAATATTATTCAAATTTCTTCAGTATGTAATTTGTATTTAAATATAATTTCCAAAAAACACGATTTACCAAAAAAGAAAACCGAAAACAGCTCGGTCACCCAGGTACTAACATTTAAATTGCATGATTGTCTTCGATTGCTTTGCAACATCCAATAATTGAAGTTAGATCTCTCAGCAATTACTTACCTGAAACTTTGCTAAGTTAACACTCGACTGCGCTAGATTTAATTTTACAATCGCTTGCAATTTCTCAAGTGTATAGTAACCTGTCCCAAGCAGCTTCCTTTGATAAATTAATGTTTCCTGATTGTGTCTTACATATGAAACTACTGCATTTAATTCAATAACTTCTAGTGTCTTTATATATTTGTATGAATTTAGTCTCTCTCCGTCCCTGTTTACCTCAAAAAAATTTTGGCGCTTACTGCTTTCGCGCTTCTGTTATTAGTATATTCCTATCTAGCTTTTCTATAAATCTCCGATTGCAAAATATTTTGAAAGGCTTGTACTTGCTTGCGATTCAGCGAATTATTTATTTATATTTCGTTTTGCAATAATTAGTTACGTACTTGTTTCAATTTATTGTAATCGGCCTGATCGGTTGTTACTCCCGGGGTTTAATCTCCGGCAGGGTCAAGTTAGTAAAAGTGTATTTTCTGAATTTTCTGTGATATGATCTGGTGAGAGTCTTCCGCAGTGGCTAGTTACAACTCTACCGGCAAAGTGTCGCCAAGTGATTTAGCGTTCCGATACGATGTATAGGTATGGGTTTAATATTCCCCTAACGCTAAACAGGTTAACCTGTGCCCATCTTAGAATGCATTATCACTTACATAACACCAAATGAGATCACAGTGAATTAACGTGTACTGGTTAAAAAAAATATTAACCTATACGAACTTTTGGTACTTATACGATTTATTGGCTTTTACTTTATTATGCGCTATCAGTAACATTTCAAGTGGTCTTTATGTCGTTTATCTAACAAAACACTTGATGCTTGCAGCTACAAAGCCTCAACTATTGAATTTATAGCACTACTATCTAATGGCCGCGACTTCTTCTGCGTAGATTGAGGTATTTTGGTTCCCGCGGGAACTCCTTAATTTTCCGGGTTAAAAAGGGGTCTATGTGCTATTACAGACTATAATCTATCTCTGTGCCAAATTTCAGCCAGATCCTTTCAGCCGTTGGGGCGTGATTGAGTAACAAACATCCATACATCCATAGGGCCATACATCTATACATCCATCCAAACTTTCGTTTTTGTTTTTTTTAAAGTAAAACGAAAATTAGGTTAGTGTGTCGAAACTTGTATCTACGTGTACTACCACACAAATCAATTTCACTATCATTTAATACTAGATGATGCCCGCGACTTCGTCCGCGTGGATTAAGTATTTTTTGATTCCCAGGGGAACTCCTTAATTTTCCGAGATGTCCTTTCCCGGGATTTTACCTACCAAAATCAAAAAAAAACATCAAAATCGATACAATAAATGGGCCATGAAAGCGTAGCAGACAGACAGACAGACGAGCAGCTAGACAGACACACTTTCGCATTTATAATATTAGCATAGATTTAGTTCGTTTAAATTTTAAATATGTTAAAAGAGTCGCCCCACAATGACACACAACTACCCAATGTCCTCAAGCCCTCTCAGTGAACCAATATCCTATACAAGGTGAAATTTTCTCGCTCTGATAGCTTATTTGGTATTCTGGTAGCGCTGCAGTTATCAGTAACATTGAACTGGAATTAACATTACCAACGCGACAGCGGCCATGGTCGTCATCAAGAACCGAGTTACACATAAACACTCCTGGCGTAGCATCGTTAATAATATACTTACCCTAAGATATTGATCTTCCAATTTTCCCTTTACTTCAACGCAAAGGCTTATTTGAAACGTAAATGAGAAGCTTAATCCTAAAAAATATATTATATGTTGGTCTCCTGAATAAATTGAGAAACGAGTTTGGTATTTTTCTTTTATGCCTGCTTTTTTACGTTCTGTAACGGTGCAGTTACAGTGTTACGTGCAGTGAAGGCCAAACCAACAAACCAATAAACCAACAAATCAACAAACAAACACACGTTCGAATTTATAATATTAGTATGACTACGATTATAGTCCTACGTAATCGTAGGACTATAATCGTAGTCATACTAATATTTAGCGAATAACTATAATTAGTTATTCGCTAAAAGTTAGTTAAAGACCTAGCTAAAAGTTGTTTTTCGATGCAATACTGAACCGCAGTATCCCTTGCGGAATTCACATCAATTTGACCGATGCTTTAAAAATGTGTTGGACGTATCCACTGCAGCAGATATACTGCTATTTCCAGTTTCCACATATTGTTAGAACTTACTACAGATGAAACAAGATGCTACGTTCTAACAATCGTGACCAATTTGTGGAGCACTTAAATTAAATACAAGAATAGAAATAGCAATACAATTTGTGCACATTATCTATGTATTTTATTTGAAGACTAGACTTGACCTTGTCTTACCAAGTAACTCATACAAATATAAGAATACTAGCTGAGGCCCGCGACTTCGTCCGCGTGAAATAAGTTTTTTAAATTCACACGGGAACTCTAGGTCCTCAACTATACCCATGCAAAAATCATAGGTATAGTTACTCTTTTGCGGGGTAATTGAAGGAAAAACTAACAAAGAAAAACAGTATCGCATTTATAAGATTAACGTGATAATTTTAGTTCTCAGCAATTAACGACGAGAACTTAAATCTAAACTTCCAAACTAATTTTATAAAGAGGAAAGATTTGATTGTTTGATTGTTTGTAACGGATAAACTCAAAAACGACTCGACTGATTTTAAAAATTCTTTCACCTATATAAAGCTACATTATCAGCAAGTAACAAAGGCTATATTTTATTCTCAAAAAGATAACATATATTTACAAAAATTGCAATAATGTGAGTTAGGGCTCATAAATTATAGTCAAAGACTTAATAATCAAGAAATAATGCCTATATACAGGCGAAACTGGTGCGTGGAGTTGAGTGGAGAGTCTGTGGTATTAGTAAGACTATAGCATGAACACTTCAGCACGATGGACTGACTATCTATATGAATATTGTGGCTGGATGAGGAGAGCTGCCGACAGGGGGTGGTAGCGTTCACTAAGAAAGTCCTCTGTTCAACAGAGGCCGTCCACGGGCTAGTAAGTTGATCCTTGTAAATTATGAAATCCATACTAAGATTTAAATACGGAAGTGTTATAGATTTACCTACTGTGTCAGATACAAATCTAGAAATAAATAGTAATAATAATAATAATATTAACACAAAAGAGGCTACACAAATAACGAATTACGAGAACCGCGCCAATAATAAATATCCGTAAGTTACATGCTTATAATTAAGTATGAAGAAAAGATTAATATTTGATTTAAAACCGTAGTAAGGTTGTTGATCGAACTCATTATCCGAGAGCCCTAATTCATCAATTCTATAAAAAATATATGCTTTGCATTGCTAGTTTATTTAAAAACAGCTATCAACAACCCACGTGTTCCAGGATCTAATAAATACTTGAATTGATTAAATCACGGATGTCCGTGTAGAAAAGAGGTTGATAAAATACATTGTCCAAATTTGCCTAAGAATCAACATATGTTTGAAATATACAGTAATTCTTAGCTTATTTTATAGCCTTTATTCCAAATATTAGAATTTAACGGACACTTCAAATTAATTAAAAAACTAATAAATGGGTATTAAATTGATTACTATACGTTTCCGGCTCTGGATTACTAACCACAGATCAATAACTTGTAGGTTAAAATAATATACAATACCACCGCTTGAGCGCTAGATCCGTATCGTAAGAAACAAGATAAAAGCTGCTTAAAGTGCTAAGTGCGCTAGTATTCTGAATCTCGCAACGCCATCTATTGAAAGTACAATAATTTAATATTTTTAACGCCATCTGTGAAGTTCTCGATGAACTATGACGATATCTGCATCCTTATAAATAACGCCATCTGTAATGTTTTTGATGAACTACGGCGAATCTTCTCTTATCCACATACTGTTTATAGCTCTATTACAAATTGATAAAGATGATATTTATTTTTTCAAGCAGATTGATCGTGAAAGCTGAAATAACCTCAAAATTGATTTTTTTTTGTTAATAAGTAATTTTTTAGCAAGTATCCGTAGTTTTAATCTGCTCTCAAGTATAAAAAGGTATTAATTTGAACCCAGTAATCAATGTTTTATGACTGTTGGTCCTTAGGCGAACTTTGTATGGGGATGGAACAATGTCCTTTGGATATTGAATAGAAGCAGGCGTTACTTTGCGGAAGTCCATGATAGTGAATGAACTAGAAGTTTAATTCGCTATAATCCGCTACAGTAGACAAATCTGTGTGGTACAGTGCGTGTCCTTCACCTGCAACATGCGACACCCACCACCCAGCAATTCGCACAGGCACAACACCACACCACACAAATCCTCCAAATCACTCTCAACGTACGTTTCACTCCGACACCGGAGCATCCTCAGGAGATGTTGACTCGACAATGCACGATTGTGAAGTGACTATCGTATCGCAAGTTCCGGCTTATATACCTTTTTGGCATGGCTCATACTGAAGCCCCGCCCCTTCCCCCATTACTGTATAAATTGAGTAAAGGTGAATTTGATACGTTTATTTGTTCATTTAGCAACTCAAATCCTTTATTATTGTGTTTAATTATTTCTAATTGCTCCCAAACGCACATTCGTAACCCTTTATTACATTTATGCATTTATGTAATAAAGGGTTACGAATGTGCGTTTGGGAGCAATTAGAAATAATTAAACATAATAATAAAGGATTTGAGTTGCTAAATGAACAAATAAACGTATCAAATTCACCTTTACTCAATTTATACAGTAATGGGGGAAGGGGCGGGGCTTCAGTATGAGCCATGCCAAAAAGGTATATAAGCCGGAACTTGCGATACGATAGTCACTTCACAATCGTGCATTGTCGAGTCAACATCTCCTGAGGATGCTCCGGTGTCGGAGTGAAACGTACGTTGAGAGTGATTTGGAGGATTTGTGTGGTGTGGTGTTGTGCCTGTGCGAATTGCTGGGTGGTGGGTGTCGCATGTTGCAGGTGAAGGACACGCACTGTACCACACAGATTTGTCTACTGTAGCGGATTATAGCGAATTAAACTTCTAGTTCATTCAATGTCCTTTGGAATTCACGGACTCTCTTGCCAAAGGAGAGCTGGTAGGCTTTTTCGGCATGGCTCTCTCAATGATACGATCAAAAGGGCTCTTGCCACCATAGATATTCCTGCGTTCATTGAGCCGGCAGGGATTAGTCGAGATGATGGCAAGAGACCTGATGGATTCACGCTGGTTCCCTGGGAACGGGGACGGGTGCTAATGTGAGACGCAACATGCGTAGAAACATTGGCCCCGTTTCATATCAGGGAGACAGCATCAAAGCCGAGAGCCGCAGCAGAGAAGGCTGAAACCGGCAAGCGGCGGAAGTATGCCTCTCTCATAGAGAGTTACATATTTTTTTCGTTTGCTGCCGTGGAGACCCTGGGGCCATGTAGTCTTAGTGGCAAAAATTTTTTACGAGATATTTCACCGCGGTTAATTACCTCTCTTATTATTTTAATTAAAATTAAAGGTTAATCTGGTGACAGAAGGGCTGGCTCATTTTTTGCACAAAAGATCAGACTTGCTGTCCAGCGCGGAAATGCAGCCAGCATTCTTGCCACCATTCCACGCGGGCATGATTTATATAGTAATTAATTAGGTTATGCTACCTAGCATTAAGTTATATTGTATTATTTTCAATAAATGTATTAGTAAAAAAACCTATTTGGTAAACGATAATATAACAAGAATTAAAGAAAGATAAATTAATAATGATGAGTAACTCTAAAAGCCGCCGCATCTAATTAAATTATCTAATTAAATCATATTTTTGTACGAATCATGCCCATAGTGGAATTATGGCAAGAATACTGCTATAATTTCCTGTTGAAGAGCCAATTTTTCTTTACATATCTAAGTATTTTAAAGCTAAATCAAAAGTTATTCCGTGTTTACTTGACAAAGTTCCAGAAGCAATCGCAACTCTACTTCGAGTAGCCGTAAAGACACGTTTAACCACAGATATTGGTCTGTACAAGTTACCCAAGGGCTGTTTAGACTGTTTTAGTTAGCAAACACAAAATCACTAACTTATTATGCAGGTATGTAATGGTTAAGCATCTAATTTTGCAATTAAAATCTACGTCGGTTTTATTTAGATAAGACAACACCATTTTATGCACCTATTTTGTTAACAACTTATTATAAACGTATTAAGTAAGAAAATTGTTATGACCTCCCGGTTACTAACCATAATTCAAGGTAAATCACTTGATTCTTGATTTGATTTTTTGTTGATTTACTCGTAATTGATTACTTAAGGATGGAGACGGTTAATCGAGACTGCGATCTTACATCATGATATCTTTAGCGGTTTTTTATTCGATTTCAAATGAGACCTTGATTGCGATCTGACCTGGTGGTAAGTGGTGATTAAGTTTTACATGGAAGCAGACTACAGTTTCCTGTTTTGTGATCCTCGGGATCCTCAGATATCGATTTTGAACGAAATCGGTACAATAACAGGGAGATTCAAAATGCCGCTGGTTTTTTTAAATTTTGGTACCAGTTTCCTGTTTTTTGATCCCAGGGAGCCCCAAATATCGATTTCGAACGAATTTAAAAAACGATTGTTCCGATTTTATTGAAGCAGAGTTCAAACAGGCGTATACTACGCAATACACTCCTGGCATTTTTAAAAAGATCGCGGAAATAGACTTATACGTGACCACTCGTCACGACGCGGCAATCACTACAGACGGCACTGCGACGAACGCATAAGGGTCTCGTCGATGCGCATGTTTGTGTGAGTGAGCTGTTTCGAACGTTTCTAGGTAGTTTCATCTGTTTACTGTGGTAAAGCGTAGAGTACATAGGTAGGTACTTGCAGAAATATTTTGTATTGTTGCGAGTTAAATTCTTACAGGTTTTTACTATAGGGAATTAAGAAACACGTGTTTCAGGATTTGTGGAAATTCCACCTCCAAGGAATTTTTGAAAATTTCACCCGAGCGAAACAGTGGCGCGTCTGCTAGTATTTACTATAATAATGTGGCGCGGAGGCATAGATATTATGTAGTAAATAAATAATCAAATTTTATTTTATTTCAAGTTACAAAATTGATTAGTTGGCTATAAAATCGAGCGTAGGAGTGTAGTACTATATATGCGTACAGATATATGCTGTAGTGTGACGAGTTATATACCTACAGTTGGCTGCGGCCTGATTGTATACAGCCCCTTAAAATCAGTTTCGTACTCGTACAGATCGCTAACTAAATCGCTTGACGACATGGCTTTTCCCTGCGAGAATCGAATCCGAGACCTCCCACGTAACTTCTGATGGATATAAAGCTCTTTATAAAATTGGTAACCCTGAAACTGTACCTATCAGTAAGGAAAAGTATGTCTTTCGCCACATGCGTAACTAGGTACATCCAAGATTAGGCAGTTAACACCTTGTGTACATAACATGAGTTATCTAAAAAAAGTAGATAACATGCAATTAGTATGCTGGACATAGAAGTTTCCTTTCCAGTAGGTAGGTCATTTCCGTATCTAATATGTGGAGCAAAGGTAAAAAGCTATGGAAGTCAAAATACCAGTCAAACCCCTAATTTGTTATTGCCTATATAACGTAAGTCGAAACCGCGAGATAACGCAGAATCTTGGGGTCTGGCGGCAGACGCTGACAGAAATGGTATATAGGGAATTGTTCAGTGATCAATAATTCAATACAACCAAAATTCAAAAGTATTTTATTCAAATTAACTTTTACAAGTGCTTTTGAATCGTTAAGGGGATCTACCACTGGTTCAGAATGCCATCCCTACCGAGAAGAACCAGCAAGAAAGTAGGCGGTTGCTCTTTTGAAAAAAAAAATTATTTACAATTTCATTAATGTATATGTCACCGTAAGATTGTAAAAACCGTTAGATTATAATCTAACTCGCGAAATTGTAAACTGTCGAAAGATTGTGAACTGTTCAATGTTCTGAGTATTAATTTTTGAAATGTTCATTGTATTTAGAAAGAAAGAAAGAAAGAAAGAAATCTTTATTCAGGGATACAAGACAGTAAAACAGGCTTATAAGAATAAAAAAAAAAATACGAAAATTTACGTTTTCTTGTCTCTTTCTTGTAGATCAGGTTCGGGTTCGACATAAATAATGAGGTAGTAGCACTTAGGTTTTATCGGGTTTATATACCTATCAGCCCCCCGATTATGTAAGGAAATCGTAACCGTAATAGTCCGTCAAACGTATAATTCGACCTGTTTAAGGAGGTCATAGATGCCTGCATGTCAAATCGCGTGTATGTACTCCTTAAAAAATTCGAGTTAAACGTTATGAACTGTCAAATGAATACGATTGGCTTAGACAATTGGGCCTCTGATTACAATCTACCGGAAAATAATACGTTAAATTGTAATCTTTCGACAGTTCGAAAATTCGCGAGTTAGATTATAATCTAACGGTTTATACAATCTTACGGTGACATATACATATGTAACTGCTGTCCTTAGCATTGCTGGAGCGAGTCTCTTTTCTTTTTAAGTCGTTGTAGAGTTGCGAACGCAATCCTGTCAGTGCATAATTATACTGGACCAGACTATGATACCAATCCAACCGCAACGAGGAGTGCTGAAAAATTAACATCAGAAAGACAAAATGCTCACGTCTTAGTCAACCTAGAAATCATTGAAACTCATTTGAAATTGTTTGTATACCTTGGACACGCGGTTCAACTATGTCGGTCAAATTTTGGAAAATAAGTTGCAGCAGCTAAATCCGACTCGCCTGGGACTTGGCAGCGTTCAGAAAGCTTGGAGATATATTTTTCGACGCAAGTCTTCCGACTGGGCAGCGTTCAGAAAGCTTGGAGATGTATTTTTCGACTTCAATAGTTCGAAGAACCAATAAAGGTTGGGGTCCCAAGGTGCTGGACTACTCTCTCACAACGTGGATGGATGACATGTAGCGAATCGCAGGGATCCGCCAGATTCAGCGCAAGACCAAGGCGCAGAAGTCCTTATAAAAAGCTTATGTCCAGCAGTGGACGTCATCAGTTGACGACTAGGATACATATTAACTACTTATTTAAGTTCCTGCCTGATTTTTTCACCACATGCACCAAAAGTTTGACGTTCCATTTATTCTATTTACAATTTTGATGTTCTATCAAGAACTACTGAATGGATTTTGATGCAATTTGGAATTTATATTATTATGAATTTTATGGAAACTACCCAAGCCAAAGCCTTAGTCTTCAACATTTTATACTAAGTTATAAGAAGAAATGATATTTTAAGTTGTTATAAAATATTATATGTTGTTATAAATAAATTTCAGGACTGACCATTGAACTTGGCACCCATTTAGATCTCACTTCTTTTGTCGCTGAAGTCAACAACCAAGGCATATATATCACAATTTTGAATTTGGCTCTCATTTCACTTTTATGTTTTTGATGGGATAAAAATAATTGCAGGACTGACCATTGAACTTGGCACCCATTTAGATCTCACTTCTTTTGTCGCTACAGTCAACAACCAAGGCATATATATCACAATTTTGAACTTGGCTCTCATTTTACATTTATGTTTTTGATGGGATATCATTACTTTTTGTACAGAAATTATTGAATTCAATCTCAAACTCAAAACATATTTATTCAAAATATGTACTTAGAAAGTACACCTTCTGAACGTCATGCTTACAGAGCATAAGAGGTGATGGTGATAATTAACTACGGTATTTTAAAACTAAAGCTACGAGGGTTCCAAACGTGCCCTGGTCTGAGAAGAGCCCGCAATAAACTCCGCTTTGTTTTTTTTATTATTACCATCTCACAAATAATTGAAATTATATATATGTACTTCTAATATAACATTACATAATCAGCCGCTGTAACAATTCATATCCATGCCTTGCTATCATTCAAATAATCCTTTACACTGTAATAGGACTGTTCTATTAGTTTAGTTTACGTTTTACATTAGTAGGTACTTATTATTCGGTGTAAGGTCAGTGTGTCACCCACCAGTAATTCTATTGTACGACTCATAGTACAAGATAATTAAAGACGAGAATTCTCAAGAAAAATATATAGTGTACCTAGAGTTACACTGACATTGACAGATTACATCTATGGTCAGACTACCTCTACAGCACATTTCTACATCTCATCAATTTTGATTGCAAAAGTTCAAAATCAAAAGTTTTTAGTGAAACATTGGAAACAAGCACGGTAAACAGTCGATATCACTAAAACCACTATAAACAATGAATACAAATCACAATGACTGACAGTTTGAACTGACGACTTCAAATACGTTTCTTCTTCTTTTCTGTCAATGACGTTTCGTTGCACAAAATGCATGAATACGAAGGTAAGGTTTTAATGCAACTATATTAGTATTCATTATTATTTACATTAAAATAATAATTATGTGTCATTTTCAATAGTTAAAGAGTTACTACCACCGCTTAAAGCTAAAGCAGTATTGTTTCAAAATAACGGTTGAATGTCACGTACTTTGACGTCCTTAAAATAATGATTATAACACTACAACATAAACGTCAACAATATTAAAATAATACGGCTTTATGCAATGGTAGTATGCCCCGTGTCAGAGTTTTGATCTATACCTAGGTAGATCATAAAAATGACGATTTTTGTACGTTTATATCTAAATAACCATTTGAGGTGTGCTTATGAAATTTGGAGCATATATGTATCTCACGGGTCTCAATATATGCGCCAAATTTGACATGTTTATGTGAAATAGTTTTTGAGTTATGAGGGGGTCAAAAGTGGCTCCAAATGGTTCGTGTAATATTACACACGGTGCTGCTCGCCAGTTTTTTTGAACTTTGGCTGGACACGCTTCCGCGTGTCTTGATCATGGTTATGACCGTGTTTGCATCGGGTCACGTAAATTAGAAAAAAGTCGTGGGACAGACTTTAGTGTCTTGTATTTTTTTCATTTTTCGTTATTTTTTTACATGTTACATTAAATTTTATAGGTTTATTATTTATTAACAATATATAGTTATTGAGAAAAAAATAATGTTCCCAACAACTTAGGCAGTGGGACAGTCATGGTGATGGTAGTGAGAAATTTGAGGTTCAAGATTTTTTTTAAAACGGATTTCACCTCTTTTATCTTCTTTTTCTTCATGGATGATATAGAGGACACTGTCTAGTGACGACAAAAAAAAATACATAAGCCTGAGTTAGTTTTAACATACGTTCTCCAGCTTGGGACACGCTTTTTACCACAATTCGGAGAGCATCCTCTTACCGACATAATAATAAAAAAATATGAACTGGTTATTTAAATAAAAAATCACGAGTGCAATTGGGCTCGTAATAATAGTTTTTCTCACAAAAGAAGGACTCGAACCGGGCCTTCTGGTTTTTGGACCGCCCAATTTCCCATCTGAGCTATTATTGATTTATTAAATAATATCCTCGGTATGCTTACAGCAATGCCAAAACGCATACCGAGTCAAGAATTACAGATTTTACAAAATTCATTAAAACTAATATTAAATACGTCTAGCTGTTGGTGCTGAGCAATCAGCCCCCGATTATGTAAGAATTGTCGATCAAAGATTATGCGCCTCTTTGCATATTTTATTAATGTGATCACTAAAAGTTAGCTTTCTATCAATAATGAGACCAAGATCGCGAATCTGACTCACTTCCAGAATTATGCCCGATAAGGTATAGTCGGTGACGTAAATGCTACGATTGCGAGACAAATATAATTTTGCATTTAGATGTATTAAATTCCAGAAAATTATTTTCAGCCCAATCCAAAACATTATCAATGTCCTGTTGAAGTCATTTGGTATCGGATAATTTTAAGTCGTCTGCAAAATGTAGACATTTAGCATGCTTAATTACTTCAGGTAGGTCGTTAATCATGATTAGAAATAGAGTAGGACCCAAGGTGCTTCCTTGACTTACACCTGAAGTTGTTGTGAAGGTATCAGTTTTATGTTCAGCTAGTTGTACATATTGTTGCCTGTTATAAAAGTTACTTTCAAAAAACGCTATAAGTTTAGGAGTGAAACCTATGTGAGATAACTTCTGTAAAAGAACATTTCTACTCTGGCGAATGCTTTTTTAAAATCAAAATAAGCCACTTCTATTTGCCAACCAGAATCCATTACAGTTGTGGCATAGTCTTCCACAGTTGATGAGATTAGTCAAAGTGGAGCGACCAGTTCGAAAACCATGTTGGCAATCTAATAAGTAAATTTGGGTTAGCTGTTTGATCTGGGTGATAATTGTTATTTCAAATAGCTTAGCAAAAAGATTGCGATGGGTCTAAAATTTTCAATATTGTTACTACAGCCCTCTTTTGGGATAGGAGTGACTCTTGATATTTTCAAAATATCGGGATAAGTTGCTGAATTCAAAGATAGGTTAAACAAGTATTTTAGAGACTCTACTAATATGTGTAAACAATCCTTAGCAATGAAAGTAGGTACAGCATCAGGACCAGCAGAAGAGTTTGATTTAATTTTTCTGACTGCTAGCTTAATACTTTTCTCCGAGATTTCACCATGAAATATCAGCCGGCGTACTTCAAGGTGGTGTGTTGTCACCTTTACTCTTTGCCATTTTCATCAATTCAATTTCCCAGAATATTACTTCTCTCTATCACATGTATGCAGATGATCTCCAAATTTACTCTCCGTCAACTCTTGAAGATTTGCCTAATGCTGTTTCTAATATTAATTGTGACCTGGAGGCTATCAGTAAATGGAGTAAGTGTTATGGACTTAAGGTTAATCCTTGTAAGTCCCAGGCTTTTATTATTGGTGGCTCTGGCATGATATCAAGAGTTGACTGGGATAACCTTCCGCCTGTTACATTAAATAACGTTATAATACCTTACAGTACTACCGTTAAAAATCTTGGTGTCCACTTTGATAATACTCTCTCGTGGTCAACTCAATTAAAAGAAGTTAGTAGAAAGACTTTTGCTGCTATGGGTTCACTTAGGCGTCTGCGTTCTTTTCTCCCTATTCCTACTAAAATTATGTTAGCACAATCTCTACTTCTCTCCATTCTCGATTATGCGGACGCAAGCTATCTTGATTTAACTGAGGACCAGCTTAACAAACTTGTGCGAATTCAAAATTTAGCTATTAGGTTCGTTTGGTTTGCGCAAATATGATCATGTCTCTGAATTTCGTTCAAAGCTCAAGTGGTTACCCATTCGCTTTCGCCGGAATCTACATATTGTTTCCCTTCTGTACAGTGTATTGTTCAATCCCATGACTCCAAGTTATTTAAAGGAAAACTTTAAATATCTTGGTCATGACAGACCAGAAAGAGTTCTTCGGTCAGCCGGAAAACTCGTTCTTGCAGTCCCTTCATATCGAACAAAATATTTCAAAAATTCATTTATGTTCAAGGCCATTAGCTTGTGGAATGAACTACCCTCGCAAACACATCAAGCTAAAACTTTTAATAAGTTTAAAATTGACTTGAAAAATCATTACGTCTCTCTGTAATCATCAATAGCGACATGTTTAATTTGTCCAACATTTATATGTGTATTTAGTTATTTATTTGGTCTTACGTACGTCTATTTTATTTTTATTTTATTATATTAGTGTATTAATACGTTATAATTTTATGATATTGTTTAGTTTATGTATCTATTAGTATTTAAGTTTATTTTTATGCACCACCTCCCACTATCCACTTGTTCATTGTCTCCGTATCGATAAGGTTGTCTGGAAGAGATCGCTGGTTAGCGATAAGACCGCCTTATTGTACCTACGTTTTAAGTTTTCATGTTTGTTATCTGTTTTTTTTTTAAATATTTTGTGGTGTACAATAAAGAATATACATACATACATACATACATACATCATCAATACGTGCGGAAGATCTAAATTTACCTGATTTGTTACTATATTGCAGGGAGTAGAACCATCTGCTATAAACACTTATTTAAATAAAATAGGAGGCGAACGCTTGTACAGCCTCTTGCTCCATAATAATCTTACCATTATATTCGAATTATTTATTTGTAGCTTTTGACGACTTTTACTTTACGAATTGCCAAAAATGTGCAGGATCTTTGTAAATAATATTTAATAATTTTGTTCAGTGCGTTTTATGTAATCATCGAAAGCGGAGTCTATTAAAGTTTTTACTAGTTCCTTATGGTATTTGAACATTTCTAAGTTGTAAGGTTTACCTTCACTTTTATATCTAGAATGGTTAAAATATTTACATTTAATTATTATTACATCTAATTATTTCAGCTGTATACCAAGTCGGATATGAATATTTAGAATTATTGTTATTATTTCTTTTAGCAGTATATTGATTAAAACAGTCGTATATTTTATCGTAGAATAATTGCACAGCCAGATTTACGTCATTTATTGTATAAATTGAGTCCCAGTTGATGCAAGATATAGCCTCATAAAGAGAGAAATAATCTGCTTGACGCCAATTCCACCTCTTAACCCGCGCGTCGCTTTTTGCTCCAGAAGGTTGCCGCGGCGGCGCGGGCGCAGGGAGATCGGTTGTCCGTATTTTAGGGCCAAACCTATCTCAAGCGCGGGATGGTAGGCATTCGGCCTGAAAATCGGCTCCGCTAATATAATTTTTGAAACGCACTTATTAAAATTAATGAAGGTAGAGCTTGAATTTAACAAGTAACTATCTGTTACTATGTAGAAATTATAATACTATGTACTTAGTTTTGTATACCTTTATACGTATTTAAACAAAAATGTAAGTAGGTAGGAAACTGATTTTATAGAGTCCCTTCCTATTTAAAAGCACAACTTTTTAGGCAAAAGAAATAAAACTATACTAGAAATTTAGCATTATGGTATGATATTCAAGAGTAAGTAATTCACCTATTTCAAAGCAAAACTAGTAATGGAAAAGAAATTAAACGAAATACAAAATATAACACTCTTTATATTATTGAAAGATTCAAAGCATCAGTTCAAAATGAATACAAAATATTTACACAATTTAGATTATATTTTCACACAGAAATTAGTACACATATGCCAATAAATACAACAATTTAATACAAAGAGTTACAGCAAGAATACTTATCTTTATTCTAGGTGGCTCGTAGACAAAAACTCTCCTAACTCATAAGAACAGTGGGTTTTATAGGTTAAGATTCCCCCCATATACCCACACCTTTTTTCTATTCCAAGTTTGACAACGTAACAGCATTTTGTTTATAACAAACTGTATAACGGAATTAACAACGGATATATATATCCAATCACTAATTAATATACTTAACTCTTAATTATTAAATGCATTTTCAAGTTAATACACCATTTAGTTTAAGCTAGAAGTACACCAAAGTCCAATCTAAGAATCAAAAGGAAGTATCAATTGATATACATTAATTCTTAATTACAGTAAATCATTACTCAAAATACAGTTATGACTAATCATTTATCACAATAATAATTATTAAATAGTTCTCTGCATTTAAAACAGAATTATAATTTAATTAGGTAACTATTTTACAATATCTCTTAAAACGCTATGATAGTCAGTTGACCTATTTCTAAATGACATTGTTTGTTTAAAGCTTAACTATCAACACTTTGTGTTGCTAAATTAGTAATTATTTATTAAAATAATGTCTACACTTTTTTTCTGAATAAACTTAAATATTTAGTTTCACAAATATAACCTAAGCATCATTACCAACATATTAAGTGAGAATACAAGTGTTGCCACACGTTAATAACAAATAATGTTTACCTAATACCAAATTCAGTGTTTACCCACTGTAATATTTAATAATTCCTCATGAATCACAAAATAGAGTTCTTTTATTTTCCAATAATCTATCACACTCATCGTCAAAAGTGCTCAGCACCAAATCTAACATTCCGCCATAATTATTTTAACAGTATTAGGTACATTGTTTCAGTCTGCAATATTCTAAGGTACAATTGAATTGATTTCTGACATTTTGGCTACAAGAATTTAAATTAAAATCGCCTAGTAACAAAACATTTGGATCCGAGTACTCAGTGATAAGAATTTCCAGAATATTAAATATTTTCAAATAATAATCGTCACTAGAACTGGGTGGTATATAGATAACCCCGCAAAGAAACTTACTGCATCTATATGACATTACTAGCTGATGCCCGCGACTTCGTCCGTGTGGTTTGAATTGTTTTTAATTATACGGGATAGAAAGTAGCCCATGTGTTATTGGCTATTGCAGACTATAATCTATCTCTGTGCAAAGTTCATCTAGGTCCATTTAGCCGTAATGGCGTGATTGAGTAACAAACATCCATTTGAGATTTTTTGGTTCCCGCGGGAACTCTTTAATTTTCCGGGATAAAAAGTAGCCTATGTGTTATTCCAGACTATAATCTATCTCTGTATCAAAGTTCATCCAGATCCGTTCAGCCGTTCTGGCGTGATTGAGTAACAAACATTCATTTGAGGTTTTTTTGGTTCCCGTGGGACTTCTTAAATTTTTCGGGATAAAAAAAGCCTACGTGTTATTTCAGACTACGATCTATCTCTGTGCCAAATTTCATCAAATCAATCCTTTCAGCCGTTCAGGTGTGATTGAGCGTCACTCGTTCGTATGGCATAAGTTTTTTTTCAATTCCCACAGTACTTCATTATTTTCCGGGATGATAAGTAGCCTATGCCACTGTCCAGATCCTCAACTATACCCTTGCAAAAAATTATGTTGCGTTACGTAACGTTAATCCGTTGCGGCGTGATTAGAGGACTAACTATCTATTACACGTCCTTGGGGATAAAATTTACAAAAAAATGTGAATGAGGTATTTCTCCATTTCAAACCAAAATTCCAAAAAACCCAACCAAGTTACCAAAAAATACCTAGTTTAATGGCTCTAACTTAAAATTTGATGACAGACTTTCTTATAAACTTTCAAACCCTATTTTACCCTTTTGGGAGTTGAATTTTGAAGAACTGTGAGACACGTACTTCTTTATTTTTTACCGAAAGTCAAAACACTAAGCTTCATTGATATAACTTGAGCAATATTTTGAGAAATGAAGGACTTTCATATACAAACTGTCAACCCCTATTTTACCCTTTTGCAGGTTGAATTTTGAAAAATTGTGATACATATTGTATTTCTTTATTTTTAACTCGCAGTTTTATATACCAAGTTTAATGGCTATAACCTGAGAAATGAAGGATTTTCATTAAAAAATTTCAACCCCTATTCAAAATTCAACCCCCAAAAGGGTAAAATAGGGTTTGAAAGTTTATACCCTTTGGGGGTTGAATTTTGAAAAACTATGACACACGTACTTCTTTATTTTTTACCAAAAGCCAAAACACTAAGCTTCGTTGATATAACTTGAGCAATATCCTGTGAAATGAAGACCTTACATACCAACTTTCATTCCCTATTTTACCCCTTTAGGGATCGAATTTTCAAAAATTGTGAAACACGTATTTCTTCATTTTTAACCCGCTGTTTATATATTAAGTTTCATGGCTATAACTTGAGAAATGTAGGACTTACAAACAAACTTTCAACCCCTATTTCACCCCTTTAGGGAGCGAATTTTCAAAAACTGTGAAATATGTATTTCTTTATTTTTAACCCGCTGTTTATTTACCAAGTTTCATGGCTATAACTTGAGAAATGTAGGACTTTCAAACAAACTTTCAGCCCCTATTTCACCCCTTTAGGGATCGAATTTTCAAAAACTGTGAAACACGTATTTCTTCATTTTTAACCCGCTGTTTATATATCAGGTGTCATGGCTATAACTTGAGAAATGTAGGACTTTCAAACAAACTTTCAACCCCTATTTCACCCCTTTAGGGATCGAATTTTCAAAAACTGTGAAACACGTGTTTCTTTATTTTTTACCAAAAACCGAAAAACTAAGCTTCTTTGATTTATCTTTAGCCATATCTTGAGAAATGAAGGCCCTACATACCAATTTTCATCCCTTTAGGGATCGAATTTTCAAAAACTGTGTAACATGTATTTATTTATTTTTAATTCGCAGTTTATGTACCAAGTTTCATGGCTATAACTTGAGAAATGAAGGACTTTCATACAAACTTTCAATCCCTATTTTTACCCTTTTGGGGGTTGAATTTTGAAAAACTGTGACATACGTACTTCTTAATTTTTTGCCAAAAGCTAAGCTAGCTAACATTAAGCTTCGTAGATGTAACTTGAGCTATATCTTGAGAAATGAAGGAAATTCATACAAAATTTCAACCCCTATTTTAACCCTTCGGGGGTAAAATTTCGAAAAACTGTGACACACGTACTTCTTAATTTTCTACCGTAAGCCAAAATACCAAGTTTCGTTGATATAACTTGTAATATATCTTGAGAAATGAAGGCATTTCATACCAACTTTCATCCCCTATTTCACCCCTATGGGGGTCGAACTTTCAAAACCTGTGAAATACGTATTTCTTCATTTTTAACTCGCAGCTCATATACCAAGTTTCGTGGCTATAGCTGTCATAAAAAAATTCAATACCTATTTTAAAACTTTAGGGGTTGAATTTTGAAAAACTGCGACACACGTAATTCTTTAATTTTTATTGAAAGCCGAAATACCAAGTTTCGTTTACATAACTTGAGAATATCTTGAGAAATGAAGGACTTTCATGCAAACTCTCATCCAGTATTTGAACCCTTCGGGGTTAGAATTTTTAAAAACTGTGAAATACGTATTTCTTCATTTTCAACCAGTAGCTTATATACCAAGTTTCATGGATATAACTTGAGAAATGACGGACTTTCTTACAAACTTTCACCCCTTATTTCACCCGCTTAGGGACGGGATTTTGAAAAATCCTTCCTTAGTGAGCGCCTAGGTCACAAAAGGAACCCACTGTCAAAATTTCAAGTTAATAACCCCAGTGGTTTAGGCTGTGCGTTGATCCCTTAACCATTTTATATATATATTAGATTAGATTGTTTATACTGCTCCTACACTATTGTCGTAGTATTCGATATCCCTAGTGATACGATCGAAATAAGAATTTCGCACTGCCAATAGCACGCCCTCCCACCCCGCATCATTTGCTCGGTCGCGGCGCACAACACTATAATCAAAGGGAAACAACTCGGCATCGTACAAAGAACTTTTTAAGAATTTCTCGGATATAGCACATAAGTATGTCAAATTGTTGAGCAATAACTGATAGTTATTGCTCAACAACTTGACACATCGATATTACTGCGTAACCCTCTAACATTTTGGTATAGAAGGCAACAGGATTTAGTCTTGTTTCGTTTCGGTTTGTTTCCTAAACCCATTTCTCCATGCCTTAATACAAATATCTTGCGGCCAATTTTTCCCATCCAGCCCCCCGATTATGTAAGGAAATCGTATTCGTAATAGTCTGTCAAACGTCTATTTCGACCTGTTTATGGAGGATATAGATGCTTGCACGTCAAAACGCATTTATGTACTCCTTAAAAAGTTCGAGTTATACGTTATGAGCTGTCAAATGAATACGATTGGCTTAGACAATTATTGGGCCTCAGAACCTGTTCAGAATACTTCGACAAGACGCATATTTTAAACGATGAATATTGCCCGCGCGATTTTAGGGTTTCCACTGTATAGTTTTCGTTAGCGCATATATTTTACAAGTGCTCAGATATTGCCTTAGCAGATGTACCTTCCTTTACATAAAACAGATGGTAGTATCTCCAACGTTCTGCTGCTTCAAGAGTGCCATTTTCAGCCACTCCAGGAATTACATTGCGAGGAGCTCGCGAGCACCGATATCCTACTTCGGTCCATTCATTGTTTACATCGGAATAGTCGCCTGCACCTAACGGCTGCGCTAGCGGTTCGGCGGAGTTCGTAGGGATCGGTGTGGTGGCGGGAGGCACGACAGACTCCATTCTCACTTATACGCCTATTACACTGCACTTTTCACAGGGCCCTGAGGTAAGGGTCGGTGTGGCCGCTAGAAAGAGCGTCGCTTATTACACAGCAATAAGGATCAAATTAGGGACCCTTCCTCCCTAAATATTATTACACTACACTGATTTAAGTGTAAGGGTCCCTGTGAGAAGTGCAGTGGAATAGGCCTATAAAACAACAGGCGTCCGTGGTGTTGTTGTCCCTTTGTTGTTGTTGTTGTATTTATTTATTTCGATTTTGGCTTGTATAAAGCTCTTACGAATGTCATATAAAATTATAGTTAATTAATGCCAACTAAGATTACAAATTTACAAAAATAAAAATAAAATAAAACATAAAAACACATCATAAAACTACAAAAAAAAAATTTATTAAACAATTAACAAAATATACAAAATGTCATAAAATTAATAATTTCGTAAATTAGTCTTGAGAATCAATCGTCAATTTGTGTATAAAAGATCTATTTACATAATTTTATGTAATCCAAGCTTGTCTATCATCTGCATAGTCATTGATTCTATAATATGCCTTACTTATTAACTTATTTTTAACATACTCTTTAAATCCGACGATGGCCGACGTTGCACGAAGACGCGCGGATCTTACTTATTCAGGTTGTTTCGTCACTGACAAACCGGCGTCGGAGGTAGTTTGTTCGCTGTATTTGGCGGTAGTCGGTAATAACAGCTCGCGAATTGTGTCACCTCGCTTTTTATCAGAAGATTCTGCTCACCTATCTTCTGTTCCAAGCTGCTAACTTTATTAATTAAACTCTCAATGGTGTTTTGCAAAGAAGTAACCAATCTTTCTAGTTGATTTTATTATAACCTTGTAGATGACGGCGAAATTTGCCTTCGTATTCTAATGATATTGTAGCAGTTTTCACTGAAAATACGGATAAAACGATATTTTCTAAAAATTAATCCCGGCTAGATCGATACTAAATTTCATGAAAATCGTTTTAGCCGTTTCCGAGATTCCGACTCCGAGGTTTTAGATACTACGAGGAATAATGAACTTAAATCACACTAACCAACAATTAATAATATTACAAAGGCGAAAGGGTGTATGTTTGTTGGATTTTCCTTCAATAACGCCGCAATAAACCAACAGATCGACGTGATTTATTGCATGGGTATTGTTGAGGACCTGTACAGTGACATAGACTTTTATCCTGGAAATTTAAGGAGTTCCCGTGGGTATTTAAAAACTATTTCCAAGAGGACGAAGTCGCAGGCATCAGTTAGTTCTGTAATAAGAACGAAGTCATTTAAACGAGAAAAAAGAACCTTATTCCATGAAAGGGCCTACCCATCGCTGAATCCACAAATCTTTCTCGGAAAAGAAAAACGAAAGGTCATCATGGCTTAGGCGAAATAGGCACCGGCTGTTCGCAATCATTCTAACTTAACTAAGGTTGATAAAGTATTCCTTAGGATTGTAGTCTAAAGGCCGTTGGAAACAAATGGAGTGGAATATAAAAATAACTGAAACAGCATACTTTCACATTTCACATCTACGGTTAGATAGAAATTGGATCTTATGCCCACTTTTTCAGTGGTGGACGCGCACTACGTTGCCCGCCGCTGATGAAAAGAATAATAATTCTTCAGAGTTCTATTCAAAAGACACGCCTATGCCGGAATAGCATAGTAGCTTATTCAACAAGGGACTAAAACGAGCCATTTCATACGAGACGTTTAGGCTCGCAAGCGTAGCAAGGCGAGCGTATAGAATTGAGTAGAATGGCTTTTAGTCCCGATTTAAACACTCTACTTTTCACTTCGACATTAGCAAATAAATAGTCACGTTCGCTTTACCCTACGCCTTCACCATGAGGTGAGGTGAGGCCTTCATTATAGCTATGAAGCTATAATGAAGCATCCATTTGAATAATAATTATATGACTGCCTGAAAAAAGGAGTATATTGTTTTCAAGGTTCATGTATGTATGTATGTATGTATGTATGTATGTATGTGAGTTTGTATATTCCAGCATAACTTCTATAAGCCTGAACCGCTTTTGATAAATGAGGTATCGTTAGAATCCCTAGCTTATTCCGGGTGACATAGGCTAGTAAAATTAAAAAAAAAATTGACCATGATCATGGTGACCATGGTCCCGCATCAAAGGCTAAAGTTGAAAACAAAAATTCCAAAATAAGATTAACTATATAATCATCATCTAGAAAATGATGAATGGATTTCAAAAATATATAACACTATAATTCAATATCCAGTGATTCATAAAAAAATTTAAATTATTAAATTGTGAATTAGATTCTAATTTAACTAGACTTTTTAGTTTTTTTTAACTTTTTAGTTCGTTTTTTGGCAGGGCAGTCGTGCTTTTTAATATTTTTAATTATTAATGTTATTACTTACCAAATGATGTTTTACAACAAAAATTGTGAAATTTCGCGATAATCCACATTACCAATTTTATTTTTCATTTTACAAGAAAAAATAGGAAATAGTTTTAGTCCCTTGATAAACAATATATTATTAACTGACTTCCAAATTTCAGCTTGGCGCGTATGTTTTATTGTTGAATGTGCAAATATAGCTCTTTTATAGTTTCATAATATTAAGATGCTCCAATAAATCTAGTCACTCCATTCGATCGAGGTGGGTAGGATACGTGAACATAGCTCGGATTTCCGCCAATGTTTCGAGATCAGCAAAGTTGACTGAAATCCATAACTGGATGGTCGGCCGACGTTAGCAGTCCAAAATTATTTATTTTCATCATTCTGCATCGAAATCACAGTCTGTCCTTAACAGGATCACGACACGCCCTAAAAATGAGAGTAAGTACCTAACGCGCGCCGTATGTTTAGAGAGAGAGTGTGAAATATTTTTTTATTTCAGATAGGGCCTATAGCAGATTTACGATGGCAAACAAGTGGCAAGAAAACCACAGAAAACAACAACATTGCAATTCATGTCATTCCACCCGATGGAGAAGAAGATGACGAGTTCGTGCCGCCGCTGCGTCCACGCCGCAAACTGAGCACACCTCTTAGCGCTCTCCCGGGTTCAGTGGATGGACTATCGGCACCAGGTAATAAACTTTTTTCATGCTGGATGCTGAGCTACTATGCAGTCTTAAATTAAATATATAACTAAATGCACTAACCTAATAGTCAGTGGAAATATCAAGTCAAGTGGAAATAAAACTAAAGAGAACGACTATGCAACAACTCCTGTAACATGAGTCTGTCATGAAATCTGCATCATCAGTTGGGATAACATGACTCATGTTATTCCACCCGATACAGATGAAAGACATCTATTTGGTTTCCATTTCCCTAGTCGGCAATCAAATACAAGCCATCTTCAGCACTAAGTCTACAAAGATAGGTATAAACTTATACAACTGCGTATACTTCCTTCCTTGTGTAAACTTGTAAATGAAAACGATGCGATAAACAAAACTTGTAAAATCCACAAGCAAAATTCATTAAAACTTTATTAATTCGTTTGATTTATACCTTTCGAAAAGTTTTAAGTATAAGTATTTGCATTCACAATAATTTCAGTTTACCAAAATAGAAAATATTTTTTTAGGTCTTCTACGTGCGTCTCCGACGCGGTCATTATCTCCTTTCGATAGGACCAAACGTCGCTTCAGCACCATGGTATCCAGCGCCGCGGCCGCCGCCGTCTCCCGGCGTTTCTCTGCTACCATAGGCTGGTGTCTCGCTACTCCATCCGACGTGAAACCGCAAATAGTTCGACAGGGCCGCGCTCTTTGTCTACAATATATAAAAACACAAATACGAAGGTCGCCAACCTGCCCCAAAAAGGTACTTGGCTGCGATTCACGTAACGTTACAATTCTCAAGATTTAATTAAAGTTCCATCATTATAATTACTTATTACCTAAGGCTAAAGGTACTACTATTCACGATTCTGTATTCACGATTTTGGTATCTACCCAGGAACTAACTGCCTTTTTGCAAAATAAGTAGGATGGTTAAATTGTAAAGATAGAACGCTGAAATCCACACAAGAATAGATGCAGTGTAGTGATTAACTAACACACGCGGATTCACTTACAATGACTCTAATGCTTTATGCTCTAATTTGAAATTATAATGTACCTGACGCCATCCTTTATCCAGTTACATCTGATAGCGTTTTCTAGTAATATGTTAATTTGTACAGGCTACATCATCTTGGTTCAGTATTCTGCCTGTCCTCAAAAGGCTCATTTGTATAATAAAAGATTTGCAAATGCCTTTCAAACGAGATTATAATTCATATCACGAGATTCAGAATAAGTTTTTTTTTACCGAATATGTAGGTACAAAAAGAGGAGATTTGAATTTGACAGGTTCACAGGCCCATGAAGACTAATAACTAGTTCGGTATTATAATTTACTAGAGGTCGCCCGCGACTTCGTCCGCGTACAATTGCTGATTTCCAATGTAGTCAAGTCATTACGTCGGAAAAAACGGGTTAGAAATGCAAGTGAACCGAAAAAGCTAAATTTTGGATATTCCGTGGGGGTGGCCTAGAAAAGCTTAACTTCAAATTGTCCCAAGATTTCCTATGTGCATTTTTCGACAATTTGAAGTTAAGCTTCCCTACGTAATATCCAAAATTTTGCGTTCTCGTTTCACTTGCATTTCCAAATGTAATAATATAATGTTCTGCAGGGCGACCGCGTATCTCTGACAGCTACAGTGTAACGATCGCAATCACCTCTGATTGGATAACACTCTTCCACTATTGGACAAAATCCATTGACGCAGCAAGAATACCATAAATTCAGCCAATCACAACAATTGATACTGTAACAATGATTGATGCAGAAGATACGCGGTCGCCCTGCTGGACTAATGAGATTATGAAAACTTTCCGCTGCAAACAGCCTATCTATAGAGGCTTCATAGAGCTTATAGCGGACGCTCGCGACTTCCTTCGCGTGGCTTAAGTTTTTTAATTCCCACAGGCACTCCTTAATTTTCCGGGATAAAATAAATATGTCACTCTCCAGGTCCTCATCTTGCAAAAAATCACGTCGAACTGTTGCTCTGTTGCGGCGTGATTTAAGGACAAACTCTATTTAACGCCCTTGAGCATAAAATTTTCAAAAACTGTGGAACACATATTTCTTTATTTTAAACCAGAAGCCCAAATACCAACTTTCATGGGTATATCTTGAAAAAAATGAAGGACTTTGATGCAAACTTTCAACCCCTATTTTACCCCTTTGGGGGAAGAATTTTGAAAAACTGTGACAAACGTACTTCTTTATTTTTTACCGAAAGCCAAAATACCAAGTTTCGTAGATATAACTAGAAAAATATCTTGAAAAACGACGGACTTTCATAAAAAATTTCAACTCCTATTTTACCCCTTTGGGGGTAGAATTTCGAAAAATCCTTTCTCAGTTTATACCTAGTCTTCACAAAGAACACACTCTCCAACATGTCTCTAGGACCAGCGGTTTAGGCTGTGCGTTGATATATAAGTCAGTCAGTCAGGACTTTGAATTTTATATATATATAGATTACACATGGTAGAGTCTCAACGTTTCATAAGTGACACAAGTTGTCCTACATGAAATAAATAAATCATTTCATTTCATTTAAATCATTTCATTTCATTTCATGTTTTTTACTGACTCATGATTCGACGATATTCACGCAAAAATTGTTCAATAAGACCACCGTGGAACTGTTGAGTTATAAATTAGAAATTAGTTAATAGAAATAGTTCGTATCCTGGGGAAGCACATAGGCTACTTTTTATCCCGGAAAATTAAGGAGTTCCTGCGGGAATAAAAACCTTATGTACTCGGACGAAGTCGCGGGCATCATCTAGTAATAAATAAAATCAATTTTTAAATATTTGAAACCTGTGTAATATTGAAGAAAAAAGTCCATATTTGTGTTAAACACAGATTTCGGCTAATATCCTTTCAGCAAATAGTAATGAAACGTTTACAAAGAATGCTTGAAACCGAATGCGGAGAGGAAGCTATCAACAATACCGAGACCGGCGTGTTGGCTGCTCTGCGAGCTTTGTGCGCGGCTTTGGAGAGGAAACGGCCTGAAGCTTTCAGGCACGTGGCTCGGCAGGCTACGCGCGCGCCAACTGCCATGCTACGAACTGATACCGCCCTCGCAGAGCTTACACTCGCGCTAGCACGACGAATCACTCGGGCTAACGTCACCTGGTCTAAGGTATCTTGATCTCCATTCAAGAGCTCTTTCTCTTTCCCTCTATTTTTATATGCCTCTCTGCAACATCGTGACAGCTTTTATTTATCACATTATGCTTTTTTGGGGTTTTGTAGAGATAATAATACATAGGGCTGCCAAAAGCAGGGAGCCCCGGGCCAATAAAAAAACTCTCAGTCAAAGCACAAATATTTTCAAGTTGTAGGAGGAATGCAATTCGCGCTCGCTTTGCTCGAATAGGCAAACTAAAGTAAATCTCAAACAATCGTAATTACTTTTTTCTCGGATGTTTCCCCCATGCTCTGTCTCAAGCCACTCCACCCTCGAATTTTGCAACCGTATACTCTCAAAAAAACAGCATTCTTTCTAATTTTATGTAGAATAAAATACTAATGAAATATCTCCTAGAGCTAGTTAGGCCATTTTATAAATATTTCACCCATAATTTAACATGTTTACTATGTTCGCAGATTGCGGCCGTATTTTGTATTTGTGGTGCCTTAGCTAAAGAAGCTGCTGAATCGGCAGACGGGGAACCGCCCCTGGAATTAGTGGCAGCACCCGCAGCTGCTATTGCGGACCTACTACACGAAAACACAGGCTCCTGGATCGCTGCAAATGGTGGCTGGGTATATATATCCATACTTAATATTATAAATACGAAAGTGTGTCTGTCTGTCTACGCTACGCTTTCACGGCCCATCTGTTCAACTGATTTTGATGAAATTTGGTATACCAAATTTCCCCGGGATATTTTGTATACCTGGAAAGGACATACGCTACTTTTTAGCCCGGAAAATTAAGGAGCTCCCGCGAGAATCAGAAAACCGTTATCCACGCGGACGAAGTCGTGGGCATCATCTAATTAGGTATTCAAATTCAAAAGTCGTTTATCCAAAAAGACTTTTTACAAGTGCTTATGAATAATTGGTACCAGTGGCGTAGCTACCTTGGGTGGCACCCGGTGCGGTTGTTGGTGTCACCCCATCGAAAGTAAAAAGCAATAGATTTTATATTATGATAAAGGACATGGATCATTTATTATTTTACCAACGGGTACCATAATTCTAAAATTCTACTGAGAAGAATCAACAAGAAATTCGGTGGTAGCTCTTTTGAAAAAAAATTACAAAATAATACATTAATCTCAAGATACTTAAGTAACGGCAGTCGCATGCGCTTTTATCATTTTAAATATAATCTTCGACAGTATATTATAGTATAATAATCTTTTCTCAGGTTTTTTTTTTTAAATGGATTTCTTAAAATTGTGTAAAGGCAAGTTTTTAATAGGGTGTGGAATTTCATTTTAGAATAGAATGCTCATTCCCACGAACGACCTTCGTACTTTCTTATAAATGAACTATTTTTACAACGGGTATCAAGAAAACTTTTTTTTCCAGAATGGCCTCATTGAGCGCCTTCGAGTCAGTGATCGCGATCAAAGGTCCGAGAAAACGCTCCGAGTGATGGTTTCATTCTTTGTAACAGTCTGCTTCATACTCTTACTATTGCGATGGGCATGGGCATAGCGGGAAGATATTATAAAAAAAAATTGGCGATTTATAATAATATTACAGCTTGTCTTACAGTCAGCAGTATTTTAAAATACCTATTATTATAAATCACCTAAAAAATTGGCTATACCTACCAACTGTATGTTAATAATAAGTTTTATTTTGAATCCAAACCATCCATCGTGGACGTCGCGACTTTCGGTACCTTTCTTTGAGGAGACATTGGGAGCGATTTATGGTGTAAACATTATCTAAAAACTATTCTATTGCATTGCCATGTACGAAAATACCGATCAAGTGCGAGTCAGAATAGCGCATAAAAGGTTCCGTACCACCACACAATATAAATTACTAGCTTAAAAACCACGCAGACGAAGTCGCAGGAATCAGCTAGTCTGTTTATAAATAAATAACATAGCAAACCTGGTTTGTCCGCTATTACCCGCCATCTGTAATTACTCTCCCCTAATCAATCAGCTGTGAAATAACTGGCTTACTTAGCGCCTGACAAACAATCCGACACCCTATGCGTACAGAACCTAATTAGCAATTTTCGAATTTTTTTCATAAGCTTGTGCTGTGAGACCTTGCTTCTTGCCAAAATTCTGATTCTTGGTCAGCGGGAAGATCCCTTTAGGTAGATAGATAGATAAAACTCTTTATTGCAGACACTTAAAACAAAGACAATAAGCAAGAAGGATAAAAGATAAAACAGAAGGGTGCAAATGGGTTCTTATTACCAAAGCAATCTCTTCCAGACAACCTTTGGGGAGAGGAGATTATCAAACAAAAGCTATGTTTTGATTTATAGGAGAGTGTCAAATAATGTGGTGTGGCTTATACGGCCGAATCTTATGATTGCAAGTTCTTTCTCGTTGCTTCGAAGTTTGATTTTTTTAAAGCTCCGAGCGTACGTACTTTAGGGACCATAGGGCGTAGACCTAAGTTTTTGATTTGATACATATTAATTTCAACTTGATACCTTCCACGCGTTCCCGAGAAAAAGGTGGTAGACAGACAGGCGGACTACAAAGTTATCCTATGAGGATTCCTTTTTTCTCTTGAGGAACGGAACCGTAAAAAGGGTTTCGAAAGTAAACAAAACGAGTTGGTAGGTACACATGACTACTGCCATAGCCCAAGAACTTTAGATTATATTAGGTCATACCAAACGGTCATACATGGTGTTGCATGGTATAGCATTTAAGCGACGATCTCAAATCAGCCTTATTTTGTTTGGACAAACCGAATACACAAAAAACAAATATACACCCATAAATATTCCTACATCCATGGTTCACCCGATTGCTCTACCCCGGAGCCCGGAGCCTCTACCGATCTATGGTAGGTACCTACATAATAATATACAGCATAGTCTAGAATATAGGCAGTGTGAGTCATGTATTGTCAAATAGTTTTTTTCGTTTTCTGATGTTTTACCAAGTATTAAAATAATTTAATTTAATTGCTATATTTAAATATATTTGATGTTATAAATTGGTATCTGTTTTTATCTGTCTGTTCCACTAGTCCCTACCAATGTATCCCCACTGGGGGGTAAGAGTTGAATAATTTTTTTTCCACCTATCCCTACAGTAGGGATGAGTGGAAAAAATATTTACACTTATCCCTACCAAATGGTACATGGGCCGTTTTTGTTAACAAGTACATTACTGTACATAAGTAATTTACACAAACCTTTATGTTTCCATATATGAATCTCTTTAATATTAATAATAGTAAATAAATACTTTTTTGGCTCAAATTTGAAAAAAAGAAAATAAATATAAATTAAGAGACTATATTATACATATATACAAAATATACAACTCCAGTTAATAATGGGTGGAATCAACGTTCGACAATGTTTAGAAAAATAACGATAGGTAAATGGTACATTTTGCACTTAGATTCGTTTTTGGTTTTTAGGTTTTGTTTTTGTAAAACATAAACGAATTGAAAAATCCTATTTCAATTGAAAGGATTATTTAAAAAGCATGGGAATGAATTGCCCCAGCGGCTAATTAAACAAATTGTATAGTTCTATTAAATATATGTATGATTTTTGTAAGATGGTGATAACAAAACCGGCTGAGTTTGTTGTTAGCTCATCTCAGACCAGCCTGCCTAGCATGCGCACTACGAGATAATTATGTCTACCCATTTTCTCGCGTTATATCTATTTGTCTACCGTAGCTAACATGGTTACACATAAGTCTCGTCTCGTGTCGTCAAGAGTAGAGATAACAGTAATATTTTTATCTGTGGTATTTTTCTCTACGAACCCTAACATGGCAGACTATTTTTTCTCGGATATTGTCCTATTGTGACATTTCGACATGGTTATTTATCGACTGTCAATCTTGAGGGCGAAATACAACGAAATAGGATATCAACCACTTCACAACAATAAACTTGAAATTTTTCGGGTGGTTCAGAAGCGCGAAAATTACAATGCAGACGAAATAGGGATGTCTGTGATCCATTTGATTTGAGCGACGCGAGAGTTCCAATCGCTTTGGCGGACTTCCAAGCCGATGGCAATCTATATTGTGGATAAACTTGCCGAGGAGTTGGAGCCTGTAACCATTGATGGCCTGGCCTTTAAAGGTAAGCGTAAGGCGAATCCCACACTGCGGATAAAGTCTAATTAGCCTAAGTCTAGGTACTTTTCGGAGTTGTATAGCATCCTATTGGAATACTGTAATTCTATGATATAAACATTTAAACAGATACATAAGTAAAATGTTATTGTAGGTATACTGGCCATTCCATTCCATTCAATTTCTGGCCAATGTGGGATACCAACAACAACTAGGGCAAGACCACAGCATGTGCGAGGCACATACCACTGTCAGTAGCTTTCTCGGCCAATTTCTGACCTCTATTTATAGAAGATATCATCATCTACTTTTATATTCTCCTTCAGTGTTCATCTTATTAAAATGCCTATACCTATGTACAAATTTCAGACTCTGGTGAATGGGTGCATTTTCATGGGTTTGGAACCCTCATAGTTTTAGGTTTAAGATACCGTAATTGGTTACCACCATCATGTTTATAATGTATGATGACTTACATGGGATTATTACGTGATTATATCGAAGCGAACACATTTAGCGAATTAATGCAGAGTTATAATGGAGGCGTATTGCTCACTTCAGTTGTGTTAATTCAGAGTGATTGCGTTATTGTTGCCAAAAAAGTGTACCTACTAACGTGTGTTATTATGACATTTTTGTATCGGTAAGTATAGTACGCACCATAATTGCGTGCACCGTGACAGGCGGGAGCATCTCCCTCCCCCGTCCGCCATCTACCCTGCGGATAGTGTTCTTAAGACTTATGTGCTGTCTTTGACATATAACATACGATAAACATACATAAACGGAGTGATTTATATGTTACCGTTAAAGTTGTTAAAACCGTTTATGTTCACATTAACACTGGATGTCAACATTAACGTATCAAATCCGTTAGAGTTGGAATAATTGTTTTCTAGCTCATACTATAGATAGTTAGTATGAGCAAGAAAACAATTATTGAAATGTCAACATAACCACAGCTCAGCTTGGTTGTTTATGGTCCTAAAATATATCTAAGAACCTTCTCACAAGCTATACATATCTAATGTGAAAAACCGCACCTCAATCGGCCCAGTACGTTTTGAGAAAAATGGTAAATAGTGAAAAATTTAAATCATAGACTACAGCTCAGCTTGTTTGTCTATGGTCCTAAAACATATCTAAGAACCTTGCCAGAAGTTATGCTTATCTAATGCAAAAAACCGTATCTCCGTCGGCCCAGTACATTTTGAGAAAAATTGTAACATATTGAAAAATTAAAATCATAGACTACAGCTCTGCTTGGTTGTATATGGTCTTAAAATATATCTACTTCTCACAAGCTATACATATCTAATGCAAAAAAACGCATCTCAATTGGCCCAGTACTTTTTGAGAAAAATGGTAAAATACCTAGTAAAATAATGAAAAATTAAAATCATAGACTACAGCTACTGGGGAGGTAAGGGAGTGCACCGACATCTCAGTACTCCTCTCTCTCAGTAGTTTTTTTTTTTTTTTTTTTTTGAGTTTGATTTTAAATTCAGAATAATAAGTGTACACTGTTGCATTTCTATTAATACCACACTGCACATATAACCTCCAAATGGATTATATCAAGAAATCTGTAGCGGACCTCACTGAGCACTTTAACTCAAGGATGACTGAGTTCCAGAAGGACTTGAAGAATGCAATTCCTGCGACAAGTCCTACTTCAAACATCAATCATCAGTTCAACACGTTCAGAGCCTTTGTTCTAACTGCGCTTGAGAACCTGCAGTTGCAAGTTGAGCTGTTGACCCGGCAGTGCGATGACATGGAAATGAGGTCACGGAGAAAAATATTGCTGGTGCACGGTGTGGCTGAGGATAAGAAGGAGAACACATCCACTTGTGTCGTCAAAGTGTTGTCCGACCACTTGGGAATCCCTGATATTTCTTCTGACGCCATATGCCGGTCTCATCGGCTGGGTCAGCCTGGTACCGAGAAGCCCCGGGCCATATTAGTCAAATTCAATGATTTTGAATTGAAAGAGAAGATATGGTTGGCGAAGAAGAAACTTAAGGGCTCCGGAATCACTCTTTCTGAATTCCTGACGAAGGGTAGGCATGCCGTTTTCCAAGCGGCGCGCCAACGTTTCGGGGTTTCCAGGTGTTGGACGAGGGATGGCGCCATTCTGGTACTAGGATCTGATCAGACGCGGCACCGTGTCTGCTCCAGGCGTGATTTGGATGCTATTCCGTGTCTTGATGTGGTGCCGCAGACCTCCTCCTCTGTTGCAGCAGCGGGCACAAGTGTTGCCAAAGATACCAGACCTGCTCAAGTGCGACCCAAGAGAGTTATTAGGAAATGAACTCTTAGGGTAAATAGCTGGCCAAATCCATCGCGTAGTTCATTATATTTACTGTGTTAGTGTTCCAATCATCAGTGTTCTATTTTTTTATTTTTTATTATGTATCTAACTTGAACTTCAATTTTGTTTTCAGAAATAGTAGTTTGTTTACATCTTTCCTTGATAGTTTTCTAATCTTTGACACTTGACTTTAACGTACTGACATTGACGGCCGGCTTGACGTTGACGTAGCGATAATGTTGCAAGTGTAATAACCAAAAAGGGTACTTTTTATTCATTGTTTAATAGAGTAACGTTCCACGTAGCTTACTAAATTGATACCTACTGTGTTTTTGTATCGCATTTTTATTTTTTAGTATTTTGGCAATTTGGTTACTTAGCATAATTTAAATTGTTTTTTTTTGTTTTGTTTTAATCTTTTAATAACCTTTCATTAGTTATTCTGATATTTCTGATGTTAAATATTTTTATAATTGTGTTAATCTCTTTCAGACTACTGGCGGGTTAGGGATCCTTGTATTTATTTGTTTTTAATTATACTTAATATTTAGTTTTTAGGTAATATTTTTATATATTATATATTTATTATTCTTAAATTAATACGATGTCGTTAGATAACATTAGTAGTGCTAGTGATGATACTGGTGATTTTTATTCTTTGCCGTCAATTGATGATTCATCTAGTGAGGTTAGCTTTCACAGTACACTATTTTCTATTCCGCTAAATGATGCCCTTAATTCATATTTCTCAGATTCTCTGAAAAATTTTAATGTAATTCATTTAAACGCACAAAGTATTCCGGCTCACTTTCCCGATATGCTTGCGTCTTTTGAGTCACGTAACATTCATGCTATTCTTGTTTCCGAATCTTGGTTAAAGCCATGTTTACCATCTACTTCTTACTCATTGCCAGGGTTTCATCTCATTCGCAATGACCGCATTGGTAGGGTGGGTGGAGGTGTGGCGATTTACCTCCGCTCTTATATTCCATTTTCTGTTGTAAGTTTGTCCACTCAGCCTCCTCCTTCTAATGCGGTTGAGCATTTGTTCATTGAAGTCTCACTGTCCCATACTAAAATTCTTCTTGGCGTTTGTTACAGTCCTTCTCTCAATATTGATTATTTCTCTTCTTTTGAACTTATATTAGAAAACCTTACCCCGTCATATAGTCACACCATAATTATGGGTGATTTTAACACATGCCTTCTTAAAAATGACAATCGGTGTAAAAAGCTTCAGTCGGTTACTGCAGCATGTAACCTACATATATTGCCACTCTCTGCTACACATAATTTACCAGATTGTGTCCCATCTCTACTGGACCTCATTATTATTTCCTCACCTGATTTTGTTCTGAAGTTTGGTCAGCACGAGGCTGATGCTTTTTCCCACCATGATCTTCTATATCTTTCATATAAAGTCCGTCCTCCTAAAGCAAAATCGAGAATCCTTCTGCAACGTAATTTTAGTGGAATGGACAAAGAACTTCTTTTGGAAGATGCCCGTCAGTTGGATTGGTCAGTTGTTTTAAATGCTGCTACGGTCGACATGAAAGTTGAGTTATTTAATTCCTTTCTCATAAAACTATATGACAGTCATGCTCCAGTTAAGCCAATTAAAATAAAACATTTACCTGCGCCCTGGCTGACGGAGGATTTAAAATGCCTTATCTTGAAGAAAGGCTTCGCCAAAAGCAAGCTTAAGGCTGAATATTCTGATAGAAATCTGCGGAGGTATAACAAAGCTCGGAATCGCTGCAACACATTGTGTAGGGATGCACAACGACGCCACATTCATAAATCAGTCGAAAACGGCGACCCAGCCAAAGATTGGAAGTTTCTTGAAACTCTTGGAGTTGGCAAAGCATCCCCTCGTTCGCCTCATCAGAATATTGATATTGAACTTCTTAACCAACATTTTACTTCTTCTAGTACAATAGACGGCTCGGATAAAGATCGCACGCTGAGTATTCTTTCTTCTTTGCCAACTCCTGCTTTCCAACCGTTTAATTTCACTCCTTTCACTGAATGTGATGTTAAAAAGAACATATTATCAGTCTCGTCTAATGCCGTGGGTGATGACAGTGTAAGTCGTAATATGATCTTACCAATCCTTGAAGTTGTTACTCCTATCCTAACCCATATCCTGAATGTATCTATCTCTACGTCTATATTTCCCGAAGCTTGGAAAAGTGCTCATATAATTCCTCTCCCAAAAAAGGCTCATGCTTTACATTTTTCCGAATTTCGCCCTATCTCTATTCTCCCATTTCTATCCAAAGTATTAGAAAAGCTTGTTTTCCATCAATTAAATCTCTTTCTTAACAGAAATTGCCTTTTGAATCCCTTTCAGTCTGGTTTCCGGGCAGGACATAGTACGACTACAGCGCTGGTTAAAGTCACTGACGACATTCGACGGGGAATGGATAATAAACAGCTCACCGTATTGGTATTGTTGGATTTTAGCAATGCCTTCAATTCGGTTGATTTTGACATCTTGTTGAGTTTGTTGCGTTCGATTAACATATCTCCATCAGTGGTTGGATGGTTTCAGAGTTATCTTAGGGGTCGTCGGCAGCGTATTCGCATTGAAGATAAGTTTTCTTCTTGGTGTGAAATATCAGCTGGCGTACCTCAAGGTGGTGTGTTGTCGCCTTTACTATTTGCTATTTTCATTAATTCAATTTCCCAGAAAATTACTTCTCCCTATCACATGTATGCAGATGATCTCCAAGTTTATTCACAGTCAACTCTTGAAGATCTGCCTAATGCCATTTCTACTATTAATGGTGACTTAGCGGCTATCCATGATTGGAGTAAGTGCTATGGTCTAAAAGTAAATCCTTCTAAGTCACAGGTTATTGTTATTGGTGGTTCTGGCATGATTTCCAGAGTTGACTGGGATAACCTTCCGCCAGTTTCATTAAATAGCATTATTATTCCTTATAGTTCTACCGTCAAAAATCTTGGTGTACATTTTGATACTACTTTCTCTTGGTCTCATCATTTAAAAGAAGTTAGTGGGAAAACTTTTGCAGCCATGGCTTCACTAAGGCGTCTGCGTTCTTTTCTTCCTATTCCTACTAAGATTATGTTAGCACAATCCCTACTGCTCTCCATTCTCGATTATGCGGACGCAAGCTATCTTGATTTAACTGAGGACCAACTAAATAAACTTGAGCGAATTCAAAATTTAGCTATTAGGTTTATATTTGGTTTGCGCAAATATGACCATGTCTCCGAATTTCGTTCAAAGCTCAAGTGGTTACCCATTAGATTTCGCCGGAATCTACATATTGTTTCTCTTCTGTACTGTGTATTGTTCAATCCCATGACTCCTGGTTATTTAAAGGATAAGTTTAAATATCTCGGGCATGATAGACCAGAGTGGGTCCTCCGGTCGGCCGGTAAACTTATTCTTAAGGTCCCTACGCATCGGACTAAATATTTCCAAAGTTCATTCGCGCTCAGGGCCACAATTCTATGGAATGAACTTCCCTCAAATATTCAGCGTGCTAAAACCCTTAGTAAGTTTAAAATTGACGTTAAAAATTATTACTTATCTCTTTGTTATCATAAGTAACGACATATTTATTGTTTTCTTTCTAAAAGTACTTATTTATGTATTTATTGGAATGCCTATTTAGTTTATGTATGTCTATTATTATTACTTTGTATATATTAGTTTATTAAAATATGTTGTAATATATGGTATTCGTTAGTTTATTTAGTTATTAGTATTTAAGTTTAGTATTATTTTTGCACCACCTCCCTTTATCTTCTTTTTCATTTTCTCCCTAACGTTAAGGTTGTCTGGAAGAGATCGCTGCTTAGCGATAAGACCGCCTTATTGTACCTACTTATAGTTGTATTCTTGTTTGTAACATGTTGTGTATTTGTGGTGTACAATAAAGTATATACATACATACATACATACTCCAACAGCCAACCTCACCTGCCCGTGGTACCCCCTGCTGGTTGACGAACGAGGCTCTGGCGACCGACAAATGGCGGGATAACCATTTCAAAAATTTGGCTAGGCTGGAAAAATGACACAGGCTGGTGTCAGGCAGCAGCGACACTGGCGCAAACAGTCTAGCACTGCGATGACCAACACGCCTGCCCAGCGTGGTCATTATGGGCATTTCTTTGGATGAACAGCGCCAATACACAAAGGCCCCCAGTTCCCGGTCGCCCCGCTATTCCCGACTACGGTAGCAGTCGCGGTTACGGCGGGGCAGGGGGTGCGAAGAATCTCCGGGCGACGGTGAGCTACCATCAAAAACGACTTTACTTGGCAACCTATAATACCAGGACACTGAGGTCGGATGAAAGCCTAGCCGAAATTGAAGTAGAGTTGGACAAAATCAAGTGGCATATTCTGGGCTTGTCAGAAATCCGAAGAGAGGGGGAGGATACGCTGACCCTAGAATCAGGCCTCGTACTTTACTATCGCGAAGGCGACCAAACGTCCCAAGGCGGAGTGGGATTCCTGATCAATAAAGTCCTCGCTAGCAACATTGTGGAGATCAGTAGTTCGTTCAATAGATCGTTTCGACGAGGGTTGCATACGTTATACTCAAGTTAAATCAGAGATACTCTCTGAAAATAGTACAAGTCTATGCACCCACGTCGGCACACGCTGATGAAGAAGTAGAGACTATATACGAAGATGTAATCAAGGCACTAAATAATACTACCAAGTCCTACTTCAATGTTGTTATGGGGGACTTCAACGCAAAGGTGGGAGTACAAGAACGCGACGAATCGAAAATTGGGCCACATGGAGTTGGTGTTAGGAACCGTAGGGGTCAAATGCTTGTCAACTTTCTTGAACGGCAAGGGCTGTTCTTAATGAATACATTCTTTAAGAAAAAAGCACACAGAAAGTGGACGTGGCAGAGCCCCGATCATACGACCACGAACGAGATAGACTTCATCATGAGCGATCGAAAGGATATATTCAGAGATGTCTCTGTGATTAGCAGGTTCAATACCGGGAGCGATCACCGCCTCGTGAGAGGCTCTCTGAATATAGACTTCCAACTGCAGAGACGTCGTATGGTGAGGTCTACTCTTCGTCCAAAACTAAACCAACCCAATATAACAACAGGTAAGTTCCAATTAGAACTGAGGAACCGATTCGATTTGCTGGAAACCACCGACGATGTTGATCAGGAATATGACGATTTTGTGAGGACCATTCGTGAGATAGGAGGCAAATACCTTGCAAAAGAAAGCAAGAGTTCTTCGTCCAAGATCTCTAACGAGACCCTGGTTTTGATGGAGCAGAGACGGAATATGTCTTCGGATGTGTCAGATAGGCATTCTCTAAACAAGTTGATCAAAAAACGAATACGCTTTGATATGCGTTCCGCAAATACACGCAATATTCAAGATGCGATCGAACGCAATAAAGGATCAAAAGTATTCGTCAAAAATCTTGGGAGAAGCCATCTGACTAAGCTGAGGACATCAGACGGCCGAATCGTCGCTTCAAAACCAGAGGTGTTAGTTGAGATCGAAAAATTCTATGAGCAGCTTTATTCAGCCCATGCTCCAGAACCCACGCCCCAACAATCCACGAATGACAAACGTGCGAGACTCGTGCGCCATTACACCGATGACCTCCCGGGTGTCGACGTGGGCTAGATTAGGATAGCCCTCGAACAGTTACGTAATAACAAAGCTCCAGGCGATGACGGTATTACTGCGGAGCTCCTGAGAGCAGGAGGTACTCCAGTTTTAAGCAAACTCAAACACCTCTTTGATACTGTCATCAACTCGGGCATAACACCAAAAGAATGGAGCAGAAGTGTCACAGTCCTCTTTTTCAAAAAGGGAGACAAGAGCCTTCTTAAAAACTATAGGCCAATATCACTTCTGAGCCATATCTACAAGCTGTTCTCGAGGGTTATTACGAATCGTCTCGCCCGAAGACTTGATGAATTTCAGCCTCCAGAGCAGGCCGGGTTTCGTAAAGGCTACAGCACCGTGGACCACATTCACACTCTGAGGCAGATTATACAGAAGACTCAGGAGTATAATCTCCCCCTTTGTCTAGCGTTTGTGGACTACGAAAAAGCCTTCGACTCCATTGAAACCTGGGCTGTTTTAGAATCACTGCAGCGATGCCAAGTCGACTGGCACTATATCCAGGTGTTGAGCTCTCTTTATCGCGCTGCCTCAATGACCGTTCAAGTCCAAGACCAAAAAACAAATCCGATCCCAATTCGAAGAGGTGTGAGACAGGGAGATGTTATATCTCCAAAACTGTTCACATGCGCTCTCGAAGATGTGTTTAAGGTATTGGACTGGAAATGTAGAGGCATAAACGTAAACGGCGAATATATCTCACACCTGCGATTTGCAGACGACATCGTTATACTGGCTGACTCGCCGCAGGAACTCGAGGAAATGTTGTCCGGTCTTAGCCATTCTTCCAGATGTGTGGGTCTTAAGATGAACGTGGATAAAACCAAAGTCATGTTTAATGACTACGTCACCTTAAGACCCATTACCGTCGAAAAAAAAATGTCAGCATCGAAGTTGTTCAGGAGTACAACTACCTCGGTCAGGTTATACAACTTGGTAGGAACAACTTCGATAAAGAAGCTGACAGAAGAATCCAGCTGGGTTGGGCAGCATTTGCAAAACTTCGTCAGGTCTTCGACTCGTCGATACCTCAAAGCTTAAAGACGAAAGTCTTTAACGAGTGTGTCCTGCCTGTGATGACGTATGGAGCGGAAACGTGAACACTGGCAGCAGGCCTTCTCCACAAATTTAAAGTCGCTCAGCGGGCTATGGAGCGGGCTATGTT
Organism: Erebia palarica; assembly: GCA_964035005.1. Classification (NCBI taxonomy): domain Eukaryota; kingdom Metazoa; phylum Arthropoda; class Insecta; order Lepidoptera; family Nymphalidae; genus Erebia; species Erebia palarica. The sequence continues at coordinate 27,521,252 of OZ035985.1, read as the reverse complement.
GGGTGTTTCTCTGAGGGATAGAATCCGTAATGAGGAAATCCGACGGAGAACTAAGGTAACCGACATAGCCCAGAGAATTAGTAAGCTGAAGTGGCAGTGGGCAGGTCATGTTTGTCGCAGAACCGATGGCCGTTGGGGCAGACGCGTTCTGGAGTGGAGACCACGTACCGGTAAACGCAGTGTGGGACGACCTCCAGCCCGCTGGACCGACGACCCTAAAAAGGTGGCGGGAAGTGGATGGATGAGGAAGGCGGAGGACCGTGTGTGGTGGCGTGCTCTCCAAAAGGCCTATGTCCAGCAGTGAACGAGTACAGGCTGATGGATGGATGGATGGAGACTACAGCTCAGCTTGCATTGTCACAAGTTAAACCTAACTAAATAAAAAACTGCATCTCTTTTTGAGAAAAATGGGAATATATTGAAAAATTTAAATCATAGACTACAGCTCAGCTTGGTTGTCTATGGTCCTAAAATATATATAAAAACCTTCTCACAAGCTATACATATCAAATGCGAAAAACCGCATCTCAATCGGCCCAGTACGTTTTGAGAAAAAATGGTAAATATTGAAAAATGTCAATCATAGACTACAGCTCAGCTTGGTTGTCTATGGTCCTAAAACATATTTATGAACCTTGCCAGAAGTTATGCTTATCTAATGCAAAAAACTGCATATCAATCGGTCTAATAGTTTTCCAGGAAAGCGGTAACAAAAAAGTGCACAAACATACAAACAAAAGCACAACCTCTTAGGGCAAACACATACCGTCTCAGTTTTGTCGAGGGTAAAAAAAGTCCTAATAAAATTTCCCAAAATTAAAAGTATCTTGAAAGTTACTTTTTTTTTAATTATAATATTTCTGAATACTCTAAGCGATATGAAATGAATATAAAAAAAGTATTTCTGGATTAATTTTCAGTAATTTAACGTCTTAATTTAACATGGAAAATACTAATATTAAAAAAAATCAGGGTACTTAGGGTATTAATTTTGCCACTTTGTGAGCGTGATTTATAAGTTTAACATGCCAAAATAAAGCTTTCTAGTAGGCATCACGTGACTTCCTGTGTCGTGTCACTCTCTAACGTATGTGTTAAGCATGAAACAGAAAGATAGGCTCGTGAGGCCTAACAGTAGTATATTTTCTCTAGATTTCTTGCGTAAAGTGTCACGTGGGTGATATGTCGCATGTGGCCGTAGCATAGATTAGCTAAGTATCAAGATCATTCTGTCATACTATTGGGGTGGCTAGATTAAAGAAAAATTACCGATTTGGCGACCCTATTTTTTAGGACGATGCAGAGGGAGGGGTACCGACAAAAACGTCCTTAACGAAAATGCGTGGAGTAAGGTTTTTATGTATAGTTTATCCGAAATTAAACCTTAAAACTATAGTATTAAAGTTTAGTATTGAATGTAGTATATTTATATTTAAGATCTTTTGTCTTCGTAATAACGCGAGCACATCGGCGACATGCTCGCGTTGTTTTTCTTTTTACCTCGGCTAGAATTTGAAATAAATATATAATATGTAATAAGGAACTTCGTTCCTACTGGTGTCCCCCGACACCACACTTTTTTTTCACTCTTCTATGCCAAGCTGCCTGACCAGAAAAATAAAAGTTCGACATGTTGCGGAAAAAAGAGGAAGTAATTTTATATGACTATCGCTTTGCTTAAAAAGAGAAATGTGGCCTGAGTGGCGCTGCCAATCAGGTTTTTTTATTTTCCTGGTCAGGCTATAATATTTTAGCATGCCTGGCTCACTTGTCACGTGATGTGATCTATAAAACGGCGGTGCAATCCGACGAGGGCACTCGTACATAGGAGCTACGCGAATGCGATAGAAAAAAATGAGATGTGCAGGTACCTACTCACTGGGCCAGCTAGGTTGGTGGGATCTTGACCGTGGGATACACAAATGTGGATGTGGGTATCTCTTTCTCTGTCTACGCATGTGGGACCCTTTTTATGTCTCATAAAATGAAAGTGTGGGACATACTAGTACCATAGAATATTGTAAGCCTTCCTTTGATAATAATATATAAAGAAGCCTTCTCAGCCTATGTGTGGGGGTCTTTGGCTTATGACGCAGCTCAGCACGGCGATGACTCACGCACGAACAATGGATAATCCAGAACATTCGAAATCGCGCCATCGCGCCGTGTGCAAAACCCCGCCGCCGCGCACCTCTCCCGCCATTGCCTATATAAGGCATCCGGCCTGCGTTCAAACACAGTTCGCCAGCGACCGCTGTCACAGCACGTCGGCTTGGGGGTACCGGGCAGATGAGTGGCAGTGGTAACTGGTGAACGCAGGCGAGATCGGTCGCTCCGCCGCTTCGGCCACGGACGACCCATCTTTCCGTCTCCCCTTCCCCTTCGCCCCCTCTCGCCGCGGACACCCTCTGTGTCCGCGTACTGCGTGCGTCAGCCGGTGACGCCCCGCGCCCCGCAGGTCCCCTCAGGACCTCGGACCGTGTAGCTAAGGTATAGGAAGATCGCTTAGACTTAAGTACTTTCTGTAAAACCGTGAATAAAGGTTTGTTAAGTGTGCGTTTCTATAAATCGCGTTTAATTTCTGAGGGCCTCCCTACCTAGACACGCGACCAGCCATATCCTGGACCCTTAGCTCCGTTACAGGCTTATAACTGTTATTATCTGTGGTAAATACTTTTAATCATTCAGTCTATTTGACGGGGCAGAGTAAAAAATTTAAATAAAACATACCAGTTACGACAGTTCAACTTTGCTATCAATATTTTCACTGTTGTATTTCACAAATCACTCACAAACGTCTTATTTTCTGAAGTAAAACATTTGAAGTTCTTAATATACTCAAAAGTAATTCAATTCAAGCAAGAATAATTTATCAATTACCAGCGAATGCCGGCGACTTCGTCTGCGTGGTTTGAGGTTTTTTGGTTCCCGCTGGAACTCCTTAAATTACTGGGATAAAAAGAATCTTATGTGCTATTCCAGGCTATAATCTATCTCTGTGCCAAATAATAGCCAGATCCGTTCAACCGTTGGGGCTTGATTGAGTAACAAACATCCATACATCCATCCAAACTTTCATAATATTATTATAGATCTACAGTCTATTTGACGAGGCAAAGTAAAACATGTAAACAAATATGGCGTCAGATCACGTGATTATAATAGGCATGATGACAGTAACCAAGAATCAACGAAATTATGATTTTATCTAATGAAATAGGACTCATGGATTCTAAAAAACGTATTTATTTTTCTATTTCGAGTGAGATTGATATTTATTATGATAAAATAAATCTATAAAACACACCAATCCGCCATAATGGATTAAACACCAAGAAGCGAATGACGTCACAATTGTTTGTTTTCGAGCTTTGACAAGCATACTAAACAATTACTGCACACTGCGCAGAGTACATTGGTAAACAATAGTGACGTCACAAACGACGCCATGACACTCGCGAGCGTTTTAGCGTGAATTTTAAAATTTAAATTTCAAATGCAAATTTTTTCTACCAAACCTTATTTTTCCGCTGAAATAAGATATTTTATCGAAATAGTAGATACTTCCGAACATAATCTGACCATTTTTCAAAATCAGTCATCATGTCTATTGTCATTGGACATATAGTGATGGAAACATTGACAGACTAGTTGTGACTGAACGATTAATACATTCTGAAATCGACTACCACATACTATGCTATGTTACAAATAAAGATTATGCACTATGCTACAAATAAAGAGAATTTATTATACAGTCGCTTCTACGGACTGATGCTTTACTTAGACTTAAGACATGGTTAAAACAAAAAAAGATTTATGTTACTCACATAAGTCCATCTCTATTTAACTCTAAGTAGTCTGAGCCAAGTCAAAGTACGCTCTATAGATCTCAGCATCAGTCCGTAGAAGCGACTATATGTGGTAATCGATTTCAGAATGTATTCATTCAATCGTTCAGTCACAACAGCGCAGTGTTGAGCGCTGTTGCCTTAACGTGCGGAGGTCCCGGGTTCGATCCCCGGCAGGGTTTGGAAATTTATAATTTCTGAATTTTCCCTGGTCTGGCCTGGTGGGAGGCTTCGGCCGTGACTAGTTACCACCCTACCGGCAAAGACCGGTACGATGCCGTGTAGAAACCGACTAGGGGTATGGGTTTAATATAACTGCCATGCCCCTAACAGGTTAGCCCGCTACCATCTTAGACTGCATCTTCACTTACCATCAGGCGAGATCGCAGTCAAGGGCTAACTTGTAGTGGATAAAAAAAAACTAATCAGTCAATGTTTCTGTCAGTGTAAGATTGTAAAAACCGTTAGAATATAAACTAACTCGCGAAATTGCAAACTGTCGAAAGATTACAATTTAACGTATATTTTCCGGTAGATTGTAATCTGATAGGTATATAAACACGATAAAACCTACCTACACTACCTCGTTGTTTATGTCGAACCCTAACCTAACCTACAAGAAAGAGACAAGTAAACGTATATACAATGAATATTTCAAAAATTTACACTCAGAACATTGAACAGTTCACAATTTTTCGACTGTTTACAATTTTAAAAGAAGAGGAGACAATGTAATAATAATAGCGACAGAGCGAGAAAATGTTTTCTTGTCTGCCTCAGCAAATCACTTTCTTTGTTTGACCTAATGTCAGTAACAGTTTAGGTCAGTCAATCCTGTCATTTTTGTATTCGCTTTTGTGCTCATAGCTTACGAAAAAAGTGTTTTAAAATATTGACGATGGTGTATATCTTTGTGTTATTAGGCTGCAAAAGCCGAACTGAATGTAAATTCAACACAATCTTTCTTGTAAGTTTACAATTTTTACCTGATTGTAAAAACAGGCATATCCTGTTTTTTACAATCAAATATAATTTGTAAAGACTCTACAAAGTATAGAAAAAACAAAAAAAATAAACTTATTTAGCATTAAAAAATAATCCAGTTATACTATCGGTATCGCTGACGCCACGTCTATCTATATCTCTTACTCTGTGAATGCTTTTAATGTGAGTGACCTTATCTACGTCTGTGGCGGTGGTCTGCAGAAGCTATATATCTTTCTATACTTTCTATACTTTCTATTACTATCTATTTTATTTATAGGAGAGGATATGAAACATCTTATTTAAATTGAAGTTTCCGGTAAGTAAATATGGCGTATGGGTGGAGCTTAAGCTGGGGGTTAGGGCTGGAATTATCGATACGTATATAGTCGATATAAAATTATAACAAATAAAATTAATAAATAATTAAACATAATATTTTGGAAAAACACTAGTATACATAAATTACGATTACTAGATTCGTATTTTCTAATGAACTAGCTGATGCCCGCGACTACGTCCGCGTGAATTGAGGGTTTTGGTTCCCGCGGTGACTCTTGAATTTTCCGAAATAAAAACTAGCCGGCATGATATTCCAGACTATAATCTATCTTTGTCCCAAATTTCATACAGATCAGTTTAGGCACTGTAGGGGCACGCAATACCTACATGATGACGGAAACATGACGCGGCTACGTTAACCAATCACGTGCCGCCGCCTGAATCACGCTAACGAAGTTCTTTCGGAATTGTACAATATATGGAAATATCAACCTACAACAGTAGGCCCAGCTGTGATCTCCGAGCATGACACCGGCTCGGAGGAAGATCTTCCTATTGCATCGGTCGAGCATACCATACGCTCCTGACAGCATGATTAACAACATCATCCATACATCCCAACTTCGCGTTTTTAATATGTGTTAGTATAGAATTATATTATTAGTTTATGTGAATCTTACAAACAATACTGTTTCATAATATAAGTAGGAATTCCTAGATATTTTTAAAAAAATGTTACTGAATGTGATGATATGAATAATAACAGTAGACTGATTTTAAAATTGATGTCATAATAATTAATATCGTTCTCCGTAAAATGATAACTACATATTTTGCTTGCATTCATGGGTTTAAAATTGTTGGGTTGTTACTGGCATTTAGCCATTTCAGCCTTAATTCAAGACTTTTTGGTAACTGAAACAATAGTAAAACATTAGTTAAACTAATGATACACAATAACTACAATGAAGGGACCAAAAACCACTTAAATAGACAGTAATTTTGGAACACGCGACACCACATCCGAGATCGGGTGTCTTAATCGCTAGATTATTATCGCTACAGTCTAGCAGCCAAGGAATATACTAGTACCTACTATATAGTAGAAAATCAGTTATTGATTTTTAATATTGACATATCGGGGATTGGAGATCGGGAGATCTTAATCACTAGATTATCATCGCTACAGTCTAAAATGAGTTTGACAATATTATATGTAGAATCTGACTTGTCAAATTCATCTCTACCCCTCAGAGTGAGAAACAGTAAGAGTTATATGAAATTTTAATTTTATCGATATTCAATTTATTTGTAAACAATACAATCCCCACACTATATATACACTCCAAACAAAAAGTAATGAAATAATCCAAATTTTTGGGGACAGCGCAAAAATTTACTTGTAATGGATTCAGTAAAGAAGAAACTAAGCTTTAATTAGTCGAAACAACTTAAAATAGTAGCCACAAAAAGAAAAACTAGACGACTTTGTTACTCACCTATGTAATGAAATTCCTGGGCGTTTTACAATATTATTATTACGACACCCCACAAATGAGCACTTCACCTAAAATCAATGTAAAATAAATGTAATCAACTATTGTAATAAAACTATCTGTATGCATTTTTATAAATTTTTGAAATAAATCAATTTTAAAATCAGTCTACTTTTATTATTCATATGATCACATTCAGTAACATTTTTTCCATAATATCTAGGAATTCCAACTTATATTATGAAACAGTATTGTTTGTAAGGTTCACATGACCTAATAATATAAATCTATACTAACACATATTATAAACGCGAATGGGATGTATGGATGATGTTGTTAATCATGCCGAAACTGATCTGTATGAAATTTGGGACAAAGATAGATTATAGTCTGGAATAACATGCCGGCTAGTTTTTATTCCGGAAAATTCAAGAGTTACCGCGGGAACCAAAAAACCTCAATTCACGCGGACGTAGTCGCGAGCATCAGCTAGTTCATTAGAAAATACGAATATAAAATGTAAATATTCTTAATTTATGAATACTAGTGTTTTTTAAAAATATTATGTTATATTAGTAAATTTATTAATTTTATTTGTGAATGAACTAGAAGTTTAATTCGCTATAATCCGCTACAGTAGACAAATCTGTGTGGTACAGTGCGTGTCTTTCACCTGCAACATGCGACACCCACCACCCAGCAATTCGCAGAGGCACAACACCACACCACACAAATCCTCCAAATCACTCTCAACGTACGTTTCACTTCGACACCGGAGCATCTTCAGGAGATGTTGACTCAACAATGCACGATTGTGAATTCACAATCACAATCACTATCATGGACTTCTGCAAAGTAACGCCTGCTTCTATTCAATAATTTTATTTGTGATAATTTTATATCGATTATATAAGTATCGATAATACCAGCCCTAACCCCCAGCTTAAGCTCCGCCCATGCGCCATTTTTACTTACCGGAAGCTTCAATTTAAATATGATGTTTCATATCCTCTCCTTTAAATAAAATCAAAGTCATATATTATGTTGTCTCTGGCAGCGACACAGACCAGAAAAAAAAGTCTGTGGCTTGTGCGAGATTTCGGATTTCGAGAATCGGAAATTACCACAAAATCATTACTATCCTATTTTTAGTGTTATTGATTTATATTTGAAAAAATGAATACAGCTCATAAGTTGAGGCCGATTAAATATGTTCCGCGCCCGTTTGGAACCACCAATAAAACATTTCGTTGCATAACGAATAAAATTGAAGATGTTACCACTCATACAGGCCAAGTATGTAACTGGATAATTATTAATTTTATAACATCGTAGTGAAACTACTAACAATAGGACAATATTTATTGTGGGATTTGTTGGATATCATAAATAATATATAAGTAACTAGCTTTACTGTATCTCACCCCTATTTAAAGCAAAATGACTTCTTCAAAGAACCTTCATCGGATTTTCTTATTAATAATGATTGATTGAATATTGGTCGCCCACGGTTACAGTGCTTATTAATATAAACCTTAAAACTGAGGTATTAAAGTTTAATTACGAATATACTATATTATTATACTTAAGACTTCTTAAAAGAAGAACGGTGTCGGTCTCGCGTATTCCACATTTTTACCCCTTACATAAAAGTGTTCAACGTGCCTAAAGAAGTTTTCACTTCAAAACTTGATTCACTAGGACAAAGTCGCCGGCATCATCTAGTACTTATGAACAGAAAAGTTATTTAGCAATAATTTTGAAAATATATTTCAAATGCTATTGATCTGGATGAAAAAAAGTTTGTATGGAAAGAACCGATAGCTTCTAAGAGCATAGGTCAAATATTTGATAATGAAAATAAATTATGATTTTTTCAGAAATGGGATTCAGATGACTATAGACTTGCAAGATTTTCTCTGGCTGCAAAGCAAGTTAACCCCAACTGGGCTATTAAATTAATTGAAGAGGTACCACCAAAAGAAGTGACAGACAGAGTAGTGTGGTGTGATGGAGGTAGTGGTCCTGAAGGGCATCCTCGAGTATATATAAATTTGGTAATATAAATAATTTATATCAGTTATGGTTAAAAGTAGTGATGTGCCAGATCGTTAAAAGTGTATATCTGCTGATACAGATATTTGGTGTCAAGATCCACGGATAGCTATTTTGGTTCCTGTGGAAATTCCTTAATTTTCTGGAATAAAATGTAGCCTATGTGTTATTCCAGACTATAATGCAAATATAATATATACAGTACATATATATATATATACAGACTATGCCTGTGCCAAATTTCATCCAGATCCGTTCAGCCGGTCTGGTGTGGTTAAGTAAAAAGATACATCCATCCATCCAAACTTTCGCATTAATTAGTTTTGTTAGTAACTCACTACAATAGATGTTTGCAATATAAAGGTGCGAAATATTTGATTTTAAGAAATAAAAATAATCTGAATAAAATTCAATAGATTACCATTGCTACTTAATTACCTATATTATATAGAATTTCATCTATGTATTGAAAATTAATAAGGTAAAAGGTCCATCAAAAAAGTAATGGAGATGGATCTTTTTTCTCCCTCGGATATCCGGAACATCACTAGTTGAAAGTTATAGGTTAACTACTAGATAGAAAATAAAAATATTAATTACTTTCAGGATAAACCTGGAAATCACTCTTGTGGTTATTGTGGACTAAGATTTGTCAAGAAGGATCACCATTAGATAGCACCAGTATAGGAACTTGAAGTCATATTTATAGTAGATTTAATAGATGTTGAGGTAAAATGGTACCAATAAAACAATGTAAACAATGTACATTTTTTTAATTTTTTTTTATAATCCTAAATAATACTAATTATTGTATCAAACTCCAAATGATTTCAGGATATTCTTGAAAGATGATAATAATTATTCTCATATAATTTACACACTGAAGTTTAATACAAGTAAATAAGCCTGAAATTTTTGATTTATAAAATTGGGTTCTTTTCCTCAAGAATGACTAAAGCATATTCCAGCTAAAAAGCTGGAATATGCTTGGAAATCAAGAGTAGAGCTACTTTATTTAACTACCATAAATAAAAATATTTTTGAAAAAAGGTGCACGAGTAGCTATTGACATCCCGTAAGACATTTTCTATCTTTATTTAATTTTTAAATACACATACTTGCCACCCAAGCTAGATTCTAACAGAAATACATTCATAAAATCTTAGTGGGACACATAATATTCAATGTTATTACATGATTTTTGCTTCCTTATATAACCTGACCCACGATCTGAGTAGGTAGGTAAGTATATTATAATTTAGTTATCAGTATTTTCTATTTGCTGATGTTTTATCTGCTCTCTCATGTCTCTATTAGATTGCAAGAGTTCTAGCAATCTTGAATGTATATCATCATTTTTTTGTTCCAGCTTATCCAATGCTTGATTTAGTTCATCAAGTTTTGAATCCAATTGGACATATTCTGCAATGTAATATAAAGCTCACTATCATAAAGCAATAATATCTTTAATTTAAACAATCTTAGATTTACTAACACATACAACTTTTTTAAATCTGCATCCTAAGTTTCAGCTGGAAAAAAATGGTTACGTACATTTTAATAGGACTCAATAATTAGATCCTTAAGCTCAATAATATGAAAATGTGTGTTTATCTTTTGCTTTTTCACAGCCCTTAACCGATTGTGATGAAATTTTATAGAGATGGCTCGCATCCGTCGCTGGCATCATGAATCTAATATCATTGGAGAATACGTTACCTTCGCGAACAATTTCATTCAATTCATCAGTTTCCAAGTTATTTTCACCTTCATTTTCTGTAGGTTTGTTATCATCTGTTCCAGCCATAGTTTTATATAATAAGTGTAAAACTTATAGCCTCTCACTTTGCAGACGTGAGAAAAATGATTCTATATATTCTACATACAAGTAAACTAAAACTTGAAAATAATATGAACGAACACTGGCACCTAGCACCAATTAGCTAGGTAGTATTAAAAAATCTGATGATTATTCAGTCCCTCTAATACTCTATGACCTCTGTCTATGATTCAGAGCACAGACATACTTTATAAATCTGTGATTCAGAGTATCTCAATATACATAGTCAAAGTACCTATTCTATTATAGTACCTCTACCTATGTATACTTACTCTATGGCAAGTACTATACTCTTTGGTGGTGTCTACCGCAGACTCATGGTCTCTGCCACAGACCAGTTGTCTACTGCAACGGTCTACTGTCTATATCTTTTGATCATTGTTTTCTCTGATTGTTTTGGTTTTGTTATAACAATCAAATCTATTAAATCAAATAGATTCTTGTAAGTCTAATCCATTGGTTTTGTAAAGTGAAGGGCTTTGTGAAGGGTTTTCGTTGTATTGATAGCTAAACTAGCAATTTATACCGCAGCAAAGCTGAAGTACGGTACGAGTATACGTCATAACGAGATCCCAGACGTCACTCGTCGGCCTTGTTTCTAGGGTTCCATTACGATCCATTGTATTGTTCAATTTGTACAATAGTTTTATGTACCTGAAATCTCAATTCTGTACCTACCTGCTATGAAGGAATCATAACTTTTTCATTCATTGCGTGTAAAAGTTCGTGTGTCATTAGTATTATTGCTTTTACTTAACTACGTATAGTGAGTATTTCAACTCAGTTCAACGAATTCTTTTTTGGACTTTAAAGTATCCATTAATTATTTTACTTATAGCAAAATGACGTCGGGTCCTTATAATTACTCATATATTTTCAAATATATTATCATTGGTGATATGGGAGTGGGCAAGTCATGTCTTCTACATCAGTTTACAGAGAAAAAATGTAAGTAACTATTCAATATAAGTTCATACCTAATAATGTGTACTTCATGTTCGATATTAAAATGTATACCTACTTAATGTTATTGGGGCTCATTCTGTTGTACACTCGAAACTAAAATGACAGCATATATACTAATATTATAAATGCGAAAGTTTGGATGGATGGATGAATGCTTGTTACTCAATCACGCCAGACTGGCTAAACGGATCTAGATGAAATTTGGCACAGAGATAGATTATAGTCAGGAATAACACAGACTACTACTTTTTATCCTGGAAAATTAAAAGAGTTCCTGAGGTAACCCAAAACCATAATCCATGTGGACGAAGTTGCGAGCATCATTTAGAAATATTGTTAACCCTTTCCCTTGCGCTCTGCAGAAAGGGACAGAACTAGATTTAAAAGTGTAATTTTAGTTTAGTTTTGAGATTGTGTTATACAGAATTGGTCACAATAGGTGTAATCACATGAAAAGTTTACTTTAAAGTAGGTAATTGAGGCCAATTCTGTTTAATACAATCTCTAAAATGAAAGCTTTAAATCTAGGACTGTCCCTTTCTGCAGGGAGTATTATGAAAGGGTTAGCAATATTGAAAAATTTATGGGCAACATATTACATATTGTAATTTCTAATGACTAAAATTATCATAAATTATTACCATAATTCATTAGTTGACACCAAAATTACATAATTAAGAAGAATATTTTTAGTTATGGCTGACTGCCCGCACACCATTGGAGTAGAATTTGGAACTCGGATAATTGAAGTTGCTGGTCAAAAAATAAAACTACAAATTTGGGACACAGCAGGACAAGAGAGGTTCAGGGCTGTGACACGTTCTTATTACAGAGGCGCTGCAGGTGCCCTTATGGTTTATGATATTACAAGGAGGTAAGGAGTACTTTTATCATGCTCATAAATAATACTTGCAGAATATAAAGCCTAATTATATTCATCCTTTTTACTATTACTTTTTCAGGTCAACTTACAACCATCTAAGTAGTTGGCTGACAGACACTCGAAATCTAACAAATCCCAGCACTGTAATATTTCTTATTGGAAATAAATCTGATTTAGAAGGTCAACGAGATGTTACTTACGAGGAGGCGAAGCAGTTTGCTGATGAGAATGGACTAATGTTTGTTGAAGCTAGTGCTAAAACGTAAGTAAAAGTAGCACTTATTTTGCTTAGGAGTGGGTGTGAATTTATTCAGTTGTAAGAAAAATCCTGTGTTTTTACTTAAATAGATTGAAACCAACCCCTGTTGCTATTTCACTTTTTAACTTCATCTTTGCACTTTTGCACCACCTGTGTGATGATGTTATTGTGTCAGAAGCCTTCAAATTACAAAGTTGGGCAACTCAATTAGGTAAACTATATGCACCATATTGGTAACAAATAAATGTACAAACCTCCCCCACCTTTAAATGTCATTACTCATCTACAAAACTGAAAACTTTACTTGTAGCTATGTGGCTGTGTGTACAAGCACGTTTATCAATGATTTTGGCTAAATTGCATGTTGAATAAAAACAAAAGCCTTATCACAAAGTTTATGAATGCAATGAGACATTTATATACAATTTCAGAGGTCAAAATGTGGAGGAGGCATTCTTAGAAACGGCCAAGAAAATTTATCAAAGTATTCAAGATGGGCGGCTGGACCTGAACGCGGCGGAGTCGGGCGTCCAGCACAAGCCCGCGGCGCCGGGCCGCCCGCTGGCCGCGCCGCCCGCCGCGCGCGACCCCTGCGCCTGCTAGCCGCGCACCTGCCCCGCCCCTCCTCACCCCAAACCATCACTCTACAGCTTTTAAAGTTCTGTTGAATTGGGCACTAGCTACACTTATTCTATTGCATACAAAGCTAATATTTTATATTAAGATGTATATTAAGCATCCATTCAGCTTATCGCGTCGATTCAGCAGCAAACAGGCATTCAATAGTACATATTATTAGTCATATTGTGCATGCTAACAACAGTGTTGACTGCTATATCAACCTTTCTCAATATTTCTCTTGAGTTATTGACTGACATGCAGTTCTGCTCGTCCAGTAAAATGTGCATAGTGCTGAATAAGTGTAGTTAGTGCATTAGTACAAGATTTTACACCAAATGTAGGTAGAATTTGAGTGTCAAAATATAGTGTTAAAGCAAAATGGACCTAAAACTGATGTATTTTAAAACTCAAATTCATTCATTGTACAGCCAGCACTCAACAGCCTTGCAAATTAAAATGACGAAATTAAACTGAATTATTAAAAAATAATTCAAAGAAGTCCATTTCTGACTTTGTGTTTGATATTCAAACTCTATCAAACAATAATTTGTTGTAAAATCTCATACTAACCTAACCATTCACACTTTTTTACCTCATTTGATCCATGTTCTTGTCAGTGCTTATTTGGCTGCTGAGGAGTTACTTTTTGTAAGAATATGTAGGGATCCAAGCTATTTCATTCATTGGTAAATGCAACACTGAACTTATAAGTTATAAGTGTAGACTGCTGGTTGTGGGATAAAAGCCGTACATAAAACAGCGAATTCGATTAATATATTACAGCAAAATCAGAAGTGTCTAAATATAGAGACTCTTTCTTGGTTTTTTATACATAAAAAGTGGCATTTGATCAAATTAATAATATGGATTGGCAATCTACTACAAATCTTAGTAAATATTATTATAATAAACCTAAAGTGTGGCTAATCCTTAGTAAAAATACGTCGTAGTTTTCTCAATGTTAATCTATAAATAAGTTGCTAGGTCTAACCAGAAAATGCTATTAGGGTTTAACATACCATACATATATATTATATATTATTATTATTATTATTATTATTATTATTATTATATTATATTATATTTATACATACATGCTTTAGCTTTTGTGAATCAAACTGACCAGACTAGATCCAGTTATGAAAGTAGCATTATCTTTAGCATTAATATAATATCATTTTCACTATCCTATGTATAGGTAATTAGGTAAGTAATTTTATTAAGAAAATATAGTGATCTCTTGTCAAAAACTTGTTATTTTTGTTCTGCTTTGTAATACTATTCTCACTAAAAGGTATACCAGATTCATACTAGCTATGTCAATATTGACAAATTGACAAATCTGAGTATATTAATCATTTTCGCTGTAATTTCAGATACATATTATTATCTGATCGATTAAGACTTGTTCCTCTGCACTTTCCTAATGTATCATAGGTCGGTCCTATTTTATTAGTTAGTTCAAATTGCATAATATCTACTATTTGTATAATTTTCTCTTAAGGGTCCTTATACGGATTTCATACTTTTTCAAGTACCATTTATAGATAAATGGAATAACAGCTGTTGGGATATTATGGTATTAAATTAAAGGTAATGTATTCATCTCTAGTTAGACCTCATAAAAAATGCACACTCCCATACAAATTTTCGGAATAAATACGTTTCTACGAACGCAAGAACTGCTGAAAATGACGAAAAATGGGGTCTGGATAGGAACCCACAAAGCTAGATCGGCTACATATTTTAACTTGAAAATTACAAAAGAGTGGGGCTTATATAGTCCTCTACCCAAATGCTGGAACATTAAACATACAAATAAATACTTCGTCATTTATGTGTCACACAAAAAATTCTTCATACATTTTTCTATGGAAAGAAGCCGGCCGCTTGGCGTTTGGCGCTCAGTACGCGCTGAGATGCGCTCGTGAACGGGTGGGTGTATCGCTTTTTTGCATGAAATTTATTACGACAAAATTAACACCGTGTTGTATACTGCGCTTGATAAAACTTGATATTGTTTACGACACAAAGAAGAAAGTTCTCAATTACCCTTTTTTTTACCCGATTACAGCGAAGCCAAAAGGAAAGGGTACGAGATTAGGAGTCTATGTATGCCTATGCGTGTGTGTGTGAGTGTGTATGTTGTGTGTATGTTGTGTGGATGTTGGATGTATGTATGAATGTATTAATTGGAGTCTATGACACTCCAGAGCCCATAACTACACTCAATTATTATTATAGCCAACTATACCTATGCAAAAAAATTTGGTCAATACGTTAGTCTGTTACGGCGTGATTGAAGAACAATCCTACTAACCAAACATTTTCACAATAATTTTAGTACGGTAAGCGCCATTTTGAAATCCTTTTTTATCGTCCTGATTTCGTTCAAAATCGATATCTGGTGTTCCCTGGGATCACTGAACTGAAAACTTTACCCAAAATTAAAAAAAAGTCAGCACCATTTTGAAATTCTTTGTTATTGTACCGATTTCGTTCAAAATCGATATCTGACGATCCCTGGGATCGCAAAACAGGAAACTGTTACCAAAATTTTAAAAAATCTGCGCCATTTTGAAATTCTTTGTTATTGTACCGATTTCGTTCAAAATCGATATCTGACGATCCCTGGGATCACAAAACAGGAAACTGTTACCAAAATTTTAAAAAATCAGCGCCATCTTGAAATTCTTTGTTATTGCACCGATTTCGTTCAAAATCGATATCTGACGATCCCTGGGATCACAAAACAGGAAACTGTTACCAAAATTTAAAAAAATCAGCGCCATCTTGAAATTCTTTGTTATTGCACCGATTTCGTTCAAAATCGATATCTGACGATCCCTGGGATCACAAAATAGGAAACTTTTACCAGAATTTTAAAAAGTCAGCGCCATGTTGAAATTCTCTGTTATTGTACCGATTTCGTTCAAAATCGATATCTGACGATCCCTGGGATCACAAAACAGGAAACTGTTACCAAAATTAAAAAAAATCAGCGCCATCTTGAAATTCTTTGTTATTGCACCGATTTCGTTCAAAATCGATATCTGACGATCCCTGGGATCACAAAACAGGAAACTGTTACCAAAATTTTAAAAAATCAGCGCCATCTTGAAATTCTTTGTTATTGTACCGATTTCGTTCAAAATCGATATCTGGGGTTCCCTGGGATCACAAAATAGGAAACTTTTACCAGAATTTTAAAAAGTCAGCGCCATGTTGAAATTCTCTGTTATTGTACCGATTTCGTTCAAAATCGATATCTGGTGTTCCCTGGGATCACTGAACTGAAAACTTTACCCAAAATTAAAAAAAGTCAGCACCATTTTGAAATTCTTTGTTATTGTACCGATTTGGTTCAAAATCGATATCTGGGGTTCCCTGGGATCACAAAATAGGAAACTTTTACCAGAATTTCAAAAAAGTCAGCGCCATGTTGAAATTCTCTGTTATTGTACCGATTTCGTTCAAAATCGATATCTGACGATCCCTGGGATCGCAAAACAGGAAACTGTTACCAAAATTTTAAAAAATCTGCGCCATTTTGAAATTCTTTGTTATTGTACCGATTTCGTTCAAAATCGATATCTGACGATCCCTGGGATCACAAAACAGGAAACTGTTACCAAAATTTTAAAAAATCAGCGCCATCTTGAAATTCTTTGTTATTGCACCGATTTCGTTCAAAATCGGTATCTGACGATCCCTGGGATCACAAAACAGGAAACTGTTACCAAAATTTAAAAAAATCAGCGCCATCTTGAAATTCTTTGTTATTGCACCGATTTCGTTCAAAATCGATATCTGACGATCCCTGGGATCACAAAACAGGAAACTGTTACCAAAATTTTAAAAAATCAGCGCCATCTTGAAATTCTTTGTTATTGTACCGATTTCGTTCAAAATCGATATCTGGGGTTCCCTGGGATCACAAAATAGGAAACTTTTACCAGAATTTTAAAAAGTCAGCGCCATGTTGAAATTCTCTGTTATTGTACCGATTTCGTTCAAAATCGATATCTGACGATCCCTGGGATCACAAAACAGGAAACTGTTACCAAAATTAAAAAAAATCAGCGCCATCTTGAAATTCTTTGTTATTGCACCGATTTCGTTCAAAATCGATATCTGACGATCCCTGGGATCACAAAACAGGAAACTGTTACCAAAATTTTAAAAAATCAGCGCCATCTTGAAATTCTTTGTTATTGTACCGATTTCGTTCAAAATCGATATCTGGGGTTCCCTGGGATCACAAAATAGGAAACTTTTACCAGAATTTTAAAAAGTCAGCGCCATGTTGAAATTCTCTGTTATTGTACCGATTTCGTTCAAAATCGATATCTGGTGTTCCCTGGGATCACTGAACTGAAAACTTTACCCAAAATTAAAAAAAGTCAGCACCATTTTGAAATTCTTTGTTATTGTACCGATTTGGTTCAAAATCGATATCTGGGGTTCCCTGGGATCACAAAATAGGAAACTTTTACCAGAATTTCAAAAAAGTCAGCGCCATGTTGAAATTCTCTGTTATTGTACCGATTTCGTTCAAAATCGATATCTGACGATCCCTGGGATCGCAAAACAGGAAACTGTTACCAAAATTTTAAAAAATCTGCGCCATTTTGAAATTCTTTGTTATTGTACCGATTTCGTTCAAAATCGATATCTGACGATCCCTGGGATCACAAAACAGGAAACTGTTACCAAAATTTTAAAAAATCAGCGCCATCTTGAAATTCTTTGTTATTGCACCGATTTCGTTCAAAATCGGTATCTGACGATCCCTGGGATCACAAAACAGGAAACTGTTACCAAAATTTAAAAAAATCAGCGCCATCTTGAAATTCTTTGTTATTGCACCGATTTCGTTCAAAATCGATATCTGACGATCCCTGGGATCACAAAACAGGAAACTGTTACCAAAATTTTAAAAAATCAGCGCCATCTTGAAATTCTTTGTTATTGTACCGATTTCGTTCAAAATCGATATCTGGGGTTCCCTGGGATCACAAAATAGGAAACTTTTACCAGAATTTTAAAAAGTCAGCGCCATGTTGAAATTCTCTGTTATTGTACCGATTTCGTTCAAAATCGATATCTGACGATCCCTGGGTTCGCAAAACAGGAAACTGTAACCAAAATTTTAAAAAATCAGCGCCATTTTGAAATTCTTTGTTATTGCACCAATTTCGTTCAAAATCGATATCTGACGATCCCTGGGATCACAAAACAGGAAACTGGTAGCAAAATTTTAAAAAATCAGCGCCATTTTGAAATTCTTTGTTATTGTACCGATTTCGTTCAAAATCGATATCTGACGATCCCTGGGATCACAAAACATGAAACTGTTACCAAAATTTAAAAAAATCAGCTTCATCTTGAAATTCTTTGTTATTGCACCGATTTCGTTCAAAATCGATATCTGACGATCCCTGGGATCACAAAACAGGAAACTGTTGCCAAAATTAAAAAAAATCAGCGCCATCTTGAAATTCTTTGTTATTGCACCGATTTCGTTCAAAATCGATATCTGACGATCCCTGGGATCACAAAACAGGAAACTGTTGCCAAAATTTTAAAAAATCAGCGCCATCTTGAAATTCTTTGTTATTGCACCGATTTCGTTCAAAATCGATATCTGACGATCCCTGGGATCACAAAACAGGAAACTGTTGCCAAAATTTAAAAAAATCAGCGCCATCTTGAAATTATTTGTTATTGCACCGATTTCGTTCAAAATCGATATTTGGGGTTCCCTAGGACCACAAAACAGGCAACTGGTATTAAAATTAACAAAAATCAGCGCCATTTTGAAATTATTTGTAATTGAACCGATACCGGTTTTATGATTCTTTCTAGGGATCGTCAGAACGAAAAATTTTAAACGGAATCGGTTCAATAACAAAGAATTTAAAAATGGCGCTGATTTTTTTAATTATGGTAAAAGTTTTCTATTTTGTGATCCAAGGGATCCCCAGATATCGATTAGGAATGAAATCGGTATGATAACAAAGAATTTCAAAATGGCGTTGACTTTTTTATATGCTGGTAAAAGTTTCCTATTTTGTGATCCCAAGGAACCCCAGATATCGATTTTGAACGAAATCGGTACGATAACAAAGAATTTCAAAAAGGCACTAATTTTTTTCAAATTTTGGCACCAGTTTCCTGTTTTGTGATCCTAGGGATCGTCAGATATCGATTTTGAACGAAATCAGTTCAATAACAAAGAATTTCAAAATGGCACTGATTTTTTTAAATTTTGGTATCAGTTTCGTGACTTGTGATCTTAGGGATCGTCAGATATCGATTTTGAACGAAATCGGTTCAATAGCAAAGAATTTCAAAATGGCGCTGATTTTTTAAAATTTTGGTAACAGTTTCCTGTTTTGTGATCCTAGGAATCCTCAGATATCGATTTTGAACGAAATCGGTTCAATAACAAAGAATTTCAAAATGGCGCTGATTTTTTAAATTTTGGTAACAGTTTCGTGTCTTGTGATCTTAGGGATCGTCAGATATCGATTTTGAACGAAATCGGTTCAATAGCAAAGAATTTCAAAATGGCGCTGATTTTTTAAAATGTTGGTAACAGTTTCCTGTTTTGTGATCCTAGGAATCCTTAGATATCGATTTTGAACGAAATCGGTTCAATAACAAAGAATTTCAAAATGGCGCTGATTTTTTAAAATTTTTGTACCAGTTTCCTGTTT
The DNA here is from genome assembly GCA_964035005.1 of Erebia palarica. Taxonomy (NCBI): domain Eukaryota; kingdom Metazoa; phylum Arthropoda; class Insecta; order Lepidoptera; family Nymphalidae; genus Erebia; species Erebia palarica. Next base: position 27,501,293 of record OZ035985.1, on the reverse strand, counting down.
TGTAATCCCAGGGATCGTCAGATATCGATTTTGAACGAAATCGGTGCAATAACAAAGAATTTCAAGATGGCGCTGATTTTTTAAAATTTTGGTAATAGTTTCCTGTTTTGTGATCCCAGGGATCGTCAGATATCGATTTTGAACGAAATCGGTGCAATAACAAAGAATTTCAAGATGGCGCTGATTTTTTTAAATTTCGGGTAAAGTTTTCAGTTCAGTGATCCCAGGGAACCTCAGATATCGATTTTGAACGAAATCGGTACGATAACAAAGAATTTCAAAATAGCGCTGCTTTTTTTAAATTTTGGTACCAGTTCGCTGTTTTGTGATCCCAGGATCGTCAGATATCGATTTTAAACGAAATCGGTTCAATAACAAAAGAATTTCAAAATTGCGCTGTTTTTTTTTAATTTTGGTACCAGTTTCCTGTTTTGTGATCCCAGGGATCGTCAGATATCGAATTTGAACGAAATCGGTGCAATAAAAAAGAATTTCAAGATGGCGCTGATTTTTTAAAATTTTGGTTACAGTTTCCTGTTTTGTGATCCCAGGGATCGTCAGATATCGATTTTGAACGAAATTGGTGCAATAACAAAGAATTTCAAAATGGCGCTGATTTTTTAAAATTTTGGTAACAGTTTCCTGTTTTGTGATCCCAGGGATCGTCAGATATCGATTTTGAACGAAATCGGTTCAATAGCAAAGAATTTCAAAATGGCGCTAATTTTTTAAAATGTTGGTAACAGTTTCCTGTTTTGTGATCCTAGGAATCCTCAGATATCGATTTTGAACGAAATCGGTTCAATAACAAAGAATTTCAAAATGGCGCTGATTTTTTAAAAATTTGGTAACAGTTTCCTGTTTTGTGTTCCTCGGGATCCTCAGATATCGATTTTGAACGAAATCGGTTCAATAGCAAAGAATTTCAAAATGGCGCTGATTTTTTAAAATGTTGGTAACAGTTTCCTGTTTTGTGATCCTCAGATATCGATTTTGAACGAAATCGGTACAATAACAGAGAATTTCAAAATGGCGCTGACTTTTTTAAAGTTTGGTACCAGTTTCCTGTTTTGTGATCCCAGGGATCCTCAGATATCGATTTTGAACGAAATCGGTTCAATAACAAAGAATTTCATAATGGCGCTGATTTTTTTAAATTTTGGTAACAGTTTCCTGTCTTGTGATCTTAGGGATCCTCATATATCGATTTTGAACGAAATCGGTACATTAACAGAGAATTTCAAAATGGCGCTAGCTTTTTAAAATTTGTTACCAGATTTTTGAAACACGTGTTTCAGGATTTTTGGAAATTCCACCCCCAAGGAATTTTTGAAAATTTCACCCAAGCTAAGCAGGGGTGCGTCTGCTAGTATTTACTATAATAATGTGGCGCGGAGGCATAGATATTATGTAGTAAATAAATAATCAAATATTTCAAGTAACAAAATTGATTAGTTGCCTATAAAATCGAGCGTAGAGCGTAGTGCTATATATGCGTACAGATATATGCTGTAGTGTGGCGAGTTATATACCTAAAGTTGGCTGCGGCCTGATTGTATAAGGACCCTTAAAGGTATCCTAATAGAGTCAGAGTCAGTTCATCTATATAACAATTACAAAAAGCATTCTAAAATTGCTTAGGTGATTGCCCTAATAGTTTTAATAAACTACTTTTTGTCTGTTACACACTTTCTAACATGAGAATCTGCCGAATGTAATAACTCAAAATCTTGTTCTTCAATGATTGAAGCTTTATACACTCCGTTGGACATCATCCTCAACCGTTAGACATCCACTTCTGGCACATCAGTATGGTCATAATGAAAATAATATCAATATTAATTAATATTCATTAATTGACGGCGAATCATGACTCAGCATAGCTCATCAAGCTGTCAAATGTAACATTTAACAAATCGTTTAAAATCCATCAGTCTTATCATGTATGTGATTATGACCATATGGATTGAATTGATCGATTTCGGTAATCAGAGAATGTATAAATGTGCAGACACACTATTATGTAGCGTCGCAATAGAACACGAGCGGAGTCGTATCTATTACGTTTTTACGGTTCAACCAAATATGTAGAAAACCCGATTGCAACAGTTGCGAGCCAACAACGTTGGGCTAATCGCAAACAAATTGTAACATCATTGGCAATTCGATATAATTGCTTAATTGTGAAAAACAAAAAGAACATAATTGTTATCGAATAATGCAACTAACTGCCATTAAATAGGGATCACCTGTATTAGTGTATCCTGCATATTTTTATTAACTTAGGTACTAGGTTTTACCTTCGGAATCACGCGCGTTATTTCGGGTCATGGAATACGTTATATCTTTGATTTCCTGAACGCTGAGCGGTTTTGATTTGGATATACTAGGTAAGTTTTCTCTATCCTAGTAGTTATTTTGCGTATGCTAGTGCAGACTACAATAATTGATGGTAAATACTTTACGCATGAGATGGATCTTTATTATTAAAACCTTTGTTAATAATTGTCTGGCTTCAAAACTAATATTATTTTTGACAGTGATTGATGCATTTTCGCGTCTCGTTCGTTTATGTATAGCTAATAATATGGAATCTGCTATTTTAATCTTGTTTATATGGTATTTTTATTATTAAAAGGGTGCACTTAATCTCATTTACATTCCACACATAATTGGGGTTCTAGAGACGTTTAGGTAAAACACATTTTTGTTGTAACAATTTACTAAAGTGTTTGTGTAGTATAATAATAAATATAAACTTGTAAGTTAACAAAGTTAAGATTATAAATGAATATAATACCGAGATAAAAATATCATAATTTCTTACATTATTTTCTTCTCTATATTATTTATATCAAACCCATACCCCGAATGGGGAGTGATACACTATCAATACCGTATCGCGATTCTGGTATCGTAGGATTTCAAGATCACTCGGATACAATATGCCAATAAAACTGACACCTTCAGTACCATCAATAATTTCCTCGGTACAGTATCACCGTGTCACGTGAATATGAACTTTCAGTTACTTCATGGCATAGTACCGAACGCTAAATCTGTCCCAATAAGCTGGTAACTAGTCAAGGGCGAAGCCTGCCGCTTGACCAGGAAGACCAGACCAGCGGCAATTTAGAAATAACAATATCCCAAACCGCCACTGCCGGGGATCGAAGTTCGTACCCGTTGCCACATAAGACAACAATGCTCACTACTGGGAGGTCGTACAAAATGTAGTACGCGCCTTTCAGATGCGCGGACGGTGGTGGCCAGAATACTTAAGACATGTTCTGTAGTAAACTGTTGGCTTCTAGACTTTGTATTGTTGACAATTTATTTTTTCCACCTTATTAATATAAACTGCTAAATTCAAGTTTAACTTTAGATATTATGACTTTTGCTTGCATAGCCTATCTTAAGTTATAGTATAAAAATCGTATTATAGTTTATTTGAGTTATAATTATTGTTAACTATGTTAATTTTATGATTAATTGAAATATTATTTATTGCTATAAAAATTTTTATTTTATAAAATGTATCATATTATAATAGATTATATTATTATGAAAGTACAACGTTATATTTCTTTATCCTCGAGATTCGCGCCTTCAAAAACCCTACACAAGCATAGAATAAACCCTATATATAGGCTTTTTGCAGCGGGAGAATTTCATAATCACATAGGAAATCAGAAATTTTACGCGGACGAAGTCGCGGCCGACCTGTAGTATTATAAAATACGAGTATAATAATATAACCTTATGTTTAATATACGTAATGGTAACAATACAAAACATCGCCGAAACATTTTTGTGCTACAACGCATAATTATTTATCCATAGTACACTTAACAGCCGTGGCGTCGCTTGTGGCCCAGTATGACGTCAGCCTGGCTTTTAATAATTATTAAAACTACTGGTAACGGCAATATTTCATAAACCCTGATTATTCAGTCTGCTCGTGGTGTAGAATTATTATATAATACACTCTGAAGATTTCGAAGCTACGGCCAAGTCAGACCGAGTATGTTTCGACAAAAAATGCAACAAACTGATTGCAATATTAAAACGCCCACGTCCTACAAAAAATAGGTCAAAAACGTATACAGAAAAGAGATACGTCAGCATACACAGTATGCGATAGCGATAGTCTTAATGGTAAATAAGTATTTTTTGTTATTTCTACACTTTGTAGCATCCATGCGAGTCTTTACAAATATAACCTGTTTTTATCTGTAACAATCGGGTAAAAATAAGGTCAAAATTGTAAAGTTACGTTTTAGGTTATGTTTTCGTATTTCCGTTCAGTTCGGCTTTTGCAGCCTAACACAAAGCTATACACCATCGTTGATAAGTTAAACTAATTTTTTCGTAAGCTATGAGCACAGTTACCACTTTTTCTAATTAAGATTTCGTACGACTGTGGGCGAAAAAATAACGAAAAAGGATTGTTTGACCTCTACTATCTTAGAGGTCCAACAAAAGAAAGTAATACGCTGAGCAGAACAAGAAAAGCGATTTTCTCGCTGTGTCACTCCTTGGCATTAGCGTATATACTCATTTCGCTCACCTGTGGCATTATTATTAGATTTTCTTCTCTCGTCTTGTTATATATGTCACCGTAAGATTGCAAAAACCGTTAAATTGTAATCTAACTGGCGAAATTTATTTATTCAATGAAATATTATCATATTGAATATTGTTTTTATTATTTAATAGCCTTGATTTTATTGACCCGCGTGGCGTGAAAAGTACTAGTAGTAAGTAGAGTATTTAACGCTGTCATAAACCCTGTCTGGGTGCCCCTAAAGCCCGCACTTTACTAGATGAATCTGCTTTTGAGGGGTGACGTACGAGGCGCGGGCGTGAGACACGTATCGTCTGCGTATTATTTATAAAGTTTTCCATATTACACTACACTTTTTCAAGGGACCCTTACCCTGATCAGTGTAGTGTAATAAGATTTAGGGACATCGGGTCGTCCCGGTCTGCCGTGCTCTGCCGACCGGGCAATGTAGTAACTCCTAGGGTGGTTAGGGAGCTCAGTCGTCGCACGACCAGCGTAGGAGTAGTTGCTTCTCCGGCTCGCGCGAGCGATTTTGACGTACTAAGTTTACTTTGTGCCATCTAGGTTCTCGTTCAAACTAAGTTAGGGCCCGATGGTTAGTGCAGTGTAATAGCGGCGCCAAAACTAGCAGCCACGCCCACCCTTACCACAGGGCCCTCGAATAAGTGTGGTGTAATAGGCCCATTATCCCGATTTCGAATTAACGTATAGGGTGGTCTTTGTAATATGTAACATGATAATAGTCGTTAAACATGAACAAACATGAAACAATAGTCGGTAAAGCCCGCCAGCCCGCATTGGAACAGCGTGGTGGGTCTAAGACTTAGACTCTAAGCTTTATGAGAAAGCCTCCTCTCTCCTATGAGAGTGGAGGCCTGTGCCCAGCAGTGGGACGTTAATGGGCTGTAGTGGTAGTGGTTGTCTTTGTCAGCAGTATTAGGAAGCGCCGAACTCCGAGGGTTTGCTCACAACTTGGAGCGCTCCGCATGCAGCAGCACGTCGTGCATATCGTGCAACGCGCGCTCGAGCGCTTCGCGGTATTTAACGGCCGCGGTGGCTGGGTGCGCCGCGAACGCCGCGGTCGCGAAGTTGACGTCGTTGTCTCGCGGATTGTAGCACGTCGAATACCCGTCGGCCACGAGCGGCCCGTAGCACATGAATCCGTCGCACTTGCACGCCACCTGAAAACGAAAGGGAACTCTTTTTAAATTGCGTATTTGACAACTAGTCAAATCAGCAACTTTTTTTGAAACGTCAAAACGCGTGCTTAGTAAGGATTTTGTATGAAATTTTAAGTTGTGACGTCATCAAAGTTCAATAATCAATCAATCAATAATCTTTATTTGGAACATATTATAAATGGTTTACAATAGTTGACAACGGTGGCACTGCAATAGTGTAAACTGTGCTGCAGATGCCACCGCCCACCTCCGAGTTTCAATGCACATAATAATAATAATGTTCCTCTTACATGCAATTATAGAAAGTTACAAAAGAGAGAGGCATGTGTGTGCGTGTGTGTGCGTGTGTGTGTGTTTGTGTGTGCGTGCGTGTGGGTGTGTTTGTGCGTTTGGGTGTTTATGTGGGTGTGGGTGTGGTGGGTGTATGCGTATGCGTGTTTGTGTGTGTAGAAAAGAGGATATAAATTAGTGTGTATGTTTATTGATAATTTTTAAGTGATTGTTTTAGCATACTAATTAAGGCATAACTCTTCGATTTGGTCATAATTCATTTGCAGTAGCCATGTGGAAATTTTTGTTTTAGCGATGTGTTTAATCAAGGGGTAGATATTTAAGTGCTTGTTGATTTTATTGTATAAGAAGTTAGCTAGAAATGAATGTTGGTGTTTGAAGAAAGTTGTTCGGGGCCTGTATTTGGTAGTAAAAACTATATCGCTTCTGCGTTTCTTAGCCTGGAATGTGGGATCAAATACCAGGGAAGAATGTGTCCTGAGGGTAATAGATAAGAGGAACAACTGTCGAACTGTAAGTACTTTGCCAGTGGCATATAGTAAGTGGGTCGGAAAACGATAGTGTTTATGATACATGACTTTGAGAACTGACCTCTGTGCCCGTTCAAGATGAATTAAATGGGTTTTGCCAATACCTCCCCACACAGAAATGCAGTACGACAATATAGATTGACACAGAGCGAAATAGATAGCCTGAAGTAGGTCAGGTTTGAGTACATTCCTTAATTTTTTAAACACCCATATAAGTTTTCTTACGCGCCCTGTTAATTGGTTGATTTGAGGAACCCATGACAGATGCTCATCAAGAATGATTCCTAGATATTTGATATGCTGTACTCGTTCAATCTGTGGACAATTACATGTTTTGGAGGAAGTGTCATTACAGTTATGTGCTTGGATTTTGTATTTTGACCCAGTAGGTAAATCAGTTCTTTTTGAAATTGAAAATGCTAGGTGCTTGGTTTTACTTGCGTTGAGTGTTAGCAGATTAAACTTTAGCCAATGGATAACAGTCTGAAAACCCTCTTGTGCCAGTGAGTAGGCTTCCTCCCAACTCTCTCCTTGAAATACAATAGCCGTATCATCCGCGAATGTAAATATGTTTCCGTTTTTTAACTGGATTTGGCACAGATCGTTTATGTAGATCAAGAAGAGAGTTGGCCCTAGGATGCTTCCCTGAGGTACTCCGTACTCGACTGAAATATCATCGCTAAGATTGTTTTCGATCTTAATTTTCTGAACTCTGTCGGATAGGTAACTCTTAAAAAGATTTAAAGCTGTACCACGAATTCCAAACGATTCTAGTTTGTCTAAAAGGGAAGGAACAGAAACGGTATCGAAGGCTTTTGCAAGGTCTAAGAATATTGCCAAGCACTTATTTTTTCGATCCAGATTATTTGAGATGGCATCGACGAGTTTGGTGACTGCGTCTTCTGTTGACCTGCCTGCTCTGAATCCGTATTGGTTATTTGATATTAGACCAAATTGGTTCAGAAATTTGTTAAGTCTATTGTTTATCAGCTTTTCAAAAATTTTAGATAGGGCTGGCAAGACAGAAATTGGACGGTAATTACTTACAACATTTCTATCCCCCCCTTTGAATACCGGATGAATAATTGCTCTTTTAAATGCCTTAGGGAAGATACCCCTATCGATACATGTATTAAAGATGTATGTTAATACGGGAATTATTTTATGTCTTATTTTTTTTAACAGTAATGATGGTATACCGTCCCAACCCGTGGCACAATCGTTTTTCAAGTTTAGTATTAAGGTTTCAATTTCTGATTCCTCTGCGGGCAACAAAACAATAGAATTGGCACAGCTAGAGGAGTTTCGAGTAACGTTTTGTATAGTGTTATTACTCGCAGATGAAACAGATCTGATATTCTCAGCGAGGGTTTTACCAACATTCGCGAAATAAGAGTTGACTGCATTAACAGATTTAAAGGGTGTGTTTTCTACCGTTAGAAGTTCACTTGACGAGTGATTGTTATTAGAAAAATCAGCAATTCTACTAATACACTGCCAGATCTTAGCAGAGTTTTTACCACTTTTTTGAATTTCAGATTGTTCATACTGTTGTTTAAGTTTTTTTATTAAATTATTGCAAAAATTCCTATATCTCTTGTAAGTAGTCTGTAGGATTTCATTGTTGGGGTATCTACGAGCTCTGCAATGAAGTTTGTCGCGGTTGCGAATACACTTTACTAAGCCCGGGGTAATCCAAGGTTTTAACGGTCTATGTTTACCTTTTATAGTAACTTGAACAGTATGCTCTTGTATTTTTTGTGATATAGTAGAAATTAGGGTGTCAACTAAATGATCAGAATCTTGTGACTCATAGATCCATGAAAATTCAGTATTATCTAGGTCCAGGGCTACCAGGTCCCAGTTGGTTTTAGTTTGGATATGTATAGTTTTTGTTCGTGGGCGGCCTGTATTCATGCAAAGTAGTATAGGTAAGTGGTCAGTAATATGTGTATCAAGAATGAAAATAGTCGGTTGAGATGGTGATTTTAGCAGAATATGATCCAGACAGTTTAATTCACGGGTCGGATGGGTATGCCCTGGTAAAAACCCTAGTTCCGAAATTAAGTTTAGATATCGAGACGCATTATTATTCAAACTATTGCTAAGTTTTATATCGATGTTAATGTCACCCGAAATAACAATGCTATTGACATTTTTCAATGACGAACAAGTTCGTTCTAAAGAGTTCAAAAAACTATCAATATTATGAAATGATGGAGATCGATAAAGTGCAATGATGGCCAGCTCACAATTATTTTTAATTACAAGACAGTTGGCACCCTCAAATGCCGGCTCCTCAACTTTATAATTTAGGTATTTTCGTAAATATACAACTACACCGTCATTTTGGTTACGGTTTATCGTGGTATAGTACATCGTATAATCGGGAAGATGCGGAAGGCTTTTACTAGGATTTAGCCAGCATTCCGAAAAAATAATAATATCACAGTCAAATTTTAACCTATGTTGTAACGTTTCAAATTGTGATATATTTTTGTAAATACTCCTTATATTAAGACTTAAGATTTTTAAATTATACTTCCTATTTTTTCGATGTTCGAGTTCGATGCACTTTTTTTACTTTAATCGATAGATTAAAATGGTTATTCAAAACAAAACTAGCAACGGACGTGGATATTACGACCTTTGGGAGATCCTTTATTTTATAATCACAAAAAAATTATTTATTTCACTAGTAGTTAAATACGCAATGACAGCACCAGTCACACATTGTACTAAAATAGGCCTATTACACTTCACTTTTCACAGGGACCGTTTCACTTGAATCAATGTAGTGTAATAAAATTTAGAGAGAAATGGTCCCTAATTTGGTCCTTATTGCTGTGTAATAAGCGACGCTCTAACTTGCGGCCACGCCCACCCTTATCTCAGCGCCCTTTGAAAAGTGCAGTGTAATAGGCCTAAAAGCCTTAAAGTAGGTGGCGTAGTGGTGTCATTTGCTGATTTGTCGGTCGTTTATCCAAGCCGCGTCTATACTAATATTGTAAATGCGAAAGTTTGGATGGATGGATGTTTGTTAATCGCGCCAGAACAGCTGAACGGATCTAGATGAAATATGACACAGAGATAGATTATAGTCTGGACAACACACAGGCTATATCCCGAAAAATTTAACCATAAAAGTTTCGTAAACTTTTCAATCAACTTAGGATATGCATGAATGTGTATTAAGTTACAAGAAATGCATACCTGACTTGTAGATATTCTCATATGAGCACTTCTCACATATCCAGGGTCCGAATATAATTTCGGCAACTCGATTCCGTTTTCAATCGCAGTCAATTTTAATCCCAGTAAATGTCTATCGACGCCAAAACCTTGCAATGCCTGTAAATAAATCATTTAATTACTGTTTTTTTTTTACTTTTTTTCAGAAACATCAGAAGGTCTTAAAACATATTATATGAACGATAATCCTACAAAAGTATGCAATTTAATTACTTTATCAATAATCAAATAAAAATGTTCTTTATCTATTACTCTTTTTTTTAAATATATATATGTATATATATATATATATATATATATATATATAGCCTAGCGCTTGGCTGCAATCAGACTTGCTTGCAAGTGGTGATGCAGCCTAAGGTGGAACACGATTTGATGGAACCTATATTAAAAGGGGGAATACGGATATTTTTTTATTATGGCCTCTGTTATAATAAAACAAATCTCTAGTCTCTAGTCACTTGTCGGCTTGCGAATACGAGGCTTCACCTGCACAGTGTAGTCCTTGTGCGCCGTGACGGCCGCGCGCATGGCGGCGAGCCTGTCACGCGCGGAGGCCTGCGTGTCCAGCATGGCGCGCGCGAACGCCACGGACTCCACGGAGCACGAGCGGATGGTCTCCGTGCGCCCGCCCGCGTACATGCGCGTCGCGGCCGACTCGTAGTGCGCGCCTGGCGTCTTGTGCAGCCTGCACACCACCACAATTTATTTTTTTTATTTTTGAAGTGATAACTTCTTTAGTTGAACCTTTTATGGTAGGGGGTAAAGTTGTGGATTCGCGTCATCGAAATGCTCTGCGCCGACTTGCTCGCGTTGTTACGAAGACAAAAGGTCTCGCATATAAATTTACTACATCCATATTAAAACTTTTTTTACCTTAATTTAAGGTTTAAATATTTTACTTATTTTTTTTATTAAAAAATTGACAGTCCTAGGGAATGCCGATAGAAGTGAAAACGAATATTTAAAATTATTAAAGAAAAAAAAACTTTTTTTTAAATTCCACTACAAGTTAGTCATTGACTGCGATCTCACCTGCTCCCCTATTCTGTAACTCAGTGACTATCGAAAAATGAAAGCCACTGACATATATATTTTGTCCATTGAAGGTTTACTATGAAAAAATGAGCCAACATTTCATAGTAAATCTTCAATGGATAAAAAAGTGGCTTTCATTTTTTGATAACCACTGAGTTTCTGTAACTCGGGCTGCTGATGGTAAGTAACGATGCAGTCGAAGATGGTAGCGGGCTAACCTGTTAAGGTTGTGGCAGTGATATTATGCCCCCCCACCCCACCCCACCCCAACCTTAAAAAGGCATGAGCTATTAATATATTTACCTATAAAATGCGTACTGCATCGCCATTTGCAAATAGCTGTCCGGGCTCATCTTGTGTGACTTAATGAAGTTTTTGCCATATTTGTCATATTTGAAGCAATTCAGATCCAAGTCGGCGACCAGTCTGTAACAATAACACGGCAGTGTAGTAAGGGTACCGCGTAAAAACGATCAAACGTAGCAGAATTAGCTGCGCAATTATGTTCTTTATGAACTGTAGATATCATGATTGCATTCAAGCCTTATAAGTTGTGATACATGATACATCATCAATCTTACTTGTATACTTTCTTATAAACTCGCCGGCATATTTAGAACATAAAAAAAAGGTTTGATATCAGTATCATATAAGGTTGCTGGCTGGTTTATACGTATTTAATTTAAAAATAAATATTTTCAAATTAAGAAAACAACTGAACATCACATTTTATGCAATTGTTTTAATTTTATTCAAATACACCTTATCTGGAGCGAACTTCGAGTATTTCTTCCTTCTGAGTTTGATTTAAAATTTCATTGAAATACTGTTTTTTGTTAGTTTTTTTTAATCGCGTATCTTTCTGGAGTTGATGACTGAATTATGCCTGACTTAGCCCCAACGGAGATTGCCAGGGCACTCGAAATGCGAAGAAATGGTCAAACCTACAGAGTGATATCCAGAGATCTTCGTCGACCAGTTTCAACGATCCATCGCAGTATCCAACGGTTCAGGGAGACCGGTACTTATGTGAGAAGAGCAGGACAAGGCAGAAAAAGACGCACTTCGAGTAGGGATGATCGTTTCATTCGGCTTCGTGTACGTAGGAACACCCGTTTGACGGCCGTCCAAGCCCGACATGAGTTAGAAGCAGTGCGGGGTGTAACCGTAAGTGAGCGTACGGTACAAAGAAGGCTCGAAGAAGCTGGTTTGAGTTCATTTGTGCCCGCCAAGGCTCCAAGGCTCGAGGTAAATCATCGTAGAAACAGGTTACCTTTTGCTCAGGAACATCGACTTTGGAACGCGGACTAATGGAGTAAGGTATTGTTTAGTGATGAGCGCAGAATTCTCTTAAATCAAATTGACGGCAGGCAAAGAATATACAGACGCAAAGGAGAACGATACATTCAGACAAATTTTGAAACTACAGTTGCATATGGTGGTGGATCAATAATGGTTTGGGCGGGCATTTGTTTGGGAGTTCGCACAGACTTGGTAGTGATTGAAAGAGGGAGTCTGACTGCAGACCGCTATATCAGAGAAGTTTTAGATGAAAATGTCGTACCGTTTGCCCCATATATCGGTGTAAATTTTGTTTTTATGCAAGATAATGCTCGGCCGCATACCGCTCGGGTAACTAAAGCTTATCTTAATGATATGAATATCACTGTTGTGGAGTGGCCGGCGAGATCACCGGATATGAACCCAATAGAGCACGTTTGGGACTTGCTGAATAGAAAAGTTAAATCCAGAATTCCAGCTCCTGCCAACGTGGGAGAACTGCGAATCGCCGTAGTTGAGGAATGGCGGAGACTATCCCAGGAGACCATCGATAACATCATTCTCAGTATGCCTATGATATTAATCACCATTTTTCTAATTTAATTAATTGTTATTTTAATATTAAATTTCACTTTTCCCGGTTACATGAAAAGTTCAAAAACTTTAAATAACAAAAGAAGTGTAGTAAGTAGATTTAAAAAAAACATTTTTTTTAAATTATGGACCTTTTTTTATGTTCCGCTAAATATGCCGGCGAGTTTATTATAAGAGCGAAAGTTAGGATGTGTGGATGGATGTTTTAACAAACAATCACGCCAGATCGGCTGAAAGGATTTGGATGAAATTTGGCACAGAAATAGATTATAGTCTGGATTAGTACATAGGCTACTTTTTATCCCGGAAAATTAAAGATTTCTCGCGGGAACCGAACCTGAATCCACGCGGTCATCAGTCTTTTATATATAAAACGATTTAACACAACTCACATGAGAAGTAACAGCTAATGGGCATGATGACTGATTTTGAAAAATGGTCAGATTATATTCGGAAGTATGTACTTATTTCAGCAGAAAAATAAGGTTTGGTAGATAAAATTGGCATTTGAAATTTAAATTTTAAAATTCACGCCAAAACGCTCGCCGGTGTCATGGCCCGTTTGAGACGTCACTATTGTTGTTACCAATGTACTCTGTGTGATTGTCAAAGCTCGAAAACAAACAATTGTGACGTCATTCGCTTCTTGGTATTTAATCCATTATGGCGGATTGCCGTATTTTATCAAAATAAATAGCAATCTCACTCGAAATAGAAAAATAAATACGTTTTATATAATCCATGAATCTTATTTCATTAGATAAATTCATAATTTCATTGATTCTTGGTTACTGTCATCATGCCTATTGTAATAATTACGATCTACCTATAGTTCGCACGCGAGCTTTGAGGAATCGGGGGCAGAGGTAACGGGCGGGTGCGCACCGCGCCCGAACCGCTTCATACGCGCGAGACGCGTGTACGCTTTATCGAGTCCTGTTTTTAATTTTGCAATACATGTACTATATATAGTACTAAGTTTCTTTGTGTGTGCAAATAGCTGTTTCATTTTTCAATTTCTTTAAGTACTGATTATTCTGATTGCGACAATGATTAATAAGATTTTACGTTCATTTTGAACAGTTCATTATAATTAAATTTTATGATACAATTTGTTTTTCCTATCCTTATTGCACATACTATCCTCATAGAATTATTATTTAATAATGAATTCAATGCATACAAAAGATACAAAAGATGTGTTAGTTTCGATAGCGTAATATCGACGAAATTACAACTCTATCGCATTACGTCAACATTCCTTAAGATTCCTTGGACCTCGCGCGCGAACTGTAAATAAGTATTACAAAAGGTATCTAAAAAATATCAACAAACAAAAACAAAAATAACGAGAAAAAATCCTAAGCAAAAATACAGAAAAGTGATTTATAATAAGTAATGTTAGCATACTTGTCCAGGCTTTGCTTTGCAGTGTTGATCATGGATGAAACTTCACCATCGACATTGAACTCCAGGCGCACGGGTTCCTTCGGGCTCGAAGACGGCGATTCGGCAGGTCTGTCTTGCTGACTGCAAAAATAACACTTTCACTTCTCGGGTAGGTGCCTTTGATACTCGATGTATTAGTTTGAATTTTACAATAAGCCGATAATAATTATTGGCTTTCATCTAAAACAAAAACCCGACTTCAAAACTATACCTATAGGTACCAACTTAAACTAAAACGTTAAAAACATTATTTAGTTTTAAGTTGCTTTTCAAAAAGCGCTGAATCAATTTAAATATAATTTATATGGGACCACTGATCTGAAGTATGATCTACCAAACAAAAAAGAATCATCAAAATTGATTCATAATTCATAATTGGCGGAATGATCGCGTAACATACATACAAAAAAAACACACAGTCGATTTGAGAACCTCCCCCTTTTTTGAAATCGGTTAAAAATACCGGCGTAACATAGACCAATAAAAGACGCGGCTGTTGGGAAGTATTTACAATTTTGCGTTTATCCTGCTGCATCACATTTCCGCTACTTATTGAAGTATTTTATAGAGCGGTATATAAATGTTCTCTACTCGGCTGGGACTCAATTCAAAAGCACTGAGCAGCCTAGTAGGTATAAATTTCTATCATATTGTGATGAAGTCTAAAACGTAAACGATTTGCGCGTTTTGCTGGAAGTTGATATTACATGGAGTAAAAAGTCTTGATTCTAGATTCAGAGATTTTGACGAATTATCTAAAGACTTACATGTAATTGATGATAAAATCGGTAAGAACAGCTATCGGTTGTCCTTCGGCCGGGGAATGTTCATATGTTAAACCAGTAACGCCGTCAGCTCCAACAATGAACTGAAAAAAATATAATAAAAAAATAAGAATTTAAAAATGTACGTTTGTCAGTCTTTCTGTCTATTCGTTACCTATATATTCGCTCATTTCTTATTCAATTGAGTTGAAAGTAAGTAACTACATTTATAGTCTGTTCTCTGTGCTGTGTAAAGTGAGTTGACCGCGAATGCTCCACCGATCCGCAGAAGAAGACAGAGTGGAAGAAGGCGACGATATGCTCACCTTCTCCCGCCATAGTGTCGGTTTCAACGTCTTAATGTAGTGTAGTCTCAGTCATATCCTAGATTTGGGACCCCGAGACGATTCTTTCTCGACGCGGACTGTGCCGCTGGTTTTTTAGTGGGTATTCTGGATGTAAGTCCCACATAACCGATTAGTGCGAAATGTATAAAAGCATTTTTCCAGAAAAAAAAAGTATTATGACATTCTACTGTCAAGGTACAATGGGAGGCATGAGAGTGGCATTGTAACGCGTGGCATTAGGTATCAGCTATTGTAACTTAATAAAACTCGATGGTTAGTAAGTGAAGATATCTATTTAATAGTCTGGGAGACTGGGAGCCTTCAGTTCAGTTTTGCATTTGACATTTTTGAAAAGTGGCACAACAGGAAGCCCTATTCACCTACTTGTATGGTCTTGTCGAACCAGCGGTTGGCGCCGTTGCTAGGCAAGCCGCCGCCGTGGATGGTCTGCGCGGCCGCCACACAGCGCCGCGCGTCGTCGTCTGCGCAGCGCCACAGCCCCGCGCCGCCGTCCAGACATAGCACCGCCAAGCTGCTCACGTCCGCTAACGAAGCCCTGTTCACCTACTTGTATGGTCTTGTCGAACCAGCGGTTGGCGCCGTAGCTAGGCGAGCCGCCGCCGTGGATGGTCTGCGCGGCCGCCACGCAGCGCCGCGCGTCGTCGTCTGCGCAGCGCCACAACCCCGCGCCGCCGTTCAGACGTAGCACCGCCAAGCTGCTCTCCACGTCCGCTAACGAAGCCCTGTTCACCTACTTGTATGGTCTTGTCGAACCAGCGGTTGGCGCCGTTGCTAGGCGAGCCGCCGCCGTGGATGGTCTGCGCGGCCGCCACGCAGCGCCGCGCGTCGTCGTCTGCGCAGCGCCACAGCCCCGCGCCGCCGTTCAGACGTAGCACCGCCAAGCTGCTCTCCACGTTCGCTAACGAAGCCCTGTTCACCTACTTGTATGGTCTTGTCGAACCAGCGGTTGGCGCCGTTGCTAGGCGAGCCGCCGCCGTGGATGGTCTGCGCGGCCGCCACGCAGCGCCGCGCGTCGTCGTCTGCGCAGCGCCACAGCCCCGCGCCGCCGTTCAGACGTAGCACCGCCAAGCTGCTCTCCACGTCCGCTAACGAAGCCCTGTTCACCTACTTGTATGGTCTTGTCGAACCAGCGGTTGGCGCCGTTGCTAGGCGAGCCGCCGCCGTGGATGGTCTGCGCGGCCGCCACGCAGCGCCGCGCGTCGTCGTCTGCGCAGCGCCACAGCCCCGCGCCGCCGTTCAGACGTAGCACCGCCAAGCTGCTCTCCACGTCCGCTAACGAAGCTCTGTTCACCTACTTGTATGGTCTTGTCGAACCAGCGGTTGGCGCCGTTGCTAGGCAAGCCGCCGCCGTGGATGGTCTGCGCGGCCGCCACACAGCGCCGCGCGTCGTCGTCTGCGCAGCGCCACAGCCCCGCGCCGCCGTCCAGACATAGCACCGCCAAGCTGCTCTCCACGTCCGCTAACGAAGCCCTGTTCACCTACTTGTATGGTCTTGTCGAACCAGCGGTTGGCGCCGTTGCTAGGCGAGCCGCCGCCGTGGATGGTCTGCGCGGCCGCCACACAGCGCCGCGCGTCGTCGTCTGCGCAGCGCCACAGCCCCGCGCCGCCGTCCAGACATAGCACCGCCAAGCTGCTCTCCACGTCCGCTAACGAAGCCCTGTTCACCTACTTGTATGGTCTTGTCGAACCAGCGGTTGGCGCCGTTGCTAGGCGAGCCGCCGCCGTGGATGGTCTGCGCGGCCGCCACGCAGCGCCGCGCGTCGTCGTCTGCGCAGCGCCACAGCCCCGCGCCGCCGTTCAGACGTAGCACCGCCAAGCTGCTCTCCACGTCCGCTAACGAAGCCCTGTTCACCTACTTGTATGGTCTTGTCGAACCAGCGGTTGGCGCCGTTGCTAGGCGAGCCGCCGCCGTGGATGGTCTGCGCGGCCGCCACGCAGCGCCGCGCGTCGTCGTCTGCGCAGCGCCACAGCCCCGCGCCGCCGTTCAGACGTAGCACCGCCAAGCTGCTCTCCACGTCCGCTAACGAAGCCCTGTTCACCTACTTGTATGGTCTTGTCGAACCAGCGGTTGGCGCCGTTGCTAGGCGAGCCGCCGCCGTGGATGGTCTGCGCGGCCGCCACGCAGCGCCGCACGTCGTCGTCTGCGCAGCGCCACAGCCCCGCGCCGCCGTTCAGACGTAGCACCGCCAAGCTGCTCTCCACGTCCGCTAACGAAGCCCTGTTCACCTACTTGTATGGTCTTGTCGAACCAGCGGTTGGCGCCGTTGCTAGGCAAGCCGCCGCCGTGGATGGTCTGCGCGGCCGCCACACAGCGCCGCGCGTCGTCGTCTGCGCAGCGCCACAGCCCCGCGCCGCCGTCCAGACATAGCACCGCCAAACTGCTCTCCACGTCCGCTAACGAAGCCCTGTTCACCTACTTGTATGGTCTTGTCGAACCAGCGGTTGGCGCCGTTGCTAGGCGAGCCGCCGCCGTGGATGGTCTGCGCGGCCGCCACACAGCGCCGCGCGTCGTCGTCTGCGCAGCGCCACAGCCCCGCGCCGCCGTCCAGACATAGCACCGCCAAGCTGCTCTCCACGTCCGTTAACGAAGCCCTGTTCACCTACTTGTATGGTCTTGTCGAACCAGCGGTTGGCGCCGTTGCTAGGCGAGCCGCCGCCGTGGATGGTCTGCGCGGCCGCCACGCAGCGCCGCGCGTCGTCGTCCGCGCAGCGCCACAGCCCCGCGCCGCCGTCCAGGCATAGCACCGCCAAGCTGCTCTCCACGTCCGCTAACGAAGCCCTGTTCACATTGTCTGGAAAAGATTTCGATAATAATCCAAAGTAATATATTAAATCAAATATTAATTTATTCAATTTAGGTACACTGATTGACGTGAATTACTTACATATAAAACATGATGATGATAATCAGTTACGGTATCTTACGATATAGTCAATTCGACATGATACATTCTGTCTGTGGCTAAGCGCTCAAGACGAACTATTGTCGTAGGACAGTAGTACTACTACTTAGTCGTAGTTCTGGTAATTCATGTCAGTTATGTGATTCTCTAGATGTAGGTCTAATTGCCGCACTCAGAGTCGTTTAATCATTACGTAAGGAACTCCTTATTATAGATCTCAATACAAAATCTATTAGTTTGAGTTCCTTATTTTATACAAATATTAACTGGACCCAATATATCGTAATTTGGAAGATTTTATTAAGAATATTATAATAATCCAAACCTTTAGATAAAAGTTGATAAGCCTTTGCCCACACATCCCTGTTTTCAGACGTAAGAATACCGATGGGATTACTGCTTGGCACTGAAGATAAATCCACAACTTTTTTTAATAATTTAGCAATCTGATAATCATTTAACCTTTTACCATCACTGCCCCAAAGATCCACATGGAAAATCTGAAAGTTCATAGAATTATTTGAATAATCAAAGCTCAGGTAATAAAAAAAACATTAATTTTAGTATATTTATTGGTAAAGAATGTTTACTAATGAGACCCCAGATTTCTATTATTATGTACATAATATGTATTTGAATAATGCTGTATGTTGATAAAACTTAACATAGATAAGATGAATACCAGATATGAACAGACTTGACTACATAGGTATGTTTGCAATCAATAAAAAATTATTTTGGATATTTTATCTAGATAAAAATTTTTGTTATGACTGCTAAAAAATCAACATATTTATCTTTCCTTTAACAATGCAACATGCTATAATTACTTGTAAATCTTTAATATTGTATGTCATTTATCATAAGTAAGAACTATTTGAAATAAATAAATATCTTACATGGTTATTATGTATAACAGTTACATATTTTGTATCATTAAATGATAATTTATCTCTCTTTTCATATGGTATACGACATGTACCAAATATCTTCTTGTATTGTGCCATATCTAGCGGACTTTTTCCCATCATCTCAACAGGAATTTTATCACTAAAAATACAAGATATTAGTTTTAGAGTGGTACATTCTTAAGACTTATCATAAATGGCACAAGTTGTCCTACGTGAAATAAATAATTTCATTATTATTTTCATTTTTGGACAATAAACATGAATTTTCGATTATTTCTAAAAGAAAGGTATTTTCTTGTCACAATTTTTCGTGTGGAAAGGATAGCAGTAGGTTTGTTTAGATTAGACTAAAAAAATTCAAGTTAAACCAACTCAGCCACAGTTAACAGTCTTGAAAACTACTGAACCTATTTTGATGACACTTCCGTGTTCCCTAAGTTGAAGTGAATGTAAGCCAATAAAAAAGAATGGTCAAAATACAATTAATAGAAATTTTGTATATTTTTTGGGAAGCCCTTATAGATTAGGTATCAGGTTTAGGTAGGTTTTTTATTGTACCGGGACAAACTTTAAATTAGATAGATTGTTTTTAACTTACTAGTCTTTTCTGATGAAAACTGCACCATAAAAAACAGTCTCCAAAAAATATATTTTTTCACTATATTAACTCCAAAAGAGCACTTTTCTGCCTTAATTCAATGAACGAATGCTATTTTTTTACTCGTAAAAATAAATAGTTTAGTCAAAACATAAATTAATTAAAGATTCAATAGTTATTTTTTTAAAGAAAATAAATCATAAAAAAATATTGCATACGGTAAAAAACAGATTTCTGAACGTTTCGTGAGTCAATTAAATAGAATTGCCAAGCCACAGGGTTCTGAATTCAAAGACTCATTTTTCCCTCTGAGTGATCAAAAATGACTTTGCTTCACTGGTTCTAAAAGGTGATCTTATTGAGCTAATGTGCTTAAGATACAAGTTTTAAACTTAGCCGAATAAAAACAGTAGCATGTACCAAGAAATATATGCAATAGTCACTGTTTCGTTTATGTGTCACCAATACCGGGATCCCGGTATTAGACATTTCAATACCGGTATTGAAAACGGACAAAAAAGTCCGAGATCCCGGTATTGGAAGCCCTAGTTCATACATGTCAAATTGATAACCTTTCTTTGAAGTTGGACTAATAATTACTCTTATTCAGCTTTCCTGCATGCAACACTGACTAGAATCACGCATTCATACATTGCAATACATTTGCATCCATTCAGCTTTGCATAGCTAAATGGACTTTGCATGCATCTAAACCGAAAACACCAGATATTGTATAGACAAGTTGAAGTAAATAAGTTTAATTAGTAGTCCCTAAATGCAGCAAAATTATTGTTTTACTATTTAGTTTTAAACTTAGTCATCCTGTCTCCAATGCAGAAATATCTATAAATCTGCACACAGAATTTGTAATGTATAAAAAATAAAATCAATCAATCAATTAAACTTTAGTTCACTAACTTGTCTATTAATGCCTTATAATCCAAAGCTGCAAGTAGTGTTTTAGCAGCATATTTGAGCTGATCTTCTTGACTGTTAAATTTTCTGAATGGAAAAACTAGACCAGGACTCGAGAATACAACAACCGGATCTCTATACTCCAAGTAAGCGGTATTGAGCCACCATTCTTCTAGCCAGTTTTCACGCTGGCCAGCCCGCTTTTCCAGTAAACCCTAAAACAATATTTTGAAAACTTATTGAGTGAGTACTTACTAAACTAAACTCCAGTGGGCGAGTGATTTGCATACCACTCACCAAACCAGGGCAGCCTCATATTTTATACTTATGCCTCTTCATTAGACTGCTGCTTTCTTAGGAAGCTTTAAATACAACGCAACAAAATGTTGGAATAATCTCCCACCGCCTTACAGAAATCTTAGAACCATCAGCAGCTTTAAGCATAAATAAAAAAAGTTTCTTTTAAATATTCAATATCAATAAATACCTTTATAAATTACTTTTTTATTATTATTTAGATTTTAGACTACAGCCAGTGAGAGTGTACTATTTTATTGTTATTAAGATTTCTAATAAATTATTTTAAGATTTTTTTTTAAAGAATATTTTAAGCTGTGTACATAATCATTATTATAATTTTTTTCTAGTTTAGTTATACTCTTACATCATTAAGTCATAAGTTTAATTTATTATTCACAATTTACTAGTATTTACAAAACCTATTTTTGATTCAGTTTTCTCCAAAGATTTTCCTTTTACACCAACATAAGTTATTATCATACTCTGTCAAAAATATAAAGGCTATATCATTGACGTTCGCATCGAAAGGCGGTCACTGAAAATCAGCATTGGGACACCTGGCACCTCAGACGCAAGTGCTGACGGCATCGCCAGTTTTAACTCTGAGAGGCCAGGAGCCCCAACACAAGCTGAGTGACTCACCTGTTGGTAGTGTTACACTGTTGTACAAACTTACATTTTATAATATGTATGTAACTCATTTTTAATTTTTATTTATTTTGTGCACCTGTGTTGATTGCTGCCAATAAAGATTTTTCTATTCTATTATATTCTAAATCTTTAATATTTAAATATACACATATATAATTTTTCAATTTGACCTTCCTTTAAATTTAGAGGACAATAATTATTATAAACATGGTCAATTTGGCATGAATTTTCCTTGTCACTGAATAAACCAAGAAATATTTGTAATTTAATATCATAATGCAGAACCATTTAAGTACATTAACATCCTTCACATAATGCATCAGATATATTTGCTGACTAAAATGTCCAGGGGTATGTATCTTTGTATCCAGGGATTATTTTCAGTACTTGGACGCAGGCATGCGCTGTGTGTGATGTCCAGGGGTTTATAGCAAAAGTAGGTACCAATAAAATGTTAGAACTTTAATAAAATCTTGTGATCCTCTTGATTGCAAAATTAACTTTATTTGATTTTATTTACTGAGTCTCAAACCATTTACAAAATACTTACAATTAAGTAAGTAAGTAACTTTAAGCACTTACCTGCAATTTCTGACCCACTCCACCTTCAAACTCTTTAACAAGATTGGATGTTGCAGCAAATTCTTCATCATTCAAAAATGGTTGAACTGTCTTCAGATACTTGCTTAGTGTGTCAGTTAATTTAGGTACTGGTAATCTGGGCAATTTTTGTGCTTTAGCTGATGGTTGTGTTGAGGTGTAATTACAAACAACTTGGAGAGAATTAACATAGGGTTCCAGCAAAAGCCCCCTGGATCCACACTAAAAAACACAATAACAGTCATCATACTTAATATAAACTAGATGATGTCCATGTTCTTCATTCACTTGCACTTCATCCGTGTGGGGTTTTTTGATTCATGTCGCAAGAGGGCAACGTATCTAAATGATTTTTTCCATGGACCTGTAGAGCTGCATATGCTACTTTTTATGATGGAAAATGAAGGTATACTTGTGAGAATTCAAATACTTATTCCATGAGGACAAAGTCACGATCATCAGCTAGTATTATACTCATACATACAGAATAATACTACAAAGATATTAAGTAAGACCAATTATTTAAACTTACTATTCTAAGTCCTCTTAGCATTTTGTGGTCCTGGAATACATAAGATACATTATTTGTGTTCCCAAAATGGCAATATACACATTTTTTTTTAATTTTCATCTATTAATTATGTAAGCATATGGTACAATCTTATCTATTACTTTGTGTTTATATACATATATTAATCATGAAAACGTAATAATGTAACAGTTGCTTATTATCGACTTAAGTTGTAGAAAGTATGCAGCAAGTTTATTAATAAAAAATATTTAACACTTACTTCGTACTTTAGTTTACACTTTTGTACTGTGACACTGCTATTGTTAGACATATGGAATGAACTTCAATTGTTAAAGGTAGTACGAATGTTATCACAAAAAAATGTAAATGGATATGCTAAAAGTGAAAGGGATTCCGCAAATGCCAGTTGAATAATTTACACCACATTTACACACTATAATATCACCTACCGCTCACATATAAATTTAAAAAGACGTAAAACCTGTCGTAAAAACCGGTATAGAACTTGGGTCTTCAAATATTATTAAATTTATTTGAATGTCAAATACCGTGATACAATTATAATTATAGCGATCACTTCAAGTAAATAAATAGAATACTGTACTTTATTAGTTTACCTAAATGTATTTTGAATAATGATAAGATATAAATCAGATAGAAATAAAAATAATCGTAAACTTTGAACTTTGAAGTTTCCCTTGCCAGTTTAATTTAGTGATGAGCACAAGTGTTCCGTTAAGCAACTCGGTAACGGCACTCGAGCCCTTTTACTTTAATAACTCGAGTCGATTTTCTCTTATCTTGAAGAGTCAAAACTGACTCGGCTTCGACTTTCGAGCCTTCGGCGGTCGTTTTGAGATTTGAAGGCACATCCGATTAAGAGATAAAGAATATTTTAAGAAATTAACGAGTGGCATAACTAGGTTTTTAGTTTGCAACGGTTTTAACCAACGCGTAACGTTTGAATGAATTTAATTAAGACATTTGATAGTTTTTGGTTTTTTATACACTTAAAATATTGTTTTATAAGAAAATAAGTAAACGAGAGTAAAAAGAGCAGCCCGCCGGATTATTTTAATCCGCCCACCGCACATTAGAATTTTGGAGTTTACCTCCAATCAGAATCAAACCAATCAGAGTTGATTGCCATCGTTACGCTGTAGCTGTCATTTTTACATACTATGACCCTGTATGTCCTCAACTCATGAGCTTGAACATATATAGAGTTACAGAGTAATAAAAATACCTGATACACCAAAAAACGTGAATTGAGGCATTGAGGTTAAATCTACAAACTAATAGTGATTATAATAATATTCTCTGCCACAAACGCTTCAGTCGCAACTCGAGTCCAGCTCCGAGTCACGCAAGGTATAAAAAGTGGACTCGTCCATCACTATGGCACAAGTTTGTTTGACTTTGTCACTTTGATTTCGAAATAACGGAATTAGAAGGTATTTTTTAAGTTATAGGCCTATTACACTGCACTTAATAAAGGGCCCTGTATTTAGGGGAAGGCGTGACCACAGCAATAAGACACAGGGTTACACAGCAATAAGAGGCCTATTACACTACACTTTTTCAAGAGACCCGTACACTTAAATTAGTGTAGTGTAATAAGATTTAGGAAGAAAGGGTCCCTAAAGTGGTCCTTATTGCTGTGTAGTAAGCGACGCGCAAACTAACGGCCACGCCCACCCTTCACACAGGGCCCTGTGAAAAGTGCAGTGTAATAGGCTTTTAAGGACCTATTCACGGACTTACTGCCCAAATATAATTACACTACACTAGTACAGATTAAGGGTCCCTTAAATTAGTGTAATGTAATAGGCCTATTACTTGTCTGCTTTTATGCTGCGATTTATGTAGTAAAATTCTACATCAATGTAGAATTTTATGATGCTATGCCTGTGTTGCTACGTGATGCTATGCCTGTGTATCTGTCACCGTAAGATTGTAAAAACCGTTAGATTATAATCTAACTCGCGAAATTGTAAACTGTCGAAAGATTGTGAACCGTTCAATGTTCTGAGTGTAAATTTTTGAAATATTCATAGTATTTACGTTTTGTCTGTTTCATGTAGGTTAGGTTAGGGTTCCTTATAAATAATCAGGTAGTGCTTTCAGCTTAGGTTTTATCGGGTTAATAAACCTAACAGATTATTATTTACCGAAAAAAATGCGTTAAATTTTAATCTTTCGACAGCTTGCCATTTCGCGAGTTAGATTATAATCTAACGGTTATTACAATCTTACGGTGACATATCCATTGTACATATATAAGTATAGTATCCATTAACGTGCACAACCAAGGAACAAAGTGCACAGCAGTTGCTCAGTGAACATAGCTGGCTTCTTCTGAGATTGTAATCCATACTAATATTATAAATGCGAAAGTGTGTCTGTCTGTTACGCTTTCCCGGCCCATCTTCTCAACCGATTTTGCTGAAATTTGGTATAGAGGCCTACCTCTATGTCAAGGCATAGGCATACCAAGTGATTACATTATCTCTAAACGGAAAATTCAAAAACCTTGATCCACGCGGACGAAGTCGCGGGCATCATCTAGTTCATTATATTCCACTTCTGTTTCCTACGACAGCAGCTAACATTTTCAACGATACGCGACTTGCACGAGTAAAACTTACGCGTGTAATTGAGGCCTGTCTATAGAGGTAATCATATTTGACGTGCTTCAACACGAAAAAACTCTAACTCTTGAATACGTTATACGGTACCGAAGACCTAACATCTGACATGTGGCACAATACTCACCATAAAAGTGAACATGTCATTTCATGTCTGTATCTTCACGGTTCAATGCACAGAAAAAGGAATCTACTTATGGTTCAGTCAGCCGAACCGATCCTGATTGAAATCCATACAGGGACAGAGCTAGTTTGCTTATATACCCTATTTTCCAGCAGCAAACTATATAGGTAATTACATAATAATGTTCACCAAAGTATACAAAAGACCATTAATAGTACATTATTGCAAAGGCTGGGAAATAGGCAATTGCAGGTCGAGTATGAGTTTGAAGGCCGAGCCGTAGGCGAGGACTTCACTAACACGAGACAGGCAATTGCCATTTCCGCCGAGGTATATATAGTGCTTTTCTCAAAAGAATGCAGGGAAATAAAACATAGTTTTTTACCTTTGTCGCTAAATATATATCATCTGGGGCTTTAATTAAAAATTGCTTTATGTTTTCGCCAGTAAAAATTTTCGATTTCTTGCTTTTGAGTCCGGTCGATTGTCGTTTAAGAAAAGTAGTTAAGTTCCCATAATTTTTCAAGTTAATGCTGCTTTTAACATGAACTGTACATTTCAGCATGGAATAAATTGCCCATAATGTAGATGGCTTTTTAGTTTTAGCAATCTCATTAAAATACGCCAACAATACTGTTTCGGAGAAAATGTTCACTTTTTTCTCGTTTTTCCAAGTCATAAAATTTTCATATACTTTCATGTATTTTTCTTCGGACTTCGCTGGAAGCAGGTTTTCCATTGCCAATTTGGCTTCTGATCTTAAATCTGGTGGAGTACAATCAATCTCCATTTCACTCTCTGAACCGTTGGAACTCATTTTAATCATTATTAAATTTATATTTAATAAATAAGTAAATTATCTATTTTTAATAATTTTTTTATCATCTGTGCCGACAGGCAAACGCATTTATGGCTATACAGCCACCAATTTGGTGTGCAGAGACAAGTTAACCAGAGATAGACGCACGAACTTCATAGACATTTTTGAGAAACGTAGAGGCTATACAATTTCACGTTATATCTATAGATAAAAAGCAATATCTACCTATACTTCAATTTCATTCATATTTGATTGTCTGTCTCACCTTCTTATGGCATTTAATAGGTATACATTTTTGTGCTCTTTCCCACAATTTCTATAGATGTGAAAGGCATGAATGGGTTATTATCGTAGTAATATGGCGTAGTAAATTAAGGGATGGGCCTCGAGACGGTGGTACAAAATCGTAACTAATAGTAAAAAAATAGTGTTGCACTTTTTCGTAAAATATCGTTTTTTTTATCGGTTTTCGGTAAATTACCGATTTTTATTACGGGTATCAAGCAAATATTAATTTTTCTATTCTAAGGTTATAAATAAAACAAAAAGCTTTTAATTTTTTTTATTAAATCTTTTGTATTATTTTCGTTTGAATAATATGCTAGTAAGCTTAAATTTCCGCGCGCCCTGGTCAGAAAATAAGCCTAGAACAAACTCAGCCGGGTATAATTTTTGTTATCACAATCTCACAATAATACTTAAAACTACTAGACTAGACAACTCTGAGCAATTCATTCATAAATAGGTTAATTATATGTTTAAAAACAACTTAGATTTTAAGAGACATCTCTCAGATAATATTACCATGTTTTGAGAAATATCCAATAACATGGGTAGCTTGGAATGAATTACTATATTTTAGTCGTTTTCTGACCAATGTTTCATGCTGAACAAAATTCAATGCCTTGGAGGAACCACACAAGACGCCCCCCGATTATAATGAGAAGCAGGGTCGAGTATGACTTGATTTAAATAATAATACTTATTTTGATTGTCAGAAAATACAATAAGTAAAATACTTAATTAACATAATAGATAAAATATTTATAACGCTAAGCGTGCCACTATTGTACTCAGAATATAAATTGTTGGGATTTTTTTAAAAATTATAATAATTATAACAACAATAGGCACTTTTTGCTTGATGTGTACCTATGAGACAATAATAGAAAGTATATAACGGAATAAAATGCTCGAGTAGGCTTTTACATCTGGTATTGTTGTGATGTCTAATGTTTCATCAATAACTACAAACTGTCTAACTAAATTAAGTCTGTGAATAGTCACAAGCTTGACCCAACCTGAGATAATTAAAATTATTCTAGCAATTAAAAGGTAATCCTACTACTACTTACAATGATTATATTTTACAATACCAGTTGCATAATTAAAATCTACCTTTTTAAAGTCATACATTGGAGCCGATTCTGTAGTTCTGTAGTGCACAATTATAACAACAATAGGCACTTTTTGCTTGATGTGTACCTATGAGACAATAATAGAAAGTATATAACGGAATAAAATGCTCGAGTAGGCTTTTACATCTGGTATTGTTGTGATGTCTAATGTTTCATCAATAACTACAAACTGTCTAACTAAATTAAGTCTGTGAATAGTCACAAGCTTGACCCAACCTGAGATAATTAAAATTATTCTAGCAATTAAAAGATAATCCTACTACTACTTACAATGATTATATTTTACAATACCAGTTGCATAATTAAAATCTACCTTTTTAAAGTCATACATTGGAGCCGATTCTGTAGTTCTGTAGTGCACAATCTCTTAACTAAACTAAAATGACAGCGTTAAAAATATTGCTAACCCTTTTCATAATACTTCCTACGGAAAGGGACAAAATTAGATTTAAAACTGTAATTTTTTTAGTTTAGTTTAGAGATTGTGTTATACAGAATATTAAACTTAAAAATACAATACTACTTACAATAATTACATTATGACATAGAAAAACATTATTGATAACAAAATAAGAAATCCAATCAAGTTACAATATTCCTTAAACCAAACTTTGATCACAATGGTGACATTATAGGAGTTTAGGTAAGTAAAATAAATAAAGCGCGGTATAACATCTTTCATGTACATAAGTGATATAAATAAATAGAACAGAAAAACCACTCTGCTTTAGTAATAGTTTTTGCTAAGATATAGAGGACATGCATATTTTAAAGTGTAATTGTGACTTAGTAAGAGGAATAGCGATAACTATTAAATAAACTCCTTTTAAATTGACATTCTTTACCAACAACATGTTGAATTATAACAATAACATTTACATTATAAGCACAGCTTTGAGGTGGGACTAATAGGCCTATTACACTACACTTTTGAAAGGGACCCTTACACCTGAATCAGTGTAGTGTAATAAGATGTAGTGACGAAGGGTCCCTAATTTAATCCTTATTGCTGTGTAATAAGCGACGCTCTAACTAGCGGCCACGCCCACCCTTAATACAGGGCCCTTAGTAAAGTGCAGTGTAATAGGCCCATAAGTAAGTAGCGAACTACGAATAAATGTTTTACAGTCCCACAAACTTAACTGACCCGTTGACAGCGTCGCTTATAAATATTAAAAATAAAATAAAAATAAAAACTGAACATGCATAAAATGCATTAGTTCCAATTTTGCCTAGATAATTATATAAGTAGTACCAGGGACCATAATAGTACAAGATGTTCTATTGACTCATTGATACAGAATATGTCATAGTACATTAATATATAGATACAAAGGAGAACGGTCATCTGTGACCCAGACCCGACAGAAACGTGACATATCTCATTTTTTTTGTTATTTTTTATTTAAATTTAAATTATTTATATCTTTTATATTTGAAATCAATGGCTAACATCAAAATATTGCCTTATGTTTTTGTTCAGGCGTCACACAAAAAAAAATACAAAAATGCCTATTTATCTACAAAATTCGTAAATGTATGTAACTAAATGACGATAAAATAGCTGTGGGATGTATCTAGGTGACCTGGAGATGCAGCTGGATTATGTAATTTTTGAACTCTTAGTACTAAAATCAACTTAGGATTCATTAAAATCGTTGTATTCGATGATTTCTTGCAATAGGCAGTTATATGCAAAAAAAAACGGTCACGTACTGCCTGCAAGCTATGGCTCAGGTAGCAAGACACGTTACAACAAAAATGTATTACACATATATTATGTTTGATGAGAACATTAACGAAATAAACACAATAACAGAATCACAGTAAAAGAACATTGGGAAGTTGCGCACACGTTATAAGTGTCGTCTTTTACCTAGGGTGGGCTAGACATCGTGAACACTTTGACCACCCTGCACTGGGTATGGATTATATTTTAAGGGACATAGAAATCCAATAAAACTTTATTTCAACATATTGTTCTTTTTTGTTATAGATCATGGAACCCCTAATGATAGACCGTACCTAAGTCTCTGATCTGCAATGAATCATCGAATACGACGGTTTTAACTTTTAATGAATCCTAAGTTGATTTTAGTACTGGGAGTTAAAAATTACATAATCCAGCTGCATCTCCAGGTCACCTAGATACACCCCACAGTTATTTTATCGTCATTTAGTTACATATATTTACGAATTTTGTAGATAAATAGGCATTTTTATATATTTTTTGTCTAACGCCTGAACAAAAACATAAGGCAATATGTTGGTGTTAGCCATTGATTTCGAATATAAAAAATATATAATTTAATAACTATATAAAAAAGAACATAAAAAATGAGGTATGTCTCGTTTCTGTCGGGTCTGGGTTTTTTTTCTATGGGGCCTAGATAATTAGATAAGTAGTACCAGGGACTATAATAGTACAAGATGTTCTATTGATTCATTGATACAGAATATGTCATAGTACATTAATATATAGATACAAATTTAATTTAAAAAGTAGTTGAATTGTAAAATACTATCGATTGCTGTTATACGAATTGTGCCTTTGTGTCAGTGTCTTAAAATTATCGGTGATAAAAAAAAATAGCCTATGTCCTTCCACGGGATGCAACGGGACGAAATTTGGTAGAGATAGGTTGCAGGGCACATTTGGAAGGACACATCCCGGAAGATTAAGGAGTTCCGCGGGAATAAAAAGCGTGTGGCACATTCACACACGGCAGAAGTGAAACTTCAGAAAAGTAGCCTACGAGAGAATGAGATAAATATAACTTGTATTCTATCTCATTCTCTCGCAGGCTAAATCCTATTATGAATATGTTTGTCCCTATGTGGTGTCGCTTTTTCGTTTCATCAAATTTTCAAATCACAACGATTCTAAAGTTTCACTTCAAAAAGCTTAATGCGGACGAAGTCGCGGGCATCATCTAATATGAAATAAGTAAAGATCCTAAATTCGAGTCTAATGAATGTGGTTAAAACTTTCTACGTAATACAAATTAGTTACTTCGACGTCACACAGATCTATAGCTTGCACCTTTGGTAACCTTGGTTGCAATCAAATTTTCCATTTCCGTTCCCTTTTTTCGTGAATCGACATTACTAATTCTATTGAAGTTAGTGCACCATTGTTTAACATGCATTTTAATGACAAACAGCCAAAGAGCATTCAGAAAGTCTGATTTTTGTTCAACACAATTCGACCATGATGTGTCCTAGACCTGTTAATTTACTAATTAAATCTGTGTATATGCAAATTAGTGCCTGAAATTTTATTGATGTATAGAACAATTTCTAGTTATTGGAATGTGAATTGAAGAAATGGTTGAATTTCGTTAGACAATAGTGCACAATTTTGAAATTCTGCACTATGCAGTTTTGGTAATAAATATCTGCAGATTGCAATGACGATGTAAGACACAGCTTGAGTCTTCAATGCATTTACAGATGGAATACATTCTTCAATAAAATTTAAATTTTGTAATCCGTACTATGTAGGTTGAGTATTACTTGTCCAATTGTTTATTAATTTACTCAGTGTACTCAGCATTTTGTCATTGCAATTTGCTGGCGCAATTAGCATACAAAGATTTACCAGTCGAAATGTCATTAATCAATATTGTTTTGTACAGTTCTACAAATTGATGACAGTCTGGATGTTTGCTACATCCATCCTGCCTCTAATTTGGCCAAACAAAATCCAGGGGATCCTAGATTAGGCGCGCAAGACTCACTGGTATTGATTTCAATTATTCAGACCAAAGATGTATGTCATGAATGAAGTTACGTAAACAAAGAGGCTTACTTTCTTGTAAGTCTTTGGCATCGAATTTCATCAATTCTAGCTTTATCAGGGATTCATTCCAAAAACATTTGAATTGAATTGAAATAATCAGGTATTGTAAGAATATCTGTATATGTTTTCATCAGCATGGACACAGCGTGGGCCACCTCTATGGTGAAAATTTGTGCAGCTAATTTGACCTGAAAAGAAAAAATTATAAATTGATTATCCAAGTTTATGCAGATAGGTTTGTTAAAAATATAGAAGTGTACACTATACAGTCAGATTTCGATTTTGAGGGAAATTGTTCCAATAATAAAAATTATCAAAATGCAACTTCTTATTAAAATTTAGACAACCATTCGAAAACACAGGGAACAATGCCAGATAATTACAAAATGTCATCCAAGTTCATGCAGAAAGGTTTGTTAATTACAAAACGGATAAGGGGCATACAAATGGAATCATGATTGCCATACAGTGAGTAAGGCAGTTAGCCCCAGGTGCATCTTAGACTGCATCATCACATACTAGTTGCATATTGAAGTAGTGGTTCACCCAAAACTAAGAAGTGTAGGACACCCTTGAAGTACACCCTTGGACTACTATTTATTTGCATCTAGTAAATAATCTTACATCTGTAATAGGTGTTTAAAACATTCACTATCATAAGGTATTGTCACAGTATAACTACATTCTGATAAGACTACAGTTAGTTGTAGCACCTAAGTCTGTCATGGCCCGGTTTCCTCTGTTATGGCCACAGGGAACGTCAGTTATTGATTTTGAATGAAATCAGTCTAATAACAAAGAATGTCAAAATGGTAAGCATTTTAGGCACCAGTTTTCTCCTATTACTTGTACTAAAAAGGTACTTGATTATAGATCAAAGATAAATGTGCATTAAAAAGCCCTTAGGTGGAAATTATAACTGGAAATTCTAACATGTAGATGGCTAGCATCTAGATGTTTAAATTTCTGGTCACTATTTAATGAAGTTAATTTGTTTATAATAATTGGGTGCTAAATATTTAAACAAAGGTATTTATTAAGAACAGAATTCTAGTAAAATCAGCAGCTTGGTATGATGCTAAAAAACTTATTTTGTACTTGCCTTAATTTTTCATAGAAATTGTATAGTTTTAACATGTTTCGCTTTCAGTTTTACAGCCTCACAGCGTCTGAAATCCTTTCTATTGTACAACTTTTCACTGCACACCAATTCAGGTCAATTCCTTATTCTGAAAATTATTGCAGACACATTTAAGTAAATGGTACATCATAATATTAGCATAGCATTAGTGTATATTCATACAGCGGGCCAATGCCCATACAAATGACAGACCCGGCTACTGTGACCAATATATAACAACTTATGGTTGAGTATGCCATTTCCTATGAGAAACTGCATACTAATATTACATTAGAATGAAAATTCTGCCAGTTTCCTCTGTTGTGTCCCTGTCACCCTGCAGTATTGCTATATCTAGACCCCTCCATCGAAAAACATTTATATGCTATTAGCATATAACATGACAAATTCAATCATCATCATAATATCAACTAATTGCTAGTTCACTAATGAGCACCACTTTACCTCTCAGAATCAGAAGGGTTTTGGCCATAGTCCACCACACTGGTCAAGTGCTGATTGGCAGACATCACACATTTTCAGAACATTATTGATAACTCTCAGGCATTCCTCAAGATGTTTTCCTTCACCATAAAAGCATGTGATATTTACTTTCTTAAAATGTACAAAGCTAACTAGGTAATTGCCTAGGGATAGAACTCCCAACTACTCTTAGGGAGGCCCGGCGTCTAAGCCACCAGACTACCACAACTTCTACAAACAAAATAAATGGGTCCAATTCATACTAATAACATAACTGAAAAATTGTATCCAATTGTTTATTTTCAAAGTTCAAATGCTAAAATTATTCAAATAATGCAGTGGAAAAATAATCGAAACAAGTTTCAAATAGTGTCTAAAGTCTAAAATATTATACCATTATTGTTTCTCAAGAATAGGGAGGGAGAAACTAATCCAAGTCAAAATATATTTATTCAATTTAGGTACAATGTACACTTATTGACGTCCAGTTAGGTACATAAAAAATATGATGGTGATAATCAGATAAGCACAGTATCTTAAAACTAAAGATCCAATGCATGGGTTTAAAGAAAACCTTATTGAATCCTGGTAATGTAAACATTACTAGGATTAATGTATGGGTAATGTATAAATCTAAATCTATTTTTAAGAGCTTTATTGTTAACATAAATTGTAACTTACTCAGTGAGGACAAAAACTAAGATCGATAGCTGCATTCAAGTAAGATCATAATATGTGCCTGTAGAGTCCACAACTAAAGCTCTGGAGAGCGCGTTTTCATAAGGCATCGCCAGCCTTTCTCATCCAACCATTGTTCTGATTCCTGAGGGACTCTTTTCGAACGGCGTGGACACTTGAAGGTCCTTCCATACTGTGCCTTAGCTACCGATATGCAACCGATAACGATCGTGATACTTGTATATGCAGTCTCCACTCCTGTAGGTTTACCTACTGGTACCCGAGAGATCATTAATTAGGTAGCGTAGCCAGCCAGTTTTCGGCTTTTGTTTCTAAGTCAGAATCAGGGAATTATCTTTATATTCCAAGTCGCGGGTGTCGCGGAAGAGATTAGCATGATACGAGTATAGGTCCACGATCAACACTCACTTCTTCACTCACCATACTTCGAAGAAAACACTTTAATAAACTACTTTACATTCTAAGAAGTTAAGTTTAAAGAAAACTTGAAGCTTCGCCATTTTTATTTTGTAAGAAAACGAAAATGTGGTGTTGTTAGCCTTTGATTTATTTTTCCCTAAATTCAGATTTAATTAAACCTGAGATGAGAAATCCACTGGACTAAAATTGAAAGTACAGAGAAAGTGTATATATTTCCTAATATTTTGTATGGCACCTTCACTTTTTTCTATTATTTTATCAAGAAATAGTTATAACCTCATTACGTAATCGTAATTTCGTGCATAAATTTGCAATGTTAATTAAGTTATAAATGTAAAGTTTGATTTAAAACACTTCTCGGAATCTGGCAAGTCCAGATTTAAAGTAAACACCTATAAATATATTTTATTTTACATTTTCTTCAAAGAGCCATCAGCGAATTTTTTCCCCTAAATTTAAGGTGAAAGCTTAAGTTGGCTACATTGCTTGAGCGGCTATTATAAATAAATATAATACATATAGTAATAAAAACATGTCTATGTGTGCAAACATTGTGATAGTGTGGAAAGAGTGAGAAAAAAATGTATAGCCATACTAAAAACATGAGATAAAAGATATGTACTTACAATGTACCTTATCCTATTTTCATGGCTTAGCTTGGACGGCCCTGTTGGTGTGCATCAGAATGACTGCCCAAAGTGATGGATCGGCGTAAAATTTCGCCAGCATTTAGTACCTATTTAGTACTATTTAGTACCTTTGTTTAAATATTTTGTACCTATTTACGAAGAAATATGATTTTTTAAGTGGGTAGTCATTCTGACGTCAAGATGGCTGCCCACATTTTAATTTCCGCATAAGGGCTCCGTATTTTGCATTTGTCTCTGCACAATAATTTAGTACCTATTTACACTAGCGGCACGCTATGATGGCCGGTTTGACACATTACAATAGTGATGTGGAATGTCAATTTATTCTCGAACAAAAAACAATTAAGTTTTGTTTTTGTACCTGATTAAATAGGTTTAATAAAACAAAAATGTATATGTTTATTTAATTTATTTGAACGAACTGAATATTTGAACGAAAATGAATATACATACTTTATATGCACACAAGAAACATATGAATACAAAAGATACCAAAAAAGGTGCCACAAAAGGCCATAATTAATCAGATTCGTCCATACTACTATTTTCACTGTCGTCACTGCTATCATCACATACATTAATAATTATATGTTCGTTTTCTATAATATTATCTATTTTCACATCTCTTTCATAATCTTCCCTTATTGATATTATTTGATTGATAGATAACAATTCGTTGGTTCTAGATAACAATTCGTTGGTTCTCAATCCTTGCAAATCAAAGCTTTTAATTTTCGGATCTAAGGCGCAAGTCAATAAGATAAAATTTGGCTCTGCGAGCGTATGTTTGAAGGGTAATAATTTAGAGCGGGTGTATGAAGCCCGGAACCTGGGATTACTTATGGACTCGGATTTACGATTTGAGAAACATGTATCGATGGTAGTGCGCAATTGTTTTTATCGATTAAAAATTTTGTATAAGATCCGTAAGTATATCAGTCAAGAGGTGCGAATGCGTCTGGTGGAGAGTCTGATACTATCGAAGCTTAATTATGCTGACGTAGTTTATGGGCCTCGTCTACTAGCCAGAACGTGCAAGATTGTTCAGCGGGTCCAAAATGCATGTGCACGTTTTTGTTTCAGTATACCTCCTAGAACTCACGTGACGCCATTTTTAAACAAGTATGGTTTGCTAAAAATGAGGTCGAGGAGGAAGATGCACCTCGCTAGCTTGCTGTTCGGCGTGTTCAAGAATTGCAAACCGCCGTATATATATGATAAGCTAGGGAGGTTGTACGAGGGTAGGGAGCATTTTAGAGGGGTGCGGAAGATTTTGAGTGTTCCACACCACTGCACTGCCGCTTTCAGGGGTAGTTTTAAATATGCCGCAACCCGATGCTGGAATAATATTCCTCCCCCGATACGTGATTCCCGGAGTAAAATTACATTTATTAAAAAGTTAAAAAGATTTTTGCTGTCTAAACAAATTGAATTCGAAAATATAGCGGCCGATATTTCAGTGCTTTAATATTATGTATATGTTATATAATTATGTATCATATTTACTTGTATATTATAAATGTATCGTATATTTATAAAGATATTTAACATGTTTTTCTTCATATTAACTCTAGTAGGTATAGTGAATATTATTTTTTTATTTTTTATTTACTGCTTTCCTTTAAAATTTTGGTTGTAACTGTGACGTCACCCGGGGTCACAGCTGAAAATCAGCGCCTTGCTTTGTATGCATTTATGGGCATATAACGCAGGGCAAACGCTGAGCTGTACACCCTTTCTGGGTGGTGTCACAGACGAAAGTGTTACATTTGTATCTAATTTTGTCTGTGACATCACTGTTGAATAAACTGTTTTTCTTTCTTTCTTTCTTTCTTTCTAATTTAACAGTTCTATTCACAACCTTTTCCCAGTCTCCTTTAGTCACATGTTCACAAGCTTCTTCTAATAATTTTAGCATTTTTTTTGTGGTAAATGGGGGTTCTGTATTGTGTCTTGCAGCATATCCCTTAATTTGAGCCCACACCAACTCAATCGCATTATACTCACAATGGTAAGGCGGTAACCGTATAACTCTGTGCCCATGTTCTAATGCTATTTCGTCAATGACGTATCGGATCTTGGTTGGTTTGTTTTCTTTTAAAAGACGTACTAATTCCGCTTTTAACATATTCATGTTTGCATCTACGCCATTTTTACGAAGCCATGCGACGATATCAGCTTTCTTTTGGGATTGGGCAGGTGGCTTGTCAATTTGCATCGAGTGGTATGGGGCGTTGTCCATAATTATAATAGATGGTTCAGGGAGGCTACACAACATTGAGGTAAACCATTCAGTAAACTTTTCTCCATTCATGTCTTCATGATAGTCTCCAGTGGTTTTTGACGCAAAAGCCATGAGAGAACCTTCGACAAACCCGTTGATGGTTCCGGCGTGACAAATTATAAGTCGCGATCCTTTTCCTACAGGAACTTTGGAAGTAGATGCTGCTGTGTCATCGTTCCAAGAACGGCCTACAGTATGGTTAGCATTAAGCCATGTTTCATCCAAGAACACAACATTTTGCCAATTTTTGATTTCTTTCACTTGCCGTAAAAAAGTATACCTTGCCATCGCTATATCAAATCTTTCCATCAATATTTTGCGTTTGTTACATTTTTTGTATCGAAATCCAATGGTCTTCAAAATCTTCGTTAAAGAACTTTCCCCACCGAAGAATAATCCAGCTTCCTTCAGTGAATGCACCAACTTTTTTCTTGTTGGATACTCCTTCTGTAAATAGTAGCCGTAAACATGTCTTCGGATAGCATCGGCATCAAAGCTATCGATGCCTACGACTGGTTTTGCTCGTTTTCTCTTTTTTGGTGTGTGAAGTTTATTTTCTTCTGTGCCAGTCTCGCCATATTTTTTTTTAGTTATCCGTCTAACAGTTCGTTGTCCAATATTAAGCGCATCAGCTACGCGTTCAACCACTGACGTTATAGGTAAAATTGGCCCTCCATTTTGAGCTTCACGATCGAAATAGTTACGAAGGCGTATTACGAACTCACGTGTCTGACTATTTAGAACAGTTCTCTGCGTACGTTCGGTCATATCGACGAAATCCACAACAAAGGGCTTGAACAGAGTCCAAATTAACGAGCAAGGGTCAACAGTAATGCAGTATCAATATTTGAAATCCAAAGCCAGGTCAAAACTATATCACAATCGCATTGCACTGACAGTTTATACTTTTCGAAGCAACGTCAATTCGAAACTGCTTTGTTTTGCATTGAGCATTGACGCGAGTTTGCCGGAGGTAGTAGTTGTGCTAGCCAGCGATCCTATGTGACGATCGTATTAGATTCCATTTTTAAAAATTTATTGATATTTTTTTGCGATTTCAGAGGTTTGTCCACATAGTGAAAATTGTTCATATTCACAAGTACATTCACCCCTTAAATGGTGCAAACTGATTTTTCTACACTTGTATACATTTAAGAAATCAATTTAATAAATAAATTTTGAGTCCTAAACCTAAAACTACATTCGATAAAATTTATGAATCTCTGCACATCACTATCGTCAATAAAGTAATACAATTATTTCCTTCAAAGTCGTTATCAATTAATACGGAACTTCATGAGCGGACAAACGTCAAACCGGCCATCATAGCGTGCCGCTAGGATAGTACCTGCAAATATATTTTTTTGAGAGGTGAACACTTATATTGTAGGTAGTTATTGAAGCGTGCGCCAAATTAATGGTTCTTAATCCTGAAAACTGTAAAATTAGTGATTAGAATTACCGACTTGTAGTATGCCAAATTTGAAGTCTCCCTTGATTATAGTTCCGGAAATTATAACTTTTGAATCAAACAAATAAATCATCCTTATTCCCAATCCCGTGGGAATAACCCTTGATTATTCTTTGTCTACATCACAAAGGGAACCTCTGTGGAAAATTTCAGCTCTGTAGGTCCAAGGGTTTGGGCTGGGCGTTGATTAGTCACTGAGCGAGTGTTGGGGACTGGACTTCTTGAATATTCAGATTGTTATAAAATCTTTATCTTTCGCCTTAAAAATTCTAAAAGAAATATTATGTGTAGGTAGGTACTAAATAGGTATTAAATTATTGTGCAGAGACAAATGCAAAATACGGAACCCATAAGCGGAAATTAAAATGTGGGCAGCCATCTTAACGTCAGAATGACTGCGCACTTAAAAACTCATATTTCTTCGTAATTAATTAGGTACAAAATATTTAAACAAAGGTACTAAATAGGTACTAAATGCTGGCGAAATTTTACGCCGATCAATCACTTTGGGCAGTCATTATGATGCACACACCAATTTGTACTAAGCAAAGAGACTATGGTATGCCAAGAATGACAAAAGAGATCCGACCAAAGAGTATTTAATAACCCCCACGCCGTTTCATACATTGCAGGAGCGTTGTAATATTCCAAATTCAAAAAACGGCAATGGATGGATTTTCGAAAATAATGACAATATTTCCATGCATGTTTGAGAAAAATAAAATAAAATACTTCGATTCTTTGAATTATTTAATACTGGTAAAAGTTGGATAAAATCACATTACATTAGGTACATGAGTTAGTAAGCAAAGTGCAAAAGCAGTTGTTCAAAAAGTGCATCGCATAGATGATACCGTCCAAATGTATGTTATGTGTTCCTAAAAAGCGTGTAACATATTTATTGAGCGAGACATACTCGAGAGCGAAACTATGTTTTACAGAATTATTCTGTATATATCAAAACACATAATAAAAATATCAATTATACAAATCGCCATTTCGATCTAGTAGATCGAAATGGCGATTTGATAGATTGCTAGAGTTATTTATTTAAAAGATAAAAATATAGAGCAATAGCTGCAAGTATTATAACTTTGTAATTTGGTACCAGTTCCTTATAATGGAGAAGCTTCAAGTATTATTATAACTCAAGCTACAAACACATTGCTGTGATGTATTATATTGGAATCTAGAACGCTTGTCGACGATAGACCAATCATTGGCACATCGCGCGCCTATGTTGGTCTTCATATACAGTTCATATCTGTGCTCAACGATCACCGATTTATAATAAATAATTAATCATGATCAATGCCCTATGGTCCTCTTCTGTCGTAAGTATTACAGTTTACAATCGCATATCAAAGCCATTATTACGTGATACCTAAAACAATTTAATTTACTCGCAATCTAGGTGTAAGACGTAGGCTATGTAGACACAAATCGATAACTACCTTAGATTAATATAGTTATATAGTTGATATGATCATCCTACGACGTTTTGTGAAGAAACGCGTGGAGAAACATACCAAAAAAATATAACGATATATCGCGTCGGTCAATATAATATTATGTAAACATATTTTTAGTATAACGACTGCCTCAGACCGAGGCACGCATTCCCTATGTGATGGGTAACGTGAATCGCAGTTATACTACACTCCTTACAAAGTTCTAGGCGAATACGAGGCTCTTAGTAAACTGTGTTTCATCTTCTGATGTTTTCCCTGATAACGAATCTGAAAACCCTAATAGCTCATCACTTTGTCCGTCTTGTGTATTCCTGAAAAATAAGATATGATATCTTTATATTTTATTTTAAAAACACATAAATATTTATGATAATATAATGGCTCTATTGTTACAGTGTTCACAAAATTCATAATATTCTGATGAGGTGTATTCATTCAAATTGCATAGGTACAAAATTGCTATTGTACACAACATAATGTACATACTATTAGATTGTACATAAAAATATTTTAGATTTAGACTAGATGATGCCCGCGACTTCGTCCTCGTGGATTAAGTTTTTGGATTCCCACGGGAACTCCTTAATTTTCCAGGATAAAAAGCCCCGAGATTCAGAATATCCCTATACCAAATTTCATCAAAATCGGTTGAACAGATGGGCCGTGAAAGCGTAGAAGACAGACAGACGGACGGACAGACAGACGGACTGACAGACACACTTTCGCATTTATAATATTAGTTTGAATAGGTCTTACCTGCTGTTTGCACGATTGAAGTCACCTTCTGCAGAAAAGCTGTCTGAATCGTCGTTAAGTGATATCTGCGAATCTGTAATATAGAAATTAAAATCAGAATCAATAATTTTGTCTGTTTGGCACTTGCGATCTTTGTTATCACTATAAATAATAATAATAATAAATATATAAATCTATATTTGCCAAAACAATAGTGTGAAACCCTGCCTCTCGAGGTAGTAAAAACTGTGTTACAGGAGACCGTGATACACAAGTCGCAGTTGACAAATGAAAATAAATTTCGATAGGTATGCAGAGGTGCGATTGTGTAAGAATTGCCAATCAAATCGTCATAGTTCGGCATCAAAGTAACATAAACCATAACATCATTGAATTAGAGCTCAATTTCGTGTATTCCATTCGCATCCGTTTAGGGTATCGTACATACCTAAACGTATGAACTTTGACGATTTGATCGGCAACTTTTAGACAATCGGAGGGCAGATTTACAGCTTTAATACTAAAATACTAATTACAGCACAAAAGATTTTCATAAAAATAATCTTTTTTCGAACGGGCGTAGCGTTCAAACATCGTTTTCGCATTACTAAAATAATAATAAAAGGTACGGTCGCAGTTTGTTAACAGTGTGTGGAGCAGTTCACGAATATTGCTCTTATAGTCGACATTAATATAAACTAACTAGCGCGCGTGAATAGAGATATGTCGATTCAAGCTGGAACTCTTTAATTTTCCGGGATAAAAAGTAGCCTATGTGTTATTCCAGATTATTATCTATCTCTGTTCTAAATTTGAACCAGATCCGTTCAAACATTCCGGAGTGATTGAGTAACAAACATCCATCCATACAAACTTTAGAACGGCTGAACCGATACTGATGGATTTTATTGTGTGTGTTTGAGTGGGTTTCTGCTTGGTTTATAATTTATAAATGTCACCGTAAGATTGTAAAAACTATTAGATTATAATCTAACTCGCGAAATCGCAAAGTGTCGAAAGATTACAATTTAACGCATTATTTTCCGGTAGATTGTAATCTGTTAGGTCTATTAACCCGATAGAACCTAAGCTGAAGGCACTACCTTATTATTTATGAGGAACCCTAACCTAACCTACATGAAACAGACAAGAAAACGTAAATACTATGAATATTTTAAAAATTGACACTCGGAACATTGACAGTTTACAATTTCGCGAGTTAGATTATAATCTAACGGTTTTTACAATCTTACGGTGACATAAACACAACTGGACCCGGCGCTGCAAGCGGGTTCTAGGTTCGCTGCAAGCGGGTTCTAGGTTCAGGCAGGACGTCTGTCGGGCCCACTAGTCCTTACTATAATTGCGAAAGTGTGTCTGTCTGTCTGCTACGCTTTCACGGCCCATCTGTTCAACCGATTTTGATGAAGTTTGGTACAGGGATAGGTTATAGGGATAGGTTATAGGGCCCGGGGAAGGACATAGGCTATTTATCACGGGCTTTTCATCTCGGAAAATTAAAGAGTTCCAGTACGAATAAAAAACTTAATCCACGTCGACAAAGTCGTGGGCATCATTTAGTTTATATATAATATTAGTATAGATGATTGATGAATGCTCAGTTGGCAACGGCAGTACTATAGTCGGCTGTCAGGAGGAATATTACCTGAGCTGGTGGTGGTGAGGCGGTGCGTGGTGAGGTAGGCGGCGGACAGGTAGGGCGGCAGGTCTTCGGGCGCGTCCCCCGCGCCCCCCGCGCCCGCCGCGCCGCCCTCTGCGCCCAGCGTCTCCACTACCGAAAGCCACTGCCCGTTGTGGCACCGGAACCGTTCCACCTACATCACGACATTATGATCACACACTTTAAACTACGGCTTATAGGCCTATTACACTGCACTTTCCACACGATAGATTAAGCGTCGCTTATTACACAGCAATAAGGATCAAATTAGGGACCCTTACTCTCTAAATCTTATTACACTGTATAATAGTAGCATAATAAATGCGCCCTGGTACATCAGAAATGATGATATTCATCGGGACCTCAATATTGAATACGTCGAACGAATTATAACCAAATTAGCCAAAGCCCATGACCATCAGTTTCATCACCTTCACCACTTTAACATTGTGGCAATCCAGCTGCTCGACGTCACAGCTTAAGGACTACTAAACCTTTTGAGTTAGTTCATAGTGATAAATGATAGTGTAGTGTGTAATGCTAAAATAACATATTATGAACAAAGTGTCTAAGTTTATCAAGAAAGACTAAGATGCGTCAATGGACAATTTCTCAGTACAGGAGTCATTAGCCAATTAGTTCAGGCTAGATCATAGTTAAATGAGTACCTCGCTGGTACTCAATAATAGGAAAAAAAATTGTATTTTAATTATATTGCACCCACAAATTACCTTTATTCTTGCTGCCCAATCGTTTTGCATTTGTGAAATTATATCAAGGCAAGAATCGCACATCTTTCGTATTTCAGCATTTTTGTCTTGCATTAGATCGATCAAGTACGCTGGAGCCTCTGTAAAATAATGTAAAAGCAAATTATGTTTAACTTATGTCAAGTAAAAGCAAAAATCGTACATAGACTTACATTATAAAAGCGAAAGAAAGAAATTTTAAATTTATTTATTTCTTTCAAATGTGTTTGTTTGTATTTTTGTCCTTCAATCTCGCCGCAATAAAGCAACGGATCAACGAAAGTGACATAGGCTTTTTATCCCAGAGTTCTCCCTGGAAATTAAAAGTTATAACTCGCAGACGAAGATGTCATTTATATTGTGTATTTTTAGTGCTCTTTTTTTAATAAGTATTTTTAGTAATTTATAATATGTCATATTGTAGCCTGATAAGACGTATTGGGAAACTGTAATGTTTTATTGGGTATGTCCTACCAATAAATAGTTATTTATGCAACAGTTGTGTAATAAGGGGTATTAAAACACGAATGTGGGTTTATCACACGACGCGAAGCGGAGTGTGATAATAGTATCTTAAGAGTGTTTTAATACCTAATTATCAACAGTTGCATACAAGACTTTATCTACTCCCATGCCATGAATCCTCTATAACAGATTCTGAAATAGTTAGCTTACTGCTAACATTAAAACATCCAGTCCTAGTAACCTTAGATTATTTACACGACTAGATATAGTATGTAACGCACGAAAACGTCCTCAAAATCCTCTACTATATATGGTAAACGACTCTCTCGCCTACTTCAGTAGCACTTGACTCACTACGCAGTGAACGGCTCCCGCAAAATAATTAAATATGCCGGTTTTTGGGGTTAAACTGTGCCACAATTATCCGTCAAAGCTTAATACGAAGTCCAAGATCTCATATCATCAGTAAGTTTTTATATTTGCTTAAGATTTTTTAAGAAAACACGATTTTTAATTTCGATGTTTTTTAGGTACGACGAACTGACCGGTGTTGCCAGCTAAGTATTGTGGTATTTTGCACATTATTGTGCAAAATAAATAATTTTGTTGTATGATACACGTTGACGTGTGTGAACATTAATAATCTACATCTAGTTATTAATAAAATCAAGTTGTTGCCAATAATAAAATATGTTTAAAAAATAA
Organism: Erebia palarica; assembly: GCA_964035005.1. Taxonomy (NCBI): domain Eukaryota; kingdom Metazoa; phylum Arthropoda; class Insecta; order Lepidoptera; family Nymphalidae; genus Erebia; species Erebia palarica. Next base: position 27,456,822 of record OZ035985.1, on the reverse strand, counting down.
TTATTCTAAATAATTATGATTGTTATTAGAAATTATATAAATATAAAAACTAAAATAAATTTTCTAATCAGTTATTAATTAATACTTAATTTAGATTAATTAATTAAACTAATTAATTAATAAATTAATTAATTTTAATTTACAAACTCGATAGAGTTACGTAGTTTCATTGCAGAGTTCCGTTAAAGCACCTTTCAGCGCCATCGTCAGACCCTGGACATCATCTGCGAACAGAGTACTTGTCAACACGAATAAAAACGAGCCCAAACTCGATAGAGTTACGTAGTTTCATTGCAGAGTTCCGTTAAGCACCTTTCAGCGCCCTCGTCAGACCCTGGATATCATCTGCGACCAGAGAGCTTGTCAAGAGTTCACTTGAAGCTCCAAGAGATATCACGAGAAAACGGGTAGACAAATTTTTAAGATTAATAATAAATTGTATTTAAATTATATTTTGAGTTTTATTTTGATAAATTAAAAAATCACCACTGGAATAAAAAATGGCAAATTATATAATATGATTACATGGTTATGATTGACATTTACACTAATATATGTGCATAGTCTTGCAAGAATTATTATTATTATTATATTATTATTATATACTCTTTATTTGTACCACCATAAAGATAAAAAAAAACAAAAAGAATATAGAAAAAAAAACACATGATACAAAAGGCGGCCTTATCGCTTACTAGCGATCTCTACCAGGCAACCTTAGGAATAGGAAAAAATACGGAAAAAGCATTGCAGGTGGTGACATCCTATAACATACATACATTCAAATAGCTACATACTAATACATAAACCAATAATAAACAACATAATAAGAATATCGATTTTGAAGGATTTGAATTCATTGTTCTGCTCGGAACCTAGAAACCGATTGCAGCGCCACCTACCGGTTCCAATTGTAGATAACTATCTTGGGACACCTATAAGCACACACTAAAAATTCCATCAGAATCAGTCCAGCCGATATTTAGATAATGAAATAAATAAATAATTAATATTCAATAATAAAGTAATTACCTACTGATTAAGGTATTTTCCTTGTAAACTATTGATTTACATTAAACAAACAGTTTTACAAACGCATAGAATAAATATAATCATTAAAAACATAATTTTATCCTACACCTTATTTCGAATTGATTTATCTACAAAATTGTGCAAACTTTTACGTTGCTGGTATCCCTAGGTTGAAGCTACGTCATGACCCCGCCCCCCGCTACACTCACACATAGACGTGGCGGGGCCGGTTTATCGCGCATTGTTTGTTTGCGTTACTCCTTCTAGACGTGTAAGAATTCATTGCTAGTAACCTAATATCATCCATTACTGAGTATATACAAATAAACTAAGTATTAATGAAAGAATTATTTATTGTAGTAGTAATTAACATTTTGTACAGTGCAATTATTAAAATTCACTTGATGTTCTTTAATGTACGATGTACTCGGCGGATTATTTATATTTACCACTTCACTATTTTTATTTTCTATGGAATTCGAAATTACATTCGACACTTGGATTTTGTTGGTTATAGAGTCATTAATATAGCCCTCTGCAACAGATGAAGACTTCCTGAAATGAAATAGTTAGCAATTGTTTTACCCAAACTGCTAAAAACTTGAATCGCTCATTTTTTTGTTATCGAAACAATAAAAAAAAAGAACAAAAATGGCGGGGAAAATTCTAACCTACTTTTTATTTTACAGCGCGCGGCGTTCTGGTAGTGAAACGCGCGTGTATGTTCTTTGTACAATGTTCTTTTTTTGAAATTCGCATAGATGTTCTTTTTTTGTAATTCATACAGATATCACGCATCGAGCAGATGTGGCTGGCTGTTGAATAAACCCTTTGCGCTGGCGCAGAGGGGATCGAAAAAAAAACAAAGGAGTGTTGTTATGTTATGGTTATTAGGACATTGGGTGTTTCAATGTTGGCAATGAGCTAACTGTTTCAGAACCTGTTATAGAGGATTTATAGCATGGGAGTAGATAAATAAATAAATGAAACGTGAAACGAAGTACGTTCTTGAGTTCCATCATATAGTTACAACTACATCATATTGTTACACTGTTACTATCGAAAACTTTAAGATTTGTTTGCATTTGACACGATTGTCCAGCTCTAGATGTCACTAAACAACGTCCTCAATTGGGTATTTGACTACTATTCATATAAATTATTTTTTTGTGATTATTAAATAGAGGATCTCCCAAAAGTCGTAATATCCGCGTCCTCTAATAGTTTTATGTTGAGTAACTATTTTAAACAATCGATTAAAGTAAACAAGTGCGTCGAACTTTAATGACCTGACATTTCAGAATTTCATAAATATCCCATACTTAGGATGCGTTTTGACGTTTGAAAAATTGCTGATTTGACTATTTGTGTACAACGGTCGTATGTTTTTTTTTTGTTTCGCACTCAGTTATCCTCTGGCATGATGTCAGAGACCTTTTGAATGCGACTTTTGCAAATCAATCAAATTCAAATTATAAAAATAGTATTATATTAAATATGAATAGATATTATAATACAATTATTAATTAATTAGTCATTTAATCGAAAATCCATGCATTTTTTTAAAAATTATAATATGTACTTCAACATGCATTATTTGCTATATTTTAATTAATTCACTAGATTTACGCGTAAAGTACTGCCCTTAAGCATAATAATATGTTATAATGTTGTTAAATCTTATTAAAGCTGTGGAACAGCTACCACGGCCGGCTCGGGTAGTTAGTCGTATTTGAGGTAGTAGCATGTTGTTATTGTATTTTTTTTATGCGACTGCCTGAAAAAAGAAGTATATTGTTTTCAGGGTTCATGTATGTATGTATGTATGTATGTGAGTTTGTATATTCCACCATAACTTCTATACGCCTGAACCGATTTTGATAAATGAGGTATCGTTAGAATCCCTAGCTTATTCCGGGTGACATAGACTAGTAAAATTTAAAAAAAATTGATGGAGTGACCATGGTCCCGCATTAAAGACCAAAATTGAAAAAAAAATCGAAAATAAGATTAACTATATAATCATCATCTAGAAAATGATGAGTAGATTCCAAAAATATATAACACTATTGTTCAATATTTAGTGATTCACAAAAAAAACATTTAATAAAAAAGTGAATAAGATTCTAATTTGACTAGATTAATTTAGATTTTTAACTTTTTAGTTCGTTTTTTGGTAGGGCAGTCGTATTTTTTAATCTCTTTAATTATGACTTGTTACGGTAGTATATGTGGTAAGGCGTACCGGTCCTGGTGATGAGGTAGTTGGCGGCGCGCGGGTGCGACAGCAGCTGGCGGAACGCGAACACGGTCTGCAGCACGTGCTCGTCGTCCGCCTGGCGCGTGCGCAGCGCCGCCACCAGCGCGTCGCCCGCGCGCGCCGCCAGCGCCGCGGCCGCGCGCTCGTCCGCCGCCAGCGCGCCGGCCGCCACCGCCGCCTCCAGCGCCAGCTCCGCGTCGCACTGCGCCGCGCCCTCCAGCACGCGCAGCAGGCACCCCACCAGCGAGTAGCGCTCCGCCACCGCGAATATGTCGATATTGTTGTTCAGCGTCAGGATGTTGCTCAGCGTGCCCAAGCACTCGATCATGAACTCCTCCGAAGCGTGGCCGCCGGTCACGGCGTCGGCGATGTCGCCCACGAACTCCTACAAGTTTAATTAGCATGACAAAAATACAGACGCAAAGAAACCTTGGGGTTGAACACCCACCGCGGGCCATTCTAGATTTTGCCATGGAAATGCCATAATTTCTTGCGGGAAAAGTACCTAAAGCAGCTTGGCAAGCAAGTTACATGTGCTTCATGTCATGTCATTCCAGTGGTAGATTTACTTGACGATTCAAAAGCACTTGTAAAGTTTATTTGAATAAAAAACATTTGAATTTTGAATTTCGTTTTTTTTTTCATTCTCTTTCTATAATCGTTAACGCTTTGAAATATACTTATATATTTATATTCTTTGACCACGTGACATAGCAGTACCGAATATGCAATACCCATACGTTCCAGTAGTTTTTTAAAGAGTAAACAATTCAAGATTTGAAACTACAAAATTTCATCCAGTTTCCAAAAAACGTTCACCTAAATGTAAACAGATAAATATTCCAATCTGTATTGTGAAGTTATAATAAGAGCTCACCACAAAGAGGGGCTTATTTTGCACATGATGCGATAGGTTGCGCACAAGTTTCATGAGCATCGCGTTGCGGTGTCGGAAGGCCCTCGCGAGCAGCTCCCGGAGCCGGCCCTCGGCCGCCATCTGCTGCGCGGCGCGCTCGCACCACGCCAGATTGACGCACAGGGCCAGCAGCACGTCCGTGGTGCCCGGCCCGCTCTCACAGCTCACCTCACTGTTCACGTTCAGCAGTAGCATATCTGTTAACTGGAAAGTAAGACAATCATTTTAAAATGTGCTTGTGCACATAGCTTTGGGCGGTGGGTCTGGTCAGGAGGATTTTCCCTATTTACCGTCGTTGATTCTATCAATTGCTGGACATATTCTCAGCCTTTTAATTAGATATACTAAACTAACGTTTTAAAATGTCACTTCACCTTTAAAGGTTTTAAACTTTAGTGAAATATATAATATAGGTCTCTTGTAGAGACACTCAAATCAGTTTTGCAATGCTTGGAATGATTCACAGTGACACAATATCAAAGCATATTATATAGTGCCTGGTAACAAGTTCATGTGGCACACAGCTAGGATACAATAAAAGAGCTCCCCAGCCGGGCTAAATCATGGGGCTTGTGCGACCTTTGTACACGGGAAATTAAAAAGAAATCTTTAATTTTTAACTTACTAGTTTAACACAGTCTGATTGAGTAAACATGGCTTTAACCCGATCATCCAAGCTTAAATGATAAAGAATTTTCATCGCCAAATTGATGTGTTTATCATCACCTGAAATAAAATATGTGTTTATCATCAACTGAAATAAAGGTATTTAATGTGCATCCTGCAACTATACTTAGGATAGAAGCTGATTAAGTTGACACTTACTTGTAAACTGGATAAGTTTTGGCAATAGATTGACTTTCACCATTTTATTGCGTAATTTAGTGTCAAAAGTCAAATTAAACAAGAGTTTCAAGGTAACATTTATTAAATCAGCATTGGGAGAGTCCAACAATGGGGCTAGTTTTTCAATGATACCTTTTGAAGCCATAGCATTTTTATTTTCAACAAAAATAGATAACTTTTGCAAAAATGAAACAATAAGAATAAGGAGATCAATGTTGGAATGCCTTTCCATTGCACCAATTAGCAAGCCAACTACATCCTTCTTGTGCATCTTTTCTTCCACTTTAACATTATCTGCTATATTTAAAAGCATGTAAAAAGCAACTCTTAGTAACTGTTCCTGTCTTTTTGACAGTGTTTTAAGTTTTCTCTTCATTTGTTCTTCATCATTTTTTGACAGAAATTCATCAGAGGCATTGCACAAGTCTTCATGGTAACTAGATACTACAGAACGAGTTTTTTGTATATTGACATCAGCTACAGCCCATGTTCCTGATTTAGGTCTTCGCTTTGGTTCTGGTATACGGCTCTTTGGTAATTCATTCTACAAATAGTTAAAGAAAGTTTTCATTCAAAATTTTCTAGCATGTTTTTATTACAGGTATGTATTTGATCACCACACACAACTGATGGTAAACTAAAATTTAAGAAAAGAATTGATGATAGAAGAAAAACATATACTTAAGTATACATGGTATTATTTCAGCAGTAAATTTTTTTAAGCAATCAACTTTAGATTATTTCCCTCTTTTTAAATGAATGATGAACCAGGCTGGCCAAAGAATCAAGTTTGAATCTTTCTGAAAAAAGTTTGATGCACTTACCTTATCTGGTGTAAGAACAGGTTTTTTACCTTCAACTTTTTCCTTCCACTGATCAAATCTTTTCAGCTCATAATCTATAACATCCATACATAAGGAGCCAATTTTGTACTGAATTATTACAGAGTGAAACTCAATATAGGTTGAGAAACAGAAAAATGTATACACTATATTGGTACTCAGCTCAATACTTCTTTTCCATTCTTCTCTCAAAACTCTAGAAAGAGCACTTAATAAGGCTTCTGTAAAATTAAGAATATTATTAGCTGTGATTTCTTCCAGAGCTTTTGGTTGGATCAATTCATAAAGGAAAATGAATAAATTTATGAGATTTTTTTAAATGATCCCTACATTTTAGCCTGCAAGGTTTCAAAAATCCTGTGAAATAAGTTTTAGAAACATGTCACTTTCCAGGTCCTCAACTACACCCATGCGAAAAACCTAGCCGATCCATTGTTCCCTTACAGAGTGTTAAAAAACAAACACACTTTCGCATTAAAAATACTAGTAGGATTCCTTAAGTGATATTGCACAAGAAGTAAGCAGTGTGGCTTTGCTCCCACAGGATTTTCTAAAAATCCAGCCTTGTTCCATGTTTAAATAATAAAGATAACTACTGTGCCTAATATCAGCGGTCTATATAGGTCCACGGGTTAGGACTGGGCATTGATGAGTCAATGATTGAGTGAGTCATTCTTTATCTTTTATGAGATTTCTAGTTAAGCAAGACATCTTACCATTCCTAGCCAGCTCAATTAAATTGTCTGGATTTCTTGCAAGCTGCAAAATAAGCGCAGAGCCTTTGATTTTCTCAGGAATGTCATCATAAAGCAGTTCTACATAGTCATCAACATGACCTAACACAGCCACAGGTACACTTTCAACGGGACTCATTGTAGATGCAAATCATTTACTGACAAATTTCCCTAGTAAAAGTATTTTTTTCTCTTTATCAACACAGTCCAAAACAGGTGGATAAAATCAATATTAAGATAGTGTTCTTGCTTGACACTCAAAAACTACACTCGAATAGTTTACATCATAAGAAAATCACATAACACCCAGAATAGAAGTTAAAATTGTTATTCAGGAAATTTAATATAGACCATAGACATGAGACATGATAGACATTGGACAGACTTTTGATTCTAAATAAAGGAGAGAATATGTTGCACTATGGTTGCACTTTACTACTTTGATTTTATATATAGGAGAGGATATGAAACATCATATTTAAATTGAAGCTTCCGGTAAGTAAAAACGGCGCATGGGCGGAGCTTAAGCTGGGGGCTAGGGCTGGTATTATCGATACTTATTTAATCTATATAAAATTATCACAAATAAAATGAATATATTTATATTATTGATATATAATTTACAAAAGAAACACCATGAAAACTTGGCTTTATTCAGCTAAAAATGTGACACAATAACAAAGGATATGAGAACACATTTGTGATATTCTAAAATTTAAATAATACGTCATTCACCCCTACTCTCTCTGAAATCAAACAGCCATAATCTTCAAGATATGCTGGTTGTCGCCTCACTCGTGCCGATCGTCTTACAAGAGTATCGGAAGGAGTGGATGTTGTTGGATCTGCTTGATCTGTAATAGGGTTATCCAAAATTTCATCTTGATTTTCTTCTTGATTTTCTGTAACCGGATCACGAGCTTCAATTTCTATATCCGGATCGCTATTCACTTCCTCTTCAAAATCGTCCGCTTGCTGTTCTAAAACAGGAAGTGGTGCTAGCTGGCGATTAGAAACTGTGGACTCCCTTCCATCTTTTCTTTTTATATACGAATAAAGAGGAGTACTTTGTAATAATTCCACCTCTTCGACATAGGGGTCGTTTTTATTCCTGACATTATTTTTTACAAGAATTGGTCCAGGCGCCATCCAGGTGGGTAATGATTCCCCCGTAGTGGACCTGCGAGGATGCCTAAATAGTCTTTCATGGGGAGTCGTGTTTATTGGTGTACACAAAAGCGAACAGATAGCATGCAATGCTACCGGCAAGACTTGCTCCCAATTCTCTATAGACATGTCTTTAGAACGAAGAGCTAACTGAATGGTTTTCCATAACGTTCCATTCAACCGTTCGACTTGTCCATTCCCACGTGGATTGTATGGCGTTGTTCTACTACAAGCAATTCCAAGAGAATTTAAATATTCTGTAAATTCAGTTGATAAAAAGGCTGATCCTCTGTCACTGTGGATATAGAGAAGAGTTCCAAAAGTGTAGAAAATATCATTCAGACATTTTTTAACAGTAGAAGCCGTCATGTCTTTAGATGCATATGCAAATGGAAATCTACTATATTCATCAATAACCGTGAATAAGTATTTATTATTTGTATTTGTAGGAAGAGGGCCCTTAAAATCTATATTCAATCTTTCAAAAGGTGCCATGGCTTTTATTAGTCGCCCTTTTACATTCAGAAAGCGAGGTTTAATTTCGGCGCATACAGGACACGAAGAAATAACTTCCTTAATGTTTTCAATAGAATATGGTAGATTCTTCGAACGAACCCAGTGTGCCATTCTCACTATGCCCGGATGGCACAGCGAATCGTGTAATTCCCGTAATCTATTAACACTTAGATGCGCACAAACTCTTGACAATGCGTCCGCTACCGTATTTTGTTTACCTGGGCGGTAAATGATTTCATACTTAAAACAAGATAATTCAAGTCGCCATCATTCTATCTTTTCGTTTTTAATTTTGCTTGAGTGATTTTGATTGAACATAAATCCCACAGAACGTTGATGCGTAACAAGTAAAAAATTCTTTCCTAAAAGGTAATGTCGCCACTTTCTAAGACTTTCCACTATTGCACAAGCTTCTTTTTCCACTGAAGATTGTTTGCGCTCAGAATCAGTTAAGGTTCTAAAGAAAGCTATTGGGCGGCCTTTTTGAGACAAGGTAGCGGATAGAGAATGTTCAGATGCATCTGTTTCAACTGTGAAAATTTCTTGATCATCAATAGCAACTAAGAAAGCTCCTTTTGCTTCATTGTTCAATGGAAAACTAGACACATTAACTAAGGGTTGTATCTTCTCAGAAAATTTGTTAACCCATTTTGCATAATGTGCGAATAACCCTAGTGCACGCTTTAGTTCACTGGTATTGGTAGGAATTGGTAGGAGTTTTTATATTGTAGCTTAAGAGGCTTAACGAATTGGTACTAAATTTGCATTTTTCTCCATTATGTGTCAAATTATATTTTTTTACAGCAGTCATAAATGACTTTAAATTGTCATCATATTCAGTTTTATTTTTTCCACAAACTGTCACGTCATCGAGATATGCAAAATTAAGGTTTTCTTTTTCAATGATAATTTGAAGTGTTCTTTGAAAAGCAGCTACCCCATTTGTAACTCCGAATATCGATTCTTGTGAACTGATACAGATTATAACCACATGCCACTGTCGGGAGCGTATGGTATGCTCAACCGATGCAATAGGAAGATCTTCCTCCGAGCCGGTGTTATGCTCGGGGATCCCAGCTGGGCCAACTGTTGTAGGTTGATATTTCGATTTATAGTACAATTCCGAAAGAACATCGTTAGCGTGATACAGGCGGCGGCACGTGATTGGTTAACGCAGCCGCGTCATGTTTACGTCATCATGTAGGTGATTGGCTAACGTGGCCGCGTCATGTTTACGTAATCATGTAGGTATTGCGTTACTTGTCTCTGGTATTGCGTGCCCCTACACCTCAAAAGCGGTGTATATCGTTTCATTTTCTGAAATAGGCACTTGGTGATACGCACTGCTTAATCAATTTGACTAAAATAATTATATTTAGCTACCTTAGAAACAATACTTTCAATATTCGGCAGCGGGTAGGCATCCAAAAGTGTAAATTTATTTATAGTTCGTGAATAATAAATTACTAAGCGTTTTCGATGAGCCCCACCACCTGCTACTAATACTTGAGCTCGCCATGGAGATATACTTGGTTCATTATCACCGTCATTCAAAATCTTGTTCAGTATATTTCCTAGATTTTATAGCTATTGGTCTTGTAATAGGTGACAAATTAGTAAACAGGGACGCAGGTGGTACTGAGGCCTTAATAACATTACAAATCTTTAAAGGCTCTCTATCACCTCCGAATTTTAGTTCAAGTGATGAACGATCTCTTAATATATCATGTCCGACAATGACATCGGCGCAGAGATTATTTACAATCAGGAGAGGCTTGTTAATATGTTCGGAAACATAAAGAAAACACAAGAGTTTGGTATAACATATGTATTAGCTAAGTAGCTTGACACGAACTGACTACGGCATACAAATATCGCAACCTACCCACTTAAGTTCACTTTGTTGATAAACAAAGTAACCAAGTACCCTCACCAAAAGACATACCTATGTAATACATTTCATTACAGCGATACTGTATACATAACACTTGTGTTTATAAATATGATTTTCCATTTTAATTGTTGCAAAGCACAAACCTTCCACGAGAGATACGTGGTTTAATGAAGCTAGAGTGATATATTGTCTACAAGGTTTAATTTCTAGTTTCATCATCTCTGTTAAACGTTTGTCTATAAAACTGGTGGAGCTACCGGTATCAATTAAAGCGTCAGCCCGTGTATCGTTTATAGTAATAGGAACTGTAGCTTTATTAAGACTTGTAGGAGCAGCAGCTAATGTAGGTGAATTTTCACTATCGTTCATAGTGACAGTACTTACCATCTGTGGCGTATTGCTTCTGCAAACATTGGCAAAATGTCCCTTTCTAAAACATTTCTGGCATTCTGCCTTAAAAGCAGGGCATTTAATTATTTGATGAATAGCCCCCCCACAAAAAAGCAACGTTTTGGTTGAGGGAGACTTGCATTTAAATTAGGAGGATGTGAAACAATTTGTTCTTGGTTAGGTAAAGCATTGAGTACTGAAGTTGAAGTATTTCCTATGATTTTCGAATTACGCTCAGCTATTTCAAGTGATATGGCTTGATTTATAGCTTCATCCAGTGTGAGGGTCAAATTTTCCAAAAGTCGTTCTCTAATTTTCTGAGTATGAATCCCTGCAATAAATGCACTTCTTACGGCTTGGTCTTCATGTTCCTTCGCTGTAACGTCTTGAAAAAGAGCATCTTGAGCAAGAAGTTTTAAATTTCTTGCATAGTCTGAAATCGCCTCTTCAGATCGCTGTTTTCTAGTATTAAGAACATGTCTTGCTAAAATTATATTCTTTGGTTGGACGTATATTTTATCAAGCATCTGCATAGCATCGTTGTAAGTTATACGATTTCTTATAAAGGAAAAATTTGTTGAAGATAAATGGTTTACCAGTAACATAAGTTTCACGGAATCCGCTGCATCATTAGATATCTCTTTAGATAAAAAATTCTCAAACGTATATCGCCAATGGTTCCATTTTAAATCCGCATTACTAGTATTAGGTTCTACTTCAAACTGTTCGGGCCATAGGTAACGTGTGAGCGTGTTGAAAGGGCTAGAATCGTGCCACGAGGAAACTGGTTCTTCTTTAGACATTTTTCTTTTCTAATATTAGCTGAATGAATTGATATATAATTTACAAAAGAAACACCATGAAAACTTGGCTTTATTCAGCTACAAATGTGACTCAATAACAAAGGATATGAGAAGACATTTGTGATATTCTAAAATTTAAATAATACGTCAATTATTAGTTCAGGTTAACCTTACAAACAATACTGTTTCATAATATAAGTTGGAATTTCTAGATATTATGGAAAAAATGTTACTGAATGTGATGATATTAATAATAAAAACAGACTGATTTTTAAAATTGATTTATTTCAAAAATTTATAAAAATACATACAGATAGTAAAAAAAATCAAGATTGCAGCGCAGCGTTGTGGACTTTGACCATAAAATATATCTAAGAACTTTCTCACAAGCTATACATATCCAATGCAGAAAACCGCATCTCATTCGGCCCAGTACTTTTTGAGAAAAATGGTAACATTGAAGAATAAAAATCACGATTGCAGCTCAACTTGATGGACTATGTCCATTAAGTTGAGCTGCCCTACTAGTCCCCTAGCTGTCCTACATATCTAAGAACCTTCTCAGAAGTTATGCATATCTAGCAAAAAACCGCATAATTATCGGTCCAGTAGTTTTCCAAGAAAATGGTAACAACAAAGTGCACAAACTAACGCACACCTCTTAGGGCAAACACATATACCGTCTCCGTTCCGTCGTGGGTAATAAAATGATTACTCAGAAATTAAAAAAATGTGTGATAGAGCCGATTAAATGCGAAAATCAAGAAAGAATGTCTTAAAAGACAATAATTGCATTTGTAAAAAAACGTGTGCATATCCGCGGGCCACTTTAGTGGTCCGCGCATCCAAGGAATATACTTGTACTATATAGTAGTAAATCAGTTATTGATTTTTAATATTCACGTATCAGGGATTGGAGATCGGGTGTCATAATCACTAGATTATCATCACTACCGTCTAAAATGAGTTTGGTAATATTATAAGTAGAATCTGACTGTTCAATTTCATTTCTCTACCCCTCAGAGTGAGAAACAGTAAGAGTTAAATGAAATTTTAATTTTATCGATATTTAATTTATTTGTAAACAATACAATCCCCTCACTATATATACACTCTATACAAAAACTAATGAAATAATCCAAATTTATGGGGACAGCGCAAAAATTTACGTGTTATGGATTCAGTAAAGAAGAAACTAAGCTATAATTAGTGGAAATAACTTAAAATAGTAGTCACAAAAAGAAAAACTAGACGACTTTGTTGCTCACCTATGAAATGAAATTCCTGGGCGTTTTACAATATTATTGTTACGACACCCCACAACTGAGCACTTCACCATAGTTGATTACATAAAACGAAGCAAAAACACATGAAAATATTCAAAAAACAGGTAATTATTCACAACTGACACACACGAAGCACAACAGACGCCATTTATAGTTGACAAAAAATTGGCTTCAATAGCTAAATTTGATGACGTCATATGACAATTGAGCGACACATTCACGCAATAACATAATACACCTGTCTCGTTCTTTTAGTAAGTAAGAAAAGTCAAATCATAGTTTTACATGTTTTATTAACAAAATGCATCGTATAGCTATAATTGAGTAAAATGCAACATATCCTCTCCTATATATAAAATCGAAGTTTTACTCAACGTCGTAAAAGTGGCAATCGCTATTTTGACATAAACTTATGTAAATTGGAGGTTATTGAGTTAGTCAAGCTTTTTGAGATTGGAATTTGTAGGTGGAATCGTATGTGAAATTTTGTGTTTGTTGAGGTATTGTGCTATGCAGAGACAAGTAACATATAGGATAGTGCTATGGTGGGTTCCTATGGTGGGTGGGTGGCAGTATATTCCTCCTTAATAACATAGACTATACACTTATAAACTCTCTTATCTATATAATCAAAGTATAGACTGTGAGTATAGACTACTAGCTAGTCTGAAAAACACCTTCTCTGACTTGTAATTAACTTGTCTCTGCTTGTAAATTCACAGCACAGATATAAATAGGGAAGCAGATTCAATATATTGAAAAAAATAGCGTGGCAATTTCAAACACACGGAAACATTACGCACACATAGACAAAACACAGGGCCGCACCTTGTTGCTGCATAACACATTATTATGTAGGGTTAAGTAGTGTGGAAAAACAATGACCTAAACCTTACCTATCATTTGGAAGCTATAATAAGCTATAATATATATAAGCTATAATTGTAAGGATTTTAAAAATAATACTAGGTCCTTTTATGATTTTTTCATCACAAGCGATCACAACTGCAATGTAGTAACAAAATTGAAAATTGTAATTTCATCTAGCTTTTGCCCGCAGCTTTGCTTACGTTAAATTCAATTTTCATACAAATGTCAAACACCTGTTTTACTATAGGATGAATTTTCAAAAATATTTTCTCGGCATACGCTCCTACCTTTTAACCGGTTTGTCGTTGGCTAAGGCCTGCCTCGATAGGATAGAGGCCTGTGCCAGATGTCTATTTCGGGCTTAGGTCCGCGATGATAATCACCACCACGTGCGGGACCCTAGTCAATGTGATGAATATAGTTATAGGCAGAAATAACACGAATGTGAACTCCGCGCTGCGTGTTATAACGTCACTGTGGACTCCGTCAGTATCATGGCCAGTGGTTCTCGCGTCGTTCTCGCTCTGCATCGATGCGCAGGTGCTGGAGATATTATTTAGAAGCACAGTGCCAACGGATATCGTATAAATACCGCCAGTTTTTTACTCAAAGTTCCTATTGACAATAATTTCTTGGCAGTATATAAATGTTGTAAAACAATCGAATCGAATCGTTATTCCAAAAATTAGGTAAGAAGGTTAAAAAAATTACAACAATTTATTTATTCAAATAAACTTTACAATTAGTGTTTTTGAATCGCCAAGTGAATCTACCATTGATTCGGAATATCATTTCTAGCGAGAAATCATACTAATATTATAAATGCAAAAGTGTGTTTGTTTGTTGGTTTATTGGTTTGTTGGTTTGTCCTTGAATCACGCCGCAACGGATCAACGGATCGACGTGATTCTTGGCATGGGTTCTTGGTTATTATGGGTTGAGAACCTGGAGAGTGACATAGGCTACTTTTTATCCCGGAAAATTAAGGAGTTCCCGCGGGAATGAAACAAACTAAAACCACGCGGACAAAGTCGCGGGCATAAGCTAGTGTTACAATATTTTATACAACTTTAATCCACTTCTGGTTCTTTATAGTACATATTGTAGAAAAAGAAGAAAAGAAGTGGATTGAAGTAAAAAGCAAAAAACAAACAAAACTTTATCCTACAGCACAATTTTAACACTCTCAAACTGTGAGACTGTGTGTGTGTGATTGTGACTTGTGAGTATCAATTTTTGGCTTATAAAAATTAATGTTCTGCCTAACAAACAATATATGAATATTATTGTAAATGTATTGTGAAGACACCATAAGTATAGCAATCTCTTTAAATTTTTACATACGTTACAAGTATTACACGGACTTGTGGTAATATTGCTGGTATATTTAACTGATAAATCCATCCATCCATGTATCCATTTTTATCCATAGGTCTCTCTCTCGTCTCATATTCATCCTTTGGAAACCTGAAATTAAAAGTCGAAGTTGTATACTTAAAATAAAAGGGTCGTCAAGTCCAGCCCTGTACTTTATTAACATGATAGCATGAAAGGACTTGACCGGTGGAACTATGGCAGCTTGCCTAGGTGTCAAAAATCAATGTTCAGCAATGATTTCTTTATTATTGTAATTGTAATATTTCACTGTTTTCAGATAAAAAAGTTTCAGGAGTCTGAAGGCTCGGAAAACTGCGAAAATGAACAAAAAAGTTTCACCAAAAGACTGCTTTCCCACACTAGATGGCGCTATTTATTGTGTTAAGCGAGTCTAAAAAAATATTTTCAAGTATTATTTCTTTATTATTGTAATTGTTATATTTTATAGTTTTCAAATAAAAAAGTTTCAGGAGTCTGAAGGCTCTGAAAACTGAGAAAATAGATTTTGAGACTTGTCAAAAAATAAAAATAATTATAAACAAAACATACATTTCCTTTTCATTACTATTTAATTGATCAAAAATAAATCATTCCTAATATAATAACTAAGGTACTTAAATGGTATTCATGTAGGGTTACAAGATTATTATTAGGCATGGATATAATGGAACGTCAAAATGGAGTAGTGCTTAAAGAGGAAAGCGGACGCTCAAGATTTAAACAATAAACGTACTGTTTTTTTTTGTCATTTGAACCCCGACCTTATTTGGAATAATAAATCCATAATAATTTCGTTTTGAATTTTTAAACCTTACTGTAAAAACGGAAATCCTGTGCATTGTCCCGAATCGGAGGGCAATTACTGGTCATGTCCTTTACTTATCGATGGAACGTTATTTCTGGGGTTTTCCTGTACGAAGCGTTGTAACACTGGGGGACACAACACTTCACCATTTTATTTCAATAAATATTGGCTACTAAACCTCCAAAGGACATGACCAGTAATTGCCCTCCGATTCGGGACAATGCACAGGATTTCCGTTTTTACAGTAAGGTTTAAAAATTCAAAACGAAATTATTATGGATTTATTATTCCAAATAAGGTCAGGGTTCAAATGACAAAAAAAACAGTACGTTTATTGTTTAAATCTTGAGCGTCCGCTTTCCTCTTTAAGCACTATTAAGCTTCATTTTGACGTTCCATTATATCCATGCCTTTTTTTTTTTTTGACGCTGGGAAATGCGTTTAGGCATCCCTCTCGGAAGCAGGCAGTGTGAAACTGCGTGTGTGAAAGTGTATTCCCACGGGATCGGGAATAAGGAGGATTTATCTGTTTGATTTAAAAGTTATAATTTCCGGAACTATAATCAAGAGAAACTTCAAAGGACATGACCAGTAATTGTCCTCCGATTCGGGACAATGCACACGATTTCCGTTTTTACAGTAAGGTTTAAAAATTCAAAATGAAATTATTATGGATTTATTATTCCAAATAAGGTCAGGGTTCAAATGACAAAAAAAAACAGTACGTTTATTGTTTAAATCTTGAGCGTCCGCTTTCCTCTTTAAGCACTACTCCATTTTGACGTTCCATTATATCCATGCCTAATAATAATCTTGTAACCCTACATGAATACCATTTAAGTACCTTAGTCATTATATTATGAATGATTTATTTTTGATCAATTAAATAGTAATGAAAAGGAAATGTATGTTTTGTTTATAATTATTTTTATTTTTTGACAAGTCTCAAACTAATAGATCGAACAAAGCATTTTGAAATACTGCGTTTAAAGGAACGCCCTTTCACATTGCATTTGCTGCCATCTGTGGTCGAATAGTTGAACTTGTTAACCAAAAGTAGTGAGCAATACTTAAAAATATTTTCCAGACTCACCACAATACATAGCGCCATCTAGTGTGGGAAAGCAGTTTTTGGTAAATTTTTTTTAAATTTATTTTCTCAGTTTTCAGAGCCTTCAGACTTCTGAAACTTTTTTATCTGAAAACTATAAAATATAACAATTACAATAATACAGAAATAATACTTGAAAATATTTTTTTAGACTCGCTCAATACAATAAATAGCGCCATCTAGTGTGGGAAAGCAGTCTTTTGGTGAAACTTTTTTTTGTTCATTTTCGCAGTTTTCCGAGCCTTCAGACTCCTGAAACTTTTTTATCTGAAAACAGTGAAATATTACAATTACAATATTAAAGAAATCATTGCTGAACATTGATTTTTGACACCTAGGCAAGCTGCCATAGTTCCACCGGTCAAGTCCTTTCACAAAAAATTTATGACAACACAATGTAAACAAACGCCATATGTCTTTTATATGTCATAAATCCTATTTCAGTTTTCACGCATTGAAATTTTGTCAATGTGTGCGTTTGTGTTGCACCAGTTGCTCCCCGTAGTAATTATGTTCCTTGTGTTGCACAGTGTTGCAACAAATAAAAAAAAAAGATAGGAACATAGACATTTTTGCTTGGAGGGAAAAGGACACAGATTCCCATACACGTGTCTATGTGGGTGTGAAATTTTGTTAAGTCTGCTTTTCTTTAATAAGTCTGTGATTCACGGCAGGATCACGGCCCTAAAAAACTTGTCTCTGGTTAAAATCCAGAGACAAGTAACTTATTAAAATTATATGTTACTTGTCTTTGATTAAAATCATAAATCATAAAATTGTGTCTTGCTTGTAAGTAATTTTGCGATCTTTTTGAGAATTTCTAATAAAAGTAATTTAATGTTTAGTGATTGTGATGTAAATTGAAAAATCTATTTATTGAGAAATTTATTTTTCATATAATATTTGTTCTGTATTATAATCGAGCCTAAATGTTTTTGTAAGCAAAGTTGCTGTATTGTATACTGTTTTTCGCAAATCGTAGTTGTTGTGACAAATAGGTAGGTAATCTAAAGACCATTTCCTTTCAAACTTCAGTGTGATAAGGAAGAATGATAATGACCTAATCATCAGAAGAATTTGTTGGATTCGCTATGACTTCTGGTAAATATCATACCTGCACTTTATTTTCTGCTTAATGTAGGTACACTATTACTTTATCAGTGCATTGTAACAGTTAGCTAAGTTCGCCAATATTCAGCAGATAGTATCATAAATAGTAATCTGATAAGTTGTGCACCTTATTATCTACTATCTTTATGAGGTTGGACTTTCCATTGAGAGCTGAATTAGTTTAATTAGATTTTTAAAGCTGAATTAGTTTAATTAGGTTTTTAAATAAATTGTGATATCCTATAAAATCTTGTAAATTTACTCAACTTACTAAAATACTTACAGTAAATATGCATACAATAAATAGAGCAAATATTTTATACTTATTATCAATTACTACCTTACTTGGCATCATAGCATTGTCAATTTTCATTATCTTAGCCTTGCAGTGTCCATATCCCAGTCATTGATACCAAACATTGATAGCTGCAAACAGTGAATGTCCAAGATTGTCCATCTAATGTAGCATTATTGCTTACATTTAGTTAAATGT
This sequence comes from Erebia palarica, assembly GCA_964035005.1. Taxonomy (NCBI): domain Eukaryota; kingdom Metazoa; phylum Arthropoda; class Insecta; order Lepidoptera; family Nymphalidae; genus Erebia; species Erebia palarica. The sequence goes on along the minus strand of OZ035985.1, from coordinate 27,438,370 downwards.
AAACTTGTTTGTTTTCGTTGGGTTTTTGATGCTTTAGCAGGTTAATTTTAATATTTACTACAATATCAGGTTATATATACAAATTTCATTAATATCAGTTTCCTCATTCAATTTTATGTACAATTTCATTTTTAGATTGAAACAAGATTTTAGTAAAGATGTGGAGAAATTACTTCTTCTAAAATAACATTATGAAATAACCATATCACTATGACAGAAAGCATTTCAACACTTACCGCTCCCATTTCACTGTCTACATATCATCAGCTGAGTTTAACAGGTGAGTTGATTGGAATATTATAACTATCTACTACACTAAGTGTGCCAAACTGATTTAGCATTATTATATGTTATATGACACTGTTACTATATGAAATTCAAGGCTTAATTATTATACTCTATTTTAACTTTGGCCAATCATTTGTGTTCATAGTTACATCAATACACAATTAAGTTATATACACGTATTATATAGTGTGTGGTGGAATGTCTTAATTGTAACAGTGCATATCAGATTCCCATGGCAAGAAGTCGCCTACAAATGTATTCAACATACTGTGTATCTGTGTGTTAAGTTCCATAAAATTCAGGTAAGAAATTAAGCTTTGGTATACAAACATACCAAAGCTTAAGTACAACTTCAGGCAAATGTTGTAAAGGTAGAAAAAGGGAAGGAAGGACCTTCACAGTAACTAGTAGTAGTAGTGCATATTCGTAGTTTAATATTGCTTGTATACTAGTATTTTCCACACTGAAAATTTTTATTCATTGGCAATAATTGCTAAATAGCAGTATTAGTAACAGTGGTTATTCATACATTAAAAAATTTTAGCACTTCGATATATTGTTGTTTTTATTATTGAACACAATACTCATAATTTAATATGCACATGATTTCTTCATGAATCAAGAAACAATAACAAAAAACATGATATGATAATATTTGCTTTAACTGTTTATAGGCTCTCTTTATTTGTTTGCTTTCCAAAGAAATCTCCCAGGTACCTACATTATTGGTTTGACTAATAAGTACCTATTGAATACCTATTAAAACTTAATATTTGAAATTTTTGTTGCTATTTCAGTTGAATCAGCAAGTATTCGCAATTCTGGATTTTTAAAACCAAATCCTTACTTACAAGTGATAATAGATGCCAAAATTTCAAGACGAACAGAGGTTCTGAAAAATACTTTACATCCTAAATGGAAGGAGGACTTTACAGTGCTAGTTACGCCATTGTCACAAATCTTGTTTCGTTTGGCAGACCACCATAGTTTCAGGAAAGACAATATAATTGGTGAAAGAAGAGTAAGCCTACTAAAAATCCTGTTATATTTTAATGGAAAATGTGAAAATGTGGAGCTAAGTATAGGTAATAAAGGCTCTTGATGTTTATTACTTTGCTCGGAGTTTGCATTTACATAATTCAATGAATTTATGTTACAGATTTGATGAAAACAGTCTCTTCAGACAGTGCAACTATTGCAAACACAGAAGTGAAAGCTGCTGAACTCGTGCTACTGCTTGATGGTTTAAGAATAGACCCGGCTATTTTGAGTCAATCCCATGAAGTGCTTGGAGAGTCTGCCACCTCCCGGTGTTCTCTCACTGAAGGTGTCAGAGCTCGAATAAGATTAAGAAACAATGTAGAAACATTAAGATCTATGGGGCATCCACGAAGTTTAAGGGTAAGTTCAAATTCACAAGACTTCTAAAGCTTAGCTTAAAATCTTATAACAATTCTTTTTATGCTTCAATGTATATGTAGCCTTAAGGTTCCATATGCAAAGAGTGCCAAAATGCCTGCGCTGTCCATTCATCTGTCTATCTGTCAGGGGGCTGTATCTCATGAACTGTAATAGGTAGACAGTAAAAAAATTCACAGTGTGTGTATTTCTATTGCCTCAATAACAACAAATAATAAAGGGTACCCATACAAGAATTTTTAAGCGCCTCCCTTGTTTCAAAATTTGGTAGAGTGGTACAGAAAGAACCCTTTGTGAACAAGTCCAACTCACACTTGGCCCTGTTCTTCTGTTTCTGTTTGTTTTGGTTTCCTGATAGTAAAACTAACTATTAGTTAGTATGGAACATGGTCTGTCTGAGTGCCATTCAAATCTATTCATTCTCTAAAAACATTTTACATTGTAACATAAGTTAATCAACTTCGGATACAATTTAACATGGGAAGTTAAATAATTGTATATGAGGAAAAATAAATTTATGTGCCTATAAATAGCCTGCAAAGCCTAAATTGCTGGTTCAATTAAATGATAAGCTAACTAACTTGTGATGAGTAAAGATTAAAAAAAAAACACAATTTTACTATAATACAGTAGGTAAGGATTTTTTTTATTTTTTACAATATATTATGGATAAAGATAAGCGGTGATGACTTAGTGGTCTAGGATCCGTTCTGTTTTGGTGGTTACAATACGGCTCTGTAGTGGGCTGGCCATAAGTTTAATAGGTACTAGCGGTCCGCCCCGGCTTCGCACGGGTAGCACTAATCATCATAATAGTCCATACCCAATAATTGCCCAGACGGCACTGGGCAGCACATCAGGTTTTACAGTAGTACCACAGGTAGCACTGCGTTAATATTTTCTAATTTTAATTTTAATTTATTTTATTTGAACTACCAACAGAATTACAAGTAGGAATACAAAATGTTGAATGGCTTAGGCAATAGGTAACAAGCAATTCAATTTATAGGTAGTTACATCATGCACATAGGAAAAGTCGTACATAACTGACACAAGAATACATTGGGGAATTATTAATAAATAATTATGATTACTGATACAAGACAATAAAAAATTAATGAAAATAACTATCAATAATTATATAACATTCATTTTAACTATTGTTTAAAAAAAACTGGATAAAAAGTAAAAAAAAAAATAACTAAGATGCACAAAATTTATAATACAGGGTTGAGAAAAAAAACAAAGAGGATCATCTGACAATGTGATATTAATAGTCAAGTGATTTGAGTAGTTTGACTTTGAATTTCTGTAGTTTTCCACAAAACAAATCAATGGATTTGTCCTTTAATGTAAATTTCCTGTATAGTCGGCTTAGCCTGGGTACAAGGGAATGATGGCCAAGATTGGTTTTGTGGGTTCGATGGGTGAGCAGTGAGATAGGATACCGAGGCATCCGAGAGGGGACTTTGAAGGATATTTAAAGATACATTATTTGCTGTTTACGCAGCGCACGCCACGGAAAGAACTTCCGTAACCGTTTGCGTAAACAGCAAATGGAGCTGATTCTGTAGTGCACAATCAACTAAACTAAAATGTCAGCTTTAAAACTAGTTATGTCCCTTTCCGAAGGGACTATTACGAAAGGGTTAGCAATAATTCATTTTAGTTTAGTTTAGAGATTGTGCACTACAGAATCAGCCCCAATATCTTTCCTCTTTATAGTATTACTTTAGATAATGATTACATTTTTAATTGTCTATACATACCTAATATAGGCATAATTTTAATATATAAAACAAAGTCGGATTTGTTTGTACACTCTAGAACGGTTGGACGGATTTTCATGGTTTTTGATTTGTTGTATTTGTCTCCTCCCGAATAGCAGAATAATTATTAAAAACATTGGAAAATTGACGAAAAAATAAAACTAATTAAAAAACATTTTTCCATGATTTTCCCACACAAAACACCAAGCGGACGAAGTCGCGGGCATCAGCTAGTATAGAATATGCTTGGCTTACATAATATAGTTTTTTTTTAAATTAAGGTGAGATTTATTTTGCACTAGTTTTCTGGTCACTGGTTCATTAAGACAAGAAATGGTTTATTGTCTTATGATATTATTGCATTAATTATGTTAGATCATGCTGTGCACTGTCTGGCCTCAATGTATTGACAAGTAGAGAAAGCCAAAAGGAGACTATACTATTGTTTTAAATCAGATGGTCCTAATTATTTTCATCTATCTATCGATTGTGTTTTGTTGCGTGGTTGTACTGCATCCCCTTTGTAGGTAATTAATGCCATACGTTACGTATTGTCTATGGATGCAACAGGTCAAGTCTCTCTATCTTTTCCAATGACTCCGCCTCGCTACAAACGTATCCTCGTATTTAAACGCTACGCTGTATTTTACTGATAAACTAATGAAATTAATGTGTTTTTTGCTTATAAAATTGAAGCATAGAATCAATCGCTATTACATCAAAGCAAAATGGACCTTAACTAAGTTGTTCAAGGTTTAAATTCATTAACAGTCCATGCATCTTCCGCCAGAAATAGGGAAAACATCGTAAAAAAACAACCATCATTGGGTCCATTTCAATGTGTCCCTTATCGATGTTGTTATATCCGTTTATACGTATGTTATTTTATACGTATAGCCGTGTTTCCACAGCTGCCGCCGGCCCTCCGACGTTGAGCAACGGTGCTGCGGCGGTCGCATCTTTCGCCAGAAATAAGAAAAACAACGTAAAAAAACAACCATAATTGGGTCAATTTCAATGTGTCCCTTGATGTTGTTATATCCGTGTATACGTACGTTATACGTATAGCCGTGCTTCCACAGCCGCCGCCGGGCCCTCCGCCGTTGAGCAACGGTGCTGCGGCGGTCGCGCCGGAGAGCAGCGCGGGCCCGTCGCGACAGGACGGCGAGTCGCTTGCGCCTTCGACCGCCGCGCCCGCACTCTCGCCCGCCGCCGCCGCGCCCGCATCCGCCGCGCCTGAGGAGCCGCTGCCGCCTGGCTGGGAGATGCGATATGACGTCTACGGGAGACGGTGAGACATACCTAATTCAAAATAACGTATTTTTTTATTATTCCAGCACAATTGACTAACTCGAAATATACCGTAAATGATTATGCAGATGGCGACAGGGTAACGTGTAATAGTAGGGTTGAGTCAAAGGTACAAGTAAAAATAAATACCTGCGGGACGCCATTTTCATTGGAATATTTTATGTCAAGCCACATATTTATTTATTGCCATGAAACCTAACTGAGCAAAGGGAAAATGAGACAACTTCTCATAAACTAATTCGTTCATAAAACACTAACTAAATATTCTAAAGGCGTCAAGTAAAGAACAACAATTATTTTAATTGTCCTACTGATATAAACATCACATTTTCTAACTCAGCCATGGATTTTACAACTTATCTCCCTACAGAATTTATGTAGTTAAATCTTATTTAATAAGTACTATATTTGTCAAAATTTTAGAATGGGTTAGGGTTGGACATATATTCAGGTAGTGGTAGGTTCTATTGGGTTAATATATACGTAACATAAGTTAGTAAAAATTTATTTTTATACACCTTATTTTTACCTACCACCATAACAATAACGAAACGAACGAAAAATAACCAAGACTAAAATTTAAAAAAAAAACTCAGTCAGAAGTAGAATACAAAAGGCGGCCTTATCGCTTAGGTAAAATTGTATTTGGTGTAATTAAAATTAGTTAAATTAAAATGTGGTTAAAGTTTTGGTGGTCATTTACTATTTCTGGTGATAAGTTAAACATAAGTTAAGTTTAATTTATAGGACGAGTTATAAATTATTCATGTTTCACTAAATTTTAATCATGCTGAGTTAGTTTATAAAATAAGAAGTCGATAAAATTATCTTTGGTGTCATTTATAAATATATTAGGAGTTTACTACTTTACTGCTTGAATATCGCTTAGGTAAAATTGTATTTGGTGTAATTAAAATTAGTTAAATTAAAATGTGGTTAAAGTTTTGGTGGTCATTTACTATTTCTGGTGATAAGTTAAACTTAAGTTAAGTTTAATTTATAGGACGAGTTATAAATTATTCATGTTTCACTAAATTTTAATCATGCTGAATTAGTTTATAAAATTAGAAGTCGACAAAATTATCTTTGGTGTCATTTATAAATATTTTAGGAGTTTACTACTTTACTGCTTGAATATATGTTACAAAAGTATAAGTATGCTAAAAAATTACTACCATGCTGAGTTTTATTTACAGTTGCTTACATCGAAGATATATAGTGGATAAGATAGTATTTTTCAGACCCACATTAATAGTCGTTGACTTAGTCATTCAGAGGACAATGTAAATTTTAGAGGCGAATAATGCTATTAAGTAAATAGAAATTGTTAAATTAGCATCATATTTATAATAATGTAGTAAATAATAAAACAGAGCATTCAATCTATGGAACTAACAACTTATAGACTTAAGTATTACACTGCACTTTTTACAGGGCCCTGTGGTAAGGGTGGGCGTGGCCGCTTCTTTGAGCTCCGCTTATTACACAGCAATAAGGACCAATTTAGGGACCCTTAATTCCTAAAGCTTATTACACTACACTGATTCAAGTGAAGGGTCCCTGTAAAAAGTGCAGTTTAATAGGCCTATTAGAACTATGACACTTGTGTACAGTTTGGCGGTTTGAACGTTACGTCCCGTCCGTCTTATAGGCCTATTACACTGCACTTTTCACAGGGTCCTCAGGAAAGGGTGGGCGTGGCTGCTAGTTTGGTCGTCGCGGGACCATTTCGCCTTAATTCTTATTACACTACACTGATTCAGGTGTAAGGGTCCCTGTGAAAAGTGCAGTGTAATAGGCCTATTAGAACTATGATACTTATGTAGCTTGGCGGTTATATTCATCGTTTGAACGTTACGTCCGCCCTGGTTAAAGGGTGGGCGTGGCTGCTATTTAGGTCGTCGCTTATTATACAGCAATGTTACAATCAAATTAGGGACCCTTTCTTCCTCAATCTTATTACACTACACTGATTAAGGTGTAAGGGTCCCTTGCCAAGGTGCAGTGTAATAGGCCTATAAGAAAATATCTGAGAGCGCGTTCAATAAAGTTTGACTCTATGATGCCCTGTGCAGATACTACGTGGACCACAACACGCGCTCGACGTCGTGGGAGCGGCCGCAGCCGCTGCCGTCCGGCTGGGAGGTGCGGCGCGACGCGCGCGGCCGCGTGTACTACGTGGACCACAACACGCGCACCACCACGTGGCAGCGGCCCGACACCGAGCGCCTGGCGCGCTTCCAGCACTGGCGCGGCGAGCGGCGCCACGTGGTCGCGCAGGGCAACCAGCGCTTCCTCTACCCGCCGCCGCAGCCGCCGCACCCGCCGCACCCGCCCGCGCAGCCCGCCAGTGACCACGACCCGCCCCCCTCGGGTAACTGCTCACACCTCGTACCATCAGTGGCGTGCAGTTCATAGAGGCGTAAAAGTAATTCGCTTCCAAATGGGCTCGTTTTTTCATCAAAACAGCTAGTAAATAGGTATTCTGACTAACTAATCCCTACCCTAGCTTCAAAACCTGTGCACGCCACTGCGTACCATACTATCATATCATACTAATATTATAAATGCGAAAGTGTGTTTGTTTGTTGGTTTGTCCTTCAATCACGCCGCAACGGAGTTACGGATCGACTTGATTTTTGGCATTGATGTTGAGGACCTGGAAAGTGTCATAGTCTACTTTTTTATCCCGGGAAATTAAAGAATTCCCGCGGGAATCAAAAAACTTAAACCACGTGGACGAAGTCGCGGGCATCAGCCAGTAATTGAATAATGCGAAAGTGTGTCTGTCTATCTGTCTGCTACGCTTTTCAAAAAATGTTGACCAAATTTGGTTCTGAGATAGGTTGCAGCCTGCGGTAGGGCATAGGCTACTTTTTATGCCGGAAAAAAGCACTAAAGGGTTTCTAAATGTGAAAGAGTGCTTGTTTTTGTGTCACCTTTTTCGTAGCCCATCTGTTTAAAAGATCTGAGTTAATTTGGCACAGAGATAGGTTGCATCCTGAGGAAGAACATACTTAAATCCTTTATAAAAAATAAATTCAAGCGTTATCCATATCATTATTAATATTATTATCAGTTCATATCGTAATATTCCTAATATCGGTCTCTTATCGCAAAATATCGTTTTTATTGTTATGGAAATCACATAAATTTGGTTGTAGCTTTCTAAATTTTTTGATTATACTCAGTATGTAGTACTGCATACTGAGTTGCAAATCAGCTTTTAAAATAAAAACACGAATTTGGATTTGATAAATTATTTCACTTAACACAGTTTCCCAAAGACCCACTCTTTTCAAATCTGCCTTGGTTGACCTCTTCCAGGTATTCGTTCGACGACCCAGTCTCCTTTCCTTTGCGACGCAAGTTTTTGTACATACAATAAAATATTTCATTTTAACGTCGCTTCTGTCGCGCGACCCTGTACGTCTGCCTGAAAAAAGGAGTATATTGTTTTCAGGTTTCATGTATGTATGTATGTGAGTTTGTATATTCCACCATAACTTCTATACGCCTGAACCGATTTTGGTAAATGAGGTATCGTTATAATCCCTTATTCCGGGTGACATAGGCTAGTAAAATTTAAAAAAAAATTGATCGGGTGACCATCGTCCCGCATTAAAGACTAAAGTTGAAAAAAAAACGAAAATAAGATTAACTATATAATCATCATCTAGAAAATGATGAGTAGATTCCAAAAATATATAACACTATTGTTCAATATCCAGTGATTTACAAAAAAATATCAGTAAATAAAAATGTGAATAAGATTCTAATTTAACTATGAGGTGCGACACTTTTTTGCATCCTATCCCTGGCAGCGATCTTGTTTTTCCTCTGATGATCCATCAAGCTGCGAGACCTCCATTTCTGAGGTGATACGTCAAGCGATGGAGTATTTCATACCTTTCGCCGACTTGTCCTTAGATAGCAAAGCCCCGCGTTGGTACAATGCTGAATGTGCCCTTTCCGAAGCCCGTAAGCAATCAGCATTCGTTGCTTGGTTTAATGCTCGAAGTAACAAGGCTCCGGACTTGCATACAAAGAAGAAGGAGTTCAATATTGCTGCCAAGTCACACAAGAGGGTTCTAAAGAAGGCTCAATTTAACCGCACCAAGCGAATTGGGAACAAAGTTGCTTCTCACCCTAGTGGTAGCAAAGCTTTTTGGTCCCTGGCCAAGTCGGTTGTAAGAGTATGGAGCGCATATTAAATACGAAGCTCTTGGCGTACCTTGAGTCTAATGATCTACTTTCAGACCGCCAATACGGGTTTGGTCAAAAGCGGTCCGCTGGTGATCTACTCGTGTAAGCCACCCATGTTTGGGGTGAAGCAATAGAGAAACACGGAGAAGCTCTTGAAACTTTCGTCTTGACTCCCACTTTCCGGGATGTATCCTTACCCATTATCGATCACATTGATCTCCTAGGCCTCGACATCACGGCCAACATCAACTTCGGAAGGTCTATCGAAGCGAAAGCCAGGACAGCCGCCAAAAAACTCGGTATACTTAACAAGGTCAAGCAGTACTTCACGCCACGCCAACTGGTTACCCTATACCAAGCCCAAGTTCAGTCGTGCATGGAGTACTGCAGTCACCTTTATGATGGCTCTGCTAGGTATCAGCTGGCGGCTCTTGATGCCGTAGATCGTCGGGCTAGGAGATTGATAGGCGAAGATTCACCTATTCTGGCGAAACTTCAAACTTTGGATCACCGCCGTATGGTGGCTGGCCTATCGGTATTCTATAGGATATATTTCGGTGAGTGTGCTCAGGAGCTGTTCGATCTTGTACCTCTTTCACCTTTCTACCATCGTACCGCAAGACGGCGTGCGAGTTTCCACCCCTATGTCCTCAACGTTCCACCCACACATACGAAGCGCTCTGCGTCTTCATTCCTTATTCGCATGGCTAGGGTCTGGAACACTCTACCAAAAACTGTGTTTCCCACCAATTACAATCCGGGTATCTTTAAATCAAGAGTGAATAGGCATCTTCTAGGCGGGCGCGTTCCATCTTAGGCCACATCATCACTTCCCATCAGGTGTGATTGTGTTCAAGCGTAAGCCTATAATGAATTAAAAAAAAAAACTAGATTAATTTAGATTTTTAACTTTTTAGTTCGCTTTTTGGCAGGGCAGTCGTGTTTTTAAATTTTTTAAATCATGCCTTGTTCACTATTAATAATGCTATGATGACTGATTTTGAAAAATGGTCAGATTATGTTCGGAAGTTTCTACTATTTCGAAAAATATATTATTTCAGCAGAAAAATAAGGTTTGGTAGATAAAATTGGCATTTGAAATTTAAATTTTAAAATTCATGCCAAAACGTTCCCCGGTGTCATGGCGCCGTTTGTGACGTCACTATTGTTATTACCAATGTACTCTGTGCAGTGTGCAGTAAACAATAGTGTGATTGTCGTAGCTCGAAAACAAACAATTGTGACGTCATTCGCTTCTTGGTGTTTAATCCATTATGGCTATTTGCTGTATTTTATAGTTTTATTTTATCAAATAAATAGCAATCTCACTCGAAATATAAAAATAAATACGTTTTTAATAATCCATAAATCCTATTTCATTAGATAAATTCATAATTTCATTAATTCTTGGTTACTGTCATCATCCCTGTTATTGCATATTTAATTCGACAGTAAACAGTATTTCGGTACCGGCTGCGGGCACGGTGGTTGCGGGTGCGGCGAGCGCGTCGAGCGGCGCGGCGGCGGGCGAGGACGCACTGGGCGCGCTGCCGTCGGGCTGGGAGCGCCGCGTGCAGCCCGACGGCCGCGTCTACTACGTCAACCACAAGAACCGCACCACGCAGTGGGAGGACCCGCGCACGCAGGTACTGTACACACCGCTCTTATAGGCCTATAACACTGCACTTTTCACCCTTACACTTGAATCAGTGTAGTGTAATAACATTTAGGGGGTAAGGGTCCCTAAATTGGTGCTTATTGCTGTGTAATAAGCGACGCTCTAAATAGCGGCCACGGCCACCCTTCACACAGGGCCCTGTATAAAGTGCAGTGTAATAGGCTTATTACATCTTTAAACTGGGCAGGTTCCGCCGTTTGAGCCCTTATGGGTCTATTACACTTCACTTATCAAAGGGCCCTGAGGTAAGGGTGGGTGTGGCCGCTTGTGAGAGCGTCTTTTCCAGAGGAGCGATACTAGGGACCCTTTGTCCCTAAATCTTATTACACTACACTGACTCAGGTTTAAGGGTCCCTTGTAATAGTGTAGTGTAATAGGCCTATAAACCCTACCTGTTCGAGTTATGACCCAATGTGTTTCGCCCTTAGTTCGTTGTCGGTATCATAGTACTTACTTCAATTTGGTAGCTTGTCCTCCAAATTTAATCTGTCAGCTCTTATGGGCCCGTATTAATAAACCGATATCAGCTAACAATAGGTTCTCAATTATCGGTCATTCAAGACTCAAGACCAGTCTCAAGCGCAGATTGCAAGCATTTTTTTTTATAATAATATGATGTATATTGCCTGTTGCCGTTTATATTGTATATATTGCCTGTTGCCAGTTTATTAATACGGCCCCACTGAGTGGAGTGTCATGAACTGAAATGTGATTCGGTGAACAGGGCCAGGAGATCAGCGCGCTGGAAGAGGCGCTACCGCCCGGCTGGGAGAGCCGCTTCACGGAGGAGGGCACGCGCTACTTCGTGGACCACAACACGCGCACCACCACATTCCAGGACCCGCGGCCGGGCGCGCCGCAGGGAGCGTACGGCGTGCCGCGCGCCTACGAGCGCTCGTTCCGCTGGAAGCTCAGCCAGTTCCGCTACCTGTGCCAGAGCAACGCGCTGCCCAGCCACATCAAGATCACGCTGGCGCGACAGACGCTCTTCGAAGACTCCTATCACCAAGTAATAAGCCTATTACACTGCACTTTATACAGGCCCTGAAGTAAGGGTGGGCGTGGCCGCTATTTAGAGTGTCGCTTATTACACGCTTATAAGGACCAATTTAGGGACCCTTACACCCTACATCTTATTACACTACACTGGTATAAGTGTAAGTGTAATAGGCCTATTAGTACTACACTTACTGTACTATTGTACTCACTCGAGTTGAATGCAGTCGGGGCCTGAGGTGACGGGCGGGAGCATCTCCCTCCCCCGTCCGCCCTCACCCCCGCTGACAGTGTTGTCAAGTGCTGTCTTTGACATCTATCCTACGATATACATACGTATATGGAGTGATTTATATGTATAAGTTGTTAAAACCATTTATGTTCACACTAACGCTGTGATGTCAACAGTAACGTTACAATTCCGTTAGAGTTGGAATAATTGTTTTCTTGCTCATGCTGCCTAGGTTAGGTAATTTGACATTTCCTGGATAATACAGACTAACGGATACGGATAATACGGAGTACGGGAATTTTTGTCAAACGGCCAAGCATTCGTTAGAGTTGAGAAAATAGGTTGAGTTGATGGTAGAGGTGTCAGTGGTGGTGTTGGTGGATTATCCCAAAACCGAATCAGCATAACCCGACTCAACTTAGTCTTTTTGGCCCTACCCCTAGAGTGTTTGTGTAAAGTGTGAACACAGAAGCTCGCGAAGGAGGTCCTGAATGAAGCGAGGTGAAGCTGAATGAAGGGGCGATTCAGAAACTAATCAATCTGTTAATATTTTTATTTAGTTACAGAAACTTTTAATATTTTCGGATTCTGAAAGTAGAATAAAATTGTTAAACCACAATATAATTCAATTAAAACCACTGTTTTGTTTCAGATCATGAGGCTACCTGCATATGAGCTGCGAAGACGACTGTATATAATATTCCGCGGGGAAGAGGGTCTGGACTACGGAGGCGTCAGTCGAGAATGGTTTTTCCTCCTTTCACATGAAGTGCTCAACCCCATGTACTGTCTGTTCGAATATGCGAACAAAAACAATTACAGCCTGCAAATAAATCCGGCTAGCTACGTCAACCCGGACCACCTCCTATACTTCAAGTTCATAGGCAGGTTTATCGCCATGGCCCTGTATCACGGCAGATTCATTTATTCCGGATTCACGATGCCCTTCTATAAAAGAATGTTAAACAAAAAATTGACAATGAAAGACATTGAATCGATCGACCCCGAATTTTATAACTCCTTGGTTTGGATCAAAGACAATAACATTGACGAGTGCGGCTTGGAAATGTGGTTTAGCGTAGACTTCGAAATTTTAGGGCAAGTCATACACCACGAACTGAAACCGGCAGGAGATAAGGAGCGGGTCACAGAAGTAAGTTTTTAGTTCCTTGCTAATACCTGTTAAATTGTGAAGCAAAAAGTGTATGTATGTATATACTTTATTGTACACCACTATTACAAAAGAATCATGTTACAAAAAAAACAACAACAAGTAAGTACAATAAGGCCGTCTTATCAACAACAACAAGACAACAGCTAAAATATTAAGTAAATTTATTTTATTATATTTAATATATTAATACAAAAATTTAACATAAGGACTAATCACTAAACACTAACATTAACAGACATTCCACAGTTAAAGAACAGAGAATCTTAGGGAAGAGAACTTCATAAAATTTATGTACAAGACTGCTTAGGTCAATGATACTATGGCAGAAATCTTCACACAAATGTCAACACCTGTAAAAATTTTATATATCCCACAAACATATTAATGCATAATGTTATGAAAATTTATGTTCTGTTGTCTTGGCACCTGTAATATTAATTACTTTTTCCAGGCCAACAAAGAACAATACATACAATTGGTTACGCAATGGCGTATGACGCGAGGAATTGAGGAACAAACTAATGCTTTCCTGGATGGGTTTAACGAGGTACGTTTTAAATTCACATTAGTATTATATAAATGCAAAAGTGTGTCTGTCTCTGTTCATCCGATTTTGGCGAAATTTGGTACAGAGATAGGTTGCATGATGCATCCTGGGGAGGACATGGTCTACCCGGATATTTTATCCTGGAAAATAACAGAGTCCCTACAGCTGTTTCAAGGATCCTAAATTCACTCGAACGAAGTCGCGGGTATTGTTATAAGATCCGACGAGTCAAATAAAAAAAGTGTTAACAAATGAGAGTTACTTACACACAGCAAACATTTTTATGTAAAAATGCCCCTGGTTTCAGCATGAGTCATGGTTAAAGTTAACAATGCTGCTACAGTGATGACGTCTGGATTACTTAGTGTTTTGAATCTCGAGTTAAAAATACAGCTGGAAATCAATAATGTGGCTGATTATGTTGAGCACAATCTCTAAATTAAACTAAAATAAAATGACAGCTAACACTTTTAAAATACTCCCTGCAGAAATGGACAGAACTTAATTACAGCTGTCATATAGGTTTAGTTTAGAGATTAATTGACTTGAATAATTGACCCCTACTTCGGCTAAATACTTTGAGTAAATATTCCATTTGCATGATTGGATAATAATCAGTTTATCGAGCTCTGCCCTGTGCACTGTGCAGGTTGTGCCGTTGGAATGGTTGAAATACTTCGACGAGCGCGAACTGGAGCTGATGTTGTGCGGCATGCAGGAGGTGGACGTAGAGGACTGGCAGCGCAACACCATCTACCGCCACTACACGCGCACCAGCAAGCAGGTCGCCTGGTTCTGGCAGGTAAGTGTCTGGTTTGTACACTGGAGCTGATGTTGTGCGGCATGCAGGAGGTGGACGTGGAGGACTGGCAGCGCAACACCATCTACCGCCACTACACGCGCACCTGCAAGCAGGTCGCCTGTTTCTTGCAGGTACGTGTCTGGTGTGTACACTGGAGCTGATGCTGTGCGGCATGCAGGAGGTGGACGTGGAGGAGTGGCAGCGCAACACCATCTACCGCCACTACACGCGCACCTGCAAGCAGGTCGCCTGTTTCTGGCAGGTACGTGTCTGGTGTGTACACTGGAGCTGATGCTATGCGGCATGCAGGAGGTGGACGTGGAGGATTGGCAGCGCAACACCATCTACCGCCACTACACGCGCACCAGCAAGCAGGTCGCCTGGTTCTGGCAGGTAAGTGTCTGGTGTGTACACTGGAGCTGATGTTGTGCGGCATGCAGGAGGTGGACGTGGAGGACTGGCAGCGCAACACCATCTACCGCCACTACACGCGCACCAGCAAGCAGGTCGCCTGGTTCTGGCAGGTAAGTGTCTAGTGTGCACACTGGAGCTGATATTGTGCGGCATGCAGGAGGTGGACGTAGAGGACTGGCAGCGCAACACCATCTACCGCCACTACACGCGCACCAGCAAGCAGGTCGCCTGGTTCTGGCAGGTAAGTGTCTGGTTTGTACACTGGAGCTGATGTTGTGCGGCATGCAGGAGGTGGACGTGGAGGACTGGCAGCGCAACACCATCTACCGCCACTACACGTGCACCAGCAAGGCGGTCGCCTGGTTCTGGCAGGTACGTGTCTGGTGTGTACACTGGAGCTGATGCTGTGCGGCATGCAGGAGGTGGACGTGGAGGAGTGGCAGCGCAACACCATCTACCGCCACTACACGCGCACCTGCAAGCAGGTCGCCTGTTTCTGGCAGGTACGTTTCTGGTGTGTACACTGGAGCTGATGTTGTGCGGCATGCAGGAGGTGGACGTGGAGGACTGGCAGCGCAACACCATCTCGCCACTACACGCGCCCAGCAAGCAGGTCGCCTGGTTCTGGCAGGTACGTGTCTGGTGTGTACACTGGAGCTGATGTTGTGCGGCATGCAGGAGGTGGACGTGGAGGAGTGGCAGCGCAACACCATCTACCGCCACTACACGCGCACCAGCAAGCAGGTCGCCTGGTTATGGCAGGTAAGTGTCTTTTGTTTACAATATGAATCAGCTTGCCGCTCTGAAGTCAGGCTTTCCGAAAAGCACCGAGCAGGTACAGCCTAGCACTTTTATAAGTCGCATCGGCAAATATTCTTATACCATGTCAACAACAATGAAATACAGACCTTATTGCTTGACGTTTAGATTTGACTCACAGGAACAACTATCTATCGTATTGGGACTCCGAACATGGCGCGTAGGCCACAATTTTACCAATAACCAATAAAGGACGGACGCGCGCTATGATTGGCTGAGATATTTTCGCGTTATTTAAAAATAAGATTTTCGCGCAGGTACATCGTCGTAACATAGAAAGTGGTATATTGTCGTGTAAACGAAAAAATAACTAATCTAACTCAAATGATGAAATCATAATAATTTTATTGTTAAAGGTTCTTATAGTACGAGTGTCTAAGCAATCCTGTTCAAGTGTGTGTGAGTGTTCAAATTTTGAGGAATAACACCTAGATGTTTCTAAGGAACGTAGGCTGGAAAATTCCTCATTACTTTGTCTAGTTTTTAAGGAGAATACTGTTTTTGTACATATTGTTGTATTCACAATAAATACCTTGTAAGTTAAGTAAATGGAAATAGTTTTGAAATTTAATTTAATGTTATTTCACCCAATTTGATTTATTTTTTCGTTTGACGACGTAATTAAAGTTCCGCTGAGACATTTTTCGCACAAACCACAAAATACTCAAATGAATGAAAACGACGTCAACAGTTACTTAGTTAATACGTAATCATACAAATATTACACCGAAATAATTAAAAGTAATAACAATAAGTTTTATTAATACCTTTGGCAACAACCAAATTATAAATACGGGTGGGTGTACGTCGCGCGTATGTATGAAGTTGATCTTTAGAAACATTTGTTCTTATTAATTAGAGATTTATAATTTTTCAGTTTGTACGACAAATGGACAACGAAAAGCGGGCCAGGTTGTTGCAGTTTGTTACTGGAACCTGTCGTGTGCCTGTTGGTGGTTTTGCTGAACTGATGGGATCTAATGGGCCACAACGTTTTTGTATAGAAAAGGTAATCCAATCAAAATCTGGTTTAATACAGATTTATGAATATGTTAAGCAATATTTTACCATTAGAATTAACAATAGTAGTTTATGATATAAGAGCGGTAAGTAGGTTATACACATGAGTTGACTCGTGTATCACACAATATTTTTCAATAAATTTCTAAGAAAACTTAAAATACTCGAGTCGGCAGGTACTAGGCACTTTAACCATTCATATTATTAAATAACTAGATATACCCGCGACTTCGTCCGCGTGGATTAAGGTTTTTTGATTTCCGCGAGTACTCTTTAATTTTCCAGGATTAAAACTAGCCTATGTCCTTCCCCAGGATACAAATCCCTATATTAATTTCCATCAAAATCGGTTGAAAGCGTAGCAGACAGACAGACAGTGACAGATTAAAGATTTAGGGGTATGTTCCGAAATACACTGCGAGCACTGTATGGTGTGACGTCAATTACAATACTGCGAAGCCGTTCCTTTATAGTTAGCTATACTAGTTACTGTTTAAAGCGGAACGCAGTCAGCACTGAGAGCACTTTACCTCGAAAACGCCAGTGCTCACAGTACAAAAATTGCGACGATTTATGACGTCACATATTTCCCTACGATACTGCGGCAGTATACTGTCAGTCCATAACTTTAGTGTTAGTGCTATTACTGTAATAGCACTGAACAGTCCTCGCAGTTTATATTGGAATATGGGGTATATTCCAATATAAACTGTACTACGGCGCGTTTTTGTGATTGCGTTTTTTTAAATTGTCTTCATGGCTCTAGGTTCTAGCTCTTAATTTCCAGCCTGGACTTTCAGGCATTACTTTTTGATCTATATAACTAAAACAATTATATTAAATACAATTTTTAGTTTCAACAATCCTCATTTAAATGTTATTACTTTTTAAGTTTTCTATATACAAAGTCAATATCATTAAGCGCCTGTTTGCAAGAAAACTTTAGAAGTAATAAAGCAGACCTAGAAAAAATAGCCAGAGGGCAGTAAATTCTGCAAAAAAAACACGAGGGTAGTAAATTTAACTTACAAGCCCTGTTTACTGCCTCTGTAAGTGCATTTTTCGAGCAACTGTATTGAAAAAGTATTTGCAAATAACAAACAAAAGGAAGTGGTGTTTTTTGTACCGGCACATAAATGTTGCGAGTGTGAAATATAGTTCTATTTTCAGGTCGGTAAAGACACGTGGCTGCCGCGCTCCCATACCTGCTTCAACCGACTCGACCTGCCGCCTTATAAAAGTTACGAACAATTATGCGAGAAATTAAATTATGCTATCGAGGAAACCGAGGGTTTCGGTCAAGAGTAAATAAATTTGCTAGTAGCACTAGTAGAATAATGTAAATTATTATCACATTAATTTTAAACTGCACCAACACCCATGAACGAATTACTTAGTGGAACTGGTGCCGTCATAAAAAGACCAACCAAATAAATGTATGAATATTTTGTTTAAACGATAATTTTATTATGTAGATATCTTTCGTGTATTATTATGCCAGTTATATAAGATATATTTTGTTTGAACTATATTTATAAAGTTCGTCTATAAAGTTCATTAAAAGTCCTTAAAATCATAAAAGTTTGTCATTTTTGTCTCAAATGAAAAAGCGTTTACCCATGGTCTCGGTGGATCAACCCCTCAAGAGCTCAAGATTTGACTTGGCTAGTTTTCACATACAAGTAAATATTTATCTTATATATTTTGATTAATCAACTTACAGATTTTATACTGTAACATCCACATATCATTATCTTTCTCATCAGAAAATTTGGTTTGCTGGTAATTGGCAAAGTCAAATCTTGAGCTTTAAGTACACTGCAGTCCCGTCGTTATTGTCGTTCCACGATCAACGCGAATGGATTGAAATATCGACAATCGATAACTAGGTGTAGATTGCATAAAAACAGGTACCAGAAGATCGTCAACCGGTCTAGTACTAAGCTAAGACCTCACAATCTGACCTGCTTAGTTATTTCAAACTATAGATAAACTTACGACGATTTTAATTTTGGCAGTGATTTCAGGCAGTCCCATGGAACAGGGAATTTGCTAATAGGCCTATTACACCGCACTTTTCACCGGGCCCTGTGGTAAGGGTTGACGTGGGTGTTAAGTTTTGGCGTCGCTATTACACTGCACTGACTACCGGGCCCTAACTCAGTATGAACGAGAACGTCAAGAGAGTTGGACGTGTATCTTAGTATGTTTAATATCGTTTACTGATTATGGCACCCATGCTATCGATGCAAAAAAAGTAGTATCCATACTAACTAGATGATTCCCGCGACTTTGTCCGCGTGAATCGCGTTAATAAAATTAGTATATGCTACGATTTCAAGGCCCATCTATTCAAACAATTTTGATGAAATTTAGTACAGCGGTAGGTTACATCCCGGAGAAGGACATAAGCTACTTTATATTCTGGAAAATTAAAGAGTTCCCGCGGGAACCAAAAAAACCTCAATACACGCGGGCGATGACTTCGCAGTAGCTAGTAGTTCATATAGTATAGTAAATTACTATACTATTCTATAGTATAGTTATATATATACTATTCTATATTATAGTTTAGCACACGATATATTGACAAAATGCACGCGCGAGCCATAGAGACAACTACTCTCTAAGCTGGTCGTGCGACAACTGAGGTCCCTAACCGCCCTGAATGTTATTACCCGGTCTGCAGAGCGCTCAGGCAGATAGGCAGACCGGGACCACCCGTTCTCCCTAAACAGGGACCCTTGCTTCCAGAACCTTATTACACTACACTGAATCTACCAAAGGGTCCCTGTGAAAGGTGCGGTGTAATAGCCCTATAAGCCCTTCTCGCTCTCGCTCAATTTTTTTTGCCAATAGTTGTTCAGCTTGAGGCCATAAATTTTCTTATCATTCGTCAATTTGAAGTAATTCTGATAATAGAAGTCATGAGGAATAAAGATTTGACAGACAAACAATTACTTTGAGATCTTGAAAGCTAAGTGTTTATTATATTTTAGCTATTATTTTGAAGGAGAAAATTAAATAAAGAAGACCAAAAGAAAGGACATATATTAAAAATCATTTTACAAGCGTAACTTGAGTAAGTAATAGTAAACCAATAAATAAAATATGAATTGAAATGCTCATACAATAATTATAACTTCTTCGTAATAGCAAATTAGAAATTGATCCTTTTGTTGTGCTACTCCCAAAATAATTAGGATAACTTGTTTTCAGCAAAATTGCGTGCTACTTTAACAGCTTCATACAGCCCTTTAGTGTTAGCCCCAGAAGCTTGAGCAGACTCTGCTTTTCCGCCGCCTTTTCCACCAATTATTGGCACAATAGATTGGACCCATTCTGATGCTAGTAAACCTTTGTCAATAAGATTTTTAGGTACAGCTGCTAAACAAAATATTTTATTGGAATCATCATCAACCGAAAAGAACATAGCAGCTGAGTTAGGTTGTAATTGCTTTACTTGTTTTAAAGCACCATCTAAAGCTTTTGTATTATTATACGCTTTTAATTCACATACAATAATCTCAGAAGAATTATCTTGCAGACACAGTTCCTTGGCTTTCTCTATCACTAGATTGATCGTCATTGCTTTAGCAGCTCTTTCTTTGTCATCGAGTTGTTTTTTTAAATTTTTAAGCATTGTTCTTAGTTCTTCTTTTTTCCAATAAGCTATTTGGGCGTGAGATACATCATTAGTAAGTTCCACGATTTTCTTAACCATGTCTTTATGATTAAGGTTATCGCCTTGATTTTTCACAAAGGTGGCAATATTGTTAACTTCATTTTCAAGAATACTCATTTTATTAAGAGCTTTAATAGCTTCTGGACCAGTTAGTGCTACAATTCTTCGAATACCTTTAGCTATCCCTTCTTCACTAACAATAACATAATCTCCGATATGACCAGTTTGGTGCAAGTGTGATCCACCACAAAATTCTACAGATGTTTCAAATCCAGCTGTACCTTCAGGATTATTTTCTAATTCATCAACAGGTATGCCAACTGAAACAACACGAACTGGGTCTGGATAGTGTTCATCAAACATAGCACGAAGGCCATTAATTTTTTTAGCTGCACTTAAGCTTGCATATTTTGCATAAACACATTTGTTATCATTTATAATTGATTTGATCTGGTCCTCTGTATCTTTTATCTGTTTAACAGTCATAGGACCTTTATTAGTAAAATCAAATCTTAAACGATCTGGCATCACAAGAGAGCCACGTTGATCAGATTCATTGCCTAGAACTTTTCTCAGCACATTATTTAAGATATGCGTTCCAGTATGATTATTCATAACTAAACGACGTCTTTCCGTGTCTATATGCAAAAGAACTTTGTCTCCAACTTTAAGTGTACCTTCAACTTTTCCTGTATGGAGAATATAGCCACCTTTGACTTGTACATTATTAACTGTAAATTCAACACTATCATCATCAGATTTTACCATATATCCTTCATCAAATATTTGCCCGCCCTGTTCCGCGTAGAAACTTGTGCGATCTAAAATAACACCACATTCTTGGCCACTTGTAACCTCATTCACAAACTCTTTATTTCGACGTAATGCCAAAATCGTTCCTGTACATGGTGCAAATTTGTATTCAGCATCTTTTGCAGTTGAAGATGGAGTATAATTATACTTTGGTGAGTCATCTGTAATAGGTACGCCAGTCTCTTGTAAATGACTGATTGCATGAATGTCTAAGGCTAGTAAGTCCTCTAGTCCAACAGTTTTTCCTTGGGATAATAACTGAGATTCTTTTTTAGCTCTTTCATAAGCTTCCATATCAATTTCCAATCCTTTTTCCTCACACATCAGTTGGGTTAGATCAATCGGAAAACCGTATGTATCATACATCCTCCAAGCAACATCACCAGGAACTGTTTGCGAATCACCGAGTTTTTCAATTGTTCTGTTCAGCAAATTTCTACCTCGGGTTAGAGTTTTTAAAAATTGAATTTCCTCATCATTTATTATCTGAATTATGGATTCTGGGTCCTTCGTAATTTCAGGGAATACATCACCCAATAATTTTACAACTGTATGAACTAAAGAACCAAAAAATCCAGGTTTTGCATTTAGTTTCTCCGAGGCAAAGCGAACTGCTCTTCTTAAAATCCTTCTTAGAACATAACCTCTTCCTGTGTTATCAGGATGTCCACCGTCAGATAAAGCAATGGTTAAGGTCCTTGCATGATCAGCCAATACTCTGTATGCCATGTCAATTCCATCTGTATCATCAGAACCCACTTTACCAGTGTAAGGTCTAATCTTTGTACCTTCTTGTATGGCTTTAAATATAGGCATAAAGAAATCTGTGTCATAGTTTGCTCTTTTATTTTGAATTACAGAAACCAATCTCTCTAGACCTAAGCCACAATCAATATGTCTCTTTGGGAGAAGCTTTAATGATCCATCAATTTCTCTATTAAATTGTATGAATACCAAATTCCAAATTTCGAGAACATCAGGATCATCCATGTTCACAAGATGTGCAGCGTTACGCCCGCCAATTCTATCGTAATGCAATTCAGAACATGGACCACAAGGTCCTGTTTCACCCATCTCCCAAAAATTGTCTTTCATACTACCTGGTAGAATATGAGATTCAGGTAAACCCAAATTAAGCCAAATATTTTTGCACTCCAAATCTGGTTCTAGTCCTGATGATTCATCACCTCCAAAGTATGTTACATACAACCTATCTCCTGATAACTTGTAAACTTCAGTGAGTAGTTCCCAAGCCCAAGCACAAATTTCTTTCTTAAAATAGTCGCCAAAGGACCAATTACCCATCATTTCAAAAAAAGTGTGATGATAAACATCTTTACCTACATCATCTAAGTCATTATGCTTTCCTCCAGCCCTTATACATTTTTGAGTGTTGACAACTCTCACATACTGAGCCATATCAGAGTTGGGATCAACAGATCCCAAAAATATTGGTTTGAACTGATTCATTCCTGCATTTGCAAACAACAAAGTTGGGTCGTCAAGTGGAATTGTTGAAGAAGAATGAACATACTTATGCCCTTTGGTGATAAAGAAATCAATAAAGATTTGTCTGATTTTGCTTCCGGTCATAAAAGTATCCATTCTAGCAGACTACCTGTTAAACAAAAATAATTAAGTACTTTCTAAAATTAGATATTAATATCATAATATATTAAATGCAAAAGAGTGTCTATCTGTCTGTCTGTTTGTTACACCTTCACAGCCCAACTGCTTTTGATGAAAGGTACAAAGATAGGTTGCATCTAGGGGAAGTACATGATCTTGTTTGTAAACATGCTACCTCCACCGAGTATTGAGGAGGGTACAGGGGAAAGGGGAGGACATTATTTACCCCTCCCAAAAACACCCCTTGCTGGAGTTGCATAGTATGTAATATCCATAAAAATGTTGGTAATTGTTTTGACTTGTGAAGAAATACGCCTACGGCGGCACTTCGCCAGCACGCTCACTGCATGTCCATAAAAATTTAGCAAGGAGGCAGAAATGCTCTCAAGTCCAGGAAGAGCATCTGCCCCCATTAGGTACTCTATTGCACAAAATTAGTATGTAGATAGTTTTGGCAACACAGATCAGAGTATCTAGACCATTTTAAGAGTAATCCTTGCAATTAACATTACCAACTGCCATTAAACAATGCGCCATTGAAAGTAGATAATTGCATTTCATAATATTATGTGTTATTGCATGTGAATGAAATAGACGACTTAAAACTAGAGCACTAAGGTTAAATCTGTAGAGAATTATTGCTTCTACTCTTATCCATTTTGTATTTTGTATCATCAGCAATATCAGACTTTTTATAAATATATCTCAATGCTTCATATCAATAATAAAATTATTAAATAAACTATGCTCATGACTTTGTCCGCATGGATTAAGGTTTTTGATTCCTGCAGGTATTCTCCAATTTTCCAATATAAAAAGTAATCTATGTCCTTCTCTGGGATACAATCTATCCCTGTGCCAAATTTCATCAAAATCGGTTGAACAGGTGGACCGTGAAAGCGTAGCAGACAGACAGACACACTTTTGCATTTATAATATTAGTATGGATATATTTTAATATTTTATATTAAGAAAAGTTTCAATTGCAACAGCATGCTCAGTGCTCACACATTCAACTTGGACTCCCAAGCGACAATTGTTTTAATATCTTTTTCTAAACCTTATAGGTATATTACTAGATAATTCCTGCGACTTCTTGCACGTGGACTTTGTTTTTCCGATTCCCGCAAGAACTCATTAATTGTCCGGGATAAAAGTAGCATATAACCTTCCCCCCGGTATATAAACTATTCTTGTATCTACCAAATTTCCTCCAAATCGGTTGAATAGGTGGGCCGTGAAAGTGTAGCAGACAGACAGAAACACTTTCGCATATAGTATGGATATTCAAATTTTTAATCAATTAAGTAAGTGTATATAACTACATGAATAATTGATTGTCATGATCAGTGATAGACAAAAAAAATGAAATAAGAAAACCCCATCTGGTTTCCTAGGTTTTTTAAGCACTTGATGAGAAAAGTTTGTTCATCCCTGGTGGAGTTAGATGTTTTTGAACAACAAAATAGATCATTTTACTCTAACCATATGGAGCAAGAATAAAGGTGAAAGTAAAGTGTAATTTTTAATGTGACTATCTCAGATTTTTAACCACTTGCAACATATTTTATAAAACAGTTTAAATTACCTTTAAAGTTTAGGTAAACGATATCGAAATCTCCGGTAAGTGGTTATTAAAACACCATAAAACTGCACGATAACGAAGAACGAAGTGACGATAGTTGGTTGTGGGTTATAACTTGTGATACTCGTGAGTGACCGCTCCGCCGCTCACCGCAGCAAATTCAGAGACCGTAATCCGTATGTCCGTGTGCAAGTAACCACAGAGTACATTATATATACTGGTATAGAGTTGCTACTCGACTTTCCATGTACAGCGACATCTATCGGGAAGTTGTCCAACTAAAATATGTATAATAATATAACCATAGCACAATGAGTACTATATATTACAAAGTGTATTGTTTATTAATTTATCTTAATCTTTACAAGATCACCTAATTCTGCAAATATAGAAATAAATGACCTTGTAATAATTAAGATAAATTATTATACGATAAACACAAACTGTATAGATGTTAATAAATGAAACGCATGTTGACTATTTTGTCATAAATTCTCAATTACAAAAAAAAATACAACAATTTTTCCACAGTTTCATGTTTTTCATATCGTACACAATACACACTCTTATAATATAGTTTCACATTGTAACGAATTTATCAAAAAAATAATAATTTTGTCCACCCGGCATCCGGCATGCCAGAAAACGTCAATGTCAATGTCTCTGGTCAATGTCGAATTTCAAACTATAAAATGGCGGCTGTCCACGTTTGGAAATTAAAACACAAATGTTTCATTAAACTTCTCACTCATTCCACTATCCTAAATTTATAACAGATAAATCTTTATAAATTATCTAAGATAACTCATATTCTGCTCAAAAAAAGTTTTATGTATTATTAGCTTTGTGTTTATATACGACTGCCTCGTTGGTCTAGTGGTTATCATGTTCGACTGCGGCTGACGAGGTCCTGGGTTCGAATCCCAGGTCGGGCCATAATTAAGTGTTGGGTTTTTCTGATTAGAAATTCTCCGTACTAGCCCGGAGTTAGGAAGTTGGCGGTGTTTCACCCCCGTTCCTCGGAGAGCACGTTAAGCCGTCGGTCCCGGTTATTATCACTAACATGATAATAGTCGTTAAAGCCCGCCAACCCGCATTGGAGCAGCGTGGTGGGTCTAAGCTCTAATTCCCTCTCTCCTATGAGAGTGGAGGCCTGTGCCCAGCAGTGGGACGTTAATAGGCTGTAGTGGTTGGTTGGTTTATATAAATAGCAAAATCATTAATTTATCATTATCATTTATAACAGAAGCTTCTGAACGAACACTTATTTCAGCGCCATCACAGACTTTCAGTACAAGATAAGCGCCATGAGCGCAATTCTTTAGGGAGTTGTGGAACTAACATCCCCATACAACAGAAAAATGTTCTAAGTGCAAAGGCCCTGCAAGTAATCACTACGGACGTGTACGACAGAAATTAATTTCTTCAGACGTCGCTCGTGGCTCAGATTTAATACTGATGGAGCGATAGTGTAATAGTGTGTTTCAGATTGTACATATTTATCTATGGTGTGCTTGGTCGTGAGATAGCCATAGCTATTCCAGTATATTTAAAAAGTGTCTTTGAGGTAAAATGTTGCCATATTCATTAATTTACTCCCAAAGTGGTGACTCGCTGTCTGATAGAATTAAATAGGGAATAAATAAATAAATAAGTTTTAATTGACCAACACACTGACTGTTTACTAATTATTTTATTTTTATTATTATATTTAATAAATAACTAGACGTCAATAAGTGTAGTATAAGTACCTAAATTGAATAAACATTATTTGACTTTGAGCTTGACTTTGACACACTTATAAAATTACAAAACAACCAAATGAATTACATAATAGTTATTTATGAAACGGTTGCATACTAGGGATTTGTAAAACATGAGCGTGTAATAATAATATCACGCGAATGTTTAAATACATACTTATTTATGTAGTTTCATATATTATTTTATCTAAACTCATAATAAGTTAAAATCGAAACCATAAAATGTTAGTAATATACCTACATAATAATTTATCCTAAACTTTTCTTGATATTATTCTGTACGTTTCATTGCTCTCAGTAGAATGGTAGATGACATTAAAAAAATCACAGTATTATGGAATCAGAAATGATTTATTGCATAACACGCATAATATTACAAAGGTGGTACCAAACATAAAAATACAAGTATAATACCATCGTCATGGCGTGCAATACTTAAAAACATCCAAAGTAGCAAATCATGGTATTAATTAATTGGATAAATAGGTGAACAATTAAGAAAATTCTTGAAACATCGACAATACATACATATTTTCATATCAACTGAATCTGAAATTGAAAATGTCATAGTGATTAAGTATTATCGATAAATTCTATAAAGTACTTGTTAGGGGTCAAAGAAATTTTCCATTACAATTATTACAGTCAACCATGACTATGTATTTGCTTAAACCAAGCACATTATTTAACTAGCCGTCATTGAAAAATTCATCTAGGCTTTGCCTATTAACCAATTCTTTAAAACTCTCTTGAATTTAGGTAAAGGAAGTACTTTGATGCTCATCACACTAATTATTATAAACTCGTATGGCCATAATATATGCACTTTTACGGAAAATATTAGAATTATGTCTGCTACGACTTTGGTTAATTTTGGTACAGGGATAGGTGGCATCCTGAGATAGGACATAGGCTACTTTTTATCCCGTAAAATAAAGGAGTTATATATAAAATAAAACACTGTAATTGAATGAAATTATTTAACTCCTTTTTCACTTTACAGTTCCACCAACTTGTCTGGCCTTATTTTACATAAAAAATGTATTGTTCTGTTTTTATTTGTCAAAAGTTATATTCAAGGAGACGATGTGAATTAAAGTTAACGTAATTCTAATATTTTCCGTAAAAGTGCATAAGTACATACACTTTAGCCATTTACAGCCTAGATGAATTATTCAATGATGGCAAGCCAAATTAAATGCTGGGTTTATGCAAATACATTTACATGGTTGACTTTAATAATTATAATGGAATATTTCTTTGACTCTTAACAAGTGCTTAATATTAATTTATCGATAATACTTAAGCTAAATGTACGACATTTTCAATTTCAGGCTCAGTTGATATGAAAATATGTAGGTATTGTCAATATTTCAAAAAAATTCTTAATTGGTCACCTATTTATCTAATTCATTAATACCGTGATTTGCTACATCGGTTATTTTTAAGTACGCCATGACGATGGTAATACACTTGTATTTTTATCTTTTACCACCTTTGTAATATTATGTATGTATGTATGTATGTAAGTATATACTTTATTGTACACCACAAATACACAACATGTTACAAACAAGAATACAACTATAAGTAGGTACAATAAGGCGGTCTTATCGCTAAGCAGCGATCTCTTCCAGACAACCTTAACGTTAGGGAGAAAATGAAAAAGAAGATAAAGGGAGGTGGTGCAAAAATAATAATAAACTTAAATACTAATAACTAAATAAACTAACCAATACCATATATGACAACATATTTTAATAAACTAATATATACAAAATAATAATAATAGACATACATAAACTAAATAGACATTCCAATAAATACATAAATAAGTACTTTTAGAAAGAAAACAATAAATATGTCGTTGCTTATGATAACAAAGAGTTAAGTAATAATTTTTAACGTAAATTTTAAACTAACTAAGGGTTTTAGCACGCTGAATATTTGAGGGAAGTTCATTCCATAGAATAGTGGCCCTGAGTGCGAATGAACTTTGGAAATATTTAGTCCGATGCGTAGGGACCTTAAGAATAAGTTTACCGGCCGACCGGAGGACCCAATCTGGTCTATCATGCCCGAGATATTTAAACTTATCCTTTAAATAACCAAGAGTCATGGGATTGAACAATACACAGTACAGAAGAGAAACAATATGAAGATTCCGGCGAAATCTAATGGGTAACCACTTGAGCTTTGAACGAAATTCGGAGACATGGTCATATCTGCGTAAACCAAATATAAACCTAACAGCTAAATTTTGAATTCGCTCAAGTTTATTTATTTGGTCCTCAGTTAAATCAAGATAGCTTGCGTCCGCATAATCGAGAATGGAGAGCAGTAGGGATTGTGCTAACATAATCTTAGTAGGAATAGGAAGAAAAAAACGCAGACGCCTTAGTGAACCCATGGCTGTAAAAGTTTTCCTACCGACTTCTTTTAAATGATGAGACCAAGAGAAAGTAGTATCAAAATGTACACCAAGATTTTTGACGGGAGAACTATAAGGAATAATAATGCTATTTAATGAAACTGGCGAAAGGTTATCCCAGTCAACTCTGGAAATCATGCCAGAACCACCAATAATAATAGCCTGTGACTTAGAAGGATTTACTTTTAGACCATAGCACTTACTCCATTCATTGATAGCCGCTAAGTCACCATTAATAGTAGAAATGGCATTAGGCAGATCTTCAAGAGTTGACTGTGAATAAACTTTGAGATCATCAGCATACATGTGATAGGGAGAAGTAATTTTCTGGGAAATTGAATTAATGAAAATAGCAAATAGTAAAGGCGACAACACACCACCTTGAGGTACGCCAGCTGATATTTCACACCAAGAAGAAAACTTATCTTCAATACGAATACGCTGCCGACGACCCCTAAGATAACTCTGAAACCATCCAACCACTGATGGAGATATGTTAATCGAACGCAACAAACTCAACAAGATGTCAAAATCAACCGAATTGAAAGCATTGCTAAAATCCAACAATACCAATATGGTGAGCTGTTTATTATCCATTCCCCGTCGAACGTCGTCAGTAACTTTAACCAGCGCTGTAGTCGTACTATGTCCTGCCCGGAAACCAGACTGAAAGGGATTCAAAAGGCAATTTCTGTAAAGAAAGAGATTTAATTGATGGAAAACAAGCTTTTCTAATACTTTAGATAGAAATGGGAGAATAGAGATAGGGCGAAATTCGGAAAAATGTAAAGCATGAGCCTTTTTTGGGAGAGGAATTATATGAGCACTTTTCCAAGCTTCGGGAAATGTAGACGTAGAGATAGACACATTCAGGATATGGGTTAGGATAGGAGTAACAACTTCAAGGATTGGTAAGATCATATTACGACTTACACTGTCATCACCCACGGCATTAGACGAGACTGATAATAAGTTCTTTTTAACATCACATTCAGTGAAAGGAGTGAAATTAAACGGTTGGAAAGCAGGAGTTGGCAAAGAAGAAAGAATACTCAGCGTGCGATCTTTATCCGAGCCGTCTATTGTACCAGAAGAAGTAAAATGTTGGTTAAGAAGTTCAATATCAATATTCTGATGAGGCGAACGAGGGGATGCTTTGCCAACTCCAAGAGTTTCAAGAAACTTCCAAACTTTGGCTGGGTCGCCGTTTTCGACTGATTTATGAATGTGGCGCCGTTGTGCATCCCTACACAATGTATTGCAGTTTTGTTATACCTCCGCAGATTTCTATCAGAATATTCAGCCTTAAGCTTGCTTTTGGCGAAGCCTTTCTTCAAGATAAGGCATTTTAAATCGTCCGTCAGCCAGGGCGCAGGTAAATGTTTTATTTTAATTGGTTTAACCGAAGCATGACTGTCATATAGTTTTATGAGAAAGGAATTAAATAACTCAACTTTCATGTCGACCGTAGCAGCATTTAAAACAACTGACCAATCCAACTGACGGGCATCTTCCAAAAGAAGTTCTTTGTCCATTCCACTAAAATTACGTTGCAGAAGGATTCTCGATTTTGCTTTAGGAGGACGGACTTTATATGAAAGATAT
The DNA here is from genome assembly GCA_964035005.1 of Erebia palarica. Taxonomy (NCBI): domain Eukaryota; kingdom Metazoa; phylum Arthropoda; class Insecta; order Lepidoptera; family Nymphalidae; genus Erebia; species Erebia palarica. The sequence continues at coordinate 27,408,184 of OZ035985.1, read as the reverse complement.
AGAAGATCATGGTGGGAAAAAGCATCAGCCTCGTGCTGACCAAACTTCAGAACAAAATCAGGTGAGGAAACAATAATGAGGTCCAGTAGAGATGGGCACAATCTGGTAAATTATGTGTAGCAGAGAGTGGCAATATATGTAGGTTACATGCTGCAGTAACCGACTGAAGCTTTTTACACCGATTGTCATTTTTAAGAAGGCATGTGTTAAAATCACCCATAATTATGGTGTGACTACATGACGGGGTAAGATTTTCTAATATAAGTTCAAAAGAAGAGAAATAATCAATATTGAGAGAAGGACTGTAACAAACGAAGAACAAGAAACCAAGAAGAATTTTAGTATGGGACAGTGAGACTTCAATGAAAAAATGCTCAACCGCATTAGAAGGAGGAGGCTGAGTGGACAAACTTACAACAGATAATGGAGTATAAGAGCGGAGGTAAATCGCCACACCTCCACCCACCCTACCAATGCGGTCATTGCGAATGAGATGAAACCCTGGCATCATTGCCATACTCATGTAAGAAGTAGATGGTAAACATGGCTTTAACCAAGATTCGGAAACAAGAATAGCATGAATGTTACGTGACTCAAAAGACGCAAGCATATCGGGAAAGTGAGCCGGAATACTTTGTGCGTTTAAATGAATTACATTAAAATTTTTCAGAGAATCTGAGAAATATGAATTAAGGGCATCATTTAGCGGAATAGAAGATAGTGTACTGTGAAAGCTAACCTCACTAGATGAATCATCAATTGACGGCAAAGAATAAAAATCACCAGTATCATCACTAGCACTACTAATGTTATCTAACGACATCGTATTAATTTAAGAATAATAAATATATAATATACAAAAATATTACCTAAAAACTAAATATTAAGTTTTAACTTAAAAACAAATAAATACAAGGATCCCTAACCCGCCAGTAGTCTGACAGAGATTAACACAATTATAAAAATATTTAACATCAGAAATATCAGAACAATTAATGAAAGGTTAAAAATAAAAGATTAAAACAAAACAAAAAAAAAATTAAAATTATGCTAAGTAACCAAATTGCCAAAATACTAAAAACTTAAAATAAAAAATAAAATAAAAATGCGATACAAAAACACAGTAGGTATCAATTTAGTAAGCTACACGGAACGTTACTCTACTAAACAATGAATAACGTTATTCCCTTAAATAAAAAGTACCCTTTGTGGTTATTACACTTGCAACATTATCGCTACGTCAACGTCAAGCTGGCCGTCAATGTCAGTACGTTAAAGTCAAGTGTCAAAGATTAGAAAACTATCAAGGAAAAATTTAAACAAACTACTATTTCTGAAAACAAAATTGAAGTTCAAGTTAGATACCTAACAATAAAATAAAAATAGAACACTGATGATTGGAACACTAACACAGTAAATATAATGAACTACGCGATGGATTTGGCCAGCTATTTACCCTAAGAGTTCATTTCCTAATAACTCTCTTGGGTCGCACTTGAGCAGGTCTGGTATGTTTGGCAACACTTGTGCCCACTGCTGCAACAGAGGAGGAGGTCTGCGGCACCACATCAAGACACGGAATAGCATCCAAATCACGCCTGGAGCAGACACGGTGCCGCGTCTGATCAGATCCTAGTACCAGAATGGCGCCATCCCTCGTCCAATACCTGGAAACCCCGAAACGTTGGCGCGCCGCTTGGAAAACGGCATGCCTACCCTTCGTCAGGAATTCGGAAAGAGTGATTCCGGAGGCCTTAAGTTTCTTCTTCGCCAACCATATCTTCTCTTTCAATTCAAAATCATTGAATTTGACTAATATGGCCCGGGGCATATCGGTACCAGGCTGACTCAGCCGATGAGACCGGCATAAGGCGTCAGAAGAAATATCAGGGATTCCCAAGTGGTCGAACAACACTTTGACGACACAAGTGGATGTGTTATCCTTCTTATCCTCAGCCACACCGTGCACCAGCAATATTTTTCTCCGTGACCTCATTTCCATATCATCGCACTGCCGGGTCAACAGCTCAACTTGCAACTGCAGGTTCTCAAGCGCAGTTAGAACAAAGGCTCTGAACGTGTTGAACTGATGATTGATGTTTGAAGTAGGGCTTGTCGCAGGAATTGCATTCTTCAAGTCCTTCTGGAACTCAGTCATCCTTGAGTTAAAGTGCTCAGTGAGGTCCGCTACAGATTTCTTGATAGATTCCATTTGGAGGTTATATGTGCAGTGTGGTATTAATATAAATGCAACAGTGTACACTTATTATTCTGAATTTAAAATCAAACTAAACTGGCAGGAGTTGGGATGACACAGGTACATTAATTTATAACATTAAATCTTTTAATATAATTATATAAAAATTAAAAACACAGAGCAGTTAAAAATGTGTGTTGCTTATTTCACTCCTACCCTCAAAAAAAAAAATTATGTGTATGCAATAAATAATTTCTAATTCTGTAATACTTTGTAATGTTTTATATCATCTAGCATTCTACAAATAGCAATGAAATATAATAATAATAAATGAAACGGAATAATGTCAAGAAAAGTTTAGAGTAAATTATTATGTATGTATGTTAGTAACATTTTATGGTTTCGACTTTAACATAATATGAGTTCAGATAAAATAATACATGAGTCTACATCAATCGGTATTTATTTAAACATTCGAGTGAAACTATTAATTATTGATAATATTTTATTATAATATAATATAATTTTATATTTATAATTAAAAATTGTGTTGGTCAAATAAAACTTCTTTTATTCCCCATTTTTTCTATTCTATCTGACAGGAGTCACCACTTTGGGTGTAAATTATGAATATGGCAACATTTTATTATATACCTCTCAAAGACCTCACAACTACTCTGTAGTGACTGGTGGCCGTGGTTACATTGTCTATGCCTTGTGTATGCTTACTGAAAGAAAATACGTACAGTAGAGTAATTACTTGTTGCACTTAATTCCGAGTTTCGTTAATCCGAAAAGAAAGCCGTAATTCTAAAATTCAGATTTTTCATATTTAGCAAAAATTTGAATCATGATTCATTATGAATCTTAATTTTGAAAGTACGGTAAAAAAATATTTGGGGCTTTTTGGGGATAAATATTTTCGAGAGTTGGTAACACTGCCTCTGAGATCCCATCCAGCCTTATCATAGATACTATTTATTTGTTTCTGCTATTTATTTTGATGACGTCTGACGTCGGTGGTCAGTTTAGTTTCACTTTAGCACTTTAGTTTACAAGTGGTCAGGGCCTTTGCACTTAGAACATTTTTCTGTTGTATGGGGATGTTAGTTCCACAACTCCCTAAAGGATGGCGCTCATGGCGCTTATCTTGTACTGAAAGTATGTATACTTAAAAGTCTGTGATCAGGGTCTGTGATGGCGCTGAAATAAGTGTTCGTTCAGAAGCTTATGTTTTAGATAAATTATTGATTTTGCCATTTATATAAACACAGAGCTAATAATATATAAAACTTTTTTTTTGAGCAGAACATGAGTTATCTTAGATAATTTATAAAGATTTATCTGTTATAAATTTAGTTTAGTGGAATGAGTTAGAAGTTTAATGAAACATTTGTGTTTTAATTTCCAAACGTGGACAGCCGCCATTTTAAAGTTTGAAATTCGACATTGACATTGACGTTTTCTGGCATGCCGGATGCCGGGTGGGCAAAATTATTATTTTTTTGATAAATTCGTTACAATGTGAAACTATAATAATAGAGTTTGTATTAAGTGTGTATGATGTGAAAAACATGAAACTGTGGAATAATTGTTATACTTTATGTATATTTTTTGTAATTGAGAATATAAGAGAAAATAATCAACATGCGTTTCATTTACTAACATCTGAACATCTTTACAGTTTGTGTTTATCGTATAATAATTTATCTTAATTATTACAAGGTCACATAATTCTATAGTTGCAGAATTAGGTGATCTTGTAATAATTAAGATAAATTATTATACAATACACTTTGTAATATATAGTACTATAGTATTGTGTTATGGTTATATATATTTTAGTTGGACAACTTCCCGATAGATGTCGCTGTACATGGAAAGTAGAGTAGCAACTCTATACCAGTATATATAATGTACTCTGTGCAAGTGGTTTAGAAAGGGAAAGCAGAGACAAGTAACATATAGGATATAGACAGGCAACTCCATAGACACAATTTGAAGTAGATAACGGACAGTAGTGGGAGTGACCTTGAACGTAAATTACATCTATATAATTCATTCATAAAAAGATCACGTCTCTCACTCTAGCCTGTTACGTCTTACGACGGGTTTCATTCATGACCAAAACGACTCGCTCTAACTTGATATACATAATTAAATTTCGATGACGCAATTAGCGGAACCGGAAGTAGTTAGGGATGGGCAACCTATGCGAAAAACCGGTAATAGTGATGTGATTTGAACGTATCGGTTTTAGATTTATTTAGCAAATACCGGTTTTTCTAATTACCGGTTTGCTAGTAATTCAGGATACTATTGAATTTTTCAAAAACAAAATTAAAATAAATTTCAGAGATCAAATTAATTTATTATGAACAAAAATCTTACATCGAAATCATATAAAAAAACTATAATCTATATAAATAATAACTATATAATATTTAACTTTGTGTTTGATCCAGCAAAACATACATATTATATAATAAATATATTATGAATTCATCTGCTTTTCCAGTCTTCGATACTTCCATACTGAACAACTAATACAGGAATACAGCATACCTGTAAAATATTGAAATAGTATTTATTTTCGTCATAAATAAAGTAATAAACTAAATAATAATATTATACTGCCACTGTACACAATATAGGATATGATTCTATATATAAAAAATGTATATGAAATCATAGGTTATACATGTGCACTATAATTATTATCTTTTGCATCGTTAGCTAGTTTGGGGTTAAATTTTAGCAGCTATAATGTTAATATTATTATACTATCAATACACTAGTGCCAAGCTACACTGCATTGTCAAGAATTTGGTTAGTATCTCGGTCCAGAAGCTCTTTCATCTCGCATCTTGTATATTTCTATCTCATGCATGTATGCTGTGGCATTTATGAAGCACGTTCTTCTGAAAATAATTGTTACAAATGTTATAATTACATGTTTTCAAAAGCATGTCTTAAACTACCATTCGGGATACTGTTTTACATTATTTTCTTCAATGGATAGATCAATTTCACAAGGATCACCAGATAATGCCAACTACTCGTGTATTATTATCTTTTGCATCATTAGCTAGTTTGGGGTGGTTAAACTTAAGCAACAATGATGTTAATATTATTATACTTACAATACACTAGTGCTAAACTACACTGCAATGTCAAGAATTTGGTTAGTATCTTGGTCCAGAAGCTCTTACATCTCGCATCTTGTATATTTCTATCTCATGCATGTGTGCCGTGGCATTCATAAAGCACGTTCTTCTGAAAATAATTGTTACAAATGTTATAATTACATGTTTTCAAAAACATGTCTTAAACTACCATTTGGGGTACTGTTTTAAATTATTTTCTTCAATGGATAGATCAATTTCACAAGGATCACCAGATAATGCCAACTACTCGTGAATTTAGACTTTCGTAAAATCGAAATATTTCTTTCAGGGAACTCATCACTTAAATTTTCCGAGATAAAGAGTAGCCTATGTTACTTTCCAGATCATCAACCATTCCCATGTAAAATCACTTCAATTCTTTGCTCTATTGCAGCTTGATTGAAACAAGAATACAATTGAGACAAACCAACCAACAAAAATACGTACCTACCTACTTTCACATTTTAAATTTAAGTGTTCATTATACTTAGTTGCTCAAATGAGGATACCTTATTAATATCTTTGATAATTTACCTTTAAATATTCAAAGATTTTCAAAGATTAACCTTACTTACCAATTTTCAAGGGAAAAACATTCAAACTAACCTCACTAATCACTTCCAAGAAGTCTGTGTAGGCTTTACACTTGAGACTACGCCTAATCGCTTACCAGTTAAATAACAAAATAAGTAACACAAATCACCGCAATTCATAGTACAAAACATTAAACTTTGATAAAACAATTTTAATCCATTTTAAGGTTAGGAATTATGATTTTCATTGTCATTCTCGGCTTTTCAGCGAAAATGGCGTCGACCAATAAAAGTGAAGTGAAAACCCCGCGAAATTTAAAAATATTTTGTGTGCGTAATTAGAGCGAGAGACCAACGGGGGATACAATGCCAGATGAAAGAGATGGACAACCCGATAACTCTTGGTATCTTGCACTTCGGGACTCGATAGGGCCTGAGGGAAAGCTCTAAAGTCTAAAAACATCTTAGCTGGCCCAATTTCAAGTGCTCATAAAATAACATGCTCAATAAAATAACCACTGATGTGTCCTTTACCCTACGAAGAAACTTTATTAGTAATTTTAAATGGAATCTAAGAAGTGTGAGTAATTCAGTCAACGTTGTCAATGATAGAGGGAAACAACAAGGAGATTCGCTACATTCTTCGGAGGATGTGTCTAACATTGCGCCCTATTTGCCAGAATCATTTAATTTATCAGCCTACATAAATAGCTCGCAAACATTACAAAATTTGATTCACCTAAATGTGAATCTCAGTAAAATTGAAAAGAGACCTCATTTAGTTAGTAAAATACTAAAACTGGATTTTAACAATGATATGATGAATCATATTCTTTTTTTAAAAGATTACATAGGCGAAGATAATATTGGGCAGTTTATAACCAAAAACCCTCTTATTCTGTGTGAACCATTAGAAGATCTTCAAGTCAGAGTGAACTACTTGGAATCAAAACATTTTAGTGCAGACCAAATAAAACAAATTATTACAAGGAATCCTTTTTGGTTGATGTTTAGGTAATATTTATATTTTTTTTATAACACAGGACGTGATAACATTCTTTCGCTGTCAAGCCTGATGGGACAGCAATATTTGAGGATGACCTTATATGCTCAGTAGTGTCGAACCAAACTTTCTTTTTTGGCCAAGTTTTTTTTTATTCCTGCGGGAGTAGGTACTTTAATTTAACAAATAGCTTTTGTAAAGGACAGGCTATATCCAGGATATATCCTATCTCTGTAATAAATTTCATAAAAATTGGCTGAAAAGATAGGCCGTTAAAAAGAGTACCAGACTGACAGACTCACTTTCGTATTTATAATATTAGTATGGATAAATTGTAAAAATTGATTAATATAAATTATAATGATTTCTTCGATTTTTCTCACAAAAGCATGACCTTCTATGGAAGTTTCGATCGAAACTGAGACCAAAGCTGTAAAAACTAGTTTTGGTCTGGCTGTGTGCAAGGATAATTTTTTTTACTGATTAGAATAATATAGAGAATCTTGCAAAAGGTGGTACTGGATTTATATTTTAATTCATAAAATTATTGTTTTTTTTTACAGTACTTTAAGGATTGATAAACGATTGGGATATTTTCAACAGAAGTTTACCTTAGAAGGTAAAGAAATAAGGCATCTTGCGTCTAAACAACCTAAAATAATTACATATAACTTAAACCACATCAATACCAATTCTTTTGTAATTAAAGAGGAAATGGGTTTCACAGACACTGAAGTTAAGTTTTTGATTCTGAATACACCAAAAATATGGATGATAAGTAAGTGTGAATAAAATTTGTCAACAAATTTGTCATTAATCAATTGTTCAGGGCCACAGTAAATCACGGGTACCTGGTCAAGTTGAGGCCAATATGCAACACCCGTGCTAACCAGACATTAGGTTTGTTAAACAGTTATATAGATTTATGCTTGTGCGGCGAACTACTATTTCAAAGGAATTTACATCTTTGGATGCCCAGATCCGGAAAACATAAAAGTGGTGAGGTAGTAGAAAGCACAAATAGCACCTTAATATTATTAATTTAAATATCCTTTAACTAGAATAAATATGTCCACTGCCCGGACTTTGTCCATATGGATTAAGCTTTTTGTAATTTTTGGGGAACTCTTTAATTTTCTGTAATAAAAAATAGCATTTGTCTTTCGCCGGGATGTAACCTGTCTCTGTTTCATCAAAATCAGTTGAAAATATGGGCTACAGCAGATAGACAGACACACTTTCACTATAATAATGTTAGTATGGTTATAATAATCTTGGTGAGTACTGGTACTGATGATCTCAAGCGTGCAGCTGGGAGCTGCTGGAAACAAGCGGCGCAAGACCGTGCTCTGTGGCGATCTGTTGAGACAACAACTGGTACTGGGGGTTTACTACCATTGCTTTAGGTAGTAATACATTAAAATTGTTGATTCTCTTGTTTCAAAAATATCATGTTTATTTTAAGGACATCAAGGTAAGACATAAATCTGACATTTTAAAATAATACTCCTTTATCAATTGTAGTATGTGTATGACAAATGGGACCTGCAGGCCTATTCGCTAAATATTTGACAACAAGTTACCAACACTCTATTGTTGGTAACTCATTAGTGGTTGCTAATGCTTACGTCACATGTTTCGTATTCAGTAAAACATTTTAATGTCAACTGCATAAAATGACTATCAGATTGCTTGATAGTCACTGCTAATTTTATCGACTATAATGTGGTCAAATTAAACATACCACGTCTGAGAAATGTTGTATGAGCAAATGTCAGACTTTTTAATTTGTACGACTAATACTAGAGTTCAATAATCTGCGGAAGGTAGACATTAAGATTTGCGATGTTTATGTTTTTCTCTGTGGTTTATATTTTGTAGTGGTGGGTCGTTATCGTATTTTCGACAAACGAAACGTAACCGTTTCGCCGACGACGAAAACGGTTGCAGAAAACGGTTATCGTTGCAACTGGTTTGCAAACCAGTTGCGACGACAACCGTTCTTTAGAACGAAACATATTTGATAATATTAGGTAGGTTAGTCTACTGGTAATACATTAACATTATCGACTGTATGTCATAGGCATAAAGTTCACTTTTGATTGTAAGAACTGTTTTGAGAACGAACGTGTCGTTGAATAAATTCATTCTCGACTGTATGTCATCGACATAAAGTTCACTTTTGATTGTAATAACTGTTTTGAGAACGAACGTGTCGTTGAATACATTCATTTTCGACTGTATGTCATCGACATAAAGTTCACTTTTGATTGTAATAACTGTTTTGAAAAACGAACGTGGAACGAGGACGACTACCAGTTATTCGAAGACTGGTTTGTGCAACGAAAACTGTTAACTGTTTTACCCAGGACGTAAAAACGGTTTCACCGTCGCAGAGCCGAGAACGGTTTTTTGAAACGGTTTCTCGTCGCAACGCCCACCAGTAATATTTTGAAGTTTGAACGTCATTAATATTCTCAGTTTTCGTATGATTTTACCGGTGGTTTTTAATAGAAAAAAATAAAAAGGAATTACGAAAGTTTTGTCGTACCTACTGCGTTCAAAAGTAAGTATGGAAACAAATTAATAACTAGGTAAAGAATTGTGCGATTTGTGAGTGCTTATATCAAGTGTTTTGGCATAATTCCATGCTGAAGAAGTCTTTCTTCAGCATGGAATTCATATGTTGTTGTTCATATTCATATGTTTGTATTAACTTACTAAGTACTACAAACCTATTATAAAATCCCCTTTACTTTATTATGAGTAATTCAAACGCACTTCATTTTAAAATGAAGACCAGTTTCTGCCTGTGACTTCGTCCGCATGCGAAACTTTAACCGTTTACGCAGTGCACGTAGTGGAAGCTCTCAAAAGGAAAAAAACCCCTCATTTTGAAACATTCTTCATTGGTGCTCCGCTCCTATTGGTCTTAGTGTGATGATATATTATAGCCTATAAGCCTTCCTCGATAAATGGGCTATCTAACACTGAAATAATTTTTTCAAATCGGACCAGTAGTTCATGAGATTAGTCCCTTAGATTAGATCTTTGAACCCTTCAATTTGAAAGTATGTACATATGTACCTACTTTCTAGATAGAAGTCTGGCAAATTAATCCTTTTTGTTGTAAAAGATATATTCATTGTTATTTTATTTGAGAAATAGTAAATAGATTTCAATTATTATTTTGCAGGCTACTGCTTCCACATCTACAAATTTGGTGGCAACTCCAAATATTGGCGGACCTAGCCACTCCAATTTGGAGCAGTCAGAGGCAGCGGACGCCTCTCCTGTTGTTCTGGTTGTTTCTGAACTGGATCCTGCGATGCAGGAAAACGAAGTTCCTAATTAGTCTGTTCCGTTAGAGTTAATATTTTAATGCATAAGTGCCTCTTTTATTGATTATATTGTTATTGTAATTTCTACTGCGACTAAGTATATTATATAACAGTTAAATTAATAATCAATAATAATAATGTAATGTAATGTTAATATTGTAATGTTAGAAGTAATAAATAAATAAAGCCTTTATTCAGACATTTTACATTAATTCTTAATCTTAACTATTATTTTCCTGCACTGCCTCGACAAACCCATCCATTTGATGATGGTAAAGGCCTCCTCCAACATTTTCCACAGCTCTCTGTCTCTAGCTGTTGGGGACAATATGCCACCTGCCACTACTCTGATATCGTCGACCCATCTTTGCATTGGTCTACCTCTTTTTCTCTTGAAATGACCCGTGTACCAATTCATTACCTTTTTGCTCCATTTATCTTGTCCCCTGATTGTATGCCCCGCCCACTTCCACAGGCGCTTGATTGTAACTGTAACACCTTTGTTTTAGTACAACTTCTTATGTTTGTTGTTTTTATCCTATCGGACAATTTTTCACCATCATACTTCTATTCATGGCGTTCTGACAAGATTCCATTTAAGTAAGTGTAATGCAAGCCATGTCTTCTTCTTCTTCTTCACGGCTGTCCTTCGACGAACGGCTGGGAGATGATCCCTGAGTTCTTCAAGAACCTGTAGGTACCCAACCTTGCTCAATCGAAAGTTCGCAATGAACTCTCTTTCTGGCAGCTCCATAGGATCGTAAAAGTCCCGCAGCCTACGCCTATGAACGCGTAAAGCTTTCTCTTTACGCAGTTCGTCAGCATGTGCAATTAAAATTGCGCGAGTCATTGTCGTTCGCTTGGCTGTTGTTTGTTTTACCTTTATTGTTTTATTACTGTTGTGAGCCTAAGTTCATTGAAAATAATTTAAATTTTCTTTATCTTACTAACTTGTTATCATTGTTGATGTTCAAAAACACTGCTCTCTACTAGTTGCTAAAGATATAGGCACTCGTCTCATTGAGTTTTCAACAATGACCTGTCATTCTGCTTAGCGAATACGAAAGTATAGTTGTCGATACGAGAATTTAAGGCAAAATGCGTTTCCAGTCGCCATCCCAACACTATGCGTGGCCTTCTCACTAAAGATGTACTTTTGACGTCATTTCGATTATCAACCTCTTGTCAACTGAGTTACAGAATACAAAATTTGATTTTGACAATTTTAGATTCTAACAGACAAGCCGGTGCCCATCAAATTTTAAAAGCCACTGAGATACAGAATAGGCCGGCAGAGCATGTACCTCCTACTTTTTCATTAGCCTAACAAATAAGAATTTGGATATTTTAAAAATGTTTGTAAATGATAAAGCATATTGAATTTGGCAAAAATTTATTATATTATTTGTTTCAGATCAAAAATCTTTGCTAGAAAGATTCAATTATCTTCATAATGCAATAAGAATACAGCACAGTATAATATTGCATTACCCAAATGTGCTTCTATGCAGAAGTTTCAGGATAAAACAAAGACATTTGTTTCTACAAAGTTTAGGAAGGGCACAATATGATCCAATCAAAGAAAACTATGTTCCAATTACTTCATTGTATGAGGATACTGATGTGGAATTTTGTAGAAATCACTGTAAATGCAATATTGATGACTTCAACCTGTTTCTTAAAACTTTGTAATGTGTGATAGGTTAGCCTGCTTTACCCAAAACAACTTTGTGTTGAAAAGCATTAAGTGAATGATACAAAAGAGTGTCAAATATACCAGCAACAGTGAACACTCCTCCTACTATTGCACATATATTTGTGGCAAAATGGCCTACTGACCTGCAAGATAAATAAAACCAAGTTATGACTTTATAAAATAACAAAGAAACCAGTCAAGTGTTAGTCAGACTTGCACACATAGGGTTCCATACCTCCACACAATATAATATATTATGACTTTAGTAAACAAGATGGCATATCAATACGTTATCAGCTGTGAAATAACTGGCTTACTGGCGCTAAACTGCTAACCTGACAAACATTTTGACACCCTATGAGTATCGATTTTCGGATTTATCCTATGCTTGTTCTGAGACCTTGCTTGCCAAATTTCATGATTCTAGGTCAACGGGAAATACCTTATAGGTTTTTGTCAAAATATGCGGCATAAACGGTCGCAGTTTGATTTTTACAGCTCCAAGGGACCGTCGGTCTAAGTATTTGATGTTAATTTTAATTTTAAATACAACAGACAACAGAGTGATCCTATAAGGTTTCCTTTTTTACTCTTTAGGTACGGAACCCTAAAAATGAAAAGAAGGGTATTGTAATGTACATTTTACTTACCTTTCCTTTTCTGTATATTTAACCATTAAAGGCGATAGTTCATAACTGAAAAATGCCCCTGGCATTCCAGATTCTGTATTTACATTTGATACTGGCTTTTGATGTCTTGTTACTGAAAACTGGTTTGTGTGAAGAACTGTATTATCCAATTTAATATACATTGTGGGAACTATTTTTAAATAATACTGAAACATTACAGCACCTGAAAAAAAGATAATAACTCATGTTATGCTGTAGAAATGTGATGTAAACGAGCTACTTAATAATAAAACATTTTTAAAACTGCCATATTTTTATTTTTTATTTTATTTTTATTGGATCTACCAACAGAATTGTATGATAAACAAGTATACAAAATGATAAATTTCTTAGGTACTAGGAACTTAATGGTAGATACATCATGCAAAATTAGAAATCGTACATTCGCAATAAGTTTACAAAGTCACATTACTAATAAAATAATAAGATGAAGCAGGACTACAAAAATAAAAATGACTATATATGATACATAAAAAGAAATGGATGATAAATATTTAAGTACCTACATGCTTAAAATTTTTTTTATCTAAGGATCAATATGATATTATTAAGAGTTCAGCGATTTAAGGAGTTTGACATTGAAATCTTTAACGGTTTTGCATTTCTAATTAAGAAACCCAGCATTTTCCGCGCCGATCTACAGATATTTTCAGTGTGAACATTAAAGCGTAGTTTGGCGTCAATGGTAATCCCCATCGCGGACTAAATTTAGTCATTTTATTTTTCGTAATACTTCGTAAAAAACTGGTCCGCCATATTTGATTTAGAATGACGTCACTTAGCTATGATATGAGAAAAAAATAAGTAAAAGACAGTAATAAAGCCATGGAGTTAGAAATATAGGTATGTAGACCTTAGGGGCTTTCTATCGTACTTTCATTAAGAACAAACAGACAGACTTGACCCGTCCTATTTACGGCGGATATCTTTTGTCAGCAACTGCAAACCATGATGGAAAAGCTGGCTGCTAAACAACCGAGGCTGATCAATCGCACTAGGCCACTGCTACTTCAGGACAACGCAAGACGACACACTGAACAACAGACGGCAACCAAATTAGAGGAGCTTCAATTGGAATGTCTAAGACATCCACCGTACTCCCCGGACCTTGCTCCAACAGATTACCATTTTTTTCGAAATTTGGATATTTTCTTGCAAGGGAAAAATTCAACTCCGATGGGGCAGTCCAAAGCGCCTTCAAAGATTCCCGTCAGAAGATTGATTCCCGTCCGAATGGTTTTTTTAGTAAAAGGATCAATGAACTACCTATGAGATGGCAAAAGTGCATGGATAGCAATGGTACATACTTTGATTAAATAAATATATTATATTATAAAAAAACGATTTTATGTTCCTCCCATAAAAAACGCCAATTTCATCTGTCATCACCTAATATTATCAGAGTACGTTTGAGAAATAAACAAGGAAAGAAAACATTCATCATTATTTTGTACAACGTAAGTTGTTAAAAAGACTTGAGCAGTACAACTATGGAAGCTTGCCTAGGTGTCAAAAATTAATGTGCAGCAAAAATTTTTTATTATTTCAATTGTTAAATTTTATTATTTTCACATAAAACCGTTTCAGAAGTCTGAAGGCTCACAAAATTAAAAAATACATAAACAAAAATTTCACCAAACAACTGCTGCTTTCCCACACTAATTGATGACGCTAGACGTTGTTTAGCGAGTCTAAACAGTTATTTTTAACCACGTTGCTGAGGAAAAAATTAAGCTATGCATTATTTGGGTAGGGATGAGGTTATCCTCATCCCTACCCAAACTTAAGTAATATTATTCCAGCATTATTGCTGGAATAATATTACTTAAGTTCGGTATATCAACCCCATAGGGACCTAATAATAAGGAATATTTATGTTCAACCCTAACCTAACATACCCTTTTGACAAATATGTTTTTTTTACATAAGTTTAGTATGAATATGAACCCCAGAACCTAAGTATACAATGGCAATACCTTAATATTTTGTTCAACCCTAACCTAACCTAAACTTTTGACAATTGTAGCACTGTCCCATCACAGCCTTCTATCACAACTGTAAGGATTTCTGGGTGGTCGTCTTTCCGGGCGGTTAAAAACAAGAACAGAGTAGGGGAGGGGGAGGAGGAGGAGGAGGAGGGCGGCCTAGTTAGGTTACCCTAGTCCTACCTAATTCCCTCACACCATCCTTCACACAAATAAATAAAGATTTACACGAATTTATAATTAATTACTCGAAAACTATTAAGATTCGATGGATGGAAAATATTTTGGAGTTACGTTAATAACATTAATATTTTTCTGTAAAAAAAATGAACTTCCTACTTCGAGGCACATATACTAAAGTTGAGCCGCCGTTTCTGCAGCACTGGTGCCACGATGGAACTCGTACTCGTAAATAACGCGATATTTCAAGTTTTCCATTTTGTAAACTGAGTGATGCAAAGAAAAAACCAAAAGAGGAAAAAACAAATGAATTAGGATTTTCAAAACACAAAAGCATAAGTAAATAGCTGTATAAATTTGAAATTGAAATCCCTAACCAAAGAGGACATATTTTAGATCAAAGTGGCGGACCTAATAAATTTACCCTCTTCCTTTTAAATTTACCCTGATGTTAATGTGGCGCCCCCAATTTAATGTATTTCGACGGACACTTTTTAAATACAGAGATGTTACCACAGTAAACAGATACAACCAGTATGGAAACTAAGCAAAGTTGATAAAATAATTACCTACGCTCCATTGAAGCAATAGGGTTGCCACTTTTAATGTTTTATGGTTGAATTTTGTTTTTGTTAATTAATACATTCTATGTTCTGTAGTGATCAATTAATCGAATTGAAATAGCTAGTTTACGAATAAGAATTAAATAAGTATCTCATGCCGTCGGTTAATCTCGCTAGTTTAAAATACGGAAAACAGTTTTATATTGACACACAACAACTTGTAGATCTTTGTTTTTTTGTAGGTCACTAACTTATCATTATGTTATCCTTTTACAAGTTTTAGCGGAAGTGCACGCGATCCGCAGCAGGGCGCGCGGTAGGCGCCGCAGGTGGCGCGTGGGCAGGGCTCGTGAGCTTTATTTTCGGGTGATTGTCACGCATTTTCGGGTTGAAGCGTACCGCGTTTCAACCCCAAAAATGCGTCTGATACCTAGTAATTAAAAAAACATTACATAAAAAAAATACCTTTATTTTTGACTGGCGGTCCGCCCCGGCTTCGCACGGGTGCAATTTAGATTTGTAATTTTAGCGTGAAAAAAACAAATCTATCTTTACTTAAGTCAGTCGGGGCAAGTGCCTCTAGGGGGCAAGTGCGTCTGGCATCAAATTTACGTAAACTAAGCAACTATTTGAACTTAATGCCATCCAGTGTAAAAGTACGAACTAAATTTAGGCGGAAATATTAATTGTTTATGGTAACACACGTGTCGTCGTGGCGTAAAACGCCATCTAAATTTTAGTGTCAAATGTACTGTGAAGTCGAGTTGACTGCTGCCCCTCCAAGTGTCGAAAAATAATTGATATTCATTGTTTTTCGAGTTAAAAATAAGGTAAGATTACTCCATTATCCTTATACTTTACGTGTCAACATTACCTTTGTTGTTATTTAGCCAAATAGTTTGTAATTTACATAGTTATCATTTAATTGTAATATTGAACTTAAAGGGTGAAGTGCGTCTAAACTTGTCGGGGCAAGTGCGTTGCTATGACGCACTTACCTCAAGTCGGGGATTGTCAACCTTTTTAGTAAAATGTTATAAAAAAAAAATTCGAACGAAGAATAACGAAGTAAACCTAGGAGAAGTAAAAAACAGAGTAAGGGTGTGTCCACATCTGGCGAATGCGCAATGCGCAGCTCGCGAGCCACTCGCAAGCCACCCGCGAGCTGCACGTGTTCAGTTTCTGCAAGTGTTTGGTGCATTTCTTTTTTATAACTCATGCAATACTCTTATAAAGAACACGCGCGGCGAGTGGCTTGCGAGCTGCGCATTCGCCAGATGTGGAAGCACCGTTCCTAGACTTAATGCGGAACTTGAATGACCGGCAGATTCCAACCTTTGAAAAAGTTTATAAGACCCATTTTTTTTAATTAAGTAGAATTTTGGCCATACAATACGACGAAAAAAGAGTAGAAATTAATAATTAGCTACACCATTGTGTCGTCCCCTTTAATCCGCGTTGATTTGAAAGAGACGACATGATGATATTGCTAGTTATTTATTTCTACTCTTTTTTGTCGGACTATACTTACTTTATTTTTCATTTTAAAATATATGTAAACTGTTGTTCAATAGTTATATTTTTTAATTTCAGATAAATTTTTTAATATGGTTCGTAACTATAAGAGAAAAAAAGGAGGGCCGTCTTGGTCAAAGGAAACTTTATCGGAAGCCGTAGAAGAATATGTCCTAAGGTACCAATGTATGGAACAGCAGCTAATTTATTTTTCGGGTTACAGATTGGGTTCCATAGTTAAAAATAGTTTGAATCCATGCTTGTATTGCTATTACCAAAAACGTTTTGCAAGAGAATTAAAATAACTGTCAATATATTTTTTGTATTTTTTTTATTCTCTTACCTTAAAATTTCTTATTACTCACGAAAATGAAAACTGTTTCGATTTTTGTACTAAGTCTGATTTTGTACCTATATAATACCTTAAAATAGTAATGAATAAGTACAATACGTCTACAATTATTTTTGTCACCTTAAATATATACTTACGTGAAAATAGTGGTAGGATCCAATCTTCCTTCAATAAATATTAGGCAAATAAGAAGGTTGATAGCCTCTGACCAGTAAAGGTATGGCGCACTTACCCCTTTTGTGTTTGCCAACAGATTTTAAACCTTACATTGGTAGTTATAAAGTTTTAAATAGACTGTCTTGTTTGCTTCGATTACAGCTTTTTTTTTTTTAAGTACCAAAACGTCAAAAGACCATATATAATATTATTTTGGAATGTGTGTCGCACTTGCCCCCATTTTGGGAAAATGCGTCCACAGGGTATAGTTTACTTCAAATATAAATATTTCCAAGAAAAATGATCCGATTTACACCATTTATGTATGTGCATATTGCGAGAAAATATGCCGTAATTTAATATTCACTTTAATGCCCAGTTGATGGATACTTACTGATATATTTACTATGATAGTCAACTTTATGAAAAGTATAACGCGCTTGCCCCGACTGACCTAAATGTAAATTAATTAAAATTAATACTTGTAATGTAAGTAAGTATTTTTAGTAATCAATATCAGTTTTCATTACTACAGCTGTTATTACAGAATTGCGCATTTAAAACAGATAGAAAATTATAACTAATCACTCGCGTAGATCTTGATCCCGTGAGGATATCGGGATAATAAATAGGTAGCTAGGTTCATCTGGTAATTAAGTATTCTAAAAGTGAAAGAATTATTAAAATCGGTCCAGCAGTTTTTGACAGCTGATCCGCCCCAATATATATCGGCGTCGCACAGGTAGTTAGATTTACACTAGATAGATAGGGTAGATAGACTGGTAGATAGATTTACAGTTGGAGCGTTATATCTGCCTCGGTGTTCTGTTTGTGGTGTGCGGTCTGAGTGAATAATTAACTTGAATTTATCTGAAGTTAAGTTCTAAGTTATGTTTAAAACTTCGTATGTAAACATTGTGACTATTTAAAGCGGTCTGTAATCCCCTAATTAAATCAATTTTAGAATTTCAAAATGGCGCTGATTTTATAAAATTTTGGTAAAAGTTTCCTGTTTTGTGATCCTAGGGATCCTCAGATATCGATTTTGAATGAAATCGGTTCAATAACAAAGAAATTCAAATGGCGCTGATTTTTTAAAATTTTAGTAACAGTTTACTGTTTTGTGATCCTAGGGATCCTCAGATATCGATTTTGAACGAAGTAGGTTCAATAACAAAGAATTTCAAAATGGCGCTGATTTTTTAAAATTTTGGTACCAGTTTCCTGTTTTGTGATCCTAGGGATCCTCAGATATCGATTTTGAACGAAATCGGTTCAAAAACAATTGATTTCAAAATGGCGCTGATTTTTTTTTAATTTTGGTACCAGTTTCCTGTTTTGTGATCCTAGGGATCCTCAGATATCGATTTTGAACGAAATCAGTTCAAAAACAATTGATTTCAAAATGACGCTGATTTTTTAAAATTTTGGTAACAGTTTCCTGTTTTGTGATCCTAGGGATCGTCAGATATCATTTTGAACAAAATCGGTTTCATAAACAAAGAAATTCAAAATGGCGCTGACTTTTGAAACTTTTGGTACCAGTTTCCTGTTTTGTGACCCCAGGGAGCCCCAAATATCGATTTTGAACGAATTAAAAAAAAGATAGTTCAGACAGAGTTCAAACTGCCGTATACTACGCAATACACTCCTGGCATTTTTAAAAAGATCGCGGAAATAGACATAGACGTGACCACTCGTCATGACGCGGCACTCACTACTGACGGCACCGCGACGAACGCTTAGGAGTCTCGTCGATGCGCATGTTGTGTGAGTGAGCTTTTTAGAACGTTTCTAGGTACCTAGTTTCAGTACTGTTTGTATCTGTTTACTGTGATGTTACTCCTTATCTTCTACCCCCCATACTTTTATTATTAAAATCATAGAAGATTGACTTAGAAAATAAAAGGCCTTATGATGACAATGTTGTCATTGTGAGTCAAACTCAAAGGTCTGTCAGCATTGAATACGTCAGTCGTTTGTCACTGTCATGACTTTTTGACTCCTTCAGTAGTTGCTGAAAATTTAGGCTAGTCTCTGAATAAACTAAATATTTTGAAATTAAATAAAAGGGGCATACAATGCCAGTGCCTGGAGGTGTTTACCAAAGTCAAGGCCCATCATGTTTTGATAAAATGAAGATGGGATTTATGATCGGATTTTGTGTAGGCATGGCAAGCGGTGGCTTATTTGGTGGATTTACAGCATTAAGGTAATAATTTATAGTACCTATATAATATTATTCAAATACAGCATTATAATAAAAAAGGAATATAGGAGGAGAAAAATGAAAATCATTTATATAAAAAAATAAATTCTGGGTTTTACAGATATGGTGCAAGAGGCAGGGAGCTAGTTCATTCAGTTGGAAAAGTAATGCTTCAAGGTGGAGGAACTTTTGGTACATTTATGGCCATAGGAACTGGTATCCGCTGTTGATATAGAGTTTATACAACTTGTATATATTGATGTAGAGCCATATAAATGTCTGAACTTCTGAATAAACTTTGTTTTTAAGGTTACAAGTAAATTCTTAATTCTTTCTGTACCTATAGCTATAAAATATTCTACTGAGTGTTATTGATGTCTTTAATTCTACACTTAATATATAATTTTTGCTGAGTTTATATTTTTTAGAGTATGCAGTCGTCAGACCTGTCGCATTGTATGGTTCTGAATGTTGGGCGGTGAAAGGAACGGATGAAAAAAATGTACATGCGACTGAAATGCGAATGTTGAGATAGATGTGTGGTGTGACTAGAATGGATAAGATTAGGAATGAATATATAAGGGGAAGTCTGAAAGTAGCACCAGTGATAGAAAAGATGAGGAGTAATAGGCTAGCATGGTATGGGCATGTAATGCGGAGGGATGACAGGCATATTACGAGAAGAATGATAGATATGCATGTGGAAGGAAAAAAGAGTAGAGGGAGACCAAATAAAAGATGGATGGATTGTGTGAAAGAGGATATGCGTATAAAAGGGGTGAATGATAGATTGACAGATAACAGAAGTGAATGGAAGAAGAAAATATGTTGTGCCGACCCCACGTAGCGTGGGACGAGGGCAGGAAGAAGAAGAAGCAGTACAGTATGAAGGAATTTGTAAACACGCATTGCTTCTATGTTTGTTGTTTCAACTAGCATTATGTGGGAAAGGAATAGTCTTGGTGATGAACAAATCACCTGCCTAGTCTTTCTTTATACTTAGATATTGAACAGGGAAGTGTTGAACAGGTGTATGGGAAAAGTGTTTTAACAAACCCAAACTATTAATGTAGTACTATTATTAGTAATACATGTAGTTATTCAAAATAAAGCTATTTAAACTGAGCCAAATAAACTATGCCTCTGGGCAAACAATATTGGAGTTCTTAGCTCTTAATCTTATTTTATTACACCTAAAGTCGAGATATGTTTAGTATTTTATAATAAGTATCTTTCAAGGCTCATAACTTCCAAATCAATATTTTTTTATTGTTTTATATCACCACAAGCCTATAAAATGACGAGCATGACAAGACAAATCTATCATGATTGTTTGGGCTTACAATGTCTAATAATGAAGTAATCACCCTACAAATATTAAAAATACACCTCATAACTAAATATGCACAGCTCAACTTCACAATTTAAAGTAGGTGAAGCTGAATTAAGAAGGGGTGATGAAGGTGTTGTCTTTACTATCTTGCATTGTTGAGTCGACATCTCCTGAATATGCTCCAGTGTGGGAGAAAAACATATGTTGAGAATAATTTGGAAGATTTGTGTGGTGTGGTGACTATCACAAGTTACAATTGCAAGATACACACTGTACCACATAGATTTACCTACTGTAGCAGAATATAGTGAATTAAACTTTTAGTTCTTTCATTATTATGGACTTCCGCAAAGTAATGTCTGCTTCTATCCGATAATCACCGATTTTATAACTTTAGGAGCCCCTGAATCGGTAAAAAAATACATGATAAAAGTCGGCGAAATTATTGGACCTATAAAAGGTCACTGACGTGGGCAGATTATGGGTTATTATGGAATATGGGTATAAAGAGCTATCTCCACAATAACCCATAATTTTTATTATATTTTGTATAAGTTCAATCTCTACTGAGAAATAAGTCATGCAACCATTGCGAGTCAGGAAGTAAGTACTATTGTCATGTTCCATACCTTCTTTAGCCAAACCCTTTATTCCATCTAAAGGAGCAGTGTTACCCCCTTCAATATCAGTTCCAAATGATAGATGTCTTATTATATGTGTTGTGTTGAACACTGATGAGGAAAAGGGTTGAACATCATGTACATGTATATGATTAATAGTAAAACTTTTGCCTGGAGCTATGTGAAAACTTCCACCAACCTAAAATATTAGAAAATGACTGTTGGACAGGACCCACATCTTCGTTTCCAGGGATTATTTTCCGTACTTGGACGCAGGCGTCTGCTGTACGTGACATACGTGAGTTTACATGTAAATATCTTATTAAAAAAATATACACCATCTTACTAATTAAGAGTAAAAGTCTTCAGCATAGAATTGGTGATTCCACAAAATATTTGTAGATTACTTTAGATTGCGTAAGTTGCACATATATGTCCGTATATATATCTATAAATAGATAAATTATATATATATATATATATATATACGATTTTCATGAAATTTAGTATGCAGGGGGTTTTGGGGGCGATACATCGATCTAGCTAGGATTCATTTTGAAAAAATGTGGTTTTATTCGTGTTTTCAGGCATTGGAAAACTGCTACAATATTGAAAGGTAAATTTTGCCACCATCTACAAGGTTAAAATAGCTCAGGTGGGAAAGCAGGCAGTCCCAAAACCAGAAGACCCTGGTTCGATTTCAGAGTTGACAAATCCAATTATTTTTTCCCTCTTTTAAAATATAATATAATATTTTATTTTAAAAATAAATAATAATATTTAAATATAATGTCCATAAAACACAATTTACCAAAAAAAAAAACTGAACAAAGTTCGCTCATCCAGGTATTATACCTAAATATGTATGTATAAATATGCAATTTTATAATAAAAATATATATACCCTGTTGACTTCCATATATCCATAAATCTGACATCCTTCTTTAAGGGCAAGGTTAGTTTTCTCTAATGAATCATCATCTTTACATTGTTCTATTGTTGCTAAATCAGGTAACGCCCAACGTTTAAGTCTATATGCTTCTTTAACATCTTCACAAGTATTACAGCATCTAAAATTTAGCCATTTAATGTTAGATATACTAGTTATTGTGGTAATTTCTTTATACCACTGAAATAATATGTCAGTTTATAATATGTTTACACATTAAAAGACCAGATAAGGTCTACAGTTTGGTAGGACTTAAGATACAGTTTGGTCCAAAGTTCAAATCTAGTCATGATTCAATTTAATCATGATTAATTTTTAATTAATTAATTTAATTAATAAAATATCTTACTGCGTTTCATTAAAGGCGGCACCGTAACAACTACCACAAGTAATTTTTGCTAGTTCAGTTGAATTCTGCTTCACCTAGAATATAAATTTTTGATAAGTACTGTATAACATTAGTGAGAAATTTTGTTTTCATCATATTAATAATAATTGTAAAACTAACAGTTGAGGAAAGAGATATTTCTTCTTTTTTTGGTTCCTCTATTGGTTCCCCATCCAAGTTTAATCTTCGTTTATGTATATTATGGTCCATTTGAAGATGTTGCTCCCCAGAAGAATCCATAGCATCTAACACTAAATCTGAAATATGTCAATTTTATAAATGTTGCGCAGCAAGGCAAAAGTTATGCACAATCACGATACTTTATGCCCAAACCACTTTATACTGGAAACATTTTATGATGCTCAGTGAATGCTAAACCATTGACAGGGTACACTGATATTATTGTATCAATAGATACTTAAATTATATCATGATATTATAGTAAAAACATACACTATTCATGCAAATGTAATTATATTCACCTTCTAAACTTCTAAACTACATTCAAATCTAATGTTTGAATTGGCAACACTTCAGCTACAATATAATTATTATTAACTAGCTGATTCCCGCGACTCCGTCTAGGTGGATTAAGATATTTTGATTAGCCTATGTCCTTCCCCGGGATACAATCTAGCCCTGTACCAAATTTCATCAAAATCGGTTGAACAGGTGGGCCGTCAAATCGTAGCACAGGCAGACACACTTTTGCATTTATAATATTAGTATGGATTATAGCTCTATTTAACTTTTCTAAATACTTATTAATACTTACAATCACATGATATTCTAGGTACAACAATATCAAAGTTAATTCTCAATTTGTGTCCTCTTGATGTGTCTACAAATAGCTCCTCTGAAATATTAGGTGACATGTATGTTTGCAATTCAGAAAGGATTAGCAGGACCATTATTGATGCACCCATAACAGTAACTAAAAAAAACTTTATCTTTAGCAATGCATTCATTCTAAGTTACATCATGGGTAATTTATAGAAATATTATGCTTACTGATAGCGCCAGTTGCAGTTTTCACTCTAAAATCTTCTAATGTTTTAGCATAGGCATCAAGTTGTTTAAATTTATTAACAAATTGAGATTCCATAATGCTACAAGGTGTTTTCATCAATAGAAACACACGGATTTTAGTATAACAACACACGGAGCGCGGCGTCGCGTGTCGGTACTGGGTGCCGCAAAAGCAATCCAAATTCCAAATTAATTATCGACCAAATATTTCCCGTTTATTATTTCCATCAATTTCCAACTCTATTTACCAAAGAGAATATTAGAAGCACTTATTTACAAAATACATACGTTACTTGTCTCTGATACAAATACCTTTTTTTACTGATTTTACGGCTTTGGATTCTAGTCTTTCTGACTCTGAAGTTACAAAATACAAATACATAATCTACTGCACTTTGAATATGTATTTAGGAGAGGAAATTTTGCATTTTACTCAATATTCATTTTATTATTAAAACATGTAAATCAAAACTATGTTTTGAATTTTCTTACTTGCTAAAAGCTAGGTTATTAGAACGAGACAGGTGTATTATATTATTGCGTAAACGTGTGGCGCAATTGTCATATGACGTCATTATTTGTCATTTACTCTAAACCGGCAGCGTCTCAAACATGACGCCTGCCCATTTCTACGTATACCAATAAGAATCTTTAATCAATATTCTTGTTTGTGATGAATAATAAAAACAATAATGTAAACTTCTCAATAATGCTTTTCTCTGATCCAAATATAAAAAAATAAAAAAAAAAAAAAATAATAATAATAATAATAAATTTTTTTTTATAAAATAAAATAAAAAATAATAAAATAATATTAATAAAAATAATAAAATAAAATAATATAAAAATAATATAATAATAATAAAATAATATTAATATTATTATATTTTTTAATAAAATTTTACTATTTCTTTCTTATTGCAGAATTTACCACCTGGGAAACAGGCAATTCAAACCTTGTAAGAATTGAACCTCAATTTGTGTCCAGAAACTAATAACGATGTTTCTCAAAACAGAATACTTCATACTTCAACCTATTGCAGGCTCCAATTTAAGCATGAGTCTCCTCTCGGAATGAAAACGGTTTAGCCATAGTCCACCAAGCTGGCCAACACGGGAGCGTTGTAGCATGATTATATTTTTACTCATCATTTCACCCAGCCAGCGCCCACTACTGAGTAGGAGCCTCCTGTTGGAATGATAAGGGTTCAGCCATAGGCCACTACGCTGGCCAACAAGAGGCCCTCCAATCGTGATTACGATTTTTTTGAAATACTACTGTTGTTTTTGGTTTTAGATATTATGCATACTTATTAGAAGTTCTTATTAAAGTTTCAAATTTATGGGCACTAAGGAGAGCTGCAATAAATATTTTTTCAAATCAGTCTATTTTTATTATTCATATTATCATGTCGTTCTGTAACATTTTTTTTTCATAATATCTACATATTCCAAGTAATCATATAAATTTATACCAATATTATAAACGCGAAATATTGGATTTATGGATGGATGGAAGAGATAGATTATAGTCTGGAATAACACACACACAATAACATAACGGACGGAGTCGCGGGCATCAGCTAGTTCATAATAAAATACGAATACTAGTCTTTTTTCAAAATATTATGTTTAATTATTTATTAATTTTATTTGTGATAATTTTATATCGATTATATAAGTATCGATAATACCAGCCCTACCCCCACCTTAAGCTCCGCCCATACGCCAATTTTACTTACCGGAAGCTTCAATTTAAATATGTTATTTCATATCCTTCTCAATTTAAATAATCAAAGCTACTACACTTGTAGCTACAGTCTAAAACATACCAGTTAGGACATTTAAACTTTGCTATCAATATTTTCACTGTTGTATTTCATAAATCACTCACAAACGTCTCATTTCCTGAATATACTCAAAAGTACATATTTCAATTCAAGCATGAAGCTATTTCAATAATCTCAAAATAAAAACAAAGACTAATGACCTAATGGGTGTTTGACTTAAATAAGGGATTTTTATAGAATAATTCCATAGAGATGTGACATGTGTGTGACATAAAAAGTGAAGCATAGACTAAATGATAGGAGCGGGTTTAGTCGGTTGTAAAAATCGCATCGCAATGAATTGTCGCAATATCACATACAATTAGGGACGTAAGTAAGATAATACAAAACAAGATCCAATTTGGCACCAGTGCGAGCGCAGCTCGCTTAAGGCGCTAATGGATCGCGTGCACCCGAGATATTTAGTCACACGAGCGAGCGCAGCGAGCGAGGGTGAATATAGTTCGAGGGTGTAATAGCTACTTGCAACCGAGGTAAGCATTCTACTTTATATCATTCTTGCGAGGTAAATAAAACATTAGTAATGCAAAATGAAATTTTAATTAGAATAATTAGCAAATTTAGAGAAAAAATAGAAAAAAATGGTTACTTATTATAATTAATTAAAGTAATATTGCTGCAATTATGAAAATGCTGTGATACTGGTTGACTAGGCAAGTGCACTGTTTGAATTAAGTTTTGAGACAGTGCCACACTATCTTCGTCACGTGTAGCCTCGGGCAATTTGGAAGGCCCTGGTTGCGACTCTATATTCTTTATTGACTCAGTTATCTTGTTACAGATTTTGGTTTTATTCTCAATAGACTCTTCTATATAACCCTCCGCGACCGTGGTGGACTTCCACCCTCCTAGTCTTTTGATACTAACTAGTAATATTTGCACCGGTATCCGCCAAAATAGTCGCAGAAGTACGGCTCTGAGTTCCAAGGAGTTTTGCATAGTTTGAAATGTATGGAAATTAAATGTCGCCATGTTCAGTGTTTTTTTTTCAGTAAAAAGTTTTCTTACCATTTTATAAGAAAAGAGATTGTTTACCAAGGAGTTTTGCATAGCTTGAACTGTAATGTGAACATTACAATTCAAGCATAGTGCGACGTAATGTTGCCTTGAATTGCAAACACCAACTTACAAGGAGACTTTCCACCATAGTAATCCCTAGTTACTGAGCAAGTATGATATAAATATCCATAAGGGTCGTATTTGTTTTAATCCTTCTTCTTCTTCGCGTTAGCTTTTTCAGGAATGTATCAATGGGTCGCAAACCACAGATTACTAGTCATGAACGCTGAATATCGACATTTAGGTGGTGCAGAACTACTTATAAACCGACTAATTTTGAATATATATGGTAATCATGTGGTAATATAACAATAAATCGACATCGCAGTCTTCCAAATTTTACTGCGTTACTTAAATATCCAAGTAATATTTTAGAGTCTGTGGTATCTTGTGATTTTCTGTTTATTAATTGGTTTTGTTTTTTATTAAATACAATACCAAATACTTTATTTTAAGAAGCCATGCGCGTATGTTCGTAAATTTTCTTTTTACAATGTAATCAAAGGTACAATATGCTAGAAATATCTCGAGATGACTGAAATTGTCTACGGATGTGCGCAGTAAATGAAGCAACTAATTTTTTTTAAAAGCTATTTAAGCGTAATATTATTACTTGAAAAACATTAATAATATTTGTCGTACTAGTATTTTATTTTTTTACATAATTAACTATGTATTCGACCTATTACCTGATACCTGATATGACCAGTACCTGCCCTCCGATTCGGGACAATGTGCAGGATTTCCGTTTGTACAGTAAGGTTTAAAAATTAAAACCGAAATTACTATGGATTTATTCCGAATAAGGTCAAGGTTAAAATGTCTAAAAAAACAATACGTTTATTGTTTAAATCTTGAGCGTCTAGTTTCCTCTTTATGCACTACTCCATTTTGTTCTACTCCACGTTCCGTTTCAGAGACAAGTAACATATAGGATATCCATGCCTTAAAAAATAATCTTGTAAAAATAATCTAACCTTACATTAATACCATTTGAGTACCTTAGTCACTATATTATGTGTGATTTATTTTTAATCAATTAAATAGTACTGAAAAGGAAATGTATGTTTTGTTTTTAATTATTTTTGTTAGATGACAAGCCTCAATGAAACGTGTAATTGATCGAACAAAGCATTTTCAATTAACCACTGTGTTCAAAGTAACGTAACGCCCTCTGGCATGACATGTCTGCGATCTGTGGTCGAGTGGTTGTAATAACTCGCTAAACAAAACGTTTAGCGCCATCTGTTGTCGAATAGTTGAAAAGACTCGCCAACCAAAACGTTTAGCACCATCTAGTGTGGCAGCAGTACAATGTAGCGTGATTTTTAAAGGAATTACATAATTCTTGCAAATATAGTTTTATTATTCTACTATAATCCTGATCCATGCCCAAATAATGCAAAGCTTAATTATTTTCCTGAGAAACGGGGTTAGCAATGCTTGAAAATATTTTTTTAAACTCGCTAACCACATCAACTAGCGCCATCTAGTCTGGGAAAGCAGTTATTTGGTGAAACATTTTTAATTTATTTCCTCAGTTTTCAGAGCCTTCAACCTCCTGAAACGATTTTGTGTGAAAACTATAGAATATAAAAATTACAATATTAAAGAAATCATTGCTGCACATTGATTTTTGATCTCTAGGCAAGCTCCCATAGTTCCACTGGCCATTTCCTTTATTTTAGTTATTATGAGTAGTAAAACGATTATCGGACACCATATGTCACCGCTAAAAACACCCCTTGCCATGTAACAATGAAAGCCTAGTTTGACGTAACGTTTGTCGTGGCCCTTAAACGACATCTTAATTGTCGTGTCAATAAAAAAGTCTTACGTGACACCAATTTTCAGCAATGATTTTTATCGATAGTTACTGTATCAATGTCAAAACGTTTTTTTGTCCTCAACGATCCTTTACGGACAGTCTCAATGATACGCGAAGCCAAAACTATGTTTTGACGTTGATGCAGTTGACGTTTAATGATTGATGCAAAAGATAAGCGGTCGCTTTGCAGCTCCTATCATTCAGTGTGAGATCTATAGAGAGAACTATTACTTTGCTTAGACTTAAGACATGGTTAAAATGAGTTTTTTAAATTATATAGGCCAGCGCTTTGCTGCAATCAGACTTGCTTGCAAGTGGTGATGCAGCCTAAGGTGGAGCGCGCTTGCTTAGAAGATGCCTATTCACTCTTAATTTGAAGGTTCCTATATTAAAAGAGGAGGGGAAAACTGAAGCCGGAAGGACATTCCATATCCTAGCGGTTCAAATTAGAAACGAGGAAGCAAATCTCTTCGTACGATTTCAGAATGTATTCATTCAATCGTTCAGCACAACTAGTCTGTCAATGTTAAATCTGACGCTATATTTGTTTACATGTTTTACTTTGCCCCGTCAAATAAACTGTAGCTAAGTCTTTGATTATCAAAGAGCTAAATAATGTAAAATTTAGCTAGATTTGCTATCACCGTACACAGTATGTGAAAGCGACAGTTTAACATAACTAGATGTACTATCTATTTATCAACCCTGCCATCGTACAATTTGTATCATATTTTGTGGGAAAACTGCTAATGCTAGTTGAAAGTATGGGAAATAAGGGTCGATAGTGTCAAACACGCATTTTCATGAGAGAATGAGATAGAATACAAGTTATATTTATCACATTCTCTCGTAGGCTACTTTTCTGAAGTTTCACTTCTGCTGTGTGTGAATTGCACACACACACTTTTTTTAAAGATAAGTTTCCTTCCTCCTACGCACCCTTTTCTTTTCCAAACTTTGATGGAGTACCTACAGAGCTTGGGGAGTGAGTCTCTAATGCTGAGATTTATAGAGCGTACTTTGACTTTACTCAGAGTTAAAACGAGATGGACTTATGTGAATAAAATTGTGAGTAACATAAACCTGTCTCGTTTTAACCGTGTCAGTCTAAGCAAAGTATAAGTTCGATCTATAGATCTCACACTAAGAGTCCTCAAATTAAACAGTGTTCCAAATTATACTTAGGTATTTATTTTTTGTTCATAAGATTGTAATAATCTAAATAACACGATGAAACTTTAAGATTATTGACCATTTTTGCATATAATGTGAAATGGTGGCAAAATTTAATATAATTAAATTAAAATATCAACTTCAAGTACTTATGTAGCTATTAATATAATTTATAACTGTATCAAAAAATACTAAAGTTGTCATCAGATATCCCTGCCACACAGTCACAACATTGTATCTATTAATATTATTGAGTATTTACATGTGTACAGTCTTTTAATATTTTACATAAAGAGATCACTTCCTTACGTTGAATCCCTCTCCCGTGGGATCTAATATCCATGGGTAGTTATTGGGGCATTCCATACAAGTGAAGAGACGCAGCGTCTCCCCTGGTAGCTCCCGAGTTGTTAAGGGACAGGCATTTGGCAAGGAGCAGTAAGGTTGACCTTTGATGTCACACTTGTCTTGTTTCCACTCTTGGAAATCTCTGAGCTGTGAAAGCTCAGTTGGGTTCTGCATCCACTGGATAACTTGAATAAGAGAGGTGAAATATACATCGTTCTTCTCCAACATTTCTTCAATGAACTTGATGAGCTCATCTTTGAATTCTTTCTTAGATTTCAGCCATGATGCGTGGAAGTGAAGACCAAGAGGGGCACGGTTGGTTGTGTAGTGGCGGTTGAAGTTGTGACGTAGAAGTCTCGCGAACTGATCACCTGTTTGGATGTTTGAGCAAGAGTCGACCACGTGACAACCTGGCAGAGATTCATCAAAAGTGGGATCGTCTCTTCGGTCTAGTTCATTCATTACCATTTCCCATACTGGATGACTTCTTGATGGGCAATTATGTGCGTTACCGTTGCATTTGTGTGGCATACGGAAATATAGCGTGTAAGGCCAAATGGGAACACGGCTCAATGGAGCAGTTATGGAGGCATCGTACACAAAGTATTGATCGGCCATCATTTCGAATTGCTTATTACCTCCAACTCGCAAATAGGGTGCTCTAACTCCAATTATAGAAGCATCAGTTATGTTTGCAAAACGTTCAATTATAAGACGACCTCCAGCCATTTCAGCTAACCAGTCGTCGTAGCTTCCACTGGACCAGTACTGCGGATCGTCCTTGTGTGTTAAAGAGAAAACAGAAATTTCATGTCCTTTGCGGTGTAACTCTTGGACAGCTGCATAGTTTGTGTACTTGTGCGAGACAAAGAATGTTCCACGAATTTGGCAGCCATTAGGATTAAAACGGTTTCCATTAAATATTTGTTCATATAAGTCAATGTTGTCGACGTTGACGGCACCGTTGAAAGTTATCGTCACCATTTGCGGTACTTGATTGGGTTCAAGCGCGCCGGGAATGCGCGTGCCGTCAGCGGAGCAGAAACAGTCAGGAAGTCTGCACTGGTTAGTGTCGCAGTCCGGGGCTCTGTTGGGGTCTAACTCGACAGCTGCAAAATGATTATAACATTGAAACTTTGTGAATTCGAGAGTGAATGTTCGTCAGCGTGGATTAAGTAGTAGTTTTTGAATGATTTTCAAAAGTGTGAGTACTTTAATTTTCCTTGTGTATTAAGAGACCCCAGGATGCAAGCTATTTCGGGACAAATTTTATCTGAATCGGTTGAACAGATAGGCCCTGAAAACGTAGCAGAAAGACAGACCATATTACAGACAGACACTGCCATATTTATACAATTTTATAATATTAGCACACACTAAGGAGATACTTTCTTATTTTACGGTGTGATAGTTCTATGGATATTGTAATTATACTTATCTACTAGTACTAAGTCAATAATTTTTAAGTAAGTAAAAATATTGCTAAGTACCTACCTAAAAATATGTTGTATTTACTTACGATTTTAGGCAAGTATTTACCTATATTTAGGTCACAAACACTACGGGATTTGTTACAATAAATCTTAATACTAATTTACTTACTACAAGCATTTTCATCAGACTCGTCTTTGCAGTCAGGTTTTCCGTTGCAAAAAAGTTCTTTTTCCATACAATCTCCACTACCGCATGCCAGTTTGCCTTCGGGGCAAATAGGTTCGTCGGTCTTCAATATAGGCATTATTTTGCGGGGTTCTGTGAATGAGGGCATTATATTAAGCACACATGAAGCCTTTATTCTTTTCCAACTCATCGTTAAGATATTTAAGAGTGCGAATTGCGAAAAGCATCTGTGAAACGTAAAAATAATAATAGGGGTAAATATAAAGTGACCAACATAGTTCTGATGCTTCTTCAGTGTATATTTTTCGTATATGTGTTGGAATTTAAATTATTTACTAAAGAAGAGAGACAAAATGAAAAGTTTTGGCTGAGGATGAAAATATGGTCAAGTTAAGGAAAAAATTAATTGGACCATAAAGAGACCTCCTCTCTGAAGAAGAAGTTCCTCGAAGTATATTAGTTATTGAAGGAAGACACAAAGACTTTAATAATAATTAATTAGAAATTAGCTTTTCCACAGAAGATAAAGATTTGATAATGAACTGTATGATAAAGAGATGAAAAAATGTCGATAAGATTTTTTAAACAGAGGAAGATAAATATTTTATTATATTTAGGAAAAGCTGGAAAACAAATAATTATGGAAAAAACTGAATAGTTTACCCAAAGTTGTTACATGAACTTTGAATAAACTGAAGAGTTAAAACAGTACAAGCTAGGTACTAAGTTATTAAAGTTAAAATTATTTAAAGGTATTCAAAAAAAAGTGCCATGCGTAACAAATTAATGTTTGTTAAAAAGTGAGTTAGTTTCGATAAAAGCAAAAGGTGTATATTACAAAATGCAAACAACAAATGCTAACATTTTACCGTATTAGAACTTATTTGAAATATATAATATGTTAGTAACGATATTTAAAAGGCATTAATAGTTATCCTTGTTATTAAAGCTTTAGTGTAAAGAAAATAGGTAGGTAGGTAGATACCTAGTCGAAGAAATGAATATTTTTCATAAAGTTTCATGAAAATGTGTATTTGAAATGATAATGGAAAGTGACGTAGGTAAGGATATTTCTTGAATTTTAAAAGAGAGCGGTGAAGTGTAGCTCTTATTTACATGGTACATGGGTGTTTTAACGTTGCAGATTTAAAAATGGAGTACATAAATTGTATCAATAAGTCTAGGGATAAAATACTAGGGTATGTAATACTTGTATGTATAGTTTGTTAATGCGTAACTATAGTGCGCTTTTCCTCTCGAGGACCTTTGGCTTAGACCGGGGCCTCATGCATTATACCAAATCTACAGTGCGACGCGGCCCTCTCACCCAAGCTCTATTGCTCGCTACTCGCGAATAATTTTTTTCGCACTTACTCTCAAGTTTGTCACAGTTGGTCACTTTACCCTTCCAGTCGCAGGTTTGTTTATCGAGATCGAAAGCGAGTCCCGACGGGCACGTGATCTGTTTAAGACCTGACCTAGTGCACCTGTGCCGATAAGAATAACAAAATATTTAATAAATGTTGTAAAGCGGAAGCGGACGTACAATTGGCTAGCGATTAGTGATCAGTTTGAAATTGACATGATAATGTCAACCGGAAATTAGCCCTTTGCACGACCACTCCCAGGTAGTTGATCGAACTTACTTTCTATTTGATCGCAATTCTTAACATGAGGTCTCCAATCACAGGTTTGGCGGTCGATATCGAACGCCAATCCGCCGGGGCATTTCACTTTGGCGAGCCTGGTGGCGCCATTTTCAGCTCCTTTGTCACACCTGTACACAGCCTTGTTTTCAGCACGAGAGCTTATTTAGATGACGTCTAAGTACTTATTTTTGAAATGTTACCTTGATATATAATAATTATTATTGATTCATTCGATTGTTCAAATTGAACCAAATGAAACATCGTTATGATCTGATTGATACTTACTTTGTTTTTATAGGAATAAGGTACCTAAGCGAAAATCTACCAAAATAAATATTGAAAGGCTACAAAAACTCAATCCAATTGCTTTGTGTTGAATTCTGAAATCGCAATATAACTATGAGTAATATTCAAGGCACGTTGTTGACCGTTCCGTTCACTGGCTGGAATATCAAGTTCTTGCATACCTACCAAATGAATGCGTTATTATATTATTATCATGGACTATAAGTCAGTAGCTACTAGCCTTCTACTACTACTAATTACTGTATTTTGTTTTAGAAACGGATGATTGCATTGGTATACATGTTCCACCTTGTCGATGGGATAAGGCTCTTACTTTTTTACTGTTTGTCAAAGTGTTTTTATTTTATTTTATAACGCTAACGAATGCTTGTTTAATCATAATAGATCTGACGAGTTGTAATCTTACTAATAAAGACGCAATTTCAATACCTTAAAGTGAACTTCTTATCCAAGTACTTTACAAAAGTATTTGCTCAATAAGATTTTCAATCAAGGTTTTTTTAGTAATTTAAATTATTTATTAACTAGCTGATGCCCGCGACTTCATCCGCGAGGTTTCTAGTTTTTGTTATTGTCGCGGGAACTACTTAATTTTCCTGTAGAAAAACCGGTAAAAAGTAGCCTATATCACTCTCCAGGTCCTCAACTATACCCATGTCAAAAATCACTTCG
The DNA here is from genome assembly GCA_964035005.1 of Erebia palarica. Lineage (NCBI taxonomy): Eukaryota > Metazoa > Arthropoda > Insecta > Lepidoptera > Nymphalidae > Erebia > Erebia palarica. The sequence continues at coordinate 27,373,774 of OZ035985.1, read as the reverse complement.
ATACATTGTTCCGTATCGGCGTCATTGAAGGACATCACCACCAAACACACATACTTTGGCATTTATAGTATTAAAAAAGGATAAAACTTTAATCCTTGCAACTAACAACAACATAAGTCAGAAAAATTACAAAACGTGCGTTCCCGAGGATCGAACCTTCAATCACCGGAATAGGAGACCGAACGTTTAAGCCACTAGGCTACCATCGCTCTTAAGTACTTACCTACATATTACTCGATGATAAAAAATAATTAATACTTTACCTGACTACTTCACGGCAGTCATTATCGGTGGTTAATCGGAAGTATTCATCGCCTGGGCGGCCATCGCAAAGCTGTTCAGGCGTTGCTTCTTCTCCACCATCATCCTCTTGACGCTTCACTCGCGATGCATCGATAACTAGACAAAAAAATACGATTAAATGTAGTGTACAACACTTTAATAGATACTTTTTGGTAAGTTCATTCCAAATTACTTAATTGTAATAATATGTAGGTATAACTTCAGCAGTTTAAGTAGATATACATTATTGGACGCATAACACTATACAAACTTAACACGCTTATTGAGTAACGTAGCTTAATGTTAGCCACGATTACCACACGCGAGTGAAAGAATGCAATACCGTTTCAATTCGGCGTAGAATATTATTGCGTACACAGCTCGTAGCCAGGATTGATGTATTTTTAACAAGATAAGGCTAGATAAAATGTTTAAATAATAAATAGAAATAATACATGTACAACAATTTCGTTTCTGTTTTAAGTTAAGTTAAGTAGTTAATAAATAAGCAAGCCGATGACGGCATTGAAAGGTAAAACGTTGAAAAGAAATCGAGGTCAACGCAGGCCACGTAAGTAACCGGTGTTGATTCCTATACAGCTTTAAAATGTTTTACGTAAGTTTATTATAATAATAAGCTAATTTTCAATATTTAATATTTGCGCAACAAAGAAGAAAATATGTAGTTTTAAATTGTACATTTACCTAATTATTTGGGTGTACCTAATCTTTGTAACATTGTTTAAATTTATTTATTTCAAATACAATTACATATTTTATTTTATTATATAATTTATGATTTTTTTTTGCACGAGTCAATGTAAGTATTTTTTTGCACGAGTCGTAACCTTTGAAAATTGTTGATCTATGTAAATAAATTACTTATTAATTACTGAAAGTCGACACCTAGTCGTAAATAACTATTTTGTACTCACCAGAATAGGCGAGTAGTAACACCCCCAGACACAGGTACGGGTGTCGAGCCATGGCGCTCGGCTAAGACTGGCCGGTGCGTCGCGCTCTACAAGAAAGTGCAAGAGGTGCTTGCTGCCCCTCTTCACCTATTTATATAACCAGGCGGGTCGCAGTCGACACCAGCCGACAAGCTCTGCCTGTCCTGTACGCACTGTACCTGCCGTTGATATAAGTCATCACTCCATTGCCGCAGCTTTTAATAAGCACACGGTGACTCGAGACAATGCTCAAAACACAATGATAATTAGGATTTTAGCTAATTATAACCCGAATAATTCGTTAATTATATCGTAACAAAATTCGCTCGTTAGTAATGTGTTACATTTTAATTGACTATTCTTGGTACAATGCAACAGTATACTTAATTATTTAATATGAATTCTACTTTTTGTTTTCAACAAAGGCAAATACCAGTCTCATGCCAGAAATTGTTAATTCCAGAAGTTGATTATAAATTATCATATTGTAAGAAATACGACACAGGATAATGAAAATCAGTTAAAATGAAATAAAACCACTTTCCCGCCCATATTTATGCACACTGCACAACGTAAAGTAACGTTAACTTAAAAAAAATCCTCTTCTCTTTTCTCGAGTTGCCTGATTTATGTTTTCCATGGTAAGTTATATGTTAAACATAACGATGCATACCTACTTCTTATAGGACTTTTATGTTATACTAATTTATATGTAATGCTTATAATTACACATATTCGTACTGTAACTGACTCTATATCATTTTAATTCAAGTATAAATTAAAGTTAAACATAATTCAAGATTTGTGTTCTAAAAAGTTCGATCTTGCAATGAACACAAAATTAAACTTTATATCTAAATGCTTTCAAAAAGCACATTTTACTTTTTACGTGTATCATATTATAAGTTGTAATAAAGTTTATGTTATTTTATGATTTATAGCTGAATCTATCAACAGATCGCAGCAATAACAGCTTTTTGAAAAGGTTAAATATTTATATATATATGTAGGTATTTTCAACTGCTATACATAATATATATTTAGTGTTAACCTTATCTTGTGGTATTTTTTGTGGAATCACTCTCGATTTTAGGCATTCAAACCTGTTTTGTAAAATTTATGTCAATGTCATCAATAAGCGGAGAGAAGATCCGATACTGTAATCTTGATTTACATAATTAATTCTTAAAATTATCTGCTTGAAGGTTGATAAATTTTAGTGTATACTAAAAGGGCAAATTATTATCTTAAGTTTACACTTATATGACTTAATTTCAATTATTTCACTATATCACGTGGCTCGAACTAAAACAAAAAAAAAATAAACAAATAATATAGGTAATGTTATAGAGAGAGTAGTACTTTAGGAGTTGGATCTGATTAACTAACATTTCTAAATTCCATTTTATCTACTTTTAGCCTTTAGAATAAAATAGTGTGCATTTGAATACCATAAATTTCCCATGTTTGTTACAAGGGAAATTTGCACATAAATGGTACTTAAATTAATAATACTGAGATCGTCTTCAACGAGTAAGAAAAAATAAATAGTGTGCTTAACTGGTAACAAGCCAGGCTACAAACTGCAACAAAATATGTGTGTATGGGTGGCCTTGTGGTATTATATCCGGGTCTATCAGGTTATGTAACATTAAGTACCTAGGCCCAAAGGAGACTGGGCTGAGGAGCTGGCCTGGCGGTACCAAAATACAAACCATGGGTTTAATCAGGATTATTTAAATATAAATTAACTTTAACTAAAGTTAAAAATATGAATTTTCCTGAAAACGTGAAAAACTTAATATCCTGCAAGGGTAACTTTCTGAAGCTTTTTGTCCAAAGCACTATTTAATTCAAGTAGTATGAGTAGTTAAATTAAATAACTAAAGAATAAATATACTAAGAAGTTTTAGTTTTAGAGGTCATCATTATAGATACTTCATAGAAAAGAGTTCAACGTGATACTCGCCACAAGACCACGCGCGTCTCGCGTTTTTCCGAAGTTTGAGGCAATTCTAGAAAATTCTTAGATCATAACAAGGTTTGGCAATTATCTTTTACTAGCGATCGCCCGCGACTTCGTCCGCGTACAATTTATGATTTCCTATGAGATTATCCCGCTGCAAAAGGCCTACTTATAGCAGCTATATAGCATAGGCAGGTTTTTATTATTTAAGACTAATAAGTTGTCCTTAATGCTGACTTCAAAAACTTATAACCTTCATGCAAGCTTTCAACCGCTATTTCACCCTTAGGGGTAGATTTTCGTAAAATTGCTTATGCAGTTTATTATTACTTAAAACTAATAACCTTTATGGCGATTTTCAAGTATCTAACTTCAAAATCTTAAAAACCTCATGTAAGCTTCCAATCCCCATTTCACCCTCTGTGGGGTGAATTTTCGTAAAATTTCTCATACAGGTTATTATTATTTAAATCGAATAACCTAAATCCCGATTTTCAAGTCTCTAACTTCAAAAACATAGGACTTTCATGCAAAGTTACAACCCCCATTTCACCGTCTGTGGGGTAGGTTTTTCTAAAATTGTTTAAATAGTTTATTATAACTTAAAACTAATAACCTAAATCCCGATTTTCAAGTCCCTAGCTTCAAAAACTTGGGAGCCCTTATGTAAGCTTCCAACCCCCATTTCACCCCTATTGGTGTAGATTTCCGTAAAATTGCACAAGTTTTTATTATTTATAGCTATTAACTTATTTGCCAATTTTCATGTCTCTAACTTCAAAAACAAAGGACTTTCATACAAACTTGAACTTTCTCAAAACCGTTTCTTAGCGGCCGTCTACACCATAGAAGGAACCTATCTTTCAAATTTCAGGTCTTTTTGCTTTATAGTTCCTGAGATATCGTGATGATTCAGTGACCTTTCGCTTTTATATATATTATTTAGAGATTTAAAAGTGTTTACACTTTGTAAACTTATCATACTATCGAATTAGAACATACCATACCAAAAGCTCTTTAAAATAGGTATATTCAAGGAAACTTATACTTGGTCTATTTTTTTGAGTTGCTAGCTTCATATTTGTTATTATGCTAAATATTATGAACCACTTGTTAATTTAAGCATTTCACTACAGCCCATTAACGTCCCACTGCTGGGCACAGGCCTCCACTCTCATAGGAGAGAGGGAATTAGAACTTAGACCCACCATGTTGCTCCAATGCGGGTTGGCGGGCTTTAACGACTATTATCATGTTAGTGATAATAACCGGGACCGACGGCTTAACGTGCTATCCGCTATCACGGGGGTGAAACACCGCCAACTTCCTAACTCCGGGCTAGTACTGGGAATTTCTAATGCGAAAAACCCGATACTTAATTATGGCCCGACCCGGGACTCGAACCCGAGACCTCGTCGGCCGCAGTCAAACATGTTAACCACTAGACCAACGAGGCAGTTCGAGGCAATTTAAGCATTTAGTGATATGTAAACTAGTGGCATATTATAGTAAAATGTATAATTAGCTACCTACTTTTGATATATAAAGGTCAAGAGAATATTGAAATCGATACATGTAATCAATAAGGTGTACGAATAGCAAATGATGTGTCACATTAAACCCAGCGGCGTGCACAGGGTCTGAACCTAGGGTAGGCATTAGTTAGTCAGAATACCTATTTACTGACTGTCATGATGAAAAATGAACATTGACGTATTTTAATTTGGGTAAGCAGCGCTTTTATGCCTCTATGAACTGCACGCCACTGATTAAACCATATTATTGTTCTTATAATTAAACGAAAATGAAATATTAATTGATTTAAATTAATGAAGGGGCTTTTCAATTGTACTTTAGTTAAAACATGTCTATAATAGACTATTTCACACAATGCCTTCATATGAGACGCCGGAAAATTTTCGTCTAAGAGAGCGTAATTTTAACCTCATATCTTCCAGCCATTTGACGCACCCTGACGTTGCTCGAGTAGAATTGGTGATAACCCTTACTTTTTGCATGACTATTTTAAACAAACCTCGATAAATACCTAGTCCTTGAGATTTTTGATAGTTTGGGTTGTGCAGCGATATTATAATTTCTTCTTTACATATGCAAGATTAATTTATATTTCCTGGAATTTTTATTAGTTTAGAATAATTAAAGAGATTGAAAGCGGCGTACTCGTACATATATACGAGTACATGGCAGATGCGTGAGATGCGTGTCAAGTATACGGGTTGTTAGTAGTATATTATATACTACTTACAACTCTCTACTCACCTATATATGCACGTAACATCTGCATATTGGTACGAAACAAGCAATCGATAGTTTAAATAGTAAATCTTCCGAAACGTTATGCAACATAGGTATAGCACATCGCGTGAAAGTGTAAATGATTAGAACGTCTTAATAATTTATAGACATGAGGTTTTTAAATTATGGATTTTAGCAAAATAATATACAGAATTGTACCATCTATATACCATGTATAAATAAGGTTTAACTAAAACTGTTAACGTTTCCTTGATTTTAATTATGTATTGAAAACTGTGATCGGAGGAAGCTTTAATAACGATACAGATACAGTCCAAAACAGTATTGAATTGTACTCGTGCACCCGTGCGAACCAGGTACGATGCCGTGTAGAAACCGAATAGGGGTATGGGTTTAATATAACTGCCATTCCCCTAACAGGTTAGCCCGCTACCATCTTAGACTACATCATCACTTACCATCAGGTGAGATCGCAGTCAAAGGCTAACTTGTAGTGGATTAAAAAACAAGGTCGGGTCAACTAGTTAGTCCTGACTCCTGAAAGTCATCTTTTTTTAATAACAGCATGGCGGATTTAACTTTAAGTTATACTCACGTAGGATAATTGTAAGTATTGGAAGTTCCTTGTGGGACGATGCGGAGGGGTAGCCTAGCCAGCAAAAAACGTCCGTAACGAAAATGCGTGGTGTAAGATATTTATGTATATTTTAATCGAAATTAAACCTTAACATTAAAACATTAGTTTAATTTAGAATGTATTATATTCATATTTAAGACATGTCGGCGACATGCATGTCGATGACCCCACGAATCCACATTTTTACCCCCTACCAAAAAGTGCTCAACGCGGCTAAAGAAGTTTTCACTTCAAAAATAACAATAAAAAATTTATACCTGAATAAATTATTTTCTTTTTACCTCTACTACAACGTGAAATTAATAATTATGTAATAAGGAACTTCGTTTCTTCTGGTATCGCACGATGCCACACGTTTTTTTTATTTCAGCTACGACCAAATTACTAGGCTATGCTGCAGCTAATGAGGTATATTTAAGGTACAAATAAGGAAGTACAGTCGGTGCAAATGTAGAAGCTATTCCGGAAGTTGTTCCTGATCGGTATTCAGGAAGTAAAGTAGCCTTTGCCATTTCTGTAAATTGAAGGTATCAGTCACTTCGCAGGTCTTTAAAGGTCTTAAGAGACTTATTTTTACATTATTTACATCATATTTCAATAAATAAGTTTAAAGTAAAAATGCACCTTGACATTACATTCCTATACTAAAATATTTTAGTCCTATTACAACATATGAAGTGGTAAAGTTGATCGAACTTTACGAAACACATTTTAGAATTGAATGATGACATTCGCATTTCTTTGGCAAATGCGGATTTCGAACTCGGCATGAAAAATAAGTCGCTTGGGACTCGTTTTTGCGAGTTAATTGCTTTATTTGACTTACTCTAGTCGCAGATATACCGGTTGACGTTCTTACATACATGCAATACATTAGCGTTAACATATACATCGGATGTATTACTGGGTAGAATAGGTTACTTTCCTCCACGTTTTTTTAACAATTTACTATTAAACTTATAGCTTTCAAGTAATATTTACCTACTTTACGATACTTTATTTATTACTTATCCTGTGTAAAAGAGTAGTGGAATTTTTTCGTACTGAATAGGTACGTGAACATACATAAATAGGTATCTAATGAGATGCGCAGAATATGAGACGTCAAAAGCAAAGGTAGGCACTGACGAAGCGCGACGCGGCGGCAAGTAGGCGCGCAAGAGTCAAGGATTCTTCAAGATATTTCCTTTCACTTGCGACAATGCATGCGCACCTATATATATCTATCATTATTATAGATAGTGTTCAGGTAGAAATACGCAGTAGGTATACTACGTACTTTTAGCTACGTAATTCTACATGAATAAGGCCAACGATCAAAGTCTAACTACTAGAACCTGTTTTTTTAAGTTATGACCTAATATATGATGCCAGAAACTTCGTTCGCGTGAACTTAGGTTTCTGAAATATCCCGGAACTCTTTGATTTTCCAGGACAAAAAGTAGCTAATGCCTATACCTGTAATCTCTTTACAAAAAATCTACAAAATCGATTGAACAGAAGCAATGAGTCGTGAAAGCGTAGCAGACAGACAGACGGCAATATACAGACACACTTTAATTATAATATTAATATGGAAGTAGGGCTTGCACTGTTATAAGTAAGCGGAAATTAATAGTTGTTGAGAGTGGAAAACTAGTTAAACGAATAAGGTATAGTTTTTTTAGTTTAGCCACTGCTGCAACGATTGATTATAAAATTTATTTTTTAATTTCCTAACAATAAGCAAGCATGCAAGCATAAATAAATATTACCTAAATTAAATTTGTTTCTGAAGTTTATTTCGGAGAACTTATTACAAAAGATTAAATACGAGATCGTGTCTTATTTTTCCTCGACAAGAGCTTAAGGAATGAGGAAAACATACCACATAAATACTAAATTTAACCTGAAGTTGAGCTTGTTTTATTGACATAAATAATTCTTAGCTATCTTATATATGCAGATTAGTTTTAGCTTTAATTAAGTTAATGATCTTGTAATCTTATAAATTTCGGAACAATTATTGTGAACAATTACTTTGTGTGTAATTATAAACTAAACTATTGTATAATAAAGCAATATCATGCTTTAACTATATAATGACGTGTAGTATTCAAAATTTGTATAACAACAAAAAATAAAATAAGCAATTCAAAAGTATCAAGTACTAATTGTATGTTTTAAATACGTATTACAAATATTGTAATAACCTATCATGACCTTTGGCTTCCTATTCAAGAAGAAGTGTAAGAACAGAAATAAAGTCTGCTACGACAGCGCGCAATCCACCTGATGACTTTCACTGCTTTCACTATCACAGGTTGTACTACGTCTTTCTGCATGATTATACTTGCTGATATTATATTAGTTAGTTTAGTACACAATGCCGACTCTCTATTTATATTGATACCGCCAACAATTCTAATGATTTTCATTGTCCTTATTTTGGTTCTATTTACACCACGCATTGCAACACCAAATGGAAAGTTTGCTTTGATGACGGTATATTATATGCAGATGGCCGGATCGAAGGAGATGATGTGCAACGAGCCACCCACCGAGGCCAATGTGTCAGCTAAGGGAGGGCGGTGTGTTGGTGGCGTTTCGCACCTATTGTCTTTGTATAAAATTGCGTAGGTATATCTATGAGCAAGAATCTACATGGTATTTAATACTTTCCATAAGTCACACAGTGCTGGTTAATTGTACCTACTGCTTGTTTAATTTTTTACTCATCAGTACTTATAAATAAAACTTAATTTTAAAAATTAATACCTTATAATAATTCTTGTACATGTAAGAAGCCTCGACTTTATTTTTACTCTGCCTAAGCATTTATTTATTTTAATGTTACAGAACATATTTACATATCTATCTATTTCTATTATTATCACTTCATATTTAAAACAAAGTGCCCTGCCGCGTTTGTCTGTCTGAACGCGATAAACTCAAATACTACCGAACCGAATTTCATACAGTGTTCACCAATTGAAGGAGTTATTCAAGAGGAAGGTTTGTGTTTATAACTAAAATACACATAAAATGGTAGAAAAGTGACGACGATTATTGAAAATGTCAGAAAAAATCAAACCGACTGGAAGCTTCCATCGAAAACGCTCCCTTTGAGATATAAAAAAACAATGTATGTGTATGGTTTCTCTTTTATAAGTCTACGAAAAACTCGGCGATGGCATATGTCTATATTTTAAAGATTAGTATATTTACGATACCCATTTTAAAGTTTAAAAAATGGTCACATATAATGTGCTCCTTGGAAAACTATTTAGACGTATACGATATTAATTCTTATCAAATTAAATGCGTTAATTATCTCAAGCATTTCATGCACATAGTAATTGTCCGTTACACCATAGAATTTTAAACAACGTCTTAGGAGTTATTGTAAACTGAAAACTATCGCGAAACCAATGACCAATGATATTATAATCAAAAGCACGACGAACCGAACGACGTGATTTTTTGCATGGGTATAGTATAGTTTAGGACCTTGAGAGTGACATAGGCTTGAATAAAATTCCGCGGGAATTAAAAAAACTCAAACCACGCGGATGAAGTTTTGGAGATCAGCTACCATATAAATAAAAATGAATGGCTAAATATGTTGCAAACCGTAAAACTCGAGAACTTCTGCACCGATTTTGATGGTTTTTTTTGTGATTTTTTTGTTTTAATCCCGAGGGGACAGATTATATTCATAATTGGACTCGGCAGAGGGTGCTCCAACCGGGTTCTACCCGGTTGGCCAACCAGTCCAGTCCTACCTAATAAGATTAAACTTGAAAAAACAAACAAAATTCAAGAGATCATTATCAGTCGTAGTGCCCAAGATACTTTCAAAGTGTGTATAAATAATTCATTAAAATATCAAGGAATACGGAAGCAAATACCGGAATGGTTACAAGTAGTAGAGGTACCGGAACCTAACCCTTGCAACAACTTACTAAATATGTACTATGCGTTTGTAAATACATGCGATCTACATGTTCTTTGAAGTAAAATTAAGTAAATACAGCGGATATTTTCAGTGAATGATACTTAAATAAATGGCTTAGCAGATTTTCATCAAATAATTTTAAAACTTAACTTAAAAATAGCACTAATTACTTGACTTTAAATTAAAAAAAAAATCATAATTGCTTGCGATACCAATAGACAGATATACAGACACGCACACCCACAAAGTGGTGGGACTTTTCATTTTTGCGTTGGGGGTGAAAACTTCGATGAAACAACAGACCAGAACTTAGTTTTTCATACACCACTGATTTTACGGAAGCCAAAATTTTTCGGTGATGTTACGGCAGATAAATATATGTAGCTAGTTTTATTTTTAAATCTACTACAAGCAATCTCACCAGATGGTAAGTGACTTCACGTCTAAGATGAAAACGGGCTAAATTAGTTTTTAGATTGTTAGGCATATATAGCTGTTATATTTAAACCCATACCCCTAACCGGTATTCTACACAGCATCGCGTACTGGAACGCTAAATTGCTTGGAAGCACGGCTTTGCCTCTAATAGATAAGAATTGGAGAAGGTGATGATGGGATATGATGTTGTGAATATAATTTTTAACGCAACGAAATTAAATATAGATAAACACTAATAAATCAGTGTTTTTTTAACTTAATCAATAAGTGACTGAGAAATATATAATTAATTAATTTTAAGTATTTTAACGCATGCGGTCTCTTACTCGAGTGTAACCAACGTACCTATTCTATAGTGTAGACTAGCCGAAATATTAAGTCTAGTACCGCCCACTACTAATACTTACATCAAAATTATCTTCACAGACATAAAAGTGCTTTAGGGCAAATTGTCCGCCCCATCATAAAACGTACTCATGTATTAGCCTAGCTCTAAATTCTTTTGTCAGTAGTTGAGTACCTACCTTATGTAGTGCAGAATGCAGATACGTAGTTTAGGTGGACGGTAAATGAATAACAATGAGTTTATACATTCGATTATTTTTTATATCTATTTGCGGCGATGATGTGATCTCTTGACAAAGTCAAGATCATTGAGTTCCAACAACAGCAATCCAATCCAGATCGAAATGTTTCTAAGAATGGATTTTCTTTACCCAGATGGAATCGATTTTAACCTATTTACTAATAAGCTTCTTGGAGTACTTATTATAAAACATCTAAGAAAGTATATTTTGAGGAAGGATAGTTTATGTACTTACATACAGGTATGCGTTTACGTTGTGACTATCATTATCGCCATACCTACGTAATTATATCCGATTTCATAACCATATCGAATTCTTTATTTCTTATTATCGCAAGTAATATTTTTAGAAAATCGAGACGCCATGATGCCTCTTCTTTTACCACAAAGCGCTACCTATACTCCAAACGATGCTGAATAAATTAATAGAGCCGTCCATAGAGTATTTTTTGAGAGTCTCGCTCGGTGCTACCAGTAATCTGGCCTTAAGACGCCTCACAGATTGAGCACTAGGACAGCAGGGGTGTCCTGAGAAATTGGAACATTAGCGATATTTTCTCAATTTATATGCTACCTACCGATATATATGGAATACCATGAAAACCCATGAATATAAGTACACAAAGGGAATATCATGATATAACTGTATTTGTTGAATAATATTTAAAAACGTACAATTACGAAAAGCCTTTATTTATATGTTTCTTTTATTATTCAAATACATCCTTATATTTAATAGGCAAGTTAATGCAATTCAAGGGCCCCCTGTTCATATCTGCTACGGGCCCCGTGCTGTCTTAATCCGGCACTGGCCTCAGGTTGAAAGTGATGTCCTTGCTAGTTACGAGAATAGTGTTTGAGCTTTGACAATAAAAAGCAAGTTATTTTTAAAAATTTTAATTTTATCCAACAGACTTAAGTAGAAAAATCACATACAGTATTAAAACAGACCTATTAAATATCATGTGAATCTATATTACAAATATATAGGTAGGTACTTAGACTACACGGGATTATAACCCAGTACATTTTCTAATTACACGGACACATTCGTCATCGAATAAGTCAACACTGAATAAAGTTGGCATTTTATTTGAACCCCGAATATACAGTCCTTGCAATAGTCAATTGCAATTTTATAGAAACTAATTTGCACCAGGTGAGGCGCGAGATCTCATCTAGTAATGACCGTCACCCGTGGGGTCATTCAGCCAAGGGTAATTGACTGGACACCTAACACATGTTTGTAGATTGATGGTTTCACCGGGAACCTCCTTGGATATTAACTTACACGAATGAGGTACCCAACAAGCTGGGTCAGCTTCTACGGCACACTTTTCCCTCCATGGTTCAAAGTTCTTGACTTCGGTAACGGTACGCGGGTTTTGAACCCATTGGATTACTTGGGTCATTGTTACGAAATATACGTCATTGTGGGTTTGCAGGATTTCGTCAATCCAATACAAAAATGCTTCTAAGAACTCGGGATTATTCTTCAACCACGCTGCGTGGAAGTAAAGACCTAGGGGAGCTTTGTTCTGATCGTAGTGACGGTCAAAGTTGTGATTCAGGAAATTGTAGAACTGGTCACCAGTAAGAATATTTGAGCAAGAGTCAACCATGGCACATCCGGGCAAGTATTCGTCATTGGTAGGATCTTCACGGCGGTCTAGTTCATTCATTACCATTTCCCAGACGGCGTGGCTTCTAGTTGGGCAGCTTTGCAAATTACCGTGACAACGGTGAGGCATGCGGAAGTACATAGTGTAAGGCCATAGAGGAGGATTAGACAGAGGAGCTGTAATTGAACTGTCGTACAGGAAAGCTTGTTCTTCCATCATGGTAAATTGATTATTGCCTCCCACACGTAGATAAGGAGCACGGACCCCCACGACGCTATTATCGGTAATGTTTGCGAATTTTTCGATGATAACTCTCATGCCAGCCATTTCTTTACCCCAATCGTCGATTGAGGCGTTGCTCCAGAAACGTTCATCATCATTATGCCTATAAACAATTGATATATTTAAGGATCACAGTTTTAAACTACAATAGTGATTGTCAGCCCATAAAGGAAAATGTAATAAAATAGAAACTTACGTGATTGAATGTACCGCAATTTCGTGTCCCTTTCTGTGCGTTTCTTGCACGCCTGAGTAGTTTGTGTACTTGTGTGAAACAAAGAATGTGGCCTTGATGTCACAACCGTTTGGATTTTTGCGTTTTCCATTAAAAATTTCTTTGTAGAGTTCAATATTGTTGTTGTTGATGGCGTCATCAAAAGTGATGGTAATCATCTGAGGTACATCTTTGGCAGGTAAGTCTCCAGGGATGACTGTACCGTCTTCAGAGCAGAAACAGTCAGGCAATACACACTGCGAAGTGTCGCACGGTGGAGCCCTATTGGGATCATTGTCCATATCTAAAACAAAGGAAAAAAACCAGTTCAGTTGATCTCGCTGATATTACCTTATTACATGATAATTGGTAACTTTTATAACCAGTTTAATGTGATTTCGAGGGGATATTATTTCTAATTTTACTCGTAATATGTGCGTGGCATAGTTATATTGTAATAAAATAATAACGTTTTTTTTTAAATATGGACATGAATAGTATTGACAAATTTTATACTGCGAATATATAGCTATTAGAGGCACGCAAGTCTAAAGGTGAAACACGGAACCAGTATGGGTACTTTCGCTTGGTCAAATCCACACTGACACAAATATTGATTTCACCTTTTTTGTAAGTAGTTAATGTATGTGATGAATAATGATTGCGATAAATTGAAATAATTCGTCATTATTTTTGACCATCTACTCGTACTATTTACGTAAATTAACATGCCCATTAAAATTTACAACTAAAATGGAAATGCTTACAAAACATTTGCTTTGCTCGACTGGGTCGCTGTGCTACTCCAATATCACTTTACTATCGCTACGACGTTTATAATAATATTTTAAGGCATTAAGTAGCAACTTACACGAAAATATTAAGGATATTAATAAAATAGCATTATTAAATACAATAAAGCATGCCTGTTATGAAGCACGGGCGGAATTTCCATGTACCTAAAAAGCTACGCCAAGGTCAGAAAAGCTACTCTACAACAATACAATTTACGATTTTCATACCAAGGCTATGATTAATTTTGCTTGGATAATATTCTTTGAATACATCATAATAATTCAAATGTTAACGTATTCAACAAAATGTAAATACAATAAACACCCCATTTGGTTAAGGTGCGTTGCAACACAGCATTGAGATGTTTTTTTAGGCCAAGTGATTGGCATTTCAGGCGAGTCGCTCGTTACGCCTTGCAAGGTAGTTTTTATCTGTGGTTGTTCAAGTTCAGTTTTAAAAATATTTCAAGATCCTAAAAAAATAGACATAAATCTAAAATACTCATTTAAAAATAATTCATATTAGTCAAAATTACTTACCACAAGAATTTTCGTCGGATCCATCAGCACAATCTTTATCGCCATTACAGAACAATCCACGTTCGATACACGTGGAGTCCCCGCAAGCCAAGAAGCCATCTTGACATAGTGGTTCCTCAGTATACAAGAGTGGTTTAATTTTACGTTCCTTGCTCTTTAGCTTGCAATTCTTCACGGCATCTTTCCAGTCGCAAGTTTGTTTCTCAATATCAAAGAATAAACCAGCTGGACAACGGATAGCTTGAATGCCCTGTTTAAAAAAAAAAAATTTAAAAGTTTCTTAAATACACTTTAAATACATTCAATGCTTTTCCCGTTCTTTCAATGTAATAGAAAACAACTTTTTTAGTCGATACCCTTATAATCTATGAAGGTAATGATTTTAAAGCGTAAAGTTAAAATGCATTTAATTAATTATACGGTCTTAAGGAAAAGTTCGTTCAATACATTGCCAATTGATAAACTGATTAATCTGAATATAAGCAAGGTTGGTAAGTCATGACATAAATATTTATGAAGCATAAATCTAAATCAAACCTCTCGACAAGAAGACTAAGAAAACGACACAGCAGCTACAATGTAAAAAGGTGTTTCAATCCTTCAATCCAAGACTATCTTTGAAAATATACTGTGTATGACATTGATATAAATGGTTTTTTAACAAGAAGGGTACTGGTGTAAAAGTTGCAATTGCCTATTGCACTTACCGAGGCAGTACACTGGATGACGTCGCGACAGTTTTCGCCGCCGTCACCAGCCACCAGCCGGAACCATTCTCCAGCGTCCTTGTCCTTGCATAGCTCTAGCTCCTGGTTGTCTTCTTTCTTGGCGTCATCCGCTTGTCGCCGCCAACGGTGTCCATCGGCCACCGCTGTAAAGATATATTTATTACTTTAAATCCAGCAATTTAATTTAATTAATATAGTATTGAGAAGTATCCTAGCGCTACATTTATAATTTATTTACACAGGACCGGATTTTACGGTAAAGAAAATTTACGGATGCTTCGTGGCTTTTTTATTATACCAATATAAAGCCAAAATGACACTTGAAGATGTTACAAAAGTCAAAGGTGAGGTGAGCGCACGTGACATTTGACTCGCTTCGAAATGCCAGCGACAAGGACGACTCTTTCTAAGTTCTTCTGAATATATCAAATCGTTACATTATGCATGGTATTTGATGCTTTTGTACGCGCGTTGTGATGAAATTATTATAATTTGAAAAGGTCACGGAATAGTTGATTCGCTTGACCGCTAATTATGAATCAGGAAATCACGGAGATTTGCCTGTTTTAAATACTTACTGCAAACCAGTATTTTTAAATAAAATATACAAGACATTACTTTTAAGCAGAAACAAGAAAGATAGAATTAGAATTTATAGCTGTCATAAATTTAAATCATTTTATTTATTTAAATCATTCATTATTACTTTCGGAATGAACTGTGATCAGTTGATGTGTTTAATAAAGCATGGCGAGTTTTATACCCTAATAATAATGTAAAAATATTATAAAGATTATATAAAATAGGTAAGCTGATGTACGAATAAGGTACACGAGTGTGAGTATGTGCGATTACAGAGAACGTAACATAAGGAAACTGGGTCTCTGTTAGATAATAATGAAAGATTTATTGCGAGAGTGAGAAGCGCTGTGCTATCTCTGCTGCCTACTTAAATCAAAATATGTATATCTATGAATTAAAATATTTGAATCTTATAATTAGGGTTTTAATGAAAAATATTTATCGAAAGTAAAGGACTTAATGTATTATTATAATAAATACATTTAACAGACATATGAGATAGCCTTGGAAATGTAAACAGGAAATACTAAACCCTGTAGCCAATGCCGGCCTTAGTCCTACTATATTGTATTGGTAAGTTGTTTTTTTACGATGGAATCATTCTTAATACCTAAAGGTTAAAGTGATGTTGACCGACAGACCAACAAAATAAAATTAAAATATTTTTGTCACAACTATTTTAACAGGATTTAGTCCCCTTTGACCCGGATCTACCGCGAAATTCCGCTACAATAGGTTTAATGGTCTCTGAACATGAAGTAACAGTGTGCTGATATTTATATTCATCTTCTGTCTCCTTCGTTCTTCTGCTAAACAATCACAGCTGCACCTTGCCACCCCACTTAAAGTAGTAGAAGAAGAAGGCACAAATATTAGGGATTAGCTAAAAAATATGCCCAACTTTCTATCATATTGTGTGCCCTCAGCCTTGTAATCTATATTTATTTAACTTTATTTTCGATAGAACTCGGTCTTTTTTATATTTCTTGAAACAAACCTAATTAAAATGCACAACGAACTAGGTACTAGTTGTTTTGCAAATATATAAATAAATAAAAACGTATAGGCTATATTAGGTAGGTATATCATAAGAAAATTTTATTATTAAACTGAGAAAAATATTTGGAATGAGTTACGAAATACGTGCCGTAAAAGTCGTGGAAGTGGAACGCGTTGATGTCTTTTATATCAATACTCGTTGATGTCTTTTAAATGGATAATCCTTCTAATTATTTTTTAGCAAAATTAAAACGGTATGAAGTAATAAATTTCTGAAATTTTAAACAGGGACATCATAAAAGTTTTTTTTTAACTAAAAAAATATAGTATTTTTCGAATATGATGGCGAATTTGTCATTAGAAGATTTTATGAAAATGCCAGTATCAAACCTATAAAACTAAGCAAGAACTGGGAATTTTTATAGATAATGTGGTTGGAAATGTGAGTTTCATTCCTACTGTCTAGGTTAGAGTACAGAGGCACTGTTATGCGGTGTGTGACGGACCGAGGGCGACGGCCCTGTACGCTGTCCGAATACGAATCAATTTGAAGTCGCATCGAGTACTTTTCCTTATATTAATACCCTTTATTAAAATAGGTCTGATGATAACGGGGAAATGATGAAATTGACTTATGCAAACTAGTTCTACTAATTTTTGAAGGCTAAAACGCACAATTCTCATTACTAAGTTTATGTTCATATTCTACGGCGGCAATACCTATGTATTATGCTTTATTAATGTTGAACTGTTTGACTGAATAATAATTATTTGTGTATACATGTTAAAAGACGTATAACTAAATTTAATCTAAACGTAGGTAACTGAATGATATCTTAATATATATGAAACTAAAATAATTATTATTTTTAGAGTAGGGCATTTTAATAACTTTCACTACTTTTATTTGTCACTGACAAGACTATTGACTTCTTTTTATTGCATTGATCGATGAATACCTGAACAAAAGAAATTGAAAATTGAAACTTGGGAATAGAAAAACACTAATACTATTATTCGCAACTAACTTTATGTATGTAAAATTGCCTTAATTAATGAGGTAATAACTGGGAAAAAAACTGCAAGGTTAACCAACTGAAGCTAGGCGAGTTGTTTTATTGTAGCTACATATTTTATCTGTTACAGCTGCAAGAAATGATTAGTTCATAGTAAAGGTAGAGCGTGAGAATTAAAATAATGTGAATTCGATGGCACACGATATCAAATGCAGTTTAATTCATCTTGTTATAGTATACGCAATGTATTCCCACGATATTTGAAAACCCGCAACGAGGCAATTTTTTTGTATCAACACTCAAAAAGTGTGTGATACAATTAATTTATTCTATTATGGTTCTTTTGGAGATGTATAGGAATGTAAAGCGTAACTCACCGTAGCTATAAATAAATACTAATTACTAACTGATAAGAATGCGATTTAACTGTTTTTCCTTGATTTTGCAGCATCTTTTTCTTACTCATTAAAAATGTAAGGATAGTATGCAATATACTATCCTTGTTTTTTTTGATTTAACAGTAAATATAATAATTAGCTGCGCACGAAAATTAGCATTATCCCACACGTGTTCATTTATTTGTGTTTAATAGGTAGAATCTATTTCATGGGTCTAATAATTTATAAATAATATTGGCATTTAACATGCATTAATAAAAAAGTTAGTTTTTAAGAGAAAGCTTTGCAATAGATCCAACTTCATTAGTATTCTTGCCACTTGCACCAAAATTTTAGAAAACTGCTCCGATTTGCATACCCAACAACTACGGTGCTACTTGGTAACGAAATTAGAAATACCTATATAAAAATAAAACTATAAATTCGATATATTTATACTGACATTTTCAAAATATACCAATCAATTTAAACATAATATATACAAAAATGCAAGTCTCGCAACGCAGTTCTTCTATCGCAGAAGTTTTGAAATCTAATGTAAAACTATGGGAGCATCTATTCAACATTTTTAAAATATTTGTTCTATATACACAAAATAATGTAATTTATATATTACTACATGATTCCCGCGACTTCGTCTGCGTCGATTAAGGCTATAAGTTACGATGTAAGCTATCCTATCTTTCAAGTTGGATCAAACTGCACACGGTGTGCAAATTTAATTTAAAATCGGTTAAGTAGTTTAGGAGTCCATCGCGGACAAACAAAGTGACACGTGATTTATATATGTTAAGAAGATATTAACGATATATTAGCTGCCTCCAGATTATTATAATTATTGTTATGTAGTTTGTTCATAATGAACTCTTGGACTTGTACAGCTAGTGTTTTTATGCTGTGCACTAAATCCACACTGGGCTCGTTAAGACTTGACAAGACTCTGAACAGACTCTGAATTTTAAGCTTTACTTTGTGATTGGCATTTTAATCTCTAAATAAATCTCATGTAATGGCTATCACAAAGCTGCACAGAATGAATTATGATAGGTTCACCTTTCTGACATTAAATTAATTATGCATAAACTCGTTCGGATAATAATTAGGGTTCCGTATCAAAATTATTTAAATATCCATAATATGGTGGCGACTCTGTCCATCCGTCCGTCTGTTAAATGCTATCAAAAGGCTAACGACTTGAAATTGGAACTTATTGCAAGCTCTATCTATTATAAACTAGATGAATCCCGCGACTTCGTCCGCGTGGATTAAGATTTTTGATTCCTACGGAAACTGTTTAATTTTCCGTGATAAAAAGTAGCCTGTCTTTCACGGGGATACAATCTACCCCTGTACCAAATTTCATCAAAATCGGTTGAGCAGATGTGCTGCGAAAGCGTAGAGGACAGACAGACAGGTAGACAGACAGATGGACAGACGCACTTTCGCATTTATAATATTATTATGGATGATGCCAGCGACTTCGCCCGCGTGGATTAAGGTTTTTTGATTCCCGCGGGAACTTCCTAGCTCCTAACTTCCTGGGATAAATAACGATAGTCTATGTCCTTGCCCGAAATACTACTTCTGTACCAAATGACATCATACTCGGTTGAATTCTTTTCGAAGAAAGTGCGCCGTGAAAGCTTAAGCAGGCAGATAAACACTTTTGCATTTATAATATTAGAATGGAATTAGTATGGATTAAAGAATTAAATAAGATCTAGCATACTTTTACAGAAATGCACCTTTGCACACAAATTTTTATTTTACCAATTCAAAAAGATTTGTTTTTGAGAATGTAGAATAACCTAAAGAAATAAATACTTATTTTTTCCTTCCAAGCCAAAGAACCCTTGATAAGCGAACCTGACTTATGATTTGTTTTAATAAGAAACACCTTGGACTATGGACTATGAATCATTTGATACTAGGTTGATGTCAGTACCGATGTTATTATGATGTACCTAATAGCTTATATAATCATCCGCAAAATCTGTGCAATTTTTTTGTTCAAGCAAGTAACCTTCATACTTTAAAAATTTGATAGATACAATAATATAGATTATTAATCAAAGACCCACAAATGAAACTAATCTCCTAAATTTTCCAGAAACTTATCATGAAAAATAAGAGAAAAGTGTCTCATTGATTTATTCTTTACGCTATTTAAATGCTTGATCATGTGAATGTGTTGGTGTGAGATATCATGACACAGAAACAACAATCACTTCAACCACCTCGACAATGATAGAACAATCCTAGTCGTCGTCGTTAACCGGTAAACATCCTCGGCTGGACATAGGTAGGGGTTCCCACACATTTCATTAAACGCAGTAGGTTACCTATTTTAAGTGATGTCTTGAAAGGTCACGGTGAATTTTTTATCTATATGCTTAAATGTACTATAATTATCTGACTCCAACGCTATATCGGAAATATCAACAATGTAGTATGTGAGGATCATTTCAATTTGCGCTTTATCATATGTATGCATGTATGTATATAATATGTACGTTTGTTTATATCATATAACTGCAGGTATCATGTTACTACTTGAATAAGAATTGAACAAGTTCTTGAACAAAAAACTTGTCCACTTAGGGCAAATAGGAATTTGAATTTGCCTACTGTGATGTACGTGGTCGACACAACATAAATAGGCGATTATTTTTGAAATAACAGCATTGCCCGCTGAACAAACTGATACTATATAAAATCTCGCTAAAAATGCTCGCTATCGTTAGATATTTTCAGTTAGTGCTAAATACATGTACGTCGTTCTAGTTTTTTCAGTGCCCTAATTATCTATAGGTATATGGGATTAGTAGAGGGCAACAAAATGTCGCGCATTGTTACTGTACCAATTGGAGGGTTTTTGGTTCAAAGTTATGGTAAATGAATATCGCTGTTTGAATTTTTACGTCATTTAGATGTGCAATTTTTATCATGATTGTGCTTACGTTATGATACTCGTATATGCAGAAATCAAAACGACATACAAATATCAATGTGAAATCTGACGAAAAAAGTTATAACACAATATCATAATATTTCTCCTTGTATAGCAAAACTATAAATTACTGTCAATTTTAATGCAAATTCCTGAGCTCTATTTGTGTCATATAGTTGACCTTAACTGCGAAACTAGTTATAAACTTAGTTTTGTAATTTTATTTAATTACATAATTATTTATTAAATCTATCAAGACTCAAAGTTACAAAATTGATAAATAACTGAAATATTACTACTACTACTACTACAGCCCAATAACGTCCCAATGCTGGGCACAGGCCTCCACTCTCATAGGAGAGAGGGAATTAGAGCTTAGACCCACCACGCTGCTCCAATGCGGGTTGGCGGGCTAACCTAAATAGTTAGCCAAGTAAATAATTTATGTTTAAATACTATATTATGACATGTATAATTGTATACCTATATACCTATATTTATATTTAATTTTCAAAGGGAAGGTATACAATTAGTATAACTATTATCACAAAGAATTTTTTTTATTAATGCAATCTACTTATTAAAATTAAATTACGTAATTATAAAAGTGGTTTGTGGTTTGTTGTTAGTGGGTGGTATTGCTATTGGCCTAGTTATTATATTTAAAAAGCTCAGTTAGCTGCATTTAGTTTATTTGAAGTTTTTTTACTGCTTTAAATCGTATAATCAAACACATTAATTAATATTTCAAGCCATATCAACGCAGTCAGAGCAGGCCGCTACGTGATAACTCGACATGGCGCGGGTCTGACGTCAACAGCGCACCCGTAACGCAACAGAACAGAATGAATGTGAAAGTTCTCCACAACCACAATGCGCAGTCTTGCTAAGTGCTAGTTAATACTGGGGCTTTTAAAAAAAAAAATTGCATTGCTCAATGTTAAACAAATATCTGTAAAAAACGAATTGAACCATCTCAGCTTTAATATTATTCACAAGAGCTACTAACTGTATTCAAATCCTATAGGTTACTGACGATAATATAAAGCATCTCTTGATTTATTTACCAACTAAAGATTAAATAAAATATTAGTAAATAATACCGTACATAAAGATCAATTATCACTATTAAACAAGCTTAAATACAATTAAATTCACTACTGCACCGGCATATGTATATGCAAGTTCTGCTCGATAGTTGTATCTTAAGGGTTGTCCTTGAATGGCTTGCAGTGTTGATTACATTCTTAAGTCATTTGATGCAAGGATATCACGTCCGAACTGGATTCAATTGGAAACTTTGTAGACACTGTCTATCTCGCGACGGTCAGTTCATGTTCAAATTCACTGTTCACTTATGTGCTGCACTATTGATGAGGCATCCACTATTTACCTGTAGATGTGCGGATGTGACGTCGTGTCACCTACGAATGACGTCGCGAAATAGACGGCACCTGGAGGCGTAAAATAAAGGTTAGGACTCACCGCAGGCGAATAAGAGACACGCGACCAGAGGAGCGACACGGGCGTAGCGCGCCATGACGGGATCACAACAGGTCGTTGCGCGGCCGCCGAGCGGTTAAATAGTGGCCTCAATCTGCGCCTCGCCCGCCCCTCTCGCCCATAGCGCTCATACTTCTGCCAACACCCTTTGCACTCATCAGCTGTGAATCACCTGAATCTCCAGGTGCATTCTTCACTACTGCTGTTGCTGTTAGTAAAGGAGAGTAAGCACTCATACTCAATTGCTCAAAGCTGACGGTGTAATGTATTTATAATCATAATGATATATGCAAATAATATATCTGTACATAATAAACAAACCCGAGAACAGTTGTATTTGTTTTGAACAAGATGATGCCCTCGACGTCGGCTACGTGGAATAAGATTTTTGAATTCCCACGAGAACTCCTTAATTTTCCGCTTATGGCACTTTTCAGGTCCCCAACTATACCCATGCTAAAATCACGTCGATCCGTTGCTCTGTTGCAGCGTGAAGGATAAACCAACAAACAAACATACTTTCGCATTTATAATAATAATAATTAGTCTGTTGTTTTCCGTACTATAACCATTTTCAGGGTTCTGCACTCAACGAAACCCTAATATAACACTATAAGCCTCCGTTGTTCATCTATCTAAAGTGTGACTAAGGAGGTTTACTGTCCTGTTTTAATGTACAGTGACGCACACTCCATAATATACAAAAAATAATTCAAATTAGGGACTTACTTTTTGTTGCCTTGATGGTACTTTATGGCATTTAATTAATTTTCTTTGAGTTTTAAAGAAACTCATATATAATTTAAGTTGGGTCGTACGGAACCATTTGACGGAAATTTGACTTGCACTTAATTTCGGGTTATAATACACACATCAAACATACACACATACAGACACATTACACTTTACATATCTACTGTTTATAAACAGTGGAGACGACTACGACTCTAAAATGGTAACGTATACTTGCTTACACGTCAAGCAAAAACCACTAGACGGATACAGATGAAGCTTTTGCATTTATATAGTTTGGTATATAGTAAATTTAACATGCTCGAACTTGATAAAAATCGGTCAACTAAAACAAATTGCAATGTATTGTACATTTTGCTTAGTTTGCCTGCGAGCGAAGCTGAGAAAAAACTATGTATCTGGTAGGGTATCTTTACAAAATTGTCCTTATATATTTTATCGCTAGCTGATGCCCGCGACTTCGTAAAAGTAGCCTATGTGTTATTCCAGACTATAATCTATCTCTGTGCCAAATTTCATCCAGACCCGTTCAGCGGTTCGGGCGTGATTGAGTAACAAACATCCATACATCCATCCAAACTTTCGCATTTATAATATTTATTTGATTTTATTTACCCACGACAGAACGGTGACGTGACGGACTATGTGTTTGCCCTAAGATATGTATAGCTTCTGAGAAGGTTTTTAGATATATTTGACGGCCAAAGTCCGCACTGCGCTGCAATGGTGACTCTTATTTTTAACTCATCATATCAACCCATTGCTGGCTCACTGCTGAACACGATTCTTCTCTCGGAATGAGAAGGGTTGAGCCATAGATCATAGTCCACCACTGACCACGCTGGCAAACAAGGGGGCGCTGCTGTTGTATTTGCTATTTTTCGGAAAAACTGAGCCGATATAGATGCGGTTTTTTGTTGCAAATATGTAAAGCTCTTGAGAAGGTTCTTAGATATGGTGTATGACATAGTCCACCACGCTGCGATGCAATCGTGGTTTTATGTTTTACTCATCATTTCAACCCATTGCCGGCTCACTACTGAACACACGAGTCTCCTCCTGAAATAAGAGGGGTTTGGTCATAGTCCATCACGCTGGCCAACAACAGGGCGTTGTAATCGTGATTTTCGATGTTCGATGAGGATTAAATCTCTCAAAGAAACGGAGTATCTTAAGAAGAAGATTATGAAATCTAAGTGTGAAACCGAATGATTCGATTTCGTTTACTATGTTACATTATACTGCTCGCAATTGATTTGCTGTTACCCGTCGTGGAGTACTGCCCGCTATAACCATAATGAAACAGTCTTATTATTGGTTTATTTTAACTATTACTGTTAACTATTGTTGTTTTAACTATTAATGGATGATGATGATTATTGTTAAATGTATTTGCTTATGCGGTATGTCAGGCTTAGTTTGCGTTTCCATCATAGATGCGCTACGTTGTTAAGTTACGATTTTCCATTTTCATCACTTAGATCGCTAGATAAGTTTTAAATCAAGACTATGAATCAAGCGGTCCTATTGGTGGGTTTGATACACATCCGTTGCAGAGCAACGTAGCACAACTCTGGTGGAAATTCTACATTATAAGGCTGTTATTATGCAGAATTTTAAAAAATCCTTTCTTATTGGGGCTCTTCGATGGAGAATTATGCTCAAAGTAAAATTACAAGTTTCTAGATCCAGGTTGAGCTTTAGTAGGTTGATACGTCAGCAGATTAGACCCTTGACTTTGTCCGAATACCTGTAGACGCAGGTTTCTGCAAATCCTTAAAAGCCTTTACTTAAAGAGATTTCTTGTATACAATATGTTAAGTACATTGGTTATTCAGGAACCAGCTCGAATGGAGTAGGCCTAGGGTCAAAACTAGCCAGACATTTTTCTTTGGATTTCAAAAGGTATTGTCCGTCTACATCTACGGCAGCATTCCATTTAAATGAGTTTTGGTCATATTATAAAATTAATCCTGATGTTGAAATTGCATGACTATGGATATGATTAATCAGTAAATCATTTCAGTGTTAAGTAATACGTGTCATTTGGTTTAATTATTATAATTATGTTATGATAATATTAGAAATTCATCATTACCTAATGGAATTGTACGAAAAGTACTTTTGTACCTCTCTTTATTAAAAAATTTGCAATAAAACTTTCAGCTAGCTTAATCAAATAACTATACAAATCTTACCCACGTAGGATGGCGGCAGAGAGCCTGCCTGATCCTGTGAGCGAATGAAACGTGGTCTCCTCGGCAAATGTGAAAAATCACTTTATGGGATGATGTATATAAATCGATGAGAGGCGTACTTAACCTTGCCGGTTTCAGCCATAATAGGGATGATGACAACTCAATCAAATCAGCAACTCTATAAGAAACTTATAAAAGTTAAAAAAGCGCTTCTAGTATGGAAGTTTTTAAGAAATAAATATTTGCAACGTCAACAAATTTCAACATACTTTTTTTCTTTAATCAATTGTTTAAAATGATTATCAATCTTAAAACTAATAGAGGATGTAAATTTAAGGTCTTTTGAAAGACCCTCTATTAATTAATAATCAGTAAGAAATAATTTATTTTTGACATAGACATCATCCCTGCTGCTACTCCAGATCTTAAGCTATCTCCACGTCCGTACACTTTGCCTGGGCTTCGTGCCCAGGGAACCAGCTTCAATAAATCATACAAGGTTGCTTTAGTATTTTTCGGTAAGTTCAAGGCAATAATTATGAGCTACCTATTAACTTTCCGACAGCATAAAAGGTAGGTTGTATATATTTATGTAAATTGATTGTATAAAACGTCTAAGATGATATTATTATGGGGTAATTTTGTTGATATTAATTCTGTTTTTGTGCTGCAGAAGAGGGCTGTTCGATCCATATATAAAATATGGGACCAACAGAGGTACTAAGAGATATTACTAAGACAGAGGACACAAACAATATATATTTGAAAATTTAGTTTACGTGCATAAACACATTGATAAATTCAAGAAGAAAAGTGATTGTCATAATGTTAATACTAGAAATAAGCTCTCAGAAGATATGTTGTAGATGTCTCATTTTTTTTTTTTTTGTAAATTTGTAATCTTAGTTGGCATTAATTAACTATAATTTTACATGACATTCGTAAGACCTTTATACAAGCCAAAATCGAAATAAATAAAAACAAAAAACAAATAAGTTCAAAGTTAATGTAAAACGTAAACTCATTGATAAATCTTATTACCATGTAAAGGACTACTTAAACGACAAGGAAGCTGGGCAATAATTTGATCTATGGCTCTGATAGTTCCTTAGTTAAGATGATTTGTGAGATGGTGATAATAAAAAAAACCCGGCGGAGTTTGTTGTGGGCTCTTCTCAGACCAGGGCGCGTTTGGCATCCTCGTAGCTTTAGTTTTATGATACCGTTACCGATTATCACCGTCATGTTTTATAAGCAAGTAATTGTTAACGTCAATAAGTGTACCTACAGTGTACCTATATTGAATATTTATATTGATATATTGAACCATTATTTACTACATTTTAAATTAAACTTTAGAATGTAGTAAACTTTAATGCTTTAGTGTTAATAAAGGTTTTATTTCGAAAATCTTACTCCACACATTTTGTTAGCCGGACGTTTTTTGCCGGCTAGGATACCTGTACGCATCGTAACATAAGGAACTTTCGTTAACAAAAACTAGAAGTTTAATTCATTATAATACCCCACAGAAGGCAAATCTATGTGGTAAAGTGTGTATCTTGAACTTGAGGCCCGCGATATTCACCACACCACATAAACCCTCAAAAATACCCTCAACGTACGTTTCACTCCGACACCGGAACATCTTCAGGAGATGTTGACTCCATAATGCACGATTGTAAAGACTTTTCATGGACTTCCACAAAGTAACGCCTGCTTTTATCCAATATTTGAACATATTTTGATGAAATTTGATACAAAGGTAGCATACGTCTCGGGAAAAGACACAGGCTACTTTTTATCCCGGAAAATATGGAGTTTCCCTGGGAATATATAAAATAATCCACGTGGATGACGTCACGGGCATCATCTAGTGTTTCTACTATAGAAGGCTTTGTTCTGAGTGACTGACTAACAGACAACTTGAAATAGATAATTTTCGTATTATATTAATGGAAAAATGTGTATGAATACATGGGTGGGCTTTCGGTTAACTGGATTAATGTAATTCAAGTGGGTATATAATTATTATTATTTAATTTAACGACGAAACCCCAGGTGTCGTCCTTTACGTATTAGTATTAGTAGGTAGGTACATATTCTATGTCTCAACCCCTCTTATCGGTCCACCCCTGGGCACCGATAAGAGGGGTTGAGAGGCACTGACTGAGACGGGTTTGACCATAGCCCACCACGCTGGCCAAGTGCGAGTTGCCAGGCTTCACACACCTTTGAGAAACACTATAATGGTGAACTCTCAGGCATGCAGTTTCCCTCACGATGTTTTGAGCCTTTCACCGTTAAGCAAGTAGGTAATATAGAGTTATCACAAAAATAACAAAAAAATGAAATCATCTGAAAATAACAAATAGTGAAGTTAATTTTTGAAATCTTTTGTGAATGTAAGTTTATTTGCTATGCTTTTTAACGGCCGTTCTCTTCAACCGATTTCGATAAAATTTGATGCAGAGGTAGGTTATTTCCTTGAGAAGGACATAGTCTGCTTATTATCACAGTTAGTCTATTTAAATAAAATTAAATGCTGTTTTTGGTGAACGCATCACATAAGAACGCCTGGGCGATGACGCTTATGTTTCTTTAAAAATTAAAAATGTTCATGATAGTCCGAATAAGATTTTAAGAGAAATTCAATTTGTAATTGAATAAAATGCCTGGAAAATTGAAAGATGAATTGAGAAATGAAAGCGGGGTAACGCAACCAGAGAGAATGCTGGCTGCGTTACCCCGCTGAAAATTGCCAAACTTATATGTTGGCCGAGGTAACTGCCAGCCTTCTGGTCACCTGTGGACTCTGTGAGACTAAAAGATAGGTTCTTAAAAAAGGATCTAGCATCTTCGCCCCACAACCCCAGGGTTTCAATACCAAAAGACACAAAAATTAAATTAATATTTTCTGTATTTTTATATTTGCGCCACTTAGCTCTTTCTGCATTAGTAGCCGCCGCCCCCGCCACTACGAAGGTCGCCTACAAGTGAAAAAATGCAAAGTGTATCTACGCATGTGGCATCCCTAACAAGCGACTTTCCTTGCTTCCACGGAACAAGAGTCATATCGTCAGGTCTCTTACCTTTACTGCGCGACAAACCATTAGGTTCTAAAACTGCAATTTTAACACAAGAAAGCTCGTGGCGTGGCATATGGTGGAAAATTCGGAAAAACTAATTGTTTTTTTACAGGATAACGTCTTCCAGGATAGCTAGTTCTATAAAATATAGATAAGTCACGAGCCACGGCTGAAGCCTCCCACTGTAATTACCAAACTAGAGAAAATTCAGAAATTATTTAAAATGTCCGAATTATTAAAATGAGTATTAAGTACCTACTTAATATTTCATTTTCACTTGATCTTTAGTGAAACTATAATATCCTGTACCTGTGACCATACCTGCTATTCATTAAACTTCTGAAGACTTGTGGTAGGGGCTAAAAACAATTCAATCTGCGAATTTAGCATACAACCGGTGCAGCTAACTTAATGACGTTTCACGATCTGTTGTTTCATAAAAGCATTATGTATAAAGATCAAAGGCACAGATGCGGAGATCTCCATTGATACTCCACATAGGCTTAGAGATCTCCAACGCACTGGAGGACATCCTTTACTTGCGTGACGCATGTTTTGTGCCCGGGGGAAGTGATCCTACAGTATGAGCTATGGCAACTTAGTCAGCAGAGTGTAGAAAATGTAAGAGTCCAAAAACATAACATACGTGAAATTAACTATATTGTAATGAATAAGTAACAAAACAAAATGTATTCAAAAACTAAAAAACTCATAGATAGGTATGCATCATTCTAGATTAACTCTGAATCCAGAACCGAATTGGCAAAACGGAGGTTCGGCTTTGGACTACGCAATACTTCTCTTCTTGATTGACCTGAGAATTTGCTTGGCAAAAAGACGATGCGTGACATTCTATACCGAATCTCTCTGGGCAAATCTGAGAATTGGCTAGATCAATACGCCGGCATTTCCGCTTTGGACTATAATCAAATAGGTACGGTAGGTACGGAATCGAAAAAACGAACGGGACATGGAAGAAAAGTATAGAAGGGAACATCCTATTTTCCACCCTGTATATAATACTAGATACTACACGGGAACTCTTTAATTAGGGATAAAAAGTAGCCTATGTATTATTGCAGACTATAATCATAACCAGACCAGACTAGAATCATTTACGTAGTAGTACCAACGTACTATTACCTATTCTGTGGTAGTAGGTACTACTAAACCTCATACTCAGTGCGTACATATCGGAAAACATATTTCAAAAATTATTTTACGTTCAAGGTCATTAGCTTGTAGAATGAACTGCCCTCGCAAATACATCGAGCTAAAACTCTCAGGCCCACTTGCGGAGGATTCCGGGTAAATTTTTTAAAAGAAGGGTTAGTAAACTCAGGGTTTAAATGGTAGGTATTCATATAACCCAATGATTGTCTTGCAGATTTTGCTTACTTTCACAGCATTATGGCATATGGTATATTATTATGGGGTAATTTTGTTGATATTTATTCTGTTTTTGTGCTGCAGAAGAGGGCTGTTCGATCCATATATAATATGGGACCAAGAGAGTTACTAAGAGATAAATTAAAAAGAAATCAATATTATGACAGTGCACAACAAATATATATTTGAAAATTTAGTTTACGTGCATAAACACATTGAAAAATTCAAGAAGAAAAGTGATTGTCATAATGTCAATATTAGAAATAAAAATAAACTTGTAATGTAATGCCTGCTTCTAGGCTTAGTCAAACAAGCAATTCATTTGTTGGAAACAGTGTCCGCTTCTACTATAAGCTCTCAGAAGATATGTTGTAGATGTCTCTGAATAAGTTCAAAGTTAATGTAACACGTAAACTCATTGATAAATCTTATTACCATGAAAAGGACTACTTAAACGATAAGGAATCTTGGAAATAATTTGATCTATGGCTCTGATAGTTCCTTAGTTAAAATGATTTGTGAGATGGTGATAATAAAAAAACCCGGCGGAGTTTGTTGTGGGCTCTTCTCAGACCAGGGCGCGTTTGGCATCCTCGTAGCTTTAGTTTTAAGATACCGTTACCGATTATCACCATTATATTTTACAAATAACTGGACGTCAATTAATGTAGTGTAACCTAAATTTGAATAAACATTATTTGACTTTGACTTTGACTTTGAATTTGCAGTTTCAAAAACTAATTAACTTAAGGTTAGCTAGCCGTGAGGTTAGCTAACCTTATGATAACTGATGACAGTTCTATATTTCAAGCTGAAATTTTTTATTGTCTATTTCGTGTTAAGACGTTCTGTGTTTAAACGACCAAATAAGGATGAGAGAACCTGCGATAGATAAACAATGTATTGACATATCTTTTAGTCTTTTAGAGTAGTGGCATAATATTGTCTCACGTGTTCATTTTTTTTTAATTTAGTTCAATGACATTTCATTTGGGTCGCTTGTTTCTAAACAATTCGTATCCTTGTTTATTTTGCCGTTCAGTGGATTTCCTGGATGGTCTCAAAATGGAATAGAAACATTACGTACCCCGGAATTTCACATGTAGCGATAATTTGCTTCTGCATTGTAATACTTCTAAAAAAAAATATACCTACATATAGGTAATATTTGGGTGATAGGAAATAAAAAGCTTGGCTTAAAAAATAAAAAGCTTAAAAAAAAGGGGTCTTGAACAAGAAGGATTAATTGGTATCATCATAGAACACCACGCTAGGCAAGTGAGGATTGGCAGACTTCACACATTGTTCATACACCTTTCAAAACATTATGAAGAACTAACTCTCGGATGACTATCGGGCATGCAGCTTTCCTTGCGATGTTTTTTTTGCTACGATCATTATTAATTTTATATTATTTATAATTTCTATAAATACAAATAATTCAGAATAGTTAGAAGTGCCCGAGGATCAAAACCCCGACAACCTGAAAAGGAAGCCGAACTTTCAAACCTATACCACCTCTAGTTCAAATTAAAAACTTGTGTGCACTATTCCTCTACGCGTCGGACAGTCCCGGGCCCGGGCTTTGTCCCGTAAGAGTATCTACACACGTTATTAAAGTGATATAGTTCTTGCGATTCACGGCACATGGTTGTGATAAGCTCCTATCTGTATACATTTGTATGTGTAAATGTGTGCGTGTACGTGATTGCGCGTACGACTGACCGCTCCGAGAGGCACCGCGCACACTTACCTAATGTGCATAACTACATGTGAAGTTCACGCGCGCTCGTGAATTGCAAGAAAAACTGATAGAAGATTATATTTTTTTAATAAATATACTTACAGTTACAGGTATTGGAACACATAGGGGAGTTGAGAGGTAAGTATAACAAATAAGTATACTCTGAAATATATATTGCTTTGTTTATTAGTATCATAGTCGCAAAAGGTTAAACCTTTACACACTTGAGCTAGAACACGTATAAAATTATATCTTAAATAGTCACAATCACAGGAAGGTGTACCGTTTTTAGAAGAAAACATAATCAACAGTCTAAGAAGACTTACTACATACTAGAGTACACAACTATAATATCACGAGTAATTATTTTAATATTGAAAATAAATCTACTTATAAACTCCAAGCATGTTATTTTTCCTACATATTTACCTCATAATATATTCTACGATATATATACGAATCTTCGATTATTATTACTAGAACTGTAACTAATTATTATGTATTATAATCTAATAATCTTGTCTTAATTTTTTTACTAAGGTACTAAGCAAGTCTAGTACAACCGAAGTTTCTACTGTTGTATTGGATCCCTAATTAATTATCGTAATATGTTTCGCTCTAAATATTTTGTAATGTATGCTAAACCTAATAATTAAGCGACGTCGATACGAATAAAGCTATACAACTAACACAAATATCACAATATCGCTACTCAGTACACAAATATGAAGATGAAGCAAAAATAACATCAACTACAGATTCACCCGCAAACTGTAGGAAGGTATGTTACGTAACTATAATTCGCGTATCCTCGCACAAGTATATAATATGACTACAACATAATGTTTGGCTGAGATTTATAAAGTAAATCTCGCAATACTAAATGGCATACATATATAAGCAGTTGTACACGTTACAGGTATTCTTTTCTGATATCCACATATCACTTTACACAAATGCCTATTATTATGTATAGGTATCTAAGTAACAGGTGTAATATTATGTTATTCGTCTTCTAGTCATTATTGTATTTAATTGAAAAATTAGGAAATAGGTATGAGTTTGTAATTCATAATAAGTAGGTGTACCGTGATTAGATAATTTATTTTCAATAGAAAAATTTAAACAAATACCTGGTAAGTATTTAAGGTATTACTCATTTAGGTATTATGATGTTACTTACTTGCAAAAATGTGCATTAGGCAATAATTTCATAATTATCAGCCCAACTATTCAAATAATAATTATGTAACTAGTACGAAGGTTACAGACTAAACCTAGATACCTAGCTAATAAGTGGTTTTAACAAAGTGCCTTTAATTTGGGTTCTATGTTTTATTTTAGTTACTAATTCTTTTATACATAGGTAGAAACATTGTACAATAATAAATAAATAAATAAATATCTATATATAATCAAATTAACTTGATACAAATTCTTTTACAACTGAATTTTATGGAATAGTAATATCATGTAGCAAAATTAATACATAATATAATACATTGTATGTACCCACAAGAGCTCAACAACGAACTACGCTGGAAATGTGAAAATGCGATAGTACCCGCCACTGATACAACAATGACAGAATAAAATAAAATTCAGTGTAAAACACCGAAACTAGCCTACGTTACAATGGAAATGGGCACAGACGGATCCAAAAACAAACTTGTCTAGTCAAGATTGTCTAGTCTTGCATTGTAAAGTCTACATCTCCTGAAGATGCTCCGGTGTCGGGGCGAAACGTGCGTCGAGATTAGTATAAGTCTTGTGTGGTGGTGCATGTGAGTGGTGGTGGCATTGCTTGCTTGGGAACTTGGCTTTCTTGCTTGGTTGGGAAGGTAAACGGTGCTTCGCTTGTAACTGCATGCTTGACCATACAGAATTTTTTTCTGTTGGCGGATTATAGCAAAATAATTGTAATCTTTTCTTGCTAAATCATGAACTTCCGCAAAGTAACGCCTGATTCTATCCAATATATATGCAGCAACTTTAGTACTAAACGTAACAAAAAGATTTAGACACTACTTTGTTTTTTTTAATTCTTATTTTAGGAGAGTAGTGGATGGGCCACGTCTTCCTCAGTGTGTTGTTGAGAGGAGCGCGAAGCAACAGGACCATCGCCGTTCGCTAGTAAAGTATCCCTAGCATTCACGTCGCAGTTTTCTTCAATCTGAAACACAACAGTAAGCCAGAGTAAAATAACACTTTTTGTATTAAATCTATTTACGGAATTCGGAAAATATTTCCGGGATAAGATGTCCTTCCTCGGGATGCAACCTATTTCTGTACCAAATTTTGTAAAATTCAGTTGAACAGATGGACCATAAAAGCGTTTCAGGCAGACAGAAAGACAAACAGATAGAGCGAACACTTTAGCATTTAAATATTAGTTAGCATGAATTTAGCGTAGATACCTTAATAACAAAAAATTATGAAAACAAACCAGTCTTTCATTTTGTCATGCTATTATGTACCTATATACTGATATTGTTAAATTAATTATTATTTAGTTGAACTGGAAATACTTTTCTATTACCAACAGAACACCAGGACGTAGTATCTTATGCGACATTATTAACTAGAGTCAGAGTAAGTTTGTAATTTTTAGATTTTATTTATTTTCTATAAAACGTAAATGCTTGCACAAATATAATCTCACAGAAGTCAAACTGAAAATTACTTAGCAGCTTCCGGTGTAGTTTCTTCTTTACGTAGAATTGCGACAACAATCCGGACTGCCTATCCGGATAGGGCGACCGTGGCAAGTCGGCCTGTCCGGGTAGACTGTCCGGATCGTAACAGTCTGTTCTTCATATCTGCTTTTTCACAGCAGATCCTGTACTGATCGAGCTGAAGTAATATACACACATTAATGTATAGAAAAGGAAAAAAACTGTACCTATATGTTGCTTGCTAACTTGCTAAAGAGCGCGTGACAATACTTATTAATTATGCTGCCAACTTGGTTTTGCAAGTTTTGTGTTGTAATTCTGTCAGGTGTTTAGTATGCCCAATAATATCCAATCAAACATTAGTGTATCTTTCAGAATTGTTAATTTTTTTAATGGTAAACCTGAAAAATAGCGACATTACTAGACCCGACCCCTATTCGCACGGGTGTTTTTACCTATTATATCTTAAAGAATCTTACTGTGGGGTAGCGGCAGATATTCAAAATGTTTGTTACAAAAAAGGGTAAACGGCAATCATAACTTAAAACCGCGCTATATCCCTACGAGAGAAACAAGAAATAGGTATTTTTACAGTAACCTCATATTACATCTACAATTTCTTTTTTTGAGACAAAGCATATTTAACTACACAAAACCGATCAAGTGCGAGTCAGACTCGTGCACTAGGGGTTCCGTACCACCACACAATATAAATTATTTTATTAAATAACAAGAAAGATGTCATAGCAACACGTAATCAGCTCTGAAATAAACGGGTAGCGCCTGACAAATAATTTGACACCCTATGAGTACGGAACCGTAACGATTTTCGAATTTTTTCCTATACTTGTGCTGTGAGACCTTGCTTCTTGCCAAATTTCATGATTCTAGGTCAACGGGAAGTACCCTATAGGTAGGACTGATTGGCGCCAGCTGTACTTAGGGATATGATGTGTGTAATTTCTGAACTACAAACCCAATAACCTTGAAATCTTTACAGAACAATCCTTAAAGCACTTCCTTTCTAACAAAACAAGAATGAATGAAATCGTGCTACGCGTTAATGAATCATAACTAAGGTACACATTATTTGACTTTCATCCCCTCTCCCAAAGGAACTGTGCTGAATTTCAGTATCCTATGTAATGTTACCTCGTGGTATGAACTCAAATCATGCCAAGTTTCATTTGAATTCATTCAGTAGTTTCGGCGTGATGCGCGGCCATACAAAAAAATTCAAAATGTCTTCAATATACAGAATTGGATTACAGATACAGATTTATTATAAGTACGAGTAAGTATAGATTAAGTATGGAAGCATCTTATTCAAGGTATTAGATTCATCCAATCCAAACCACATTTGGGTCGGGGTTAAACGTAATTAAATAATATTTGGATTACTTATTTACTATGTTAAGGGCATGTTATGGTTTTAAATCGTGTTATCGGTAAGGGCGGAAACAAACTATGGACCGGGCAAACCGTGCATGGGCAACCGGTCCTGTCGCGGTAGTCTGTGCAGCTCAAAATATACCTACACTAGCTGTTGCCCGCGACTTCGTCCGAGTGGATTGAAGTTTTTTGCTTCCCGCGGGAACTCTTTAATTTTCCGGGATAAAAAGTAGCTTATATGCTATTCCAGACTATAATCTATCCCTGTGTAAAAGTTCATCTAGATCCATTCAGTCGTTTTTACGTGATTAAAGTAATAAACGTCCATCCATCCATACATCCTTACATCCATCGGATAGAGTTCACATTTATAATAATACTAGAGGTCGCCCGCGACATCCGCGTACAATTTCTGATTTCATATGAGATTTTCCCGCTGCAAAAAGCCTAGGTACATATAGCGGCTACAACTAATAAGTAATAACCTTAATGCCGATTTTAGAAACTTATAACCTACATGCAAGCTTCCAACCCCAATTTCACACCATTTGGGGTGGATTTTCGTATAATTGCTTACACAGGTTATTATTATTAACTAATAACCTACATCTCGATTTTTAAGCCTCTAACTTCAAACATAAGACGTTTGTTTTAAATTTCATACAAACTTACAGCCCCCATTTCAACCCCTTAGGGGTGAATTTTCTGAAAACCGTTTCTTAGCTGACGTCTACACCATAGAAGGAACCTATCTTCCAAATTTCAAGTCTGTATGCTTTATAGTTCCTGAGATATCGTGATGAATCAGTGAGTGACCTTTCGCTTTTATATATGTCACCGTGAGATTATAATCTAACTAGCGAAATTGTAAACTGTCGACAGATTACAATTTACAAGTGCGCGCGTGAACTCTTGGTCCGCCAGACAATTTTTTATTGTAGGTACGTAGTGGGTTTTCGCCTTAAGATTAGACATATATAAGTGTATAAATCTAGTTTTCTTAGAGTATGGGAGAGGTAACTAAAGAAATCGCAGAAATCTTCTTAGCGAAACGCGTAAGTGACGCGCTTCGGTCGGCGCTTTAGACGTTCTCGAATTGTTGGTCGCGTTTCAGCGCGAAGCCATTATTTACCTTTCATTCTAGACATTGATGGAGAATTTTAGTACTAGTAGTTGTGGATACGATCATATCCTTAACCATTCCATTAACACCGGCAAATTTCCTGAGGCATGGAAACAGGCACAAATTATTCCACTTCCAAAGAAAACAAGTCCTTCAGTTGTAAGTGATTTTCGCCCAATTTCGATTCTTCCTTTCTTATCAAAAATACTTGAAAAATTGGTTTTCCAGCAACTCAGCCTTTTCCTTAACAGACACTCACTCCTTAATCCTTTGCAATCCGGATTTCGTCCCGGTCATAGTACGGTTACTGCTCTCATTAAAGTTACTGATGACATTCGATGGTCGATGGATAATAAGCAGCTTACAATTCTGACTTTACTTGATTTCAGCAACGCTTTCAATACCGTTGATTATGATATTCTGGTGAGTCTGCTGCATTCTATTAACATGTCTCCGTTGGTGGTTGACTGGTTTCGGAGTTACCTCAGTGGCCGACGACAGCGCATACGAGTTGACGAGACCGTTTCGTCATGGTGTGATGTTACGGCTGGGGTACCTCAGGGTGGCGTGTTATCTCCTTTGCTTTTCGCTATTTTTATTAATTCTATTACCAAAAATATATCTTCTCTCTATCACATGTATGCAGACGATATCCAAATATATCGCCCTACACCTCTTGATAGCCTTAGTTCTGCTGTTTCTGCTGTCAATGAAGATTTAGCTACAATTTCCGAGTGGAGCAGACGGTATGGACTTAAGGTTAATCCGACTAAATCTCAAGCTATCATTATTGGCAGTCCTAGGATGATTGTTCGAGTTGATTGGCAAAATCTCCCTCCAATCATATACAATAGGGTTACTATACGTTACTGTACTTGTACTAAAGACCTTGGCATATATTTGGATCGGGATTTATCGTGGTCCACACAAATTAAAGAGCTGAGTAGGAAAACATTTTTTGCAATGAGCTCATTGCGTCGTCTTCGTTCTGTTTTGCCAATTCCAACCAAAGTTATGTTAGCACATTCTCTCTTACTTTCTATTCTCGATTATGCAGACGCAAGCTATCTTAATTTGACAGAGGACCAACTTAACAAACTTGAGCGACTCCAAAATCTTGCTATTCGGTTCATATTCGGTCTACGTAAATATGACCACGTATCTGAATTTCGTCAAATGCTCGAGTGGCTTCCTATTCGCCGTCGCCGGGATCTTCATGTTCTGTCACTTCTGTACCGTGTGCTATTTGATCCAAAAACTCCCTCTTACCTGAAGGAGAAGTTTAAATTTCTGGGAGATCAGTCCGAAATACGAACAACCCGTAAATTAACTATATGCATACCATCGCATAAGACAAAGTTTTATGCGCAGTCTTTCACAGTGCAAGATGTTTTATTATGGAATGCTCTCCCATTAAACATACGACAATCAAAGTCACTGGAAATATTTAAAAAATCTGTTAAGAGTTTCTATTTATCACCATAATACAGACGACTAGTTTTAACTTTTATTTAGTATGATATTACTTAAACTAAAAATACATAATATATATTAGTTTATTTTCATATATTTATTATAAGTATTATATTATTTGTGTAACAGTTTATGTATTAGTATGTAGGTATTTGTTTGTATGTTTATATTGATACACCACCCGCGAGTTAATCTCCTTACTTCTCCTATTCCTAAGGTTGCCTGGCAGAGATCGCTACTAAGCGATAAGGCCGCCTTTTTGTATACTACTTAGTTCTTTGTTTTCTGTGTATTTTTTGTGTACTTTTTATGTGTGTTGTGGTGTACAAAATAAAGAGTAATAATAATACGATCATCAGTCTAATTGAAGTGAAAACTTCTCTAGCCGCGTTTAGCACTTTTTGGTAGGGGGTAAAACTGTGGATTCGCCTGACTGACATGCTCGCGTTCTTACGAAGACAAAAGGTCTTAAATATAAATATAGTACATTCGTAATTCAACTTTAAAGTTTTAAGATTTATATTTTAAATATTTTTTTAGCAATATAAATATTCGTTTTCATATATAACAAACAACCTGTATTATCTAACTTAACAAAGTAAGTGGTGCGATTTAATTAAAGTAAGCTAGTTTAGAGATCCCAAACATAAGATTTAAAATTTTAACAAGATATTACTAACAGTACTTTTATTTCATGTTTACTCACAGCTGACGTATCGTTCAGTCCTACAGCTCCTTCGCGTTTACCCTGCAAGTAGTATGTCATCAACTGCCCCTTGCCCTTAACAGCTACAAGACCCCTCTGCTCGAACCAGTATCCGAAACTCTGCAGAATGTGACATGTCTCTTCAGTTACCTGAAACCAAAGCATAAAGCGGTGATAGGCTAGAGCTTAAGAAACTCGAACTCTACATAAACGGGGTCGCGGGTTCGATCCCCTGGCAAGCACCTCTAACTTTTCGGTGTTACTGTACGTTTCAAAAAATCAAGAATCTATACGGTGAAGAAAACACCTTGAAGAAACCTGCATGCCCGAGAGTTTTACATGATGTTATCGAAGTCTGCGAATCTACACTTAGCCAGCGTGGTAGACTATGGCCAAACCCTTCTTATGCCACGAGGAGACAATTCTGCTCAGTAGTGAGCCAACAATGGGTTGCAAAGAAGATGATGATGATGATGATGATGAAAGCATAAAGTACAGTGTATTTCAGATTAAAGACCTTCACAGGTTAATTTCACAAATTTTCCTGAGTTTTACTAGCTAATAAACGGGCTAGTCACACACCACAGGCTACATTCTATGTCTAAATCTAAACTAATCTTATTATTATAAAGAGGACAGATTTGTTTGTTTGTAATGGATAAACTCAAAACTACTCAACCGATTTTAAAAATTCTTTCACCCATAGAAACCTACATTACCTGCAGATTTATGCATCGGCAACCATTGATGATCTAGCTGTTGCTATTGATACTGTCAATGCGGATTTAAATAAAATTAGTGCTTGGTGTCGTTCTTATGGTCTTTTGATAAATCCAAATAAGTCTCAGGTAACTATTATTGGCAGCAATTATTACATCTCCTTACTTCCCCATAATAGTGTACCACCTGTTCTCTTAGATGGCAAAGTCATACCCTTAAGTAGTGTGGTTAAGGATCTTGGCCTTATCCTAGATAATTCTTTGTCTTGGGTTCCACAAGTCACAGAGCTAAGTCGAAAGATATTTGCTGCTCTTGGGTATTTAAGACGGTGGAAACATTTCTTGCCCATAAAGACTAAAATACTTTTAGCAAATACTCTTCTTTTACCCATTTTGGACTATGCCGATGTTAGTTATTTGGATTTATCAGAGACCATGCTTAACAAATTGGATAGATTGCTGAATGTATGTATTCGCTTCATTTATGGTCTGCGCAAATACGATCATGTGTCTGAGTTTCGGGCTCAGTTGAAGTGGCTGCCAATTCGATCCCGTAGAAACTTACACGCTCTTTCGCTCCTATACACTATTTTATACCATCCGCAAACGCCATCCTATTTGAAAGAGCGATTCACCTTTCTTGGCAGCAATGACATACATATTTATTTGCGGTCTAGGGATGACAACAAGTTGGAAATACCTTTGAGTCGGACTGAGGTGTATGCAAATTCCTTTACAGTAAAGACTGTTAAGCTATGGAATGAGTATTTTTCTTTGAGTATTTTTAAGGATCGTTTAAAGGAATTTTATCTTGCTAATAATATGCTGTAAATTATTTATGTATTTGTTTACTTTTTGATGTGTAGGTCTAGAATATTTATATATACACTATTATATTTAATTGTATTGGTATATATTTTAGTATTTTTTATTCGTGTAATTGTTTATGTATTATTAGAATGTATAGTTTATGTAGTATATTGTATGTATTGTTGTTGCACTATCCCGCTTCGTTGCATTTGTTTCCTTATTTAAAGGTTGTCTGGAGGAGATCACTTTTAGTGATAAGACCGCCTTTGCGCACTTATTTATGTTTGCTTTTTCACTGTTTTTGTTTATTTATTTTTTAATGTTTTGTGTGGCAATAAAGTATTTATCTATCTATCTATCTATCTACATTATCAGCGAGTAACATTACAGCGAGTATTTTATTTTCAAAAAAATTAGAGATCCCTACGAAAATTGCAATAATGTGAACTAAGTAGGAAAAAATCATCCCTTCTGAGAGCTTACGTGGCGTGCGCTGCGTAAATAGTTAAAACACATACACATATATAGTTACATAGTGTAGTATACGAAAATAATGTATGGTGGAATTGTTCTTCTCAAAAAGTTCTAAAAAAGTCCATGAGAGCATATATCTTTCTTTTAAGGATGACTCTCAATAACCATTTTTTTAGATGAATATCTTATGAGATATCATAAAAATAATGTAACGTGCGAGGGAAAATAGCGCGACTGCGGCCGGCGCTGAGATTAAATACCTAGTGGTATACCTCAGGTGTAGTGAGGGCGGGGCGTACTCTTACAATGTAATATTAAAATGTAAAACCTGCCCACGGCCCATTGTCCACTGGCTATATTGGGTATAGACTATTATGATTATTAGTGCTACCCGTGCGAAGCTGGGGCGGATCGCTAGTTTATTATATTATTAGTTGATGCCCGCGATTTTTTCCGCGTGGTTTAAGCTTTTTTGATTGCCGCGAGAACTTCTTGATTTTCCAGGATA
Source organism: Erebia palarica (assembly GCA_964035005.1). Lineage (NCBI taxonomy): Eukaryota > Metazoa > Arthropoda > Insecta > Lepidoptera > Nymphalidae > Erebia > Erebia palarica. Next base: position 27,332,017 of record OZ035985.1, on the reverse strand, counting down.
AAATGTAGCTTTTGTCGCTCTCCAGGTCCTCAAATATACTCATGCCATAACCCATGTAAATCCGTTGCTCCGTTGCGGCGTGATTCCAGGACAAACCAACAAATAAACAAACCAAGAAACAAACGCACTTTCGCATTTATAATATTAGTATGTTATTGAAAATATGTTTTGTTATTATCTATCCTTTTGTTAAGTGATACTGTGTTTTCTACACTTATTCTTTTTTGCAGGTTATAATGCAGGAGCCTGGGCTGGAAAAATCGTATGTGAACAAAAAAACTGTAAAACTCTGTCTTTCTCTCTCTATAGTCTCTCCATCTATATTGATGAAGAGCGGCAGTGAACCTATAGATAGGTTACTACTTTATTTACTGTTGAACATTTAAAACACTGACCAAGTAGGTCTTCCTAGTAGGTAAGTCGGCTCGAAGTTCAGGAGTTCCAGCAAGATGTCGCAGGTTCTTCCCTTTCAGGAATCCCTTTCAGGAAATTCGTGAATTTATTAACTTTGTTCTTACGGGGTGTCCAATAACACTAAACGGCAGTCATAATGCCAGCTTTAGAAAGGGGAAACACCAAGCCATTCGATCCGATTTATCAGTAGTTACCTGTATACAACCAGCTTTGCCAGTGCTCTCCATACGCGATGCAACATTGACAGTATTCCCCCATATATCATAGTGCGGTTTCCTTGCTCCGATCACACCAGCAGTGATGGGGCCGTGGTTAACACCCATTCGCAGCACGAAATGGTTGAACGATTGCTCGTTGATGGCCGCGAGCACTCGTTGTAACTCCAACGCGAATTCTACAAGGCATGCCAAGTGCGCCCAGCGGACCAGAACACCGTCTGATGGCTAAAAAATCAACTCGTACAGTCCAGTCCATCAATTCGTATTTAACATAGAGTGACTAACTACATTAAGTTCATACCTAATATGCTGGCGGACTTACTCAAGTCATGAGTATATTATTTTAAAGCTCGTGTGGTCTATCGGTCATCCCATGGTAACGGTTATCGGTCTATCAGTCTACTTCGAGTTCTTGTGAAGGGATAAGGTATGCAATTTGATTCTCATTCGAAAATTAACCTAACTCTAGAGTCTCTAACCTAAACTTATGAATTCTTACTATAATTTCTTTAAAAATATGTAGTTTCAAAGTTACACTGGTTCAGACATTTGTATGTTAATATTCCATATTCCAAAGAATAACCTACGCGGCTCTTATGAAATGAGCAATAAAAAGCAAAAATATGGTTATATAATAAGTTCAAAAAATGTATTTCGTTTATAACGTACCTGCATTTGTCGTGTGGGATTTAGGCCTGACGCAGCCATGTATGTAGAGCTTATTGTTTTTATTTTTATGATGTCCTTACTGAATTTGGAGTCTTCCAACAACTGAAAATATATAAGTTTTATTTATTGACTTTAAAAGACCTAAGTAGATAACGAGACATTACATAATTAGTTTTTAATTGACAATTTTAATAGATACTTCACATAGATTTAGTATTGGTCTCCGCTGCGAGACCAATCCTAAATCTATGATACTTCATTGCTCATGCAGTGCGTCGTCGCGTCGTGATAATTTCAACCTTATTAAAAATTTTAATGAAATGAATCATACAAAACGCTGGAATCTACTTATATAACAATATACCTATGATATGAATCAGTTCATAATTCCAATATACCCAAAGTACTTTCCTTTACATCTACAAAATAAAAATGGGCACTTACGAGATCGAAGTCCGATATAACTTCGTTGAGAAATCGTAAACATTCTAGGCCTTGATTATTAACCGTCTCTTCCGAGTAAAACTCTGTAACCAGTTAAAATACACCGGAATTAGAAAAGACCGGTTGATCGTTTATCGATTACAGATGGTGTGAACAACTTTATTACTTTCCGGCTCGGCTAATGTTGTCTGTTGTTAATCAATTAAGTAACTCTTATACTCGTCCATGGCCGTAATAAAATAAACTCGTGCTCTCATTAGAGGAAATGGAGTGAAAACTTTCCACAGCTCTTAATTTAAACATAATACTGTTAAGTTAGTAGAATCTACCAAAATCATGAAAAAAATATTGAGATGCGAATTTAATCGCAGTCTTTTCGGTATAGAGAAATGGATCGTATAAGTAGATATTTCTACTACCGCAAGTGATCTCACTAAACAACAAAACAATAATCTATACCAATATTATAAAGAATGAATCTGAACCGATTTTGAAAATTCTGGTACCAATAGAAAGCCACATTATTTGTTAGTGTCTATCTACTACTACTACTATGGAAAAAAATTAGGGAGTTCCCGTGGGAATTTAAAAAACTTATTTCACGTGAACGAAGTCGGGGGTAAGTCTGCTAGTATAATATATAGTTAGAATTATTATTAATGTTTGCTATCACAGTAAGTACCCAGAAGGTTTAACTGACGTTTCTGCGGTAATAGAATGCTCCAACATAGCCAGGGAACTTACAAATTTTATCGATTGTTTACAGAAAGATAGCTAATAGTACTGACGTCGATTTTTCCCTTGATTATCATAGAAAATTGTCCTGTTAATAGCGCTAAACTAACCCACATGAGTATTATTAAGGTGTATTTACATATTCGAACCAGGAAAACGATAAGACGCACTGGATACCTACGGATCTGGATATCTTCTACTGTTTCATATCGATAAATATTGAATAAGTTGTTCTAAACCCGTACCTCTAATCGGTTTCTATGTGGTATCGTATCGGAAAGCTAAATCGCTTGGAGTTGTCACCGTAAGATTGTAAAAACCGTTAGATTATAATGTAACTCGCGAAATTCTAAACTGTCGAAAGATTGTAAGCTGTTCAATGTTCTGAGTGTCAATTTTTGAAATATTCATTTTATTTACGTTTTCTTGTCTCTTTCTTGTAGGTTAGGTTAGGGTTCGACATAAACAATCAAGTAGTGCCCGGCCACAGACAGGGCACTTAGGTTTTATCGGGTTTAAATACCTATCAGATTACAATCTACCGGAAAATAATGCGTTAAATTCTAATCTTTCGACAGTTTAGAATTTCGCGAGTTAGATTATAATCTAACGGTTTTTACAATCTTACGGTGACATAGTCATGTCTTTGAAAGTATTGGGCCGCTTCGGCTGTGGATAGTCGTCACCCTACCAGCAAAGACATACCGCTAAGCGATTTAGCATTCCAGTACGATGATGTTGTGTAGAAAGTTAGAAACCGAGTGAGGGTACTCCAATTGTATACGGACTTTTATTTACTGTTAATTTTATTGATACGTGTGTTTTGTTTTCATTCATAAAAAACCGGTTAAATGCGAGTCAGACTCACGCACAAAGGATTCTGTACCCCCACACGATATAAATTCTTTTAGTAAATAACAAGAACGATGTCATAACAACACGTAATCGGCTCTGAAATAACTAGCTTAAGTATGGCGCTAAACGGGTGAAAAACAATTTTCGACACCCTATAAGTAGGTACGGCACGCTTAACCTATATTACTTGTGCTGTGGGACCTTGTTTCTTGCCAAATTTCATGATTCTAGGTCAACGGGAAGTACCCTATACGGGGTTTTGATTTATTGACGAATGTCAAAATATGCAGCATAAACATTTAAACAATCGCATCTTTTGAGTGCGATAGCTTGATTTTTTTACAGCTAGACCTAAGTATTTTTGTAGACCTAAGTATTTGTTATTAATTTCAACTTGATACCACCACGCGTTCCCAAGAAAAAGATGGTCGACAGACAAGCAGACAGAGAGACGGGCAACGAAGTCGTATAAGGTTTCCTTTTTTCATGTTGAGGAACGGAACCCTAGAAAGACTAAATACTTGAAATTGCCCCAGGTAGTAACGCCACGTTTAAGAACCTACCTGTAAAGTTAGGCATAGAGGCGAAAAGAACGCCCACTTCAGCGTAGCTCTGGCTGTAGAGGTCGCGGTGGTGGTGCCTCGCGCCCATGAAGTGGCGCGCCACGTGCGGCGGCAGCACGTTGTGCACGAGCGCCTGGTTGCGGCGCCGCAGGTCGCCCGCCTGCTCCGCCTGCGCGCGCATGCGCTCCCCGCGCGAGTGCCGCGCGCGCTCCAGCGCCTCGATCTGAGTAAACAGCCACCACCGCCACCACTGCAGCCTATTAACGTCCCACTGCTGGGCACAGGCCTCCACTCTCATAGGAGAAAGGGAATTAGAGCTTAGACCCACCACGCTGCTCCGATGCGGGTTGGCGGGCTTTAACGATTATTATCATGTTAGGGATAATAACCGGGACCGACGGCTTAACGTGCTCTCCGAGGCACGGGGGTGAAACACCGCCAACTTCCTGACTCCGGGCTATTACTGAGAATTTCTAATCAGAAAACTTAATTATGGCCCGACCCGGGACTCGAACCCAGGACCTCGTCGGCCGCAGTCGAACATGATAACCACTAGACCAACGAGGCAGAGTAAACAGCGCGCCACTATAAATAGGAACCCCGATGCACATTGCCTGCCTCCCAAGTCCCATGACTATTCCCACACGTTCGCCCAATATACCTATATTACTGATGTAAAACTTCTTTATGTGGGACTCGAGCGTAACTCTGGGGATCTAATACGTAAAAATGTTTGCTAGAGGGTAACTACTTATAATGTATAGTGTCCACTCTTTCGCTACTGTCCCATTTGTGCCAGTAGTGAAAGAGTGGACGCCACTACTACAGTGAATTGGAAATTCACTGTAGTAGTGGCGTCCACTCTGCCAATCCACTGTAGTAGCCAGAATATCCTGGCCAATGACAAAAACCCTTTTCCGACTTATTTTGTTAAATAGAAACCGGCGCGCGTACAGAACTTTTACTTGAGATACGCCTAAAGTCGCATTATTTTTATTTAAGTATTTATCATTGGTCCAGTAGCTATTTTTAAACTGCTACTATCACAAAAAACAACAAAAAAAGTTATTGCGTATTTAGCGTATTTTGTCAAAAAATTCTTAAATTAGCAGGAGTACGAAGTAGTGAGCAGGGCATTTATACATACTCGTAATAGGCGTAAGTCCTGCGCCTGATCTCTCCCTGGACGTATCGGATTACCGGACCATCGGACTATGCATGGGGGTGATGAAACAGCTAGTGCACCTGTGCTTTCACATGTGCATAAGTTCTCCTACATACTTAGTTGGCTAATTTCCATTGAGATTGGCTACCGTGCCGAAATTTGGTCCATCACCGCCACCTACAGCCCATTAACGTACCAATGCTGGGCACAGGCCTCAATTATCGTAGGAGAGAGGGAATTAGAGCTTAGACCCACCACGCTGCTCCAATGGTTGGTGGCTAAATAAATTTGGTCAGTAGTAGGTACAAAATTCTTACTCACGTATCTGTTGTAAACAAGCACCACTATCGCTATCATGAATAACATCAGAATGTGACGACCGGTATGGATCTGAGCCCTGGAAACAATAAGGTACCTATTAAATTATTTAAGCTTTATTTCCGCAAGTTTCGTTGATTACGTTACGTGATTGGCGGATCATTTTATAAACTCTAAATCTAACTTCATTTATAGATATCTACTATCTAGTAGCTACATAGTGTTTTAAAATTCTACTACATACAATTAATCCCTTTACCGTGACTTCACCTGGATGGCAGTTATATTAAACTGGTATACCCTTAAATCAATTTCGTCACAGCATAGTACCACGTAACAGCGGCCTAACTAGAATAATGAAGTTTTAAATTTAAATATTGACTAAGTATATTATTAAAAATTGAATTTGGTGATGAATGATACTTGCTTCCAAATAGTATCAGTATTCATGTAAGTATAGCAATAAAACATTATTTTAAAGCAAGTTTGACTGTAATTTACAACCATCATACGAATATTATAAATGGGAAAGTGTGTCTGTCTGTCTCTCTGCCTGCTACGCTTTAACGGCTAATTTTTTCAACCATTTTTCATGAAATTCGGTAGGTATAGGGGTAGGTTACATCCCGGGGAAGGATATATTTTTATCCCGGATAGTTAAAAAGTTCCCGCGGGAATCAAAAAACCTTAATCCACGCGGACGAAATCGCGGGCATCGTTTATGGGCCTATTACACTGCACTAGTTAGTTAGAGCGTCGCTTATTACACAACAATAAGGACCTAATTAGGGACCCTTAATCCCTTGTTCTTATTACACTACACTGATTCAAGTGTAAGGGTCCCTGTGATAATTGCTGTGTAATAGACCTATTATACTGCACTTATCACAGGGCCCTGTGGTAAGGGTGGGCGTGGCCGCTAGGAAGACCGTCGCTTATTATACAGCAATAAGGACCGAATTAGGGACCCTTCTCCCTAAATACTGGGAAAAGTGCAGTGTAAAAGCCTATTACTTACACCGCACTTTTCAAAGGGACCCTTACACTTGAATAAGAATAGTGTAATAAGAATTAGAAAGGAAGGGTCCCTAATTCGATCCTTATTGCTGTGTAATAGCCGACACTTTAATTAGCGGCCGCGCCCATTGTTAACGCAGGGCCCTGTGGAAAGTGCAGTGTAATAGGCCTATTAGTAAGTAATAAAGTTGTGAACCGTACAGAATGTTGTAGAGAGCCTCGTCGTAGTCCGTCGTAGCGTTGTAGGGCAGGCGGAAGGGGTCGCGGTCGAGCGTGGGGCGCGAGGTGAGCAGCGCGGGGTGCAGCGCGGCGGGCACGGCGTGCGCGGCCGCCAGCGCGGCGAGCAGCGCGGCGCGCGCGCACCCGCCCAGCGGGGACACCCACAGCGCGCCACACGCCGCCGCCGCGCCTATCTAATAATCATCTCTTTTTATATAACCGTAAAATTGCAAAAACCGTTAGTTTGTAATCTAACTAGCGAAATTGTAAACTGTCGACAGATTACAATTTAACGCATTATTTTTCGGTAGATTGTAACTGTTGTATATTAACCCGATAGAACCTAACCTGCCTGATTACATAAGTCGAACCCTAACCTAACCTACAAGAAAGAGACAAGAAAACGAAAATAAAATGAATATTTCAAAAATTGACACTCAGTACCTTGAACGGTTCTGTCGACAGATTACAATTTCGCTAGTTAAATTACAATCTAACGGTTTTTGCAATCTTACGGTGACATATATAATTCTACTGTACGTGTGTATGTCACTGAACTCCTCCATAACGGCTGGACAGATTTGAATGATTTTTTTTGTATGTGTTGGGATGGCGCCCTGGATGGTTTAGATTTCCAAATCAGCCCGGCATATGGCGCTGCAGTCGGTATCATGCGGGATAACGTCAATATATAATATAACAAGCAGGACGTCTGTCGGGTCCGCTAGTAATATTATAATCTTTTTTATTTTTAGGGTTCCGTACCTCAAGAGTAAGCAAGGAACAGCATATGTATAAAACAAGCCAGTTATTTCATAGCTGATTACGTGTTGTTATGACATCTTTCCAGTTATTTACTAAAATAATTTAAATTGTGTGTTAGTACGGAACCTGTTGACCAGTTTTTGATTTATAGACGCTAGGCTATACGTTAAAAAAATTATAAATTAAAAAGTAAGTGCAATTTCAACTATAGTCTAACTATTATACTGGCTGTTTTTAATTATTTTAAATAATACCGGGCCGAGATTCCCCTGGCGTATACCCATTCCGATACCCATTATGCGTTAATTTTTTTAAATAGGGTTACGCCTAAAGAGTCGCTTCATCATGCCTTCACCTCATTGACTTGTATGCCTGCCATTAAATTTATTTATAGATGAAACTAAGCCGATTGAAAAGTGTGAAGAAGATTTTTTTCTTAATAACTTAAAAGCCTCGATAAACTTACATGATAATAATACGAGGGATGAATGCATCGTCTTGCCCCACCTTGTGCCGGCGCATCGTCTCTTAACCCGTCTTCGGCTAGTACCGTCTCGAAGTTGCCACAAATAATCTGTTTATAACAAATTAAGGATCTTTATAAACTATATGATACATGCGTTAATATAACAAATGCAATTATTTAAATGACATGACCAGTAACTGCCCTCCGGTTCGGGACAGTGCGCAGGATTTCCGTTTTTACAGTAAGGTTTAAAAATTACAACCAAAATTACTATGTCAAGGTTAAAATGTTTAAAAAAAACAATACGTTTATTGTTTAAATCTTAAGCATCCGATTTCCTCTTTTAGGCACTACTCCATATTGTTCTACTCCACGTTCCGTTTTATCCATGCCTAATAATAATATTGCAACCCTACATGAATACCATTTAAGTACCGTAGTCACTATATTATGAGTGATTTATTTTTGATCAATTAAATAGTAATGAAAAGGAAATGTATGTTTTGTTTATATTAATTTTTGTTAGTTGACAAGCCTAAATGAAATATGCAATCGATCGAACAAAGCATTCTCAAATAACCACTGCGTTTAAAGGAACATAACGCCCTCTGGCTCGCTAACCAAAACGATTAGCGCCATCTGTTGTCGAATAGTTAAAAAGATTCGCTAACCAAAACGTTTAGCACCATCTGTAGTCGAATAGTTGAAAAGACTCGGCTAACCAAAACGTTAACCGCCATCTAGTGTGGCAGCAGTACAGTGTAGCATGATTTTTAAAGGAATTACATAACTCTTGCAAATATAGTTTTATTATTACAGTAATATCCTCATCCATGCTCAAATAATGCAAAGCTTAATTATTTTCCCGAGAAACGCGGTTAGCAATACTTGAAATTATTTTTTTAGACTCGCTAACCATAACAACTATCGCCATCTAGTCTGGGAAAGCAGTTATTTGGTGAAACATTTTTATTTATTTTCTCAGTTTTCAGAGCCTTCACACTCCTGAACCTTTTTTGTCTGAAAACTATAAAATCTAAAAATTACAATAATAAAGAAATCATTGCTGCGCATTGATTTTTGATCTCCAGGCAAGCTCCTGCCATTTCCTTTAAATTATTAAAAAACACAACGGCCCATTTTGATTTTTTCTAAAAATTTATTGGCAATTGTCACTCGGGCAAGGAACCGTACCCTATACATCCAAAACTCACATACATACAGACATGAACCGTGAAAACATTACACTCCTTTTTTTGAGCAGTCATGTAAAAGTAGTTCGCGTCAAACAAAAAGTGCTCTCCTGCTATTTCAATACAATTAATAAATACTACATATACGTCGTTGTCTAAAATATTTCTGCATGCAAAATCATATCGTATCGTACCTACACATTTCGCGTGAGCATAAGGTCAACACGTCAGTTGGCCGACCACCCCCTGTTCACGACCGTTTTTCCGAAAACAACCAGTTGCAATATCAACGCAACTATCACTCTTTTTTCTTGAAGATCATGCTCTATCTATCCCGTACTCTCGGGTCAAATTTCGCCAACCCAACATATTTCAGTGTAACTCTGTGAGCCGATGAATCAGAGCCACAGCACACAAATTGATTTTGGAGCAAAATGCTAGTAAAAAAATAGTGAGGAGGTTGGCCTCCTCACTATTAAGTTTGGACTTAAACCGTGAGTAAAACATGTTTTATTAAATTTTATGCATACATTTTGTGTCTAAGATGTCAGAATATGACTAAATTATATCTAAGAATCCATGTTTTGTCCAAAAAACACGTATTTATTTAAATAAATGGTAGTCGCTAATAGGCCGACTAAAACTTATCCTCCTCCCGTTTACGAACACATGGTCGTAAACTAGTGGTTTCTAACGAATCATTTTTTAACTTTTCTAATGTGCTGCATAATATTAGCGCAAATTTTATTATTTCTTGACATCCTATTATAGTATGGTTTATTTAAACTTCAGATTGCGATCGGCAAAATATAGAGAAAACCTAAAAATCTAAACGTATTCTGATGATGTAAAACAAAGTGGTCGGCAAGGGATCATTTCTCGACCATCGATTTAATTACATACAAAAGTAATAAAAAAATACAATATTTTTGTGTTCGTATACGGACTCGATAACGAACATGAGGTTATTTACATTAGTTTGACTACATAGTAGTGGTCGTATACTGATAAGCTAGCGACCATTGAAGACGGTTTTAAATTTTTGTCTATATTTTGGCGGTCGAGTCTTGTCTACTTATTTTATTTTACTTTTACTTTATAAAATAATCTGGTAGGGTGATATGAGCACCAATTATTTTTTACATGATTCCAGAAAACTGGACCGAGTAGCAGGAGATTGTTGAGCGTTTACTTCTGGCTACTTCCTAAACTAAGCTAAAAAATTCTCGAATATCTGTACAATACTATGTTAGACTTGGAGCTTTCGTCCTCGATTTGTAACTGCAATTTTCAAGAAGACTTGGTGTACAGCAAGAAGCAGTTTATTCTAGATTAGGATGCGTTTGGATATTGCAATAATCTTTGACTCATTTTGTATAATCCAAAGTGTCTCGTTTAAGAGATATAATTATATTATAATTTTTTTTATAATTTTCCTCTTGGCTTTCTAAAATTCGCGTAAAGAGAACTTTTAAGTCATATGCGGCTTAGTGCCTCTCTATAAACTGAAAAACTAGCTTTGTTATATAATTCTTGGTCAAGTAACCATTGAAATTATCGTTAATGGTTTCATAAAATACGTTAGTCTTCGTCCAATCGTATTATGTAAGTCCAGGTACATATAATTGAGACAATTTATCATCCATGACCTCAGGGGTTCTTGGCTCTAGTGATATTCCCTTATGTCAGACTCCCTAAAGCCATCATTGATAATATGCCAAAAGCATGGGTACTTGAACGTTTAGAAAGTGGATGGATGAAGAGCGAAGTCTTTTATGAATATGTAAGCAATTCTTTCAATAATTGGGTAACCAAAAATGTTATAAAAACCTATTCATAGATGGGTACAAGTCTCACATGACTTACTCTCTGATACTCTAAGTGTTAACCTAAGTTAACCAGCTAATACAACACAATATCATTTAGCTGGCTGATGTCTGCGTGTTTAGACAATTGAAGCTGGAAAGCACAGTCAAGAACTGGCAGTCTCGTACCGAAAATATAAACAAAACAGTTTCAAATACTTTTTGTAGAAATTAATTGTTATTTTTATTTTCTACCTTAACTTAATATATCTAGAGAGCCTTTTTCAGTGGCTGTTGAATGGTCGTAAACTGGCTGTGGTCGGTCGGTGTGGTCGTAAATTAACGTCGAAAACTGAAAAAACCGCATTTTTTGACAAATCGGAATATTGCAAAAAATAGGGAAACCGAAATATTTAAATCATATGGTAATTATGTTTCTTCATTGTTTCTTTCATACATATAAATTGTTATTTCGTCAGAAAAGGTAAAGTTCAAAGAGCTATGTAACTTTAAAGACGGCAAGTCGACTAACTGGTCGTCAAATGACGTGTTGACCCTACACAAAAGCTCAGGCAAATCAGCTTAAGAAAAAGTTTCAAATATGAACGCACCAGAGGAGCAATATTTGCGGCGACAAACATTGCTATGTTGAAGGTCCCACAAGTCAATTTCCAATAAGGAGACATGGTTTTTTTCTGAAAAAAAGGCATTATTTCAAACTTACTCTACAAAAAATTTAAAAAGATTCTTAAAAGTCTGTAAAATTCTTCGGAACGGAAGTTCGATACACGGTAGTAGATATATGTTGTTAATGGTGCGTGACACAGAAGTAAACAAAAAAAAATTCAGAAGGGTGTTGTGTAGTAATCAAGTTGGTACTACTTTTTGTTTTTTCTTTTTGATTTGGTTGATCATCGTTGTCTTCGTGCATAAAAATATACATTAGAAAGTTCTAATATTCATGTTTGAGAATTTATTCAGAAATTACCATTAGCTGATGCAATGAATAAACCACTGATATGTTAAGCAAATCAAACATTAGGTTAGATAATATTAACTATGTAGGTGCAGATGATTATTGAGTCTATTGCAATTTAAGAAATCAAATAAAAATGATCTACTTATTAAAAAGTTAGGAAAATGTCATGTGACTGACTAATGTCAGTATTACCATTACCTACATGATGTATAACTTCCTTGATGCTTAGGAAACTCGTAACAACATGAATCACCGCTGCGCCCTTCATAGCTCAGTGGCTTAGCCTATCTATTTGCATGGTGTAGCACTGATTCACCTAGTACTAGTCAGGTCTGTTTGAAATCACTGCCAAGCGTAGTCACCTTGAAGTATTTAGTCAGAAGGAAAGAGAATATATGTATGTAATAGAATTATATATATGTATAAGGATGTTATTTTGGGAGTAGTCAGTGATATGGAAATTAAAAGCAACCATGCGTGTCGTCAAATTATCCATACTAATATTTTAAATGCGAATAGTGTGAAAGAAAGTGTGTATGTCTGCTAAGCTTTCGTGATCCATCCTTTCAGGGAATGTTGACATATGTCGCTTCGTGGGTATGAGCATTCTATTCTATAATAAAAATTCCACCAACCTATTTTAAACTTGTCTTTACATAAGTTTAAGAAATCCATTAAAAGTATGGTTCTGAAAAAAGCTTTTAATACTTTTGAAGATTATGTAAATGATGATGATGAAAGAAAATGAATTGACTCGCTCCGGCAATTCGCTTACTTTTGTATCTAATATCTATACATTGGTGTAATTGTAAAAATATTTTTCCAAAAGGGCAACCACCGATTGCTGGTTCTTCTCGGTAGAAATGGCAATCCGAACCAGTTGTATTTTCACTCGACGATTCAAAAGCACTTGCAAAAGTTTAATGAGTTTTACATTGAAATTAATGATTTGAGTTAATGAGTTGATGATGATTTGACTTTAATGAGTTGAATATTTGAGTTTGAGAAAGATGCAGAGATAATTTGAATTTTGATCAGTCAGCTAGTTGTTAAATCGGATCAACGAGTTTGTATTAATTAAATTCGGACACGGACCTTATATTGCGCATATCGGTAGCACGCGTAGTACACGACATTGATTAGGCTGGTCTCGAGCACAAGCGCGAACATTTGAGTTTGAGAAAGATGCAGAGATAATTTGAATTTTGATCAGTCAGCTAATTGTTAAATCGGATCAGCAAGTTTGTATTATTTAAATTCTGAAACGTACCTTATACTGCGCATATCGGTAGCACGCATAGTACACGACATTGATTAGGCCGGTCTCGAGCACAAGCGCGAGATACACGGCGTGGAGGGACCAGCTGGGCGGCACGGCGAAGCTCGCCAGCGCCACCACGGCCGGCAGCAGTATCAGCGGCGGCGCGGCCACAGTCAAGGGGCACGGGTCGCTCCGCCGCGCGTACACAGCCTCTGCGCCGCTTGCCTTAAACGTCAGGCAGAGCGTCGTCGCGTCTGCTAGTTCCCTGTACGAAAATTATCACCCTCAACCCCTCCCAAAATAATGTAATAAAATAGTCATCCAACATAAAATAATGGACATAAAAAGTTTTAATTTTTTATCCAGTATAATACAATAGGGATGATGACAACTCAATCAAATCAGCAACTCTTTATCAAACTTAAAAACGCTCTTCTAGCATGGAAGTTGTGTGAAATTTGCAATTGTGACGTCATCAAATTTCAACGCACTTTTTTTCTTTATTTATAATATAAAATGGTTATCAAACTTAAAACTAACCGAGGATGTGAATTTTAGATCTTTTTGAAGACCCTCTATTTAATAATAAGTTAGCAATAATTTATTTTTGATACAGGCATCATCCCTATTATGTACATCACTGATCACATTGTGATTATGGTACAACGTAGGTAGGTAGTAGGTACTAATACTGTTCGGCAACTTTTCAATTCTTTGATCGTAGCACTACTTGCACAGTAAACAGATACAACTGTATCTGTTTACTGTGCTACTTGTCCTGATGAATGATAGCAGTAGATATACTTAACATCAATTAATTTAATAACTCTTTGCTTGTAATAGTAACTATTTTATTAATTAGTGAAAATTTTATTGAAAAATAATAAGCACCTGACATATATAAATTTGTTTAAAAGTAGTTTCATAATTAGCAGTACTTGTAGCCTGTATTAAAACACTTTGAAAAGCAGGTGAAGTAAGCAAATTACACTACCTACTTTTAATGGAACATGCTAAATATAATATATAGTTCCAATTTTAATTTGCATTCGAAATATGATCTACACACAGTAGTTTTGGCATAAAAAAGTAGACTTACTTGTCATCGTCTCTATTGACCAGCTCTTCTTCTAACATAGCGAGTATTTTCACATCCTCATTGTCCTTGCTCTCATCTTGCGGTGATAGAACCTACGGATAATGTACGAAGCGTATCTATGTAGTCGACAAGCAACAAATCGATATGAACGCTTATGATGTCGGTAGCATAATTAGGTGCTCGAATTCTAAAAAAGCATCATTATTTCGATGAATGAAAATTTCAGTTGAAAAGCAATGCCTGTTTGGTAGATACTAATGTAAACTAGTGTCGACCGCGGAGCTAGTGCCCTAGTGTCCTATATTGGGCGCGCGGGCCGGAAGGGGCCGGGTGGTCCGGGGTATTACGAGTGCACTCACAGAGTCCTCGTCGTCGTCTTTGAGGTCGGAAAGCGCGTCGGTCGCATCTCCTCCCTCCGCCGCCTCGCCCTCCGATGCATTTTTTTCTTCGCCACCCTGGTACTACAAAGTCATAATCAACTATGACCTGAATAAGGCCTGAATAAATAAGGACATGCCTGACAAACATTAAGAGACTTTTACTTATACGGAAATACCTAGGAGTGAGTTAATATTAACCGCATATCTATACTAATATTATAAATGCGAAAGTTTGGATGGATGGATGGATGTTTGTTACTCAATCACGCTAGAACGGCAGAACGAATCTAGATGAAAAGAAAGATGGCACAGAGATAATATAGTCTGAAACACATAGGCTACTTTTTATCCCGGAAAATTAAAGAGTTCCCGCGGGAACCAAATAAACCTTAATCCACGCGGATGAAGTCTCGGGCATCAACTAATATTTCAATAAACTCATGTTTTTTACATGCTATATAAGTATAAATAAAAAATTGTGTACGAAAGTAGCTATAAAACTTGTTTCGTACTCCGCAATTTTTTTAATCTGCCTACGTAGGTATTTCCAAATCGAAACACCCGCAGGGGCCCGTAAGTAATTTATTAAAAAGCACAAAACTTTAATTATGAAAGATCGCTCGTTTTCCTCCAAAAACTTACAAAATTGTTTGGCATCTTCATCGGTTTGTTATTGTTATATCATGATAAGACAATTTCTGCTTACGGGTTTAAGAACTCGAACAATAAAGTAGGTCTTGATGCCAGCCTGCCGCAACATCTCCTCCCGCCGCTCCCCGTGTGCAGGTTCTACTTCAAACTCGTTGTTCAGGAAACTAAGCGTCACTTCCGATACGTGCACGCGACTGAAAATATCAAACTAAGTAATCCATACTTCCATACAACTATCATAAGTGCAACAGTATCTTGCTGTTTGCTGAGGCACAATTAATGGGCCGGCTGTGAAAGCCTGTAATTGTTACTAACTATACAAACAACTATAAAATCCCAGAAAAAATCCAATTATATATTGCCAACTTCTAACAACAATATTCGCTAAGCCAACAATAGCCTAGCAACTAGCTAAGAACTAAATCCATAATTTTGAACTCAGTACCGTAATTGACCACTCTTTTTGATATATAGGAAGTCGGCCAAAAAATCCATATCTCCCTAAATAGTGCATCGAATTTTATCACTTTTATGAACAATATTAAAATCTGATATGTAGTTTTTGCGTAGTGGTGGAACAGACGGATTAAATTACTTTTTAACTGAGCTTGAGTGTAGTTCAACTTTTGGTCCTTTTTGATTTTTCTCTTTATTTACTAAAACCAGTCATACTACGAAACAACTTTCTATGTACATGGGAAGTACTTAACAATTTTATTCACTCTTCTTCTTGTTGATGCGGCTTTGCAGGGCTCTGTAGCGAGGCCCAGTATCACTTTGACCGTTACCGATCTATTGTGATAAAATGTAATTTTATTCACTCACTCGCTCACTGACTGATTCATCACGATATCTCAGGACCTATAAAGCATACAAACTTGAAATTTGGAAGGTAGGTTCCTTCTATGGTGAAGACATCAGCTAAGAAACGGGTTTGAGAAAATTCACCCCTAAGGGATTGAAATGGGGGTTGGAAGCTTGTATGAAAGTCCTTTGTTTTTGAAGTTAGATACATGAAAATTGGCAATTAAGTTATTAGTTATAAATAATAAAAACCTGTATGAGCAATTTTACAAAAATCTATCCCAATAGGGGTGAAATGGGGGTTGGAAGCTTACATAAGGTCTCCCAAGTTTTTGAAGTTACAGACTTAAAAGTCGGGATTTAGATTATTCGATTGAAATAATAATAACCTGTATGAGCAATTTTACTAAAAATTCACTCAAAGGAGGTGAAATAGGGGTTGGAAACTTACATGAGGGTCCTATGTTTTTGTAGTTAGAAACTTGAAAATCAGCATTTAGGTTATTAGTTTTAAGTAATAATAAACTGTATAAGCAATTTTATCCACCAAAGGGCGTGAAATAGAGGTTGAAAGCTTGCAAGAAGATTATAAGTTTTTGAAGTCAGCATTAAGGACATTAGTCTTAAATAATATAAACCTGCCGATGCTATATATGTATATATAGCTGCTATAAGTAGGCCTTTTGCAGCGGGAAAATCTCATAGGAAATCAGAAATTGTACGCGGGCGACCGGTAGTAACCTATATAAGCAATTTTACTATTATTTATCCCAAAAGGGGTGAAATGGATGATTCCATAAAAGTTCTATGATTTTGCATTATAGACATGAAAATCAGCATTTAGTTTATTAGGTTATTTCAAATAATAAAAACCTGCGAAAGCCTCTATAGATAGGCTTTTTGCAGCGGGAAAATTTCATAATGTCGAAGGAAATCAGACATTAAACGAAATCACGGGCGGGGAATTAAAAGTCGCGGGCGACTTCTAGTCCATACTAATATTATAAATGCGAAAGTGTGTCTGTCTGTCTGTATGTTTGCTACGCTTTCACGGCCCATCTGTTCAACCGAATAACCTGTTCAAATTTTGATGAAATTTGGTACAGGGATAGGTTGTATCCCGGGAAAGGACGTAGACTGCTTTTTATCTCGGAAAATTTAAGAGTTCCCGCGGGAATCAAAAAACCTTAATCTACGCGGAAGAAGTCGCAGGCATCATCTAGAAATATAATATAAGCTTAACGACTGATCCAAATCTCTTCATGTTACTATACAAAACTTATGAGAGGAGTAAAAACAGTGTGAAATTTTGTCGCGGATGCTCATCAAATAGTCCCGCTACGCCTCTTATAGATGACTGTGCAGAGAGATAACAGGTCAAGGTCGCAGTTACGTATTATCTATATAGTAGATATGGGCTATGGCAAAGAGTTGTCATAACACTAGAATAGCAATATTCAGCAAAATTGATACACAAACTGGGTAACAAAATGGTAAGGTGCGGAAATGCAGCCAACTAATCTACCTATCATTCCACACGGGCTTAATTTGTACAGTAAAAATAAAGGCTGAAAATATATTGGAACAGTTACAATAAAATTTTTAAAAATTCAGCCTAATTGTTTTGCAAGTTCTCCGGTCGTGCTGTTTGTCATAATATATGCCGCGTTTCATATTATGCAAACAGGCTGCATGCAGCTTGAAGAGTGTAAACGTACATTCTTAAAAGATTTTCAAAAATATGTTCAATAGGTTCAATCACGACTCACGAGTGGAGAATGAGTGCGCATTTTTGACGCCTCCTAGTTGCATGATGTTTATTGATCCTAAGCCTAACTCAATGGGAGAGGGGCGAGTCACCATAAATATTTTTTATCACTAGGAGCTTTTTTATTGCGAAATAGGCTCATGCTTGACTACCATGCTTAGGGCAAAGCAATGATGAGGTATAAGTTAGAACGCGCTTGTATATAAGATGCCTATTCACTCTTCATCAGAAACGTCGACCTAAAACGTTTCGTGCGAGACTATTCTCAATGTTATCTCATATCAGTATCCACCATGTACCTACGGAGTGAGTGGCAATTTTGACTTGGAATATTCTCTACACTAAAATGTGTAAAAACATTCCAGCAATAAGACGTAATATAATTAAGAATAAAAAAGAGCCATTTTATAGTGAAAACACAATGGTTTTATTTTAAGCCCTTATTCGTTTTCCCGAATGGTGTTCTGGATTCGAGGATCGAATGGGTTATTTACTCAAGTAATCGTATTACATTTATTTTGGATAGGTTAAAGAACAACGTCAAAGAAAGCCTGACGAACTTATACGAAATTGGGTGTAGGTACTTGACACACTTGGTCGCTGGCCCGAATTCCTTCGCATCCGAAGGCAGGTTAGTGATGAAGTGCCTAGCCGTGATACTTAAGTAGAAGTACCTGGTCTGATCGTTATTTTGTTTAATATATATAACGAACTAACCCAGCCATTCCACTGCTTTCCATTTTATTTGCCAACTCAACATCCCGCGAGTAGACATCAAACTGCCATTGCCTTTGACCCAGAACCCCAGCCAGTACTGCGCCAGTGTGGATGCCCACGCGCATGTCCACTGGTGAATTGGTTGTTTGTTGGACATATCTGTGAAAACATATCTCATATTTTAAAAAATTTAAAAGTACAGGTGTATAAGTACAGAATATAGGCAATTAATAAATAATAAAGTATTTTCTTTAAACTATATATGTATATTTTAGCCTTAATGGTTGTTGTTTTTGTTTAGTCCATACTGCGTTTACATATTCTTAGTAATGTGTAAGTGATTTTTAGTAATCCTAATAAATAAGTAAAAATAAAATTACTCAATCTTACGTACCTAACGAAAAAACGTACCGCCAAACAATAAAACGTTACTAGTTAGTTCGAAGCGATCCTAAGTAGGTATGCAACTAATCTCTCTTCAGTTTGCCATCCCATCAAATATTATACGTATAACGCCTGTAGTTGACAAATGTCCGCTGAGATTAGCTGCAGTTGTAGTTAATTCGGACATTCGAACATTATTATAAGTTTTTTAAAAATACGTACTTAATAGCCTTTACCATGGAGAGCCCCATATGGACGCATAGGACGGCATGATCCGGCCGCTCTACTGGCGCTCCACTGATGCAGTAGTAACAATCGCCAAGAATTTTTATTCGTAATTGTTGATATTTCTAATAAAAAGAAAGCATGTTATAGATAGTTTTATGTGTCTACTTAGTATTAAAATATTTTAATATAAACAATAAAATCATATGGACACAGATTACCTGCTACTACTATGTGAAGAATATTCGATATTATCAGATGCACGCTATCTCGCGGTAAAATTTAAAATAATTTAAAGAAAGTCTTCAGCATCCATACCTCTGCAAGCCGATCGAATCTTGCGAAGAGCTCGTTCAATATCGCAACCAAATCTTGTGCCGAGTAGGTCGAAGAAATAGCAGTAAACCCCACAATGTCTGCATATAGAATACTGGAACATGTAAATAATAAAACTCATATAGAAGCCGGTAATCCTATGCTAAATAAAAACAGGGAAATGAATTCTACAGAATAACAGCTTACCTCACATTTTCATGTCGTGACATATATATTTTTTTAAACTGAGTATCTATTAGGCCCAAATCCTGACGCATTTGTACAGCGACGTGTTCAGGAAGTACTGACAACAATAGCCTTTCCTAAAAACACATTTTTTTCAAGTATCAAGTATTATGGCATCAGAAAAATAACTCCATGAGAATAGACCTATTAAAACAACATTAGACTTTCAAGTCATGATTCACGACATGAAAGTCAAAATGCAATCGACAACTTATTACCTATGTATCACGAAAAATGTCGAATTGTTATAAGACCGCATTATAACGGTACAGCCTTCGAAACAAAACAAAATCTTCCCTTCTTCCAATCTGATGCAAATCTAATCAACTCACCTGTTCTTTACTTTGTTGTTCTATTGTCAATTTATCGCGTAAACTTCGTTTCGTCTCTTGAAAAGAGTTACGTTGCTGCTTTTCATTGAGTGCATAAGCAGTTCCTCCCAGAAACGTCGCTCCTAACAACAGACAGCCGTTTGCTACTTGCTGCCGAAAAAAATTCAATTTGTTACAGTATCATTATAGATCAGTTCATATCATAATTTCAGTATCGACATTTTAGTACCTGCATGTAAAAATCATCGGCAAGCCTACTTTCAGCTGTAGCGGCATTGTAATATTGAACCAACAAATATGCGGCGAAAGACAAAGTGCTATAGAATATAAGAAGCATATAATGGAAGGGTAGCGTTGCTAGTGTGAAATATTGCAGCACGACAGCCCAGCCTAGTAATTCGTTATAAGAGTCTCCGAGGCGTCGCGAGGAACTCACTAAGAGTTGAGTCCATAAGATAAACCAGGCTACATGGTTCAGTGTTGATCGTAAGCGAGGAACCAGAGCGTAAACCGTTGCCAGAGACAAATTCACTATTAGGGAAATTACTACTGAAGCGTAAGCGAAGTGAAGGTCGCGTTCTCCCGGCACAAGGGCAGCGAAGATCTGGAAAAACATTCCGGTGGCGAGTAGCCGCAGTACGGCACATTGGCGTTGACATTGAGTATATGCCAAGTACAATTTCTCTTCTGATAAGTCTGAAAACCTCCATGGCGACACAAAACAAATCCAACATGAACACTTGCTTGAAGATCGCACTTGCACGTATTTCTCCATTGCTCTATCGCTTGCTCATATTTATAGCGAAAAACTCATATAGGATTTTGCTTTTAGCCATTTCGATTGTTGACTGTACAGGTTTAATATGTACACTGGAAACACACTGGAACTACACTTTTGATTAAATGTTTAATATTTGTTTGGTTTCGTTATTTTTATATTTATTTCCTTTTAATTAATAATTTTGTTTTACTAACACATTTTCTAGTTTATAAAAAAATATACACGTTAAAACACGTAATTTTTTTGTAATATTGTGATAGGGAAAAAAATTGACACTGGTATAGCTTTGCTTAGATATTATGGCTTATAAATCAAACACTGCTGAAAATGTTGTAACATTGTTAGATACAAATGAACATTAGTACGTAATGTACGGAGACTTTCCGTTAGCAGCGGCCTGATCGAGGACGCCTGTGTAATGAATAAATTACACGCTGAAACATTGTTCCGATATCCGTTCATTAACTCAACGTCTACTAGACAGTACATAACCAACTCGAGGTTTTGTGAGACATACATAATTAGTAGATAAGTTTAATGTACAAGTAAATTATAATTTCAATATTGACAATAACTTCGACTTGATATGGGAGCACAGATGAGAGTGGTCGTGAAAAATGCTTCATGATAATACGTATTTATTATTTGTAACGAATTTCTCAGTTTAAAATAATAATATATGTACTTATTATATTTTTAGGGTTCTGCTCCTCAAGAGGAAAAAAGGAACCCTCATAGGATCACTTCGTAGTCCGTCTATCTGTCTGTCTGTCAACCACCTTTTTGTCGGGAACGTGTGGAGGTATCAAGATGAAATTAATATCAAAGACTTGGGTCTACGGTTCCATGGAACTATAAAAAAATCAAGCTTCTAAGTCAACGCAATCAAAAGATACGGCCTTTTGTGCTGTGTGCATATTTTGCATATTTTGACTAATAGGCCTATTACACTGCCCCTTTTGCAAGGCCCTGTGGTAAGGGTGGGCGTGGCCGCTAGTTAGAGCGTCGCTTAATACACAGCAATAAGGACCACTTTAGGGACCCTTTCTCCCTATATCTTATTACACTACACTTATTCAAATGTAAGGGTCCCTGTGAAATTTGCAGTGTAATAGGCCTAGAAATCAAAACTTCTACTTTCCTTTGACCTAGAATCAAAAAAATTAGCAAGAAGCAAGGTCACACAGCACAAGAATAAGAAAACATCCGAAAATCGTTAATTAGGGTTCCGTGTTCATAGGGTGTCGAATTGTTTGTCAGGCGCTACCAGTTTAGCGCTATATTATGTAAGCCTGTTATTTCACAGCTGATTACGTGTTGTTATGACATCTTTCTTGTTATTTACTAAAAGACTTTATATTGTGTACCCTTTGTACTCAAGTCTTACACTTGACCGGTTTTATTACAATCATAAAATTTAAAATAGTGTAGAGCGTTTATAACGCTCTTTAAATATCAATTTGAAACCAACAATAATGAATTATTCTATGTGCTACGGTTGCACAAATAAAAATAAAATGATAAAACCAAAATCTAATTTTAAATAAACAGCTATGTAACTGTTCTTATTTTAAAACCCTTCCATCCGAAGAAGAGCTTGAGCCTTGAATTTAGTCATATTATAATAGGACCGTAGCAGGCACATCCTTACTCATAGGTATTAGTAGTTACCTACTCCGTAACTTGTTATTTGGTGAGCGCACTCCTTACCTATTTGGCTTGTGACCAAGCAAGAATAAGAATGTCTATTTAATTCTACAAAATTTATTCTTTGGCATCATGATTAAAGAAACTCTTAATTTTTATATGGGTTCAACGTATCAATATGCCTTATACAGAGATTTTTTTTTGTATTTAATTTAAAGACTCGTTTATTTTTTTATTGCTAAACATAGCGCTTTCATCTCTGTAGATCAGGGTATCGTGAGATCGCAATGCTTTTTCCCCTTTATACTGTAATTAAAAGTTTTGATTTTATGACTCATCACCTTTTATAGCTTCATCAACGTTTTACATAGCTGCAATGTAAAATGTTGTGTATTACTTTTCATATCTTAAAGTCGGGGCCTATTCTTTGACATAACAGTTTTAGTGTATTTAGTTTGTTATTTAAATTAGACACAAGGACGTCTTGTACAACGCATGCTTATCTCATTGTTTTCTATTTTGAACAATTTTCATTTTTCTATCTTATATCTACATAAGGGCATCGCTCCAATTATTCATTTTTTTTAAAGTTGACTAATTTTTGAAAATAAATTTTACTGTGGGTACGAGTATTTAAAACATTTGCAAATGAACTATTAACGAAAACAATTTTGAAAAACTTTCGCTTTTCAAATACAACTTTAGGCTGGTTCTTAAAATAATAATTATAAAACTTTCTTATTCATTGAGACTATTTATTTAACTATACATATTTATATTAATTGAGATCTTGGTTATTGTTATTTTATTATCAGATAAATCTAAGAACTGCTGTAGCTGCCTTCCTGGACAACTTCAGAACTTACATTGTTTAAAATTATCAACTTAGTTGATAATTATGTGTGCATTAAATTATGTACTTAATATGTACCTACGTGGAACTTTTAGCAATTTTGGAGGTTTTATGTTATATTTCCACGATTCAGGGCGACAACTTTGTTATATTTTCGGATACAAAAAGTGCACTCCAACATCTTGCTCGCTGTATACATCTAACGTTAGAAGTAAAACTGTAGCATAAACAATTTTGAGTCTTATACATAACTAGCTGATGTCCAAGACTTCGTCCGCATGGATTAAAGTTTTTGGGTTCTCTTGGAACTCTTTTATTTTCCCGGATAAAAAGTAGCCTAAGTGTTGTTTCAGACTATAATCTATCTCCGTGCCAAATTTCATGCAGATCCGTTCAGCCGTTCTGGTGTGATTGAGTAACAAACGTCCATCCATCCATCCATCCATCCATCCATACATCCATCCATTCAGACTTTTTGGTGCAAGTACCTCCAGTAAAGATGAATTATATAGTGCTGCAGATGTTTTCGTTTGTTTTATTGAACAGGTAGACTACGTACCTAATAAGGCAATAGTTACCAAAATATTTAAAACACAATTTGTTATTATTACAATAATTTGCAATATAGTAGATTTAATCTACTAGATTTCAGAAAGTTCAATCGTGGTTTTTGAGTATTTGGTGGCTACCTAGCGTACGGCAGATGAATAGGAACATACATATCTAAAATATATCCTATGCAGAGAAAACCAAATATGGGACGCTAAAATGTCCCAAAATGGAAACAAAATAGAGTTAGGGCCTACATACCCAAATGTAATGAATCATCAATTTTTTTAAAGAACTTTGTTTTTTTTTACTTTATTAATGTATATTTAATTAGATAAAAATAATGACTCTTAACAAATTAAAATCTAAATAAAAATAATTAAAAAATAAACATTAAAAATATCATCTATGCCACTGCAATAAGGCAATGTGCCCAGAACACTGGCTGCGTTACCCCGCTGAATAGCCAAACTTATATGTTGGCCGAGGTAACTGCCAGCCCTCCGGTCACCTGTGGACTCTGTGAGACGAGAAGATAGATCCTTAAAAAAGGATCTAGAACTTTGGTAGGTACGTATTTAAATATCAATACTCTCAGACTAGGTACTTTTTTCAATCCTATTATCGTATCCTTTTCCCCTGTATGTTGAGGCCACTTATTTACCTTTCTAAATGTTACCAGTAAGTAAGGTAAGTAGATGTAAAATATTTCCCGCCGAAATTATCGTGCCAATGATGTAAGTAGGTAATCTCGGTAAAAGACTCTTGTCATGCTATTGACCCATTAATGTTAAGATCACTTCACAAAACAAGCTGCAAACTAGAGGGATTTTTGTAACCTCAGAATGGATAATTTGAAAGATGGTATAATGATTAAATAATATAATTTAATATCTGGGAATATTGAGCGGTACGGGTAGCGAGGGCACGGGCAGCGGGGATCGCGGCAGCGCAAGACGGTATGCGCACGTGTTCGCGCGCGACTGCCGCGCCAGCCGCCGCCCTCCGCAGCAGCCGCGCACTTTGCCCGCCGCGCGCTGCCGCCCCGCCTGCCCTGCCGCCCGCCCTGCCGCCCGCCCGCCGTCGCCGCCCCGGCCCGGACCGAAGATTCATTACATCGATTCAATTGATATTCCACTAACGTTTTGGAAAACGCAATAGCTACAAAGCTTCTACTCTATCAACAACTACTTATTAGTATTAACGAAAGGGTTTTTCTTATATACTATAGGTATAATCCTTTCTTTTGCATGAAAATCTACCTTGTACATTATCGCAACTATATCGCTTCCGAGTACTGTACTGCTGTACCAACGAAGTGAGTGGGAGTAACGCATGCACTCGCTAAGTATTACCAAGCTCAAATCTCATTTCTTTTATTCCACTGCAAGTTAGCCCATGACTGCGATTTCACCTGATGGTGAGTGATGATGCTATTTAATATGGTAGAGAGCGAATCTGTTGGCGAGATTTACCTATATAGATAAACAAGTAAATTAAATAACTTGATCTGATTGATTTAAAATTTTCAAATTTTCAAAATAAGTAAATACGAGTACTTTAATCTCGCGACAAGAAAGTTTTAAAGGAAATTTCATTTTATTATTTTTAGCCTTTAAATAAAAGCTTTTTTTAACAAAGTATTTTTACTTTTTATTACATTATTATTGGTATAATTTCGTATTTTACTGTCTTAAACTTGCCTGTACACAAGTTTAAGAAGTCCATTAAAACTATGCTCCTGAAAAAAGCTTATTATGCTGTTGAAGATTACGTAAACAACAAAGGAGCATGGATTTGACTCCCTTCAGCAATTCTACGGACTTATGTTTTCTATAAATTAATGAAATTGTAAATTTTTTTTCAAAAGAGCAACCGCGGAGTTTCTTGCCGGTTCTTCTCGGTAGGTACGGCATTCCGAACTAGTGGTAGATTCACTAGACGATTCAAAAGTACTTGTAAAAGTTTATTTAAATAGAAAGCATTTGAATTTGAATTTGAATAGATCTGCCTAATAAGCTTTTGGACTCGAATGAACTCAGATTACACCTCACCAAGTGGTTTTGCTCTGCTTCAAAATATTCACACTTTTGCCCTATATATCGCAAAAAAATTCAATTAATTGGAAAACTCTTATAATGATTAATAAATTCATTAATATTAATATTGAAAAATAACACTGAGAAGATATACTGAGTTTTTAGGTAAAAAATCATAGTGTTAGGGTGTTAGTGACTAGGTTTTGGAATACCGATGTTTTTGTTGTAGACCTTTCCTTCTTATTCATGTTTTTCGTAGCAATTTCGTAGAACTTGTCTACGAAGAATTCCAGCATTATGTTAATAACATCAGTATTTTAATCTATTTTCACCTCTTTTGAAATTCTCGGGATTGAGTATTATTTTGTCGACAAGATACCGTTGCAATAGACTCTGGCTGGAGGTTTTGGTCGCACCCGCCGAGACAACTCGCCGCAACAAGGCTTGTTTGAGGCTACGATTGCAGGAGCGGCGTCCACTTAATAAAGAATGATAACCGCTAAGTTGATAGATAAACCACATAGACTAGATTTTGTGACTTTGCTCAAAATGGGCGTCCACAAATGCGAAAGTGTGTGTCCGTCCGTCTGTTACCTTTTGACGTTCCGATTTTATGACAAGACATAGGACGGTATGATAGGTCTGGAACGCGGGCTAACTTTTGTCCCGGAAAATCAGAGTTCTCTAACAAGCATAGAGCAGTACAAAACAGAAAAGGATTTTTTTTAAAACACTGACCACAAATGATAAATCCACTCGGTGGTAATCCATACTTTAATATTATAAATACGAAAGTAATTATGTGTCTGTGTGTTACGCAATCACGCCTAAAGTACTGAACCGATTTAAATGAAATGTTTACAGAGATAGTCTAGAGCCTAAGAAAGGACATAGGCTACTTTTTATCCCGGAAAATTCAAGATTTCCCGCGGGAATTAAAAATAATTGTCTCTTCAACCGATTTTGATGAAATTTGTATAGGGATAGTTTGTATCCAGGGGAAGGACATAGGCTACTTTTTATCCCGGAAAATTCAAGAGTTCCCGCGGGAATAAAAAAAATTGGCTCTTCAACAGATTTTGATGAAATTTGGTATAGGGATAGATTGTATCCAGGGGAAGGACATAAATAAATAACATAGGCTACTTTTTATCCCGGAAAATTCAAGAGATCCCGCGGGAATCAAAAATCCGTCGCTGGCATGATCTAGTTTAATGAACTGAATCCACGTGACAGATTGTCATGTGAGGTAATTAAGCCCTCAACTTTCGTCATCAACATCAATTATTATTGTGGATCTGCAGCTCCTATATAGGTACCTAATCAAAGGTCTCCAGCACCTCAAAAGGCGCAAGGACCAACAGATCACAGTTGTACGAATGCCACGGAGTAGTGTGGCGCCACGGCTTTTACTTTTCGATGACAGGCACAGTGGGCGCTGTGGTCTGTGTAAGTCTGAGCTGTGGTCTGAGTCTGAGTGGGATAGTTCGCGCGCGAGTTGATAAGGTCTGCATTGCAAATTATTTATTAATTGTATCTGGTTTGGTAGGGTTCTTTCGGTGTAGCTAGTTACCGCAATTTACTAACCACGTAAAATGTTAACCAACCCTTGCATACATGTTTTAAATAACCTATCGTACCCACTTATGCCATATACATAATCAAAGCTTATGCCCATCAAGGAAGCCATCGAGGAATTTAATCCAGGGCCGTAACAAAATATTTAAAATCTGTCCAAGTGCTCTTTAGGCTCAGAATGGTTGGAACCCAGAGCCGTAAATAAAAAGTTAATGATACTGTCAGACGAAAATGACATTGACATAATCTATGTAGACACATTGGCCCCGTGTCATATCAGGGAGACAGCATCAAGGCCGGGAGCCGCAGCAGAAAAGGCTGAAACCGGCAAGCGGCGGAAGTATGCCTCTCTCATAGAGAGTTACATATTTGTTCCGTTTGCCGTGGAGACCCTTGGGCCGTGGAGTCTTAGTGCCAAAAATTTTTTGCGAGATATTTCACCGCGGTTAATTGCCTCATCTGGTGACAGAAGGGCTGGCTCATTTTTTGCGCAAAGGATCAGCCTGGCTGTCCAGCGCGGAAATGCAGCCAGCATTCTTGCCACCATTCCACGTGGGCATGATTTATATAGTAATTAGGTTAGGCTAGCTAGCATTAAGTTCTATTGTATTATCTATGTAATATTGATCTGAGACGTTCGACTTCTGTAGGGTGATTGTGTAAAACCTGCATCAATCATTGCCACAGTATCAATTGTTGTGATTGGCTGGACATAAGGTATTCTTGCTGCGTCAATGGATTTTGTCTAATAGTGGAAGAATGTTAACCAATCAGGTGATTGCGATCGTTACGCTGTAGCTGTCATTTTTAGCCGGTCGCCCTGCTCACTTCAGTACTTTGTTTTGACCTCTGGGAAAAAGGAGGTTTGCTTGGTGTGTGTGTGGTCTGTGTTTGAGATTTTGGAATTTATTTTAATTTTTATTCTAGATTTAGATTTTAGATGTCGAGAATCCATCGTCGTTATATATTGAAACATGTAAATGAAATAGAAATACAATCGTTAAGAACCCAGCAATCTTCTTGGATTCTATTAACCTAACCCAATCATGGATTCAATGTTTATGAAACCAGTGCAACCGCACGTATTTAAAGCCCTAAAAGATGTCGATATTCCAGCTCTTATTAGATGTTCTCCTGACGAAATAAGACCTATAATACCCTGTCTCGTACGTATGGCTCTTATAGCGCCATTGGACGTTACAAGATACTGCGCCGAGGCGAAAAAGGACATATTGACTCTTTTATCTGGAATAGATTTGGTCAATTTTATAGTATCGCTTCTATCTATTGAATTTCACGCGCTCGAAGTTGATCTTAAGAAAGAACAGCACATGCGGTATGAATACTTTATTTACTTACACAATTAACAAATCTATATTAGTTAATTTTTCCTTATTCACTTTAATATCTGCTTCACAAACTTTCTTTCAGACAAAAAAGTGGTTCACAAAGCACAGAATCATTTTTAATTCAAAATGTGGTCAATGGTATTGCAAATGACTTTGAGCAGTCCGATTCAGCTAGAAGGGTACGTTTGGTCCTTTCAGAGCTATTACAAATGCAGGCACAACTGACAGAATACAATCAAAACAAAAATTCGAATGCAGAATCTTCATTCAAGGCATCTGAACTTTTTGATAATGAAGTGTATCTTGAAGAAATTACAGATGTAATATGCATAAGTCTTGCAGAACTACCAAATCTGCTGAATATTTGTGAAATTGTAGAAGTTCTTCTTTATGTAAACAAGGGTCCTGTTATCATTTCTTGGGTTGTTGCGAATATGCCTGACACTCTACTAGAAGGTGAGTATGGATGTAAAGTTATATCATCAGTTTGATTTTCTCAGAAAAAAAGTAGCTTGTTTCTTTCTCCTAAGGTGTTAATGCACCCTATAGTCCAGGGGTTCCCAACCTGGGCGCTGCAGAAAGTACAGAGGGGTGCCATGAGGCCAAGAATAGTTGAGTACCCTATTCAACTATTCTTGGTGCTCTATTTTAATCTTATTAATGCTCTAGTAGTTATGATTATTTTGTTTCGCAGTTGCAGAATCACTTGTAATGAATGCAGAAAGGAGTGAAGAAGGTGGCATCAGAGCCAAAACTCTGTCCACTTTGTGTGATGCCTGTCCTTACATAGCCGCAGCAGTAAGGGCTAAGGCTGTTACTTCCTCTCGGTTACCATGTCTAGTTATCAGCCTAACTTTAACACATCATCAGGATGACTTGGTATGCTTTATAATTTATATCATTAAATATGTGTCATGCGTAGGCATGTGCTTTGGCACGAAAACATGTAATGACAACCTGCTGTCCGAATGCCCAACAATTTTTATTGGCTGGTAAAACATATTTCTGCAAACCAAAATGTTAATATTTTGCTACCTGTTCAATGATAGTATTTTTATAACCTGCGTTAATTCTTTTAACCTGATTTTGTGTAATGAAGCATTTCACAAAATCAGGTTAAAAGGTCAGGTCAGGTTTATTTATTTTCAGTTATTATAATCAGTATGTGACTAGCTGATGCCCACAACTTCGACCGCATGATTAAAGTTTTTTTCCGGGATAAACCCCACTCCACTCTTCAGGTCGTCAAATATGCCCATGCCAAAAATCACGTCAATCTGTTTCTCTGTTGCAGCGTGATTGAAGGACAAACTAAAAAACAAACAGACTTTTGCATTTATAATATTAGTTTGATGTCATAAAAAGGTCTTGACTGTAAATATATTTTTTTGTTTTAGGTCTCCTTTGTATCTGGACTTCTATTAGGGTCTGATCAGACATCCAGAGCCTGGTTTGCAACATTTTTACGAAATTCGCACAAAAGGGGTAAGGGGGATGGGCATGCAGCATTGGTGAAATTACGCCAAGAACTATTAAATAGGCTTAAAGAAGCCACTGCAGGAGTGGAGGCATCAGCATTGTTAAGACTGTATTGTGCACTAAGAGGAATTGCTGGAATAAAATTCCAAGACGATGAAGTTTCAGGTTTATTACGACTTGTTACACAAAAACCTCCACCAACTCCTGCAGGAGTAAGATTTGTTTCATTAAGTCTGTGTATGATACTTGCTTGTCCATCATTAATGGGTCTGTATCAGATGTCTAAAGATATATAATCGTTACAACTAGACAAAAAATTAAAAAGGTAACAAAATAATATTTCATTGCAGCTGCTGCAGATCATGAAAAGAAGGCAATAGAATGGGTACAGTGGCTTGTAAAAGAGGAGGCGTATTTCGAAAGGTAAATTTTTAAATCAGACTTAAATCTGATTGGAGAGATGTTGTAGTTTGTGCATGTACAATGTACTTAACTGATAAACCTCAGAATTTTACACACACAAAATTGGCTATACACACACCATTTTAATTAAAAATATTCCACTGCTAACTAAAGTTTGTTTGTTCAAATTTGGGAACTGATGTGACATTCTTATATGAATGTAAAATAGTGATAGTAAAATATATTTCTTGACCAATCTCTTGGGCACTCCCTATGAACTCAATGATAGTGTAATAAGTAATTATAACAATTTATTTAATATCTTATTCATAGAATTTCTCTTTGTATTTATTATTTAGCAACTCTGGAGTTACGGCGTCTTTTGGGGAAATGTTGCTTCTCATTGCAATTCATTTTCACTCGGGACAACTAGCGGCTGTGGGCGAATTAGTTTGCGCTACTCTCGGGATGCGTGTACCCGTGCGTCCTAATGGCTTGGCGAGAATTAAACAAGCATTTACGCAAGAAATATTTACAGAACAGGTAACTCATAAAGTTATAACTAACTTATAAAAAACTTGCATGTCCTTGTGTTAACACAAGTTAACGTGTCCTTTATTGTATTGAAGAATCCTTTCACTTCTACTTCCCAATCTGACACTTAAATGTTGTTTCCAGGTTGTGACTGCTCATGCAGTAAAAGTTCCAGTTACGGTAAATCTTAACAGTAATATAACTGGTTATTTACCTGTCCATTGTATTCACCAACTACTTAAATCTCGAGCATTTTCTAAACACAAGGTGCCTATAAAAAATTGGATATACAGTCAAATTTGTAACTGCACAGCTCCATTGCATCCTGTGATGCCTGCGCTTGTAGAGGTTTATGTGAATTCCATTCTTGTAATAAACAATAAAGGCACCAATGAATATTTTAACAAACCCATAACAGAGGAGGAAATTAGAAAAGTATTTAGAAATTCTATATTTGGTGTTAATTTTGATTCACAAAATAAACCTTTTATGCCTATGGAAACAGATGGGGAACCAACGATGGAAATACACATAGATAAACCGACACTGGCATCGCAATTACTTCTGATATATTACCTACTTCTTTATGAAGATGTTAGATTGGCTAACTCTGCCACTCTAATAGCTAATGGGAGAAAAATAAAAAGTTATTCTTCAGCATTTTTGTCCGAATTGCCTATAAAATATTTATTGCACCAAGCTCAGAAAGATCAAATGAGTTATGGGGGGCTTTTCAGCCCACTGTTACGTTTATTAGCTACTCATTTTCCACAACTATCTCTTGTAGACGACTGGATGGACGATCAAGTGTTTGGAGATACCTGTCGTCACCAAGTGGATGTTAATATTTCTGATTCATCAATAAATGAAGCATTCCAATGCATTGAGGAAAATCCATATAAAACTGGGAAAATTCTAAAGGCTATGCTGAATAAAAATCCAACAGACATATGGCCTTTCGCTGAAATATTTGTGCGATACTTTAAAAGTGTGCTCGGCGACCAGGTTCCGAGACATATACAAGAGCTTTATCGCGAAGTTTGGTTGCGCCTCAACACAGTCCTACCGCGGTGTTTGTGGATAATGACTATTAATGCTCTTCTCGATATTAACAATGGTAATAGTAGAAATGTTACAATCACACAAGAAAACGTTTTAGTCGATCCACTTCAAGTTTTAAGGTGTGACATTAGGGTGTTCAGATGTGGTCCGATTTTAAAAATAATTCTAAGAATTTTAGAAGCCAGCTTAGCAGCATCTAGAAGCCAGTTGAGCCGTCATTTGTTAGATAAGCCTCTGCTGGAGAAGAGTGGCCAGTTGACCTCGGATGCAGAAAGAGAAGAGTTAAAAAACGCATTGGTTGCCGCTCAAGAAAGCGCCGCACTACAAATTTTACTTGAAGCATGTTTAGAAACTGAAGAAGACCAATCTAAACCTGAACTTATGTGGTCGCTAAGAGAAGTCAGAAGTATAATTTGTTCATTTCTACATCAAATCTTTATATCGGAACCATCACTAGCTAAGTTGGTACACTTTCAAGGGTATCCGAGGGAGCTTCTGCAAGTTACTGTACAAGGAATACCATCTATGCACATCTGTTTAGATTTCATTCCAGAACTTTTAAGTCAAGCTTCACTTGAGAAACAGATTTTCGCTGTGGACCTTGTGTCCCACTTGTCAATTCAGTATGCGTTACCAAAAGCGATGTCGATTGCAAGACTATGTGTCAACACTCTATCCACGTTGCTATCAGTCCTTCCCAGCGACTTACGTCTCGAACTCTTTCAGCCGGTGCTGAAATCGCTTGTACGAATATGTATAGCGTTTCCTTCCCTCCTTGAAGACATTACGTCATTGCTATTACAACTAGGACGGATATGTGAATCTCAAGTGTCCCTCGGGCATTGTTGGAATGATACAAATATTCTGGGGGAAGGGGCATATGTTCAGTCAGATGTTCAGAGTGACAGCAAAGTATTAGTTGCAGAAGTATTGTGCAGAGATATTAAAATAACAATGTCTGAAATAGTTCAAAAGGCCCTTTTAAACGATAAGTTATATTAATTAAAATATCAACAACTTATGTATAACATTTTTAAATAATTTTATATCCTTAATAATTTAAAGTAGATGAGATAAAATTGAAAGTTCTTCATTCTATATAAAAGTAATTTAATATAAGCTTAATACATAATATGCAACATATTCAAAGGTTCAACAGGCTTCTGAGTCTCTAGTTGTCTGTACATCCACGCGCAGTGATTCCTAGCTACGGTATTGCCGATATCATTGTAAAGTTGTGCCTGAAATTAAATACAGAATTAGATTGCTCCTACCATCAGGTGAGATCACAGTCGAGGGATTACTTGCAGTGGAATAAATATTAAATTAAAAAAAATATTTTTACAAATTACAGGACAGACATGAAACTAAGTGTGTCTGAGTGACCATATGAATTTTTTTAGTTTTTGATGTTACCTGTGACACACACAGGTGTCACAGGTAACAGCGCCAATCGTCTAGCTTAAAGCCAGTTAGTTATGTATAGTCTCACAAACTTATCTGACCCGGTGGACAAAATTGGAACTAATTGTTATGCCTGTTTAGTTTTTATTTTATTTTTCATACTATGGAGGGCAGAGGTAAGGAGGATCATCTCTGTATATGAAAAGTGTCCCTCGATATGCATTAAATTGGGGGCGCCACTTTAGCATCAGGGTAAATTTAAAAGGAAGCGTAGGTATTATTAGAGTAGGTTTGAGAAATAAACAAGGAAAGAAAACATTCATCATTAATTTGTACGACGTAAGTTGTTAAATTTTTTAATAAATAACTTTTAGTCGACAATTTTATTATTTTTTTTAACTCTGCATACTTCACCTCGTCCACAATTGCTACATTCATACCATACCCTTTGCCTACACCAGCGCTACTGTGGAAGGTTTTTGAACTGTTATTTATAGCAACCACTGGACACTTTCAACTTTTCTTCCATAAGAGATGATCCTCCTTATCTCTACCCTCCATAATCGACACCTACTAGCGACGCTGTCACCGGGTAGGTATATGGTGATTATTTTTACTAACCTGTAGATACCATGTATGCAACAGTCGCGATTGGGCTTTTACTTTGGAAAAGTTTTCCTTCACAGTGTCCAGAGCTTCACAACATGACTGCAACACTTGAGT
This sequence comes from Erebia palarica, assembly GCA_964035005.1. Taxonomy (NCBI): domain Eukaryota; kingdom Metazoa; phylum Arthropoda; class Insecta; order Lepidoptera; family Nymphalidae; genus Erebia; species Erebia palarica. The sequence continues at coordinate 27,297,610 of OZ035985.1, read as the reverse complement.
GCGCGCCTCTCCGGCTGGCGGCGCGGTTGCAATCCGGCATTTTGTATACAGGAGTGTACCTTGCAAAAAATATTGACCTCATGCAGTAACAAACACATATACCGTCTCCGTTCCGTCGTGGGTAAAAAGAAAAATTCTGACTCGCTCACTAATGCTCGCCACTGACGATAAGTCGAGTAAACTCGCTTTTTAAAACAAAAAAATGATCTTGTGAAATCTGTAAGCCAAATTTTGGCGCCATGCTAAATGCTAACCCACGGAATTTTCACGACTACCACGCCAGTCACTAGCGTCATGTCATATTGATCGTGAGTGCGACATCTTAGGCCACAGCAACAAGCCGCGCGTAGCGAGTAGGGGGCCCCGTCTATTGAGTATTCGAATGTCATTTCCACAGATGTGAGTGGGCTAATATTTTTAGCGTCACATCAAACGACTTATCGTCAATAGCAAGCGTAATCGACACTCGCAGCCTATCCCAAACCTAGGAGCTATAAAGCTGAAATTTTGCATCAAAGATTCCTTTATAAAGTATTGTCTACATTTCTTGAAAATCGCACAGAAGCGTAATCGTTGGCGATCGCTAGTAGTTTATAATAATTATTATTATGGCCATAGGCAGGGTTATGTCGTAATATAAATTTCCAAATTTATAATAATTATTAATTATTTAGTTTAATTACCTCTTGCTAAATCGTAAGCGCTTCCGTGCTCCATAATCAAAGGCAGCACTTTCCTTACTAAGGCCAGAGCATTTTTTGTACATCCCATATGGAGTTGCACATTTGCTATATGCATTTCCGCCGTAGCAGCGAGATAGTGTAGATGATACTTTCTCGCTAAGGATAAAGCTTCATTCAACAACATTATATTGGTAGAACGGATACTACTGAAAGTGTGTTGTACTTCTGACATCATTATCATGGCTTTCAGTCGCAGCGACATATAATGCAGACTATCGTCTTCCGTCTTGCAATAGTCTAAAATATCGTGCAGTGTTTCTAGAGCGTCCGTTGCATCCCCTTTTAGGAAGTACATCTCCGCTCGTAGAAGTTGACTCTCCCATCTATCGTATGATGACAATTGACGTATGTATTGATCTGCTTCCTCCCATTTAGCTAAAATAAATAATTATACAGAAGTTTTATTACTAAAAGCTCAGCAAATATAGTTGTAAAACCACGAATTTATGTCTCACTAAAGAATCTTTGATCTATTTATTAGTATTGGAGTTTGTGGTGGAATTGAACTGCTTCCGTCCATAAAAGATCCATGTTTAGTCTCAAGCCGCGCCTTATGAAGTATTCTTGATGTGATTGACGGACAAACAAACAAACATTTTCACATCCATGCTAATATTACAAAGGCGAAAGCCCTAAGCCACGCGGACATCATGTAGTTAAAAATATGAACGTATCTAAAGATTTGGTAAGTATTTTGTTTGCTATGTCTAAAGACTAAAACTATCTTTGCTTCTATCTTTATCTATGCCCGCGATTACGTCTGCGTGGATTGATGTTTTTTAATTCCCGCGGGAACTCTCCAATTTTCCGGGATAAAAAGTAGCCAATGTCCTTCCTCGGGATGTAAATCTCTGTGCCAAATTTCATTACAATCGCTTGAGTAGTTGGGCCGTGAAAGCGTACCAGACAGACTAGACACACTTTCGCCTTTATAATATTATAGTATGGATTGACACATTCCCTGGACAGATGATGATTTGGATCGATGATTTTCAAGAGTAAGGTCTGTTTGGGTAGCAAATTATAAAGAACAGCTTCAGTTAACAAAGTCCTAAAAGTATTTATTCAAATTAGGGACACACTACACTTTTGAATGTTGAATGTCACCGTAAGATTGTAAAAACCGTTAGATTATAATCTAACTCGCGAAATTGCAAACTGTCGAAAGATTACAATTTAAATTATTTTTCGGTAGATTGTAATCTGTTAGTTATATTAACCCGATAGAACCTCAGGCTAGGCACTACCTGGTTATTTATGTCGAACCTAACCTACAAGAAACAGACAAAAAAACGTAAATACAATGAATATTTCAAAAATTTACACTCAGAGCATCGGAGAACAACAGAACGGTTCACAATCTTACGGTGACATTAATAAAAATAATATGATACATAATGAAGATTCATTATGATATCTTATAGTTATAGCTATTCTTACCTATTCACCTATATAGCTACTATATTTAATATCACCAGTTCAGACAACACTCCAGCAAAACCACTAAGACGCTGGCGCTGTCCGCGTCAAGAATGAGACGTCTCAGGGTCCTAAATATTGGGTGCGAATGGGACAAAACTATTGCAAATTGTTCAAAGGTGTCGACGTACTAACCGGCTCTGAGGGCGTTGGAGGCTTGGTGCTTGGCGTTGGCGGCGCGCACCTGCGGCGCCACGAAGAGCGCAGCGAGCGCGCTGGCGAGCGGTGCGCGGCCGCGCCACGCCGCCGCCACCAACGCGCCCGCGCCCGCCGCGCCCGCCGGCCCCGCCGCGCCCGCGCCCTCCGACCACTGCCACACGCTGCCCACGCCCACGTTGCACTCTACAAACAGTTCTTTTACAAGATGCAGTCTAAGATGCTAGCGGACTGACCTGTTAGGGTAAAAACCAAGCCAGAGGAAATTCATAAATTATAAATTTCCAAATTGACCTTGCTGGGGATCGATTATATATGTCGCCGTAAAATTGTAAAAACCGTTAGATTATAATCTAACTCGCGAAATTATAAACTGTCGACAGATTGTGAACCGTTCAATGTTCTGAGTGTAAATTTTTGAAATATTCATTGTAATTTCGTTTTCTTGTCTGTTTCTTGTAGGTTAGGTTAAGGTTCGACATAAATAATCAGGTAGTGCCCGGCCTCAGGCCTTAGGTTCTATCGAGTTGATATACCTAACAAATAAGACAATCTACCGAAAAATAATGCGTTAAATTGTAATCTTTCGACAGTTTGCAATTTCGCGAGTTAGATTATAATCTAACGGATTTTACAATCTTACGTTGACATATATATGCGCAATAGACTAAGAGATAGCTGCACATTTAGTAACTATCGCCAAGAAGGCTGATTCAGTATTAGGTGGGTGTAGGGCTCTCCACTGATGTCGATAGTGAAGGTCTGCCGCATACGGATGGGCCTATCACTAGATATGGCCGCTCAAAGACGTGTTATGGTTACCAAAAATGAACCATAACTAGGAAGCCTGATTCTTGTACAATATTAAAGTATGCATAGTACATACGACGTATAATAACAGTATGAAAACTGACGCTATTCATCGGGCCGTTCACTAGATATCACCTCTCAAAGACGTGATAAACTTACGAACTATAAATAATTATTAGCAATTATTGGATCGTATATAATATGACGTGTCGTCACGTTAATTGCTAATAAATATTATGAAGGCGTAAAATTAATTGCTGTCCTATTAAGCATAAGCAGCAAAAACCACGCTTACTTGTGTTTAGGTTTAACAGTAATTGGCAGTTAACAGAAGCCATTTCAGTTTTTCCATAAAGACCCCATAGCGCGGCCGTGTTCGCCAAGCCCGCCATCGTCAAATCAGTCATTGAGTGAAGGTAATTAATCGAGTCTCCTTTAGTAATTATCTGTAAAAAAAACCGGTCAAATATGAGTCAGACTCGCGCACAAAGGGTTTCGTACTGTGCAGCATGCTAAATGGCGCCATCATCATCCATACCTACTAATATTATAAATGTGAAAGGGTGTCTGTGTCTGCTACGCTTTCACGGCTCTCCTGTTCAACCGTTTTTGATGAACTTTGGTACAGGGATAGTTTGTATCCCGGGGAAGGACGGGCTACTTTTTATCCCGGAAAATGGGATAAATTATTTTACTCTGGTTCTTCTCTTGTATTAATTCATCTTCCTAACTATAAGCTTTTTATTTATTTTTTTAATTACTTCCTATGTAGGTAGTATATATTAATATTTATTTTTCCACCTTTGCGAGCTATTTTTAACTCACGTAAATTCTCTCTGTGAAAACTTTTAATTGGCGTTATACTTATTCTTTATTTATGTATCCATTTCTGTTGTAGCTTTAAGTTTTCTGTACTAAATAAAATAAATAAAAATTAAATTAAATTAAGGAGTTCCCGCGGGAATTGAAAAAACGAAGTCGCGTGCATCATCTAGTAATGTAATCTTGTTGATTAAAACGAGCGGGGCGCGCGTCCGTGGGTGGATCGATCTCTGCCGCGTGCGGCGTGATACCTGGAAGACCTCGGCGGGGCGCGCGGCGTTGACGGCCGCGTGCTGCGCCATGAGCTGCACGGCGGAGGCGGCGGCGCGCGGCGGGCGCGGCACGCGGGCCAGCAGCGCGGCGCGGCGCGCGCGCCCGCCCGCCAGCGCGCCCCACGCCGCCGCGTGCGCCAGGCACGCGCTGTCCGCCGACTCCTGCGCCGCGGCCAGCGCCTCGCGCACGCCCTCCATCGCCACCGACCTGCCACACGCGCACGCTGCATATCCATACTAATATTTCTTCAAAAGAGAAAAAGAAAACATATTTATTCACAAATGGTGCTACAGACAAACATCTGTCATATATAGCTGTGCACACAAATGTATATGACACCATCCGGAATGAGTGTACAGCTCAGCCGTGTGTCCGGCATCCTACATACAAATGCATGCATGTTGCCGGACGCTGATTTTCAGCTGTGACCCGGGTGACGTTACAGCCAACGGATATGAATACATATACCTCTTAACTATTTTACAACTTACTATAACTTAACACATCTATAATCCACTAAACCTAAGTCAAAGCATTCACATAAGTATGAATAACATACTCTATAAATTAAATTATATTAAAAGACTACAACATTTTACTAAAACGACGTGTATTTAAGATTCCTATACCTACCCAAAATTAAATCCAGTATTGCTAGACGATTTAGTCCTTACGTAGAATCATTTATTTACATTGAAGTAGTTAACGCATGTGACATTAAGCACTGTTCCGTAAAACAAGCAAAAGCTAAAATTTTAACATGGCTCGTTTCATTGAATTACGACGCAACGGAAAAACTTTTCTTACATTTAACTTCCATGGGCACTCATCATTATTCATTGTTAATATTAGAAATTATGTTATTTTTAAAAAATGCAACAAAAATGCTGTTAAAATACCGAGCGACAATTAGCTTCTGTAAATCTTTATTTGTTAATGCGACATAGGTACCCACGATACAGAATTACCTAGTGTGAATACCATCGGGTGGAAAAAATGTACATAAGTTATTTTTGAAAAATAAACATTTAATTTTCATTTTCATTTCATTTCAATTTATTAATTGTGAATACAACAATATGTACAAATACAAAATACTCCTTAAAAACTAGACAAGGTTTAGTAGTTTGTGATATAAGAGCGGTAAATAGGTTTTTACATACGAGTTGACTAATGTCAGCCCGATGACGCCAGTCGAGGGCTGACCGTCGTCACGAGGATGTAGAAACCTTAACGCCCGTGTATCACACAATATTTTTCAATACATTTGTGAGAAAACTCGAAAATAAAAGTCGAGTAGGTAGGCACTAGGTACACACTATAAAATGGTTTTTCACGCCCATACTTATTTCGAGATTTTTGGCGGCAATTATAAGCGCGGTTTTTTTCTCAGATCTAAAATACCTAAGTGTTGATTCAATTTTATGACTCGACATCATACCTGCCATTCTGCCAAATAAATATTTATTGATAATTTATAAGAAAAATTCAACGACTCTTTTAAAAATAGCGCGCGCTACGGCGCGTTGTTGTAATTGCGTTTTTTTAATTCGATTCATGGCTCTAGGTTCTAGTTCTTAGCTTCCAGCCTGGACTATTCAGCCTTTACTATTTTGATTTATAAAACTTAAAACAAATTTAATTAATTATATTATATAATTTTTTTTATTTTATGCATTAATTTCATCAACTCACATCTAAATGTCATTATTATTTAGGTTTTCTACAACAAAGTCAATATCATTATGAACCTTCTTGCAAGAAAACTTTTTATTTAGAAGTAACGTGGACTTACAAAAATTTAAAAATCTGCAAATTTACTGCACGAGGGCAGTAAATATTTACTCCACGCGGGCAGTAAATTTAACTTACAAGCCCTGTTTACTGCCTCTGTAAGTGCATTTTTCGAGCAAGTGCATTGAAAAATATTATTCCGATACATATGAACAAAGGAGTGCTTAGACACCGATACTACGATAACTTGTATTACGGGTGTCGTCACCTTCCTCCGAACCGTGTACAATAATATGATTTCATTAATTCCAGTTAAATAATAATAAAGATATTGTCAAAACACAATATTATTTCAATATTATTGATTTATTTAAAAAAATATTGTAAATGCGAAGGTGTGTGTATGTGTGCTTATAAATGTGTGCAAGTGCAAAATAGCTTAAATTCTATTAAACTACTGTCTACTAAGCTTTGGAAATTGGAGTGCACTTACACTGACATACACCAAGCAAAGCCACAAGACATTTACAAAAATGCTGCAAAGGAAATCTTATCTTGCAAACTGTTGACCACAATTAAAATTATTTAGTTTCTCTTATTTAAACTGAATCTTACTAATCTACACTAATATTATAAAGAGGAAAGATTTGTATTTTTGTATGTAATGAATAAACTCAAAAAGTACTGGACCGATTTTAATAATTCTTTTTTCATTAGAAAGCTACATTATCACTGAGTAACATAGGCTATATTTAGTACTAGATTACTATAGAAATCTTTAGAAATTCCTATTAAAACCAACCGAAGGTGTAAAAAAATTAGCCATAAAATGTCTTTCATCGCATACGCTGCGAAGAGTATTAATGATAGGTCAAATAAAATGTTGGACAATATTATAGAATATATCAATATCTACAAAAAACTTCGCGAGACCATGTGTCTAACTATTGTAGTTACGTCACTATAACTACTTTTTTACATTTAACAAATTGATAGAAATGCCAATCAAAATCAGACCGTGTTATCCATACCATTTATAAATTTTTATCCAAATAAATAATTTAATATTCAAGACTGTCTCAATACCTGATGATTACTTTTTGAATTATTGAAATCGGACATTCCATTCAAAAGATATCATGAAATTAAAATAAAAATACATGCCGGCGGCGGCCGCCACGCAGCGCATCGAGTAACTAACTCTTCGTGAGAGGGGCAGTGCGGGAGAAGGGGGTGCACCATTATGAACTAGCCACTACTAGGTAGCCGCGCGGCTCATTCGCGCGGTCGTAACTTAAATATCTGTACCTATTTATGTCTACCCGTGCGAAGCCGGGACGAGCCGCTAGTAAGATTATAAATTCGAAAATGTGTTTTCTTGTTAGTAACACCGCCTTCAATGACGCCGTAACTTTCCAACCAATTGAGTTAAATGTTTGACTTACTTGTGACCAAAATGAGTATGCATCGCAGCTCGATTTAGTGCAGCATAGCGAAAATGTTTATTTCTATCATTAGATGCACTTCCATTGCCACACATATTAAAGACAGCTCTGTCGAAACAATTGTAGAGAGAATCTTGGGCACCGCTGAACTCTTTCATCCTGATACAATTCAAAAAACTAAGGAAGTGCTGAAAGAAATATTTAGGTTGAAAAGTCTTCAAGTCAAGTATTATGTATAATGTGTGCATATATTATTATAAGTCTTGTGATTTGTTAAACATGACATGACATAAAGCTGAATGCACATTAGAGACAAATGCAATGCTTACTTCATTGCTGAAAGAACATTCTAAGATAATACCAGTCGTCAAATGGAGATATCTTTACAAAATTTTCATTATAAAATTCAGTCATTCTAAAATATATTTTAATATTTTGCACTTTGATGCATTCAAATTTCAAAACAATTTTTCTGTAACCTGCAACCACCTCATTGCTATAAGCTTTTAAATCAAAACAAACAAATCATTTGAAATAGGTACTCACAATATCTGGATACTGTAACCTGCAACCACCTCATTGCTTTATGCATTTAAATCAAAACAAACAAATCATTTGAAATAGGTACTCACAATGTCTGGATATTCAGGTATGTCATTTATAATTTGCATAATTGTTTTCTGTAGCTGTATAGCCGGCATTGCCTTCTTTTCATTGATTTGCAATAAATTAGCTTGCTGAGCTGTGAACAATTCTGCTTGCTTCCTGGACCATTGACACTCTTCAAAACTGCTAAAATTAAAAAAAATACCGATATGACTACATCTTTCTCTTCAAGGTGAATTTAACAAACTGTTTATATGTAAATTTTATAGTCTAAAAATATGGATTAATAAATTGAAGCAGGTATTACATTGGTACATAATTGCTTTTTTTAAGAGCATACTTTCAATGGATTTCTTAAACTTGTGTAAAGGAAAGTTTAAAATAGGTAGTGGAATTTTATTATAGAATGTTTAGAGGAAATATTCATTCCCACAAACGACCTTCGGACTTTTTTGAGGCGGAGCAAAGGAGTCACGAGCCTATTGCGTTCTCTAGTTTGCCTATTGGGCAGATCGCATATTTTTTTGTAATTATTAATGTGCTGTTTCATCTACAATAGTTGCTTTAGTGATACTTACTTATCTCTATCGAAAATATTAATCTTTATGAATAGGTCTTGCTGCTTAGATTCATCAGGTAATACAGGAGATGTTGGTGTTCCTCCTGTTTGTGCTTCTACATTGTTCAATTTCTGTAGGTATAAAAACAAATAAAATCTTTCAAGTTAATCTTGGTACATCACCCCTATGTGGAAAGCTAAGGACATGGAGAGTAACAAGAGTAAAAAGAGTCTGCCCACAACTGTCGTTTTCTGTTAACAGCAGAACCAAATAACAAGCACACGAAGAACACAGTCCTTCTGTAAAATTTCCTACCTCACAATGTTAAAGTAAAAATTGCCTTAATGAAAAAAGATTCCTATTAGTGTACTAATTTTTAACGAGACTAAGCAACCAAGTTACAGACTAACCTCCTTACTTAAGGACCTCATCATTAATCCAGGTCTTCCTTTTTGATAGTATATACAAAAAGCTTTGTATAGTGAGGCAACTTGCACAAAAGTTAGTTTATCCAAATACAACATTATTCTTCGTAAATAAAAACCTGTAAGAATAATTAAACCCACAATATATAATATCGTGGGCGACTGCCGCACATCTTATATTCTTGTTTAGAGTTCTCAAGCCCATAATTGCCAGAACCAGAATTGTGCAATGCATACACCGCGTTTTGCTGCCTTGCACTTGCCACTCCTATGTTTGGACACATCTTAATACTTTATAAACTTGAATAACAGTCGCAAAACCTGCAACTTTAACTGGTTTGGTTATATGAATTTAAATTGTTTTAGGATCCCATCAGAATTTTACAAAATACTCTCTCAGAGCAGGATTATCAACTTATAGCATTATTACCTAAAACACTGCACCTGGTTATAACACAAGGATTTGTCTCACTTTGTTCTATCATTAACCTATCAATGGTTGAAGTAACACAATCTGTAAGAGCGTTCACTCCATTGACATAAATATTTTGCAGGCGTACACAGAAATTCTGCAGATGGACACTTAGCAAATTATAACGTCCATCTGTAAGAAGTGCTTCTAATTCTTTAAATTCCATATCAGGGCACTGAAAATAGAAGTTTTCTGATTAAAATATGACCCTCCATGCATAAAGGTCAGGAGCCACAGTTTTCTGCAGTTTATATGACAATTACTGCTAAATAATATATTGAACGTACCTACAATTTTTACACTACACAGTGATAGTTATATTTTTCAGGAATTGATTTTTTATTCATTTCATTTCATGCCACTTCAGACATATTTACCATACCATTTCTATTTTATCTGACTTGGGTGGCTAGGATTGATTTGTGAAAATAAGCAACTCTTATTAATGTCTGAAGTAGATAACTGCCAATTGGTTAACTTACTTTGAAATTGCAATTGCAGGCTGATAAAGAAGCATAATATGAAAATATGAATTAAAATTTACTATACCTGTATTAATTTCAAAGCCAAAATACAGAAATCTTTCCTGTATTTAGGTGCCATGGTGCAATCAATCATATCTTTTGCTAAAATTAAAGAAGTTCTTATTATAGACAAGATACAGATATTTTAGTTCGATTGTTGATCAATTAAAATATCTTACGTACCTTCTATTTTCAGCAATCCATACTCTCTAATAAAAGCCACCACTGCTATTTTGTGCGGCGTAATATTATCAACATTTCCCTTTATGTTTATTAATTTGATCAAGTCAATATTTTCGTTTCCCAAATCCATGTTCATTGATATATAAGATTATGAACAGATATTTATGTGAGTCAAAAAAATGTAACTTATATAAAATTCTTATTTGATGGTTGATAGAAACCTTACTTATTATGTAGGTTGCTAAATTTTAAACAATTATCAACTTCAAGCGGTTAACTTTTCATCCTTCTTTTTCTGGTCGGTGTTTTCATATCTGGTTAACTTGTCTCTGTTTTCATATAACTCGATTCTCGGTAAGTTCTCGGTCAAAACCTTTCATTTTATTATTATTTGAATTTTAGGAGAGGATATGAAACATCATATTTAAATTGAAGCTTCCGGTAAGTAAAAATGGCGTATGGGCGGAACTTAAACTGGGGGTTAGGGCTGGTATTATCGATACTTGTATAATCGATATAAAATTATCACAAATAAAATTAATAAATAAGTAAACATAATATTTTCAAAAAACACTAGTTTACATAAAATAAGAATATTTATATTTTATATTCGTATTTTCTAATGAACTAGCTGATGCCCGCGTTTACGTCCGCGTGAATTGAGGTTTTTGGCTCCCGCGGTAACTCTTGAATTTTCCGGAATAAAAACTAGCCGGCTTGTTATTCCAGACTATAATCTATCTTTGTCCCAAATTTCATACAGATCAGTTTAGGCATGATTAACAACATCATCCATACATCCCAACTTCGCGTTTATAATAATTATGTGTTAGTATAGATTTATAGGTATTATTAGTTCATGTGAACCTTACAAACAATACTGTTTCATAATATAAGTTGAAATTCCTAGATATTATGGAAAAAATGTTACTGAATGTGATGATATGAATAATAAAAGTAGACTGATTTTAAAATTGATTTATTTCAAAAATTTATAAAAATGCATACAGATAGTAAAAAAAAACACGATTGCAGCGCAGCGTTGTGGACTTTGACCATTAAATATATCTAAGAACTTTCTCACAAGCTATACATATCCAATGCAAAAACCGCATCTCAATCGACCCAGAACTTTTTGAGAAAAATGGTAACATTGAAGAATAAAAATCACGATTGCAGCTCAACTTGATGGACTATGGTCCTACATATCTAAGAACCTTCTCAGAAGTTATACTTATCTAATGCAAAAAACCGCATAATTATCGGTCCAGTAGTTTTCCAGGAAAATGGTAACAACAAATTGCCCAAACTAACGCACACCTCCTAGGGCAAACATATATACCGTCTCCGTTCCGTCGTGGGTACAAAAATGATTACTCAGAAATTAAAAATTGGTGTGATAGAGCCGATTAAATGCGTAAATCAAGAAAGAATGCCTAAAAAGACAATAGTTGCATTTAAAAAAAAGCCTGTGCATATCCGCGGGTCACTTTAGTGGTCCGCGCAGCCAAGGAATATACTAGTACTTTAAAGTAGTAAATCAGTTATTGATTTTGAATATTGACGTATCGGGGATTGGAGATCGGGCGTCTTAATCACAAGATTATCATCGCTACAGTCTAAAATGAGTTTGGAAATATTATAAGTAGAATCTGACCGTTCAATTTCATCTAACGTGGGAGAACTGCGAATCGCCGTAGTTGAGGAATGGCGGAGACTATCCCAGGAGACCATCGATAACATCATTCTCAGTATGCCTAGACGGGTAGAAACTTTAATAAGAGCACGTGGAGGAAATACGCGATATTAATCACAATTTTTGTAATTTAATTAATTGTTATTTTAATATTAAATTTCACTTTTCCCGGTTATATGAAAAGTTCAAAAATGTACCATTTTTCACAAATAGCCTTTACTCGCAAAATCTGTTCTTGATGTGATCTCATTTTAAGTAAAACAAACGAAGTTATTACTAATAACATTAAAACTAAATTAGAATCAATACAATAAGTATATAATATTATAACACATATATAAAATAACATTTAAATATTTAATTTCCTCTTGAGCGCCTGCGGCCCAACGCGTGATACGAACCGCCAGGCACCCGGTGGATGACAGGCGCGGGGCGCGCGGCGAGGGACGTAGATTCCGTTATGCGCGCGGGCGCAGCGCATCGGTAGCCGGCCGATAAATTTAAGCTCGCCAGTCGCGATCCAAACGCTCTCACGGTAGCCCCGTACTACTTTTTACGCGCCGCCAGTCAAACGCGAGTTACAAATATCGAGATAGTGATAAGTGTACCTAATTAATACTGTTGAATTGAACTCGATAATTGTAAAAGTGGAATATAGTGATATTTAACTATTCGGGAGTCTTATTTAAACCCAAATTTACGAGATTTCCACAAGTGTTACCATGCAAAAATGTACATAACGTAACGGAAAAAGTTTGAATTCACTCCCCATAAATTGTTATACCCCAGGCTTATTTAAGAAAATGGATTTACAATCGACTATACCTGCTCTTATCATTCAGTGTGAGATCTATAGAGAGAACTTTGACTTTGCTTAGACTTAAGATATGGTTAAAACGAGATAGATTTATGTTACACTTATGCCCATCCCATTTTAACTCTAAGTAATGTCTGAGCCAAGTCAAAGTACGCTCTATAGATCTCAACATCAGTCCGTAGAAGCGACTGTATGTGGTAATCGATTTCAGAATGTAGTCATTCAATCGTTCAGTCACACCTAGTCTGTCAATGTTTCCATCACTATATGTCCAATGACAATTATAAACACGTGATCTGACGCCATATTTGTTTACATGTTTTACTTTGCCTCGTCAAATAGACTGTAAGCCTGTTATTTCACAGCTGATTACGTGTTGTTATGACATCTTTCTTGTATGTCTCTTGTTCTTTCTTTCACTACACTGATTCAAATGTAAGGGTCTCTGTGATAAGTGCAGTGTAATAGGCCTATAACTTGTAGTGGATAAATATATATATATATATATTGTTAGACTGAAATTGGCGGATCTATCTATGGTCCATCTATGGTCTGATTTCCTCTACAGTGCCCTCGACCGTGACGGGCGATTGGAGCGGGAGAGAGGAAGAGCGGGATGTAATGGTGGTACATATTAATCTATGATGGAATGTAAAAGATGGCTGTACTGATTGCTAATAAAGTATGATTAAAATAGCTAACGAGTGTTTCGATTTAATAACATATAATTATATGTCACCGTAAGATTGTAAAAACCGTTAGATTATAATCTAACTCGCGAAATTGTAAACTGTCGAAAGATTGTGAACCGTTTAATATTCTGAGTGTCATTTTTTGAAATATTCATTGTATTTACTATTTCTTATCTGTTTCTTGTAGGTTAGGTTAGGGTTCGGCATAAATAATCAGGTAGTGCACTTAGGTTCTATCGGGTTAATATACCTAACAGATTACAATCTACCGAAAAATAATGTGTTAAATTGTAATCTTTCGACAGTTTGCAATTTCGCGAGTTAGATTATAATCTAACGGTTTTTACAATCTTACGGTATAGTATATGAAAAGTGGCCATCGAAATGCATTAAATCGGGGGCACCACATTAGCATCAGGGTAAAAAAGGAAGCGCCAAATATTATTAGAGTAGGTTTGAGAAATAAACAAGGAAAGAAAACATTCATCATTATTGTGTACAGCGTAATTTGTAGAAATTTTCAATAATTAACTATTCGACAATTGGTAATTAAACAATAATTTTATTGTGAATGAACTAGAAGTTTAATTCGCTATAATCCGCTACAGTAGACAAATCTGTGTGGTACAGTGCGTGTCTTTCACCTGCAACATGCGACACCATTGTGAAGTTCACAATCGTGCATTGTCGAGTCAACATCTCCTGAAGATGCTCCGGTGTCGGAGTGAAACGTACGTTGAGAGTGATTTGGAGGATTTGTGTGGTGTGGTGTTGTGCCTGTGCGAATTGCTGGGTGGTGGGTGTCGCATGTTGCAGGTGAAAGACACGCACTGTACCACACAGATTTGTCTACTGTAGCGGATTATAGCGAATTAAACTTCTAGTTCATTCACTATCATGGACTTCCGCAAAGTAACGCCTGCTTCTATTCAATAATAATTTTATTATTCGACATTAATATTACATTTATAACTCTGCTTATTTCACTTCAATCTACAATTGCTACATTCATACCATACCCTTTGTTACACCAGCGCCACTGTGGAAGGTTTTTGAACGGTTATTTATGTATTCTATACTAATCTGTGGTTGCTCTGTCTAGATGTCTCCGTTGAACGACTGGTTCGAAAAACACGTAGTCACGTACCTATCACTACTGTAGTATCTTTTGTCACGTAATATCGAGTTTATCTATTTGACATGGTATTTATCGCAACTCACGAAACAGCTCATCGTACGTCTATCTAAGTATTGTATTGTACAGGCTTAAACAGGTGTATTGTAAGTAAACTGAAGATGAGTGAAACTTTTACTGATGCTGGCGAATACGGCAGAACTTCGGATACATCCGGGTAGAGTACCTACTTTCAAAGTTTCAATACCTCTTTAAGAGTTTAAATTACGCGTGTAGATTTTTTTAACACCTTTAGGCATGATGCATAGATCAAAAAGAAATTATTTCTAACTGATTATCAAATTGTTAATAGAGTGTCTTCAAAAAGATCTAAAATTCACATCCTCAGTTAGATTTAAGTTTGATAACCATTTTTAAATATAGGTAGACTAGCTGATGCCCGCGACTCCGTCCGCGTGATTGAGGTGTTTTAGGGGTATGAAAAATAGATAGTATTCTCAGACCTACTGAATATGCAAATAAAATTTCATAAAAATCGGTAAAGCCGTCGGAGGAGTATGGTAACTAACATTGTGATGCTAGAATTTTATATATAAGATTAAAGAATAAAAGTGCGTTGAAATTTGATGACGTAACAATTGTGAATTACATACAACTTCCATACTAGAAGTGCGTTTTTAAGTTTGATAAAGAGTTGCTGATTTGATTGAGTTGTCATCATCCCTATTAATACTTTCTTTGCACTACCTGACTCGTCTCAGCTTCACACGGGTGAGCTCACCTTACATACCAACCAGGTACAACATGTTAGGTAAAATGTGGGTATTAAACAGTTGGTTAAAAATCCTCCTTGTTTTCATAAAAGTTTAAAAATACTTTAAAGCTTGTATTAATAAAAGTGGCCGGTTTACATAACCGCCCGTGCGAAGCCGGGTGGGGTCATCTAGCAGCTTAATAAAATCTCGACTTTTTTACTTTAATTGCATGGTATAATGTATTTAGAGATATACGCAACTACAGTTAAATACAGTGGGAAAAGCGAAAGGGACACGGAGGAAAAGTAAGTAGGTACCTACCTACATTAAACATTGAAGATATCTCTACGTGAAAGGATAATTCATTTCAAATTCACTTCCTCCTAAACTGTTTTATTGATTTTATTTAAAAAAAAAACAAATAGTGGCTCTTTTCTGACAGCTAATACCTACTCAAATGGCAAATCATACCATTGCCATGCAATACTAGAGTTTTAATGACACGGGCGAATGCCTTACTGGTCAGGGAGTAACTGAGCGAAGATGGTATGTACCAGTGGCGAAGTGTCCATATAACACGATTCCCATTGGCTTGTCTTTACGAAATGCCATCCATACCTACCAAGTACCTGCATTTTACACACTATTATTTCTTTAAATATTTTAAATCCTTTTAAAAGTTAAAATTACTACACGTCAACACACAATATTATACTATAAAAACATTCTTCAATAATAAAAAAACAGAGATTTCGCAGTCCCTGCTAGAATCGGAGCATTGAAAATGAATACAAAAATTTACGAAAAATAACTTAGGTTAAAAAAAAAAAAAATTTCTTCTTCAAAATCTACTAACCGATTTTCAAAATTCTAATTCGAATGCACTTCTCGCCTCCATCCGCATCTTTTAACACATTACCACAGTAAACATACAACCATTAAGCAAACTAAGCCTAGTGGATAAAATAATTACCTACGCTCCATTGAAGCATTATGGTTGTCACTTTTAATGTTTTATGGTTAAATTTTGTTTTTGTTAATTAAAACATTCTATGTTATGTAGTGATCAATTAATCGAATTGAAATATCTAGTTTACGAATAAAATTTAAATAAGTATCTCATGGCGTCGGATAATCTCGATAGTTTAAAATACGGAAAACAGTTAAATATTGACACACAATAACTTGTAGATCTTTGTTTTGTTTTGTAGGTCACTAACTTACAACACAGGGCTCATGAGCTCTGTTCGCTTTTAAGTAGCAAAACTTAACCCTTTTAAATTTTTTCTTAAGTCGGTTTTTGCCGAAATATTTACAATTTAGTAAACAAACACGAAAGATTACAATTTAACACATTATTTTTCGGTAAATTGTAATCTGTTAGGTATATTAACCCGATATAACCTAAGTACACTACCTGATTACTTATGTCGAACCCTAACCTAACCTACCTACAAGAAACAGACAAGAAATAGTAAATACAATGAATATTTCAAAAATTGACACTCAGAACATTGAACGGTTCACAATCATTCGACAGTATATGATTTCGCGAGTTAGGTTATAATCTGACGGTTTTTACAATCTTACGGTGACATATCCATTTAAGCCGGTACGTATCGGCTTTTAAGTGATTTCTTCGCGGTCGCGGTCGCGACTCTACGGACGGTGGGTACGGCGCATAATATACAATAATATGGAGTAAATCGTCTTGAATATGGGAACTTTATCTTTCTATTCAACCTGTTACTTTGTTGACAAATTCGTAAATTTACAAAAAGATTGTTTGCTTACTGGCTCGTCTCGCGTTTCTTTGTTGTTGTTTCATTTGATATGATTATCAATCATATGTTATTATTGGAAAATGGGTTATTTAAAAGTTTGATGTTATTCAGTTATAGGCGATGGCACTAATTAATTTAGATTGTTGTCAAACTGACTTTCTTTCTGAAAATCGTTTTCAATATTGTGGGCTTGTGGGTCATGCTTATTAATGTGAGGCAACTTTTTTTTTTTAAATTCCGGCTTCCCTTTTTAAAATTTTAACCCTTCGCCACTGGTAAGTACGAATGTTTCAGGATTTTCTATAATTGTAAGATAAAATGTTTGCTCTGGAGATCTTATACTTAAGATAGACTCTATCGAATTGTTCATTAGTATAGTATACTTAGTGTAGTGAAAAATGCTTGAAATAAAAGAATTCAAATTTGAGTGTGATATCTTTGATATTTAATGTGGGTAATTCCCGTCCCTATTCATGTCCCTTTCGTTTTTCCAACATATTGGCATTGGCAAGCCCGCCAGTGCTAAAGCCAAGGCAGGTCAACATACTTACGCAATATGTTTTTTTTCTAGAACTGCCTCTACTAATTCTGCATCAGTACCGAGTGTCGTCAATGAAATTTCACACTATGATATGTCTGGTGACAAATATTTAACGATATTTAATCATTATTGTTATAAAAGTACCAAATATTTTCAGTAAGTTTTTTGCTAGGTACTTAAAGGCCTATTACACTACACTTATGCAAGGGACCCTTACATTTGAATCAGTGTAGTGTATTAAGATTAAGGGATTAGGGGTCCCTAATTGGATCCTTATTGTTGTATAATAAGCTCTAATTAGTATTTAGTAATTAGTACCCTTAATACAGGGCCCTGTAGAAAGTGCAGTGTAATAGGCCTATAAGTATTTTAACATTTTAAGCCAGCTGATGCCCGAGATTTCTTGCACGCACTGTTGCTTGGCTGCGCAGACCACTAAAGTGGCCCGCAGACGTGTAGAAAACTTTTATGAGAACAACTCTACATGTCTGCGGGAAATACACTGTCTTTTTAGACATTCCTTGTAGATATTGGATAGAATCAGGCGTTACTTTGCGGAAGTTCATGATTTAGCAAGAAAAGATTACAATTACTTTGCTATAATCCGCCAACAGAAAGAATTCTGTATGGTCAAGCATGCACTTACAAGCGAAGCACCGTTTACCTTCCCAACCAAGCAAGAAAGCCAAGTTCCCAAGCAAGCAATGCCACCACCACTCACATGCACCACCACACAAGACTTTTATACTAATCTCGACGCACGTTTCGCTCCGACACCGGAGCATCTTCAGGAGATGTAGACTTTACAATGCAAGATTGTTTAGTGACGTTCGTGTCAAATGCGCGGTTTTATATACCGCTTTTAAACCTCCACCACTATTGCCCCGCCCATTACCCCCCGGACTCCTACCCCCTTCAAATAAACGAAGCAGTGGTGCATTTGAAACGTTAACTTGTTCGTTAAGTAATTTAAATTGATTATTATTATTATGTTTTATTATTTCTAATTGTTCCAACATGCTCAGTCTTATGCCTTTATTGCAAGTGTGTAAGATTTTATATGAATGATCGGAAGATAATTTGTGCCCACTATCTAGAAGATGTTTAGCAAAATGTGACTTTTGGGGTTGGTTGTTCCTAACTGCGGCCACATGTTCTATTATAGCGTGTATCAAATTTACGACCTGTTTGACCAATATATGTGGCATTGCATTCTGAACATTCGAGTTTATAAATGCCCGATTTTTGTTTGTTGTTTAATTTATCTTTACCGTTGCAAATACTTTTAAGTGTATTATTTGTCCTAAATGCAACATGTATATCATGTGCTTTAAGTGCCTTAGCAATACGCTCCGACGCTGGTCCGAAATGAGTTAGACTGGATTTGTATTTATTTATTTTATCAGGTGGTACTGAATATAGGTCGTTTTTGATCCGCATTAAATGTTGTTTTTTAATTATTTTTTAAAATTCCTTGTAGATATTTGCTTTTTTTGGCACCAAGTTAAGTTTAAAATAAGTTTGAGAAATCCCCTCTGTGTGAGTGCAGACTGCAGTCTGTGATGTAGGATGTAGGTACCTATTTGTGATATTATATAGAGGCGATTATTATATGATTTATTTATTTATTCTTCCTACATATCAGTCAGAATAATCAGTCAGTATCTCAAGTGGTTAAGTTACCTGAATGTGTGATTCAGGGTACGGCAACTCGTAACACAGTGAATTTTTTTGAATGACATATATATCTAAAACACATCCGAATATCGAAGATATCACTAAAGAGTTTTCACACTTCCCCTAAAACAACATCCATCTTCAGAAATCCACAAATCACACCACTCTGCAGTCTGCACATACCCACACTCAGATCGCGCACACATTTGTTAAATGCCACACGACCTAATGGTTTTGTCAGCACATCTACTGGGTTATCCTCCGTACACCCATAGTCCAGATGTACAACATTCTTTGCAATACAATCTTTCACATAGTGCGCCCTTATGTCTATTTGTTTCGTCCGTCAATGCGCTACAGGATTGTACGCAAGTTTAATAGCACTCTGATTATCTACGAATATACAAATAGACCTAAGAACTTCACCTCGTATAAATGCATTCAGCTGCCGCAAGTGAACTGCCTCCTTTGTTGCTTCTGAAAGTGCAATATACTCGGCTTCCGTTGACGACAGTGCACAAGCTTGTTTCCGGCATTCCCAATTAATCATCGAGTTTCCGCATCTAAAAATAAATCCAGAGTAAGATTTCCTATCTTTGATGTTCCCTCCCCAGTCAGCATCTACAAATCCCGTGATGTCCTGCACCGGCGACTTGGAAAATATCAAACCGAGATCCTTTGTACCTTGAAGGTACCTCAAGATTTGTTTAGCGGCTATCCAATGACGCTCCTTACCACAAGAGTTATACTACGCCAAGAAATTTACCGCAGCTGCAATATCCGGGCGTGTGTTACAGGCCAAATAGTTAAGCGGCCCCATGAGCGGCCAAGTACTCTCGTAGTTACCAAAACTACGAGAGTACTTGGCCGGGCAATAGCTTACCTTCTTCCCCTTCCGCCAAGGTTTTATGGAAATCCACTTCCATCGGAGTTTTCGCTGTTTTGCAGTCGGACATACCTTATTCATTCAAGATCTTCGAAATAAACCTCTCTTGACTCAAATATATACCGGTCCTAGACAAAAACATACCCAAAACTTGTCTAGCTTCCCCTGAATCCTTTATCTTGAAATGCTTACGAAAATTGTCTAAGAATACTTCTTTCTGCTGTTTGTCTTTGTAAAATAATCAAAAATCGTCACCAGAAAAAGCGTTATAAAAATTATTATTTTGAAAAGACAGCTATCAAAGTCCCAACATTTGAAGTTCAATGACAATAACACATCATTTACTTCTTCATTCCATGGCCGAGAAGCTTGCTATATTGCTTTTCCTAGTAAGCAAACTTTTTCTTTTGAGTTTTCGTCTATGAAACCCTCCGGCTGTCGCATATAAACCCTTTCATGTAAATCACCGTTCAAAAAGGCGGTTTTCACATCGAAGTGACTGATGAACATGTCTTTTTCAACAGCCAACGATAACAGCAGTCTAATTGTCGATCTTCTCACGACTGGTGAATAAGTTTCAAAGAAGCCGACACCATAGGACTGAGTGAAACCCTTCGCCACAAGTCGAGCTTTGTAGGTCTTGTTCCCATAAGCATCATACTAGTACTTGAAAATCCACTTATTTCCCACGATTTTAGCTCCAGGTGGTTTGTCGACGAGCTTCCAGACTTTATTCTCGCACATAGAATCCATCTCTTTCTTCATAGCTTCCTTCCAGTTATCCTTATCTTCCCGACTCAAGGCTTTAACTGTCAAAAGCTCCTGATCTACTGTATAGCATGTAAGTCCATGAGTATTTCCTTGACGAATTCTATTACGTAGAGGATAACGACATTCAACCTCGTTTGATTCTCCTCTATCAATAGTCTCTTGAACTTCAATGTTTTCCACCATGACGTTTTCTG
The DNA here is from genome assembly GCA_964035005.1 of Erebia palarica. Lineage (NCBI taxonomy): Eukaryota > Metazoa > Arthropoda > Insecta > Lepidoptera > Nymphalidae > Erebia > Erebia palarica. The sequence goes on along the minus strand of OZ035985.1, from coordinate 27,276,430 downwards.
CTCCGCTAACACTCGTTCCACCCATTTCCACTTCCGCATCCTCATAAACTTCAGCTTCATCTGCGGAACTTAACCCTTGAGAAGTATCTTCACAACCAGGTGATAAACGTGACTGGCCTTCTACCTTTGTAAGTTCCCAAATTACTTCAGTGCCTTTGTCATCACTGTCTACGAGTTGACTAGGATCCCCTGAAATAGCTGTAGAGTCCTCCAAGAAAACTACATCCCTTGCTCTTACAATGATGCATGGATTACTGGGATATATGAAACGGTATCTTTGGTTCTTCACAGTAACCAACAAAAATATGTTCTATCGCTTTAGGGCTCCATTTTGTCCGAGTTTCCTTGGGTACGTGCACAAACGATTTCGTTCCAAAAACTCTAGAATGATCAAAAGGCTGAGCCTTCCCTGTCCACAACTCCTCAGGAATCTTGCCATTGTTACCACTATGAGGCAGCCTGTTCTTTGTATAAACAGCAGTATTACACGCTTCTGCCCACAGTTTCACACTCAATTCCTTTTCCGTCAACATAGCACGAGCCATCTCTACGATTGTGCGGTTGGCTCGCTCCCATACACGGTTTTGCTCAGGAGTGTAGGGAACAGTCTATTGATGTTTAATCCCCCTTTGCCGTAAAAAACTATCAAATTTCTTATTCACGAATTCTCTACCATTATCTGTGCGTATGCACTTTACTCTCAACCCGGTCTCTAATTCTACAGATGCTAGAAAAAAATTAAAATGATCTAAAACTTGATCTTTTGATTTAAGAAAATATATTAAAAAAAATACGTGTAACATCGTTTAAAACCACCAAGAACCCCCGTATGAGGGTTCAGACATAGGACCTCAGATATCTGCGTGAACCAGTTGCAATCTTTCGACTGCCCTTTCAGCCTCACCAACTGGAAAAGGTAAACGGTGTGCCTTCCCCTTAATACAGGCTACACAAGGCTCCATTACACTCTTTCCTAAGCTTACGTAAATCTCGTTCATTAACGTGTCCAAGTCGCCGATGCCACAACATCAAAGGATTACCTGCTTTTACTGACGCCAATGCAGCCCCACCTACAATCACCTGACAACCTTCAACCTGAGACTTCACTTGCAGTAGCCAAAAGCTTTCCCTTGAAATGACCTGCTCCCCTATTCTGTAACTCAGTGGCTATCGAAAAATGAAAGCCACTGACATTATATATTTGGTCCATTGAAGGTTTACTATGAAAAAATGAAAGTACATTTCATAGTAAATCTTCAATGGATAAAAAATATAGGTCAGTGGCTTTCATTTCTTGATAACCACTGAGTTACAGAATCGGGCTGCAGGAATCAAATGGTGAATTAACTTGCACCCATCCCTGTCAAAACTTACTTTCCATCCTTTCTCTACTAATTTTGAAACAGGTAATAGATTAACACGCAAATTAGGTACATACATGACATCCCTCATGGCAAGCATTCGTCCATTTATACCCACCATGATGTCACCTTTACCCGCGCATTCCATCTTATCATTATTCGCACATTTCACATAATTTATACCAACATTAGCAATTAAATTTTGAAACAAGTGTTTTTGAAAAGTCATATGTGAAGATGCCCCACTGTCGATGTACCACTCCGTCGGATTGAAGGAGTCCCCGGCGCAGAAGGAAGACAGGCTCACGACGTCCTTCGGTTTGGAAGTCGAATCTGTTCTTCTTTCAGGACAGTCTGGTTTCTTATGTCCATATTTTCCACACTTAAAGCATTTAATTTTCATGTTCCTGTCTTTGTTCCCATTCCGTTTCTTACTCACAGTCAATGCCGAGTCCGCTGAAGACGATGTACTACAACCTTGACGTGAATCCTCCTGTAGTAACTTCTGCCGCACGTTCTCTGAAGTCAACTTCATCCCAGAGTGTTCCAGTATCATTCGCATAGGCCTGTACTCTTCAGGTAGTCCTCTCAGTAACACGACAGCTACAAGATAATCGTCAAATCCGGTGGCAATATCCTTCAGTTTTTGAGAAAGAGACATAACCGCAGCAACATATTCATGCATCGATTAATGTTTCTCCAGCTTCTCATCCAGCAAGGCATTCATGGGGGTGATCCTGCGTTTAACGCCTTTATCCTCAAATGCTTTCGGTAAGCTATCCCAAGCGTCTTTGGCATATTTTGCATTTTGTACGTACGCATATAGTATAGGTTCCACATGCAGACAAATCAAAGCCAATGCATCTTGGTCCTTCTCGATGGCGGTAGAATCCTGGGTATCCGGGTACTTTGACGTATACGTGAACAATTTTTCTCGTATGAGAATCATTTTTATTGCGAATTTCCACGTAGGATAGTCATCTAGACCGCAGAGGTTCTTGATGGCGAATTTCGGGGATAGGCCCATAACCTTTTGAAGATGTAAACTAGAAAACTAGGATAATGAAAGAAAAAACGTTGTTTGGACAGAGAAAAATCGTATAAATTAATTTTTGAATGAAACAGTCATAAATATTAAAAACACATCCGAATATCGAACATATCACTAAAGAGTTTTCACAAATTTTCCTAAGGAAAATTAGGCGTGAGTTACGGGTGGCCATGGTAGTGATGACACAGGTAAGGTTAAGTTAAGTTAGGTTAGTGCCGCCACGTACAAAGCGTATGATGCGAGTGCACAGCAGAGCGACCGGCTAAAAATTTCAGCTACAGTGTTACGATCACAATCACCTCTGATTGGTTAATACTCTTCCACTATTGGACAAATCCACTGACGCAGCAAGAATACCATAAATTCAGCAAATCACAACAATAATTGATACTGTAACCGTTATTGATGCAGGTCCAATCATTCAACGGTAAATTTTATCTTGATGGCCGCCTTTTTCACTGTATTACCAAAGGGTGGAAAAAACTAAAGGGAAACTACGATGGAAAACAGTACTTCCTACTTTAAATATTGAAGATAATAATTAATGCAATTTCACTCAAAGGAAACAGCCCTTTATTTTTAAAAATACCATTATCTGCATTCAAACATTTTTTTAAAAGCTTACCTGAACCGGTACGCTTACTCCCAGTTTTAACATTGCAAATAAGATTGATCGACGTGAGAGCTCACCACGCCAAGTGTAAGCGAATATTTCCGGTGAGTTACGAATCCGCCATCGAATGTGAAAATGACGTCATTCTCGCATTTTGAGATGTCAATCTGTGTGAAAAGTAACATTCGAAGTGCCAAAATAGCAACTGACATTAGTCATATCGTATTTTTTGTACGTTTGATCAGTTAGAAACTCGATCTGCCTCATCGAATTTCACTCGGAGTGGGAATGACGCGGTGACTTTTTGTTCACGATGTTTCCGCTTGAAGCGCTGGCTATAGATGTATGGAGGAACCATACATCTATCTCTCACCTCACTTTAGTGAGACTTATTTCAAAATCGATCAAACTCAGAGTAAGCATACGGGAATCGAACCAACTAAAAATGAAAAAATAATCAAGTAATTATTTTATTGAACCAATTATTATCTTATTATCAATTATTAATTGATTAAATCTCTCAAACAAACGTTGTATCCTGAAATTAAGGAAGGCCATGTTTTTAATCAAGACTAAATGGGACTAAATGGCATGTAAAGACAATTGTGGGCAATATTCTAAAGTAGGTAAACTCCCTTTGCGCAGGGAGTATTATGAAAGGTTTAGCTATATTTTTAACTAGTGTTTCGCCCTGTGCGCGAGCTGCTAAATCAAAATGATCGATTCCAATCGATTTTGAACGAAATCGGTCAATTAACAAAGAATTTCAAAATGGCGCTGATTTTTAAAAATGTTCGTACCAGTTTCCTGTTTTGTAATCCCAGGGATCCTCGGATATCGATTTTGAACGAAATCTGTCGATTAACAAAGAATTTCAAAATGGCGCTGATTTTTTAAAATTTTGGTACCGGTTCCCTGTTTTGTAATCCCATGGAGTCCTAAATATCGATTTTGAACGAAATCGGTCAATTAACAAAGAATTTCAAAATGGCGCTGATTTTTTAAAATTTTGGTACCAGTTTCCTGTTTTGTAATCCCACGGACCGTCAGATATCGAGTTTGAATCAAATCGGTAAATTTACAAAGAAATTCAAAATGGCGCTGATTTTTTAAAACTTTGGTACCAGTTTCCTGTTTTGTAATCCGACGGACCGTCAGATATCGATTTTGAATGAAATCGGTAAATTTACAAAGAAATTCAAAATGGCGCAGATTTTTGACAACTTTGATATCAGTTTCCTGTTTTGTAATCCCAGAGACCCTCAGATATCGATTTTGAATGAAATCGGTAAATTAACAAAAAAATTCAAAATGGCGCTGGTTTTTTACAACTTTGGTACCAGTTTCCTGTTTTGTAATCCCAGGGAGCCTCAGACATCGATTTTGAATGAAATCGGTAAACTAAGAAAGAGATTCCAAATGGCGCTGATTTTTGAAAACTTTGGTATCAGTTTCCTGTTTTGTAATCCCAAGGAGCCCTACATATCGATTTTGAACGAAATCGGTCAAATAACAAAGAATTTCAAAATGGCGCTGATTTTTAAAAATTTTGGTGCCAGTTTCCTGTTTTGTAATCCCAGGGAGCCCCGTCGTGGGTCATACGGAACCGTATCAAAATCTTGCATAGTTCTACACTTGTTGTCTTTTCAATATTCGCCATATAATTTGGTATGAAAAAAAATATTACGCCATCTTTAATTGTTTTTCATTTCGCTTAATAGACCCCCCCGTCCTGATCATCTCTTGCCAAGAAACCACACTTCCATCTCTTATACTGTCCGAGATAGACACTGACGAAATTTGTATGGCAGCCTTCTTGAATCCACCATTTTTGAGATTTTTTTAACTCACCGCCAATTGGATGAGGTTTCCAGTGACATTTCTTCGAGCACCCCCCACCTATCTTCAATACCCTCACCGTGCCTTTTACCCGTCTCCGAAATCCTCAATCATCAGCTGTCTCCATATTTTTTTTCAAGTTATATTTTCTGACTTTTATAAGAAGCCATGTTACCATCGGCCTGCCTGCACACTGCCTCAAAAAAGTGATCGAAATTTTCAAAAACACAAAAAGAAGACAAAATGGCCGCTGCCTTGTTTCACAGAAACATTTTACTTAATTGTATAAATTTCCCTTGAACCACAGGATATACCGTTCCTGATGACGTTTAAAGTTTTCATCTCGCTCGCACCCAGCCGAAATGATAGCCCCTGAAAAAAGACCATGTCGAAAATCACTTTTTCTTTGATAAATTCCAGTGTTGCCAGACTTCAGCGACGAAATCTCCCGAATATCATTCGTACAAGTGGGACACGTGGTTGCTCGTACTCGAATTTTGCAAAAAATACGTATTTCGTTTTTAATTTTTGGGGTAAATCTTGAAATTTTCCCGAGAAATGGGGTAATTTTTTTTCCCCAATCCATACCTCGAGTTTGTGCAAACAATCTCCCCGTAGAAGTCGAAACGCTCCGACGGTGCCAACTGCGAGAAATTTGAATTTTAAAATTGCGTTTTTTCGTAACTCAAACCGAACGGCCACCGTGACAGCCGCCATCTTGAATTTTTAAAAACCACCCCCATTCTGTCAAAATACAGGATAATAGTACAGTGAAAAAGAAAAAAACATTATGCTAGACCACGCCGTTTCGTATCTGTGGCGCCGCGGTTCGAGGTCGAAAAATCAAAAATTTGAAAACACTACAGCTCGGCCGCCATCTTGTTTTTCCAATTTTTTCTACTTTTTCTGTTGACCGTTTCCTAATTTTTTCAATCATTGCGAGTTGTAACGGAATCGGTTGGAAAACAAGAGTTGCAAGAATCACGTCAGCCGCCATCTTGTTTTTCCGAAATGTCATAACTTTTCCCTACTCGAACCCCCCACCAGAACATATCTCCCTTACATCATTGGTATCGTTTTCTGTCTCTTTCTAGGAGAACAATGATGTCAATGTTGTCATTTTAGTTTAGAGACTTTCCACTACAGAATTGGCCACATTTTCATAGTAGGTATTTTGACGAAAATGGATGCTTGCTAGAAGGGATGCTTGTTGATTGCAGTTACAAAAAACCACCATCACGAAACGGCACAAACGAGGATGTAAAAAGATTAACAAAGATTTTTAAAGATATGGATTATAAAGTTACCTGTCATGAAAACATGGATCACGGCGAGATTATAGACAAAATCATAGAAAGTAAGTTAAGTATTCCATAAGCTACATTTCTCAATATGAACATGTGTACTAGGTACTATTAAAAGGAAACACTGATTAACCACATTATTATTTATTCCATAGTTTATCTCTCAAACCTAAATACGTCCACCATTGTGCCATTTCCCATCGATTTCCATAGATTATTATTTAATACGTATACTGTTAGGGTGCTTAAAACCGCTCATACAGGGGTATACACTTCATACATAATATTACATATTACTTCACGGTGAAACAACATGGAAACCTATATGGAAACAACCTTTTCTTTGATACGTTGCATTTGCAGTGTAATGGACTTTTGCATCATGAACGCCCACTATGGGTGGGCTTATTGTACATAAGTAATGTTAGTTTTAATTTAAATTAAATTTTTAGTTTAATAGGTATCTATTCTACTTACCTATATAATTAATTACCTACCTATTGTTTTATTGTTAATAATTTTAGTTAATTATCTTAAGCATAATTATCACATTACGTTACTTATTAATTTGTACATATGTACTAATTATTAATAAAGTTAATTATGGATTGGAAACGATTGAAGCAAATGGTTTCAGTTAGCAAGCAGGACCATAAAGCAACATCATGTCTGTGCTTTGTGTTTTTAACACATGGTCTGAAAGGAGGAGATCTCTTTGCTGCCGATCGACCTTATCAGTTCAGAGATGTGACAACTTTGCTTGAAAATGGCCATCCAAGTCTCGTCGGTAAACCGAAGATATTTTTTGTTCAGGTAGGTATTTGCAACGACAATTATTATTTTATTCAAAGCTTTCTATTCTAATTCTTCCCTTCACCATCTATTTCGTGGTCTTACCGTCACTAAACTTTTACTTTAATTGCTCACTACTGAAGTGCGATTGAACACTACCTAACCGATAAAGTGTGGCTGGATACTGGGCAGAACACTTTACACTTTACAGACTGCATAATTATCTGCATGCACCAAATTTTGAAGAGATGGAACTTGATGGACATAGTTCAATAGTAAATTGTAGGTACACCTACAATATGATTTTTTATATTGAGGGGATGGAACCCGAGTTTTTATGAGTTCATGTTAAAATCAACGATTCCAGAAAATTCTTGAAAAATAATCAATTCTTTATTTTACATTTTAATAAATAAACATTTTTTTCTAGAATTGAATGCAGGTTTAGACTACATAGAATTATTGTATATTTAAGGGATGTTCAACAATAAAACGACAGAATTAAATAGTTAAAACATTTTGCAACAGGCTTGTAGAGGCGATCAGACTGACAGTGGACGAAGGATGGCAATTGATGGACCGGAAGTGTCGATTAATATTCCCACGCACGCGGATTTTCTTGTTTTATACTCAAGTGTGGAGAGTAAGTTAACTTTTAAATGTTAATAGGCCTATTATACCGCATTTTTCACAGGGACCCTTTCGCAGATTCAGTGTAGTGTAATAAGGTTCAGGGAGTAAGGGTCCCTGTTTAGGGAGAACGAGTGGTCCCGGTCTGCCTAACTGCCTGATCGCTCTGCAGTCCGGGTAGTGTAATAACATTCAGGGCGGTTAGGGACCTCAGTTGTCGCACAACCAGCTTAGAGAGTAGTTGTCTCTATGGCTCGCGCGTGCATTTTGTCAATATATCGTGTACTAAACTGTAATATAGAATAGTATGGCAATTTACTATAATATATGAACAACTAGCTACTGCCCGTGACTTCGCCCGCGTGTATTGAGGTTTTTTTGGTTCCCGCGGGAACTCTTTAATTTTCCGCAATAAAAAGTAGCCTATATGTCCTTCTCCGGGACGTAACCTACCGCTGTACCAAATTTCATCAAAATTGTTAGAATAGATGGGCCTTGAAATCGTAGCATATACAAATATTATTAACGCAATCCACGCGGACAAAGTCGCGGGAATCATCTAGTTTATAATATTAGTATGGATACTACTTTTTTTGCATCGATAGCATGGGTGCCATAATCAGTAAACGATAATAAACATACTAAGATACACGTCCAACTCTCTTGACGTTCTCGTTCATACTGAGTTAGGGCCCGGTAGTCAGTGCAGTGTAATAGCGACGCCAAAACTTAACGCCCACGCCAACCGTTCCCACAGGGCGCGGTGAAAAGTGCGGTGTAATAGGCCTGTAAGTACTTTGCAATTATTTACTGCCCCTCCCGTGCACTCGCATGTTTCGATGACGATTGACATAAGTAGTAAAATTTTAAAAAAAACGTTCTGTTCGTGTTATCCAGGGAAAGTTCCTAGCCATGGTTCCTAGTAACTATTTCAGAAGAAACGAAAAGCGATTAAATTCACCTGTTGTCAGTCGTCGCATAGGTACAAAATTTCAGTTCCGTTGCTTCCTCGTTGACTGTTAACTTTTGGTACATTAAAATATGTAGGTAATAGCCTAGTTTATTTAAAAGATCGGTATTAGCTATGAAGTGAGCATTCGATATGATTACATGTGTTGATGTTTATCTACCTTCGTAATTCGTATGTTATTTTACAGATTTCGTGTCTTATCGAAATAAAGATGGCTCCTTCTTACTTCAAGAACTCTGTGACGTCATAGAAGAGTATCATAAAGTTTGGGATATTTTGCACATTATTACACTAGTGCACAGAAGAGTTGCATACTACAGAACGACTCATGCTCCAGCAATACCCTCAATACACGAAAAAAAGCAAATGCCTGAGACTCGATATTCTTTGACAAAATTATTTAAGTTTTAGTCTTGAGTTTTAGTTATTATAAGTCCGACTTGCACAACCCTTTCTGAACTGATTTACTTTTTTAGAGTTCCGTGGTCAAAGATTTTTGCCCTGTCCGTCCCTTTTATTTTTGCCATGTCTGTCCGTACGTTCGTCAACCGTCTGTCCGTCCGCGGCTTAGCTCAGAAGCTGTTAGTACTAGAAAGCTGTAAGAATTTGGCATAATACATATTACTCACCCCGACCAAGTTGTAAAATAATATTTGGAAAACCTTTTTTTTTAGATTACTAGAACTTACCACCCCTACGCATAAAGTGGGGAAGATTTTTCTTCTCGTTTATCCTGTAGTGTGGGGTGTCATTGGATAGGTCGTTCAAAAATATGGGTGTCGGAACTTCCAACTGGGAACACCATATTTCGATTCAGGGATCCGAATCAGAAATATTTAGCTATATAGTGCTATTTCTTTAGAGCCAAGTGTCTCCCCGGCAAGCAAAACCGGTTTGGTAAGTGAAAAAATTTTCATGGCACTATTTTAATATAACGACTATGAAAAGAAAACTATCACAGCTAAGTAGGCTTAACAAGTTTACGAGTAATAGTCGACCAACATAATTTTATCCCGCGACTTCGTCCGCGTGGATTAAGGTTTTTGATTCCCGCGAGAACTTAGAATTTTCCGGGATAAAAAGAGGCCTAACTAACTATGTCCTTCCCCAAAATACCTATATTAAAAAGAAATATGATCACTTAAGGAGTTCCTATGACCACCTCCTAGCTCCATCACGAGACCCTGGGCAGCATCTAGGTACAAACATTCATATCACAACACATCTAAATAAGTTAGCTTCGCGTAAGATTTTTCAGGATTGTAACAATGGGTCACAAACCACAGACTACTAGCACAGTAAACAGATACAAAATCTGTGTTACTAGTCACTATGGCTACGATATTAAGTTGCCGCATTATATGAGTCATTGTAAATAGGAAGGGCGGTATCTAGTCTAGCGGAGCGAGACAAATCCTACATTTATGCTTATATGTAAAATATAAATACGTGTCGCGAGGATGATACAGACGTGGGACGCAAGGCAACATGCATACACCGCCCCGCAACCCCGCTACGATCTTTGATTATATTATATGTGTCACCGTTAGATTGTAAAAACCGTTAGATTATAATCGAACTCGCGAAATTCTAAACTGTCGAAAGATTAGAATTTAACCATTGACGTAATAATACTAGTATTATTACGTCAATGAATTTAACGCATTATTTTTCGGTAGATTGTCTTATCTGTTAGGTATATCAACTCGATAGAACCTAAGTGCCCGATAGAATCTAAGGCCTGAAGCCGGGCACTACCTGGTTATTTATGTCGAACCCTAACCTAACCTACAAGAAAGAGACAAGAAAGCGTAAATAAAATGAATATTTCAAAAATTGACACTCAGAACATTGAACAGTTTACAATCTTTCGACAGTTTAGAATTTCGCGAGTTAGATTATAATCTAACGGTTTTTACAATCTTACGGTGACATATATAAGAGAGGATAGGTATGTTCCATTTTACTCAATTATAGTTATATGATGCATTTTATTATTAAAACATGTAAAACTATGTTTTGACTCTTCTTACTTACTAAAAGCTACGTTATCAGAACGAGTCAGGTGTATTATATTATTGCGTGAACGTGTCGCGCAATAGTCACATGACGTCATCAAATTTAGCAATTGAAGCCAATTTTTTGCTAATTACAAATGAATTCTTAGAAGTCCTAATTAATGTTTCAAATTTAGGGGCACAAAGGAAAGCTGCAATAAATAATTTTTAAAATTAGTCTATTTTTATTATTCATATTATCACGTCATTCAGTAACATTTTTTCCATAATATCTAGATATTTCAACTAATATTATGAAACGGTTTTGTTTGTAAGATTTACATTGAAGTGATAATAATATTTTATACTAATATTATAAACCCGAAATATTGGGTTTATGGATGGATGGAAGAGATAGATTATAGTCTGGAATAACACATCGGCTAATTTTTATCCCGGAAAATTACCGCGGGAACCAAAAAACCTCAATTCATGCGGGCGGAGTACGAATACTAGTGTTTTTCATAATATTATGTTTAATTATTTATTAATTTTATTTGTGATAATTTTATATCGATTAAATAAGTATCGATATAATCTAACCCCCAGCTTAAGCTCCGCCCATACGCCATTTTTACTTACCGGAAGCTTTAATTAAAATATGATGTTTCCTAGCCTTCTCAATATATTTTAACAAAGCCTTAGGTACCCTTTTTATAATGACACACTGAGCCTTACTGAGCGTGACACAGACCACAAAGACATGCCGATGTCTGTGTTGTGACCCAAGGCTCAGAAGGGCTGGAACCCAGAGCCGTAAAACCAGTAAAAAAAAAAAGATTACTATGCTCGACCACTGACCAGCCACCATAGAAATAGTATGTATATTTGTATGAATATACATACTATTTCTATGCCAGCCACCGACTTAAAAAAAAAGGGTTTACAAGCCGTTTTTGATTTTGTTAATTCGATTTATTTACTGAAGAAACGTTTACTATTTACAATGTTTTATTGTTTTTGCTTAGTGCGGCAGAACTCAGGATTATCCAGTGGCTTATAGTTGATCATTTATTTTTAATATTAAAATGGAGTGGAAATGGATTTTGTTTGTAAACGCATTGTTTGTAATATGTAAGAGTTCACGTGTTACCGTTTATCAAGGGGATACTCTACCTCATCATGAAAAATGTGAACCCATAACAATACAATTTTGCCAGCAGATACAGTATAATCAGACGATATTTCCAAACTTGCTGAACCACGCTAAACAAGAAGATGCTGGTTCAGATGTTCATCAATTCACACCTCTAATAAAAATTAACTGTTCGCCGGACTTGAAATTTTTCTTATGTTCTGTGTTTGCTCCAGTGTGTACAATATTAAACGCCCCTATTCCGCCTTGTCGTCACTTATGCGAATCAGCTAGACACAATTGTGATGAATTAATGATACATTTTGGATTTGAATGGCCTGAGGAATTAGAGTGCTCAAGATTTCCAGTGGTGACAGATGAGAACGTTATATGTGTTGGTGATAATAATGTGACTCACGAATCTTATAAAGCTACGGAGACCAAACTTCCAAAGGTTGATTATAAGTTCAACAGTGACAGAGACCCTACAAAATTACAAGGTGCTAAAGACCTCGGATTTGTTTGTCCAGTTCATTTCAAAATACCCAAAAATTTAGACTTGGAGTATTCCCTAAGAGTTGGGGGTAAAATTGAATTTGATTGTGGGGCACCATGCAATGGAATGTTTTTCAGTGAAGAAGAAAAGAATTTTTCTAGATTTTGGATTGTTATTTGGGCCACTTTGTGTTCATTTAGCTGTTTGTTTACTGTATTGACTTTCCTCATAGACACTGATAGATTTCGTTATCCAGAGAGGCCTATAATTTTTCTGTCAGTTTGTTATTTAATGGTTGCTGCAGCTTATGTAATGGGATGGGGTGCAGGAGACAGTGTCAGTTGTCAGGGTCCCTTCCCATCAACAATTAGTGGGACAAGACTCCCTAACATCTCAGTTATCACTCAAGGAACTAAACATGAGTCATGCACAATACTTTTTATGATTGTATATTTCTTCAGTATGGCATCTAGCATTTGGTGGGTCATTTTGACCCTCACATGGTTTTTAGCAGCTGGTCTTAAATGGGGACATGAAGCCATAGAAGCTAATTCGCAATATTTTCATCTGGCAGCTTGGGCAGTTCCTGCAATTAAAACTATATCAATATTGGCTATGGGAAAAGTGGATGGTAAGAAACATATATTTGGCTAATTGTGTTGAACACAATCTCTGAAATAAAATAAATTATCAGATTTAAATCTGCTGTCCCCTTTGAATCTCATGAAAGGCATAGCAAAATATTAAGAGCTGTCATTTCAGTTAAGACTTTGAGACAATAAAATCATCCACATTATTTTACTATTTATTTATCAGTAACAGTGTCTATTGACTAATGATGTCTTTGTCCACAGGTGATGTATTGTCTGGTGTATGCTATGTTGGGCTTTGGGATGCAGAAGCTCTACGAGGGTTTGTGTTAGCACCATTGTGTGTTTATTTAGTTTTAGGCACAATATTTTTGTTTGCTGGTTTTGTTTCACTTTTTCGTATCCGAACAGTCATGAAACATGATGGTACTAAAACTGATAAATTGGAAAAATTAATGATACGCATAGGGATATTTGGTGTATTGTATACAGTCCCAGCACTAATTGTAATTTCATGTTTATTTTATGAACAAGCTCATTTTGACAGTTGGATGGTGACATGGCACAGTGACATGTGCTCAACACCACTTTATTCTATTCCATGCCCATTCAAACACCAGGAAATGGAGAGGCCTAAATTTGAAGTGTTTATGATAAAATATCTCATGACAATGATTGTTGGCATCACATCAAGCTTTTGGATTTGGTCTGGTAAAACGCTTGTTTCATGGCATCAATTTATTGATAAAATACAAGGTAGACGTGTTGAAGCATATGTTTGAAATTGTTTTCTTAAATGAATTAATTAAATTAAACTTTAAGGCTTAAAATGTTGTATGCAATCTCTAAAGTAAATCAAAATGACAGCATTGCATTTATTGCTATCCCTTTCATAATACTTCCTGCAGAACTAGATTTAGAGCTGTCATTTTAGTTTAGAGACTGTGCTTCACAGAATTGTGTTGCATGCCTTGTCGATCCGTTGCTCCGATGTGGTGTGATTGAAGGACAAACAAACCAACTTTCGTATTTATAATATTAATTATGTATGATGGTTGACCACAATGTCTGTATCTGCAAATGCAAATCCAATCCTCAATTATTCAAGTATTATTGAAAACCTACCTTTATCAGGTTTCATTAGTTTGATTACTATAGGAACAATAAATCAAAGATTGCTATTAATAGAGCAATCCTGCAGTAATACTTGGAGATACTCCAAGTATCATTAAATGAAATTTATTGTTAAAAACAATTTGTATCACAACCATGTCAGGAATCATGAAGTAAGAGAAAAAGATTTGTGTCCCCGCTCTTCCTCGATCACTAAGAATATTTTTAACAAACATGCATGCAGCTTCACCACCATATCAACCCTACCACAACTCAGTTGTGATCACTTGGAATCAGATATGATTTAGTCTACCTACCACTTTGGCCAAATCTGCTTAGGCAGACTTCATACAACTCAAATATAATGATCTCTCAGGCATGTAGGCAATTATAAAGCAATTAGAATTGCAAGCCTGGATTTGAAGCTCTGACCTCCTCTGTAAATGAAGTCGGTCTTAACTACTTAGCATCATTGCATTTTAGTTATGTACAATATATTTAATATTATTTTGGAACAACTGAACTTAATTTAACGAATTAAAAAATACGACTGCTCTGCCATATTATTTTTTGGAGTTAACCTCCCTAAGAAGCGATTTGCATATAAAGCCTTTGGAATCTTATTCACGTTTTTAGTAAATGATATTTTTTGTGAATCACTGGATATTGAACTATAGTGTTATATATTTTTGGAATCTACTTAACATTTTCTAGATGATGATTATATAGTTGATCTTATTTTCGATTTTTTTTTCAACTTTAGTCTTTAATGCGGGATCATTGTCACCCCATCAATTTTTTTTTAAATTTTTCTAGCATAAGTCACCCGGAATAAGCTAGGAATTCTAACGATACCTCATTTATTAAAATCAGTTCAGGTGTATAGAAGTTACGGTGGAATATACAAACTCACATACATACGTATGTTCATGTATGTATATACATACATGAACCTTGAAAACAATATACTCCTTTTTTCAGGCAGTCGTATAAAAAGTGGTACAATTTATGTGATTTGATAAGAGTTAGCTTCTATCAAATGGCATAAAATCTTGTTTATAACGTTTTTGAAGTAAGTATATTTAGTTTTACTACTATAAACCTTCTGTTTTATCTTATTTTTTTACTTAAAATATTTAATTAAATGGCTGATAAAAATTTAAATAATCAAACTTTTACATTTTTGTATTTTTAAAAAAGTTAGTAAATAAGTATTGCTCTTTTTATTTAAGTTTCATCCGACCTCAAATGGCATAAAATCTTGTTTATAACGTTTTTGAAGTAAGTATATTTAGTTTTACTACTATTAACCTTCTGTTTTATCTTATTTTTTACTTAAAATATTTAATTAAATGGCTGATAAAAATTTAAATATTATCAAACTTTTACATTTTTGTATTTTTAAAAAAGTTAGTAAATAAGTATTGCTCTTTTTATTTAAGTTTCATCCAACCTTACACAATTTTTTTTAAAGATCTCTTGAGATTATTTTTTTAAGGCTGAAATTGTAAATATAGTCATTCTCTTAATCTAATAATATGGATAACTATTGTATAAAATCTCTAAACCAAAATTAATTGACCGGTCTTTATTCTCAGGCATAGAGCTTAAAATAATCACATTACATATTGGTTCAGATTACATGTAGATAATTAAATGGACTGTAGCCACAGTATTAGAATAATTTTAGTCAATAAGTTAAGCGTCATAAATGTACCTAGATATTAAATCATATTTTTGTATTTAAAAATCTATCATTCCAGAAAACTCCCTGCAATAAAAACAACGGCCAAGTGCGAGTTGGTTGGACTCGCGCACCGAGAATTGTGTACCTCGGAAAAATTAGGTTTTTAATTAGTATACCTATAAATAATGAAGATGGTGCTACTAGCATTGACTTGTATGTATGTATGTATGTATGTATATACTTATAGGTCAATGGCTAATAGATATGGATAGAATATGGTAAACTAGCTGATGCTTGCGACCTCGGTTTAAGTTTTTTGATTCCCTTAGGGAACTCCTTAATTTTCCGGGACAAAACTAGGTAGCCTGTCACTCTCCATGTCAACTATACCCGTGCCAAAAATCACGTCGACCCTCACCGCGATTGCGTAACTTCATCAATTATTGTTACAGTATCAATTGTTGTGATTGGCTGAATTTATGGTATTCTTGCTGCGTCAAAGGATTTTGTCCAATAGTGGAAGAGTGTTAACCAATCAGGTGATTGCGATCGTTATACTGTAGCTGTCATTTTTAGCTGGTCGCCCTGCCGTTACGGCGTGATTGAAGGACAAACAAACACACGTTCGCATTCACAATATTAGTATGGTTTGCCCACACGGACACGAGGGTTGTAAACCTACCGTATGTAACCCAAAAAATGAACCCTTGCTGTCTTTATGAGCTTGCGTCACTTAAAGTAGCCCCGAAAAACTTATCCGGTGACAGCGTCGCTAGTAGCAATAAATGAAAAATAAAATAAAAACAAAAACTGAACAGGCATAAAATTAGCACCATTTTTGGTCACCAGGTCAGTTATGTTTGTGGGACTATAATTTAGCTTTATAAGCTTCTAATAGAAGTAAAGACGATAGGTACTGTAAGCCCACTTATCATTTTGGGCATATAGATTTATATCGTCTAAGTCGGCGTTTGTGATTTCTAATATTATTTTATTAATTATATACAACCTCTCAGAACAAACCTCATTCATCGTGTCAGAATTATAGCGACATCTAGTGAATGTTCGAGGAAGTTACTTTTTGCTAGTCTAGGTCATGTTGTTATGTTGATTATTAATTAATATTCGACTGTTGCTATCGTTCAGCTTTATTTAAATTGTTTTTCTATTATTTATAAATATCCTAGATTAAATATTATTAAAGTTAGTTATTAATAATATTTTATTAGCATTATGAATTCGTAAACTGTATTTGAATTTGGCGCCAACAAGTTACGACAGATTGTCTTTTGTTTTTATTTATGGCATTGTGATGGTAATCGTGTGAGTTGTGACTCGAAGAAGTGTAAAATATAGAAAATGTTATCGTATTGCTGGTTTTTACTTAAAGTTCCCATTATCCTGAAGCTGTGGCTACAGCTTCAGAAGTGGGATACCAGGAAAATATACTTTTTTCTGTTCCACGCCAACGACGTAAAGTGTAAGTAACGCGTACATCCGACATGTTTTTTTTCTTTCCATCTCGGTTTATCCTCAAAGTAATTTACATCTTTACATTATCTTACGAAGTAAACATACAGTCTACGATGGTAAAAACGAATTTATGTTGAAGTTATTGGCCGATTACCACTATCATCAAATTAAATATGTACTTCTTAACATTTTAACGTTAGTATACCTAGGTGGTCTAAGAAAAGAACACAAAAGAAATACTACAAATACAAGAGTGTTGTACATAACGATAATTGCAATGCATATTGCAATTATTAAGCTACATGATAAGATTTATTAGCCAGTTTAAAATATACCCATTAGAATAGAAAAATCTTTATTGAACTATATTCACATAATGTACAAATTTTATCAAAAAGTTAAAAGTAAATTAAGTTACATCATATCAGAAATTGTTAGTTTGTAACTATCAGTGCAACGCTGATTTTCAATGACCACTTTTAGATGCGAATGCCAATGGCATAACCTTAATATTGTACTAGCAGATTCCCGCGAATTTGTCCGCGTTAAAAAAAATTATTTAAAAATTCCCACTGGAACTCCCTAACTTTTCGCATTAATACATAGACTATGACATAATATAATGTGGCTTTATATTCTATTGGTACCAGAATTTTCAAAAATTGGTTCAGTAGATCCAGAGACCCTACAACATCACAGACTTTACTTCTTTATAATATTAAGTATAGATTTTTGGCACAATATGAGAATAATTTATGTTAATTTATAAGAAAAGTTTAATAAAAAGAAAATTGAATCAGATATTGGTATTGTAAACTTTCAAATTTTTTGTTGCACTATCCCGCTCCTTTTTAAAGTTCTTTTAAGAAAACAGGTTGTCTGGAGGAAATCAATTTTGGTGATAAGACTACCCTTACGCACGCATTATTTTCCGTTTTTATTTTTGCTTATCAGTTATTTCTATGTTTTGTGTGGCAATAAAGAATTTATCGGTCTATTTATCTTTTAAAGTTTGACCAGAATAATTTATTATGGGCAAGGAACGGTAGGCTTAATATTTTATTGTTGCGAATGAGATTTCTAAGCTGAAATTTGTCAGTTTCAGCTTCGAAGGAGAGAAAGAAATTATTTTTCGGGAAACCAAGGGTATGGCGAGTGGCCATACCGAGGTTGAGAATAATACAAATAATAATCGGCTTGATGGAGGTCAGGTCAGGAGAAAAAACATTATTATTCGGGAAACCAAGGGTATCGCGAGTGGCCATACCGAGGTTGAGAATAATACAAATAATAATCGGCTTGATGGAGGTCAGGTCAGGAGAGAAATACATTATTATTCGGGAAACCAAGGGTATCGCGAGTGGCCATACCGAGGTTGAGAATAATACAAATATAATCGGCTTGATGGAGGTCAGGTCAGGAGAGAAAAACATTATTATCCGGGAAACCAAGGGTATGGCGAGTGGCCATACCGAGGTTGAGAATAATACAGATAATAATTGGTTTGATGGAGAGCGTCAGCTATGAAATGAATTTCAAAGGAGAAAAATATGGACAGATTTCTTCGTTCAACTCGAGGTTGTTCGTCTAGCGCTAATTCAATTAATTTAATTATAATATTATCTTATAGAAAGAAGCGAAATTAGGAATTACGATGTTACTAATATAAAGTTATAAAAATTGTGAAATACTAAAATTATAAAGTGATATGTCAAGTATATAACAGTACAATTTCCGAGATAGGTTATTAGGGTAATCTGAAACAGTAAAATGATTTGTCGCACAACCACTTTAGGAGCTTTCTTTAAAAGAGATTTGTCGGTAGTTGTTTTTTGTATATTTATGTCCAGTTTATTATAAAGGAGAATGACCAAAAGTGGGCTGTTGTTGCGTCTTAATGAAGTTAACGGTAAAACATTGGAAATATACTCAAGATTATATAAGATTATTATCATTGTGTAAGGCGAATGTAGTGTTTGTCTGAGACTCACAGAATATAGGTCATTTATTTCATGTGTGTAGGAAAGCATATTATGGTAGAATAATAATAATATTATTTTCATAAAAGAGTGTAACAAAATTATATAGCTGTCCCCTGCCCTCTATGCTATGATAACCTGTACTGCAGAGGGTAGTTCCTTCCAGTGATACAGGATAATATTTCTAAAAACTAATTACTTATTTATGGTGTAAAAAAAAACTGAGCATGTCTGTGTCATGTGTGAAGTGCATGCAATGCAATTTAAAAAAAATATATATATATTCAATTGCGTCGTAGCTCTTAGTCAGGTTTAAGGAGACTGTTCAGATTTGTATGGGGCATAGGCCAAGTCTTGTACAAGCAGAGAAATGAAGAAAAATAAAATACTAGACCAGTTTTTATTGGTCAAATCTATGAATTCGGCTTATTATTTCAGTGGTAAATTATTTAATCTTTCCAAGTTATGGAACACTAAACATGAGTGGACAACAAAGGCGGATTCATATTTTTTGACGTTTTCAAAAGAAAAACACTGTCAGAAATTACATTGAAGGTTGCCATCTTGGAAATGTATCGAAAACTTGAAATACATTTTTATTTTTTTGCTCGTTATTTATTTTACTGTTCTAAATTATTATATTTTTAATAAAATCTATGTATTTTCCCTCTATTCATGGGAGAGTCTACAAGAGTAGGCCTAAAATGTACCTTTCCCTTTATTATTATTTTTCTTTCAAAAGAAATATCCCTGTTAATTCTAATGAATACATTAAATGCATACTAATAAGAGTTGAATTCAAATTGTGAGTGAACAAAACTTGTGTTAGTAACTGATATTGTAAATTTTATTACTCTTTTATAATTATTTATAGTGCAGTGATCAAATGATTGTGGAAAACGTAAAATTATTGAATTTAAATATTGTTAATGAACGTTGAGTAGATTGCGCTCTTTATATAAGTTATCCGTGGGGTACTTATCTAAATGTTTAAAAAAAAAATGTAGTAAGGTTCTGTGCGCTCGTTCTAACTGAAGTAAAAACGTTTTTCCAACCCCACCCCATGCACAGATACAATATGGGTCATGATCGGAAGCCACAGCGACTTATAAACCATTATTGTTGTCTCAATAGGTGCAATATCTCTTTGATTTCTGAAAAAAAAATTGGAAAAAACTTTATTATAGTTCTTAATTTTATTATAGGTATTCTGAATACGAGCTGACCATTTAAGATGTATCACTAAGGTTATGCTAAGATATTTTGCAGTTGCCTCTTTAGATAAGACTAGCAGTTCACCCGAGCTTCGCACGCGTATCACTAATCATCATAATAGTCCATACCCAATTATAACCAGTAGGCACTGGGCAGCACATCAGGTTTTACATTAGCAAACAAATCTTTCCTCTTTAAAATATTAGTTTAGATTAAATGAGTGGGTAAGAATAACCATTCTGGAAAGTACTTAATTAAAGAAGAACATGTGTATCCTCATAGTTACTCGTAGGAAAACAATCATAGATGTGTAATAATAAAATTAAAACTATAAGAATCTTATTATCATTTGATCAAATGATGGTGTTCTCACCTTTGAGAATGTTGAAATTGTTACCAATTACACTTATAGAACTTTGAGTTAAGAGTAAGCAAATGTATCATGTCATTGGTCACACGAAGTTAAAATTTTCACTAATTGGTACCTAAAGATTAACTGGCATTGAGTTGCATTGGGTTGATCAAAATAAGTAAGGGAAAAGTCATTAACTGAAACTCTCAGTGTAATGCTGGGAAACTAGTAAATTCAGATTAAAGAACAATTATTGTTAACTTAAAAATTTGAATATTTTTAAAACTATATTCATATAAAGATTTAAGATTATAAATATTGTACATCATTGTGGTAAGTTATGATAATAATTAATAATTTTATATGTGTAGCTTTTATTGTATTTAATAATTAAGTAATCTGTGGTTAACACAGTTGGTAGCTATATTCTGTTTGTTTAATGCCCTGCGTGCTACTGTTTGTTAATCAGAATAAATAAAAATTAAAATAAACAGTGATGTTCACAAAATTTGCATGGTTGGGAAACTTTTGTTGTATGTGAAACATGTCAATTCAATTGCTTCAAACTGTTGCTACAATTACATTCATCTGAGATAAATTTTATGGAGAAATATACTTAATGAATTGTGTCAGGGTTAAAAAACCGATCTTTACTTATCAGTTGATGTTCTGTAATGTGAAAAGACGATGTTGCTCTTGTCACTTATAATATAACCTTGTTATCTGAAACTCTACTTGGTTAAGGTTTTTAATGACAGTGCTCTAACATCACTGTTTTATGCTATAAATACCAACGATAATACTTCTAATGGAAGTGTAGCATCAGCTGTTAGGTACAGTTCGGGAACAAAGTTCTAGGTAGTGTGTTCAAACTGTTAGGATTAGTAGGAATTGAAAGAGGCATTAATTTTGTCCTATACGGCTTTGTGTATTCCAGAGTGGCGATACTGTTCTATGGTACTCGGTAATGGAGTCTGGCTCAGATTCTAGGAAAGTGAATTGCTAAATAAAAGTATAACTAAATGGTTAATTGATATTCCTTCTAATATAACAAATCATCAAAGATTTTTATTTCAAATGTAAAAAAAAAATAATTAAAATATAACATAAACACTGCATTCTACAGTAAGAATTATTATGCAATGGGTTTAATAAGCTGTCAAATCCGCTTAAAGATGAAACAATGTCGCTTTATGTACTGAAACGTAAACTTATTGAGTATCTTTTATATCATAGTTTTTACAGTGTGGCTGAATACCTCTAAACAGATAAATTTGATTTTATTATTTGACTTTCATGGATTGACATTGTTGTATTTCGAGTAATTGTAATAAGTGACGTTGTTCATAATTAACATATTGTGACATCAGACACGTAATAACATTATAATATAAAAATTATATTGAAAGTAAAAAATTAATAACTGGATGAACTTTCTTAGTAAAATAACGTTGTATAAATGAAACATTATGTATCTACTTTATTATATTGCATGTCATATATTGAAAGTATTTGGATGTAAGTAACTATATTATATTAAGACCTTATGAAAACTCAAATTTGCAATGTCAAGATAATTAGTTAAATACTTTAATTCTTAATATAAATTAAAAAGAACTTCTAGTTTGCTCGTTGGAATGAGTTAGTCTAGTTGATTGTATAATGTTTTAATTATTTATTAACATAAATTATAGATTTTGCATCTCAGAGCGAAGGGACTCGCTCATCACAGGAAGGCCGAGCTGTAAGCCCACTTATCATTTTGGGCATATAGATTTATATCGTCTAAGTCGGCGTTTGTGATTTCTAATATTATTTTATTAATTATATACAACCTCTCAGAACAAACCTCATTCATCGTGTCAGAATTATAGCGACATCTAGTGAATGTTCGAGGAAGTTACTTTTTGCTAGTCTAGGTCATGTTGTTATGTTGATTATTAATTAATATTCGACTGTTGCTATCGTTCAGCTTTATTTAAATTGTTTTTCTATTATTTATAAATATCCTAGATTAAATATTATTAAAGTTAGTTATTAATAATATTTTATTAGCATTATGAATTCGTAAACTGTATTTGAATTTGGCGCCAACAAGTTACGACAGATTGTCTTTTGTTTTTATTTATGGCATTGTGATGGTAATCGTGTGAGTTGTGACTCGAAGAAGTGTAAAATATAGAAAATGTTATCGTATTGCTGGTTTTTACTTAAAGTTCCCATTATCCTGAAGCTGTGGCTACAGTACGTTTAGTTGCTGACTTGCTGTAGGCTATCTATTACTCAATGTTGGATACTGCAAAATGGAACCAAGAGTAACTTTCATATTCACTTGTACTAGCTTTATATATTATGTCACCGTAAGATTGTAAAAACCGTTGATTATAATCTAACTCGCGAAATTATAAACTGTCGAAAGATTATGAACCGTTCAATGTTCTGAGTGTCAATTTTGGAAATATTCATTGTATTTACGTATTCTTGTCATGTAGGTTAGGTTAGGGTTCGACATAAATAATCAAGTAGTGCGGGTTTAAATACCTATCAGATTACAATCTACCGGAAAATAATTCGTTAAATTGTAATCTTTCGACAGTTTGCAATTACGCGAGTTAGATTATTATCTAACGGTTTTTACAATCTTACGGTGACATATATAATGCCTCAAAATGCCAGATAGCCTTAA
The DNA here is from genome assembly GCA_964035005.1 of Erebia palarica. Lineage (NCBI taxonomy): Eukaryota > Metazoa > Arthropoda > Insecta > Lepidoptera > Nymphalidae > Erebia > Erebia palarica. The sequence continues at coordinate 27,253,147 of OZ035985.1, read as the reverse complement.
AAAGGGATTTTGATTGTCACTATGGAAACACACTAATTGTCAAAAAAGTTTAAAGTAAAGCTAAAAAAAATTACTTTCCATTTGCTTCTACGAGTACCTACCCTCAAATAATTTTATTTATTTTTATGTAAATTTTGGTTTCGGGCCACACAATTTACATGCAATTTGATGTGGAGCATCTGATTTAAATCTTCCTCAAGGCTCTGGCGGTTGCAAAGTTCACCGTCAATGTGAAAAGCCCTATAAAGGGCTTAGCTCAGTCAAAAAAAAGATTTCAAAGAAAAATATGTTGGGAAAATAATAAAACCATAAATTTACAAAATGTATAACTTAAATTTAATCAAGAAAAATAACTTATTTAACTTATAAATGGATAAGCCCTGCCAAACTACTGTACACTCTGATAATATAATTCCAAGAAACTCCACAATTAAAAAATTACATTCAATTAACAATTTCACAAATTATGTCATATTCAAACTGAACTGGTACTTTACCATGGCCTGCACTTGCAATACAAAATTATTAATCATAACTAACATTCTTTACTTTCACTCTCTTACATAAGTATAATTTTATAAAATAATATTAATTCCTTTTAATAAGACTATATAGAAATATGAACCACTTTATGCCCTTGTATATTTACCCCAAATGTGCAGCATAAATACAGAGGCAATAAACAGGAGAGACATCACTAATACTGGAACAGGGCCACTGAAACAAAATTATATTTAAATTACATATTATAAGATAACTTATAATATTAAATTATTATATTATTTTACCTAATGAATTTGGAGGTGACACAAACTTGGGGACACATGAAAAATGAAATGGCAACTAATTTGTGAGCTTATTTATTGTAATTTTGAAGGAATTCTATGCTTACATATAGCTTGTCTCAAATCAAATCAATTATTATGGATAATGTGTTCCTATTAAAAGTTTTATTCAAAGAGACCTACCTTTTATGTAAGCTTAAGTACAAGCGCTAACCTTACGGTCCCAAGTAATAAACGCAAGCCAAACAGATGTTAGTGGCTGTCTGAGAATTTCATAGCCAAAATGTTGGTACATGATTTTTAGACAGTTTAAATGATAGAGACTTTGTACAAATGTATAATTTAAATAAATAAGTAGATTGCTTAATTTTTGCACCAGAAACGAAACTAACGAAATAACATAACACAAAACAAGGGCCCCCTGTTACCTTTGGAGGTGAATAGACATGGGAATTTCATTGATCATAAAGAAAAGAAGTTGGATTCTAATATATTGTTTCCAAAAAATCTCAACACATTAGGAATTAAATATGCCCATTTTCTTTCACATTTACCCAAAATCATGTGATTTGAAATCATTCCAAATTTGAACTCAAAAGAGTCAGTGTAAGTAAAAGAAAACACCTATGTGGGACAAATGATCTTGCCTCAGTATCAAAGAGGAGAATCAGGGTCTTGGACATTTAAGAGAACAGAGGTAACTACATATTGTAAAGGCAGGATGGATCAGCTGTGGAGGTTGACAGCTCACATTTGCCGTGAGGCACAGGAAGTGCTTGAAGGATTTTACATGACACTAAATATTTGCTCGAATCACAGCCTTGCACTGGGAAGTGCAGCGTTGGACGACCTCCCACTAGGTGGATGGATGATCTCAAGCGTGCAGTTCGGAGCCCCTGGAAACAAGCGGCAAAAGACCGTGCTCTGTGACGATCCATGCAGAAGACCTTCGTTCAGCAGTGGACGTCTATAGGTTGAGATGACGACGAAATATTTAACCTTCTAAATTAACAGTATGAACTATGAAATAGAATTTTAAAATTTTATTAAAACTTACACTTTTACACCAGGTGAATCGTCTGTGTAGAAGCGCCACATGCCACCTGATCCAGCACCTGTACTGCGATTTCGAGCTGCTGTTGTGGTTGTAGTTGTTTTACGTTGTCGTACAGTACCACCACTTGAAGACCGCGGGGCAGACGTAGCCTTACTGGGCGATCGGCCTCCTGCTCCTACAGAGGTAGAACTTGGAGCGGGTGGCTAAAATTTTAAATTCTACGTGTTAATCAATGAATATCTCAATATCAATTTATATCCATAGTGAAATTCAGCTTACCATCTTGTTAAAGGGTAAAGATTATTTAAAATATGAGTCAATATATCGAATCACAACATTAAATGACTACAAGAAATAAACAAAATTTTATCGCCAACAAGTTTGAGTTGGCAATCTCTTTGCAACGCGTCCATTGATTATGACACGTTGTCATAAAATGTTGCTACGTACAAAAATTCATTGGCGAGTAGTACTTTTTTTTTATTTAACTGGTTTAACGGCTCTGGAGACGAGTAGTACCAAAGACTCTGCTTTGATTATGCATATTGAAATACTCTATATACTCATACAAAATCAAAGACTCTTTGTACTCTTTGATTTTACTCTTTGATATTTAGGAGAGGATATGTTGCATTTTACTCTATTAGAGTTAAACGATGTATTTTGTTAATAAAACATGTAAAACTGTGATTTGACTTTTCTTACATAATAAAAGCTACGTTATTAGAACGAGACAGGTGTATTATGTTATTGCGTGAATGTGTCGCGCAATTGTCATATGACGTCATCAAATTTAGCTATTAAAGCCAATTTTTTGTCAAATATAAATGGCGTCTTTTGTGCTTCCGGTGTGTCAGTTGTGAATAATTAACTGTTTTTGATTATTTTCATTTGTTATTGCTAAGTTTTATGTAATCAACTATGGTGAAGTGCTCAGTTGTGGGGTGGCGTAATAATAATATTGTAAAACATCCAGGAATTTCATTTCATAGGTGTGTAACAAAGTCGTCTATTTTTTCATTTTGTGGCTACTATTTTAAGTTATTTCGACTAATTATAGCTTAGTTTCTTCTTTACTGAATCCATAACACGTAAATTTTTGTGCTGTCCCTAAAAATTTGGATTATTTCATTAGTTTTGTATAGAGTGTATTTATGATGCGGGGATTGTATTGTTTATAAATAAAATGAATATCGATAAAATTAAAATTTCATATAACTCTTACTGTTTCTAACTCTGAGGGGTAGACAGATGAAATTTAACAGTCAGGTTCTACTTATAATATTGCCAAATTCATTTTAGACTGTAGCGATGATAATCTAGTGATAAAGACACCCGATCTCCGATATGGTGTCGCGTGTTCGAAAATTACAGTGTCTATTTAAGTGGTTTTTGGTCCCTTCATTGCAGTTATTGTGTATAATTTTAACTAATGTTTAACAATTGTTAAGATGGCTGAATGCTATAAACTAACCTGAGTAAAAGCCTACAAAAGGAAGCAGAATATGTAGTCATCATTTCAATGGGAATGACACTTAAAACCGCCAGCGTCTCAAACATGATGCCTGCCCATTTCTACGTATATCAGTAAGAATCTTTACTCAATATTCTTGTTTGTGATAAATTAAAAAAAAAACAATAATGTAAATTTCCCAAAAATGCTTTTCTATAATCCAAATAATAAAATTTTACTATTTCTTTCTTATTGCAGAATTTTTCACCTGGGCAACAGGCAATTCAACCCTTGCAAGAATTGAACCTCAATTTGTGTCCAGAAACTAATAATGATGTTTCTCAAAACAGAATACTTCATACTTCAACCTATTGCAGGCTCCAATATAAGCAGGAGTCCTCGGAATGAAAACGGTTTGGCCATTGTCCACCAAGCTGGCCAACACGAGGGCGTTGCAGCATGATTATATTTTTACTCATCATTTCACCCAGCCAGCGCCCACTACTGAGTAGGAATCTCCTGTTGGAATGCTAAGGGTTCAGCCATAGTCCACTACGCTGGCACATAAGAGGCCCTCCGATCATGAATACCATTTTTTTGAAAAACTACTGCTATGTTTGGTTTTAGATATGCATACTTCTTAGAAGTTCTAATTAATGTTTCAAATATATGGGCACAAAGGAGAACTGCAATAAATAATTTTTAAAATCAGTCTATTTTTATCATTCATATTATTATCACGTCATTCAGTAACATTTTTCCATAATATCTAGATATTCCAACTAATATTATGAAATAGTTTTGTTTGTAACGTTAACATTCAACAGATAATATAAATGACTTGACCAGTAACTGCCCTCCGATTCGAGACAGTGCGCAGGATTTCCGTTTTTACAGTAAGATTTAAAATTACAACCGAAATTACTATGGATTTATTATTCGAAATAAGATCAAGGTTAAAATGTCTAAAAAAAACAATACGATTATTGTTTAAATCTTGAGCATCCGATTTCCTCTTTTAAGCAATACTCCATTTTGTTCTACTCAACGTTCCATTTTATCCATGCCTTATAATAATTTTGCAACCCTACATGAATACCATTTAAGTACTTTAGTCACTATATTATAAGTGATTTATTTTTGATCAATTAAATAGTAATAAAAAGGAAATGTATGTTTTTGTTTATATTTATTTTTGTTAGTTGACAAGCTTCAATGAATCGTGCAATTGATCGAAAGCATTCTCAAATAACCACTACGTTTAAAGGAACGTAACGCCCTCTGGCATTGCATCGTCTGCCATCTGTGGTGTAGTAGTTGAAAAAACTCGCTAACCAAAATGTTTAGCGCCATCTGTTGTCGAATAGTTGAAAAGACTCGCTAACCAAAACGTTTAGCGCCATCTAGTGTGGCAGCAGTACAATTTAGCGTGATTTTTAAAGGAATTACATAATTATTGCAAATATAGTTTTATTATTCCAGTATTATCCTCATCCATGCTTTATCTGAAAACTATAAAATATAAAAATTACAATAATAAAGACATCATTGCTGCGCATTGATTTTTGATCTCCAGGCAAGCTCCCAGAGTTCCGTTGGCCGTTTCCTTTATATTAATATTATAACCGTGAAATATTGGATTTATGGATGGATGGAAGAGATAGATTATAGTCTGGAATAACACATCGGCTAGTTTTTTTTCCGGAAAATTACCGCGGGAATCAAAAAACCTCAGTTCACGCGGGCGGAGTCGCGGGCATCAGCTAGTTCATTATAAATTACGAATACTAGTGTTTTTTAAAATATTATGTATAATTATTTATTTATTTTATTTGTGATAATTTTATATCGATTAAATATAAGTATCGATAATGCCAGCCCTAACCCCCAGCTTAAGCTCCGCCCATACGCCATTTTTACATACAGGAAGCTTCAATTTAAATATGATGTTTCATATCCTTCTCAATTTATCATAGGTATGGAAAAAGTGAAAGTACTTATTTTTTCAAACTTTTTTATTTCTATTATTCGAAGTAATCACCCATGCAATCGACGCATTTTTGCCAACGTATTGGCAGTTTATTGATGCCCTTCTTGTAAAAATCTGCTGGACGGGAGGCAACAAACTCTTCAAAGGCATTTTGTACTGCCTCTCAGGAATTGAATTTTTTACCCACTAAAAAGTTGTCTAAATTTTGGTAAAAGTAATAGTCGGTAGGTGCAAGGTCTGGTGAGTATAGCGGATGAGGGAGAGCTTCCAATCCCAGCTCTTGCAGCTTGGAGACTGTCTGTTGCGCAGTATGGGGTCGCGCATTGTCGTGAAGGAGTAGTGGGGACGACCGATTGACCAAAGCTGGTTGCAGATGTGCAAGCTTCTCCATCATTCTCTCCAGATCTTCACAGTACACATCTGCAGTAATGCTCACTCCGTTTTGTAAAAAGCTGTGGTGAATCACACCCGCACAGCGCACTAGACCACCAAACAGTGACCATCACCTTTTTAGGGGTCATTTTTGGTTAAGGGCATTGCTTTGGTGCTGAACCAGGATCTAACCAACTTGCTGAGCGCTTTCGATTGTCGAACGTAACAATTCGTTTCAAAATTCCTTCATTTCTTTGCCTGTTGAGCACCGCAAGGCAGGTCTCGACGCGTACGTTGCGCTGGCGATCATTTAGGTCGTGGGGCACCCATCTATCAAGCTTTTTTACCTCGCCAATTTATCGCAAATGGATCAATATTGTTTTGATGCTTACATCAAAAGCTGCTGCTAGCTCAGCTGTAGATTGAGTTTCGTCAGCTTTCACAATCGCCTTTAATTCATTATTGTTGACCAAAGTCTCCGGACGACCACGAGCTTCATTTTTCAAGTCAAAATTTCCAGAACGGAACCGGGAAAACCAATAACGGGTTGTGCGTTCGTTTGTACAGTTCTCTCCGTAAACGTTTTTGATGTAACGTGCCGTTTGTGTCGCGTTGGTGCCACAACGGAACTCATATTCCATAATAACACGAATTTTTCAAATATCATAATGATGAAAAATTTTGAAATGTAATGAAAATACAAAGCTAATCAAAAAACAAAAGACTGAGTTTGTAAAGAGAATGTCATGGTTTATATAAAACATAATTAAGGGGCCTTATACAATCAGGCCGCAGCCAACTTTAGGTATATAACTCGCCACACTACAGCATATATCTGTACGCATATATAGCACTACGCTCAACGCTCGATTTTATAGCCAACTAATCAATTTTGTAACTTGAAATATTTGATTATTTATTTACTACATATTATCTATGCCTCCGTGACACATTATTATAGTAAATACTAGCAGACGCACCCCTGCTTCGCTCGGGTGACATTTTTAAAAATTCCTTGGAGGTCGAATTTCCAAAAATCCTGAAACACGTGTTTCTTAAATCCCTATAGTAAAAATCTGTAGGTATTTAACTCGCCACAATACAAAATATTTCTGCAAGCACGTATACTCTACGCTCTACCACAGTAAACGGATGAAACTACCTAGAAACGTTCGAAACAGCTCACTCACACAAACATGCGCATCTACAGTGCCGTCAGTAGTGATTGCCGCGTCATGACGAGTGGTCACGTATAAATCTATTTCCGCGATATTTTTAAAAATGCAAGGAGTGTATTGCGTAGTATACGGCTGTTTGAACTCTGCCTCAACAAAACCGGAACTATCGTTTTTTAAATTCATTCTAAATCGATATTTGGGGCTCCCTGGGAACAAAAAACAGGAAACTGGTAACAAATTTAAAAAAATCTCTGTTATTGTACCGATTTCGTACAAAATCGATATATGAGGATCCCTAAGATCACAAGACAGGAAACTGTTACCAAAATTTAAAAAAATCAGCGCCATTTTGAAATGTTTGTTACTGGACCGATTTCAGTCAGCGCCATTTTGAAATTCTCTGTTATTGTACCGATTTCGTTCAAAATCGATATCTGACGATCCCTGGGATCACAAAACAGGAAACTGGTACCAAAATTTAAAAAAAGTCAGCGCCATTTTGAAATTCTTTGTTATCGTACCGATTTCGTTCAAAATCGATATCTGGGTTTCCCTGGGATCACAAAATAGGAAACTTTTACCAGAATTTTAAAAAAGTCAGCGCCATTTTGAAATTCTCTGTTACTGTACCGATTTCGTTCAAAATCGATATCTGGGGTTCCCTAGGATCTTCTTCTTTTTTGTTTAGTGGCTCCGCGCGTTGAGCGATTGAGCCATAGTCAAATTTTTTTTTTTTAAACGGAGAAACTTATTTTATAATAATAAAATCAAACTTTAAAAAAAAAAACGGAATTTTGGAAAGGATCATAAAAGGGTACAAAATAATATAAAATGGAATATACATATTTACAGTTTAATATCATTAAGTAAAATAAATGAGGAAAAAAGTTTATATACACAAGGTTCATCAGAGGACAAGAGGATGTCAACAGAAGTCGGAAGTGGGATATGACACTGAATAAGACCCTGGTAAAATGCATCCCTGTTATATACTGGGCACGTTAAAAATATATGGTTCAAGTCACCCACCTCACCACATTCACACAAATCACTATCCACAATTCCAAATTTTGCCAGTTGAACAGGTGAACAAACGTGGCCCAACCGCATACGCGTCAAGGTACACGTCACCCTCCTGCCCAACCTCAAACGTGAGAACCATGGCTTTGACGGAATAAAGTTTTGAATCCTAGCATATGTTCTACCTTTTGACTGGCTAGGGGTCGCCCAAGCGACTCTCCAAGATTCTTGAAGGGAATGTTGAAGGGAATGCCATATCTCCGCATGAAATAGCCTCGTTAGCAAGCTGATCAGCACGTTCGTTTCCCGAAATGCCTGAGTGACCTGGTACCCAGGAAAACACCACTGTATAGCCTCTTTCATTACACGTAACTAGGAGGTTTCTAATTTTTATAACAACATGGTTAATCTGAGCAGATTTGAATGGAAACCTAGATAAAGCTTGCAGAGCACTCATTGAGTCCGTAAATACAATAGATTTCTTAAGTTTGGCAAGAAGTATATATTCAACAGATTTAAACAGACCAAGACAGTCTCCAGTAAATACAGATGATTCAGGCGGTAGTTTTATTTTTTGGACAATATTATACTGAAAATGGAAAACTCCCACTCCGACTATGCCATCTGGTGCATGCTTAGAAGCATCACTATATATGTAATGAAAATCCGTAAATTCATTTTCTTTCAATATGTTCACATGTTGAGGAGCTTCCAATTGGTTTCTTGGAATGTCTGGATTGATCCTAACATTCGGAGAGATTATTAATGCTTTAAATTTACTATCGAAAATAGGATAACAATATGTATTATACATCGGCGCTTGTATAGAGCAAAATATTCGATAACTTTTAATAAGGCAGAGAGGAGACTTACGGGACCAGTATGAACAAGTATCTACACATTTCAAAATGAGTTGAAGTTTATCACGTAAAGGATGATGAGAAAATTGCATGGCTTTAAATAAATACCTATCAGATAGAAATTGACGTCTTAAACTTAGAGGTGGTTCAACACACTCTATTTGCATAGCATTAATAGGACTAGATTTCATGGCTCCAAGGATGATCCTCAAAGCTTTAGCCTGTACACAATCTAATTTGCTAAGAGCAGCAGCATTACAGGGTTCTAAAATAAAAGTGGCATAATCTAATATGCTACGAATGAGGGCGTTATAAATAAGACGCAAGGTCAAAGGATGGGCACCCCACCAAACACCGGTTAGACACCTGATCATGTTTAAGTTTCTTTCACATTTAGTTACAATATAGTTACAGTGAGGTACTCCAGTAACTTTGGAATCTAAAATAACTCCCAAGAATTTTGCTTCCGACTTTACAGGAATAGGATTATCCCTATAAAGTACGGTGAAATCAGGTATAATTCTTCGTCTAGAAAATAGAACCACGGTGCTTTTACTAACAGACAATTCCAGTCCATTGACATCTAACCAATCATTTAGCTTATTAAGATTAGTGGTTAAACAGCTACTAGCTTTTTCTATAGAAATGTCAGAGTTGTATAAAAGTAGGTCATCAGCATACTGCAAGACATTTACATCTGAGTTCAAGGAGGTCTCTAAATCATAGGTATATACATTGTACAATAATGGACTAAGGACCGACCCCTGGGGCAGGCCTCTCCATACAAGCCTTGATAGTTGAGCACCATTGTTTAGGTCTAATTTAATCAGGGTGTCCACTCTAAATCGTCAAAACATTTCCCTGACTTTTCCCTGACTTTCCCTGACCATTTCTAAAATTTTCCCTGACCTTTTTAGCTGTAATTTTTCAAAGTAAAAATGTTTCTCTTGCGAATGATTGTAAGAGACAAAAATTAAGTCTTCACAAACACTCAGAGATTTATGTTACTGGCTTCCCAAGGTGTCCAACTATCAAGGTGACAATTTTCAACACAGGTAGATTGCCACACTATAACCTGCTGCATAGCTGTTGGAGTATAAATATGTATATAATAAGTACTGATGACTGATAAGATAATATTATTTTTATTTATTCTATACATTTTTAGACTTTTACATTAATTTTAAAGATCAATCATCAAAAAGTCCTGGTTTTCCCTGACTTTTCCAGGTAGAGAAGTCATTTCCCTGACTTTCCCTGACCCACAATAGCTTCCCTGACTTTTCCCTGACTTTCCCTGACCTTCCAGGTTCGTGGACACCCTGTTAATACACCTTTCAGAAAGCATATTAATGATAAATGTAATTAACAATTGAGGTACATGAAGGTCATGCATTTTTTTATGCATTACTGAGAGCAGTACATTATCATACGCAGAGCTGATATCAAGAAAGGCCGCAAGAACTGACTTATTATTCGAGAAAGCTAATCGATTAACCGAAACAAAAATACTAATATTGTCTATGGTGCTACGGCCTTTTCTGAATCCCAGCTGATTGGCTGTCAAAATTTTACTATTTTCAATAAAAATTCTAATCTGTTTTTAACAAGATGCTCAGCTATTTTGGCAAGAACTGAGGACAGGGCTATTGGACGAAAAGAAGAAACATCGGAGGCTGGTTTGTTTGGTTTTAGTATAGGGATTATGGCTTGGGTTTTCCAAGAAGAAGGAATATTACCAGACAACTTAATGGCATTAATAATACTCAAATAGTATTTCAAAGACTCGTCGCTGCAGTTTATCAAGAAAGAGTACGTAATGCCATCTTCGCCTGGAGATGAGTCTTTTACATAAGACAACACGCCTTTTAGTTCAGAAAAAGAAAAGGGAGCATTAAGGTCTGTATAACTACAAGCTATCGAGTAAGGAATACAAAACTGGGTATTATTAAAGTCGGGAGCAGATGCAGAAGCCAACTTGTCCATAAATTGGTCTGCTAGTTCATTAGATAATGTACCTGATGAAGATGAATAGAAAGCTGATTTAAATCTTCTTATATTTTTCCAAACTACCGATGGACAAATATCTGGATTTAAAGACTCACAAAATTGTCTCCAACCTTCAAATTTCTTTTTTTTGAGTAGCTTGCGAGTGGAACGAGCTATTTGGGTATAAATTTCGAAATTCTCTGCAGTCATCATGGAACAATATTTTTTCTCAGTGTCCTTACGTTGCTTGATGGCTATAGTGCACTCATGATCCCACCAAGGAGGAAATGGAAATTGACCCTGTCTATTACTTCTTAATGGAAATAAAGCATTCATTCAGCATCAATTAAAATTTTAGTAAACTCCTCTGCACATGTTGTTTCATTACCACCGTTAACAATAGGAAGGCTAGATAGTTTTTGTTCAACATAATGTTTAAATGTGCTCCAGTCATCTGGCAGTTTATGCTTTAATTTAGAACTGTGTTGTAGGTTAGAAGGAGGGCAAGATATAGGTAAAGTAAGAACAACTGGTATATGATCACTGCCATAAGCATGGTCAAGTACACTCCAAGTTATCAAAGATGCTAAACTCGGAGAGCAAAGAGACAAGTCAGGAACACTAAGGCTCTCACCAGGACCAGTACGTCGAGTTGGAGTGCCATTGTTCAATATACATATGTTTTGAGAGTCTAAAATATCTGTCATCAATTCACCATAATAATTAGTGCTAGAACTGCCCCATGATTGATTTTGACAGTTGAAATCCCTGAGTACTAAAAATGGTCTAGGCAGGGTAGTAAGTAATTGACTAAACTCATTGTATAAGGAAGAAGAAGGATGAGGTATATACACAGAAATAATACAAATTTTATTTACAATCACAGCAATGGCATTAATGCCATCACTGAGAGAAGGGAGTGAAAAAATCTTATAGGAGAAAGCTTTGTTAATGAGTATGGCCACTCCACCATACCCATCCAGTCTATCATTTCTCACAGTAACGAAACCAGAGATCCTGAAATGAAACTCTGGTTTCAGCCATGTCTCAGAGAGACACATAGCTATAGGCTTATATTTATTTATTAAGTAAATAATATCAGTTTTTTTACTTATGGCACTCCTGCAGTTCCACTGTAGGATTTTGTGGTCCATAATTAAAGATTTGGTTTAGAGCTGTCAATAATGAGTTGGCGGCGTTGGACGGTAAAGAGTTATCACTAGAAAATGAATTAGTAGAATTAGAAAGTAATTTAATAAGTTCTAAAATTAATTCTGCAATAGATTTTTAAGGGATTGTATTAGATCTATGTTTCAATACATAACCATCAGGCATTTGGGAGTTATGATTATTATATTCATTGTTAATTGATTCATGCATAGTGCGGTCATACCCTCCGGTTTGTTTAGGAGGAACACGACGTTGAACAAATACAGTTTTTTTATGAGAACTGTTTGGTGTAGGAGATACATATGAACTTGAGTTTGAGGTAGGATGATTTTTATTTTCAGATTGGGAAGGAGACGAAGCTGTTACATCAGCATAAGGTTTTGAAGATGGGGGATGGATTTTAGCTGCCTCTGCATATGATATGCAGCTCTGGGCCATTGAAATTTTAATTTTTTGCTGTCTATTGAATTCTGGACATAACTTACTAGTGGCAAAATGGCGACCAGTACAGTGAAAACAACGAGCATTTTCAGAGACAACAGTACAAGTGTCTGAGGGGTGTTCATCCCCACATTTAAAGCAACGTGGCTTTGATCTGCATTGTATCTTAGTGTGTCCAAATTTGCAGCAATTGTAGCACTGTATGGTAGGAAAAATGTATAATTCAACAGAAAGAGCTGTAAAGCACATGTACACCCTTTTTGGTAATATTTGACCATCAAACGTCAATACAACCATGTTAAGCGTTTGAAAATAAAGCTGTACCATCAGTTACATTTTTTCTTTTAGTTCGCCTCACCTTGATGATTTGACCACATCCCATAGGAACAGTGATGTTTTCCTGAATTTCTTCCTCTGACCAGTCTTGGGGCACGCCTTTCACTATACCTACTCGTGTAACAGTGAAACTAGGAATAAAAACTTTGTAAGAAAGACTAGCTATTTGTGGGTTCTCCGTAAACAAATTGGCATCCTGATAATTGCTAAAATCCATCGAAACTCTATTTCTGCCTATACGTTTGAGGCTGCCATTGACGATGTTATTAATGTTAAATTTTTTTAAATCTTTGCCGAACTGTATGGGATGCAAAGTCACAAGATCACTAGGTGATGTGGTTAACCTTTGGATGTGGACAGTGAAAGGTCCTGAATCAGTGCTAACATATTTTCTAGCTATTTGCGGTTGTGAGGGACCTGTCGAACTAATGGGTTGTGTAGGGGAGGCACCAGTATTAACAGGTGAGACATTTTTCTTTTCTTAAGCATCATCTACAACAATAGGGATCATTTTTTCATCAGAGTCATCACACTGACACATTTGGGAATGCAATTTTCCTTCTTTATTCCGACTTCTCTTAGTTTTGCAATGGCGGCATCTTTTTTGGGGTTTAGTGCGTTTTCTGTCAGAGAGATTAATAAGACCATCCTCCGTGTCCATAGAAGAATCATCAATAACAACATTATATCCTACAGGGGGACCAGGGTATGGCCCTGGACCTCCTGTAGGTCCAGGGTCATCCGGGGGATCAACTCCCATAATAAAAGAAACTTACCAAATCAAAAATATGTACACTATTTACTATGTAAAATAAAAATATAAATATTTCGTAATTATCTAACTACTTTTATACACTAAAAAACCTCCAATGATCCACTTTTTCAAGTAATAGTGGAAAACCGAAAAATTACGTCTGCCAAATTAGAAGTTTCCCGCGCTTTAAAATTCCCTATGATCACAAAATATGAAAATTTTACCAGAATTAAAAAAAAGTCAGCGCCATTTTGAAATTCTCTGTTATTGTACCGATTTCGTTCAAAATCGATATCTGAGGATCCCTAAGATCACAAAACAGGAAACTGATATTTAAATTTTTAAAAAGTCAGCGCCATTTTGAAATTCTCTGTTATTGTACCGATTTCGTTCAAAATCGATATCTGTGGATCGCTAAGATCACAAAACAGGAAACTGTTACGAAAATTTAAAAAAATCAGCGCCATTTTGAAATTCTTTGTTATTGTACCGATTTTGTTCAAAATCGATATCTGACGATCCCTGGGATCACAAAACAGGAAACTGGTACCAAAATTTTAAAAAATTAGCGCCATTTTGAAATTCTTTGTTATTGTACCGATTTCGTTCAAAATCGATATCTGACGATCCCTGGGATCACAAAACACAATTTCAAAATGGCGCTGATTTTTTTAAATTTTAATACCAGTTGCCTTTTTTGTGGTCCTAGGAACTCCAGATATCGATTTGGAACAAAATCGGTACGATAACAACGAATTTCAAAATGGCGCTGACATTTTGAAATTCTGGTAAAAGTTTTATATTTTGTGATCCCAGGGAACCCCAGATATCGATTTTGAACGAAATCGGTACGATAACAAATAATTTCAAAATGGCGCTGACTTTTTTTAAATTTTGGTACCAGTTTCCTGCTTTGTGATCCCAGGGACCGTCAGATATCGCTTTTGAACGAAATCGGTACAATAACAAAGAATTTCAAAATGGCGCTGATTTTTTAAAATTTTGGTAACAGTTTCCTGTTTTGTGGTCTAAGGGATCCTCAGATATCGATTTTGAACGAAATCGGTACAATAACAAAGAATTTCAAAATGGCGCTGACTTTTTTTAAATTTTGGTACCAGTTTCCTGCTTTGTGATCCCAGGGATCGTCAGATATCGCTTTTGAACGAAATCGGTACAATAACAAAGAATTTCAAAATGGCGCTGACTTTTTTTAAATTTTGGTACCAATTTCCTGTTTTGTGATCCCAGAGAACCCCAGATATCGATTTTGAACGAAATCGGTACGATAACAAAGAATTTCAAAATGGCGCTGACTTTTTTAAAGTTTGGTACCAGTTTCCTGTTTTGAGATCCCAGAGAACCCCAGATATCGATTTTGAACGAAATCGGTACGATAACAAATAATTTCAAAATGGCGCTAACTTTTTTTAAATTTTGGTACCAGTTTCATGCTTTGTGATCCCAGGGATCGTCAGATATCGCTTTTGAACGAAATCGGTACAATAACAAAGAATTTCAAAATGGCGCTGATTTTTTAAAATTTTGGTAACAGTTTCCTGTTTTGTGGTCTTAGGGATCCTCAGATATCGATTTTGAACGAAATCGGTACAATAACAGAGAATTTCAAAATGGCGCTGATTTTTTAAAATTTTGGTAATAGTTTCCTGTTTTGTGATCGGATCCTCAGATATCGATTTTGAACGAAATCGGTACAATAACAGAGAATTTCAAAATGGCGCTGACTTTTTTTTAATTCTGGTAAGTTTCCTATTTTGTGATCCCAGGGAACACCAGATATCGATTTTGAACGAAATCAGGACGATAAAAAAGAATTTCAAAATGGCGCTTACCGTACTAAAATTATTGGGAAAAAGTTTGTTAGTAGGATTGTTATTCAATCACGCCGTAACAGACTAACGTATTGACCTAATTTTTTGCGTAGGTATAGTTGGCTATAATAATAATTGAGTGTAGTTATGGGCTCTGGAGTGTCATAGACTTCAATTAATACATTCAAACATACATCCAACATACATACACACTCATACACACACGCATAATTATGCATACATAGACTCCTAATCTCGTCCCCTTTCCTTTTGGCTTTGCTGTAATCGGGTAAAAAAAGGGTAATTGAGAACTTTCTTCTTTGTGTCGGATAACAATATCAAGTTTTATCAAGCGCAGTATACAACACGGTGTTAATTTTGTCGTAATAAATTTCATGCAAAAAAGCGATACACCCATCCGTTCACGAGCGCATCTCAGCGCGTACTGAGCGCCAAACGCCTAGCGGCCGGCTTCTTTCCATAGAAAATGGATGAAGAATTTTTTGTGTTAACACCTAAATGACAAAGTATTTATTTGTATGCATAATGTTCCAGCATTTGGGTAGAGGACTATATAAGCCCCACTCTTTTGTTATTTTCAAGTTAAAATATGTAGCTGATCTAGCTTTATGGGTTCCTATCCAGACCCCATTTTTCGTCATTTTCAGCAGTTCTTGCGTTCGTAGAAACGTATTTATTCCGAAAATTTGTATGGGAGTGTGCATTTTTTATGGGGTCTAACTAGAGATGAATACATTACCTTTAAATTAATACCATAATATCCCAACAGCTGTTATTCCATTTATCTATAAATGGTACTTGAAAAAGTATGATATCTGTATAAGGGGCCTTAATTTGAATTTGAATACAGAGCCATTACAAACTTTTTTTTATTTGAAATGACCAGTACCACAGTAAACAGATACAACCAGTATGGAAACTAAGCCAAGTTGATAAATTATTTACCTACGCTCTGTTGAAGCAATAGGGTTGTCACTTTTAATGTTTTATAGTTTAATTTAGTTTTTGTTAATTAAAACATTCTATGTTCTGTAGTGATCAATTAATTGAATTGAAATAGCTAGTTTACGAATACAAATTAAATAAGTATCTCATGGCGTCGGTTAATCTTGATAGATCTTGATAGATCGGTTAATCTTGCCACTCAGTAATAAAGTTAAAAATCTTGGCCTAATTATTGACAATTCCTTTTGCTGGGGACCGCAGGTAGAAGAGGTGGGGCGAAGAATCTTCGCCACTATCGGGTACCTAAGGCGGTGGAAGAATCTCTTGCCGATCAGTACCAAGATTACGTTAGCCAATACACTCTTGTTGCCAGTGTTAGACTACGCTGACTCTTGTTATCCAGATCTGTCGCAAGAACTTCTCGATAAGCTTGAGAGACTTCAAAATATGGTAATCCGCTTCATTTTTGGCCTGCGGAAATACGACCACATTTCTGAGTACCGTGCTAAGCTTGGGCGGTTGCCAATCAGAAGGCGCAGGGACATGCATGCATTGACCCTTCTATACCGTGTCCTGTTCTACCCCCAAACACCGGCTTACTTGAAAGAACGTTTTAGCTACCTCGGTAAGGATAGCCAGTTCTTTCTTCGTTCCTGCACAGACAATAAGCTAAAGATGCCGTCCAGCCGCACGAAATTCTATGATACCTGTTTCACAAGGAATTGTGTCAGGTTGTGGAATTGTCTCCCCGCTGAAATACGTCAGGTAAAATCCCTACATATCTTCAAACGTTGTCTGAAAAACTACTATCTATCTATGTAATGGAGTAGAATGTAGTATATTATAAGTTATGTATAAATAGTTATTTATGGTAGATATTTATATGTGTATTATTAGTATGTAGTGATTATGTAGTTTATCTTATTCTAGGAAAACTAAATTGCTTGCCACGCAACCCATGATTTCGCCAATCCAATCACCAAAGGTTGTATGGGAGAGATCGCTTTAGCGATAAGACCGCCTTTGCACGCTTCACTACGATTAAGCTTCTCTTTTTGTAATTATATATTTCTATTTATTTCTTGGTAGTAGGTGCCGCAGGTGGTGCGCGGGCAGGGCTCATGAGCTCTGTTTTCGGATGTTTGTCATGCATTTTCGGGTTGAAGCGTACCGCGTTTCAACCCCAAAAATGCGTGTGATACCTAGTAATTAAAAAACATTGCATAAAAAATACCTTTATTCTTGACTAGCGGTCCGCCCCAGTTTCGTACGGGTGCAATTTAGATTTGTAATTTTATCGTGAAAAATACAAAGTGAACAAATTACAGGTTTTTTTCATATTATGTACTATCTTTACTTAAATTTAAATTAATTGAAATTAATACTTGTAATGTAAGAAAGTATTTTTAGTGATTACTAAAAGCTTATAAATAATGAAAATTTATATTGATTAATATAAATTTTCATTTCTATAGCTGTTATTTCAGAATTGCGCATTTAAAACAGATAGAAAATTATAACTAACCACTCGCGTAGATCTTGATCCCGTGAGGATATCGGGATAATAAATAGGTAGCTAGGTTCTTCTGGACAATTAAGTATTCTAAAAGTGAAAGATTTATTAAAATCGATCCAGCAGTTTTTGATAGCTGACCCGCCCCAATATATATCAGCTTCGCACGGGTAGATAGATAGACTGGTAGATAGATTTACAGTTGGAGCATTATATCTGCCTCGGTGTTCTGTTTGTGATGTACGGTCTGAGTGAATAATTAACTTGAAACTATCTGAAGTTCTGAGTTTTGCTTAAAACTTCGTATGTAAACATTGTGACTATTTAAAGCGGTCTGTACCTCCCTAATTAAATCAATTTAAGAATTTCAAAATGGCGCTGATTTAATAAAATATTGGTAACAGTTTCATGTTTTGTGATCCTAGGGATCGTCAGATATCGATTTTGAACAAAATCGGTTCAGTAACAAAGAATTTCAAAATGGCGCTGACTTTTTAAAATTTTGGTACCGGTTTCCTGTTTTGTGATCCTAGGGATCGTCAGATATCGATTTTGAACGAAATCGGTTCAATAACAAAGAATTTAAAAATGGTGCTGACTTTTTTAAATTTTGGTACCGGTTTCCTGTTTTGTGACCCCAGGGAGCCTCAAATATCGATTTTGAACGAAATTAAAAAACGATAGTTCAGCAGAGTTCAAACAGCCGTATACTAGGCGATCGCGGAAATAGACTTATACGTGACCACTCGTCATGACGCGGCACTCACTACTGACTAGCAAGTATATAGTGTATTATCTATGCTACTGACGGCCTCGCGACGACTGCTTAAGAGTCTCGTCGATGCGCATGTTTGTGTGAGTGAGCTGTTTCGAACGTTTATAGGTAGTTTCACTACTGTTTGTATCTGTTTACTGTGCCAGTACTGAAGAAAGGCAATTTCAGTAAAGAGTAAAGACCTAATAATATTAAAGGGCGACCGCGTATCTTCTGCATCAATAATTATTGTTACAGTATAAATTGTTTGTTGTGATTGGCTTAATTTATGGTATTCTTGCTGCGTTAATGGATTTTGTCCAATCGTATCGTTTGTATCGTTACACTGTAGCTGTCAGACACCTGTCAGAGATACGCGGTCGCCCAGCTGGTTAGAAAGCATATACTACTCTCTCTGTCTTTATCCTGTTACTCTATGTTACAGGTTACTTGTCTCTTTGTCTGAGCTGAAAGCCTGCTGGGCGACCGCGTATCTCTGACAGCTACAGTGTAACGATCGCAATCACCTCTGATTGGATAACACTCTTCCACTATTGGACAAAATCCATTGACGCAGCAAGAGTACCATAAATTCAGCCAATCACAACAATTGATACTGTAACAATGATTGATGCAGAAGATACGCAGTCGCCCTGCTGAAACCAACCAAAGTCCAAACTGCAACCAAAATAACCCTACAATCGTAGCTGAATTATATCGTTTAGCATAAAATTTTATTTTAGCCAAACTTAGTTGTTTTGAAATTATTTTAATATTGTTTGTATTTATTTAGCGATTACGTGATTTTAATTTACGCATAATATATCCAGTACATAAGTTCCATAAATGTTTTATAAATCGCTTCGCTCATTGCATGCACTGTTAAATATTTCGAAAAACCACAAAATGAACCAAGATAAGTGTTATTTTAGATACATTAAAAGTGAGGATAAAATAAACATATCATTCCTCTATAAGGTAAAAGATAATTTGCGCCAGTTTAATTTATGCAGGAAATCTTCCGAAACTTTACAAACATTATGTATTCGCATCGCAACAAATGTTCAGAAAATTTATAACAAGAAATCGAAAAAGAAAGGCACTGATAGCGAACCTGATATAATTGTAAAGATCTATGACAGTAAACTAAATCCAATTTCTGAGGATTGTACTTGTTCAGCTTTATTTAATTACCAGGATACATTAGTATTAAAAATCTCAGAGCACTTGTATAATATAGTATTAAATGCTCCATGGGTTATCAATTTTAATTTGCCTAAAGCTATTATAGTAGGATTTCCAGTATATCCTGAAAATTTAAATACACTTTACACTGACCAACAACTGAGTATTTTTAATTGGTATAAAGGAAATGCTAACAATAATAAGCAATGGCAATTCATTGTAAGCAGCTTCTACTACACTCCAACAATAGATGATATTGGTTTAAAACTAAAATGTGAATGTATTCCAGGTAAATACAATGATTTTTTAAAATTATTAATAAAGGTATGGAATAATATGTAATTGTAGTGTTTTTACAGTAAACAGTACAACTGTTGGTCCTGCTGTGGAAGATCTTTCAAAGAATGTGGTGGAAGCTGGACCTGGACCTTGTCCCTTTGAAACACGGCAGCTATTTACTACACAAAAATTAGAAGGAAAATGGTAAACAGCTACTTAAAAAAACATTTGTGTGTAGTATTGCTGAAAAAAATCTTTGATGTGACTTGTGGTAAATATTACAATAAATATATAGCAACCACCACTGCAGCCCATTAACATCCCACTGCTGGGCACAGGCCACCACTCTTATGAGTGAGAGGGAATTGGAGCTTAGACCCACCACGCTGCTCCAATGAGGGTTGGTGGGCTAAATAAATATATAAGCCACAATGATATGTCACTATCCTTCCATATTATGTCAATTTTATAATCCATGGTGTATGAAATCGCCCACAGAGCATGAATCATTAAATAGACTTATTTTATTTTAACTGATGTTTATAAGAGATACAATATAAAGGACATTGACCGTCCCCATACAAAGTTCGCCTAAGAACCAACCGTCATAAAACATTGATTACTGGGTTCAAAATAATACCTTTTTATACTTGAGAGCAGATTAAAACTACGGACACTTGCAAGAAAATTACTTATTACCAAAAATATTTTCAATTTTGAGTTTATTTCAGCATTCACGATCAATCTACTTGAACAAATAAATATCATCTCTATCCATTTGTAACAGAGCTGTAAACAGTATGTAGATAAGACAAGATTCGCCGTAGTTCATCAAAAACATTAAAGATGGCGTTATTAATAATGCAGGTATCGTCATAGTTCATCGAGAACTTCACAGATGGCGTTAAAAATATTAAATTATTGTACTTTCAATAGATGGCGCTGCGAGATTCCGAATACTAGCGCACTTAGCACTTTAAGCGGCTTTTATCTTGTTTCTTACGATACAGATCTAGCGCTCAAGCGGTGGTATTGTATATTATTTAAAACCTAAGTTATTGATCTGTGGTTAATAATCCAGACACGGAAATGTATAGTAATCAATTTAATACCCATTTACTTATTTTTTAATTAATTTGAAGTGTCCGTTAAATTCTGATATTTGGAATAAAGACTATAAATTAAGCTAAGATTTACTGTATATTTCAAACGTGTGTTGATTCTTAGGCGAATTTGATCAATATCCTTTGAGTTTCAGTTAAAACTTCAATAATAAAATAAACTTGCCGGCATATTTAGCGGAACATAAAAAAAGGTCCATAATTAAAAAAATATGGTTTTATTTTAAAATCTACTTACTACATTTCTTTTGTTATTTTTTATTTTAAAGTTTCATTTGTTTTACTTAAAATGAGATCACATTAACCCCTCTTGTGCCGCCAGCGGCACAAGACCGTGCTCTATGGCGGTCCATGCAGGAGACCTTCGTCCAGCTGTGGACGGTCGATAGTCTATAGGTTAAGAACAGATTTTGCGAGTAAAGGCTATTTGTGAAAAATTGTACATTTTTGAACTTTTCATGTAACCGGGAAAAGTGAAATTTAATATTAAAATAACAATTCATTAAATTAGAAAAATGGTGATTAATATCGCGTATTTCCTCCACGTGCTCTTATTAAAGTTTCTACCCGTCTAGGCATACTGAGAATGATGTTATCGATGGTCTCCTGGGATAGTCTCCGCCATTCCTCAACTACGGCGATTAGCAGTTCTCCCACGTTGGCAGGAGCTGGAATTCTGGACTTAACTTTTCTTTTCAGCAAGTCCCAAACGTGCTCTATTGGGTTCATATCCGGTGATCTCGCCGGCCACTCCATAACAGTGATATTCATATCATTAAGATAAGCTTGAGTTACCCGAGCGGTATGCGGCCGAGCATTATCCTGCATAAAAACAAAATCGTTACCGATATATGGGGCAAACGGTACGACATTTTCTTTTAAAACTTCTCTGATATAGCGGTCTGCAGTCAGACTCCCTCTGTCAATCACTACCAAGTCTGTGCGAACTCCCAAACAAATGCCCGCCCAAACCATTATTGATCCACCACCGTATGCAACTGTAGTTTCAAAATTTGTCTGAATGTATCGTTCTCCTTTGCGTCTGTATATTCTTTGGATGCCGTCAATTTAAGAGAATTCTGCACTCATCACTTAACAATACCTTACTCCATTGGTCCGCGTTCCAAAGTCGATGTTCCTGAGCAAAAGTTAACCTGTTTCTACGATGATTTACCTCGAGCCTTGGAGCCTTGGCGGGCACAAATGAACCCAAACCAGCTTCTTCGAGCCTTCTTCGTACCGTACGCTCACTTACGGTTACACCCCTCACTGCTTCTAACTCATGTCCGGCTTGGACGGCCGTCAAACGGGGGTTCCTACGTACACGAAGCCGAATGAAACAATCATCCCTATTCGAAGTGCGTCTTTTTCTGCCTTGTCCTGCTCTTCTCACATAAGTACCGGTCTCCCTGAATCGTTGGATATTGCGATGGATCGCTGAAACTGGTCGACGAAGATCTCTGGATATCACTCTGTAGGTTTGACCATTTCTTCGCATTTCGAGTGCCCTGGCAATCTCCGTTGGGACTAAGTCAGGCATAATTCAGTCATCAACTCCAGAAAGATACGCGATTTAAAAAAACTAACAAAAAACAGTATTTCAATGAAATTTTAAATCAAACTCAGAAGGAAGAAATACTCGAAGTACGCTCCAGTTAAGGTGTATTTGAATAAAATTAAAACAATTGCATAAAATGTGATGTTCAGTTGTTTTCTTAATTTGAAAATATTTCTTTTTAAATTAAATTACGTATAAACCAGCCAGCAACCTTAAATGATACTGATATCAAACCTTTTTTTTATGTTCCGCTAAATATGCCGGCGAGTTTATATTCATTTAGCTGACTCACTCACAAATTTAGAATTTATAGGTGTTTATGTCACCGTAAGATTGTAAAAACCGATAAATTATAATCTAACTTGCGAAATTGCAAACTGTCAAAAGATTACAATTTAATGCATTATTTTCCGGTAGATTGTAAGCTGATAGGTATATGAACCCGATAGAACCTAAGTGCCCTACCACTACCTGTCGCTACCTGGTTATTTATGTTGAACCCTAACCTAACCTACAAGAAAGAGACAAGAAAATATAAATACAATGAATATTTCAAAAATTGACAATCAGAACATTGAACAGTTCACAATCTTTCGACAGTTTACAATTTCGCGAGTTAGATTATAATCTACCAGTTTTTACAATCTTACGGTGACATATTCATAGAAAAATGCCTGTCATGACTATTGGTATATAACTACTATTGTTGAACTTTGTAATAATATGAATGATACTATATGAGTTTATAACTAATTATAAATATAAATTTCAGCTTTCGCTGTGTTTCATACAATATATTGGCAGATTTATACTGTGACTCTGATTATACAAGAACAACTCTACATCCTTATTGTCCTCCCTATGCCTTGCATATAGATTACAGAAAACAGCTCATCTTAAAAGAGTTGAAAGGTAAGCTATTAAAAATGATGATCTATTCTGGTGTTAGTGTAGCTTAAGCCTAGGTATATCTTGTTTCTAGTACCTACTGTTCAGACTTTCATAGTAAAAAACATCTGTTTAAATAATTATTTTATTTTTTAAGATATGTAAAAAATACAATAATATGTATTATGGTGTTTTATGATTATTATTTTATTTAAAAACAAGTACCTATACATTTTAAAAATCTAACAATGAAAAATTTAGTTAAGGTGTAACAAAAACCCTGATTGGGTTTATCCGTACACCGCTATTCCTTATGTTCGCTCGTTACAATTCGTTCTACATTTTCATCTACTAATTCTTACTATTTATATTTAATTATTTACTACTACTATACTATTTATATAATAATTTATTTAGGTACTATTTACTATTTATATATAAGACATTATATATATGTGCACATCACACAATAATATTTAGATAATAAAATATTGTTGTGAGATGTATAAGAACATTAAAAAGAGGGTAGGCTACAATATAATATTTAACCAGCGTAATGAAATACATAACTGCAACGACAGAAAAAAAAAACATAGCATAGAAAATATTATACCGAGCAGCTTGTGAAGTTGTGACTGGCCAAACCAGTTTCAAGAGATATAAATACAGGTTGTTCCAATTTTTTATTGTTTTAGTTTTGTAAGAAATAGGTCTTGAGTTTTTCCTTTATATTTTTAAAAGTGATTTCTTGCTTAAATTTGTACGGTAGACCATTTAGTAATGTCGGCACGAGACATTCCAGGGTGTGTTTGCCGTAAGTGTTGTTACTTGGAGGAATTATAAGTTTCCCTTTTGCTACACTACGTGTTAATTTTGAGTGGTGATATATAACTCTTGAAATCTGGTATTGAAACAGTTTTCAATTAATAATAAATATTTAATTCTGTTATTTGGTACTTTATATGCATATTACTTAGGTAATTACTTTATCACAACTCAAATAGATAGTGGATTATTAAATGGTTTATTTGTAAAATAATTTATGTTTTATTTATTTTATGTGGCAGGTTATAATGCTGATATAATTTGCCTTCAAGAAGTAGACAGAAAGATTTTTAACAGCAGTTTATTGCCATTCTTAGCATGTGATGGTTTGAAAGGGTTATTTTATAAAAAAGGTAAGTTGGTTGCTGAAGGTTTGGCCTGCTTCTACAGAGAAAAAAGATTCAGGTAAGTCGCTATGGAAAGGTATCTTTTTAATTTCAACTTAGTAAAAAAAGTAAAAAGTATAAACTCATTAATTCCATACTCATATTATAAATTATGTCTTTCATGGCGCATCTGATTTTGACAAAATTTTATACAGAGATCGGTTCCATGATGGGGAAGGATCTAGGCTACTCTACTCTACTAGAAAGGATCATAGAATTTTTCAAAAACCTAAATTGCTACAGACTAATGGTCGCATACACCACATCAAAATACAAAACATTAAAGCTCATGAGATAGAAAATGTTACATCGATAGCTTATGATATAGACCTTTCATCAATAGATAGACCTTAGATCGATTTATACGAGATGAATCGTTCATGACATCAAAAGTTCAAAAAATCGAATTTATAAGGACGAAGTCTTAGAGCAAATCAACAAGGCGTGATATCGATAGTTTTACTATGGATAGAAATGATAACTAAATTTAAATGAAATTAAATAAAAATCGCTTATTGTGACTATTATATAAATCGAAATTTTGCGTTCACACCGGAACTCTTTATTTGTCTGGGATGAAATGTAGCTAAGTGTAAATCCATCCATCTATCCAAACTTTCGCATTTATAACATCCATACTATTATTATAAATGCGTCTGTCTGCTACTCTAATTATGTCTTTTCAGGTTATTGGGAGACAAACAAATATTACTAGCTGAAGCCATAAAAAGTGAACCATGTTTAAATGAAATATGGAATACAATTAGAGACAACCAGCCACTAGTTGCAAGAGTGTTAGACAGGTCAACTGTAGCAAGTGCTACATTTCTACAATCAATTGAAAACCCAAATGAAATACTTTTAGTTGGGAATACACATTTATATTTTCATCCTGATGCAGATCATATACGATTGATACAAGGAGGAATCGTAATATACTGGTTAAGTGATTTACAGAAAAAATTAACTGAAGAGGTAATTTAAAATACATAGGTAGCTTTATCAAAATTAAAACAGAAGCAAAATGATCGTCGTAATGATATCATGATTTTGCCAAACTATGACAAGTATCCTTGGAGGTCTATCGATTCTTGGTGAAAACCTTTTTAGAAAACCCGGGTTGCCGGTTTTGTAGCTGTTTGTAATAATAATAACACTCTGTTAAAAGCAAACAAAACAAAAAAGTTGGAGCTAGTAGATATTAAGAAATAATTAAACGGACACTGGTCTGAACCGAAAGTGCATAAGTGCTGGATGCTCCTTGCAAATGCGATATGCTTGTACCGCAGTCATCGCAGTGCAGGTCTAGTATGCAGGCTCGTCGAAAGTAGGAAATTGTAAACAGGCGACCATATCTGCCTTCGAAATAGGCCCGCGAAGCTAGTGCCTTAGCTAGGTCTAAACCTGGAACCCCAAGGCCCAGAGCGGTAGGCATTAGGGACGTGGCATTGTCCCGCGTCCTCCGTAAAAAGCACTTGTCCAAGCCCTGCGACTTTGAAAAAAGCACACAATAAAAAACAGGACAGCCAACAATTGAGTATTTGACTACTAGTGAAATTTTTTTTTTTTTAGTGATTATTAAATAAAAGATCTTTTAAAAGTCGACATATCCACGTCCCCTACTAGTTTTGTGTTGAATACCCATTTGAAACTATAGATTAAGGTAAAATAATGCGTTGAACTTTGATGGCGTCACAATTCAAAATTTCATACAAAATCCCATATTATGAAGAAAGCACGCGTTTTGACGCTTGAAAAGACGTTTGCTGATTTGACTACTTGTCAAATACCCAATAGTAACTCGCCCCAGCGGATGTGAGCAGGAAAGCTGCAGATTAGAAGGTTCTATCAAGATAGGAAAGCACTCAAGTTCAGCCGCTACCAAGCCAAGAAATGGAATGATCCTACTGGATCACGCGCGTAGAAACTTCGCGGCTCAAGTGTAAGTTTTAAGTATAATAAATAATACGAAAATGTTATCTTATGGTTTTCAGTATCCAGGAAAAAGAATCAGTATAATTCTGTGCGGTGATTTTAATAGTGTCCCTTCATGTGGAATTTATCAGTTGTTCACTACAGGCTCAGCACCAGCTGAGTTACCTGATTGGAGTTCTAGTAAGTAATTACCTTTAAATAAATCGATTTGGTTTCAACAACCCATAGCATTGGGTTTTATATTTTTACTCCTTCAATAAGTGAGCATAGATTTTGTTCAATGAAAACCTTAGTACAACACTTTAGCTTCAATAGACCATTATACCATTTCCACCTTCCACCACCTTTACACCCTATAATATAAATATGTAATGTAAATTCATACTAATATTATAAATGCGAAAGTATGTCTGTTTGCTACGCTTTCACGGCTCATCTGTTCAACCGATTTTAATGAAATTTGGTACAGGGATAGATGGTATCCCGGGGAAGGACATAGGCTTTTTATCCCGAAAAATTAAAGAGTTTCCACGGGAATGAAAAAATCCACGCGGACGCTGTTTCGCGAAACATCTAGTTTATTATCTTTATAAAAATGTATTGAGGCATACCCTGATATACCTATCTTAATAAATCAACTTGCAATTTCAGATGCAAATGAAGCAGTTAGAGGTCTTAACTTGGCACAAAATGTTCCACTGGATAGTGCCTGTGGAACCCCACAGTATACAAACTTTACAGATGGATTTGCAGACTGCTTAGATTACATTTTTTACGAAAAAAGTAAACTCTTCGTACAACAAGTAAGTAACAGATAAAAATTTATGACAATATTAATCAATAATTTGATTACAAATACAGTAGCAAATAATAAGCCTATGCCAAATATACTTATTCGAGACACTGCTAGTGCCAATTCAACACTGGATGAGCATATGCCAGTGAATTGTGATGTGAATTTTGTTTGCTTGCCATCAGTCAGCAATACTAATTATTATTGGATAATTGTCATTATTGGATAAGCTGAACCATATGTGTTAGACTGAAATTGACGGATCTATCTATGGTCCATCTATGCCATAGATGGACCATAGATAGACCTCGGTGTAGTGGCGGGTCAATGTCGATCGTTTGTCGTTCGGCTCCTGGGCCGCTTTTGGAGCTTTAGAGGAGTACAGTTGTGAGTAAAATCGTTCGATCTCCTCTTGTACCTCTGTTTGTGATGTAACGACTTTACCAACGGGGTTCCTCAACTTTGTTAAGTGGCTCCTTTCAAGTCGCTTAGCGAATACTTTCGAACCTCGATTTTGCTCGATCGCATTTTGTATATTGCGGGTGCTGGAGCACCGGAGGTCAAATCTTATTCGCTTCTTGACGCGCTTGTTCAAAGTATGCCACTCAGGCAATGCTGAGGAAGTCTCCCGTCTTTGCTCCATAAGTTTAAGGGTATCTTCGGAGATCTTACCGAACGACATCAACGAAATTTGTGAATCGCTGGTCAATATCTAAGGTGGTTTCCAACAGTTCGAAACGGTTCTTGAGCTCAATTTCAAATTGTTTTGAGCTTACATTCTGCAATGGTTTGGGTCGAAGAGTTGACTTCATCAGACGCTGCCTCTCTAATCGCAGATCTACAAGGTGTAAGGTAAATGGTATAACATACCGGCGGCTACCTATGTTAGATGGTGTATAGATATACTGGAAAAATATCATGAGACGTGTAGCTCATATCCTGGGGGAGTTATGAGGACTTCAAAATTTTTGCATAAATGTTCAGGTGGCATCCCTTAAAACAGCTGATTCAATATCAATGAACTGCGAATAATACCGTATGTTAAGCCTCGTTGCCAGCGCGAGCGTTGCGATAAAATCCAATAGCGATGCTAAGTAATCATTATTCGGCATGAAATAAAATTCTCAAAGTAAAAGCCCGGCTAGAACTCACGTATTTTTGTAAAAAAATGCCCGACTAGTTTCGGACTTCGTAAGTCAAATTCAGTCCCATAACCTTATTTTATGAGCCGCCTTTCTCTGTGATTAATTTCTCGACTTACTTCGTTGAAGTTTTGATCAATAATTAATTATTCTGAGTAGTTTGTTTTTTGAATGATTTGTAAATTGTAATGAATTGCCAAATTGCATAACGATACAATCATAATAATTAATATTATCGCTTGTAGTACAGTTCCGACTTTAGGTACAAAAGACACCGCCACTGGTGCATTTACGTAAGTAAACTTAATCGAGATACCAGGAAATTATGACTATTAAAGAGATTCAAGTAACCTATTAAATCATTTTAATTCACGAGGTGGGTCCCGTATTTTTCAATTTTAACTAGTTGTTAATGTTTCTAATGGTCTTTGGTAGTACTTTGATCGGCTGCGGGTCTTGGGGTTCCAGATTCGATCGTCAGCCATCAAATCATTAGAATTTGAGTTTTTCTACCAAGAAATTTTTATTACCAACGAGAAAAGAAACCCGTTCTTCGGTCGATTGAAGAATTTTTCTCCACGATGCTACGGTTGTCCCAGTTATTATCACTTATCAGTACTTAACCTGAAGTCCAAATAATCGTTAGAACCCACCAACCCGCATTGGAGCAGCGTGGAAGGTTAGTTTCTACATCTCTCATGAAAGATTAGGCCTACAGTGCACAGTGATGGATTAATTGGTGAACAAAAATCCCTTCAACTCCTACGCAAATTATAATATTTTTTTGATAGCTAGTAAGTACTTAGTTTCTTCGTGACTAAAGATATTTTCATAATTGCAATTATCTTGCAATGGAACCCTAATAATTCGGCCATATTGTCGTAGGGCGGAGTTTAGACGTATTCCTGTGTACGTACATGTAGGTATTGTCGGTAAATTAAAAAAAGCCGAGCTGACGGGCGACGTCCGACGGTACTAGGAACGCATAGAACAAAGTAGATTTTTAGAAAATAAATTTTTGATAGTGTTTTCTTTTCGGAATTTTACCCTAACTTGGGGGAAAAACATAACACAAATTAAACAAGAATTTTACAGAACGACTTTGGGTAAAATTGTGAATGCTCTGTTTAAATTGTTAGGTACATAACTAAAATAATGAAAATGAAAATATTTATTTCAGCTTAACTGCAAAGTAAAGTTATTACAAAGAAAAAGTAAAGTAAAGTTACAAAGAAAATTGTAAAATAAAGTTTACCGACTTTTACATCGTACGTAAAAAAATCCGTTTAAAAAGTCCAACTTACAACAAATAGTACCTTAACTTGCCAAATTTAGAAATTTAGAATTTTTTTAGGGTTTATAAAGGATATTTTTTAGTAGGGTAAAATCAAAATCGTGACTGGAAACCCTGTTTTTGAAACGTATTATTTTATTAGTTTTTCGAGATTTCAACAGTTGCGCGTAAACTGTCACGGTGGCAAGTACCTAAGTGACAATGAGTTATTCAAATTCAGACTATTTTATGATACGCAGTGGAGTGCAATAGTAGTGAAGAAATGCGCCAAAGAATCCTGGATGCATTTCAGACAGTAACACCCCAAATTGCTTACTCGTGTGATGTGCTCAGTGCTGCGCAGATTGGAATTGTGCACAGAAAAAGCGGGTTCACACATTGAACCCTTTCTGTGAGCAAGCTTACATTTTTTGCTGTATGACCTGTGTAGTACGTGTGTGTGTGTATGTGTGTGTGTGTGTGCGCATGATCTACGAGGTGTGAGCTGTGCTACTGTCATCTTTCATCAGGATGCTGGTATCTGGATCCCTTTTACGAGTAAGTAGGTAGTACTAGTAGTTAGAAGTACATGCTAAGAAAGTAGGTAGTAGGTTCGCGGTGGCTACAGTGGTGACACCGCGGTGTCACCACTGTAGCCACCGCCACCACCACACACCACGCCGCCAGGACTCTGCGCAGCACACT
Source organism: Erebia palarica (assembly GCA_964035005.1). Lineage (NCBI taxonomy): Eukaryota > Metazoa > Arthropoda > Insecta > Lepidoptera > Nymphalidae > Erebia > Erebia palarica. The sequence goes on along the minus strand of OZ035985.1, from coordinate 27,222,587 downwards.
CTTAAAGAATGCCCTGTCTGGGAACCTGAACGTCGTGTCCTAGTCAGCCACGTGGGAAGTGATCTCTCTCCAACGGCTGCGATAGCGGCAATGGTGGCGGAGGTCGGAGCAAGGAGGGCAGTGGTCTCCTTCTGTGAAACCGTAATGGTTAAGAAGGAGGCCGCTGAGCGAGCCCGTCAACGAGCTGATCCCGCTCGGAGACGAGGACATTGTTGTGGCGCTGGCCACCACACCGATCCAACAACTCAATAGTCCCAGTCTAAGGGACATCAGGGTCAGGAGCGGCCTGGAGTGGGGGCTCCAGTCGTTTCACCCTTGGACGACCCTTGCCCTTGACCTTGCCCTTGGTAGTCGGCAGCTCGGTTGTGGCCAACACAGCGCTGAGGGTGACTACCAAGGAGATTTTAGTGAGTAAAAATCTCACATAACCTGATTTCTTGGGGGAGTATCTTTTAAAGATTTCCCTCCCGATACCAAAAAAAACGTAGTACTAACTAGTAACTGTTTATTAAGTAGTTAGGTATCTAGTGGTAGGTAGAAGTATTCAAGTATTTAATTAGGTGTAGGTACAACTTACCAAAAAATATCATTCATTTTGCAAAGTCGGCCCGCGGCGCGAGCGGCGGCATCTATCTACCTATCAAAGGCGCGGTGTTTACAAAGAGGATACCGCGTGTTAGTAGGTAGCGTCCATCCGTTCTAGCATGTACCAGGTTTACATAAAATTTTAAGAGATTGTCTGTAGTGAGAAGTTGATTTGGAGAGCATTTTGTATTTTTATTAAATATGATGAACTAGCGTACCTACATGTAATGCGTCTGAGTGACCAGTGGTTTACAGGTTTGGTTGCGAATCTCGTAGTCTGGGTTCGATTTCGATTTCGGTCCTATTTCGGTCATAACATTTTTAGGTTTGAGTTTTATGTACAGAATTTCTCATAAGTACCCGGCACCAACAAATAGGCACCTAGGAAATAGGTAGTGATTAAGAGCTAAAATTAGACCTTCTAAGCTCAGAAGTATGTATTAGTACATCCATGCTTCCATGCTGCTCCATTTTAACCCGCGTTTGGTGGGTTTAGCGACAAATAGGTAGGATAGGATCTCGTTACTAGTGATAGACGGCTTAACATGTTCTACGAGGAACGGGAGTAGGTAGGTAATCAACGCCAATTTCGTTACTAACTCGGGTAGGTACTTACCTACTGAGAATTCCTAGTCAATAGTCAAGATTTGAACCGACCCGGGAATCGAACACAAGACCTCGTTATCATCAATGACAACACTACTAGACAGTAAATACAGTCTTCGTCAGCTGGGCGACCGCGTATCTCTGACGGCTACAGTGTAACGATCGCAATCAGCTCTGATTGGATAACACTCTTTCACTATTGGACAAAATCCATTGACGCAGCAAGAATACCATAAATTCAGCCAATCACAACAATTGATACTGTAACAATGATTGATGCAGAAGATACGCGGTCGCCCTGCTGGGTCAGGTCGTCAGTGACATCAAAGTTGCGCGGCGGCATTCGGACAACAAAAGGTCGTCGACTTAGTCGTTTGTACTAGGGCAATAGAAATTGATGTTGCGCAAGTTATGTATTACGTAATAATAATAGGTATGAGGTTGTAAATCGCCACAGGGTTGCCAAAATTTATTTTCCTTAATTAACTAATTAATTTTGTATGAAAGTTTTAGATAATTAATTTTGAATTTTTAACACCGCCATAGTGTTTATAACGTCAAAATTGCATGGGTAGCCGCCGGTATGTTATACCATTTACCTTACACCTTGTATATTTAAAATGCCCCGCACAAGCCTGTGATCGCTACGGGTATCAAACCTATTGATTACTGAGACATCTTCAAATATATACCTACGATCCGTCATGATAAAGTCAATCTCATTCTTAGTCACGTTATCCGGGCTATGCCATGTCCACTTTCTAGAGGGCTTTTTCTTGAAGAAAGAATTCATCAAGAATAGCCCTTTCCACTCCAAGAAGTGGACAAGCATTTGGCCCCTGTGATTTCGGTACCCAAAACCGTGTGGGCCTACTTTTGATTCACCGTATTCCTGTACTCCCACCTTAGCATTAAAATCCCCCATAATAACATTGAAGTGAGTTTTGGTGATGTTATCCAAAGCCTTTGCAATGTCTTCGTATAAGGCCTCAACTTCGTCATCAGCATGTGTCGACGTGGGCGCATAGACTTGTACTATCTTAAGGGAGTACCTCCGGTTGAGCTTGAGAATAACATATGCCACCCTCGACGACACACTACTGATCTCCCGTACGTTATTTGTGAGGACTTTATTGACCAGAAATCCTACACCGCCTTGCGAAGCCTGGTCGCCTTGCTGATAATAGAGCATTTTGCCCGATTCCAAAGTTATCGTGTCCTCCCCCTCTCTTCGGACTTCCGATAGCCCCAGAACGTGCCATTTGATCTTGCTCAGCTCTATTTCAATTTCAGCGAGGTGTTCGTCCGCTCTCAATGTCCGTGCATTATATGTTGCCAAATACATTCGAGTTTTATGGTAGCTATCCGAAATCCGGTGATTCTTTGCACCCCCTGCTCTACCGTGACCACGTCCGCTACCGTGGACTGGAATAGTAGGGCTGCCGGGGACTAGGGGCCGTTGTGTTGTGGTGCTAATCATGGGAAGATATGCCCGTAATGGCCACGCTGGGCAGGCGTGTTGGCCATCGCAGTGTCAGACTGCTTGCACCGGTGTCGCTGCTGCCCAACACCGATCCGTGCCATTTTTCCAGTCTAGCTTGTCTGAATAGTTATACCGCCATTATTCGGTCGCCAGAGCCTCGTTCGTTGATCAGCAGGGGGTACCACGGACAGGTGTGGTTGGCATTTGGAGCGCTAAGGTGGTGGTGCACTCCCTTCCACCCCTTGTATATTTAATCAAATCTTTATACATGTATCATTGGAATATAAAATAGGTTCTATTATTAGTTGAATAATTAACATAACATCCTAATTTCTAGCTATACAATATATATATTACCTACATGAGATTTTATAACTAAAATGTTTTCAGGTTATACCATTCCCAAGTGATGAAGAGTTGAAAGCGCATACAGCATTACCCAGCATTGTTTTTCCGTCTGACCATATTGCGATTATATCAGATTTGGAATTTCAATAACATATCAGCGTAAAATATTATGCATGAGGTAAAAAGAGATTCTACGACCAAAGTTCGCCTGTCGAAGCAATAAATAGCGCGACGACACAGACACCCCCGGCGTCGCTGGTTTTGCCGATATCGAAACCGAACCGAACCAACGTTGTTATCGGTCGATTCGATTCGATAAACGCTATTCACAACAACTTCAATCGAATAAGAATTACCGAACGTCGGATTCATTTGCCGGTTACTTATCGAATGCTAGAGGGCATTCGACAACCTTTCTATTGTTTTTTTCGTAAAAACAAGGAAAAAACTAAACGTTAAAAAAATATAGGTACATAATATATGAATGAAATAATAATATTGCAAATAAAACATTACCTAAGTATATAAAAATTAAATACTTAAAAAAAAAATATTAAAAATGTAAAAAATATAAAAATAATAATTAAAAAAATAATAATATTTTATATAAAAAAATATTATAAAAATTAAAGAAATAAGTAAATATTATACCTACTATTATATTTACTATATAAATAAATAAATAAATATATATTCATACTTCCATACTTACAAATGCGAAAGTGTGTCTGTCTGTCTGTCTGCTACGCTTTCACGGCCCAACTACTTTGGTACAGAGCTAGGTTACATAGGTAGGACAAGGGTACTTTTTATCCCGGAAAATTGAAGAGTTCCCGCGGGAATCAATGAACATCAATCCACGTGGAGGAAGTCGCGGGCATCATTTAGTATAATGTATGTATTTTTTATATTAAAATTTCGGGAAATAGTAAACTTTGTGAATGCACACCTGATCTCCATGTAAATTGTCCATACCGGTATCGATACCGCTACCGTTATCGATCTCGAATCGTATCCATATAGCGAATGTTCTGCATTGCACGACAAAAGTTTTTCGATACGAGATCGAAACCTAAACATGATGTCTTCCATTTATATTTAACTTACAAGGAATTCAAACCCGCCGCGCACCCGCCCGACCCGCGACTGTTTCTCACATTTGTTAGATGTTTGATTCCAATGAATAAAAAGTACTTCTGTGGCGAAGTCCCATGAGACCTACCTACTGAACCCTCGGGATTGTCCGTTCCAACTCGCTTTCGGTCGGGATTCTCCCGGGCGTTCCAATCAGTGAATTCTGAACCGCAACGACGGGAGGCCGCAAATTTTCCGGCTAAATTCACTCGATACCAATCAATTAATTATTACACTTATTGTAACGTCCATAGTCCGTAATTAGTGTTTTAAATCGTTTATCTATAGACTTTTGTAACTAAATTATATAATCAACTTTCATTAAATAATATTCGTAAATTACATTGGGTTTGGTTTGTTTAACTTCAATCCTAACATTCCCTTAACTGGTAACCCCCGACCTCAGATAAATGACCTCTAGATAGACTAATGATCTGCTCGGTCGTGAGACAGCCATATTCAAGTACATTATACAAGGTGTAAGGTAAATGGTATAACATACCGGCGGCTACCCATGCAATTTTGACGTTATAAACACTATGGCGGTGTTAAAAATTCAAAATTAATTATCTAAAACTTTCATACAAAATTAATTAGTTAATTAAGGAAAATAAATTTTGGCAACCCTGTGGCGATTTACAACCTCATACCTATTATTATTACGTAATACATAACTTGCGCAACATCAATTTCTATTGCCCTAGTACAAACGACTAAGTCGACGACCTTTTGTTGTCCGAATGGCTGAATTTATGGTATTCTTGCTGCGTCAATGGATTTTGTCCAATAGTGAAAGAGTGTTATCCAATCAGAGCTGATTGCGATCGTTACACTGTAGCCGTCAGAGATACGCGGTCGGGTCGGTTCAAATCTTGACTATTGACTAGGAATTCTCAGTAGGTAAGTACCTACCCGAGTTAGTAACGAAATTGGCGTTGATTACCTACCTACTCCCGTTCCTCGTAGAACATGTTAACGCGGGTTAAAATGGAGCAGCATGGAAGCATGGATGTACTAATACATACTTCTGAGCTTAGAAGGTCTAATTTTAGCTCTTAATCACTACCTATTTCCTAGGTGCCTATTTGTTGGTGCCGGGTACTTATGAGAAATTCTGTACATAAAATTCAAACCTAAAAATGTTATGACCGAAATAGGACCGAAATCGAAATCGAACCCAGACTACGAGATTCGCAACCAAACCTGTAAACCACTGGTCACTCAGACGCATTACATGTAGGTACGCTAGTTCATCATATTTAATAAAAATACAAAATGCTCTCCAAATCAACTTCTCACTACAGACAATCTCTTAAAATTTTATGTAAACCTGGTACATGCTAGAACGGATGGACGCTACCTACTAACACGCGGTATCCTCTTTGTAAACACCGCGCCTTTGATAGGTAGATAGATGCCGCCGCTCGCGCCGCGGGCCGACTTTGCAAAATGAATGATATTTTTTGGTAAGTTGTACCTACACCTAATTAAATACTTGAATACTTCTACCTACCACTAGATACCTAACTACATCCAGGATTCTTTGGCGCATTTCTTCACTACTATTGCACTCCACTGCGTATCATAAAATAGTCTGAATTTGAATAACTCATTGTCACTTAGGTACTTGCCACCGTGACAGTTTACGCGCAACTGTTGAAATCTCGAAAAACTAATAAAATAATACGTTTCAAAAACAGGGTTTCCAGTCACGATTTTGATTTTACCCTACTAAAAAATATCCTTTATAAACCCTAAAAAAATTCTAAATTTCTAAATTTGGCAAGTTAAGGTACTATTTGTTGTAAGTTGGACTTTTTAAACGGATTTTTTTACGTACGATGTAAAAGTCGGTAAACTTTATTTTACTATTTTCTTTGTAACTTTACTTTACTTTTTCTTTGTAATAACTTTACTTTGCAGTTAAGCTGAAATAAATATTTTCATTTTCATTATTTTAGTTATGTACCTAACAATTTAAACAGAGCATTCACAATTTTACCCAAAGTCGTTCTGTAAAATTCTTGTTTAATTTGTGTTATGTTTTTCCCCCAAGTTAGGGTAAAATTCCGAAAAGAAAACACTATCAAAAATTTATTTTCTAAAAATCTACTTTGTTCTATGCGTTCCTAGTACCGTCGGACGTCGCCCGTCAGCTCGGCTTTTTTTAATTTACCGACAATACCTACATGTACGTACACAGGAATACGTCTAAACTCCGCCCTACGACAATATGACCGAATTATTAGGGTTCCATTGCAAGATAATTGCAATTATGAAAATATCTTTAGTCACGAAGAAACTAAGTACTTACTAGCTATCAAAAAAATATTATAATTTGCGTAGGAGTTGAAGGGATTTTTGTTCACCAATTAATCCATCACTGTGCACTGTAGGCCTAATCTTTAAAATAAGGTCGTGAGTTCTAGCCGGGCTTTTACTTTGAGAATTTTATTTCATGCCGAATAATGATTACTTAGCATCGCTATTGGATTTTATCGCAACGCTCGCGCTGGCAACGAGGCTTAACATACGGTATTATTCGCAGTTCATTGATATTGAATCAGCTGTTTTAAGGGATGCCACCTGAACATTTATGCAAAAATTTTGAAGTCCTCATAACTCCCCCAGGATATGAGCTACACGTCTCATGATATTTTTCCAGTATATCTATACACCATCTAACATAGGTAGCCGCCGGTATGTTATACCATTTACCTTACACCTTGTATACTGCCTTTGAGAGGTATATCTTTGATTTTATATATAAGAGAGGATATGTTGCATTTTATCTACTCCCATGCTATAAATCCTCTATAACAGTTGGAATGAGACCCTGGTAAAATGCATCCCTGTTATATACTGGGCATGTTAAAAATATATGGTTCAAGTCACCCACCTCACCACATTCACACAAATCACTATCCACAATTCCAAATTTTGCCAGTTGAACAGGTGAACAAACGTGGCCCAACCGCATACGCGTCAAGGTACACGTCACCCTCCTGCCCAACCTCAAACGTGAGAACCATGGCTTTGACGGAATAAAGTTGTTGTGTGGGTCTTCTCCGTTTGGCCGGTGGGGGCCGAGCGGGGGTACGGGCCTCGAGGCTGAGCCTCCTTACCCGGGCGGGGCACGGGGCAACATTGTGCCCCGGTGGTTATCTTGAAGCCGGTGAACCGGCTAGGGCCTGCCTTGTAGGCTACGGGCCCCTAGGTCGGGTGTCTCTTCCGGTGTTGGGTCCGCACTGCGGGTGACATCATCACCTCCGCGTGCAGGACCCATGTCTTCTCCAGGTATCTCGGTGCTGCGAGCTATGGGGTCGCTCTCGCGCGCCGAGATGGTGTCAAGGCCGGTGGACTCCGCGCTGCGGGCGATAGGGTCGCCGTCGCGCACGGAGTCGTTGTCAAGTCCGGTGTGTGTCGCGTCGTCGTCGTCGCTACGGTCGCCTGCGTGCCGCGCAGGTGATGGCGATCGTAGGAGCTCACGAGGTAGTGGACGCCTTTTAGGAAGTCGGAAGAAGGCCTATTGAATAGAAGCAGGCGTTACTTTGCGGAAGTCCATGATAGTGAATGAAATAGAATTTTAATTCGCTATAATCCGCTACAGTAGACAAATCTGTGTGGTACAGTGACTGTCTTTCACCTGCAGCATGCGACACCCACCACCCAGCAATTCGCACAGGCACAACACCACACCACACAAATCCTCCAAATCACTCTCAACGTACGTTTCACTCCGACACCGGAGCATCTTCAGGAGATGTTGACTCGACAATGCACGATTGTGAATCGTCCTCAACATCTCCTGAAGATGCTCCGGTGTCGGAGTGAAACGTACGTTGAGAGTGATTTGGAGGATTTGTGTGGTGTGGTGTTGTGCCTGTGCGAATTGCTGGGTGGTGGGTGTCGCATGCTGCAGGTGAAAGACAGTCACTGTGCCACACAGATTTGTCTACTGTAGCGGATTATAGCGAATTAAAATTCTATGGAAGAAGGCCTTCCTCAGCTCGGACGGGGAGATGAAGTCATCTCCCCGGAGCGGGGGAGTCGGGCTCGACAAGAAGTCCGCTATCTGTTGTGTGATCGCCGCGTGGTGTCTGGACACGGTGTCGTCGGAGGCCGGTGGCTTAGGGGTGAACTGTCCTTCCATATACTCCGCCATGATCTCAGCTCGGTCCATGGCGGGGTATGTTCGTCTACCCTGTCCGTCGAGTAGAAGGTAGACGGGTGAGTCTGAGCCGGTGAGGGTCTTGCACAGGTGGTACAATGATGTTTCGGACTCGGACGCCGCGTCGATGGTCCTCTCCCAGTAATCGTCTTCGCGGGCGCCAAGTGCTTGTGACACTTCCAGTGCAAGATGGTTGAGGTCACGCTTGACCCTCGGACAGCGAGTGCGCGCCCATAGCTTACGTAGGGCGCGCTTCTTCTCGAGCTTGTCCCGGAGCGAGCTCGAAAGCAGGTCCCGTCGTCCAGCGTGAGGCATGGTGGTGGTGGCCTCACTTTTGGCCTGTTGGATGGCCGCCGTAATAAAGCTGGCGGCTCTATCCACGTCGGCTGGGGTGGAAATGGGTCCTGCGAGCTCAAGCTCCGACAGCGCGGCTGCATACGTCTCCCAGTTGGTCTTGGTTCTGGGACGACGCGGGATTGTGAAGTCGCGCTGGAGGTTGAGTGTGACCAATATGGGTAAATGTTCGGTGTCAAGGTCGTATAGTGGTTCGACACTGATAGGGTGGTCAATCCGGTGGTGCAGCACGATGTCCAGGACGTCGGGTGCATAATTAAGGGCAGTTGGCACATGGGTTGGCGCTCCCGGGCCCAATATGCCGTAGTTATGGCGCTGTCCTCGAGTATAAAGTTTTGAATTCTAGCATATTATGTTCTACCTTTTGACTGGCTAGAGGTCGCCCAAGCGACTCTCCAAGATTCTTGAAGGGAATGTTTTGGTAATGTACACAAATCATAGGCAGAATTACAATAGTCTGCATCTGCCATATCTCCGCATGAAATAGCCTCGTTAGCAATCTGATCAGCACGTTCGTTTCAATACACGTGCGTTTCAATACCAGCCGGCCTATTCTGTATCTCAGTGGCTTTTAAAATTTGATGGGCACCGGCTTGTCTGTTAGAATCTAAAATTGTCAAAATCAAATTTTGTATTCTGTAACTCAGTTGACAAGAGGTTGATAATCGAAATGACGTCAAAAGTACATCTTTAGTGAGATGGCCACGCATAGTGTTGGGATGGCGACTGGAAACGCATTTTGCCTTAAATTCTCGTATCGACAACTATACTTTCGTATTCGCTAAGCAGAATGACAGTCATTGTTGAAAACTCAATGAGACGAGTGCCTATATCTTTAGCAACTAGTAGAGAGCAGTGTTTTTGAACATCAACAATGATAACAAGTTAGTAAGATAAAGAAAACTTAAATTATTTTCAATGAATTTAGGCTCACAACAGTAATAGAAGTGAAATAGCGTCCATTTATATAATTAAAGGTAAAACAAACAACAGCCAAGCGAACGACAATGACTCGCGCAATTTTAATTGCACATGCTGACGAACTGCGTAAAGAGAAAGCTTTACGCGTTCATAGGCGTAGGCTGCGGGACTTTTACGATCCTATGGAGCTGCCAGAAAGAGAGTTCATTGCGAACTTTCGATTGAGCAAGGTTGGGTACCTACAGGTTCTTGAAGAACTCAGGGATCATCTCCCAGCCGTTCGTCGAAGGACAGCCGTGAAGAAGAAGAAGAAGAAGAAGACATGGCTTGCATTACACTTACTTAAATGGAATCTTGTCAGAACGCCATGAACAGAAATATGATGGTGAAAAATTGTCCGATAGGATAAAAACAACAAACATAAGAAGTTGTACTAAAACAAAGGTGTTACAGTTACAATCAAGCGCCTTAAGTGGAAGTGGGCGGGGCATACAATCAGGGGACAAGATAAATGGAGCAAAAAGGTAATGAATTGGTACACGGGTCATTTCAAGAGAAAAAGAGGTAGACCAATGCAAAGATGGGTCGACGATATCAGAGTAGTGGCAGGTGGCATATTGTCCCGAACAGCTAGAGACAGAGAGCTGTGGAAAATGTTGGAGGAGGCCTTTGCCATCATCAAATGGATGGGTTTGTCGAGGCAGTGCAGGAAAATAATAGTTAAGATTAAGAATTAATGTAAAATGCCTGAATAAAGGCTTTATTTATTTATTACTTCTAACATTACAATATTAACATTATTACATTACATTATTATTATTGATTATTAATTTAACTGTTATATAATATACTTAGTCGCAGTAGAAATTACAATAACAATATAATCAATAAAAGAGGCACTTAAGCATTAAAATATTAACTCTAACGGAACAGACTAATTAGGAACTTCGTTTTCCTGCATCGCAGGATCCAGTTCAGAAACAACCAGAACAACAGGAGTGGCGTCCGCTGCCTCTGACTGCTCCAAATTGGAGTGGCTAGGTCCGCCAATATTTGGAGTTGCCACCAAATTTGTAGATGTGGAAGCAGTAGCCTGCAAAATAATAATTGAAATCTATTTACTATTTCTCAAATAAAATAACAATGAATATATCTTTTACAACAAAAAGGATTAATTTGCCAGACTTCTATCTAGAAAGTAGGTACATATGTACATACTTTCAAATTGAAGGGTTCAAAGATCTAATCTAAGGGACTAATCTCATGAACTACTGGTCCGATTTGAAAAAATTCTTTCAGTGTTAGATAGCTCATTTATCGAGGAAGGCTTATAGGCTATAATATATCATCACACTAAGACCAATAGGAGCGGAGCACCAATGAAGAATGTTTCAAAATGAGGGGTTTTTTTCCTTTTGAGAGCTTCCACTACGTGCACTGCATAAACGGTTAAAGTTTCGCATGCGGACGAAGTCACAGGCAGAAACTGGTCTTCATTTTAAAATGAAGTGCGTTTGAATTACTCATAATAAAGTAAAGGGGATTTTATAATAGGTTTGTAGTACTTAGTAAGTTAATACAAACATATGAATATGAACAACAACATATGAATTCCATGCTGAAGAAAGACTTCTTCAGCATGGAATTATGCCAAAACACTTGATATAAGCACTCACAAATCGCACAATTCTTTACCTAGTTATTAATTTGTTTCCATACTTACTTTTGAACGCAGTAGGTACGACAAAACTTTCGTAATTCCTTTTTATTTTTTTCTATTAAAAACCACCGGTAAAATCATACGAAAACTGAGAATATTAATGACGTTCAAACTTCAAAATATAAACTTACTTTGCAAGCGTGTACAGATCACCACTAGATGGCAATCAAGCACGGCTCACAGGGCCAAACGGACGCCCGGTGCAGTCCCCGCGTGTCAATTCAATGTATTTGCGCCCGGTTACAGAGGGCGAAGTAATAGGTATAGAATAATAATAATTATAATATATAATATATAATTATAATTCGTTACTTAAAAAATAAGAATAGCTTTGGCGTTTACGATATACCACCGACCTTGATTAAAGCATGCGCTAACGAGCTATCACCGCCTCTAGAAGCATTGATAAACCAATCATTTACCGGCGGACAATTCTCTAATAAATTAAAAGTATCTTTGATAAAACCGGTATTCAAAAAGGGTAGGCGTTACAAACCCTAGCGACTATCGATCTATTGCTATCTTGCCGGCAATATCAAAAGTCTGAACGCGCCATAACTGCGTATGCGAATTTCTCGAGAAAAATCAGATACTCAACGAGAACCAATACGGGTTTAGGAAAAATCAACAACATTAGTTGTATATAAATATATTCAGGAGGCACATAAGCATTTGGACAAAAAATACTACGCTGTAGGAATCTTACTCGACCTGAGCAAAGTGTCATACAAGATACTATTATCTAAATTATACGGATGCGGAATACGTGGACAGGCTTTTGAATGGTTTAAGTCATACTTGCACGAGAGGCAACAACGGGTCCAAATAGAATATCATGACTTTAATACACGAGAAACACAAAATTGCCGTTCCGATAGCCAATTTCTCGAGGGATCAATTCCTCAAGGAAATGCTTCCTTCCTTGGCTGTATCCTATTTTTAATCTTCATCAACGATTTATCAAAATTTTTAGAGGATCAGTGTATCCTTTTCGCGGACGATATCTCGATTTTGCTGAACTTTAAAAAGGATGAAAATTATAACGAAAAACTTATAAACACTGTACAAAAAGTAAATAACTGGATTACAGACCACAATCTACAAATTAACTTTGGTAAGACAAAAATAATACAATTTCATCAATATTAAAGATTACCTTTAGAATTAAAACTACAAATTAATAATTGTGAAATAGAACAAGTGTCAAATTTTAAATTATTAGGCTTAACTATTGACTCGCACCTAAACTGGAAAGAACACATTATCAATATCAAAGCAAAATTATCAAAATTCTTGTACGCGCTTAACGTTCTAAAATGGAATACGGATTTAAAAACTGTCCTAATCGCATATTATGCATATGCACATTCCCTGGCTGAGATACGGAGTCATGATGTGGGGAAATAGTATCAATTCCGAAGACCTATTTATCATGCAAAAAAAATGTATTAGAGTAATCTTTAACCTCGAATACCTTTAACCTTTAACCTTTAATACTAGAAGTTTGTTTATTCGTGAGGAAACATCTAAACTTGTATGCACAAAAAACATTTAAATCTAAATCGACTCGACATAAATCGATCTGATAATAAATTTAAGAAAGAACTCCAGACCCTGTTGACCCAGAAGGGATTTTATGAGGTTGAGGAATTTTTAGCCAATTAAACAATCTACGCCGAATACATGGTTTGACATAATGTAATAATTTATTGTATTTGACATAATTCTATTTAATAATTTAATCTATTTAATATTTTATAATTAATTTTGATTTTGAGATAATATATAGTTTATTGTAGGTACTCGACATTTTTCTTTAATGATATCAGATTTTTATGTTTTAACTTTAATTTCAATATAAATGTAATAATTAAGATAAGCTAACCTAATGTAACATATTTCTATTACTGTAATTTACTTTGCTTTGCCCTAGCAGGGCTGGAAATGCAAATAAATCAATTATATCAAGTTTTAATTTTATCGATATTCAATTTATTTGTAAATACAATCCCCACACTATATAGGTATACACTCCAAACAAAAACTAATTAAATAATCCAAATTATTGGGGACAGCGCAAAAATTGACGTTTTTTGGATTCAGTAAAGAAGAAACTAAGCTAAGCTATAATAAGACGAAATAATTTAAAATATTCGCCAAAAAAAATATTTGACGACTTTGTTACTCACGGAAATGAAATTCCTGGGCGTTTTACATTATTTTTATTATGACATCCCAAAACTGAGTACTTTACCACAGCTGTTAACTACAACAAAATACATGTCACAACCGAAACACCGGAAGCATAACAGATGCCATTTATTAGTACCAAAAAATTGGCTTCAATGTCTAAGTTTGATGACGTCATATGACAAATGCGCGACATGTTCACGCATTAACATCATACTCCTGTCTTGTTCGAATAACGTAGCTATAATAAGTACGAAAAGTCAATACATAGTTGTACATGTTTTATTAACAAAGTGCATCGTATTACTATAATTGGTCTCAGATCAATAATCTCTTTACTTCCGTCTCCTGCTTGTGACTCAGAAAGGCTGGAACCCAGAACCGTAAAACCAGTAAATAAATTTAAAAAAATTTATTAACTTATGAACTGGGAAGTCGTGGGAAGACGTAATCTTGGGTATGTTCTGATAAACACTGACTGCGACCATTGTAAGGTGTGAACTGTGACGTCAATTTAGTATACTGCGAAGCCGTTCCTGTACAGTCTTTTTGAAGGGGCAGAGTATAAAATGTAGATAAAACATACCAATCACGACATTTCAACTTTACTAACAATATTTTCACTGTTGTATTTCACAAATCACTCACAAACGTCTTATTTTCTGAAGTAAAACATTTAAAGTTCATAATATACTCAAAAGTAATTCAATTCAAGCATTTTGAAGCGAATAATTTATCAATTATCTAGCAAGAATCCCAAAATAAAAAGAAAGACTAAAAACATAATGGGTGTTTGACATATAGAAATAGAATGATTCCATAGAGATGCGACATGAAAAGTGCACCATAGACTGAATGATAGGAGAGGGTTTAGTCGATTTTAAAAATCGAAAAACGATTACCCCATTCTATGACGTAGTCGTTAAAGTCCGCCAACCCGCTTTGGAGCAGCGTAGTGGGTCTAGTTCTAATTTCCTCTCTTCTATGAGAGTGGAGGACTGTGCCCAGCTGTGGGACGTTAATGGGCTGTAGTGATCTGTGATCAAGTACGTACATTATAAAAAAATTTGTGTCTCCGACGTACGACTGGACTTTACTCTTTACGAAATATTATAAAATAAATGAGGGTAAATGAGCGCATTTTTTATATTCCTGAAAGCAGGCTGATACATTTATATAGGTTAATTATATTTATCTATTCATCAAAATACATTACATAGTCATGGAAACATAATCAAGTGTTGCAATGGAAACATTTACATAACTTAACGGAGAAAGTTTGAATTCATTCCCCATAAATTTCATACCCGGGCTTATATTATATGAAAATCGATTTACAATCGACTAAACCTGCTCTTATCATTCAGTGTGAGATCTATAGAGAGAACTTTGATTTTGCTTAGACTTAAGACATGGTTAAAACGAGATAGATTTATGTTACTCACATAAATCCATCTCGTTTTAACTCTAAGTAAAGTCTGAGCCAAGTCAAAGTACGCTCTATAGATCTCAGCATCAGTCCGTAGAAGCAACTGTATGTGTTAATCGATTTCAGAATGTATTCAATCGTTCAGTCACAACTAGTCTGTCAATGTTTCCATCACTATATGTCCAATGACAATTATAATCACGTGATCTGACGCCATATTTGTTTACATGTTTTACTTTGCCTCATCAAATAGACTGTACAGTTAGATAGACTGGTTACTGCTTAAAACGGAACGCAGTCAGCTCATAGTACAAAAATGGCGACGATTCATGACGTCATTTAAATTTCTGATACTGCGGCAGTATACTGTCAGTCAGACAGTATACTGCGGCAGTATACTGTCAGTCTGACAGTATACAGACACTGTAGCTGTCAGTTTTAGCCGGTATCAATGCAGAACAGGACAGCTACAGTGAACGATCGCAATCACCTCCGATTGGATAACACTCTTCCACTAATGGAGAAAATCCATTGACGCAGCAAGAATACCATAAATTCAGCCAATCACAACAATTGAGAATGTAACAATGATTGATGCAGAAGATACGCGGTCGTCCTACTATGCTCGCAGTGTTTATCGGAACAAACCCCTTTTGTCTTGCTTGTCCACCGACCAGAAAAAGAAGTTCTTGCTTGTCTCTGCTTGGAAGGTCAAAAGCAAAAAGTTTATTCCATGACTGTGATTTGATATAAAATTATGTTAAAAGTATTTAAATCAAACTTACCTTTAAAACAACACCAGTTCTTCAATCCATTCTTCGGTAAGTAACTACAAGCTGTACCTGTATGCCTGCTAGCTTATTGCTTAAGTTACTTGAACTGAAAAAAAATTCAATTAAGTTTTTACATACTTACGTAGTTTTCCTTAATTATACCTAGCCGCTCAGGTGTTGTTCCACTCTAGAATTTTCCATTGACTACTGTGTTCATAGGCGGCTTCAAATACATTTTGTCTCGGTCAATAACGTATCGCATGTCATATTTTTTTATTGTTATCAACCTTCTTTGTATCAGGTGGTAGAAAACAAGTTGGCAAAACTTTTCACATAGCTCCAATAGTAAAATATCCACAAGTTGCAGAACTTAAACTGCCTACAAATGTGGTCAACATAAATGAAGCTGAAATGGGCAGATTTTCTCCACTCAGAGCAAGAGATATATCTGGACCAGTAATAAATGCTTACAACATAAAACATGTGGCATCTCAAATTGATGTAACACTACATTCTGACCCCCATGTTAATAAGTATGATTGCCGAGGAGCAGTTAGCCTATCATCATCAATGCAGAGTAATGTGCCAAGTCCATTTACTGGCAGTAAGACACATCTCAACATGCCAGGGTCACAGTGGGGTCAAGGACATAAATACTTGTCTGATCACCTGCACAGTGCTCATTATTTGACTCTGAGAAATGAATACAGAGGAAAGTTATATAAAGGTATAGTTCATAATAATTATGCATGTGAGCTGAAAATAACATAATATTGTCTTGTGATAGGTACATAGTAACATGTACTGTACTGTAACATGTTATTTAAAATAAGTTACTAAAAAAAATGCATTCTTTGGTGTTGGAAAAATGGCTTGAACAGGTGTGTAAAGGTTTTCATTTCATTGATTCTAGAATATTGAGTTTCCAGATTTTGAACATTTATAAACAATCTATAATAATAATATTGTGGTGATAAGGGCCATTCTCACAGTCACAGTACTGTAGATTTTGATCCAAATTAGCATTTAACAATAAATATACATACTATATTTCCCTATGACCTTGACAGAATAATCTGTGATCTATCACTAGTCCACCAGAGTAAACTCACAATGTTGTGTTATTTGGCTTAACAAAACCTATTCACAGATTGCTGTGGAGGCCCTGTAACAATACTGAATCATTACTTATGTAGTATTATCATTTATGATAACTAAAAAAGTTTCCTGTCTTTGGTGTTGAAAAAGTAGTTAAGCAGTTGTTTGAGCCCTCTAATTAATTTAATTGACTTTTAAGAATCCAAAATTTTTCAAATATTTGAGGTTATTATAGATATGTTTTTGACATATCATCATATTTTTACATTATATATATTAGGTCAGTTTGTTCTTACAATCGTTACAGAATTGGTTTCAATAAATAATAATCCATCCACTCTTCTGAACTTTGATCATTGTAATAATTATTATGCTTAAATCTTATTACCTGAACAGCAACCAACTAAAATTTCGCATCACTTGCAGCTAGGTTGAATTTCCTGTTTATATGTCAAACCATAGGATTAATGTATTGTGTAAGGAATACAGTATTTTTTCACAAGATTAAGCTTTGATTCATTGATCATTGCCATTTTATCTTTAGCAATTGGCAACTCGTTTTTCTTGCTTGAATTCTTTGCATGCACCTGATGTTACGGGATCGGGATCAGACCGCATTCTACCTATAGGTTTAATCTTATTTTCAGGATTTTTTCATTTTGACTTACTAATGGACCAGCCGTTCTGGTTGCACTAGATTGGCCCTGCTGATCCTGTTTTAATTATTGTTAAACTACATGATGCCCTTCATCTGAGTGGATTAAGATTTTTTGATTTCCGTGAGAACTTTAATTTTCTGGGATAAAAAGTAGCCTATGTTCTTCCCCTGGATGCAAGCTATGCCTCTATACCAAATCGGTTGAAGAGATAATTTTTTTGATTCCTGCGGGAACTCTTGAATTTTCAGGGATATTGGTTGACAAAATCGGTTGAACAGATGGGCCGTGAAAGCGTAGCCGACAGACAAACACACTTTCGCATTTATAATATTAGTATGGATTCTTGTTTATCCTACTTCCTACTAATACCTATAATAAATTTGAACGTTACTCCTTCACTGCAATGATTGAACCGATATGGCTGTAATTTGGAATGGAGATAGCCTATAACTGGACTAAACCCGCGGGAACCAAAATACCTCAATCCACGCGGACGAAGTGGCGGGCATCATCTAGTTTATCATAATTCTTGCATGATTGCTAACATATTTATTTATATACCTAAATAAATAAAGGTAGATTTTCCACAGCCCACATTAGACATAGTGAAGGATTATTTATTATGTAGGTATTTTAAAGAAGCTTATGAAATTTTTTTAAGAGCTCAAAGCTAATAGATGTTGCTTAGAGAAGCTTCAAAATCAGTACCTGCCTTTAATTTAGATCGAAAGAGATAGAAACACTACACGCAAGTGTAAAAATTGCGAGTTGGTAACTGGCTTTTGGATGGATTATTAGATCTATAGCCAGACTGTATTTTAGCCAATAGTGAAAAAGTGCAAGCTAATCAGAAGGTTTTCACGTTTGTGAAACTTATCATGTAATGTCTCATAAATATGGTGTCATTTTAAAAGGTCTCTTGCCGACAGTGGCGAGGATTTGTCTACAGTCTGCGCATGAGTATAATATTTTGATTGTACCTACTGCTCGTACGGCGTAACCAACGTCGCGGAACGAAAGGTTGACGAGGCAATGCGCGACGGAATGTACATCTCCGCTGTCGCTTTTCACTTCCTAGCATCAAATAAATCTATAAATCAACCACTGCATTGCGGAGGTTTAAGACCAGAGGGCTAAAACCTCCCATGTCTATTTTGCATTGGGTTTCATAAAATATTGAGTGTGGACTGTTTTCTCATTTTTATTAAGTGACTCTATACTAATCTCACTGCATCAATTTGTCCAAAGCATAGCTATAACCACTGGGGCAAGAAAGATGAGTACAACACCAGATCCTCCGCTAAGTGCTAAAGAAAAACTAAAAAAAGCAATTAAAGATTATGGCGCAACTGTTATAGTATTCCATGTAACTATATCTCTACTATCTTTGGGTGGTTGTTACGTCCTTGTATCTAGGTATGTGTTATTCATATCTCTGCACGTAAATCTTATTTTGCACTATTAATATGCAGCCATTAAAATATTACATAGAAATCGTTGTGTGTAGCTTTTTTAATGGCCGACACGACAAGGTATAACATCGTGGAAAAAACAATAAAATAAAAAGAATATGGCACACGGGTTTATTATTCGCGACGAATATGAAATATCACATCGGAAGGGTATCGTATCGGTCAATGAAAAAGAGTCCTAGCTTCATACATTTACATTTCATCGGTGAGTCTATAATCTTAGATATCGATGACGATGTTATAGGTGAATGAAAAAATGCAATATTTCATGCACGAACTGTACACCAAGTTGAGACACAAAAAGAAAGGTCCAAAGGAAAAAACGTGATAAAAAAAGGAATTATGAATTCACTTTGTAGCCACTAACTTTTTGAAACAAAAACGTGGTTTTTCATCTTACATAGTTACGTTACTCTTGTCTAATCAAGGATTACTTTTGTGAAATATATCACTTTTGGTGATCCATCACACATTCCTCTAGTGTTGGTTGATTAATCAATATGAACTAGTTTATTTATTTATTTAGTAAGTACACTAACAATTTACATATTACATATATGTATATGTATGACAAACACAAGAACGTTCACATTATTTCTTAACTAGTTTATCATTTAAACACATACTACACATACTGCACATTTTGAAGACCAGAGGTGCGATTGTGTAATAATTGCCGATCAAATCGTCAAAGTTCGGCGTCAAAGTAAAATAAACCACAACAGCATTGAATTAAAGCTCAATTTCGTGTATCGATTCTCATACATTTAGGTATGTACGATACCCTAAACGGATGAGAAATCATTAAACAATTAATTAAACATTAAACAATTATAAATTATAAATATTTGAATTTACCACCAAGTAATCGCAATCAAACGAGTAGTTTCGTTTGAACTTGCATATAAATAATTATATAGATACAAATTAATGCATTGCACAATCGATCCTTTGATTTGACAGTCTGTTTTATTTACTAATACTAGATAGATACAGTGCCACAAGTACAAGTTGAAAGGGCATTTTTACACCAAAGTTCATCGTGAACATGGTTTCATATCTTATGCAAATTATGAAATACTAGCGAATGCCCGCGACTTCGTCGGCGTGGTTTGAGGTTTTTGGTTGCCGCGGGTACTCTTTAATTTTCCGGGATAAAAAGTAGCCTATGTGCTATTCCAGACTATAATCTGAGTGCGAGCAAGATAGACTGATTAGAATGATTTATGGCCCAAGGCCTCAGTTCATAACGCGAGCACTATAGTAATAAAAGTGCTATAGTTTTGTGCCGTAGCGCACTCCGCGCCAAGCTGTACTTGTGGCACTTGTGGCGCAATGGAAATTGTCACTTTGCAAAACAAGAAACAATGAAGGCTTTGTTACTATGCGGTTTAGCCGTGTCGGCAGCATACGATTCCATTAATTGACCTGGGCGGCCCAGGACCAACTTATCTGGTCCAGATAAGTTGGTGGGACACCTGCGCGAGTTTTAAGTATGACATCTGTCTGTCCGTGTAGTATCCATCGCGAGCGCTACCGTCTCGACTTATGATTTGGGCTAGCTGTATAGTCTATACTTAATTGATTGTAATTACCTTATTTCAGCGGAGTAGATGTCCTGGCAATTCTGAAGTACTTTAATATTGGTGAAGGAGCACTCGCGAACGCAGTAACATCAAACGCTGGTACATTTGTGATTGCTTATGGAGTGCACAAAATTTTTGCACCAGCAAGGATAGCCATTACACTTACAGCCACGCCATTTATTGTACGATATCTAAGAAATATCGGAATTTTGAAGCGCAGTATTGCTTCTGGTGGTGGGAAATAAATCACAATTTAAAAATGTTTTGGTCTTATTCAATTTCCAATAAGTACTTACTTAATCATTTGAAAACTACTTAGAATTCATAATAATTGTAGTGATACAGGGGTTTGGTAGATTTATAAGACTCCACCTACATTAAATACCGATAATACATATAGTCATCATCGCAGAGACTGGGACGCCTTAATGTAATGAGGTCAATTACCTCAGATAATGACTGAATAGGTTGCCTTAAAATGAATATGAGTAAGGCGAAAATTATGTCTAATGCTCATGTTTCGTTCCACCCAGTGATCGTTGAAAACTGCACTCGAAATTGTAGATGAGTACATATACCTATACCTTGGACTCGTGGTGCACCTAGGTAGGTCCAATTTCGAAAAAGCGGTCAGCTGCCGAACTCCCAACTCGCCTGGGCTGCGTTCGGGAGGCTTAGGGATGTCTTCTCGCCCAAAATTCCTCAGTGTCTGAAGACCAAAGTCTTCGAACAGCGCGTGTTACCAGTGATGATTTAGGCGCGGGATACATACTAGAGGCGACGCCTATCATATGCGTTCTATCATATTTCATATAAAGTATACAAGCAACGAGACGCCAGATATACAGAGGCGGCGAGGCGCAGATGCCACTTTTTTACTTCTAATGTATAATCTCGCGCCTTATGGATGATCCGAGACATGGTCGCTAACTATGGGCCTGATAAGAAGGCTCAGGGTCACTTAGCGGATGATGCAGACTGCTATGTTGGTAGTATCCTTATGTGCTCAAATCAGAAATGAAAAGATCCGTAGGAGAACCTGAGTCACAGATACGATGAGTTGCGAAGCTGAAGTGGCATAAGGCCACGCACATTGTGCGGAGAACTACCTAATGGTAACGTGTACTTTGACTACGAAATGGTAATTACTTACTAAATCCTTTGTTCTTCTCACTTAGCTATTTTTGGCAAGCGCAAGTCTGCTTATTAAGTTTAAGTAGGTAGGTACTTTATGAGAGAAGCTGTGTCTAAAAAGTCTAATGTTCACGCTTCATTAAAGACTAAAGTAAATATGGAGGCAGAATCGTTTATCGTCATGCTCATCGTTATATCATTAAGTAGCATCATTATTTGTAGCTATTATGTATCATTATGTAGCTAGTAGGTAGTTACCTAAATATTCTTTAAAATGTAGTAATTTTTTTAAGTTTTATCCAACTAAAAAGCATCAGTCAGTATTTGTGCATAATCATGTATCAACGTGTGTTACATTTACTGTCAATCAAGTGTGTTGTCATTTATTCAATTAGCATTAGTTTTTTAGCTGAAAGGTAAGCAAATACAATTAGCAAAATATTCTAACTTCCAGTTCAAATATGTTAGCAACCTCTAAATAGGTTCCTGATATGGTTACCTTTTATAAGTTGGAAAATATGATAATGGTTCCGAAA
Source organism: Erebia palarica (assembly GCA_964035005.1). Lineage (NCBI taxonomy): Eukaryota > Metazoa > Arthropoda > Insecta > Lepidoptera > Nymphalidae > Erebia > Erebia palarica. The sequence goes on along the minus strand of OZ035985.1, from coordinate 27,200,388 downwards.
AACAAATTTTGTTGCAGCGAACTTGGTTAACTAAATATATTACTAAAATACCGTCAACTGCGAGCCAGACGCGCGCAGAAAGGTTTTTGTACCACCACGGTAAAGGTATTAATTATTTAGTAAATAACAAAAAAGGTATCTTAACAACACGTAGGTAATCAGCTATGAAATATCTGGCTTACATATGGCGATAAACTGGTAGAGCCCTAAGGCAAAGAATAGATGCTTTCGAAATGTGGAATTAATAATTTCTGAATTGTCTCTGTTTTGGTCCTGTGGGAGGCTTCGTTTGTGGCTAGTTACTACCCTACCGGCAAATACCGCCAAGCGCTTTAACGTTCCGATACGATGCCGTGTAGTAAACGGTTAGGGTTTTATGGCTATTGCGTCCTTTTAAAATCACTTGGAAAGTCCTCGGCTTCGCCTCGTCCTTCCAATATTAGTCGACCGTGAATTTATTATTTCCAGCCAGGGCAAAAATGTACTATTATGTTATGGGAAATAATTTCCTAATGGAATAACTCCTCTTATTGTTATGTTATTTTGTTGAATTCAACGTGTTAAATAATAAATAACTGAAGACCTGTTTTACAGCGATGTTTCGGCACCAGCTAGGCAGTATTTGTTCGACTTTACAAAAACCGATGATGTGGATAACTGGCAAGAACAATCCGATACTGTGCGGAGTGTAGGCATGTCTAAAGCTGCCCTAGTCATACATAGGAATGCAGAATTCAGGAGAGCTATATTTTTTGCGTTGTTGAACCCGCAACTAAATGGTGCTGGGTTTGCTGGTATAAGCGCATTTGGATCGTATAATTTAACGGGCTACACTAAACTGCAATTCCTTTGTCGAGGACAAGGACAATATAACGGTTTCAAGGTTGTACTCAGACATAAAGGACTAAATCATGAACCTCATTATTCGTTAGCACAATATTTCCAGGTATGGTACCTACTAATCTGTCCTGTATAGTGACGATCTTTAGCACCGATAAAGTGGAAACGTTCTTTAAGATAGCTGAGAGTTTGAGGAGCATATTATGGAATAGAGATTAGAGAATAGTACAGAAAGGACATACACAATTCGACGTAACTAATTCTTAGAAGCCACTTGAGATGAGCATGATACTCGCTGTCATGGTCAAATTTCCTCAATCCATAGATAAATCGAAAACACAATAATGTTCTGTAAACGCTCGTGTAGCTGCTATCGGTATAGCCTAGTTTACGGGTAATAAGTTCATGAACTATTTTTTTCCAGGCGCCTAAAGATGAGTTTGCTATACGTGAATTACCTTTTTCGGAATTTAAAGCTTATTATAGAGGAACACGTGTGGTTAATAACGAAACATTGGATATATCTCAAATATCCAGTATTGGTTTTCAAATGTATGGCGGAGTTAATCAACCTATCAAACAAAAAGGACCAGCTACATTGGAAATTGACTGGATAAGAGCGGAATAAATTATTTTTGAATTTATTTTGGAGGAATAACCTAATGTCGAAAAGGCAAAAAGTGACAATAAAAAATTAACCAAGTAAATTAATCTATATTCCTTGTGCAAGCGGCTATGGCAAGTAGCCAAAGGCGATAGATATTGGATTCTCTAAAAGGCCTAGGTATTACACTACACTTTTTTAAGCGAACCTTACCCTGCATCAGTGTAGTGTAATAAGACATAGAGAGAAAGGGTCCCTGATTAGGGACATCGGGTCGTCACGGACTGCCGACCAGGCAATGTAATAATATTTAGGGTGGTAAGGGAGCTCAGTTGTCGCACGACCAGCGTAGAGAGTAGTCGTCTCATCGTGTGCTAAAGAAAAATAACTTTTGTTGTGTTATTGTACGTGTCTGATAGACATGCACAAAGACATTCACCCGCGTGTATTGAGGTATTTTTTCCCGCGGGAGTCTTTAATTTTCAGGGATAAAAAGTAGCCTATGTGTTATTCCAGACTATAATCTATCAAACTTTTTCATTTATAATCTTAAGTATAGTTTAGACTAGATGATGCCCGCGACATCGATCGCGTGGGTAACGTTTTTTTGATACCCGGGAGAACTCCATAATTTTCCGGGATAAAATTTTCCCTATGTCCCTTCTCCGGGATGTAACATGGTAATGTGGTCTACATCGATAGCAATAGTGCCATAATCAGTGCACGACACTAAACATATTAATATACACGTACAACTCTCTTGACGTTCTCGTTCATCTGTTCATACTAAGAGATTCAGAAATTTAACAAATTTAAGAGCAAGGAAAACAAGAGCGCCCTATACTAACTCGATAAGATGAACAGAATATAGTAGAAATCCTATTACGCGCCATTTAAATAAAAAATATAAATCGTAACTACCAGTTACTACCTATTAATATCAACCAGTTCTTGTTTTGTAGGTAAGTACAAAATTGATTGAAGGCAAGCATGGAGGAGCCGCATTGCTTTTTTTCGCATTTCCCAGCTAAGCGTACATACATTAACTATTACGCGCTATTACTATTCGACTTTTAGGTCATTAACAATACGAAATACTTACAGCTCGCATTGTTGCGTAGTCTACCTTCAAGCGCATCGTTCACGTAAACTATGCATCAACTTGAGACAGAATTTAAGGACTGGTATGTATTTTTATTTTCATCTCCTTGTCTCCAATGAATTATTTTTTGTCTTTGCTAAATACCTACTTAATTAAGTTAATACTTTGCTAAGTTACACTTAGGTACAACAGAAATTCGGTTATTATCTTTGACAGATACCAATTTAACCTGTCGCAATAGCGGCTTACTTCTCGGGTTTCGCGGTACCTTTTAAGTATTTTATTGGATACTAGTGAGCCCGGCAGACATCGTCCTGTCCTGAATTTAGAACTCGATTGCAGCGCCACCTACCGGGCCCAACAGTGATTATAAACCATCCCGGGACCCACTCAAACATACACTAACAATTTCATCAGACCCGTTCTGAAGTAATGCGCTGGGCGTTTCTTCGTGCTCCTTACATTCGGCAATTGGGTATTTGACTGCTATTCAAATAAATAATTATTTAGTGATTATTAAATAGAGGATCTCCCAAAAGTCGTAATATGCACGTCCCCTGATAGTTTTATGTTGAATGTCCATTATAAACAATCGATTAAAGTAAAAAAGTGCGTCGAACTTTAATGTCTTCATATTTCAGAATTTCATATATGTCACCGTAAGATTGTAAAAACCGTTAGATTATAAACTAACTTGCGAAATTCTAAACTGTCGAAAGATTGTAAACTGTTCAGTGTTCTGAGAGTCAATTTTTGAAATATTCAATTTATTTACGTTTTCTTGTCTCTTTCTTGTAGTTAAGGTTAGGGTTCGACATAAACAATCAAGTAGTGCGGGTTTAAATACCTATCAGATTACAATCTACCGGAAAATAATGCGATAAATTCTAATCTTTCGACAGTTTAGAATTTCGCGTTACCCGTTAGAATATAATCTAACTCGCGAAATTGCAAACTATCGAAACATTACAATTTAACGCATTATTTTTCGGTAGATTGTAATCTGTTAGGTATATTAACTCGATAGAACGATAGAACCTCGGAGAGACATAGATAATCAGGTAGTGCCCGGCCTGCGGCCTACCTTATTATTAGTCGAACCCTAACCTAACCTACAAGAAACAGACAAGAAAACGTAAATACAATGAATATTTCAAAAATTGACACTCGGGACATTGAACGGTTCACAATTTCGCGAGTTAGATTATAATGTAACGGTTTTTACAATCTTACAGTGACCTTTATATCCCATACTTAGCTAAGACGCGTTTTGACGTTAGAAAAAAGTTGCTGATTTGACTATTTGTCAAGTACCCAATTGATTTTTATTTTTATCTAAATAGATTTCCTTCTCTCACTAGTTCACCTGCTTTTCTACACAACGATGTTCTAGTACATACCTAATACCTACGTATCGTGTATGCTGTACACTTAACTACCTAGTGGTGATAACCTAGTTACTAAATCCTTATTTTATTCTCAGCTCAGAAGCGATTGTTGTCAAGGGCAAGTCTGCTTATAAAGTTTATAATTTATGACATATGCTGTGATTTACAATATTTCGTAGCAGTTTGACTAAGTACCTAATATTTTGGAGAAAAACTGATATGCCGGACCTCAATAGCATTCGTAAAGATAAGAAAGTCAAATGCTCACTAAAGACTAAAGTAAACATGGACGCAAAATTGTTTATACTTAGTGATAATTACATATAGGTACCATTATGAAGCTAGTAGGTACCTACATAATATCATAATAACATTCTTTAAAATGTAGTAATTCATTTAGTTTTATTCAACTAGAAGGCACCAGTCAGTATTTGTACATAATCATGTATCTACGTGTGTTGCATTTGTTGTCAATCAAGTGTGTTGTCATTTATTTAATTAGCCTAAGTGTTTCAGCTGAAAGGTAAGCAAATACAATTGTCAGAATGTATGTTCTGATTTCCTGCTCAATACATTTTAGCAACTCCTGGTTACTTACTAGCCAATTCTCATATTATAGAGTTTGTCACTTCTACTTAATTATGTAAACGCTGCTAATGGGTAAAAAGTTATAATCTCCCTTTCTGTCAGTACTTTCACATTCAATAGAAGAATACAATCTCTACACAAGATCCATTAGTAAGGGGATTAAATTACAAAGTTTTTTTTTGAATCGAGAAGTTATTTAGATTTGTAGGTAGGTAACTAGATGATGAAATTATTTTATAAGAAGCAATTTTTGTAAACGAATATCTCCTCAAACTTTTATTTAATTCAAAATTAGTACGTGATATGTAAATAAAAATAACCGAAAGTTGTTTTACAGCGATGTTTTGGCACCAGCTAGGCAGTATTTGTTCGACTTTACAAAAACCGATGATGTGGATAACTGGCAAGAACAATCCGATACTGTGCGGAGTGTAGGCATGTCTAAAGCTGCCCTAGTCATACATAGGAATGCAGAATTCAGGAGAGCTATATTTTTTGCGTTGTTGAACCCGCAACCAAATGGTGCTGGGTTTGCTGGTATACGCGCACTTGGATCATATAACTTAACAGGCCACACTAAACTGCAAATCCTGTGTCGAGGACAAGGACAATATAACGGTTTCAAAGTTGTACTCAGACATAAGGGATTGAATGATGAACCTAATTATTCGTTCGAACAATATTTCCAGGTATGGTACCTACTAATCTACACCTTTTCATGTTTATACATATTATTATAAGCTGTGAGACCTTGCCAAATTCCATGATTCTAGAACCCCAGGTCAACGGGACGTAGGTAGTTAGTGGGTATCCCATATTTTTTGATTTATTGGCGAGTATCAAAATATGCAAAATACCTATGCCGTATATTATGATTGTATTGACTTTTTACCGTTAAGCTTGATTTTTTACAGCTCCAAGAGAACGTAGACCTAAGCATTTGATAATTTGAACGCGTTCCCGAGAAAGTGTGTTGACAGACAGACGGACAACGAAGTGATCCTAATAGGGTTCCTTTTTTTCTCTTGAGGTACGGAAATCTAACAAGAATGAAATTCAAGAATGTAGGCCCAGGCTATAGCCATCGTAACAGTATTATATATTGTGATTTAGCCAAGATCCATTGATCGAGCCGCGAAATAGTAACAAACCAACTTAAGGCAGTCCCATACACGAGGATAATAATGATTATTATATTTTATCGTACGACCCGTACTTAGTCGAGCGTCGTCGCTTAGATAGGCTATGGCCGTTTCACGTCATGCTTGAAACGCTATTTGTGATATGTCCAGTTTCCATAGAATAATGAATAAACAATTTTTTTTTCAGGCGCCTAAAGATGAGTTTGCAATACGTGAATTACCTTTTTCGGAATTTAAAGCTTATTATAGAGGAAAACGTGTGGTTAATAACGAAACATTGGATATATCTCAAGTATCCAGTATTGGTTTTCAAATGTATGGCGGCGTTTATCAACCAATCAAGCAAAAAGGACCAGCTACTTTGGAAATTAACTGGATAAGAGCGGAATAAATTATTTTTGAATTTATTTTAGAAGAATACATAGAGTAGAAATAAAAATAATTTAACTTTTTTTGTATTTGATTTCTCTCTTTTCTATTCTAAGAAAACACTGACCTAATAAATAGTTGAAGTGGCAATGGGACAGCACATAGTTCGAAAACCCGATGGACTTGGGGTATGTTCCGATATACACTGCGAACACTGTAAGGTCTATTTAGTATACTGCCAAGCCGTTTTTTTATAGTTAGCTATACTGGTTACTGTTTAAAAACGCAATCCAGCTGTTGATCACGTGATCAAAGCACTAAGAGCACCTTACTTACACCTTACCTCGAAAACGCCAGTGCTCACAGTACAAAAATGGCGACGATTTATGAGGCCATATATCCCTAGGATACTGGGGCAGTATACTGTCAGTCCATAACGGAACGGGAACGAATTTCTCCCCAGTAAGAGCACTGAACAGTGCTGGCAGTGTATATCGGAACATACCAAAAATTGGGTCCCAAAATTCTGGAATGGCGACTCCGCTCTGGAAAGCGCAGCATTGTCTGCCCCCACTTAGCAATGAGAGGCCATTGGTTTACATATTATATTTAAATTTGAAGTAATTCCGAATTCAAAAGTTTTATGGTTCTGGCAGACGGACGGACGGACGGACGGGCAAGTGCAAATTCACTCAAGTAGACTCGAGAGACCTTCGCTTCGCTCGGTCAATAAAACGCGCTTATAGAAAAACCCTAGGGGTAGAGCAGAGACAAGACGTGTGGAGTCGGGGTGCCCAGATTTCATTCTGGTCCTGATTTTGAAGTTTGCGATATGGCCATTTGACACTATGTTGGTCTAATTTAGGATGATAATTTTGACAGATGCCGTTTGCATAGTACTGTTTCAGTCTGTCTCACTCTGGTCTTTCACTATTGCGATAACCTTTCATCTGACAAAATTATCATGCAGAATTAGACAAACATACAGTATGTTGAAACAAATGACCATATTGCAAACCCCAAAATTGTCTACTTTAATAAACCATAATTTTCGGACGGAATTGAGGCTGACGTTCGTTCAGCCGTTTTCAATCGGGGCAAGTAATCCCTCACAAGGGCATAAATGATAATGAGATGTAAAAAATGAATAACATCATTACTGTGCATACTAAAATCAGATTTACTTCAAGGCACTTAGTTGTTTATTTAGGGTCTCAACTTTCAGTATTGATTTTAAATGGGCAAATGAAAAAATGTTTGAAACACTTTATGGGGTAGCTGTGGCTGGCAGAGTATACATAACAGGATGTCCTGCCACTATATTATAGCATTTGCATAAAGACTGAAGAAATAAAAACCAATCAGACATAAAGTGACATCACATGTGTATTGCCTAAATACAGAACACCTCTAATAGATAACCCTAAAATTAAAGTATAAAATTAATTTTTATTTTTCATTGCTTCGCTGTAAATGCTATTTAAGGTGAAGGTTTATCTTTGTCGCGAGGGTAAGAGTAGCGTAAGTGCAGTCATTGCGTCAGGGAATAGCGAGTGGTAATTGATGAGAGGGACGTATGCCGCAGTGATCACTCTGCCTGCGAACCATCGGCCGTGCAGCGAGTTGACGGACGCCACAGCGGTCGCTATCGTAGGGCACTTGCAATACACGTTCCCTTGGGGTGAGGCTTTGTCCACGTACACGTGTAACACACCCCCGTGCTTGTTGCATTCGCTGATAACATCGTCTCTGATTTCTATGTCCCAGTTTGGATTTGATTCTCTGTAACAATAATTTACAAGTTAAAGTACCTTCCTTCTATATTTCGAAAAAATTAACTCTAATAATCAAGTAATAGTAAACCCGGACAACATAGCACAAACGTTTAACGATTACTTTATAGATATAGTACAAAACAACCAAGTAAAACAAAGTGGAAATAGCCATAGAATCCAATTTCAAAAAACCCTATGTTGTCTATGTTTATGTAATTAATAATACCCAAAGTGCAGGCTATGACGGAATTATCACAAAAGTGGTTAAAAAGACCTCACCCTCGATATCTGGTACATTGTCTCACATAATGAACCTATGCATTGAGCAAGGCATATTCCCAAATGCCCTTAAACTATCGATACGATATTTGCCAAAGTGTTTGAAAAAGTTATTTATAAACGCCTATATAATTATATCGAAGAAAATTGTATACTTGCAAAAGAACAACAAGGATTCTGTAAACAAATCTATAAACATGGCAATCTATGACCTCCTAAATAAAATTATGACATGTTTGGATAGGAAAATACCAGTTTAGTACCTATTTAGTACTATTTAGTACCTTTGTTTAAATATTTTGTACCTAATTATTTACGAAGAAATATGATTTTTTAAGAGGGCAGTCATTCTGACGTCAAGATGGCTGCCCACATTTTAATTTCCGCATTTTGCATTTATCTCTGCACAATAATTTAGTACCTATTTAGTACCTACACATATATTTCTTCTAGAATTTTTAGGCGAAAGATAAAGATTTTATAGCAATCTGAATATTCAAGAAGTCCAGTCCCGAACACTCGCTCAGTGACTAATCAACGCCCAGCCCAAACCCTTGGACCTAGAGAGCTGAAATTTTCCACAGAGATTCCCTTTGTGATGTAGACAAAGAATAATCAAGGGTTATTCCCACGGGATCGGGAATAAGGAGGATTTATCTGTTTGATTTAAAAGTTATAATTTCCGGAACTATAATCAAGAGAGACTTCAAAGGACTTGACCGGTGGAACTATGGCAGCTTGCCTAGGTGTCAAAAATCAATGTTCAGCAATGATTTCTTTAATATTGTAATTGTAATATTTCACTGTTTTCAGATAAAAAAGTTTCAGGAGTCTGAAGGCTCGGAAAACTGCGAAAATGAACAAAAAAAGTTTCACCAAAAGACTGGTTTCCCACACTAGATGGCGCTATTTATTGTGTTGAGCGAGTCTAAAAAATTATTTTCAAGTATTATTTCTTTATTATTATAATTGTTATATTTTATAGTTTTCAAATAAAAAAGTTTCAGGAGTCTGAAGGCTCTGAAAACTGAGAAAATAAATAAAAAAAATTCACCAAAAACTGCTTTCCCACACTAGATGGCGCTAGTTATTGTGGTGAGTCTAGAAAATATTTTTAAGTATTACTCACTACTTTTGGTTAACAAGTTCAACTATTCGACCACAGATGGCAGCATATGCAATGTGAAAGGGCGTGCCTTTAAACGCAGTATTTCAAAATGCTTTGTTCGATCTATTAGGTTGAGACTTGTCAAAAAATTAAAATAATTATAAACAAAACATACATTTCCTTTTCATTATGTACTATTTAATTGATCAAAAATAAATATAATGACTAAGGTACTTAAATGGTATTCATGTAGGGTTACAAGATTATTATTAGGCATGGATATAATGGAACGTCAAAATGGAGTAGTGCTTAAAGAGGAAAGCGGACGCTCAAGATTTAAACAATAAACGTACTGTTTTTTTTTGTCATTTGAACCCTGACCTTATTTGGAATAATAAATCCATAATAATTTCATTTTGAATTTTTAAACCTTACTGTAAAAATGGAAATCCTGTGCATTGTCCCGAATCGGAGGGCAATTACTGGTCATGTCTTTTGGCATACAAGTCGGTAATTCTAATCACTTATTTTACAGTTTTCAGAATTTTTCGAATTTTCCACGGGATAAGGAATAATTGGTATACCATAAGACGTTTTTACAATACATGTGTGAGTAAAATTCGTAAAGAAAACTGGAAATGTTACGTGAGTTTCCATTGACGCAACAAAAATGTTGAAAACTCTGTTTTCTCTCTATGTATCTAGCCGTGAATATAGTAAGTCTTGTCTTTGGACATTTTGAATTTAAAAAAAATTCAGCAAGTACCATAGACATACGAGCTGTAAGTTACGATGGGTAACATCAACACATTGACGCATACTTACATTCCACCAAGGATTGCGTGAAGCCAACGACACTATTTAATAATGACGGTAGTAAACGTAAGTAATTACAATAAGTCTCAGCAGTGGTCGTCATAGGTCGTTATCAGTTGTATCTTTAAAAATAAATTCAAATTACTTATAAAAAAACTTTCTTTATAGTTTTTCCCTTTGTTTTCCCAACAAATTATTTCAAAAATGGAACATTGGAAAGTAGCTCATTCTGTGTGGATCGTTTTAACATATTGTAGCTATTTATTCATTTCATACAGTGGGTCGACGCTCATACAAATGACAGACCTGACTAACATCATACCATGACATTTTTAACTATTTTTTACGGTACTGCATAAAAGACATTAGAGTGACAGAATTTTGTATTGTAAAAATTCTTTTAGTTTCCTTCGTCACGCCCCTGTCACCCCGCAGCTTTGCTTTGTCTAGATGCCTTAGTTAACTTATCGCCTTATATTGTGTCTTTGACATTAGTTAGGGCAGTTGATACTAACCATAGACAAAATTTTTAGTACTCATTACTACCATATTACGAACCATATTACTAACATAATTACGACCACAATGGGCATGATGACTAATTTTGAAAAATGGTCAGATTAAGTCGGAAGTATCTACTATATCGAAAAAATATATTATGTCAGCAGAAAAATAAGGTTTGGTAGATAAAATTGGCATTTGAAATTTAAATTTTAAAATTCACGCCAAAACGCTCGCCGGTGTCATGGCGTCGTTTGTGATGTCACTATTGTTATTACCAATGTACTCTGTTCAGTGTGCAGTAAGCAAAAGCGTGATTGTCAAAGCTCGAAAACAAACAATTGTGACGTCATTCGCTTCTTGATGTTTAATCCATTATGGCGGATTGCTGTATTTTATAGTTTTTTTTAATCAAAATAAATAGCAATCTCACTCGAAATAGAAAAATAAATACGTTTTTTATAATCCATGAATCCTATTTCATTAGATAAATTCATAATTTCATTGATTCTTGGTTACTGTCATCATGCCTATTATTAGAAAAATACTTAATCCTTAGAGGCTAAACTTCAGTCCTAAGCTAAGCTTGAATGATATTTTTTTTAGAGCATGAGACATCGAGAGGTGATCGAAGACTTATATTGTAGGTAGTTACTGAAGACCGCGTGCGCCAAATTAATGGTTCTTAATCCTGAAAACTGTAAAATTAGTGATTAGAATTACCGACTTGTAGTATGCCAAATTTGAAGTTTCTCTTGATTATAGTTCCGGATATATATAACTATTAAATCAAACAAATAAATCATCCTTATTCCCAATCCCGTGGGAATAACCCTTGATTATTCTTTGTCTACATCACAAAGGGAACCTCTGTGGAAAATTTCAGCTCTCTAGGTCAGGTCCAAGGGTTTGGGCTGGGCGTTGATTAGTCACTGAGCGAGTGTTCGGGACTGGACTTCTTGAATATTCAGATTGCTATAAAATCTTTATCTTTCGCCTAAAAATTCTAGAAGTAATATATGTGTAGGTACTAAAAAGGTACAAAATTATTGTGCAGAGACAAATGCAAAATACGGAACCCTTATGCGGAAATTAAAATGTGGGCAGCCATCTTGACGTCAGAATGACTGCCCTCTTAAAAAATCATATTTCTTCGTAAATAATTAGGTACAAAATATTTAAAAAAAGGTACTAAATAGTACTAAATAGGTACTAAATGCTGGCGAAATTTTACGCCGATCCATCACTTTGGGCAGTCATTCTGATGCACACCTTCTCAAGTCGTATCTGACGGGGAGATCACAAATCACTGAAATTACCAAAATTTATCAATACGATTTATCAAAAGGTATATCGATCTACGTCTAGACTTGTTCAATACGGTGTTCCACAGGGAAGTGTTCTGGGGCCTTTGTTGTTTCTACTATACATAAATGACCTTCCATCAGTGATATCACAATCTATGGTACTCTTTGCTGACGATTGTACTGTGATATACGAAGGGAGTAATATTCCAAATTATGAAATGGAAATGAATAAGTCCTTAGGTCTCATAATTGAATGGCTCGAGAACAACAATTTAAAAACTAATCTAGGAAAAACCAAGATCATGCAATTCAATTGGGAAAGTTGTAATATTAATTGTGATATAAAATAAATGGGAACACAAATTAATAAAACAGAGGAGACTACGAGTTCGCCCATGGAAAACAGCAAAAATGAGAAAAAGCATTTTTTGTCTGGCTATCACTCTCTATCTAAGCTATTCAACGACATTAAAAAATTAACAAACTTGAGCAGCTTCAAAAAATCGTTGAAGCTAATATTAATAAATAAGGCATATTATTCAATATATGAGTACCTCAATGAACCAATTAAATAAATTAATTTTAAACTAAACTGACAACTAATGACATAATTTACCTGAGATTACTGAACTGGCTTGAAGGTAACTAATTAACGTGACTCATTTTTTTTTCATTTGACATTTTAATTTAAATTTGACATTTTTTGCTTGACATGGTTACTACTTTTTTACATTTTATTTGACATAGGTACCTAGATATTATTTTAATGTTCATAGTAATTTTGCTGAATTTGACGTAAAGGCCTCATTAAGACTTTTTCTCATCTGTAATAATCGAGACATAATATTACTTATACTCTGTGGTATTACTTAATACAATGTTTTAAGTAACTTAATACAGTGTTTTTGTGTTTTAATTAATCAATAAGGTTGTTATAAAATTGTATATCATTGTATAACATTGCCATCATCAAGATTAAGAATTATCATTTATCATGATTTAATAAGGACAATATGTAATAATTTTAATTTTATAAAATAAGATATATTTGTACACCACCATGGATGGGTACAATAGGAGCACTTTTATACTGATTTCCACCTCAAATGTACCTACACTATTCGCAAATAAATAAATTGAAATTGAAATTTTTACAGGTAATGCGTACTGACAGGCTGCAGAGTTAAAGCTTTCTATAAAATTCGTAATAAATTATTTAATAATGTCCTCCCGACCAATTTTCAGCCATGGCGGCCAATCCAGAATTGATGAAAATTCTACACTTAGAAACTATAGATCTCCATACATGCTAAATGAATATGGTGTACCGCAAGGGAGCATTCTCGGTCCCTTGCTATTTATACTATACATTAACGATCTCCCTGACGTATCCAAAGATAAATATATATTATTCGCAGATGACATTTCATTAATTAAGACATATAGTAATGACATTTTGAATACTGAAATTGACATAAATAACACAATTAAAACTATAGTAGACTGGCTTAATGACAATAATTTATGTATTAACTTGAATAAAACAAATTATATACACTTTAGCAATTATAATAATAAGAGAAAAAATAGGTTGAATTTAAATCATAACAATAACAAAATAAACGAAGTAGATGATTGCACCTTCCTAGGAATAAAAATTGATAAATACCTGAACTGGAAAACTCACATTGATTCTGTCTGTAATAAACTAAATAAATATACTTTTGTTTTAAATAAATTGCGTAAAAGTACCTCACAAAAAGTTATGTTAATGGTTTACTATGCATATGTAGATTCCATCTTAAGGTATGGCCTTATAGTTTGGGGAAATTCATGCGACATGGAAAGGGCATTCATAGCTCAAAAGAAATGCATTCGAGCAATATTTGGAAAACCTCCGACAGATTCCTGTAAACCTTTATTTAAAAGTTTACAAGTTTTGACATTGCCATGCATGTACATATTCCAAATAGCTGTTTTTGTTAAAAATAACAATCATCAATTTAAAAAAGCCAAAGATGTTTTCATCAGAAATACAAGGAATTCCGAAAGATTGGTTCTGGACAGAACTCCTAGAACTGCTTCTTATTTAAAAAGTTGTCATGCTATGTGTATTAGAATATTTAACCTGTTGCCTAGGGATATTCAGACCTTGCCTATTAAGCGATTTAAGCCTGCCCTCAGTAAATGGCTCTTGAGTTATTCATTTTACTCAATTAAAGATTTTTTTGACTATAAATCATTAAAACAATAACTTAACTAAGAATTATATAATGACATGTATTTGTATTCAATTTTTTTTTTTTTCCTACGAAGATATGATAATAAGTATTGTATGATTTGTCCATTATTGAGTGTAATAATAATTTTGAGTTTAATTGACCAATTTAATTTTGTTAAATAATTTAATTAGTATAACTTAATAATCTTTGATATTAATAATTCTAAATGTTGTACGCTAGAAATGGCAGAATGCATGTTAATATTGTGTTCACAACAAATAAATCAATAAATCAATAAATCTCTATAGAGATTAGCCATTGTAGGAGATATTATAGTGCACAAGACTGTGCACAAAAACAGGTGCACTCAATGTTCATCTCTCATAGCCCCATTGGAACGGGATGGAAAATCCGACACCAAAGAGTGATCAGTACCATACGCTCTACGTGATATCCGAGGCTCGGGGGTAAATCACCACCAATTCCTTACTCTGGGCTACTACTGGGAAATTTCTTGTCAGAAAATCCTAATACTCATCATGGCTCGACCCGGGAATCGAACCCGTTACTTCGTCAGCTGCAGTTATACTTGCTAACCACTAGAGCGCTTGTTAGGTATATATAAAAAATATTATTTACTATACCTCAACAAGCACACGCACACAGCGCCGCGCGTTGGATGCGATGAAGTAACTATTTTTTTAAAGAGTAACCGCCGAGTTTGTTGTGGACATTCCTGCTAGAAATGGCATTGCAAGCCATTGACCTGCTCCACCTGACATTTCAAGGGTACTTGTGTCTCCCCAAATCTATCGTTGCGGAACCGGCCTGAGCCGGTCAGAGAAGCTTATAAATTAGCGGCAAGTCGTTTTCCGATCGGTAGCCATCGTGTCGCTTCGCCCGAGTCGGGCGACGTTGTTTTCACCCATAATACGTAAACACGACCGGCTCAAGCCGGTCAAGCATCGAGTACGATTTGGGGAGACCCTAAAATAAGAATGAACGGTGAAAATTGACAACTTACGAGGCGGGATCGAACATATTGTTGAGCATGAAACATTGAGTGGCGATCGGCGGCGCGACCTGCGGTTGAGCGGCCACAAGTGTGGAGCCCGCACCCATCAGCACGGACGCGGCAGCTGGAGGTATCTACGATTCAACAAAAGTTAAAGTTAGGTAAGGTAAGGTAGTCCGTGTAGGTAAATGTTAGTGTAAACTCAATGTGCACTGGAAGTAACAGGAGATGCGGGTGGGATTCCATTTTTGAAATGCGCAAAAGTTGTTTCCAGTATTGTTATACTTTTGTGTGCTCTAATTTCTACACTATACATTAATTATTAATACAATTTTGATAAAAGATTGTTTCCTCAAAACAATTTGGTATATATGACAATTATTCAATTAAATTATTAAGTGATGATTAAATAAGGAGGTTCGAAAACCATTTTAAACTATCGATTGTAGTAAAATAGTGTGTTGAATTTTGATGACGTCACTGTTCACTATTTCATACAACTTGTACTAAGAAAGCGGCGGCGAAAATAACGTTTGACTTTAAACATTACTGCCATTCGAAAAGATCATAGAAATGTACAAATTGCGGCTACAGAAATTTTTACTTCGATTACTTAAGTGTTGTTGAATTACCTTGTTGCTAACAGCCAATCTTTCGCCTCATGCTAACATCACTCACAATTTGGGTATGTTATTAACTTTGAGTGAAGTTATCGGGAAGTGTGAATCCGTGCATGTTTGCACTTGAATAAGGTTACAAAAACTAAAGCTAAACTAAAATGTTTGTCTTTTTTGTACTTATCTCCTAAAAACCTATTAATTATATTTTAATATTCGACAATGATGTCATACCGACAATTAAATGACTGTACAAAATGTGTTAAAAACAAACACAAAAATCTCTAAGAGGAAGTGTGGGGTTAGCCCTTTCAGGGGCTGAATTTAAGAGTGTTAATGAAGTCGCCCCTAAATTATCGGTTCTATCCTACGTTATTTTGATGATAATGTTATTTCTTTCTTATAACTGGAATAGCTAAAGTAGGGTTAACTCACTTGTAAGCCAGTGCCTTCAGCAAGCTTGAACATGAGTTGCAACCGACCGGTGGCCCCCAGGTCGACCCCCGCGCGGTCTAGTTCGTCCGCGTCGAAGCGCGTGCTTGAGCCCCCGTCCGTGCGTTCCGTTACATTCCCAACTTTCATCGGTCTTCCTGCCAATTCAAATCCGTTCAACTGCTCCATTGCCTTTTTCGCATCTGCCGCATGATGAAACTGAAAGTTACATGATCATTTGAGACATAGTATCATAAATCTATCTATCTAATTAAATCGAAATAATTTGTGAAGTTGACATTTGGACATTATTTTCATTGAATTGTAATTAAATCCATAATGATATTATAAATGCGAAAGTGTCTGTCTGTCTGCTACGCTTTCACGGGCTACCTGTTCAACCGATTTTGATGATATTTTGGTAAAGGGTTGTATCCCCGGGAAGGACATAAGAACATAGGCTTTTTTAGAAGATATTGAAATGTAATGAATTTTAAAGTTGATGTACTGAAATTGATAATTTTAATTAGTTTTTGTTATAAACTATGTAGAAATATTAGCTTAAATACTAAAATTTAACTAATTGCAATGCCCTGATGGAGCCTCATGTCATTATAATGAATGTAATATTTATGTACATGAATCCAATGAATAAATTATATGACACGATATACAGGAAACAAACTTACTGTAAGGAAACCATATCCTTTGCTTTTTCCAGTGTCAGGGTCAGTCATCAGTTGAATGTGATCAATTTTTCCAAACGGTTCAAATATTCCCCTCAACATGTCTTCTGTGATGTTGAAATGTAGAGATCCTACATATAACCTAGTTGGTCCATTGCTGGTCTTTGGTGCTAGATTCGGCAATGTGTTACCTACTCTATTTTTCTCTGCTTGTGTATGTTGAACAATTATAGGAACCCCAAGTAACTTCTGCCCAGTTAGACCAAGAGCCTAAAATATAAAAAAAGGTTAGATTATTACTTTAAAAACAAATGTTAATATGAAAGTATTTCACTATTTATTTACCAATGGCACAGATTCGGCATCTTTGAACTCAATATATGCAATTCCCTTAAATCTTCTGGTTTTGTTACATGTGATAAGTCTTACATCTCTAACTTTGCCAACAGATGAGAAAAATTCTTCCAAATCTTTAGCTCTAATGCGTTGTGATAACTGCATACAAAATACTGTACGCAAATCTCTCTCTTCAGGAGGCAAGTCATCAAGCTTCGGTTCTACACCTCTTGATTTCGATCTGTATTCTGTTCTTTCAGGTTCACGGGGTTTTTCTTCTTCACGAACTTTTTCTTTTTCACGACTCCGTTCCTTTCGCGATAAATGTTTATCACGACTTCTTTCTCTATCTCTGCTGCGCTCTCTGTCTTTATCCTTGCTACGGCGTTTGTCTCTATCTCTTTCACGTTCCCTGTCCTTATCGCGATCTCTATCCCTGTTGTTGCGGTCCTTGTCCCGATCTCGGCGATCTCGGTCCTTGTCTCGATCCTTGTCTCGATCCTTGTCGCGGTCCTTGTCTCGATCCTTGTCGCGGTCCTTGTCGCGGTCCCTGTCTTTTCTGTCATCCCTTTCTTTCGAACGTCGTACATCTCGATCACGCGATCTTCTTCTTTCCCTGGACCGGCTTCGTCTAAAAACCGAAAACATTAGACTTAGATATTTTTTAAACCTACTTAAGAACCGAATTACATTTCATAAAATATGTTATTTACTAATATTTACCTTCGACTGGTTTCCTTTTCTCTGTCTCTGTGCTTGTCAGAATACTTGTCCGATGAGCGATGTTTTGAAGAGGAAGTGTTATCCTGTCACACAAAGCACAAGGTAGAAGCAGCGCCACAGCAACACACGCCGAGTGAATAAATAAAATTGCATTAGTTGAATGAATTAACTGTATGATATCAGTGCATTTTCAATAATGACACTGGAATAAAATGCCATCATTGAATATGCACACATGTTGCTTTTTTCCTATTCTACAGACGAGACAGCTCTGACAACCAAGTGTGGTCCTATTGGTGGTTCTTGAAGTTGGGTCCGTGGTCTACACTTACCATTTGGATAACCACTGACTAAGGATGTACACAGCGCTAACATCACACAGGGATACTTCTGCAAAAGATTTACGACCCATCAGCGCATGACGTTTTGGAATTTGTAATATGGACTGTATTAAATTGCATTTTGCCACAAAAAAAAAAAGTTTTTAAATATTTTACTTAAAATTAAATTAATATTATGTAAGTGGAAAAAAGTAATTATAGTTGTCGATACCTCATAATGTTCAGGTCGGTGAAGTAAGCTGGACTATTACCACAAAGTTCTATAAATACAAGAAATGATTCTCATATGTAATCTGTTTCACAGTTCTTAGCATGTAACTGTTCAAATATGTCACCAGTTGTATGTTTGATAAGACTTGGGGAACTAGGACATTGTTGAGCAGTTTCATGTAAGAATTTAACATTAGAAAAAACCAACACCAGTGTTTAGAATTGCAAATTTTGTGGTCACATTCTAGTGGCAGTTTGGAAGAGCATTACAAATATGTACATATTTTTCATGATTTATTTATTCATACAAAATATAATATAATACATATAATATTTGAGAAATCATTATAAATATGTACATATTTTTCATGTACTATTTATCCATACAAATATTATAGTATTGTACATAAATTTGATCAAAATTTAAGCTTAGTTTGGAAGTGAATTTGCCATAAACAATAAAGAGGGATAAGACTATACAGTTACATAACTCCCATACATAAAAGGGATTTGGTTAAAAAAAATACTATTTCATCATTATGATACATGAGTTGAGAATCACACTGCAATAAATGTAAATATTTCAAGCTTTCATATGGGAGATAAACAATATAGGTACTTAATTATTTTTTTAAAGATGAATACTTTCAAATGGAAATTAATATATAACTAATTAATGTTGTGAAAAAGTTGTATATATTCAGTACAAAGTAGATGAATTTTTTACTTATCAAAATTAAAATGACTAAACTACAATAAAAGTAGAAGGACATGTTCAATTTTGTTGAATAACAATGTTCACTATTTCATGAGTCTAAAGTTAAAGTTTACAATTAAGTAAATAATAAGATTTAAATCATTAGTAATAAGTAATAGCTTACCGATTTATTGTAAGGAGCTTCTAACATGGCCTCTACATCCAAATCTTCAGCCATCCTATAATAAAAAAAGTTTAGAAAAAATTAGTCTTAACTGGGTATATTTCTACTCAGGGTGTTTTGTAATTTACTCGGTATAAGATTTAAATTCTGAACTAGTTTGACAGTGCAACAAGGCCAGGGATTTTTATAATTTGTAATTAAAATGTCAAGATTCTTAGTTTAGATTTTTTAGTAAGTTGAGCTAGTATCATGCTACTATTTTTATATTTATTTGTTACTTTTATGTACACCCATAACCATCAATCGCTGGTAATAATTTCTATGTGACACGCACAGAGGACGCTTACGTTCAAGTGCGGAAAATAATACCAGGACACGAAGATGTGATTTGGTTGCCTGGCAGAGATCCCTTAAACGCGATATGGCCGCCAATTGTAGCAACTTGTATTTTTTTTTGTTTATTGTTTCTGATTATTTATGTTACATGTACAATAAAGAGTATTTCACTCATTCATTCATGCCAGGTCAGTGGCACTACTCAGGTGTGTAAAGTCTCATCAGCAGCTCTTGCTTGTAACCAGTTCCAATACTTGGAAATGTTCTCAGTTAAACAGATTCTGAGAAGAGCTACTAGACTACTAGTTACTTCCATTCAGAAATTACAATACAAAGAAATGTTACCGATACAACTATTAACAACACTATCATAAGCAAAACTGAGACGATGGAATAGTTTAAGTAATTAAGTGAATGAATGAACATCATGCAATGTTACAAAATTATGCTATCGCTTTCCTAGAAATACTAGTGGGCCCAGTATATGTTGTCCTGCCCTGAAACTAGGGCTCGATTGCTACTAGGGCTTCCAATACTGGGATCCAGGCCTTTTTTTGTCCATTTTCAATACCGGTATTGAAATGTCTGATACCGGGATACCAGTATTCGTGACACTATAAACGAAACTGACTATTGCATATATTTTTGGGTACATGCCACTGTTTTTATTCGGCTAAGTTTAAAACTTGTATCTTAAGCACATAAGCTTAAAAAGAGCACCTTTATTGCTTAAAACCAGTGAAAAAAAGTCATTTTTGAGCACTCAGATGGAAAAATAATGTTTGTATTTTGAACCCTGTGGCTTGGCATTTCTATTTCATTGACTCATGAAAGATTCAGAAATCTGTTTTAAGTATAACCAATGCAATATTTTATTATGATTTATTTTCTTTTAAAAAATAACTATTTAATTTTTAATTAATTTATGTTTTGACTAAACTATGTATTTTAATTATTGAAAAAATGACATTTCTTCATTGAATTTAAGCAGATTAGTGCTCTTTTAAAGTTAATGTGGTGAAAAAATATTTTTTATGGTGCAGTTTCCTTCAGAAAATACTAGTTTTAAGTTAAAAACAATTTATTCAATTATAAGTTTTGAAAAAAATTCGGTATTGAAAAAAAACTGTATTTGAAAGCCCTAAATGCTACCAACCTGCCTGGCCACTGAAACACACAAAAAAAACATCAAAATCGGTCCAGCCATTTTCGACTTTTAGCGAGCGTCACGCGGCAATTCATTTTATGTATTAAAAAAAACCTTCCTCTGGATTCAACCTACCTCTGTACCAAATTTCATCAAAATCTGTTGAAAAGATGGGCCAGGAAAGGCCAGACAGACAGAAACACTTTCGCATTTATTTAAATAAGTAAATATGGATTTGTGACATTCAACTTCTGGATAATATTATGCATATTCCAACCGACCTTGAATCTGGATTCTGAAATAGGATTCTTGAGCTATTGAGAAAGACAGCCGACAGCTTTTTTCGACGCCTAAATCTAGTGTGCAACTTTTGATTTAACACCCCTGTGGTATTTTTACCCAGTAGTTTCTTCTGTCCGGTAAATCAACGTTCTTCCAAAGTGAAAATATGGAATTCAATTCAAACATTCAGACATAGAGGGGCGTGAACATCCTTGTGAGAACTGGCCACCTAAATAGAGCTGGCTAGTTCAGAGTTGACACAGCTGCGTCGTCAATAAGTAGATTAATTTTATATTTCGATTGTTGGTGTGTCAATTGATGTAAACATCTATATAAAAAATATATTTTTATCCATATCCAAGATGCCTTAAATTATTAATTCTCTCACAAATTGGTAGCAGAGCGTGGTTCTCTGATTTATTTTCATAATCACGAAAATGGCATCTACGAGTACAACTTTTCGCAACATAGAACCATTGACCAAGTCAAATTACGATACTTGGTGCCTGCAAGCGCAAGCAGTCCTTATTAAAAATGATTATTGGGACATCGTAAGCGGTGAGAAAACTTTACCATCAGATGCGGATGCGGCGGCGAGGTTGGTGTTTAACAAAGAGGATATGAAGGCAAGAGCTGAAATCCTACTTTTGATATCGCCTTCTGAATTAAAACAAATCAAGACTTGCACGACATCTAAATCTATATGGGAAAAGTTGAAAGCTACTTATCAAAGCACTGGGCCTGCAAGAAAAGCAACCTTATTAAAGCAGCTGGTTTTAAAGCGAATGACCACAGAAGAAGATATTCGTGATCATCTAAACAACTTCATGGATATTGTGGATAAGCTCGCAGATATGGAAATAAAAATACCACCAGAATTACTAAGCATAATGCTTCTCTATAGTTTGCCAACTAAATTTGAAAATTTCAGAATAGCCATTGAGTCTCGAGATACATTACCTGGGCCTGAAGAATTAAAAGTTAAAATTTTGGAAGAATTCCAGGCCAGAAATGGTAGCGAACAGCCTGAAAGCTCAGAAGCTTATCACACAAAGAAGAACAAGCAAAAATTATTCTGCAAAGGCTGCAAAAAGAAAGGCCATTCAATCGAGAAATGCTGGCATAGAAAGAAAAACGCAGAAAGTGAGAAAGGAAACGGAAATAAGGATAAAAACTTTAATGTTTGCTTGAGCACCACTGAAAATTCAGACACTAATGAAAATATATTATGGTGTTTAGATAGCGGCTGCTCATCTCATATGTGCGGTGATAAATCGATGTTTTCTACCATGACTCCTGAAACTGGTAGCCTAAAGTTGGCATCAAATAAATATACAACTAAAATTCAAGGTAAGGGAAAAGTTACAGTCAGTATAGACAAACAAGGCTATAACTTCAATGATACCCTTTATGTTCCCGATGTGTCAGTCAACCTATTGTCTGTTGCAAAAATAACGGACAGAGGATATAAAGTTATTTTCGAGCAAAATAAAGCCTACGTCATAGAAAAAGACGGCGAGGTCTCACTGACAGCGAAAAGGAAAAATGGGCTTTACTACCTTGAATGTAAAATAAATGAGACTGCACACTACACACCAAAAAGGGATAGTGACATCATGGAATGGCATCGCAAACTTGGCCACATAAATGAAAAAGATTTAAAGAAGATGGCTAAAGATGGCCTTATGTATGGTTTAAATTTAAATGATGAAAAGTTGGAAACTTGTGAGACCTGCATTAAAGGCAAACTGTCAAGATTACCATTCACTAGACATGATGACCTCTATTCATCGGACAAGCTGGAAATAATTCATAGTGATGTCTGTGGACCTTTAGAGTGTGAAACACTGGCAGGCTCAAGATATTACGTCACATTTATGGACGATTACACACGTTACTGTTACGTCTATTTTATTAAAAGAAAGAGTGATGTATTTAATGTTTTCAAAGAATATAAAAATGAAGTCGAGACATCCCACAATAAAAGAATAAAATATTTACAGACGGATAATGGTACGGAATACCGCAATAAGGAATTTGATGATTTCCTCAAATTGCATGGCATCCAAAGAAGGTTGACCACTGTATATACACCCCAACAAAATGGAATTAGCGAGAGAAAGAATAGATCCTTATTAGAAAAGGCCAGATGTCTGCTGATTGAAGCCAATGCACCTAAGAAGCTTTGGGCGGAAGCGGTAGCGACCGCAAACTACCTTATTAACCGTAGCCCTTCTAAAGCATTGGATGGCGATACACCTTTTGAAAAATGGGTAGGCCGAAAGCCATGTGCACATCATCTTCACGTCTATGGTAGAAAGACGTTTGTTTTGAAAAATAAAAAACGAGGAAAGTTGACCCAAAATGCAAAAGAAGGCGTATTCATGGGGTACTCAATGATCTCAAAGAGTTATCGAATATATATTCCGAAAGATGATGATGTAGTGACAAGCAGAGACATCAAGGTAACAGACAAAATGTATTTTAAAGAAGAAGATCAGAACTATGACAAACTTATAAATGAAATGAAATTTTTGCAAATGCCTGAAAAAGAAAATAAGATTAAAGGTAAAGATAATAAAACGAAAAATGTACAACCGATAGAAATTGAAATAACTCAGAGTAAGAATGAAAATACATTGCAAAATCAGAACGATCAAGAAGATGTTTCTTCAGTAGAGTCTTACGATGATGCATCGGAGGAAATACCTGAAAGTGGGAGGCCACAAAGAGAAAGGCATCCGCCAACGTGGACTAAAGATTTTGTATTAAATGCAACTGAAGAAAATTTTTTATCGGATATATCTTACCTTTCTGATGAAAATGAAGAAAATGAATACTGGCATGATGCAATAAAAGCCGAAATAAAAGCTCATGTCAAAAATGGAACCTGGAAAATAGGAAAGAAAACAAAAGACATGAAAGAAGTGGATTACAAAATGGTCCTAAGAAACAAACTAGGACCAGAGAACAGCATTACAAAGAAAGCTAGACTTGTGGCACGAGGTTTCACACACCGACCAGGGGTCGACTACAATGAAACCTACGCTCCCGTCGCTAAATTGAGTTCAATAAGATCTGTTATTGGAATCGCCATGGAAGAAGGGTTGAATTTACACCAGATGGACGTGACAACGGCGTATCTAAATGGTGAACTAGAAGAAAAAATAGTAATGAAATACCCTGACTTTTTAGAAGATTATCTAATAGAAATCATGAGCGAAGAAAGTAAACAAGAAGACTTGACTTTGTATAATAAGATAATAAGTATGCTAAAAGACATAAAAAATAATCCCAAAGACAAAGTCTGTCATCTTATAAAAGCTTTATATGGACTCAAACAGGCAGGGAGGCAATGGTATAAAAAACTCGACACAGAACTAAAAAACATAGGTTTTAAAGCATCAGGAGCTGACCCATGTGTAGATTTACTAGAGAAAAGAGGAGTTAAAGTCATAATAGTGATCTATGTCGATGATTTATTATTTGCCTATTCGTGTCCAAGAAAACTCCAAGAAGTAAAAGATCTACTTAATACTAAATTTGAGTTAAAAGACTTAGGAACTCCAAAACGGCTAATTGGAATAGAAGTTATATATGTAAAAGATGAAATCAAACTAAACCAAGAGAAGTTTATTATGGATACTCTTAAAAAATTCAAAATGGAAGATTGTAAGCCTACGTCTACGTCTCTCTCATGTACCTGGCAGTAGGAACTCGTCCTGACATAATGTTTGCCATTAGCTATCTCTCTCAATTTAATGATTGTTATGGAGACATTCATTTTAAATGCGCAAAAAGAGTACTACGTTACCTAAAAGGAACGATGAGCGTCGGCCTTATTTTCAGAAAGACTGGCCAAGAATTATATGGCATGGCAGATGCAGATTGGGGCTCATGTAAGCTCGATCGAAAGTCTTTTTCGGGCTATTGTTTTAAATATTCTGGAACAGCTGTAAGCTGGATGTCGAAAAAGCAAAGAAGTGTCGCCTTATCGACTGCCGAAGCGGAGTATGTCGCCCTAACAGAAGCTACAAAAGAACCCATCCACCTAAAGAGTCTCTATAAAGACCTAGGGGCCAGCTTTGATCGCATAGTTGTATTGAATGACAATCAAGCTGCCCTTAAATTAAGCCAAAATGAAATGGTTACTTCAAAGTCAAAGCATATTGACTTAAAAATGCACTTCATTCGGAATTGTGTTCAAGAGGGAGTAATAGAGGTCAAGTATCTGCAAACTGGAGACATGGAAGCAGATCTACTGACCAAAGCTTTAGCTGGTCCTCGGCTGTTGAAACTTCGGAGCAGCTTAGGACTGATGACCACGAGCCGTGAAGAGGAGTGTGAGAACTGGCCACCTAAATAGAGCTGGCTAGTTCAGAGTTGACACAGCTGCGTCGTCAATAAGTAGATTAATTTTATATTTCGATTGTTGGTGTGTCAATTGATGTAAACATCTATATAAAAAATATATTTTTATCCATATCCAAGATGCCTTAAATTATTAATTCTCTCACAATCCTAAACCTTTAGGCAATCAATGCAGTCCTAAATCTATGCATTCAGTTACATTTATCCACTTTTGGATCAAATGAATTCTTGACCCATCGAAAGAATAGCTTAATTTGGATATTTTAAAAAGCTAACTAAATAATGTACATACAAATGCAATACGCATGTATGTACTTAATGAAAATAATTCGAAACAAACCTCATGAGGCTTAAATAATTGGAATACAAAATGGCGTACTGACAAACTAGATTATTTCACAAGCGCATGCATCAAAATAAAGCATAAAAATTACCTTTTAATAAGCTTGATGGCTGTGGCTAAGTATTAATTTCTTAAATTTTATGTAATATTTGTTGATTTCTGCAAAACAATCGGGGGAAAGGGTAAAATATGAATTTCTAGCAATAACTTCCAACCATTTTCACATCACCACAGACAGACAGGTTAAGACATAGATAATACCTATTATAAGATACTTTGATTTTATTTATAGGAGAGGATATGTTGCATTTTACTCAATTATAGCTATACGGTGCATTTTGTTAATAAAACATGTAAAAATATGATTTGACTTTTCTTACTTACTAAAAGCTACGTTATTAGAACGAGACAGGTATATTATGTTATTGCGTGAATGTGTCGCGCAATTGTCATATGACGTCATCAAATTTAGCTATTGAAGCCAATTTTTGTCAACTATAAATGGCGTCTGTTGTGCTTCCGGTGTGTCAGCCGTGAATAATTACCTGTTTTTTGAATATTTTCATGTGTTTTTGCTTAGTTTTATGTAATCAACTATGGTGAAATGCTCAGTTGTTGGGTGTCGTAATAATAATGTCGTAATTTCATTTCATAGGTGAGTAACAAAGTCGTCTAGTTTTTCTTTTTGTGGCTACTATTTTAAGTTATTTCGACTAATTATAGCTTAGTTTCTTCTTTACTGAATCCATAACACGTAAATTATTGCGCTGTCCCCAAAAATTTGGATTATTTCATTACTCTTTGTATAGAGTGTATATATAGTGCGGGGATTCTATTGTTTACAAATAAATTGAATATCGATAAAATTAAAATTTCATATAACTCTTACTGTTTCTCACTCTGAGGGGTAGAGAGATGAAAACAGTCAGATTCTACTTACAATATTGGCAAACTCATTTTAGACTGTAGCGATGATAATCTAGTGATTAAGACACCCGATCTCCAATCCCCGATATGTCAATATTAAAAATCAATAACTGATTTACTACTATATAGTACTAGTATATTCCTTGGCTGCGCGGACCACTAAAGTGTCCCGCGGACCACTAAAGTGCACAGGTTTTTTTTCAAATGCAACTATTGTCTTTTTAGGCATTCTTTCTTGATTTTCGCATTTAATCGGCTCTATCACACCATTTTTTAATTTCTGAGTAATATTTTTTGTACCCACGACGGAACGGCGACGGTATATGTGTTTGCCCTAAGAGGTATGCGTTTGTTTGTTCACTTTGTTGTTACCATTTTCCTGCAAAACTACTGGACCGATAATTATGCGGTATTTTGCATTAGGCAAATACATCATAACCAGAGACAAGTAACATATATCTTAACTTTGATTTTATTTAAAGGAGAGGATATGAAACATCATATTTAAATTGAAGCTTCCGGTAAGTAGAAGTGGCGTATGGGCGGAGCTTAAGCTGGGGGTGAGGGCTGGTATTATCGATACTTGTATAGTCGATATAAAATTATCACAAATAAAATTAATAAATAATTAAACATAATATTTTGAAAAAACACTAGTTTACATAAATTACGAATATTTATATTTTATACTCATTTTTCCTAATGAACTAGCTGATGCCCGCGATTACGTCCGCGTGAATTGAGGCTTTTTGGTTCCCGCGGTAACTCTTGAATTTTCCGGAATAAAAACTAGCCGGCGTGTTATTCCAGACTATAATCTATCTTTGTCCCAAATATCATACAGATCAGTTTAGGCGTGATTAACAACATCATCCACACATCCCAACGTCGCGTTAATAATATGTGTTAGTATAGATTTCATTTCATTCATTAGTATAGGTTCATGTGAACCTTACAAACAATACTGTTTCCTAATATAAGTTGGAATTCCTAGATATTATGGTTTTTTTTTTACTGAATGTGATGATATGAATAATAAAAGTAGGCTGATTAAAAATTTATAAAAATGCATACAAATAGTAAAAAAAAACACGATTGCAGCGCAGCGTTGTGGACTTTGACCATAAAATATATCTAAGAACTTTCTCGCAAGCTATACATATCCAATTCAAAAAACCGCATCGTAATTGACCCAGAACTTTTTGAGAAAAATGGTAACATTAAAGAATAAAAATCACGATTGCAGCTTAACTTGATGGACTATGGTCCTGCATATCTAAGAACCTTCTCAGAAGTTATACATATCTGATGCAGAAAACCGCATAATTATCGGTCCAGTAGTTTTCCAGGAAAATGGTAACAACAAAGTGCACAAACTAACGCACACCTCTTAGGGCAAACAAATATACCGTCTCCGTTCCGTCGTGGGTACAAAAATGATTACTCAGAAATTTAAAATGGTGTGATGATTAAATGCGAAAATCAAGAAAAAATGCCTAAAAAGACAATAGTTGCATTTGAAAAAAAAACCTGTGCATATCCGCGGGCCACTGTAGTGGTCCACGCAGCCCAGGAATATTCTAGTACTTTAAAGTAGTAAATCAGTTATCGATTTTTAATATTGACATATCGGGGATTGGAGATCGGGTGTCTTAATCACTAGATTATCATCGCTACAGTCTAAAATGAGTTTGCCAATATTGTAAGTAGAATCTGACTGTTTTCATCTCTCTACCCCTCAGAGTGAGAAACAGTAAGAGTTATATGAAATTTTAATTTTATCGATATTCAATTTATTTGTAAACAATAGAATCCCCGCACTATATATACACTCTATACAAAGAGTAATGAAATAATCCAAATTTTTGGGGACAGCGCAATAATTTACGTGTTATGGATTCAGTAAAGAAGAAACTTAGCTATAATTAGTCGAAATAACTTAAAATAGTAGCTTTAAAAAGAAAAACTAGACGACTTTGTTACTTTACTCACCTATAAAATTAAATTCCTAGGCGTTTTACAATATTATTATTACGACACCCCACAACTGAGCACTTCACCATAGTTGATTACATAAAACTAAGCAAAAACACATGAAAATATTCAAAAAACAGGTAATTATTCACAACTGACACCGGAAGTACAACAGACGCCATTTATAGTTGACAAAAAATTGGCTTCAATAGCTAAATTTGATGACGTCATATGACAATTGCGTAACACATTTACGCAATAACATAATACACCTGTCTCGTTCTAATAACGTAGCTTTTAGTAAGTAAGAAAAGTCAAATCATAGTTTTACATGTTTTATTAACAAAATGCATCGTATAGCTATAATTGAGTAAAATGCAACATATCCTCTCCTATATATAAAATCAAAGTACACAGTTGACTCTGGTGGTTTTATTTCGTGTATCCTTTATGTTACTTGTCTCTGTCAGATGTTACTTGTCTCTGATTTCGTGCAGAGACAAGTAACATTTAATTTCGTGTTTAAAGTGATAAAGTAATTCTCACGGGATAAAATTATAGTTTTGATTTATTCTACAACACAGAAAAGATAC
Organism: Erebia palarica; assembly: GCA_964035005.1. Taxonomy (NCBI): domain Eukaryota; kingdom Metazoa; phylum Arthropoda; class Insecta; order Lepidoptera; family Nymphalidae; genus Erebia; species Erebia palarica. Next base: position 27,171,133 of record OZ035985.1, on the reverse strand, counting down.
TCCTAGTTCTACAAGTAGCAAGATTTTTCGTTTTTCTTTGTAGAAAGCTTGTAATTTAAAGTAAGTTGCTTCATTCAAGGGATGCATGTTAACAATAAATATTTATACAATGTTGTACAAATTATGCCTATGAAATATAATGTTCAATACATTATACAGGTAGTCGAAAGTTTATTAGGCCTATTACACTGCACTTTATACAGGGACCCTTACATTTGAAACAGTATAGTGTAATAAGATTTAGGGAGTAAGAATCCCTAAGTTGCTCCTTATTGCTGTGTAATAAGCGCGTCGCTTCTAAATTGCGGCCACGCCTACCCTTACCACAGGGCCCTGTATAAAGTGCAGTGTAATAGGCCCTTTAACCAATATTTATTTTAATACATTTATAAAAACCTAATTAACTATGAACTATTATTAATTACAGCGGTTCAGTTGTGCACTAGTGTGGATCTTGTGATAAAATGACAACTGCAGCTAGACCAACTTTTGATCCTGCAAGGGGAGGCCAAGGTCGCGGTGAAAAAGATTTAAGTGCTATATCTCGTCAGTACTCTAGCAGAGATCTCCCAGGTCATACAAAGTTAAAATACAGGTAAAGTAAAGCAAACATGCTTTGATAAGGGTTTTTGTGCATGAGTATGTATTCTACGTCTAGCTCAATTTGAACAATTCTTAGATTTAAATCTCCTTTGAAACACAGAAGTTCCCTAATATATAGATTTCTAAGACCTTTCAATCATTCAGAGATGTTCATAGGATGACATGTGTAGTTCAGGAGAACTTTTTGATTACGTCTTATAATAATTTAAGAAACTTTCTATAAAAAATGTACATCAAGTCAATCAACTAATAACATAAGTATATAAATTGATGGGGATAATTAGTTAATGAAATCTTAAAATGAAATTTATGAGGGTTCTAAACATGCCCCGGTCCGAGGATAGCCCCCAACAAACTCGGCCGGGTTTTTTTTTAATCACCATGTCACAAATGATCTTATACTAAAGAACTGTCAGAGCTGTTAGAGCAAATTATTGTCAAGCTTTCTTGTCATTTAAGTAATCCTTTACATTGCGATAAGATTCAAAGAGTTTATATTTTACATTAATTTTGAACTTATTGAGAGATATCTTCTAGCTTATTATAGAAATGGATACTGTTTAAAATAAATGAATTGCTAGTTCTACTAAGCCTAGAAGCTGTTACTACTATTTTATTTTTATTTCATATTTTGTATTAACAATACGACAATCACTTTACTTACTTCTTGAATTTATCAATGTGTTTATGCACATAAACTCGCCGGCATATTTAGCGGAACATAAAAAAAAGGTCCATAATTAAAAAAATATGGTTTTATTTTAAAATCTACTTACTACACTTCTTTTGTTATTTAAAGTTTCATTTGTTTTACTTAAAATGAGATCACATTAAGAACAGATTTTGCGAGTAAAGGCTATTTGTGAAAAATGGTACATTTTTGAACTTTTCATGTAACCGGGAAAAGTGAAATTTAATATTAAAATAACGATTCATTAAATTAGAAAAATGGTGATTAATATCGCGTATTTCCTCCACATGCTCTTATTTAGTACTACTACTTTAGTTTCTACCCGTCTAGGCATACTGAGAATTATGTTATCGATGGTCTCCTGGGATAGTCTCCGCCATTCCTCAACTACGGTGATTCGCAGTTCTCCCACGTTGGCAGGAGCTGGAATTCTGGACTTAACTTTTCTTTTCAGCAAGTCCCAAACGTGCTCTATTGGGTTCATATCCGGTGATCTCGCTGGCCACTTCATAACAGTGATATTCATATCATTAAGATAAGCTTGAGTTACCCGAGCGGTATGCGGCCGAGCATTATCCTGCATAAAAACAAAATCTTCACCGATATATGGGGCAAAAGGTACGACATTTTCTTCTAAAACTTCTCTGATATAGCGGTCTGCAGTCAGCCTCCCTCTGTCAATCACTACCAAGTCTGTGCGAACTCCCAAACAAATGCCCGCCCAAACCGTTATTGATCCACCACCGTATGCAACTGTAGTTTCAAAATTTGTCTGAATGTATCGTTCTCCTTTGCGTCTGTATATTCTTTGCCTGCCGTCAATTTGATTTAAGAGAATTCTGCACTCATCACTAAACAATACCTTACTCCATTGGTCCGCGTTCCAAAGTCGATGTTCCTGAGCAAAAGTTAACCTGTTTCTTTGATGATTTACCTCGAGCCTTGGAGCCTTGGCGGGCACAAATGAACCCAAACCAGCTTCTTCGAGCCTTCTTCGTACCGTACGCTCACTTACGGTTACACCCCTCACTGCTTCTAACTCATGTCCGGCTTGGACGGCCGTCAAACGGGGGTTCCTACGTACACGAAGCCGAATGAAACGATCATCCCTACTCGAAGTGCGTCTTTTTCTGCCTTGTCCTGCTCTTCTCACATAAGTACCGGTCTCCCTGAATCGTTGGATACTGCGATGGATCGTTGAAACTGATCGACGAAGATCTCTGGATATCACTCTGTAGGTTTGACCATTTCTACGCATTTCGAGTGCCCTGGCAATCTCCGTTGGGGCTAAGTCAGGCATAATTCAGTCATCAACTCCAGAAAGATACGCGATTAAAAAAAACTAACAAAAAACAGTATTTCAATGAAATTTTAAATCAAACTCAGAAGGAAGAAATACTCGAAGTTCGCTCCAGATAAGGTGTATTTGAATAAAATTAAAACAATTGCATAAAATGTGATGTTCAGTTGTTTTCTTAATTTGAAAATATTTCTTTTTAAATTAAATGACGTATAAACCAGCCAGCAACCTTAAATGATACTGATATCAAACCTTTTTTTTATGTTCCGCTAAATATGCCGGCGAGTTTATTATACTAAATTTTCAAGTATATATTGTTTGTGCACAGTGCCATGCCATAAATACGCAACCCTAAAGGTCAAACCTCACAGGGAACGGGCGCGGGTTGGGCGAGGGCCGGGTGACGCTGTGATTTCGTCTCTATAAATACAAGGAGTTCAACCTGCCTCGCACCCGACCCGGCCCGCGCCCGTTCCCTGTGTGTTTTGCCCTTTAAAACCAAAGAAATAGGATGCTGAAGCATTGAAAGATGCTTCAGAATATACTTGCCTTTGGATAAGTCACTTTTTAGGTACCTATTTAAAGTTTTAACTGCTATGTTTGTTTGTATAAAAGATATTCAAAACTCAAACCATGCTGAACAGATTTTATTTGGTTTGGTTTCATATAATATAAGTAGAGAGCTTTTTTGTCTGGTTGGAGAAATCTGCTGTGTCTATATCGGTCCAACCATTTATTCAATTTTTGACATAAACACGCATATGAAGTTTCATAATTATTGCCAGGCAATATACAAAAAAAATGCAATACTTCATAGATGCAGATTTTTTTCAATATTGAAGCAACATTTCCGTTTTATCCGATATTTCGTAACTCGTATGCTCATCTAGTAATTACCAGTACGAATATCCTTTTCAAAATAGTTATGAAGCTGCAACACAAGCTCTCTTGATTGTCCACACATCTTTGGTGATGGATGGTTTCTATGACCTCCCTGATTCATGTACATTTACTTACTGTTGTTTTACATAAATGATTTATTTTAATACGTACATTAATATACTGAATCATTTAAATGTTTGGGTATGGTTATAAAACAATAAGCAAAAATAAATATCAATGTCACAAGTTGAATAAAACTTCTTCATAAAGAAAGTTGACTGTTATCAAAAATAAAATCAGTAAAGCATTAGACTTGAGCTGCCAAAAGTTAAATAAATGATTGGACAGAGAATAGTTGCTTAGGGGCATATTGTAACATTCTGTTACGATGGCATGCAGAAACCAATAATGATATATACCAACCAACCAAACAATATGATGATATATTTTAAGGCTAGCCTTAAAATATATCATCATATTATATTGCCATAAAAAATAAGCTGAGAAAATTCTGCTGGCATTTCTATATAAAATGTGGTTAGGGTTACGGCCAGACAGGTCTATGACTAGGTTGATATTTTCAGTTTTCCTGTTAAAGCTACTTGACTATATTGTTTGTTTTAGGGAACAAGGTCAAGGAACTGCAGATGAGCTACGTTCCAGAGATTTCCGCAAAGAGCTTGATGAAAGAGAAAAGGAAGGCAAGGCCCCTAATGCTAGGAGACAAGTAGAGCCTACAGTGAAACGGCTAAAGACTGACCAAGTACCTGCAGCTAGTTTAGATGCAGATGATCCCCTTGAAGGTGACTCTACTGACTCCGAGGACTCTGATGATGACACAGCTGCTTTGTTAGCAGAGTTAAATAAGATAAAAAAGGAGCGTGCTATTGAACAAGCTAAGAAGGTCAGTGCAAATAGTTGTATACTAGTAATAGAAGTGCTGGCTTAGCTCGAAAATTGTGGCTGCTACAATCTCAATAATAGGCATGATGACTGATTTTGAAAAATGGTCAGATTATGTTCGGAAGTATCTACTATTTCGAAAAAATATATTATTTCAGCAGAAAAATTAGGTTTGGTAGATAAAATTGGCATTTGAAATTTAAATTTTAAAATTCACGCTAAAACGCTCGCCGGTGTCATGGCGTCGTTTGTGACGTCACTATTGTTAATACCGATGTACTCTGTGCAGTGTGCAGTAAGCAATAGTGTGATTGTCGTATCTCGGAAACAAACAATTGTGACGTCATTCGCTTCTAGGCGTTTAATCCATTATGGCGGATCGCTGTATTTTATAGTTTTATTTTATCAAAATAAATAGCAATCTCACTCGAAATAGAAAAATAAATAAGTTTTTTATAATCCATGAATCCTATTTCATTGGATAAATTCATAATTTCATTGATTCTTGGTTACTGTCATCATGCCTATTGTTGATATAGGCTGAATTTATGGTATTCTAGCTGAAACTGTGTGTCTTAGCAAAGCAGATGTAAATTCAAATTCAAATGTTTTTTATTCAAATAAACTTTTACAAGTACTTTTGAATCGTCAAGAGAATCTTCCACTGGTTCGGAATGACATTCCTACCGAGAAGAACCAGCAAGAAACTCTGTGGTTGCTCTTTTTAAATTAATATTCCATTTACAATTTTTATATCAATGTATACATAAGGAACCGCTATCCTTAGCATTGCTGAAGTGATCAAATCCATGCTCCTATTTCATTTATATAATCTTCAACAGTATAATAAGCTTTTTTCAAGAGCATACTTTTAATGGCTTTCTTAAATTTGTGTATAGGCAAGTTTAAATTATGATTGAAGTATGTTTATGGTGTGATGTTACATTTTTAAATGATAAACCGTCAATTACTGAACTTGCAAATAGGTTCTGGTTTTTGCATAATATTATTCATTAAAAATTATTTTTTCCCCTTTTTTTCAAGTTCCTTCTTTTGTGAGAAAAACTATTATTGGGAGCCCAATTGCAGTCGTGATTTTTTATTTAACAAGCATTAATTAAAAAAATAAAAAACACGTCTGCCTTGCCAAAAAACAAACTAAAAAGTTAAAAAGTTTTTGTGAATCACTGGATATTGAACTATAGTGTTATATATTTTTGGAATCTACTCATCATTTTGTAGATGATGATTATATAGTTACTTAATCTTATTTTTTTTTCAACTTTAGTCTTTAATGCGGGACCATGGTCACTCCATCAATTTTTTTTTAAATTTTACTAGCCTGTGTCACCCGGAATAAGCTAGGGATTCTAACGATACCTCATTTATCAAAATCGGTTCAGGCGTAGAGAAGTTATGGTGGAATATACAAACTCACATACATACATACATGAACCCTGAAAACAATATACTCCTTTTTTTAAGCAGTCGTATAAAAAACCAGTACATATTTTTTTATTATGTCGGTAAGATCGAAAAATATTATTCATATTTCATCAGTATGTAATTCGTATTTAAATATAATTTCCAAAAAACACGATTTACCAATAATAAAAAAATACGTCGTGACCTAGGTCCTATTCATTATACAACAAAGTTCAAAAACAGTAACCTAGGGTTTCTATTGCAAGCCATCGCCACAGTGCTTCAGCATTTAGCCCTAAATTGATAAAATGATTAACACATTACATATTTTTTTAATATAACCTTCACACTTGTTTGTTAAACAGGAAGCTGAAAAGAAACAAGAAGAAGAGAGAATAAGAATGGAGAATATACTCTCTGGCAACCCCCTGTTGAATTATTCTGCAGCAGGACAAAAGAATGACCTAAAGGTAGGTGATCAAACACAACTAGTTTTATGTATAAATTTAAAAATTCTTATTTTTAGGGATCTGTACCAAAATGGCAAAAAAGGAACCTTTTAGGTGAGAGAGACTGTCTGTTTGTGTGACTACTCACTTGCACTCCTTGTTACTAAGTACTTTTGCTATATCTGAAATTTTGAATACTGTTATAAATTTTGCTTGCTCAATGTTATTCCAAATTAAAGAATTAATAAAATATTGCTCTTACACAAGGGGTTGAAATGGGGAGTCGAAATTGTAAAGTGGGGTATCGTATTATGAAATGGCTTCATGCATTGGTGCATTTTAATAGTAGGTACATTTACTGCCCAGACCGGAAATGAAGCGAGGCGCCTGCCTGCTTTTTATGTAAGCAAGGCCGTGAATTGCTATTTCGGCCTAGACTTGTATAGTACTTTTCTCTAATTCAATTTCTTAAAAATAAACAGAGAAGGCTTTTTCTACATTGCCGATAGCTGATGGCGTTACCTGACCATTATTATACTTAGATAATGTGAAAAAATACCAAAGAACAATGGTGAGCTTGGACCCACATAATTTAAAAATTAAGAAGGCATCGTTCAAGTACAAGTTTATATTAATTATAATCAGTCATATGATGTTTATATAAAAAATATTGAGACTCTGAGATACGGGATTCAACAGAAAGAAATTATTATAATTTATTAAAAAATAAGTCATCTTGCACTAACGGAACGCAATTGACATAGATAGACATTTTGTTGACATGACAAAACTTATCATTATTTTTTATTTTTGTAGGGATGTTCCGACGCCATCGATGTATCATCGATACCTACTGAAATGATTATTCTATATTCTTAATATTACTATCGTCTTGTGTTACTAACACGAGTACTTTAAAAGTATCGATACCTAATCGTATCGGTACTTTTTAATTTTTATGTAAATGATTTTATCAGTATCAGTGATCACTACTTATATGACACTAGCTGATGCCCGCGACATCCTTCTCATGAATTTGGTTATAAGAGAAAGAAAAAAGCTCTCATAGGAAAAGTAAATAAGTACTTAATGCAAGTGTTAATCAAAGTATATAGAGGAATAAAACGCTTAATGTAAGGAAGATCAGGCTATAGAATGGGAAAACAATCTGAATTATTGGTCAGCGAATCACTTCAACTTGGGCTATAGGTGTCGAAGAATTCACTGGTCAGAATCCGCATAGAGGTACCAGTGGTGCAAAAGAGATCTATTTTGATCATATTGTTACTCAATTTGTTAAAAGATAAGAAAGATCTAAGCAGATAAGATAAGAAATTTGGTGTGCGTAGAATTATTGCGGAATTCTCGCAGACATAAGTACCTACCTAATTATAACTCGGCATAAGTACCTACCTACTCATTCATACTAATACTGATACAAATTATTGATTGAACAATAGCCCTTTCCCGTAGTAATAGTTTTTGATTAATAATTTTTAGGTTATATTCTACTTTTAGGTGTATCTTTTTTCTCTCATTTTTAGACTTACTTACTATTTGCTTTCTATGATGAACGCTACCCTTTTCAGTGGGTTCCAAAATACATGCATTCTCGCCATCCTCCTTTGGGATTTATTTGAGAAACATGAGCTTTCAATACCAAATTTTTATTTTACTTTGTAAATACTTATATAAGTAGAAGTATTTTTATCAAATAAATCCCAAACTGATATTATGTACATTATGTACATAAATGTGAGTGCAAGTGCGCCTGTCTGTATTTCCTGTCCTATGCAGGATTGGAAAGTGTCTAGTCAGACTTAACTAATATTAATTTGTCATTATATTTATAAATTTATCAGAAAATACAAAAGTGGATTTTTTTAGGTCAAAAGGCGATGGGATGACGACGTTGTATTCAAAAATTGCGCCCGCACAGAACCTGAAAAGAAGTCAAATACTTTTATCAATGATTCTTTAAGATCAGAATTTCACAAAAAATTCATGGAAAAATATGTGAAATAGTAAAATTAACTCTACCTACATAAATATATAATAGCCATACAATTAAAATTTATGCATTGCAACTTGGCTGATATGGGATGTTATTTGAGATTGGTCAGTGAAGTGAAGCAAAAATTTAAATTACATGAGAGAGAGAAATTTGTTTAATAGGAATTAACTACATAGTAAATTTTAAAGGAAACTAAAATTGGATTCAAACATCTTAAAAAAATACAAAATTTTTAAGTATCGTAGCTGTACCTTTGTTGCAAAAGTTTTAGTGATTTTCCAGTGGAACAAAAAGACGTCAGAAATAAAATTTAATGTAGTTAAACTTAAATTCTATAAGAAAAAGGAAGAGCTAGAAACTGACTGCTCCCAAAAATGCATTGTGCTTTTATATTAGAAAGTATGTGTTACTTGGGAAACGATACACTGTGATGATTTTAATAATATTTTCTAATATTAATTCAAAAATGTTCTGGATGTTTGATTTGATATATATTTTTATATATTATATTACATATGTGTTTCAAATACGAAGACCATCATCATATTAAGAATTTTTTAACGTAGATTATTAGTATCTTTGTTGTTCTATTTCATTCTGTAGGGTTTCTTTTCTTTAAAATTAAAATGCTTAAGTTAAAGTAAGTAGCCATCACCAATTGAATAAAATTGCATGTATGGCAAACATGCAAATTGCAAATATTTCAACCGATTAGTTCAACCGTTTGTTGCAAAGGTAAAGGTAAAAATTTCGACAAAGTATCCCTTGCCTGTTAATTCTTCGATGGTGTCCACATTTGAAACGCATAGGTAAAGGTAAAAATTTCGACAAAGTATCCCTTGCCTGTTAATTTTTCGATGGTGTCCACATTTGAAACGCATAGTAGGAAAATTATAATAATAATTAAATACTTAAGTTCTTTTTTAAATTTCAATAAATTATAAGATTAAAAATTGGTTCATATTTAATCAATTGATCAAAAAATAACTAAATAATTTTGAAACATAAAATATACATACTGGTAAGTATATTTTGCCATCTTTACGTCCAAAAGGACATGACCAGTAATTGCCCTCCGATTCGGGACAATGCACAGGATTTCCGTTTTTACAGTAAGGTTTAAAAATTCAAAACGAAATTATTATGGATTTATTATTCCAAATAAGGTCAGGGTTCAAATGACAAAAAAAAACAGTACGTTTATTGTTTAAATCTTGAGCGTCCGCTTTCCTCTTTAAGCACTACTCCATTTTGACGTTCCATTATATCCATGCCTAATAATAATCTTGTAACCCTACATGAATACCATTTAAGTACCTTAGTCATTATATTATGAATGATTTATTTTTGATCAATTAAATAGTAATGAAAAGGAAATGTATGTTTTGTTTATAATTATTTTTATTTTTTGACAAGTCTCAAACTAATAGATCGAACAAAGCATTTTGAAATACTGCGTTTAAAGGAACGCCCTTTCACATTGCATATACCGCCATCTGTGGCCGAATAGTTGAACTGGAACGCCCTTTCACATTGCATATGCTGCCATCTGTGGTCGAATAGTTGAACTTGTTAACCAAAAGTAGTAGCAATACTTAAAAATATTTTCTAGACTCACCACAATACATAGCGCCATCTAGTGTGGGAAAGCAGTTTTTGGTGAAACTTTTTTATTTATTTTCTTAGTTTTCAGAGCCTTCAGACTCCTGAAACTTTTTTATCTGAAAACTATAAAATATAACAATTACAATAATAAAGAAATAATACTTGAAAATATTTTTTTAGACTCGCTCAACACAATAAATAGCGCCATCTAGTGTGGGAAAGCAGTCTTTTGGTGAAACTTTTTTTGTTCATTTTCGCAGTTTTCCGAGCCTTCAGACTCCTGAAACTTTTTTATCTGAAAACAGTGAAATATTACAATTACAATAATAAAGAAATCATTGCTGAACATTGATTTTTGACACCTAGGCAAGCTGCCATAGTTCCACCGGTCAAGTCCTTTTAATCTCCATAATTGTGCCACTTTATCCACTCCAGCCCGTTATCTAATACCTTTTAACGAGTAATTCTTGTATATGTCACCGTAAGATTGTAAAAACCGTTAGATTATAATCTAACTCGCAAAATCTGTTAGGTATATTAACCCGATAGACCCTAAGTGCTGAAACCTGATTATTTATGTCGAACCCTAACCTAACCTACAAGAAAACGAATACAAATATTTCAAAAATTGACACTCAGCACATTGAACGGTTCACAATCTGTCGACAGTTTACAATTTCGCGAGTTAGATTATAATCTAACGGTTTTTACAATCTTACGGTGACATATACAATGATACAATGAAATACCTATGCAAAGAGAGTAAATCATGCATAGTTTAAATAAAGAAATAGTGCTTATCAATTGAAATTATGCCTATTGCCTATAGGTAGGTCCTACCACGTTATAATTCTTACCAGGTCTTAACATAGACAATAGGTGATATTATTTTGTAACGTAAATACAATAAATATTTCAAAAATAGACACTCAGCACATTGAACGGGTCACAATCTTTCGACAGTTTACAATTTCGCGAGTTAGATTATAATCTAACGGTTTTTACAGTCTTACGGTGCCATATACATGTTCAATCTATAGTCTATACGGAATCTCGGAAACGGCTCCAAGCATGTTCATGAAATTTAGTATGCAGGGGGGTTTCGGGGGCGATAAATCGATCTCGTTTTAGCCGTGTTTTCAGGCAATGAAAAACTGCTACAATATCATTAAAATACGAAGGTAAATTTCGCCACCATCTACAAGTTTATATATTAGCTCAGGTGGGAAATCGTGCCATCCTGTAACCAGAAGACCCCGGTTCGAGTCCAGATGTATCCAGTCCATTTTTTGAAAAATTTAAATATAATTTCCAAAAAACACGATTTACCAAAAAAAAATACCGTCATCCAGGAACTTATATTTAAATGGTTGTCATTCAGCTGTTTCAGTGCAATATGTATAACTAGCTGTTGTGCATGATTGAACGACAAACCAACAAGTACACTTTCGCATATTATAATGATAAGTATGATTAAAACGAAAACGTCCTATTAATTATTTAACTACCCACATCTGGGAAAGTAAATGACTGTAGTCGTCACAGACGTATTAGATTATGGATTCATGATTCATATCTAAATCGTTCTTTCCTGCGCCTACGTGCTAATTGCACTTAATAAACCATTTATTCGCCTTCCTCGTATGTGACGTATAATACAGACTGACGAACATTATTTTTATGTAATACGCAATGCGTTGAGTTTTATCAATAGGTAGATACAATTATAGAAAATCAAAACTTATTTGAGTAATTAATTAATTAAAAAGCGTAAGGACTCCTGACCTCTGTTTAATAAAGGTCAGGAGGATTAGGTTAGGGATAGATTATGAACTTAACTTTCTATATCAAGAGACATTTTTAATTATTTGACGATTTTCTGCTCATTTAGTGTGAAATATAGGGTAGGATCACCAATTTTCTTATGAAGCCACTGTAAAATGCTTATCTATAGTTAGAGATAAGAGATTGTCATTCGTCTGTTATGGGCAGATAATTATTGATGAAGGAGTGTCATTTAGTTGCCAATATTCGACTTGATCATTACTATGAAGGAATGTGCATAAAATAAATGCGCGCGGCTGCCGGTACGATGTTTACATTACTAATCGAGAGGGAGGGGAGGTTGCGGCGAGCGCGGCGGTCGGCGGCCTACCTTGAGCGGGCAGGTTCAGTGGCTGTGGCACTGGCTAGTTGCTGGACCCGACGAGTGTATCGCGGCCGGCGCACACGTCAGTTGAGTGGGCGCGTTTACTGCGTACACAATAGTGAATAGGGCAACGAACATGTCCGGCTCCAAGACGGCGTGGCGGTTCGCGAGCTGTTTAGTGTTTGTTGTCGCGACGAACGCTGCCCTGTCCGGGCTTTACATCGATAATGGTGTCGATCAAACGGTGATACACCATTCTATGACGCGACATGAAAGACAAGTGGTCGAGCACGAAATATTAGAGCTTTTGGGCCTCGGCGAGAGGCCGAGAAGATCCCAAGCGCCGCCTCTGGACCGCTCAGCGCCGAGTTTCTTGCTGGATGTTTACAAGCAACTCGCCGAAGAACATGAACAGGCTCGCCCGACACGCAGCTCCGAAATGGCTCTCAGTGGTGAAGAACAGCACGCCATCGATGAGAGCGATCTAATTATGACGTTCCAGAGTAAAAGTAAGTTCAATAAATATTATGCTGTTATTCACTTATAAATTATGTACCAACTTAAATTTTTTAATAGGAAGATAGGTATGGGTATGAATATGTGTACCTATCGAATACACAATGATTAGGTATTTTCTCAGAAGTTAGCTCAGTGCCCACTACTTTATCAATGCGGGAACTATTTATATTGTTAGGTAGGTTGCACAGCAAGTTTATAAATATGTAGGTCTTTGTTATTTAGTATTACCTAATTTAGGTGAAATTGGCCCAGGAACGCTCAAATTGGCAGGTCAAGATTGTGTTTAATAGAGGTAGGCAGTTAGCGATAGCGATCGATATTTTGCTGTTATCCTTTGAGGAGATAGGCTATAAAATACTGTAGATGTAACTAGTTGTACTATATAATATTAATATCTATACATAGGTACCTAATACCAAATATTTATTATATACCAAAAAATTACAAACCTAGCCCCTAGCATAAAGGGATTTTTAATCCAAGCTAATATTATAAATGCGCAAGTGTGTCTGTCTGTTTGCTACGTGTTAACGGCACATCTCCCAACCGATTTTGATCATACAGAGTTAAATTGTATCCTGATTCCCGGGGAGAACACTGGCTACTTTTCATTCCGGAAAATTGAGGAGTTCCTACAGGAATTAAATAAACTTAATCCACGCGAACGAAGTCGCCGACATCTAGTTTCTGATACCTCCTTCAACGAAGTTATTACATCTTATAACAATATACAAGTATTAACCATTACTTGTTAACTCAACTGTACCAGATAGTGGGCTGTCAATGGGCTGGTACAGTTGAGTAGAAATATTTTTTTTTTCGAAAATGTTACCTTATTTCTATTGATCTTTAGAGATTAAAATATAAAATCTACCAGTACGAATACCTGCTTAGAAAGTAAAACTGGTGCCCGCAGGTAAAAATGAGTCAGATTACCTACTACCTACTGATCCTTAATTCCACAAACCGACCAAAGGTTTATACTTATCAGTCGCCACGGCCAGGATTGAGTTCAAAAGGAAAACATTTCTAAGTCTGAATTGTGATCTTTACATCGACTTATGAGGAAATCTAAATTATTGGTGTTAGTTCGCCTGGATTAACATTCCTAGCTAGCACTAGATGATGCCCACGACTTCGTCCGTGTGGATTGAGTTTTTGTAATTCCCGGGGGAATTCTTTAATTTTCCGGGATATATGGCGTCTATTCTTCCTCCTGAATATAACCTGCCTCTATACCAAATTTGACCGAAATCTGTTGAAACGATGGGCCGTTAAAGCGTAGCAGAAAGACAGACAGGCACACTTTCGCATTTATAATATTAGTATGGATTTCAAAGATTCCGGCAGCCTTTCTGATAAAATAAGATCTATATGACACCGTAAGATTGTAAAAACCGTTAGATTATAATCTAACTGTATAATCTAATTGTAAACTGTCGAAAATTATGAACTGTTAAATGTTATGAGTGTCAATTTTTGAAATATTCATTATATTTACGTTTTCTTGTCTGTTTCATGTAGGTCAGGGTTGGACATAAATATTCTATCGGGTTAATAAAAAAGGTTCTCAGGTAATCAGGTTAATAAACATAACAGATTACAATCTACCGGAAAATAATGCGTTAAATTGTAATCTTTCGACACTTTGCGATTTTACGAGTTAGATTGTAATCTAACGGTTTTTAAATAACCAATACGGTGACATATATATGTCACCGTATTGGTTATTTATGTCGAACCCTAACCTTACCTACAAGAAAGAGAAAAGTAAACGTAAATAAAATGAATATTTCAAAAATTTACACTCAGAACATTGAACAGTTTACAATCTTTCGACAGTTTAGAATTTCGCGAGTTAGATTATAATCTAACGGTTTTTACAATCTACGGTGACATATATATATATATAAAAGCGAAATGTCACTCACTGATTCATCACGATATCTCAGGAAATATAAAGCATACAGACTTGAAATTTGGAAGGTAGGTTTCTTCTATGGTGTAGACGTCAGCTAAGAAACGGTTTTGCGAAAATTCACCCCAAAGATGGTGAAATGAGGGTTGTAAGTTTGTATGAAAGTCTTATGTGTTCTAAGTTAGAGACTTGAAAATCGGGATTTAGGTTATTAGATATAATAAATAATAACTTTTATAAGTAATTTTACGGAAATCTACCAGAATAGGAGTGAAATAGAGGTTGTAAGTTTATATGAAAATCCAATGTGATTGATATTAGAGACTTGAAAATCGGGATTTAGGTTATTAGTATTAAATAACAAAAATCTGCCAATGCTTTAGCCGCTATAAGTAGGCCTTTTGCAGCGGGAAAATCTCATAGAGAATTAGAAATTGTACGCGGACGAAGTCGCGGGCGACCTCTAGTATAGGATAAAACTAAGTACGCATGTACGCAGTACTAACGCATGTCTCCACGATGCCGAAGTTACAGTAGGACTTCAATTAGAAAACATCCATTCAGCGGTTGAGACTTGAGACACGAAAAAAAGTACACTACAGTTACTAATAAGTAGAATAATAATATAATAAGTAGAATCTGAGAAAATGGATAGTCCGCGCGCGAGCTCTGAGAAATCCTATGGAATGTTATAGTAATGACCTAGAGTTGTTTAAAGTGCAAAACAATACTGCTATCGCAAAATTACACGCGTCAAGCTCGAAACTAGTGCTGGGAGCGAGCTGGACATGGAGCGACGATCGGGGGTGGCGTACAGCCGTAGTTTCATCAGACCCCGATTCCTCGGAGCTCGTGCGCGGACTGTAGATAGGTAGGTAGATTCATAGGGAACTACCATTGGTAGTTGGAAGGTAATAATATCGATGACCAATAAGTTAAACTCGTGTCTTCACGAATCGAAAAAATCATTAGTTAAACCATTTACATAGATGCCGAGATTATGGAAATAAAGACACGTGCATAGGGAGTCAAGTTACATCAGGCTTGTGAGACACGGAGACACCTGTTGTGAACTCATTTGCATATCATTAATATTAATATTGAGCCAACAAGGATAATATGTAAACATAATTTATTTATAATATGTAATATTTAAATCCATCAGGTCATCATTAAATCCATCCATCAGGGCATCATGCAGGGTAGTAGGGACGCATGGATCATGGTGCGCCACCAGAACTTACAGAAATGTTTACATTCTGATTCTATTTCATAATATTTCCAGAGCATCACCTGGGAGCGTTGCGTCACGGCCACGGAAGGCACGTTTGGTTCGACGTGACGAGCGCGCCGGGCGACTCGTCGTCACTCCTCACTGCAGAGCTGAGGCTTCACCAGGCCGCGTCTCACTCAGACGATCCCACCGCCTTGTATACAGTGGTCGCAAACAGAGTCATAAGCGTCGATAATTTGGGGTACACATCACATCTTAACACTTCGCCAGCTCACTACCGAGCACCGGTCTCCTTTTAGAATGAGAGAATATTATGGAGATTGGAGAAATCTGAGTTTCAAGATTTCCTCACGATGTTAATTTTCCTCTACCAAGCATTAAGCAAGTAGTATATTGTATCTCCTATCTATTAGTCCTATTGAAATGAACTTTTGATAAGTAATCGAATGAAGTTTAATTTTGCTTTTAATGATTTTTTCCTAGCTCTCAAGTCTCTAATGATATTTGTTTAAGTTAAAAAAAGACACGATCTGCCTTGGGGTGATTAGGGGTAGCAGGAAAAGCCGCCATCCTAGAAGTCGGGTTGCTTGAGGACATGCTTCCAAAACCCTAAGGAACACAATTGTTTGCTTATATTATTTTATTGATTGCAGTGGGATTCAAATGGAGCGAGTAGCGGAAGTAAACACAAGCGCCGCTGCTGAAGGCTGGTTGGAACTGAACGTCACGGGAGCGCTGTCCACCTGGCTGAACGCCCCCGCAGACAACCAGGGATTTTTCATTACTCTGCATCCACATTCACAACCCGGTACATTCATTTACCTATTATACTTATGTTTTAGGGTTTTAGGGTACATTTTGTTCGATGACTTGACTGAGCTGCGAGATACTCTAATTGTGAGATCTATAGAGCGAACTTTGACTTTACCACACAGATTTATTTTACTCACATAAGTAAGTCCGTCTCGTTTTAACTCTTAAGTAACTGTAAGTCTGAGCCACGTCAAAGTACACTCTATAGATCTCAGCATAAGAAAAACTGATTTGGTTATTTTGATCAAGAAAATGAACTTGCAAATTTGCTTATTATCTTACACATTGTTAAACAAAATAAAAAAACACACTTTTCTTTTTAACAACTTTTTTTTGAAATTTAAATTTTTCTCTTTAAAAAATTGCGTTTTTAACAAAAATGCTAGGCAAGTCCAATCGAAAAATTTAGGTACACAGAAAAAGGATCTGCTCTTTCTTCATTTCTTCTGTGAGGGTTTACACAAGTAGGTAGTAATTACTAACTTTTATTCTCTTCACCGAGCAGTCACCTAATTGGTAGCTTGTGCAATGCACGGAAAGAAGACTAGGGGAGTCGGGTTCAAATCTACGTTTTTTTAATTTGAGTCCATTGACAACACTCATGTAGTGACCTTTTTGAGGCTTTGTAATCAAAGTAGAAAAAAAGTCTTAAAAAAAATACTAACAACCCTAAACCCTAAAGGCCTAAACACTAATCTCAATTTTGTATTTTAGAACGGAACGTTAAACCAGAAGATATAGGTTTACAAGAGACCCATGGCGCCAACTCCGAAGGTAAACAGCCATTTATGGTTGCGTTCTTCAAAAATGGACCTAAACTGGGTTCCGCAGATACGGGAGCACGTAGAAAACGCGAAGCGAGAAGGTGGCGTAACCATGGCTATTCAGAAAACTATCTAAGAAATCCTCTGACAGGCAAGTAATTATTTCTACCTTCATAACTACCTATGTATTCCGAAGGTTACTTCTATCAGAGAGTATATACATATACACATATACAATTGAATAACATTCAACACGCGCGCGAACTGTACCTATCTAATCATCATGGATATATGGATTATATTTAAATACTTAGGTATATCATTCGTAGATATATAATACAAATTTGTTTGAACATGTTCGCAGCTGGTGCGTATGCAATTTATATCATCTGTAAGAACAAAATCAGGGATATTTTATTTATGGCTTATTTTTTCTTGCAACATACATTATGATAAAATTTAAATTACAGATACATCTCATTGGACGACACGTAGCTGCGAAATACAGACGCTTTACGTTAGTTTCAAGGATTTGGAGTGGCAGGTAACCTATTATTATTTTATTTCTATTTTCGAATTCTCGATGAAAATGAAGGTAATATATACTTCTTTACTTATTATTATAAATGCGGAAGTTTGGATGGATGGATGTTTGTTACTCAATCACGTCAAAACGGCTGAAATGAAATTTGGCACAGAGATAGATTTTAGTCTGGAATAACACAGACTACTTTTTATCCCAGAAAATTAAAAAGTTCCCTCGGGAACTGAGTAACCTCGATGCACGCGTATGAAGTTGCGGGCATCAGCCAGTGTAACATAAAACCAAAGTAAAAAGAAAAAGGTATAGTTTAAGTACTTATGCATATCACATTTTTCACAGGATTGGATTATCGCACCTGACGGCTACGGAGCATTTTACTGCAGTGGAGAATGCAACTTTCCTTTGAACGCACACAAGAATGCAACAAACCATGCGATCGTGCAAACATTGGTTCATCTTCTAAATCCTACTCAGGTTTGTATATTTATATTACACGTAAATTAATTTAACATTTTGGACTTTTTAATGGGAAAGCTCACTCAGAAATGGCTTAACGAAATCTGTTATATTTGTTGGGTTATAAGGCTCATAGACTTTTTACAAGGGTAAGTAAGGTCTTTACCTTACTTAACCTTGTACCTTTTTACATCTTCATTGAAGCACACAGATGCAATAAAGATCCAAATTCCGCAAATTTTGAGCATTGCACCGACCGAATTGCCTAATGGCACCTGCTCGAGCTTTCTGGTCCCAGGCCAAAGTCATACAGGGCAATATTTGTCGCTATTTGTTAATGTTGTACAAACTGTTTTCGTATTTGCTTAAGAAGAAAGAATTCTTTCGAGGCTTGATAGAGGAGGTAGAGCTACGCCTACAATAGCGCGGTTGGAGCTCATTTTTGCACCTATGAATGTAATACAATATTTTCGCCAAATACTTTTGCACTAACGGTATAATATTACTATGCGCAAGACTGCCTCGTTGGTCTAGTGGTTGGCATGTTCGACTGCGGCCGACGAGGTCCCGGGCTCGAGTTCCGGGTCGGTTTAGAATTAGTAATTGAGTATTGGGTTTTTCTGACTAGAAATTCTCAGTATTAGCCCGGAGTTAGGAAGATGGCGGTGTTTCAACTCCGTGCCTCGGAGAGTACGTTAAGCCGTCGGTCCCGGCTATTATCACTAACAATGTTAATAGTCGTTAAAGCCCGCCAACCCGCATTGGAGCAGCGTGGTGGGTCTAAGCTCTAATCCCCTCTCTCCTATGAGAGTGGAGGCCTGTGCCCAGCTGTGGGACGTTAATGGGCTGTAGTGGTGGTGGTGGATGCGCAAGACTAGTTTGCGCAACAAGTTTAACTATGGGGGTGCGTGCGTGCTGGCGATATTACGCGGCTTATGTCGCAGCGACTTCCAACGACGAATCACAATGCGCCGGTGGTCCCCACACGCCCGCATACTGCACTGTGTTTTTTCGCTACGAGTCACTGATGCGAACCCTAAAACAGGCATTTTATAAGTGTGTGAAAAACAGTGTGTTTTTCACTTCGACTGCGAAGAAATGAAACAGTGGTAATAACTAAACATTTAAACCCTTCTTAGAAAATACTTCTTTCTCGCCACTGTTAAGTATTTTTTTAACATTTTTTAGAATCTTTCTACTCACACGAAATACTAGGCCTAGATCAGAAACCTAAGTGTGTTACTGGAAGGTTACTGGCCATGCACTTCTTTTGACATCTTATGCAGTAGTCTTATATAAAACCTGTATCATTCATTGTTACAGTCTCAATTATTGTAGTACATATGGCTGAATTTATGGTATTTTTGCTGCGACAATTGTTGGTCAATTGTGGACGGGTGCTAACCAATCACAGGTGGTTACGATTAATAAGGGGGCTACCTACAAACAATTTTAGGCACAAGAGCTTATTAATTTATAATAACGTTTAATTATTTCTAGGTACCCAAGCCGTCATGCGCTCCAATCAAGCTGTCTCCGATTTCAGTTCTCTATTACACGGATGACTCGAATGTGATACTGCGGAAGTACAAAAATATGGTGGTCAAAAGTTGTGGGTGTCATTAGTTGACAGCTGTACCTCATACTTTCCAGTCTATAATCGTGAATTGTATATTCAAATAGAAACTGCGCAATTTGAAGTGGGTATTTAAACTCAAAGATGAAATAAGATGAATAAGTTAGACTTGAACTCAAATAAACTATGTACACATTAGTATAAGCAAGATAACATCCTTCAACATTCAACAGCCTTATTTGTTGAAGCCGGCATTTTATCTATTGATTTTACAAAACAGAGTGTTAAGTCTTCGCCTGATTTTAATTGCCTAACTGACATGCACTGATTTACTTATATGCAAGTAAATCAATATGATGTATAATTACATACCTGTATATTATATTTTACAATTTGTCTTGAACTAGTCGAATACATGATCGAACAAAGTGTATATTATGTTACATTACTTTAGGTAGCTAGGAATAGAATTTAAATTATTAGTAAATAAGTACGGCAGTGCAACTTTTTACAGTCATACTCGAAGTTAATACTTACAGTTAAACAGACTGATACAATTTCGTATGTATAATTGCATGTATTAAAGTAAATTATCATTCTCCTTATTGGGAAAAACATATAACTTCGTGTTTTTTTATTCATATACACGTTGATATAATGTATTAATTATTATTATGTGTGTATTAGCTCTCGTAAAGTGACAGTTACTTCACCGCTATATCAAAACTATAAAGTGACTTTTACCTACAGAATCCTTGCGCGATAAAAGTTTCACTTTCGTGGGTGCACAGGTAAAAAAGTTAATAGACAGTCTTATACGAATTTATTACTAATTTTTTGATTGCTTGCATTAATCTCAATAATCAAAAATTAAAAAAAAGAATTTGCGGAACTGTCTTATGAACATGAATCTAAGTATTGCGCCATATTTTTTTTCAAGATTATGTGGCAGCATTTAAAGATAGATGTTCAATAGCACGGAAATACGCTTGGAGCCCCTTAACGCACAGTTATAGCCCTACAATTGGTAGGCTTATATTAATTACTAATTACTATTTGTAGCCTAAAAAGCCTTGCAATGATATTAATTTTTGCGCTACTGTGGTAATAATGGCCGTTTCGAACTTTCGTTACTAAAGCCATACCATTTGACTGAAATGTATCTTTGAAACTTAGGTACAGGTCCCGTCACGCTCCCGGAACGCTCCGCTGATATTCCTTTGCGCGTCCGCTATTAGTTCGTCAGTTGAACCATGCTTCAAATATCAAATTAAATCAAATCAAATATTCATTTATTCAATTTAAAGGCCTATTACACCGCACTTTCCACAGGGCCCTGTGGTAATAGTGGGCGTGGCCGCTAGATAGAGCGTCGCATATTACACAACAATAAGGATCAAATTAGGGACTCTTACTCCCTAAAATTTATTACACTACACTGATTCAAATGTAAGGGTCCCTGTGAAAAGTGCAGTGTAATAGGCCTATTAGGTACACTTTAAGTAATATACACTTACTGACGTCAATTACATAAAAAACATAATGCTGTTATTTAGTTACGGTATCTTCCCGCGCTAAAATCAATGATCAGACCATAGATTAATAATATGTTTAACCTGTAACAGACACACTACCACTGTTCCTAAGCGTTCTTTTACGTGACGGGACCTATACCTAGGTGTGCGGATTTATTTTAACTAGAAATTAAATATATAAGTGTAATTTATGTGCCAATGTTGTAGTCATACATAGGTTCTATGATTCATTTGATCATTAAACGTTTTAAATCCTAATCAGTAGTTGTTTTTTTTAACTACTCCTTGCCTACAACTTACAACGTAGTTTGCGTTACATAAAAATACAACACACATATAAAAATACAAGTCATTGCTAAAACGAAAAGAAAATTTCGCCGTCGCACTGTCTAGACAACTGTCTGCAAAAGGGTGGGGTAAAAAAAGTAGTAGATAAATAAAAAAGTGTTATATCTAGATCAAGATATCCTGCGGATTACTATTGCTACTTTTCCTAAATATTAACACTTTTTAAATTAGATAGGTACTTACAATATGTTTTATGCCTAGTAGGTAGGTAAGGCAGGGTTTCGTACCAAACGGGTGCCAACGGGACCTCATTACTAATACACCGCTGTCCGTCTGTCCGTCCGTCTATCTGCAGGTTGTATCTCATGAATCAAAATAGCTAGACAGTTGAAATTTTCTTTATTTATTTATATTGCCGCTTTAACAATAAACAACAAAATCAAATTAAATCCATACTAATATCGAAATGCGAAAGTGTTCCTGCTACGCTTTCACGGTCCACCTGTTCAACCGATTTTGATGAAATTTGGTACAGGGATAGTTTGTATCCCAGGGAAGGAGTAAGGACATCGGCTACTTTTTATCCCGGAAAATTGAGGAGTTCCTGCGGGCATTGAAAATACTTAATCCACGCGGATGAAGTCGCGGGCATCATTTAGTAAAAAAATAAAGCACCCATACTTGAATCGCTGAAACTTGAAATGGAAACCTTTGAGTGCGAGTTCGACTCGCACTTGGCCGATTTATTATAACTAGCCTGTTTTGTTGTTTAGCTTAGATAAAAGTAACATTTATGATTAATTAATTTTATCTTAGATAGTACTAATTTAATCCTTAAATTCGAACTGAAATTTGAAAGTTATTGAAATTTTTATCATTTATACTGAGACCTACTTACTTAAAAATTTTTTTGATCACTAAATATATAACATGTCACGGTAACATTGTAAAAACCGTTAGATTATAATCTAACTCGCGAAATTGCAAACTGTCGAAAGATTACAATTTAACGCATTATTTTTGATATCTGATCGTTATTACCTGATTATTTATGTCTAACCTAACCTACAAGAAAGACACAAGAAAACGTAAATACAATTAGGTAATATTTCAAGAATTGACACTCAGAGCATTGAACGATTCACAATCTGTCGACAGTTTACAATTTCGCGAGTTAGATTATAATCTAACGGTTTATACAATCTTACGGTAACATATATTCCACGAAATGGTACTGATTGGCGATTATCAGTAAGTATTATTGATAACGTTATAGAATCGTCATCTATGTCGCAATGGGTTGGCGATTCCACGTACTAAGTATGTATTTACGTTTAGTGCTTGATGAATTGTTGTTTCGTACACTTCATCAATATTGTACCGATACGTTGTTCGCGTCTTACCTTGAGAAAGTGCCTAATACGTTTAGGGTTTTCCATTATACTATAGCCAGCAAACAGTGTTAAGTGAAGGAGAAGCAGGTAGTCGTCTCAAGGACGCTACAGCCTCCCGCGAGTGCTCCAACGATGATCACATAGGCGCTCAGGCCTCAGGGCCGGCAGCATTTACCCGTCGCCGACGATCTATATCGCACGTTTCGTATTCCTCCGCAATATAAACAATGCAAACCGCGATGACCGACGCTCACCACCTGTTATAACCGTATTTATTTATTAAAATCACAGCCTTGATTATAGTCTAAACAATGTGGCCACAGATTTTTCTGATCGCATTCGTAAGTGCAGCGGCCGATGTTTTTGTTGCTGGAGATTTAAGCGATGGACCGGAAAAAGTTTTTCGGAAATGTTGTCTCGGAAGCCAAAGTCTTATTAGAGTTAACGAAAGTGAAAAATATAAATGTGTTAGTAGCAAGTCTTTAGAAAAACGCTATCGAATTTCCAGTGAACATCTTTACGTGGGTAAAAGTGTTGTGATCAGACATGGTCTTCCTGAGTGTGACGAATTCCAAGTTTTACAAATACGCTTTGGTGAAACTGAACTACAACCATGGGAAAATGTTTGCTATGACAAGCTGGTTGCCGAGATTGTAAACGGCACTCTGAAATCGAACATGCCTAAAGCTGTAGCACTAACCTGTAATCGTAGTGAGGAAGAGAGTGAACCTGATTTTAAACTAAAGATAAATCAAATACGCAAATGTTGTTCACGAGGACAAAGTTTTGATACAGAATATCACGAATGTAGAGTCAATGTTCAGCAAACCGATAAAGATTGGTTGGCTGATAAATTGGAATACAATTTAGGTGATTTATATGACGTAGCGTACGGACTATCTTGTAAAACAGATGAATATTCTGTTGAACTATACGAAGATGTCTTTTTACTAAAGCAAGAAGGGAGTAATTTATTGGTATCGAATGGAAATGGACAAAGCGATATACTAATGCCAGGAGAGTGGTGTATGGATACCGTGTATGGGGGACATAAGCTGCTTATAGCTCAAGTTTGTACCCGCAATTGTGATAGGTTTAGTGCTTATTGTATAAGAAAATGTTGTCCGCCCGGAAAACATTACAAAATTCGTAATTGCGGCACTCTCGCTAGTTATTGTGTCCCCAATGAAGATTTAAAAGGCTCATTTAACATTTCCTCGTATTTGGATCCTCTACGAGAATATAACAAAAACCTACTAGGTAAGAGCTATTTGTTGTTTTAATAAAATTCATGATTCCACTTCGGAGGGAATTAGAGCTTACACCCACTACACTGCTCCAATGAGGGTAGGCGGGCTTTAACGACTATTATCATATTAGTGATAATAACCGGGACCGATGGCTTAACGTGCTCTCCGAGGCACGGGGGGTGAAACACCACCAACTTGCTAACTTCGGGCTAGTACTGAGAATTTCTAGTCAGAAAAATCCAATACTTAATTATGGCCCGACCCGGGACTCGAACCCAGGACCTCGACGGCCGCAGTCGAACCTGCTAACCACTAGACCACAGACCAATGAGGCAGTTCATAATTCAATATTTAATAATTCTCTACTTGGACACTTTACTTACACCGCAGACACAATAATATAGTAGATAATAATATATATCTGTTATGATGTTAACTCATGGAATTACCTTGGAATTACCTATGAGTGAACTATCTATAATAAGACGGTACTATATTTATTCGAAGATAGGTAAATTCCAGGTATGCATTCAGTATGCTGCATATCTGTAGGCTAGCCGCGACCAATGCAAGACCTCAAACCGTAATCTGTACAAATAATTTAATTTTCAATTTCTTAATAACTAGGTATTCTTATAAGCACATCTAATATTATTATTTACAAACACAAGTTTAAAAAAAATCTATTTCCGTCGGTCTATTTGTGCGGGATAATCTTTACATATACGATTTGTTCATATTATAGATATTTGACTTAAAAAGTTCAATATTTTTATGGAACCTATACTCATTAAAAAATCCTAGTACAATGTATAGTATTATTTAAATATTAGTAGATAGTAATTGTTATGTTATACATTTTAAATGTTTTGTGAGATGGTGATGGTGATGAAACCCGGCAGAGTTTGTCGTGGGAACTTCTCATTACAGGGCGTGAATAGAACCCTCGTAGCTTTAATTAACACGTTACACGTCTCATATTTAGATGACGTTCAAAAAGTGTACACTAAACAAATAAATCTTCATTTGCCAAAACTGATTACATAATTTCAATAGTGTGAAACCCTGCCTCCTGCCAGAGGTAGTAAAAACTGCGTTACAGGAGACAGTCTTCCCACTCTATAAATAACAATTCACAGTTGACAAATGAAACTGAAGATTTACGACTATTATTCTAAATGCAAAAAAGCAACAATAAATCAACACGAAAAAAAAAAAATGTAGGTACCTAAGGTTTTTTAATAAACAGTTTTGTCTTTTTCAGGCACGGAGAGAACAAGAACCTTTTGTAGAGAACAAGTTTCGAGTTTTTCGACTCTCGTTTTTTATGTTCGACGTGTTACCGTTAAACTTTTTCAAAATTTTAAAGTGTCTCTTGCTCTCTTGTTAAAGCGGCATATACTTAATTAATTTCAACTGTGCTTTTCAACACTACTGCTGACAGTTTATTTATATTAAAATAGCTGTGACCCAGACCGACATAGGAATAGATGGACTGGACTTTTACAGTGCAATCAAGAGTGAATAGGCATCTTCTAGGCAAGCGCGCGCTTCTAGCAAGTCTGATTGCAGCCAAGCGCTAGTCTATAAATCTTTACTTCTATACTAATATTATAAATGTGAAAGTTTGGATGGATGGATGGATGTTTGTTTGTTACTCAATCATGCCAGAACGGCTGAACGGATCTGGATGAAATTTGTGCAGAGATAGTTTATAGTCTGGAATAACACATAGGCTACTTTTTTAATTTTCCGGGATAAAAAACCTTAATCCACGTGGGCGAAGTAGCGAGCATCAGCTAATATAAAAAAGGAATCCTAAAAATCGGCAAGAAATGAAAAAAAGTTGTGCTGAAACGCGTCAGTTTTATTTAACCATATTATTTTAACGGACATGTTTGTTGTTTCAACCCATACGATTCACAGCGGTTCGCAAGCACTCGCTTGGATGTTTCATTTAA
This sequence comes from Erebia palarica, assembly GCA_964035005.1. Taxonomy (NCBI): domain Eukaryota; kingdom Metazoa; phylum Arthropoda; class Insecta; order Lepidoptera; family Nymphalidae; genus Erebia; species Erebia palarica. Next base: position 27,144,860 of record OZ035985.1, on the reverse strand, counting down.
ATTTCATACGTGTACGCTATTGTACGCAACAGATTTCCATGACTAATCATTCACTCTGCTAATATTGCCCAATTTTTCGGAGATTTTATTCATCACCATTAACCCACCACCGGCCAACTTTTTTTTTTTATCCACCACAAGTTACTAAGTACTAAGTCTATCTTTATTGAGCACCGATCTTCCGTCCGAAGTGAATGAGAAGGGCTTCCGTCATAGTTGGTACAACAGGCTGGCTGTGCGGGTTAGCAGACTACACCTTTGAGAATTTTATCCCAACAAAAATATAAATGTGAAAATGGGATCCACCTTCAATGTAAAGACTTTAGGTGGTTTGTTGTCAAGAGTACCTTATTGAGTGCCAAGTTCTAAAATTTCTAAAATAAAATTAAACACCACTTTTTGATTTTTCTGCTTTTAAAAATTTGCGGATTAAAAATATTACGTCTTAAATTTGAACAGTTGAATTATTTAGACAAAACAGTTACCTCAGTATAAATTGAAGCTCAAGATTTGACTCGATTTGACACCAGAGTTTTTTTTTATCCACTACAAGTTAGCCCTTGACTGCAATCTCACCTGATGGTAAGTGATGATGCAGTCTAAGATGGTAGCGGGCTAACCTGTTAGGAGCAAGATTGGTCTCCAATCCTAAATCTATGGATTTGACATAAATCCCAAAAATCGACAAAATTTAGGGTTCTGTACTCATACTAGGCGCTACCAGTTTAGCGCATAAAATAAGCCGGTTTCATATCTTTTTTGTTATTTACTATAATCCATACTAATATTATAAATGCGAAAGTGTGTCTGTCTGTCTGCTACGCTTTCTCAGCCCATCTGTTCAACCGATTTTGATGAAATTTGGTACAGGGATAGGAATTGTATCCCGGGGAAGGACATAGGCTACTTTTTATCCCGGAAAATTCAAGAGTTCCCTCGGGAGTGAAAAAACCTTAATCCACGCGGATGAAGTCGCGGGCATCATCTAGTTATTTATATTGTGTACTTGTATGGAACCCTTTGGGCACAAGTCTGACTCGCACTTGACCGTTTTTTGACTCTTGAGGTACGGAACCCTAAAGTTGAAATAATTTCGTTTCCTTATCATATTTAAGTATCTATATTATATCTTATATTTTTGTTCAACGTCGGACAATGAATGAAATTATTCATAAGTTATAGATTTTAATGTATAGTCGTTTTTAGGGTTGCGTACCTGAGGCCCAATTGTCTAAGCCAATCGTAATCATTTGACAGCTCATTATGTATAACTCGAACTGTTTAAGGAGTTTATACATGCTTTTTGACGTGCAGGCATCTATGAACTCCTTAAACAGGTCGGCTTATACGTTTGACAAACGTTTACGATATTACGTATTATCTTACACAATCGGGGGGTTGAACGGTATGTTTGCAACCCATAAGGTGCGACTATGTCCGTCCGAAAACAGTAATGTACATACATACGTATATATTTTACTAACTAGCTACAGGTTTGATATTGCTAATAAAAAAATTAAAAATAAAATTACAAAAGGGGCTGAAATTTTAAAGTGGATTTACTACTTAGATCGGGTGGGGTATCGTTTAACGGGTATACTTTGCTTATTCTATTTTTTTATAAGTCTCTTAGTTTTTGACTTCTAGTAAGAAATGACAAAAAATCACCTTTATTGCCAAAGTTTGCAAAGCGAAAAATAATTATGTTCACTAATTTAGAAGTTTTGAGGCTCTGACAGACGAACAAGTGTAAATTCACTCTTAGTAGACTCAGAGACCTCGATTCACTCGGTCAATTAGCAGAAGAACCCTTTTGTAAATCGTAGTCGCAGCTTATAAGGGTATTTTACCTGTTTGGGATGGAGACCTAAAAAATCATAATCCAGGCAAACGTGTGTCTTGCCATTAGCCCAATAATTAGCCCACCATACTTCCAAAACGTCAATCCATTCATAACCCTTGCTCACCTACACTTAATATTTCAATTAAGGTTTTAAACATTCAGATAAGACCATTTTGCTAATCTTAATAGTAGGTACATGTTATAAGCGGTAAGACGAATACTGCGCGTTTATTTTTGTGTACCTATCTACTATTCGTAGGTACACCGCTCTGTCTGAGGAGTTAGCAGCCGAAATTAAAAATTTGAAGATACATTATGAACCAAAAAATAAACGTCTGGCGAACATGGGGGTGGAAACTCGCATGCCGCCTTGCGGCACGATGGGTAACAAGTGAAATTAATATAACGAATTAAAAAATACGACTGCCCTGCCATATTATTTTTGGAGTTTACCTCCATAAGAAGCGATTTGCATATATAGCCTTTGGAATCTTATTCACATTTTTTATTAAATGATATTTTTTTGTGAATCACTAAATATTGAACTATAGTGTTATATATTTTTGGAATCTACTCATCATTTTCTAGATGATGATTATATATTTAATCTTATTTTCGATTTTTTTTTTCAATTTTGGTCTTTAATGTGGGACCATGGTCACCCCATCCATTTTTTTAAAAATTTTACTAGTCTATGTCACCCGAAATAAGCTAGGGATTCTAACGATACCTCATTTAACAAAATTGGTTCAGGTGTATAGAAGTTATTGTGGAATATACAAACTCACATACATACATACATACATACATACATACATACATACATGAATCCTGAAAACAATATACTCCTTTTTTCAGGCAGTCGTATAAAAAAGTGAAGGAAGTAAAAATTGAAAAGTTCCTTAGCACATTCACCGAAATAATATTATATCCTACTTATAAAATACCGATAGGCTACCTTACGGCGTTGATCCAGAGTTTTGTCGGTCATTTCGTAGTTTCGGCTTCCGTTTTTCATCCGCTTATAATATTAGTATCTTCAAATTCACTTAGGCATCTTCTAGGCAAGCGTGCTCGACCTTAGGCTGCATCACTAACATGTTAGGCTTACATGTTAGGAAAGATTTGTCGATTTATGAGTTGAGGATTGGAATAATAATAATAATTATACCATAGTCCTGACATCTGACTCTACTGATAAGCAGCTTAAAACCTTTAATTTATTTTTTCACTTGTATTTAGATGTAATGGGCATACGTATCGATTTGCAATGCCCCGATGGAAAATTCGCCCTTAACAAATCGACGGCTGAAGATCAGCATTGGTTAACTAGATATTCTTACCTGGAGACGCCCACCACTCTCACGAAAGACTATTGCCTGGAGGTGTTTGATCGACGGGAGTGTCCCTTCAATGATGTCATTGTCAGCGGCTTACTCTGTTTCCAGCCGGCAACAGCAACAAAGAATTTTCGCATTTCATTCATAGTAAGGTTTATTTCAGTTTTTTTATCTTATCATTAAATGCCATATTAAAACGTGATATTATGCTCGACTGCCATCTAGCATTTGATCTAATAATCAAAGTACTCTTAATAAAACAGTAACTGGACGATTCCTGTACCAACCTACATTTTTATTTTAGGAAGCCTGATGATTTTTCTTTATGCTGAACCGAATTTTTTATTATATTTATCTGTCGGCACGTTTGCCTGTTTGCATGTCTGTCTATCTGTGACAGTTTTTGGGATAGGATAAAATTAAACGTTCATATTTTACAAGTCAAATCGTAAAAACGTCAATTCAAAAACGTTACAAATGTATTTGTCCATGTTTTCATTAAAATTAGACATGAGAGCAAGAATGCTTTTTAGTTTTTCTCAATTGGTATATTTCATAAAAGAAGTTAGTAATTAAATCTTAGGTCTTCAATTATTTGTCTTTTTGTGCAGGTTATTACAATTTCGTGTGTCTGTCTGGCGCTTACATTGATCGTCTACTGCTCCTTGTCTGAGTTGAGGAACCTGCATGGAAAAACTTTAATATGCCACGTGAGCATGATGCTGCTGGCTTGCGGTTGTCTAGCAAGAGTGCAGCACAGTATCATTTCGGACCGACACGTCTGTACATTGTTTGGTAAGTTCTCTCTTTTCGTCGTATTCCTCATTATTGAGGGTCATGACCCCTTTTTCATTAATCACATAATAGTAGGAGTTTTCTTGGGATAATAAAGCGGTGGGTTCCCACGTCCTTCCACATACGACACGCCTAAGAGTTTTAAACTTTTAGGTTTTTGTAACGATTATTATCAGATATTATGTTACTATTATGTTAGTGATAATAACTGGAACCGGCGGCTTAACGTGCTCTCCGAGGTACGAAGGAAACAAAAAGGCCAAATTTGAACCGCCAAATTCGGTCACCTATCCATTTACCGACTTGGGTTGGCTTGGGATGTTGGTTAACAAATGCAAGCGACTGATATGTGTTGTCACAACTAGGCCACTCGTTCCTCGAGTTTCTCAAACTAAGTTATGTGAATTAATTTAAGAAGATGTTCCTATTAGGCTCTACAATGTTTGTATAGCTTATGTACCTAATAAGGTACACAGAGACATACGGATTTGTATTTAAATATTACATGTGTGCTGACGTAATTGAGAATCGATTCCATCAGTTTCGTTCTATGTAGGCACCTACATATATTTGTAGACCGTATAGTCCTCCAAACTTACCTGAACCGGTTTATATGAAAAATAAAATAAAAACTAAACAGACAAAAAACTTAGTTCCAATTTTGGCCATCGGGTCAGATAAGTTTGTGGGACTGTACAATAGTATTGTCAGATCGTGAAATACAAAGAAGCTTTTCTGGGTATTTTGTTAATCGGTATTATTCAGCTTATCTTTAACGTAAACTGCAATGTTGTAGTTAGTTGTTATTGCTTCAATGTCTTATCGCAAAATCATTTTCATTCTGCATAAATGTGATTCATAATTTGTAGCCTAGGTATCGATAGCTTCAATGGAATATATAGATTTATTGTTATTTTTACATATCAGACGTAAATGGCTCATTTGATGAGATAATTTGAAAACAAAAGTACCTACCTAAGTACCTAAAATATGTATTATTTCTATGGGTCCTATAATGGTCCTATACGATTTGTTCAAAATACTTAATATGTTCATTGTTTATCCAGGGTATGGCATATACTTCGGCTTTGTGGCAGCATTTGCTTGGCTCAACGTCATGTGCTTCGACATCTGGTGGACATTTGGGTAAGTTTCTTGTATACTTTAAGCTTATTGAGTACATATTATTCTTTGTATAATTAATACATGAAGCTTATTTAATAGTATTATAAGGTCTAGCTGTTTTAATACTGTTAAATAAAAATTTTTCATATGATCTGCGCTACGATCTGCACCTATTTCTTGCGGTGTGAAGATATAAAAGGTTCGATATAATTAACAAGTTATGTAAAAATTATAATAACTAGATATAAAATTGGCGCATTAGCAAATTAAACACAAATAAATTTAATGAGTGTTGATAACGTCTAACACACTTTCATACCGCGCTACATCCATACATTTTTCTAGAAAACTATTGTAATTTAATGTATAGTCCGACTTACTTACCTGACCCGGTAACAGCTTCGCTAGTAAGCAAATATGAAAAGTAAAATAAAAACAAAAACTACACAGGCATAAAAATTAGCTCCAATTTTAGCCACCGAGCCAAATAAGTTGGTGCGACTATACGGTGAACTATAGATTTTTTTAACGATTAGAACAAAAAGGCATTTTATAATTACTGCCTACCTATTTTTTACATCGGAAGTATTAAATTGATTGAAGTAATGTAGGTCATTGATAAAGCTCAACGTAGGTATCTGCTCAATACATAAATTATTATTACGTAATCTTTCTGCTACTCGTACCAGCCGTAGATGTTTGTTTGATCACGAGTTTTCAGAAATTTTTAAATATCTCGTTAGTTATGATATGTTTATATTCTAACATTTGTGGGCATCATTCGGTGTATTCCTGTACGAGCTGCTAAAAGATTACTATAATAATATTATAATGTATTCAATGCCACGGTAGAAGTGTGGGATACTTCATGGTTGGACTAATTTTTGCTATCAGTCGTACTTAGGGTAAGGGTTGGAGCAAACGGGCCGAAGACGATTATTTAATTAATGGAATTAATAAATTACTTAAATAACTTAAATAATTTTAATTTGTACCTAAATCAAATTAAGAGATCGTTGTTTACTGATAAAACCGCCTTCGTAATCGTAACTACTTATATTTAAAGTTTTTAAAGAATTAATGTTCGTATAGTCCGTTTTCTATTTATTTGTCAATTCTGAGTGGAGCAAAACCACTTGTTAGGGGTAATCTGAGTCTAATCGAGTCCGAAAATCCTGGTAGGCAGAACTTACTATCACGGCAGACAGGTGGAAGGGGAATTGAAGTCCCTGCGCTCAGAAAAAGCTTTCTAATTTTGGATGATAATTTTGACAGTTTATAGAGATATTAGTGACGGACAAGAGTGCGACAGACTGAAGCATTAGGAACTATGCAAACGGCATCTGTGAAAGTTATCATAGTGGATGGATGTATTTAGATCTCGGAATCAAGTTAGGTGTCATTTTCAGTTAAATCGATACTTAATGGCTGTTACTGATTTTACCAATGAATTGACCATTAAGTATCGGTTTAATACAGTTTCATAGCAAAATATTCATATTTTTAATACCTAAAATAATGGACTCTTAGCAGTAAAATAATGCATATTTAATACCTTATATTTTCAGACTTATAAAACTTGATATAAAGAATACTTCCTGAAAGTCTATTTAATGCAGATTAGAAAAATGTAAGCATTTGATATCCAATTAAAAATATGTAAAAAAAATTAAACGCAAGAAACGTCGGGTGTGAGACTCCATGCCCAAGAATTCTTTTTGCACTTCGCAGTCTGAACGCCTTGGAGCTGTATTGAATACATTTTCTTTGAAGATTCGGAGTAAATTGCAAATTATTACAACACAAACTATATAACAAAGTTATCACGTAACTAGTGATAGGTATCCATTATACGAGACGAATGCAAACATATTCACGATATCGATTTCAGATTACGACTTCATCAAAGAATCAGAGAACACTCGGGTAATTGTGTCATCGAATAATGCCAATATGTTTTCATTAATTGTAGGTAATAAAAGTCTAGGGTGTGGAAGATTCATGATAATCGATTTTGTTCTATCGTCGATGTTTTCCATCGAGACAACGACTCAGCAAATTAGTACCAATCTCTTAGTCGTGTGTATATTCATGTAGACATGGTATGACTGACTGTTAACATTTAATTTTCGGTGTGACGCATTTCCATTCCTGCTTAAGAGTATCTAAGTAAAAACGTCCCGGGTACTCCGTATATCCTCCCCTATTATCCTTCTTAAGCCCTTTGCGACCAAAATACAGCATGTAGATCATGATAATTATAAGTTATATGGCTGAAACCTAAATGTTGTTTGATTATAAACCTAAAAGGTAAATCTTTTAGGTTTATAATCACCCCAATTTAATCTCGTATGAGTAGGTATTAAGGCGTGACATATTTCTGTTGCATTAAGTGAAATGATTTCGTTTTAACATAACATTGTCTATTAAACATTCACTTTCTATATTAACCATAAAGAAGGTGGAGTCGTAATTAACATCAGCCTACGGGGAATTTCGTATTACGTGCTAATTTACATAGGTCAAACGAAACACCGTCAAGCTAAATATAAATCATGAAAATGGAAGTATCATCTATATACTAATATTATAAATGCTTAAGTTTGGATGGATGGGTGTTTGTTCACGCCACCAATCACTTGCAATCACGCCATAACGGCTGAACGGATCTGGATGAAAGGCACAGAGATAGATTATACCCTGGAATACCCTGAAATTTGCACATAGGCTACTTTATATGCCAGAAAATTAAAGAGTTCCCGCGGGAAACAAAAGACCTCAATCCACGCGGACAAAGTCGCGGGCATCAGCTTGTAAAATTAATAAATGCTAAATCATATTTTGGTAAATGTTAACGTTAGTGTTCATTGTTTAGAATAGCGATACCTCTAAAGCGTTCTGGTGAAGATCGCTGGAGTACAATAATAGGGTACTCGTTCATATCTATAATTAACCAATATCTATCCTATTTTATCGACACTTCGTTATCGCTTAGATATATTTTCCCTTCTATCGGATAATTATCGTGGAGCTTTTCCAGTAGTTTGATAGCCAATACCCGTAACCGCGTAGGAGGTAGGTATTACGTACCATCTTTGTTTCATAATTATATGTATTATAGAACATGAGTTTTTTTTAGTATATGTTCCTTATTCCTTTGTCCTCAGTAGGTATTATCGCTAAGTACTGATAATAACCGTTAAACCAATAAAGGTTAAGAGAGTTCTATTTTATGTGTGCTGTCGAATCCGGGTGTCCATCCTAATTGATCCTTATGGTAGATAATAATAATATAATGGTAGTTTATGTGGTAATAGGAAGGGTCATCAGGAAAGATATCGAGCGTTATTTCATATTATATTATAATACTTTCAGTTTTTTTAAAGACTCTGCAGTAAAAATAAATGTCCTCTTACCTTTTATATTCTAGGAGTATTCGTACGGTGCAACCTCTTCGCAAGTCCGGTTCAGACAGACGGAGGTTTATTTGGTACTCTGCCTATGCCTGGAGTGGAACGGTGCTGCTTACTCTCACAATGTTCCTTTTGGACCACTATCCTATATCCCCAATATTGGATGCTAATATTGGAGTTAACGCCTGCTGGTTTGGATCTCGTAAGTTTCTAAAACTCAATATAAACAATACGTAATTATTATGCACTCGAAAGAAAAACTTGATTCTGCTAATCTATATACCCACCATGATTCGTAAGCCATCGCTCGCAAGGAGCGTTTGATTTTTCATGGCTTAGATCGCCAGATATAGAAACGCTCCTATTGGTGGGTTTGACACACATCCGTAGCTTTGCAACGTAGCACATATCTGGTGGGCATGCACCCGGCAGAAAAGTGACCGATTACACTGTTCTGACAAAAATAGTTAGTATTCTGTGGTATAGTTATAAGTTACTAGCTATACGTTTGAGCTGTGCTTTGAGAGATCAGTCTCCTTTTCTTTTTCTAAATTTAGATTACCACCACCACCACTACAGCCCATTAACGTCCCACTGCTGGGCACATGCCTAATGACATTAACGACTATTATCATGTTATGGATAAATCATGTTATGGGACCGACGGCTTAACGTGCTCTCCTAGGCACGGGGGTGAAACGCCGCCAAGTTCCTAAATCCGGGCTAATAGTGACAATTTCTAATCAGAAAAACCGAATACTTCATTATGGCTTGACCCGTCGAACCCGGGACCTCGTCGGCCGCAGTCGAACATAACCACTAGACCAACGAGGCAGTCAAATTTAGATTAAACGCATGAATTTGATGGGTGGGAGTTGATTTAATAAATTACTATTTTACTTTCAGAGCAAAATCAGAGATCAGATTGGCCGCACTACATATTCTTTGTCATACCGATGGGTATAGTGTCGTGCACGAACTTCATACTGTGGCTTCTCACAGCTCGTCATTGTGCACAAGTCAAGTCCGAGGTTCATCGTTTGCAGGCTGGCTCAGTTGGTGATCGTGCAAAGCGAACATTCAGAATTGACCGAGCAAAGTATGTGGTGCAATTTCATACACATACCATACACATAACCATAGAACAATTAATAATAAGACTGATATGAATATAAGGAATAAATAATAGGATGCCTGAAAATCTACCTATTTATTATGAAAACTTCTATACCTACATATCTCTTAGGGGCAAGCAACGATATACTAGCTAATACCCGCGACTTCGTCCGCGTGGATAGAGGTTTTTTGGTTCCCGTGGGAGCTCTTTAATTTTTCGGGATAAAAAGTAGCCTATGTGTTATTCCACAAACATTCAGAACCGTAAAGCCGTTCAGGCGTGATTGAGTTACAAACATCCATCCGTAATTTAGGAGGGAGATAGATTATAGTCTGGATAATAACACATAGGCTACTTTTTATCCCCGAACATTAATCAAAAACTTCAATCCCGCGGACGAAGTCTCGGGAATCAGCTTTTCTATAAGGGACACAAGGCGTGTCGTAAAAGTTCAAGGAGCAGTATTGATTTTTATACAATAAAAATGTCTAATGTGTTATGTGACCTATTACGTTTGATGAGCAGTAAAATATGCTTACTCAAAGATGATTTAAAACCCATAAAACACAAAACGCGCAACGACGGTGGGACTTGATGGCAACGCTACAGTAATGTGAAATACCTGGAAAATGGAAATCAAGTGAGCATGCATTTGGCCCGCGCTCCTAATGTCGCACGCCTCTTCCTCAATATACTGTTTTTCTTATGGCTCTTTGCGCGTTTCTACCATCGCAGGGTGTCGCTGCCGCACGCTGTGCCACTTTCACCGTTGCGCGTCTTGTTTGATTCTATCTCAATTTCATAAATAACATGTCTCTTCGTCAACGTCTTCGTCTTTAACTATTAGACGTTATCTCAACTGGACATAGCTGTCTCATGTAGGAACTTCCGCACACTTGTTACAAAAGCGAAGAATGCATGTATAACTTTGGATTATATATCCAAATGTTTATTGCAAATTTTTGTAGGTACATTCTCACTGGAAAGCTTTGGGTGGTGATGGGCGCCGGATGGGTGTCGGAGCTTCTCTCCACCGTTGTGACGGAACCTCAGTGGCTTTGGAATATCGTAGACCTTATGAATGAGCTACAAGGAGTTTTCATATTCCTAATACTTGTGGTCAAGCCCAAGGTGTACACTCTTATTAAAAAACGGCTTGGTTAGTACCTACTACTTACTCTTTTTCATTGTGATGTTTTATGCAGACACTGGTAGACCCAAAGCTTTTGGGTTTTCTGTCAGGAAATACTCAGCAACTCGGAGTTGGTAAGTTGGCAAGATTACATTTCTGTCATCGTGGGCCGTCGGTCCAACACCTAACGAATTGCTACATTATCGATATAAGAGTGGAGGAATAGAGATTGCGCCGGTTTTTGCACATACCTCAAAATTGATTTTGTGCGCATACATTTGACAAGTCTTGTGAAAAATGTTATGACTCCTGCGAGATTATTTTATAGAGATGATTCGTCGTTGCCGAAATCAGTAGAATCGATGTTTATTCAAATGATAAGTTGTTTTTCAATTACGAGGAAACAGATGAACCATCAACACATATATTAATACATTTTTAAATACATGTTATATACCTACACATCAATAGTCGGTTACTTTTCTGTTGCACCGTATTCCGTAATATACAAAATTATTTAATAACAAGAGTACCTATTTGTAGATCATACTAATATAAAAAATGTGAAAGTGTGTTTATATGTTGCTTTGTTGGTTTGTCCTTCAATCACGCCGTAACAAAGCAACAGATTGACGTGATTTTTTGCATGGGTATAGTTGAGGATCTGGAGAGTAACATAGGGTAATTTTTATCTCGTAAAATTAAGGAGTTCCCCTGGGAATTTAAAAAACTTATTCCACGCAGACAAAGTAACGAGCATCAGCTCGTTTTCTGTAAAAATGTCTACCTAGTTAGCTTCTTATATATAATACGCAAATACTATTGATAACTTTATCTCATTAATTAAATTGGTGATACAATATATTTTTTCCAGGTTTATCACCGACTCCGATCGATACAAGTATATATTAGTGTTTATAATGTTGATGTTTACTAGCCATTGCAATAACAGCCATTGCTACTTTAGGCATAGGTAGTTTAGTTTAGTACCTACTTTGTAGATTAATAGGGGTGTTACGTTACGCATTTCTAATGACGTTTGAAGGCGATATTGATGGTTCTACATGAATTATTAATTTAATTAATTAAACTACAGCCAATTTGCAAATAACGTTGTGTGTAATGCTATTACAGAAAAACTGTTATCTTACGCGGTTATAACATAGCATCATAATAACGCTGATTGTGATTTTTGCCGCTATTTATGTTTTAACAAGTACTTATACTTATCCACCCTCTATAACAACTACTCTTCAGCCCTGAGCTTCTGACGCTGATTTTCGTATGTGTTATTGGTATTAGTGTGACGCATGACGCCTAAATTTGTTTTCTACGTGAATTCAAAGAATTATATTATCATTTGTTTTTATATTAACAGGGTTGGAGAAGCCGGATGCGAAAAACAACGCTACTTCATCTGGTCGAACCTCTTCTACCTTCCTGTCGAGGACAATTAGCTCTGATGAACGCGCTAACCTACGAACTTCATTACCCAATAATATCAAGCAACCTTAACCTAACATTTTTTTTTGATTACTTAAGTGCTCTATTCATGACATTTTCACAGGAAAATACCTCTATTAGTTTATTGGTCGATCCCATTAGGCAACTATAGTGTTAGGAAATGTTTAACGAATTTGCCCTTTAATCTTTTTAAGAATAATTTTTGTAAGTCTGATGGGCATTGATTACTGATGGACTGTGGCATTAAAGCATTCATCGTTAGCTGGGTCAACACTCAGCGCCGCAGCCTTTTAGTGTGTCCAAATATAAAGCGTTAGTCTGACGCGGCCGCCGCTCTGTTATTCAACGTCTGCCGCGCATATTATAATCGAGGGTCTCTAGCCCTCAAGTACTTACTAGGACGCAAGCAAAATTTTGACCAGTAAACGCTGTGTGTTACTTGCCGCTCTAGGTTTGGATACACCTTGAGGCGACGACACTTTGCAGTGCGATCACTGAGTTGAGACATCACAACGACACGGCACAACCAAAACAGCTTCGCCTCACTTAGTAATAGGAAGTGGAAATGCAGCTATTATTTTTAGTAGCATAAGATTTATTTTCTCATAATATTTTACATTAATGTTGCTTCAGTATTAATACCTAATAATTAGTATAAATAATAAGCAAAAAGGCAAATTAAGTACTTTTCGGAGACATAAGTTTGACCGTTTTGTCTGATTTCAATTATATACTTATACTATTACGCTGATGCCTGCGACTCCGTCCGCGCGGATTGAGGTGTTTTAAGGGGTATGAAAAATAAATAGTAGCCGATTTTCAGACCTACTGAATATGCATATAAAAATTCATAAAAATCGGTCGAGTCGTTTCGGAGGAGTATGGCAACTAACATTGTGACACGAGAATTTAATATATAAGATTATTATATCTAATTATATTAATATATAATAGCAATTTGGAATCCTATTCGCAAGTTATAATTTATTGACACCATAATATAAGGATACCATGCTGAAACACGGGCCTCTCCCGGACCTTAGGAGGTCTTTAGACCAGCAGATCTATCATGTTTGGACTCATTTACCTACTTGGTCTAGACAAGCAGGTGGCGTTTAGATATTGCCCAGGGGCTATGATGGAGGTGGTTACGGGAACTTAGCTCGATGTACCTACAAAGTTTGAGTAGGTACTGGTTGCATCTGGTCTGATGTGGAGGGAGGCTTACCAAAAGTAAACCCATCTACATTCCATACATTCCACATGTCAGGGGTGATTTTAATACTTAATTTAAGTTTCTATTTGAGGGGATTAGATTATTTAGGCCGCAGCTGGTCACATATTTGTCATCGATACTTAATTTCCATTTAAACTATTTAGTTAATCGTACTTACTGGTCCATATGATAGGATTAGGTATAGGGATGATAGGGAGATCGTATTCCCCCTTCTTCTAATCGTACTCTGTACCTAGTTGGAGTACTTATGAGAAAAGACGTGGTACCTACAGTGGGTATTAGACCCATTAGGCAACTAAATAATGATTTAGCAAAAACAATTTCCGCTAAAACAAAAAATGTATCCTTTTAAACGCATTTAGAGTAATTTGTGAGTACTTTACCTAATTTATTTTGTAAGTATAGATAGGTACAGTTTGTAACTGTAGAGTTTATTGCCTGATGATTTTGATAAAATAAACTTTTATCAGGGAGAATTTTATTGGAATCAGGGTTTGGTTCAACATCGTACTTATTTAATATTTTCTACTATAATTACCGACATTATATATTAATTTCCAAAATATGTACCGTAAATTAATGACTATTATAGTATATTTGCACTCAAATGTTATGTACTTAATAATTATATTGTTACCTTCCAAGGTGTCTACGCAAACCTCGGTGCCCAAAACTGACTCAAACTTGTTTTTTTTTATATAAAAGAGCTTACAGTGACTGGTACCTACATTATTAGTGGTAGGTATAGCATAAGTTTAAGATTTCTATTAAACATTTACTAATGCAAATATAAGTCAAGTTTGCATTTTCTATAATTTTAATAAAAATATTTGTAAATCGATCTATTACCGATGTATTTTGAAATGCATTAATTTAATTATAGATCTATTATTTTTATATTTAATCTAGTCATAGATTTATACGTAAAATTGTAAAAGATAGGCTTTTAGATGTCTGTAGTAAATTTTTAAGTGATTAATATCTAATTATAGATTGAATTGAAAATTATAAGAACTAATACTATAATGAAAATATAAATTTTGGTAATTGAAAATTCTTTCAATGCAATAAAATCTATTCATATTTTTTTATTTACACTCAATGAAGTTATTCAATAATAAATAAATATATCGACCTCCTACTAAGTAGAAGTACGATCTCAAGGGAGTTGCTGGGAGCCGCTGGAGGCCAAGCAACACACAACAACCGTGTTAAGTGGAGATCTATGAAACCTTAACCATTCCAATTTCTAATAGTGGACGTCTATCGGTTCAGACGACAACGACGAAATACATTTTTAAAGTTACTCAACTGTAGGATAGTGGCGATTCCTGGTGGTCAATCTTGGGTTTGCGCTTGCTGATGGTTACGTATTTTCTCAATAAAAAAAAAACTTTACAAAATATATATTGTAAAGATTTTTTAAATTATATATAATTAAAAAAACTCTACTATATATTTATTTATTTTACAAAAAACAATGGAAATATAACATTAAAATTAGATTTAAATTAAAAAAAATATAAATTTCTGATCGTGAATTTTTATGAGTGCTGTAATCCGAACCTACTAAAGTTTTTTATTATAATAATTAAGTAGGTAGGGAGTATACCGAGATGTGGAAGTGTGTCTGTCTATCTGTCTGTCTGTAAGGTACATATTCACGCTCCATCTTTTCAATCGATTTTAACGAAATTTGGTATAGAGATGTATCCCGGGAGAGGACATAGGCTACATTAATTTATCCCGGAAAATCAAACCATTCTACTGGATTATAAAAACTCTAAATCCACGCAGACGAAGCTGTGGGCATCATCTACTTTTTTTTATATACCTAGTACCTACATAATAGTAAATGTATATACATAAAATCTACACGTCGTCACCACTATTCAACTCTGACAGCATCGTTTTTTCAATTGGTAACAGAGACAAAAAGTTATTAATTACTTCATAACAACATTTGTAACACTTATTATGTACCAAAAACACTTACAATATAATTAAACTAAAGAAAACACAGCGATTCGAAAATAATCAAAATAATAGGACGCTCGAATGCGGCATTCGTACCGCACGTCTTCACTGCTCAGTTCGCCGTATGTAAGCGGGGCCCGTTTGAGCTTGAGCAATAGCACGCGGCCAGTGGCGCTCAGCCTGTGATGTCGCGTAACCTTCGCGCGAGGCTTTCGTGAGCGCGCGTGAATTTAAATTATCGCTTAACGCAAAGTGCAAACATTTTGTTGATAAACTTGTGTTTAACAAATGATATATGATAACATATGAGACAAATTAGAATGCTTAAATAGATCTACTGTAATTGGTAAATAATTTGTTAATAATTAATGGCTTTGCGGCGCCAAATAAGCAATCTTAGAGGAACCGCCACTGCATAATATTTATTATTTATTACATTGAATTTATTTAAATATATTATTATGTTGCAAACAGATAGAAGAATTGATCATTTCAAAGAATTAACTAAGGACTGTTAAAGTGAAGGTGAAGGATGTTATTGGACTGCAGATTAGATGTAGAAATGACTCATAAGTAGAAGTTTAAGTTAACGCAATACTTATTAGCCCTTATGCTAGATCGTAGTATAAAATAAAGCTGCCATGTTAAATGTTGCTTTTTAAAGGAAAAAAATATATTGTGATGAAACGTTGACACGATCTGTAAAACGCATAACTCTTTCTCTTTAGTCGTTCTTTCATTGCTGAAGATCGTGGTCCTGGCTAGATCCTACCCTCGAAAGGATTATTTGTTTCCATTGGCTTCCGTTGGTAGGCTTCCATTCTCACTATAGGTTGAAATTTCTACGCGATCGAGTCCCTTAGTTCGTCAGACCACCTAGTTGGTTAGCGGCCTCTCGCTCTTTTGCCCTCAGTGTTGCCCATGACAATAAGCTTCTCGAGACTGTTGTACCCACGTCGTATAATGTGTCCGAAATACAAGAGTAGCCGTTACTTATCCTTTTCTCCCCAGTGGAAATCCTTTTTCACAATTTTCCATAGTTTTGCGGATTATGTACTCGCTATAAATGTTGAAAAGTAAGGGAGAGAGGATGCAACCCTGTCGCACGCCTTTTTTGATAGGAAACACATCTGAACATTTGGTGTCAATGGTTGTTGCAGTACAGATTGCGGATCAGATAGGCAAGATGTTCAGGCACTCCCATTTCCATCAATACCATCCATAACCTGCTCCAAACCACGCAATCAAAAGCCTTGCTATAATCTATGAAACACAGTACCACAGGACTATTGGATTCTCTTCTCTTTTCAGTAATCTGCCTGGTATTATGGATTTGTTCTCTCGTTCCCTTGCCTTTAACAAACCCGGCCTGCTCTTCAGGTATGTGGAGATCAAGAAAGCTTTTAAGGCGCCGATTGATGACGTGCAAAAGGATCTTGCTGGCATGTGAATTAAAACACATTACATATAACATTTAAAAAATAAGTAAAATAAAACGACTTTTAATTTAGAAGTTTTATTGCCATCTTGACACGAGTAGGTCTAATTTCAGCACCAATTGTTTAAATTTATTTTAACAGTAAGAATATTATTTAGGATAAAATATGATATCAATACAATTCATACCAATTATTATCTCGGGCAGTATTACTCGAGAATTCTCATAAATTCATCCATTTTATATAAAATATAATATAGCATTTTTAGATTATACTGATATTTACACAAATGATATACTCACAATATTTTATATTTTCTATATGAATTCGAGCGTATAGTTACATATTAATGTAAATTAAACACCATTTAAACACTGATCGTTAAATTATAGTCACCGGTAACGTTAATTTTCATTATGAGATTTTAGGCAAACCTTCGCAAATAATTTTTATAATAATAATTGTAAATAATGATAATTTTATTTGTATAATATAAAAGTGATTGTCTTAAATTAGATACTCCATCACGTTGAATATTTCTTAGTGTAGATTACTGTATAAAAATGACTATTTTTACATTTGCCGAATTATTTTACTCCTATTGACTTAATTTTAAATAAATACCTGCCTATACTTTGTACCCTTATAGCTACAGACTAAAGTAATTAATATTTAAAATAAAACATTAAATATCACAATACTGATTTCGATTACTTACGCTTAAATATTAAAAGTATCAATACCCTAATCTATTAAAAACTTTTTAATAATGTGGTTTAAATTCTAACTAGTAATGATAGAAGCAAACGATCTCTTTAAGAAGTAGAATTCGCTTAAAACTACGAAGGCGAGGCTCTATTTATTTTTAAACAAGTACTTAGCACACAAAAAACGTACTGTGGTAATACTTAGTTGAATTCAAAAGTCCATAAGTATAGGAGTATCCATTATTATATTAACATAGTATATATCAAACAACAACAGAGGCTGGAATGTTATATATTTTCGTTTCAATACACCTAAGCTTTATATTTACGTATTTCTACAAATAAGAAACGAATGACCAATATTTTTTAGAGAAAATCGACTCTTTCAAATATTCTAATTAAAACATTTCTTGTTATTTAACTATGTCTACTAATTTACCGATCAATTTAATTATCAACTACGTGATAACATCTATCTTTATTCTGCGGCCTATTTGTAGGATTTAGTTTTTGCTATAAACAAAGAGTACTTATCTGATTTTTTTTTTCTAAAGTCAATGTTGTACCTATTACGAATTTAGCAACAATTGAAATCAAAGTAAATCTTTAATTTATTTAATAATATATTTATTGTCTGTTATTTTCTCCTTCTTTGTAAGTACTGCCCTTTACTAATGGTGAGCTATATTACCTGTTTAATTTCGCAACATCTGCAAAAAATAAACTTTTTCCGAAACTTACAAAATAACTAATACCTACCTATTTATACAATAGTCTCTAAATAAAAATCCGATATTAAGAATAACGTGAAAGGAGTTATATTTTTTAAGCTTATGGACGGGTTAAATAAAATGATGTAAAGCTTTCATTCACACTGTTAGACTCAATTCACATACTATTTGCTTGCTCAAATGAAATATTTTATTGAGTCGCAATTGACTATCAAAAATAAAATTCTTGAAGAAAAATGGCTATTGGTTTCAGTTCCAAAAAATCTTCAAATAGAAAATGGATACCTACCTACTTAAAAGGAGGAAGGCATATAATGTCCCACTGCTAAAACAATTTCATGATGTTTCATATTTCCTTAGAAAATGTGATGAACTTAATATTTGAAAATAAATTAATGCGATAAGTTCAATTTTATATCGGGATTCTATGTGCGATGGTTAGGTTGAACAGTGATGGGATTGGGTGTGCTGTTAGCGTTTGGTATTGCAGTGGGTAATGGTGAGACTGCTGGCGAGCTGGGAGTTTGGGTTTGACTCGGGGTCTGGGCGTCTGCTTCCGTGTCCCTTTCAGCAACTTCTTCTTCGTCGATAATTGAGATATCACGAATTGAAGGTCTGTGTGATCGGCGCCATCCTGGAATGAAGTAAGAGGTAATAAATTAATTTACGCCGGATATTTTTTTACATACTTACTGGACTAACTTTTCGATTAAAATAACCTATTCTTAGAACCTTTTGATTATACATTTTATTATTATTATCAATATCATCACTACGGATATTATAAAACAAAGTCCCCCTGCCGCGTCTGTCTGTCAGTCTGAACGCGATAAACTCAAAAACTACCAAAACGATTTTCATACGGTTTTCACCAATTGAAGGAGTAATTCAAGCTAGGAAGGTTAATGTGTATAATTCATTAATGTTTTGTGTAAATTGGTTGAAAGATTACTATCTTAAACAAGAAGATTTTCTCAAGAAGATGTCGGGAAAAATTAAGCCGACTGGCTGGAAGTTTTCATCGAAAACGCTACTTAAACGCTGATCCCTTTGATATATTATAACAAAACGATGTATAGTGGACTTGGCCCACTTTTATAGGTTTATAGAAAATCCTGCGATGGCATATGTCTATCTTTTAAGGATAATTTTAAGAATACTAAACACATTATTAGCGTAAAAAAATGGTCACATATAATGTGGTAATTGGAAGACTACGTCAATAACGGATACATTAATAGTTGTTATCAAATTAAATACGTTAGTTATTTTAATCATTTCATGCCTATATTAATTGCCCTTTACACCATACAATTTTAAATAACATCTTAGAAGTTATCGCATACCTACTTAAAACTATCGCGTGACCAATTAATAAACGCTACGCGTGCGAAGCCGGGCAGGTCGCTAGATATTATATAAAATTATGGATTTTATATAACTGCCATACCCCTATCAGGCTAGCCCACTACCATCTTATTAATCCAAGTAGGTACGTAATCGCAGTCAACTGATAGTAGAATTTAAAATAAACAATATTAGAAAAGTAAACGGATGTTCTCAGATAAACGTTTTCTTGGAAGTAAAAATGAAAAAAAATTTACTTGTTAAAATTATCACGTAAAATGATAACGCAATATTAGTACCTACAAAATAAATATTAAAACATTAGCAACAAAATAATTACTTGTTTCGTGTGAATAGTACCTACCCATAAAAAAACATTAACCATATTATATTAACTTTTCAAGTTTAAACAACATTTACAAGCCAAAGAGGAAACTTATCAACCTTCGGTATTAGTAACTGATAAGAAGGTCGAAGTGTATCGGTTCCTCTATCTTTATTCCTACTGAATTGTGAGGAATTTTATATTACTTTAGTTTAGTCTAAGTTTAGTCGTTACCATGATGACATTGAAGCCAGTGTATTTTACAATATCCATATTCTTAGTTTTCTTTTGTGGAAGGTGTTCGTCAGCACCATTCAAAAATGTGCAATTTATCACAAATTCAGAGCAAAAAAGCAATGAAGCTTGGGAAAATGAACTTATTGAACCCGAAATTTTGGAAGGAAAATTAGATCGTACAAGACCTGGATTTAGTGACGAAAATGATCAAGACGTTGAAAATAAGAAATTAATTACTGAGGAAAGAGAAGAAATTAAAGATAAATATGTTAAAGAAGGTGTAGGAAGAAAAAGGATTATGCGTCAAGTCAATAGCGCATATTCGCCCATCTACCCTACATTATCACCGCAAAATCCGATGTATCCAACACCTTACAGACCAGCGACGGGTGTTCACGGAAATGTGCCTAATAATTATTATGCCAAAAATTCAAATAGTTATTCGAAAACAGGATATACACAACCAAATTATTATCCGCAGGGGCAAAATCCATTACAACAGAATACAAGCTATACTAACCAAAGATATAACCAAACATCCCCTTACAATAATCAAAACCCCACGATACCATATTCACAATTCAATCAATACTCAAACCAGCGTTATAATTCAAGCGTAGGTCAACCCAATCAATACTTTAATAATCATCCATCCGTAAATAATTCGAATCCATCGTTTCAGAGTAATTTTCAGCAAAACGGTTACAATGCAAACCGAAACGTATTTACTCCAACACCTGCAAATCAGTGGACATCTAGTTACACCAATAATAATACTCGTTACAATCCTACAGCACCAAAATATCCAAACTTTAACAATTCTCCCAATACCTTTAATAATTATTTCAATAATTCAACTCCTCGTACCGCCATAAACGGTCAGACCTCGTACAATCCTCAATATAATACATCAAATCCACCTTACCAAAGTTATCCGCTCAGTAGGAATTCTCAACATAATAATTACAATGGATCAAATCAGTGGTCTTCCTCAAGTTCACAAACTCCGTACAATCCGGGAAGTCTTAATTATCCTTCAATACCCAGCGATGGACGATCTTCAAACGTATCACCTCAGAATTATCCAGCTAATAATAATCCATATAATCTACAGCCAAACTCGCCTAATTCACAGAATTATCCGACTGGACCAAATGGACATAATAACCCATACACTCGATATGACCCTCGTAATAACCCGTCTCAGAACTTTTCGTATTCCCATTAAAAAAAACCAAGTGTTTTGAAATCACAAACTACACCTTACATACTAAACTAGTATATTATGTCATTATAGCATGTATTAATATGTAAGTTTATTATAATATTGTAAGAGTTAGTACTTATTATCTTGTTCATTAGTAAATTTACACGTGTGGATGCACCCAGTCATTATGAAACCTATCTCTTTTCATATATGTTGCCTGGAAGAGATCACTCGTAATGATAGGGACGGGACACCTTTACATCGTGATAAGTTGTAAATTTTGTCATCATTTGTGTTAATAAAGTTTGTAACAAAGTATTTTAATAAAGTGTTTTTCCTTACTTACCCGGAATTATAAAATAAGTTCTTCCATGTGCCGAGTTTTTGTGTAATTAAACATGTGTATGTAAATAAATTATCAGGTATTGATTAAAAAAACCTTTAAAATTGTCATGTGTACCTTTACCGCGAACTAGTTTTGCGAATGAACAAGTAAGTTTGGTGAATCAACAAACCACTTGGCCAAAAACTCAAGTTTTTTAAAATGTTTTGTTATAGGCCTTGCGTTTCACGAATAATCATGCCACAATGTATAGGTTGAAACTTGACTTGATGCATTTTCACTATTAGCTTGCCAAAACAATGTTCCGCATCTCAGTTGATTGTATTTATGATCGAAAATTATGATATTAATTGTCTTACCTTCTAATACGGGTGGCTTAGAAGTCTTTGAAAGCAGCCTTGGTCCTGTAATTGTGATGACAATTGCTCCAAGTGGTGCAGTGATGACTATAGACATGATGCATATAGTTATGACAACATCTGCATAGTTCCTTAGCACGGCTAAATGTTCATCATCCACGCCGGTTATCTTGCTTACTTCATCCAGAGCTACAGGTGCTAAAGCGGCCTGTAAAAATTATAACCCAACCTTAAAAAGTGTTGTTTAATAACATTGCGTTTTGCGACGACTGCCCTGGAGCAGTGTTGAGCCTTAAGGTTGCCTTAAGGTGCAGAGGTCCCGGGTTCGATCCCCGCCAGGGTCAATTTGGGAATTTATAATTTTTGAATTTTCCCTGGTCTGGCCTGGTGGAAGGCTGCGGCTGTGGCTATTTACCATCTTAACGGCAAAGACGTGCCGCCAAGCGATTTAGCGTTCCGGTACGATGTCGCGTAGAAACCGATTATTGATATGGGTTAATTATAACTGCCATGCCCCTAACAGGTTAGCCCGCTACCATCTTAGACTGCATCATCACTTACCATCAGGTGCGATCGCAGTCAAGGGCTAACATGTAGTGGATAAAAAAATAAAAATACCGGAAAAGAGTTTTATGAAGTCCGAATAAAAATTTGCGATAAATAAGTAAAAAGATGAATAAATATTTTTCCTTAAAATGGAAATTCCTTCCAATAATAATTTAATCCAATCTCTGATCTGTATATCTTGCTCAAATTTTATTTTGCTTTGGTCGATTGAGTCTAATTATATCTAAAATTGCTAAGGTTTATGCATAAAGATAAACTCACTTGAACAGTTGCTTTAGCCATCCATGCTAAGCCAACGAAGATCTTTTCCCTCATGTTGAGGTTACTGCGGACGGCACAACAACTCGTGAGCACAGCGCGAAGAATCATACATGTCACAATGATAGCACATCCTACCAGGACCAAGTGTGGGGCCAAATCAGCAATCTGAAAATATTGGTGACATTTTATTAAAGAGGTGCTTTTATTTATGTCCATACTAATATTCTAAATGCGAAAGTGTGTGTCTTTCTGCTACGCTTTCATGGTCCAACCGTTCAACCGATTGATGAAATTTGATAAAGGGTTAGGTTGTATCCCTGGGAAGGACATAGGCTGCTTTTTATCCTGGAAAAGCAAGGAATTCCCGCGGGAATAAAAAAACTTAATCCACGCGGACGAAGTCGCGGGCATCATCTAGTTAGAAAATAAATATAAGTTACTTGAGCAATCTTCAACTATGGATATTTTGACGCTATGACCTATAGATCAACAGTATATTTAAAAATAAGCGTGATGATGATAAGTCAATGATGAGGCGTAGATAGGTAGGGGCCGTCTTAAATAATAAAACGGTAAGTACGGTAAACAGATACTATAACGTAAACTTACAACAACTTGTGCACCAGTTACGGCGAAAAGCATAGGCTCGAAGAACATCCAGAAGATTTCAAACGCCGTGGCAGCAGGGTTGTCTTCGAGATCCCATCCTTGTTCCACCCATTCCTTGCAAGCGACGTAAGCGAATGCAATCACCGCCAATGGTCCTGTAATTTGATAACAAACATCACCATCATCATCATCAACCGATAGACGTCCACTGCTGGCCTCTTGCAAGGATTTCCACACGCCACAGTCTTGCGCCGTCTGGATCCAGCGGCTCCTTGCTACTCGCCCCGTTGATTACAAACATTATGTGTTAAATCTTACATAAGAATTAGCTTTTCTTAATTCTGTATATTAATATCCAAAGTTAGTAACACTAGCACTAAATATAAAAAAATGTGGCAATGGAAGTAGGATTTAATCATATCGATACTTCAAGTTGGCGGATTAAAAGAAACTCATTACGACTATTTTATTATCAACTAAGGAAATAGAAGTTCACATATTGATTTGTGTAGGGTTCTTAAATATATACCCAAGTATATTATTAGTTAAATAACCTATTACGATATTATGTCTACTAATTTTACGAGACTTGACATTAATTTTGTGTTTAGCGTTGATTCTCCTCCGTATTTTGTTTTCTTCAAAAATCACCAATTTCAGCCAATTAATTCAGTACAGCGATTTCAATGTAAAAATACTATTAATCTCTTTAGTTGTAGCTTAGCTATACGTAATACTAAACAACTTTTGTTCTAAGGCTTTTTAAAATTTTGAGATTTTTTTAAACAAAAATATTTAAATTGGCTGCTCTAAGACAGCATAACTCCACGTCACATACGGTCGGCGCGGGCGCGCTGAGCAGGTCGCTCGGCTAGTCCACCACTGCCTACTGAAAACACGGAGTTCAAGAGCGTCTAGACAGTAGAGTGTACAGTGCAAACTTTTAACTTTATTTAATTTATTGAGTAAGTATTTAAAAAGTTTTCATGATTCATCATCATCATCATCTTGTTAGGAATATAAGTTGCCCATACGTGGCTTTTAGTATTTTTAAATTTAACCCAGTATTGCTGAGTTTAAGTTGTCATAAAAAAAGACTCTCTTACGCCTTGCCATAGTGAACGAGCCTCGTCGTCGGTATATACTATTAATTATCAATTTTGTGACCTCGCCTCCACTCGACTCCATAAGAATCCGCGTGGGATCTTCGCAGATTAAAGATTATTCCATCATCTGTTTGAATTGTCGCAAGCCGGTTGTATTTATTGGTCTTTCCTGTGGCCCCAATTCGTGATTTAAAAAATGCTTTAATCAGCGTGTCGCTCTTTTTCAATGGTGTGTTTGAGGAAACAGTCTTAATGCTATATACATTGAGCATTTATCAAACTACTAGTGGGCCCAGCAGACGTTGTCCTGCCCTATTTTCCTCGCAATTTTTCCATATTTTCCCGTTTAAACCTTCCCTGGACTACGACAAACATTTCAAAACCAAAATCAACTAAATCGGCCCAGCCGTTCTCGAGTTTTAGCGAGACAAACGAACAGCAATTGATTTATTTAAATAAGATAAGATGAAAATTTTTTACAGGACGTTTCGTGTAAGTCTCAATAGTCAAAAAAAATTATTGTTATTGGTATGTTATCGTTGCTTTCATTTACAAATGGAAGATGATATTTTTTAGCAATACCTATAATAAGTGGTGAACAGATATCCACCTGTATTAACGGGATATTCAGTGGTTATGTATATGGTTTGTTGTTGAGTATTCTGTTCTGGTTGTATGGTTATATATGGTTTGTTTTCATGCTGTTTTATAGCATAATATTTCCACATACATATAACAATGTATTGTTTGAGTGAAAGCCATGCGGAGTAGTGTGCAAACAATCAATGGATCCGTCGTGTTTAAGGCTCGAAGTAAATTTTACGATTACGCTGTATAAGGGGAATGGAACAATGTATGTATTTGTATACCACGAACATTTTACATACTAGGTAATGCCAAGATAACCTACTCATGCTTTTATCATTCATAGGTAATAGGTAGTACAGCTACTACTTCGTTTACTATTTAGGGGTAGGTAATTTGACATTACTTACCAGCGCCACCCCAGCCGATTTCTTCTGACCCAAGAACAGACATAAGGCCACCCACTAGTAATAGAAGTACTCGTATGGGCACCAAAAAGGCATCGTTCCGTTCTGGAATGTATTTCACTAAATATCCACAGAAGTAACCGAAGGCTACGCCTCCAATAATACTGAGAGGACCCTGAAAATGAAGCAAGAAATTTTAAGTTAAGCTTTTTATCCAAGTTCAATTCTAACTACAAGCACAGAATAGGTATAGTCTACGAGTTATATTATAGTATACACATGTTTAGATAACTACTTAAGAAAAGAATTATTGGGTAGGTACTCACTTGAATAATATTTGTAGTTAGCGATGACTGTGAGAACATTATTGATGACACAATTCCAAATACAGCAACACTGGCGGCATCGTCAATACCGGACACGGCCAACACCAGAGTTGGGATTCCTTTTGACACACCATAACCCTTTTCTCGAAGACGAAACAAACAGGGTACTATGACAGCTGGAGACACCGCAGCAAATATCGATCCCAGGAGGAACGCTGAAACAAAATTTTCGGTATAAAGTATTGATCCAGCGAAGCGATGTCTATCCGAGTTGATGAATATAATAACTATATGAATTGTTATATTCATCAACGCGGAACTATTCCAAATACAACACCATTGCAGGAATTATCATCTAAATTTTAAAATTCGATAACTCAAAAATAGCTTTTTATGGGTGGAGTCGTTTATGCTTGACAACGTTAACAAATTAGTACAAATTTACAAATATCAATTTTTTTAATTAAATTACATATAATAACTTTATAGTTATTCTTATGTTATCATAGTAATTAAAGACGAAGTTCTAGTAGAACACAAGGGTTCTAGTGATGATTGTACTAATAAATTCGCTGTGTTTATGAAAATAGTTTTGTCATACCCCAGTCCCAGGGCAGTCCAAGCAGTAGATTACACATTACAGCAGACAAGACGTATTCAAAAGCCCATGGTATTAGTGCAAGTTTGATTACAGTCCAGAAGAATTTCTTCATCGCATTTGGATCCAGGTCGAGACCAGCTCGTGTTAAAATTATTGTTAAGGCTATTTTTCTGAAATTAATAAAAAATATAGTTAGTTTACTATTATCTTATCTATTTACGAACAAATTCATACGAATTAATTCGTTAACTCTTCGAATGGCTATAGAGGTTCTTCGAAATACATTTTATCTTTCGGTCATAATTTTACAAAATCTTTTACGAGGGCTAGGGCTATTTTGACAACGCTTTGTTTTGTGACGTATAGATTTAGAATTGTAATAAATAATTGATGAACATGCTCCATATTTTTATGGTGCTTGATAAAAGCACCAAGCAAAACCACTTATAAAAGCACTTGTACTCATAGTGACTTTTATTATGGGTGAGTACTTTTCCGTTGCCTCTTGCCTGATTGTTAGAAACTAGTAACTAGCGTTTGTAAAATATTATAATCTGCGTTTTCTTTCAGCTTTTCGAAATCTTTGTCAATATAAGATTTACTTTTAGGTATAATAGCTACATTCAGGTATATATTTTATGCATAGAAAGATAACTTTCCAAACTTCTTCATAACCAATTTTTATTTACCATATTAATTATATAATATTAATTAATATTTAACATATTTATCTTATTTTAAAGTATTTTCATAGATTGCTCATACCTTATATATGATGCGACCCGTTGATAATGTGGATCAAAGTCCACAAAACCTATGTTTTTCATTATTATTCCCACTATTAACATTCCTATGAGTGCAGGTAGCGTGGTGACTTTCACCATGAGCCATCCTCCGAAGTACGCGGCAATCGTAAGGACAGCAAACATGAATAGTTGGCCTCCCGGTGCAGCAGTGTCACCTAAGACTATCCATACTATTACCCAAGACATTATGCCTGTAAAAAATAAAGAGAAGTTTAGGTTAATAATCACATCGTTACAACTCTCAAGTCCTAGATGTGAGTCGGACTTGTTTCGAAGCCTATTAGAACGATTTGTTCTACGGGTTCTCTAGGATGCATTATTATGCATCACATCTCATATTATAATATAATGGTTATACATAGTGTCAACTACTTAGATAGTTAGTTGGTGCAATCGCCAATGCGAAACAACTACCTATTTACATCCATTACGCACGACTGGCTAAGTTAGTAAACTTGTTACCCTGACACGCATTGTTTTTTAACGGTTTGATTTAGCTTCAATATTGAAGATCTATATCGAGCGAACGATTTATTATTCTTATGCTTAAATTACTTCTATTTTTTTCTATCTTTGACCCATTCAATTTCAATCAGAATCGAATTTGCATACCTACAGTTCGCGCGCGAGTTGAATGCTGAGTTAATGTATGTGTCACCATGCATTTACACTGCATTCAACATGCGCGCATACTATACATAAGTTTACGTTCTTATGATACGTAATGCAACTTTGTACTGTATATTATATAGCTAACTACTACTATTGTTTAATTGTACTATATTTCATTTAAAAAAAAAACAGTGTTTACGTGTGTTTTTCATGAATAAATTAATTACTGCGCTCTGAAAAGATTTTGAAGAATTTGACTAAGGAAACGGCTATGGTATTAATTTTATCGTATTTCAAATGCGCTTGGCTTGTTGGTGTTTTTAACTTAATTTACTTCATGGTATTTATTTGATTAGTAGGCGAAATGCGCAATACCTATCTACTGATAAAAATACAAGTTCTAGGCTATTAATAAGGCAATTTTTTTTACGGCTATAGCGCAGAGGAGCTAATGATCGCCTCACAAACAACAAGGCTCTATTCGAATACATAAGTTTTAATTTAAATAATATAGTTTCAGAATTTAAATTATATTACAAGTTTCAATAAACGTATACATCTCCATACTCATATTGATTTGAATAGGTAGAATGTCGTGTTCATATGTGAAAATTTTACCACAGTAATTTTGACCCTGAATTCAACCGGGTTGACCTTTATATATTTTCATACTTAGTTTTACTCTGATACTTCGAGCTCATTGGAAGTACTTTAACATGCCTCATATACCAGTCTATATTATACAACCTAGTACACTTATACTACCGAGGCAGTCCCTTAGGCAATATTCGAATAGGTAAGTAAGTACTCTTTTGTTGTGCCCATAGGAACCTAATATTTACTTTTCCGAGTTCTCGTTTAAATTCCCATTATTTATAACGGCCCGGATTTGCATGAACTTTTGTTTCAAATTTTTCATAATCCACTAGTTACTCAAGTTGAATAGAAAAACAAGGAACGCCGAGTGAAGCTTCCTGAGTACTTATAACACAGTAAGTTAAGCAGTACCTAGTAAGACATGTCATTAAGTTAACATTCTAGTTGCTCAGTCAGACTATATTGAATGTAAGAACGTAAATATAATACTCACCAATTAAAAGAACGGCTAGGTTTTGAGCGAATCTTCTGTAAGAGGGACATAGTGGATACGGACAAATTTTCTGCCAGTGCGGGGGCTCCCATGACGGAATACTGGTATCGTCCGTGTGACACCTTTGGCAACAGGCGTACCACCAAGATCTGTGTTAACACAATTAATGTTGAAATTTGTTCGAAGATACACGAGGAGAGGAGGAGGACATATTTAAATTTTGTAGAAACTTATTATTCACCATCTTTAGGTTGGGAGTTATGACATATTCCTTGACAATAAAAACTTATTTCAGTAAGTACATAAGATGTAATAAGATTTAAGTTCCTAGAATTATAATATTAAATTTTTCGAATAAATTACACAACTCCACGGACATAAAGAAAAATCACTTTCATAATATTTCGATTATAGGTGTACCAAGTTTTAAGGTCAGCAAAGTTCTCAAACGAATTGATAAATTTCATTTAAGTAAAGCGTTCAATCGAGGAACTTTTAGACAAGGATCCTTGTCATGATTCAATACGGTCATATTTATAACAAGTTGCTGATCTAACGATATCTATGTTAATTAAAAAAATAATTTACGCCTTAGTAATTGAGAAAAGGAAGATTTCTTCTAGTGTCTTACCTTTCTATGTGTTCGGTTTGATATGATAATGCCTTTTTGGAATAGATAGAAGAGGTAGTTGAGTATTTCTTATATCTGCCTTCGATGTGCGCTGGTCGATCTATGAATCGGAGAATCAAGCGTTAGTATTGACGACTGGTAACCTAATAGTGGCGATCAATGGGAATGTTCGTGAGAAGTAACATCTGAACCGCATGTTCTTTCTCACAAGCAATGATAATAACCTTTTATGAAATTGTAAATTTTTTTATGACTAAAATAAATATGGGCCATTACGCATTGACTATCCCTTTACAATTTACCTGATTCTGTCAACCAGCATAAGTTGGACGATCAATGGCTCAATTGGCTGCTAAATCACTGATATACCTACTATTTGCACTATGATTATTACGATTTCATTCCGACGGCAAGTATTTACGGAATTATGCTTGATAAAAGGACAGTCTAAAGTAGTCTTAACAAGTCTTACCCCAGGATGTATCCATTTCTGCCGCCATGGCATTGTGTAAATTACTTTTCCGGCGCGAGGGCCCTTCCGCCTGAGCTGATACTCGGCCATTCCTGTGAAATTATCTAAATATTTAGTTTCTTTATCTTTTGATTGTTATGTGTACGCTTAGCTACAAGAAACTTGGGACCACAATTTTTTACTGATGTTGGTCACTTTTATTTAAGTGCGGAAAATTTCTACGAATACGGCAATATAAAGCAGATTGTTCGTAAGAATGCAATAAGAACCTACTATAGGCATACTTTGATACTTTTAACTTTCATTTAGCTTGACTACTATTGACATCTCAAACATGAGTTCATTTCAAATCATATCAAAAATTTGACGCTGGTCCTGTTTATTTTAAATTATTTAGAGAGGGATGCAATAACATGCAATGAATAATACTTCGAGGAAAATGTGCTTTCGTGCTCAAAGAAATGTGGTCGGGTTAAAAGAAGTAAAATGAACTTTGAATTTATTGTATTAAGTTGCCAATTGGCAAAGCCAGATAATATTATCCAATCCATCTATCCATTTATCTTGAGTTAGATACTTATTTTTTCAGCTGTTCGTTAAATTGCTGCTATTTGTACATTCTCAAGGATATAAAAATCTTCTGAGCGTCTTCCTGTTTAATCGAGTAAGTATGCTTTCAGCTTAGAATTTAATTCATTTTCCATGCGTTTTGTTCTTTAAACCCACATTAAAACTTATAAACGCAAGCTTACAATAAAAAATATGAGTATAGGTATGATATTAAAATAGCATAACGGTAAAAATATAAGGTGCGCATTTTCACGGACCGTTTATTGCACCGCTGTTACATAGTGATACGGTAAGGTGATTGAGTTTTCAAGGGTAGTAGATGATTTCTACTGTGTTTCAAGTTCCCAGCCGTGCACTCATTTAAGGTCGAACTGTTTGCCCATAAAAGCAAGTAACTCGGATCGCGAAGGTTCAGTCTAACAAAACTACCTGTATTTCTTAACCTTCTACTGAGACAAACTATTATATTGTCTTATTTTTTTGTAATTGATCATTGTAATTTTTATTATTTATTTATAATTATCTAAGAGCGTTATAAAGAAATAATATACGTAAATGGTTGATTTTAATTTGAATAATCTAGAATAAGAAGACAAAGAGATAACAGAATTAAAATAAAAAACTTTTAAAGAGGGGTTGAAGACAACCTATGATAAAGGTAGGATACAAAGTGCGGTATGTGTTTATTAACTGATTTTTTTGAATGATTAACTATACCTACAATTATTGATAACCAAACTACACACACCATATCATTTCCTAAACGATCATCGATAATTTTAACTGGGGTTTTTAATAATTAAAATAATTTAATCCAAAATTCAATTTAAATAGCATAATTCTAAAACTGTCAAATTTGAAACCAACCAAAAGTTTTTGTAGTGGAAACTTCTTTAGCCGCGTTGAGCACATTTTGGTAAAGGGTAAACTTGCGGATTCGCGTCACCGTCACCGACATGCTCGCGTTGTTACGAAGACAACAAGTTGTTATTTATTATTTGCCAATAGGCCTATGTCTAATTCTGCCAATCTTAAGGCCGTTCATACCCAGAGCTTCTTTTGAAGTGTACGTATTTAGCTCGCACTAACAAAGGACCTCGGGGGTCATTAAATTAGGAAATATTTTCATAGCATTTATTGTGAACGCGCGGTTATTGGATTATGTACTTTTACGGTTTTAATGCTGCTGATATTATTTTGGTAACATAATCTCATCAACGTTGAATGATTTTGAACTTGCTGAGGAGATATAGTATAATATTAGCACGAAAGTAATTATTCTAAGTCTAAGATATTGACTAATAAGTTACCCATACGTAAAGAGTAACGAAGTAGTAATACTCAATACACAATCTCAACCTCAATTTATTTATTATATGTAGGACAGACAAGTATATCTTATTTTACGTCAAGTTTTGATTCTACCACCGGTTTGGAAAAAATGCTAGTGATAAGAGCCGGCAAGAAACTCAGCAGTTGCCCTTTTTTATACATGTAGGTATATTATGTTAGGTATATGGGTATACCTATTTCGTTGCTGTATACCTATTATTCGCTATGCCTATGTGTGACTAAAAAGATTATCGTAACAATCTTGAAAACAATCATAAGTGCGTAGTATGTAGTGGGTCAATGTTGATAATAATTGCTGTATAAAATTTATGAATAACACATAGTAAGGTATGGCGGTCTAGTTGTTTTCAATAAACTGTGTCACCATTACTGTCAGATGTCAATCGCGTGGAACTGCTAATCATATTATGTGGGTCACATTGGATTTATGCTTTCCTGTACTTTATTATTACATACATATACATAGCCGCCTGAACGTGCTGCCGATATTGGAAGTGATTGTAAATGTCACGGTTGCGTTTGTTTTATAAATTTTACATCAATCGAAATTCATACGTTGAATAATTGAATATTTGGATTCGATATAAGTGTACGATACCTAACACAATACTTATGTAAAATTAATATGAATACCTACTTATGTTAAATTTTAGGGTTTTTATAATTGGTCAAAAATGTATCTACAAGTTTAGATTAGTATATCTACCGTCTAATGCGAGTCACAATCATCCACTAAGGGTTCTGTCATGTAGAAAAAACATATATCTACCTATAGAAATTCAAAAATCTATGTAGGTAGGTATGTATAATTTTTGTTTTTTAAGTTTTATTGGTAATTGCGATCCATTTCGTTTTATTTTTGAAAAACAGTTTACACATACTCTGTGTACTTTGAAATTGATATTGGACCCATTTGCTAATAATTAAATAATATTATTTGAGATATTATCTTCAAAATTATAATATAAACTACTAGATGATAT
Source organism: Erebia palarica (assembly GCA_964035005.1). NCBI lineage: Eukaryota > Metazoa > Arthropoda > Insecta > Lepidoptera > Nymphalidae > Erebia > Erebia palarica. The sequence goes on along the minus strand of OZ035985.1, from coordinate 27,111,743 downwards.
CAATAAATCTACAACTTCGTCCGCGTAGAAAAAGATTTTTTATTCCTGGGGAAACTATTTAATTTTCCGGGATAATAAGTAGCCTTTGTCCTTTCCCGGGATGTAACCTACCCCTGTACCTAATTACCTCACAATCGGTTGAAAAGCTGGGCCATTTAAGCGTAGCACACAGCAGTCAGACATTCAGACAGACAGACAGATAAACAGAAAGCGTAGAAGACAGACGGACTCACTTTCGAATTTGTAATACCTATGAGTACGGAAGAATGGATTATTTGAAATAAAATTGGGAAACAATCTATATTTATAATAAATAAGTAAAAATTTACTTATTCGCTTTCATCAAAACGGACTTCAAAACTATACCTATAAGTACTAACTTAAACTAAAAAGTAAGAAAATCTGAGTATATATGTATTTTGCTTTTTGTTGATTGTGCATAAAAAAATTATGGAACCATCTCTGAAGTTTGATCTACCAAACAAAAAAAGGGCGGAATGATCGCGTAACATACACAAAAAACATACAGTGGAGAACCTCCTCCTTTTTTTAAGTCTGTTATAAATATAGCACCATAGCCACTAGGTGGCCGTAGCCCTATTAGGTACCTGCTTAGTTTTTGGATTAATCAGGTGTGAACGACGGACAACCGAACATACAAGTCGCACCTGGGTTCCTTTTTATTACCATTTTGATACGGAACCCTAACTAAAGCGGTACATTGTTACTATTAATACATATACATAAAATGTTTCGATTAAATTTTTATATCCAAAAACGGAAGGAAGGTAGGTCTAGGTACAATTTAATTTCACACAATACGTACGTACAACAAGGATCTAATAGGAATTGGCTATTGGGTGACAAAATATAGGTACCATAGGGATAGCGTCATAACATTGTGCTCAGGTAAGGTAAGTGTAGATAATTAAACTCTGTACTTAATAAAGTAAGGTCCACTTGCACAAGGGCTCTTAAATTGATTTAGATAAGTAAATATTTTAGTGCTGTCGCTTTTTAGCCACTGCTGCAAATGCTTTCACCAAAAAAATGACGTTACAAAAATTTACTACATGTTTTTAAATGTCCTTGTGCAAGCAGCCTTGATTTTCATTAATTAAAATTATGATGAAGGTATTATTTGAACTCACCAATGTCGGTTAGTAAGTGCATCGGTCTCAAGGGAGGAATCGGACGGAAGATAGCTGTCGTAGTGACAACTGAGGCTGCTGTGAGACATCCTACATGGCATCCGGCCAGATTTGTTCACAAGAGCTGGGGTCGTAATGCTTATGGTGCGTGTGTTGCGAGATATTTGCACTGGGGCATGCCGTCCGAGTCAGCACGCTCCACACCTATGCCGCAGCGAATGTGCATCTTATAAGAGAAGGTACGGCTGCGAGTCAAGCCGCCCGCCGCGCCTCACCCCGGACACGTGACTGCTTCACGGAGCTCAGTTTCGCCGGCCGGCAGCTCGGTCATTGGCAGTGCGAAGTATGCTGCAACCGCAATTGTGAGCCCTCAGACGCAGGAGGCCGTATAAAACCAACAACGCCCGGAAGGCGCCCGTATCGAGGCTGAAACGGCGAGCAACTGACTACCGAGTACAGCGAACAGTCTGAATGAGTGCGCATCGATACAGCTGACTGTTTAAAATTCCTCTTCAAACTTCTCAAACACAGCTCGGGTGTCACCACCCGCACAGCCCACTCGCCTCCCCCGCTTATCAACTTATGCGTACACGCTGAACACATTTTCTAATTTTCCGTTTATTATTTCTTGAAACAGGCCGCTACTCATTTTACAGCACGCTCACAAACAGCACATGTACAAAGAAAAACGTGCTATGTACATAATGTAATGTTCAATGAGACTGTATTCTGGTTGGACATGTGTAACCGATTGAAAGAATCGTTCCCAACCGTATGTATATATATGTACGTAGCTGAAAAACTAACAAATATTACCTATGGGTACCCGTTCATGACAAATGGCCCTGACAAAAGAATAAAAACAAAGGGTCCATGTAGGTATATAACATGTAGAATGTTAGAATGATACCTATATAAAAAAATAAGTTGCGATTCACAATTTTCATTTCTCATAATATTATTAATAAAAAAGTTGACAATAAGTTTCAATGATGGATTTTTTTTATATGATATCCCTCCCAAACCGAATGTGTACTATCCATACTTAGCGTTTCGGAGATCACAATGGAATAAGAAAAAGAAAAAACCCGACTGCTTGGATACCAAAATGTATAAAACAAGATATAAGTTCAGATAATATATTTGATTCAACATATATTTGACAGTTGACTTAGATATGAATCTAAGTCAACTGTTATTTCAGTCTCGTGGAAAGCTTCGACTGTGGCAAGTTACAAGTTTCAACCCTGTCGACAAAGATGTACCGCTCAGCGATTTAGCGTTCTGCTACGATGCCGATACCTATAGGTAGTATTTAAACGAGCGTAGTTAAAATAAAACGACCGAATATAAATTTAAAATAAAGGAGTCAATAAAACTGAATATAGCTTTCTGATATACTAAGTTAGCGAAAGACTGTGGGCAAATACAAATATTGGAAATGGTGACTTGATAGTTACTAGTTATTCAGACTGATCAGTGTTATAATTATTAAGCGATGAATTTTCTATTTTAGTGACAATTTAACGGCTCATGTAATATTCAAAATTTTGCAAATATTTATTTCAACAGCCATGTCTTTAGCAGGTAAACTCACTATTCGTTACCATCTTAGTGCAGTCACTTAACGCCCGGCAAGATTGCAGTCAAGAGCTAGCTTGTAGTGGATTTTAATGTGCAACGTTTTTTATAAATTAAATTATTATCTCAATTAAAAGATATGCCTAGCGATTTGGCGAAAACATAAAAAAATATATTGATAGAATATATATACAACATGTCCATCCCTTAATATTCTTTAAAATTTAAATGTTGTGAACAAACAGAATTATGAATTTCCCTATTCAGTACCTATATTTAAGTAAGTACGTATTGGTATTATTCTCTGTTCTGATCAGGCTCATTCACTGTAAGTCTAGACAGGCCTATTTTTATCGATAACAGGTTTGCGTTTTAACCATGGCCGCGCCTGTTACTAAGTGAGGATAGAGTCTAAAATAGAATGCACTAATCTGGAAGAGACTAAAGTACAGTACATTGCATACTGGTTTTGACGATATAACTTGTACTGGAACGCGCTATAAATATTTACAATAAAAACAAATTGCACCGGAAGTGGTTAAATAGTATCTTTTAATTATTATCAATTGACGTAGACGTAGGTACTAGATATAAAATTATTCAATTTTTTTATAGTTTCAACTTTCATTACTTAGATTTCATTAGAGTCATTGTTTCATTGAAGCGGGCTCTTGAAACATAATAACACAAGAAGTTAAATATGCTATTAAATGTAGAAAGGCGTTAGGGCGTCAAGTATAAATAAAAGTATAGCTGCTGTTAAAGTGCGGTTTTTACACGATTTTGAATGTACCTACATCACATACTATGTGTTTTAAAAGTTAGATAACATGTAGATGTGAACTAATTTAAGAGTCCAAACATTTATTGTTTCCTGGTTTTTGTATGTATAATGTATATGTCACCGTAAGATTGTAAAAACCGTTAGATTATAATCTAACTCGCGAAATTTCAAACTGTCGAAAATATACAATTTAACGCATTATTTTTCGGTAGATTTTAATCTATTAGGTATATTGACCCGATAGAACCTGGTTATATATGTCGAACCCTAACCTAACCTACAAGAAAGACACAAGAAAACGTAAATACAATTAATATTTCAAAAATTTACACTCTGAACATAGAACGGTTTACAATCTGTCGACAGTTTACAATTTCGCGAGTTAGATTATAATCTAATTGTTTTTACAATCTTACGGTGATATAGACAATGACATACCTATGCAAAGAGAGGAAATCATGCATAGTTTAAATAAAGAAATAGTGCTTATCAAATGAAATTATGCCTATTGCCTAGCTAGGGCCTACCACGTTATAATTCTTACCAGGTCTTACCATAGACAATAGGTGATATTATTTTGTATCCATACTAATATTATAAATGCGAAAGTGTGTCTGTTTGTCTGTCAGTTAAGCCTTCACAGCTCATCTATTTAACCGATTTTGATGAAATTTAATATAGCGGTAGGTAATAGGTTATATACCGGGGAAGGACATAGACTATTTTTTATCTCGGAAAATCAAGGAGTTTCCCCGGGAATAGTACACCTTAATCCACGCGGACGAAGTCGCGGGCATCATCTAAGTGTAAAGCAAAATATAAGTATAAAGTTGTACACCTACTTACTATAATTATAATCTTATTGCAAGCTATAAATTATTCATATCACGTGTGGTTTAAAAATATCCGATTGCATCGAGCTTTCTCACTATAGGCTCCCAATTCTTGGAACAACTTGAATGATAGGTACTTATCGAGCAGTCCTATAAGCACGTGACAGTAGTAGCAGACAGCCTTGTTGGGTGAGTCACGACGATTGTGCCTATCGCACCTACAAAACCAAATAGCGTGGAAAGCCCATATAACTAGACCTCCCCTCCCTCTTGGTATACGAACAAGGAATTAAAGAAACGGACTGATTTAATGGTTCTTTCTCGCTGGACGGTATATACTAAAGTCACATGATGCTTTAGGTCTTAGGAGTAGAATGTAAATGTACGCGAGTTTGAAATGAGAGTAGCTTAAATGGTAATTGGAAGATAATTAAATTTGAGCAGAAAGAAAATTAAAAGTAGACTTGGAAAATTTAAGATATATTTTTCAGTAGGTAAAAATGGAAATAGGAAACATGGCCTTTAAAAATCGCCTGCTGCTTGGGCTCATAATAAGCGTCAAGGTGTTTGTATAGAACTACTTACCGCTCTTATGTCACAAACGTCTTTAAACTAGTAGCCGATGCCCGCGCGAACCTCTTTAATTTTCCGGGATAAAAATTAGCCTATGTGTTATTCCAGACTATAATCTATCTTTATGCCAAATTTCATCCACCCTTTCAGCCGTTGCGGCGTGATTGAGTAACAAATATCCATCCATCCCAATTTTCTCATTTATAATATTAGTAGAGATGTAGAGAGTAACTGCGGTACTGCGTAGGTATTATAGAACTTTTATAGGTAGGTGTTGTACATCGACAGTAGATTATGGGTCTTACTCAATTAATACAACTTTTGATGTTTTTCAGCACAAAGAACAATAGATGAACTTCGGTATTCCAAAAACACACCTGCATTCATTGCACAAATGTTTTACGGTGACTGATGAGGAGAAACTATATTGTTTACTATTTAAAATCACCTGTCTTTATTTTTAGAGATAAAATATTTGAAGGACTTTTAAGGTTATTTTACGAATATCGTTAGTTATCACACGAAGTTATTGTTATTGATGAACAATGCATTTTGTTTTTGTTATTTTTAGAAGAAAGATAATGATGCACCATTGAGTAGTTATATTTATATATTTAAAAACTAGGTAACATTAAATAAACTGTTCGAAAATACACTAATTACTAATTAAAGGTAGAAATTTAAATAAAAAACAACAGATGAAAGAATTTAAACCGTATTTAAAATATTCTAGAAAAATGATAAAATCTATATGAGAGTAATTTTCCCTAGTAAAAGATTTCAACGGTATCACTGCAATTATTCAAATTTTATTCAATGTTTATTTGTGCATAAATTTGGTTCAATCTTATTGATATTGGATATTGTACCCTGAATTCGTTAATAAGTTATTTTTACTGTTTTATGGACAACAAAGATGAAGAATTATGTACAGGCTCGCGTTCTCACTTTCTTTGGTCAAGTAAATAATATGATGTATGACGGACCTGTCTTTGAAGAACAAAAAAGTAAACGTCATGATTAGGTATAATGAATACACAGTAATCGAAATCCTTTCATAATTAATTAATCTTAATATATATATATATTAAGTTATATATGTATATATATAACAAAGTCGGGTTTGTTCGAACACTTATTGTTAGAACGGCAGGGCCGATTTTCCTTGTTTTTGATTTGTTGTATTTGTCTCCGTTCCGAATAGCAGAATAACTATTAAAATCATTGGAGAATTGACGAAAAAATAAAATAAAAGAAAAAACATTTTTCCATACAAAAAGCCACGCGGACGAAGTCGTGGGCATCAGCTAGTTAAATATAAATCACGCCCGCGTGGGGAATGTTAGCAAGAATGCTGGCTGCATTTCTGCGCTGGACAGCGACTTTGTGCAAGAAATGAGCTAGCCCTTCTGTCACCAGATGAGACAATAAACCGCTGTGAAATATTTCGCAAAAAAATGTTTGGCACTAAGACTCCTCGGCCCCAGGGTCTCCACTCTCCACGGCAAACGGAACAGTACATATTATTATATATCATACTTCGGCTACTTGCTGGTTTCAGTTTCACAAAAAATCAAATAAATCTCACCTTAAATTCTCAGAAGGTAAGTTTTCTCTATCCTTACTGCTTTCGTCAGCCATAATGGAAACTTTTCTCTTGCCGTCTGGTGTGGTAGAGCGGTTAATATGATTATGTTGTGGGTTCGTATTGACGTTTTCCGCCGCAGGGGGTCGTGTTTCGTTATTTTGGTTTTTTAAATCACTGAGATCGAATGGATACTCCTTTATTGCAGTCATCCGGATGCTTGTTTTGCGGACCTGGAAATGATAATAAATCAATAAAATAATAAATAAAATAAAATAATTCAATTAAATAAAATTGATGTGAAATTTATACATTAATTTTATTTAATTGAAGGCTGGACACTAAATAAGTATTGGAGAAACCATATCAGCGTTATCAGCTTTGACGCTTAGAAATTGAGAGGGCATAATATGAGATCGTCATGTGAGTATTGTACAAGGGCAAGTTTGTAATAGTACCTGTTTTGTAAGAATTTGGGTTGCCCAGTAAGAAATTGCCCTGGTAGTAATCCAAGTATTTCTCTATAAATGAAGAGTGGCAAGACACTCGAAAGAGCCGATTAGCTAGTTAGGTATGTTTAGCAATTTGTAATATTTAATAGCAAGAAAAATTTGTGCTCTTTTTGAGTTCCTGCAAAAGCAAATTATTAGGCTCTACTAGATTCGAAATATTTTTTAATAAGCTGGTTATTAATAACCCTTAATTCCCAGCTTCGCTCGGGTGGCATCCATTTCTATTCAATAGGGTCTACTTATAGGGATATTACACAAACTGACCCACAAAATCCCAATTTTCGTGACCCAGCGGAGAGTGTGCCTAAAAATTGTCACCCACTTTTTATTTATTTATTCAGTAGAGTAAATGGTTGAGTACAGCTCCTTAAATCATATGAAAATACATCCAGAGTTTTTTTTCAAATCTATGGAAATCAAAAACAACGAGATGTGACACAGAGCCTTATTGCAAGACGTGATTTAAACTATATTTATTAAACACAAAGATTGAAATGAATGTATTCAAATCCATATCCCATAAATTAAATATTTCAACTGAAATGTCTAAAGTCCGTAGGTCCGATACTTGGTATTTATTTTTGTAGCGTTAACGACGGGGGGCTAACGTAACTAAATATATATAATATTTTTTAAATTAGTTATTAAATAAAGTAATTAAAAAAATTGAATTTTAAATACATTAAATATTTTCTCTACCCTAAACTACTGAATTTATATTTATTTTATCCTCCAAAACAAATGTTACAATACTTATTGTGTTAACTTCGCCACCTCTATGTTAACTTCGCCACGTTACTTAAGAAATTTAATCGAGTTAGCACTAAAACGTATCCATTATCCGCCATGCGTCTTTTATAGTGGATAATATATGCTTTCAGCTGCGCGCACGCTTTTCGATAGCCGACTGAGTACTGAAATAAGAATCTCGTTTCATATAATTTCCACTGTTTCAGCATATAGAAGCCTTTATGTTAATTGATGTAAAGCCTGTTTCATACACGTGAGGAGAAGTGGAAAAACTCATGCTCGTACAGCTTGTATGGGTACAATTTGACTATATGTCATAATATTCGTATCAAATTTGGCTACGGATATTTAACTTGGTCATTGAACTTCCTTTCCCAGCAGGATTGGGATGATTGGGATTAAAGGGCACCGCCCACGAGGCCAGTTACTATCAGCAAGTTAATGATCTTTTTTTTAAAATAATACATGTGTTTTAATTTTCTGGGTATCATAAAAACAATCAGACAAGACATCACTGCAGACTTCATAAATCGAGGTTTCGATTTAGCTAGGGTATTCGCCTACTATTTAGATATATTGGACTTATAAACTTACTAAATTATACTTATTACCTGCCTCGCTTAAGATAATGGTCCTGGGTTCGATTCCCGGGCCAAGCCATAATAAATTATTTATGTTTTTAAGTGATAAGTCCTGCTCGTCTTTGGAACTCCCTTCCTGAACAAACTAGGGAAAGTCAGCCAGTACATTAATTTAAATTCAGTCATATTTATCATTATTCAGTCATATATAGTATAATACATACTATATAATTATATTTATACAGAGTTAAACATATTTATCATTAAACTTTCTGTATAAATATAATAATATAGTATGTATTATATTGTATATATACATAATTATATATTATTTTATATTAGGTAATTTTTCTAATTTGTATTTATATGTTTATGTATTGTATATATGTATTTAGTTTGTGTAAGTAGTATGTAGTTTCATATTTAACTAATAGTATATCAATTTTTAAGTATTTTTTTTAAATTCCAATAAAATATTTTATTTTTGTACCTATACCACAACGATTTCACCTTCAAGGAAGGCTGGAAGATATTTCTTTTTAGAGATAAGCTTTACCTTTCACTTCCACTTTTTTTTTAATTAGTTTTAAGACAATATTTTGTACAAAAACAATAAAAAAATAATAATAGTAATAAATTCTCGTACAAGCCAGGAGTTGGAAGGTGTTGTTTCACCTCCGTGCCTCGCTCAGAATGCACATAAAGCCAGCGGTTCTGCGTCTGATCTCTCTCTAGTTGTGTCAGATTTTCCATCCCATCGAGCTATGAGAGCGCTATATTGAGAGTGCTTGCGCATACACTTGTGTCTCCCAACATATTATCATATCCCCCGCGTAGATGGCTAATCTCTAAGGAGATTGGCCGCCGTGAAATATAATTTTATACTTCTCGTAGACTACAGATATACAGACAGGCTATAATAACAGGCAATTTATTTTTATAAACAAGCGCCTGCGTATTTCTCATAGCTTAAGTACTTCTAGACGTTTCAGCTGACAGAAATTTTTCTGTATTAATATTAGATTGTATTACATTTTACAAGGAGAACAACAATTAACCTACGACAATATATCTAATTCCCCTCCTCTTTTAATATAGAGTGAATAGGCATCTTCTAGGCAAGCACCTTGGGCTGCATCACCACTTGCAAGCAAGGTTGATTGCAGCCAAGCGCTGGCCTATACAATTTAAAAAAAAACATATTATTATTATAACACCTAGCTGACCTGACTCACTCCGGCATCACTCGGATGTTATGCTAGGTCATCCAGTGGCATGCACGTCATAGACATATAAAAATACTCCTTATCTTTTAGTTAAAAAAATCAATGCTTATTTTTCATCATGCACTGCCTACAAATAGGTATCTGTCAACCAATGCATATGTGCACAACCTAGTTCTGAACTCTGTGGTGTTCCACTGGTTTAGTGGGCGAGTTTCAAACTTTCTATATTAAAGATTTTAATGAAAACCTAAATTATTTTAGTCAAAACCTTATTGAAATTTTCTTAAAAAGTTTGCGAAAGAAACCAATTTTGAAGGTGAAAGTGTCTCCTCACTAACACTAATAAATCAGCACATTAGTCCAGAGGGTCTTCGAAAAAAGAAAACGTTCCTAAGTGTTCTGTAAAATGCAGTCATGGACCTAGAAAAGACCTCACAGGCCGGATAAAGAGAGATTTTTCAAGTATCAAACTTTATTACATATTATGTAGACCAAGAGTCAGCTCATACGTGCGACAATTTTGGATCGCACGTATTAGGACGGATGAATGGACTTCGGACTTCGAATAATCCTACTCGTAGGCTATACTCCAAAATCCCCAAATCTTGAACACAAACTCTTATCATAGATAGAAGATATTACAATTTAATTACTGGTAAGTAAGTATATAAAAACTTGTGAATAGAATCAGTGCACTTACAACTACTTAGTACAATTTACAAAATTTTCGCACATTTACGCCTATCACGCCTATAAAATATAATGTATACTAGCTGTTGCCCGCGACTTCGTCCGCGTGGATTGAGGCTTTTTGGTTATCGCGAGAACTGTTTAATTTTCCGGGATCACAAATAGCCCATGTGTTATTCCACACTATAATTTTTCTCTGTGCCAAATTTCATCCAGATCCGTTCAGCTGTTCTGGAGAGATTGGATAAGAAACATTCATCCATTCATACATACATCCATCCATCCATCCAAACTTTAAAATTTTTAATATCAGTATAGATATAGAAGTATAGATGAGTATAAAACCTCGATTCCCGTAAACTGTTCGACACATTAACCGTAAACGTTGACAGTATTTGTTTGCGACCAGCAGCCGGGCTCTTTATTTGCTTAAGTGGTCTCATCACAATCACATGATCATTCACGAGGAGTCGGCCACGAGTTCCCAATAATCAAGTGAGCTCGTCAATTGTTAGATAGGGTGGCAATTTTGGTATATGAATATGTCGTCGGTGAAATAGATAAAGAACAGAGTTTGAAGCTTGAGAACAAAGTAGTAAGGTCAGGTGTCGCTGATTTTTCGAAAAATATTATTGGAGTTTACCTCCTTTAGAATCGATTTGCATATATAAGCCCGTGGTATGAAAATTTATGGGGAGTAAAATCAAACTTTCTCCCGTACGTTATTGACTTCACGTTTCCATGACTATGTAATGTATTTTGATCAATATAAATTATAGAATTAATATAAATATATAAATAAATTCATATAAAAACTCCAGTCGTGCGTCGGAGCTGGCACACACAATTTTATTTGTAAAAATGCAACAATTAATTGTATTTCAAAACCCTAGATAGCTGACCTCCGACGAAACGAATTGTATCGCAAAGTAATATCGCCGTAATTTTGCGATACACGTCGTTTCGACGAATGCTTAGCCGAGCTCCGAGGCTAGCCAACTTAGTCAATTCAATTTGTCAATTTCAATTTATTATTATCCAAAAAAGCTTACACATTAACCACACCAATATAAATTACATTTCACTTACTAGTAAACTGAGCGGAATAATTTGGCCATTTACGTGGGTGTTTGGGTCTGAATCCTAACTAGTAGGTACACTACTAGACTGTGACTAGAATTTCATGCCCACTTAAATCGCGGTTTGCGGCTTGTTAGTTTATGCAGGTTATTAGATATTCAGATTAAGATAATACTCATAAGTACTCCAAAAAATTCACGAAAACTTAGCAAAAACTCCACACTAAATAGAATATGCCGACGTAATTGTATGCCTCCCCTTTCAAAAACTGGCTCGGTCGACGACGCGAGCAGCGATATTTTTTGAGATATTTTTCGTAGTTGTGGGATAAATTCCTGCCGTGGCGTAGATATAGGGCAGGTTACGTGTTATAGTTTTGAGACAATAGGGATGATGACAGCTCAATCAAATCAGCAACTCTTTATGAAACTTAAAAACGCTCTTCAAGTATGGAAGTTGTATGAAATTCGCAATTGTGACGTCATCAATTTTCCACGCACTTTTTTTCTTTAATCTGTGTGTCTGATGTGAATTTTAGATCTTTTTGAAGACCCTCCATTTAATAATTAGTTAGAAATAAAGATTTAGGATTGGTAGGATACCAATCCTAATGAAAGTAAGCAAGTAATTTAAGCTAAGTTACTTATAACTTAGGCTAAGTAAGCTTTCCTTACCTAGTTAAAGTTAAGTAACTTTAGCTTAGTAAGCGTTCCTTTAGGAAATTAAGTAAAATATACAATTTTTACAGTTTCAACGTCAGTAAACTGTCGAAAAATTTCTGACAGCGTAAGCAGCAGAGCTGAGTTTGCCAACCAGAGTTGATATATATGAGTGCCCCATTGAAGCTTTGAATCTAAGGAACCCCAGGAACACAGTGGTATCTCCTATTTTTTAAATATCATTATTTACAGTTAAATTTATGTTTTCTGTGGACTTGGTATTCGACAATGCGAATTCAATGCACTTGGTTTTCTTTGAGGTTAAAGTAAATTGTTTACAGCAAAACAGTTAGTGGCTTGAAAAATTGCATTATTGTCCTTGCAATTTTTCAAGTCTTCATAATTATCCTTGTTTCTATCGACCTTAAAAATCAAGGACGTGTTGTCAGCAAATAGCACAATATCGCAAGTATTTTTGACGTAATGTGGTAAATCATTTATATACACCAAGAACATGAAGGTACCCAGAATAGAGCCTTGAGGAACCCCCATTAGTGAGGCTGATCCGTATGACTTCACATCGTTGACACACACCGTTTGAATGCGTTCACTGAGATAAGATGCAATGAGGCCGGGAGGAACTTAACTAAAAGCGTCTCATGCTCAACGCAATCCTTAGACAAATCACAGAAAATACCAATAGCATTCTGTGATTTCTCCCACGCGTCGAATATATGCTTTAGCAACATAGCTCCCGCATCGGTTGTCGATCGGCCTTTAGTAAAACCATACATTTAATATTTACATTATTTACAACGAGTAAAAATTCAAAAAATATAACCCGATATTAGATTTTTCCCACCTTGTAGTAGGTAGCTATAGCTATATATTCGTCTGGTCGTTGATGAGTCAAGGTCTTTTTCATTTATGTTTGAAACAGATGCTATGCTGAATAAGTGATTTCCTTTCACATACTTGTCAAAAGATAATGCTTTTTTATCTCATTGATGACTTCTTGCCTTCATTGAATAGTTTAACACTTACTCTTAGTAATTATACTCTTTAGTAAATTACTGCGTGTTTTGTATTGAGATAATGTGTTGTTTCGGATAATATCACCTACTACACAACACACAATTCTTTGTGTTATAAAACAGAACACTTCATTTCATTTTTCATACATACTGAAAAATGTTGAATCGCTCTTCTTATTAGGGTCTACATATCTAGCTTGGTTATAAAACTAACTTGACACTTGAAACACTCGAAGACTATATGGGTGTAAATTGTAAAAAATTAGCTGATGCCCGCGACTTGATTACGAACCACGATTGAGATTTTTTGGTTCCCGTGCTATAATCTATCTCTGTGCCAAATTTCATTCAGATCCATTCAGCCGTTCAGGTGTGATTGAATAACAAACATCCATCCATCCATCCAAGCTTTCGAATTTATGATATTAGTATAGATAGGGATAATACGATCATAATTATTATGCAAAAATAATCCTTTGAAAGTAGGTATGACCTTTATAAAAAAAAAATTGCTTTGAATTATTTAACAGAAAAATTCTATAGCATCATCTCCAATTTTTTTCACGGCGTAGTTATAATTTAAAGAAGAGTGCCTCCCGAAGAACTAAGTACTTAGTTAAATATTATAAAGACTAGATATGTAAATAAAATAAGTATTGGCTATCAATATTATTATTTAAATATGTACTTCAAATAACAATAATAAACAACACCTATTGTCAAGTAGACTCTTTAGATTAATTATTATTTGTTCTTGAAATTAATAAGTTCTCAATGTCAAGATTAGAAATACCTACCGGCTACGAATGCAGGAGCCTGTTTAGGAATTTCCTTTCTTTCTTTCATTTAATTTAATTTTTCCTTAAGAATTGGTGTTGAGTATTGACTACATGGAGTGAGTATGGAAGTCCGCCTGTTGTATTTACGAACAGATAATTAATGAGAAAGGAATTTATAAATATAATATTAGGGATGTATTACTTTTGTTAAAATCACCCTGTTTTTTGTGAACTCTTACTGACTGCCATACCTAGAGAGCGCTGATAGGCATTTATGGCTTAGTACCTAAATTAAATACACACTTATATTTTCTCCAAAAAGATTGTGATTCTGTCATTTTGTGTTAAATTTATACCCGAGTTGAAAGAAAAAGATAAAGATAGATGAACTAATTAGTAACCAACATAGAGCACGTAAAGCCCTTCATAGAGTAGGTATGTAAGGTCCTGCGCCTGATCTTTCTCCAGTCGTGTTGGCTCCGTCCCATTTTGAGAGTGAGGGAACAGAGAGTGTATTTGTGTAATTTATTTATATGATAGACAGATTTATATGTATTTGATACGTACTCAATGCTTGAAGAAACTTGAGGAAATAGTTCTTCCTCGAGTTCAATCCAGGAACTTCTGATTGCAGTTATTAGATCACATGGATATGTAGCATAATGAGAACTAACGTATCATAATACTAAAAATGGTCCCAAATACCTACTTAGAAATATTTTTGATATTTCTGTCTGGACAAACTGAGACACTCCAACTAAACTTTACTTTTTAAAGCGCTTTGGAACAAAACAATTACTCTATAACGAGTAAGTAATACGTGATATTATGACCGCAACTCCGATTTTAATGAAAAATCATACGCGAAGTTAATCTCTTTCAGACGTTGCAAAAATCGTAAATGAAGTTTATGACCGTAATGTTTGTACTTCATTTAGCACTGTAACCCATCTGTAACCAGTGCTACTGAGGTTTACTTATCGCTTGATCACGATCGGACGTTTAATATTATTATTTAAATATTGTTATCTTATTTTCACGTTGTTCGCAAAAAGTTCCATCAAAAAGTTTCTAATTGTGCTCTAAAATTTAAATAGGTGTTAAAAACGTTCAATCAACATTTTGTACTTATAATATTATTATTTGGACACTAAAAGCCAATAAAATCACATTTTAGATAACATTAGGGCGAAAACATACTACAGACTGTTCAGGTAAAAACATCAGCACGCTGCACGAATTAGCGCAAGCACTTTGAAGGTCTATACCCTCTACAGAGGCGCGGCGCGGCACGTAGCGGCAAGTATTCTTTGTATAAGGTTCTATGTAGCTGAGACCACTTAAGCGAAGTTGCACGGAGATGCACTGCACGACCCGTCCCCGAACAAACTCATACAAATAATATTTGCAGCTACGTGCCGCGCCGCTTCGTGCATCTCAGTGGGAGCACCCTCATATTTTGGAGCACACATCTGACCGACGCGATGCGTAGCACTGCGAAAAACTACGCAGGTTTAAATTGCGTGCTAAACCTCCATATAACTAGGTATATAATAGTAGTTGTTTGAGACTGTGTTAACTAAACTCATACGATAGCTGTTATGAGTCCTCTCCCCTATGTAATGGTTTTCTTCCTAATCTACTTGACTCGCTACTGCTACGCACGGGGCGGGCTATTTGTTCTTTAAGCAGACTTTGAATGTGTTACACATACCTTTACCTTATACATGAGCTTATTATAAAGATGTACTGATATATCTGATGAAAGTATGCTTGCTAAGGAATAATATTATGATAATAATAATAAATTGGATCTACTTACACAAAACGGAATCAACCCACACAATGGCAGTTTTGAGAAAAAGTCGTTTAAATGTCAAAATTGTGGGTACATTGCACAGATATGTAGTACATTGTGAGGGTTGATAATCTTGTCATTGAATGTTTTGTTCTGTCAAAATTGTCAGATCATTTTGATCTTTACAGGGTCGATAGAAGGTGCATTTTAAAAGCTTCCTATATACTTATCTTATAAGTAGGTCCAATTATTTATGATTGAACTAGATGATGCCCGCGACTACGTCCACGATAAAAAGTAGCTTATGTCCTTCCCCGGGATACAATCTATCCCTGTACCAAATTTCATCAAAATCGGTTGAATAGATGGGCCGTGAAAGCGTAGCAGACACTTTCGCATTTATAATATTATGTAAGGATATATTATTGTATCTGTTGTTGTTGATATCAACAAAATAGTTGGATTTTGGATGAAACAACATAAAATAGTAAATACGACTGATGATGTATTTAAAGAGCTAGATCAATATCATTAACAGGAAACTATGGTGACAGTCGCATCAAATCATTAACTGTAGGAAAAATGTAATATTTATTTTTCCTGTTCCTTTTATTATTTAATTAATGTGCAAAGGTAAAAAAGTACACACACACAAACACAAACAAACAAGAATAGCCGACTCCCACGGCTTGCACGGTTGTGACTTGTGGTTACTTATTTAGAAGCATTGTGTTGCGTAGTGCTATTATATTGTATCAAAATTAAATTTTTGCTTCTTTAAGCTTATCAAAGATAGAAGAAGCGAAATAATTGTTAAAAATAACATATCTTTTAGGGCTTGTACAGGTCTGTAGTGCTTACAGCAAGAAATTATTAATGTTCGTTGATATAGAAAACTAAAAACCGAATACTCTTAAAACTTCACTAAGGATTCATTATGTAAGAGCACGTAATGCGGAGTACCTTTACGTGTTTACGTATCCAGATAAGAACGCGGTCAATGAATATTTTTTTGCGAGACGTATGATTGTTATCTTCTTTTTTCTCCTGTCTTTTTTCCCATTATTTGGGGACGACTCTCCTCGTCTTTTTGCGCCAAGACTTTATGTCGTGGCTGTCGGGCATAATAAGGTTGTTATCATATCAGCTATATTGGATTTTTCATGACGTCATAATATAGCCACCTCAACACCAAGTTTGTCAAAGAAAGTGATTTCAAAATTATTATGAAGGACCGACAAACTAACAAATATAGAAACATACATAGACTGCTAAACTCATCAGTCATGACTCTCCCAAAGTCCGTAAAATACAAAGTAATCTGACACCTTCAAACATGTCCTCAAACTGATTAATAAGTGGGCTGAACATGCATCAAGAATTGATCGGTGGATAACAAAAGGAAAATCGGTAGAACTAAGTCATGTTAGCCCAGTGATATTTTATACATATTATTATTCAAATATAATTAAAAGCCAAAGATAGTGTTTAGATATAAAAATAGAATGAGCTCAAAGAGCTTAAAAAGATAGAAAATAAAAAATTGTCTATGATTGATTTAAATCAAACGCCGCACTTACAAATACCCACATCCACACAAACATAAACAATAAACATTTAAACGGTACGCACTCACACACTCATATACACATATAATACACACATATACATATTGCAAATCATATAATAACTATTCGTAATCGATATAATTGAAAATAATACATTGATTAAAAGGAAATTAAGGCTTTAAAATTGAAATAATATGAGGTTGTTTCTGAAATCCTTAACCAATGTTGCTATACTAAAGAACGTCACAATTAAAGCAAAATGTTACAACATACCATTTCAAATATAAAGCGGGCACTACTATCACTTCACAAGTTACTTAAAAAAAAAAATGATCTTTTTATTTCTAAGCGGGATTCACGCGATCCCGCTCTACGACGAGTCGACTGTGACAGCGCGATGTACAAATGCTCAATGTTATTATGGCCGTTTTGTCCCTGCCAATTGTATCCCAATTGACACTTCTTTGAATATAAACGAGTTTCAGAGATAAGGTTATGATAATAAAATATATTCACACTTCAGATATAATAATGATGCGAAAAAATATGAAATACTGATTACGAAGTGTCTTACAAACTCGAGTTCTATCTAGGTTTCAAGGTATTCTCAACTTTTTAGATTTCTACTATTTACATCTGTTTACCTACTAGTAATAATATAAATAAATATTGTTCAAAGTTAGGGAAAGATAGTTAGTTACTTTCGAACGGTCCTGACTCATGATAAACAACGATAAAAGATAAGTACCGATGGTAAATATAGTTGAACCGAAGATGAAAGTAGCTTTGATGCATGTCCAAAGTTAATTCGTAGAAAAAAAAAAAGGTATAAAATACATTTGAATATGCAATGCAAACATCGACACCTTAAATTAATAGCAGCAGACATCCTAAAGGCCCGTTTAAAATTAAACAGACGTTAAAACAGGCTTTAGTATCCGGTTCATTTACAAGTGTTATGGAAAAAAAAGATACAAACGCTTTCTTAGACTAACAATCATTAGAGCCATATTTCAAACCCAAACCCAAATATTTTTACTCAAGTAGACTTTGACAAGTGCTTTTAAAGGTTACGTGTGTGGTGTTGAACTGATGACTAGCCTGTTGCAATTTCCTTTAACTGACCGTCTTCTTTGCGTTATGGGAACCTAGTAATAAATTTCAATGATTTATCTGAATTCTTCAATGATTTCTTGAAGTCTTTTTGCTTGTATAATAATTGTTATTTTTCTGAGTCATCAGCGACAGGGTGCTTAAACTTCTTGAGGTGAATGAATCAACAACCTCTATGTACCTTGTTCAAAGACAATTCAATCCTAGTCATAGTATATTTACCATATAAGATGTATCACAAATGTATCCTTTGATAAAATGATACGCGGAATGCGACGTAGTGAATAACACCCAATAAAATAAACAATGAGCTGCAGTAGTTTGGTGATTATTATTCAACTGATGAGGATCAAGGCGCACGGTAGTGCGCCTTGATCAAGCACCGGGCTAACGCACGCAGGGTGTATTTTTACACGAAAAATTTGGTCAGTGTCATAATAACATAATGAAAACATAATTGAAATTTGGAACAGTAATTAAGCTAACGATTATGATGACAACCTGTAAGTTTCAAGTATCTGAATGAAATGGTAGTTGAGATAAATACCATACCAAGAGAGAGAGTGTTTTGTAATTCAAAAATTACAAAAAATGGGAACTATTCACTTACTCATCAAACTATGAAGCGTTGACACTGTACGTAGAAAGTAAAAATATCGTAGGATGATGGGTTTCAGTATGTAAATAAACGGTAAAATCTAAAAAGGTCAAAAAGTTTAACTACGAAAAGTAAATTAACCTGTCTAGTCCAACAGCAGTAAACAAGCACTTTTAAAAAACTCTCTTAAACTTAAATAGAAATAATAAAAACAATATGATAGGATAATATATGTATGTATAGGTAGGAAAATGGTAACAATTTACATTGCGACAGTTTTCCTCGACAATTGAAATTCTACAGTAGCTTTGAATGATACGTATTGTTTGCGTGATGATAAATCCTAGAAGGTTGCGGTGATTGAGAAATATCTATCGAGTTGAAGCTACGTATCTAATCATTAAATCTGAACTAGTTATTCAGACTTCGTTAAAGAATTTTGCTTACTAAACATAATATGTTAACATAATACAGGGTTATTTAATCTTAAGGAATCTTCTGTACTTAAGTACTTTCAACAACTTTAGGTTTACGACTTTTAAAAGTTCTGATAAAAAAATAGTATTAAAAAATAGTATTATGTATTTAAATGGTCTGCTCTATGGCGGCAGTACTCAATGCGACGCGCGGTCGATAGATATAATTATAGATAGATAGATGGATATAGTCCATTGACTATGGAGCTGAAGAGTGTCCAAAGTGTGCAGCGAAAGGTTTTTTTTAACTTAAAAAAAATTGTAGGACTTAAATGTTTTAGTCGTAGAAACAACCATTTTCAAATTAACTTTGTTTAATTCCAGCAACTTCGCGTGGATTTAGGTTCTTAAAATTCCGTGAACTCTTTGATTTTTCGGGATGAAAAGTAGCCTGCATACCTTTTCCGTACTGCAACTTTTCTTTATACCTAATTTTGCTAAAATCGGTTGTAAAGATGGGCCGTGAAAGCGTAGCAGACAGAAACAAGTTTTCATAATATTAGTATTGAATATGGATATTAATTAGTACGGATGTATGGATTTGAGGGTAATAGGAGCGAAACACATTACGGACCTGACAGGATAAAACATCCAAGTCAGAGGAGATCTATGTTTTTTCCGATCGCCGAGTGGTGAGCGCTGAGGTCTGTACCATAGCGATCACCACTGCTCTAGGTTGGTAGTCAAAATATCAATTTCCATATAGTTTTTCGGCTGATATTAAAGATTTTGCGTGGATATGCGTTCCACGATGACCAGAAACGAATAAATCTGTTATTTAGTTAAATTAATCGACTGCGTCAAAAAAAACCCATTTGTGTGGTGCAGGGTTTTGATTTGTACAGCTACTTTGGTTTGCAATGTTTCTTAATCGACTTTATCTTGATCATTAGACTATTTCATCCGACCTTGTCAAGCCCACACTTCAATATATGATCCTCTATTTTAACCCCTTTTTCGATGAAAAAGTAATTATCTAGTTCTAAATATGAATAGGGGATGATGCCCGCGACTTCGTCCACGGGAACTCTTCAATTTTCCGTGATAAAAAGTAGCCTATGCCCTTCCCCGGAATGTAACCTGTCTTTACATAAAATTTCATCAAAATCGGTTGAGTAATTGGGCCGTCGAAGCGTAGCAGACAGACACACTTTCGCATTTATAATATTCTATAATAATATATATTATAATCCATACTGGATTTCTTTTATTTTCCATAAAGAACCATGATAGATTTATATGACGATTTATAAGCCAAAATTTATTTGACTAAAAAATCAAAATATTTTGTCGGGAAAGTGTTATTGAGATCTATTACAATTTCAAGTCGATAGTGTTCCATCGTCGCAAAAAATGACTTATTATATATATAATTTTGATTTATTTAAAAGCTTCTAGAGTATTTAATGCTTAAAGACTTGTGAAAAAAAATTGATACGCACCTTTGATGATCATATTAATAGACTTTCGGATTTTCACAAAATACCACTGCATAACATGTCCAATATACATTTATGTATGTTATTCGGTCGATGATATCGATAATGTCTAATGTACTGATAGAGCGTGTAAACTTGTGAGTTTCTCAAGTCACGAGGTTTAAGTGGGTGCCTTAGATAATACAAGGATAAGAGCGAGATGAGAGCACGATGCCTAAATCTCTGATATACAGATCTCTATCTGACGTTGGGCAATCGGTCACCAATTGACGGAACGTGGCGATAAAATTCATGTTGTAGACCCGTACGTTAACTGAAGCTACTGTTTTACAGTAGAACACTTTTTTCATATTTCAGGAAAACGTCTATTCCCTTCATCGGATTTAACATTAATGGTGATATCATAATGATTATTATGACCTATTATATTTAATTTCAGATAGATACGCACGACTTTTGTTATTGTAATTGGTTAAGTTAGAAAACAATTTGATTTGTTTTGTGTTTGCGGTTCTAGATGTTACGGTATGAGTAGGTACACTGCAATTGTTTGAGGTGTTTCAGCTTAACTGTTACAATTTTAACATTCACATTACTTTTTATGCAAGTCACGAGTAAACAATAAAATATGGAGGCTTGGAACGCGTGATACGTAATACCTTACTAATATTATAAATGCGAAAGTTTGGATGGACGTATGGATGTGTGGATGTATGGATGTATGGATGTATGGACAATATGGATGTTTGTTACTCAATCACGCCCCAACGGCTGAACGGATCTGGCTGAAATTTGGCACAGAGATATATTATAGTCTGGAATAGCACATAGGCTATTTCTTATCCCGGAAAATTAAAGAGTTTCCGCGGGAACCAAAAAACCTCAAACCACGCAGACCAAGTAGTGCGCATTCGCTAGTGGTATATTTATCTATACGTAAAAAAAATACTTGTCCTGACTGACTGACTAATTTATCAACGGACAGTCCAAGCAGCTGGGGTAAACTACTTGAAATTTGATACAAGGTTTTTTATGACGTAGGTACCTTCTTCATAATAATGGATCTTTGGAAATTCTACCCATAAGGCCACGATTACATCTGTAAGTTATATTCACCTCAGACAATTATATGAGTAACTTACGAAGTGTAAACAGTCTTGTAAGACGAATATCGTATGTAAATGCTATATATAATATGCTACTTACATATTGTGTAGACAGTACTTTTATGTTTCAGGAATTTAGACGAGTCTCCCATATTCCCACGCCAATTTTCAAAATTCCACTCGAGGAAAGCCAGGGCTAGCAGCTAGGTAGGTACTATTAGATGTAGGTATGAGAGTAATGCACATTAACATAATAGTTAGCTAAGAACTTGTACGTTGTCCGTGGCCCTTATGTGGGTAGGTATATTAAGGAAAATAATAAAATCGAAATCTCTACAAATACAGGTTGTATTAGAATTACGAAATTGCCAGTTTTTAATAGTTAAGTGTAGGTTTTACAGGCATATTTTTGGTCCCATGCTAGCGTTTGGATGATATTATCATTAAGTTCGTAATATATCTCTGTGTTAAATTTCATCCAGATCCTTTCAGCGGTTCTGGCGTAATGGAGTAACAAACATTCATCCATCCATCCTTACATACATCCTTGCATACATCCTTCCATCCATCCAAACTTTCGCATTTATAATAATGGTATAGATTACATATTACAATTACTTGTATGGATACAATTTTGAAATTGGGCAAACTACTCCTCATCCTAGTAATATAATTAATGAGAAGAAAATCATTACGTTCTAATCATAAAGTCCGGCGGATTTTTCCACATAAGAAGATTAGTGTACGCGATATATTTATCTCCATGGAGTTTATATAAATGTCAGCTTATCTCTTATCTACGTTACACATCAATAAGTTTAGAAATCGGACTTTGATTTCAATCTTAATAAAAAGTAGCTTATACCTTCTGTTCTGTCTTCATGAAATTCGTGTAAGGTTTTATTTCGTGGACCGATTTTTGACTGCAACCGATGCGGTTCAATAAGCCTAGTGAAACAGAATATTTCGCATTTATATTTATTGTTTCATTTAAATTAAAGTAACAGACAAGTAAATTGGTGACATAATTTCCACAGCATTGTTCCTGTCGTCGTACGCGACGTAGCTTATAACTTACTAACTGAGGCCCTCGTGGATTCTGATTTTGCGGAACACCTTAAGTAGGTACCTTTGTCTTTCCACGGTAACCAGTGTAACCTAACCGGTTTAACCCATCTGTTTGAAAAAATCCCTCAAAATCGGTTGAACAGACGGGTCACAAAAGTAGCAGACGGACACATACATTTGAATTTGTAACATTAGTACACTTACAAGTATATGGATCTAGATCTACTCGTATCTAGAGTTTACAAATATACTTATATGGTGGTACACTGTAGCGAAATTTTTAGACAGTGAAAAAGCTGTTGTCACGCCAAAATTTTACGAACATTTATCTGTCAATACAGCAAACCTAATTTTTATTGTAAACATGTTATTTACTGATAAAATCTGTTCTTTTTATCATTTTTATTTTTTGTAACTGACACTATTAAGTTGGAGACCAGACAACATCTTCAGTTGAAATAAACTTCCTGTACATTTTTTTTAAATTGAGGAGCTGGGGAACCAAACTGGATTAGTCCGCGAAATACAATTTTACGGGATGGCGAAAAAACTAACATATATCTGTATGGTGGAGATTAAATAGTATTATTATAGGTAGTTGGATCTATTCTTGCACGATTAAATTAGTTTTTAAATTACTATCTAAGAAATAGAAATTGACTTAACCGATTTGGTTTGAAAACGGTGGACTTATCCGGGTGTGTTTGCAAACATGGGAGAAGTCCGGTTTTGTTAGTACTAGACAAATCCGGTTTTGTTCAAAAAAGGAACAGAAAATTAAGCAAGATATATAAAAAAATTAAACGTTTATTGTAAGAACAATCAGATTTAACTTCTGTAGTATCTACTGCCAAACAATCGCAATCATCTATATCATCCTATTGACTGTCATTATCATTTTCGTTTCCTTAATTAATGTCTGTAGATCCTGACGTAGCCATGTTCGACTGCGGCCGACGAGGTCCCGGGTTCAAGTACCGGGTTTTAGGTTTTTCTGATTAGAAATTCTCAGTCCTAGTCCGGAGTTAGGAAGTTGGCGGTGTTTCAGCCCCGTGCCTCGGAGAGTACGTTAAGCCGTCGGTCCCGGCTATTATCACTATCTGCCAACCCGCACTGGAGCAGCGTGGTGGGTCTAAGCTCTAATTCCCTCTCTCCTATGAGAGTGTGGAGGCCTGTGCCCAGCAGTGGGACGTTAATGGGCTGTAGTGAATGCCCACGACTTCGTTCGCGTTCTTTTAGTTTTTTTTTATTCCCGCGGGAACTCCTTAATTTTCCGGGATAAAAAGTAGCCTATGTCACTCTCCAGATCCTCAACTATACCATGCCAAAAATTACGTCAACCCGTTGCTCCATTGCGGCGTGATTGAAGGACAAACCAACAAACCAATTAACCAACAAACAAATACACTTTCGCATTTATAATATTAGTATGATAGTATGATCTGTTGTAGTATATTCTGCTGCTCCACGATTCGAAAAAAAATTAGTTCAAATTATAGTGAACTTTTCCAGTTCTGTTTGCCAGCTCCTCAATAATTGTGATTGGATGAAGCTTTATTATTTACTAGATGACGCCCGTGCCTTCGCTTGCATGGAATTAGGTTTTTGAAAAATCCCACGGGAACATATATATTTTAATTGATCCTATATGTTAACATCGTGTTAACTATGAGTATGCAAATAATAGTTTCACCGAGATGCTGTAACAGGCAAAATAAAAAAAAATGTTATGTGTCCTCCGATTAATTTTCAAAAATATATAAGGTAAGTACAGGAATCGTCAAATTACAGTTTAATTTTATAAATAAACGTATATAATTCGTATAACTTTTATAATTTAGGTAAATATAGTATATTTAATAAGTTAGAGAAACACAAATTAGCATTTGTAATATTAGTATGATTAATATGATATTTTTTTTAAATATTTTCTTCTTTTTTTATTTATTCACAAGCGGTTTTTTTTTGGAAATTATAATACAAAAACTAAATATATATGATTTCAAAAACCTATTCAACGTGGTTCTACTCTAGGGGATGCGATTGTTTCGGACCTTCATTTCTTATTTTGTAGAATTTAGTTTTTCAAAATGAACCACCTGCTAAGACAAATATAACGACACCTAGTTTATATGAAAATCGATCCACCCGATTGGGCTACAGGCTACCCCAAAAATATTAGTTAGCCACCAAAGCATACGCGTCTTTAAAATATTAGGGGCGCATCTCAACTGCAATGGCAATGAAATTCCGAACCAGTGGTAGATTCACTCGAGGATTCAAAAGTACTTGTAAAAGTTTATTTGAATAAAAAGCAATTGAATTTTGAATTTTGAAATTTTGTAACGGCAAGGGAAAAAATTTCAGGTGCCAAATTGGGGATGCCTATTCCTCTAGATTTGTTTTGTCCGTTTCTCTCAATTGCTCTAATGAATCTTGTAGTGTATTTTGTGTGTTAAGATTACACAAACTAATTGTCTTAGTGCGTTGGCATACTCGTATTTACTTATACTGAGTGGTGTTAATAGTCGTCTATTAGGATCATTAAAATATACGGGATGATTAATTTTTAAGACAGAACTGGTAGGTAAAATAATAGTATTATATTTAAGACTAGCTAATGCCCGCGACTTCGCCTGCGTGGATCTAGGTTTTTTTGGTTCCCGCGGGGACTCATTAATTTTCCGAGATAAAAAGTAGCTTGTGTGCTGTTCCAGACTAGAATCTATCTATGTGTCAAATTTTAGTCAGATCCGTTCTGCCGTTGGGGCGTGATTGAGTGATAAACGTCTATATCGAAACATCCATACAGTCATCCAAACTTTCGCACTTATAATATTAGGAAGATTGTAAATATCTCATTTTGCTATCAAACTACGTAATTATTGAAGAAAAATCTTACTAAACACAGGCTTTTGCTTGAGTACTTTTAGCCACACAAAAACTCGTAATTATGTCAATCAGTGGTGCCAATAATTCAAAAATTCTTCAAGTTAGATGGTACATTTTTAAATTTCTAGAAACACGATTTCATGCCGCTAACTAGTTTCAATAATAAATATAAATTATGTACACATGTATGACAAAAGTTTAATTATCACATAAAATACATAATATAATATGTAGTAGGTAAGAGCTCTAAACGGTCTTGTGATCGCATCAGCAGTGCAAACATCTGTTGTAATATGTTTTGCGGGACAGTGAGATTTAAATAAGACATTAACTATGGTTGTTTCTCTTATTTTAAAATGTTATCCCCAAGGTAGTAAGCCTCTTTAGCGGTCGATAATCTTTATTTGTCACGATCTCAGCAATGTGATAAACGAATCACATGGTTTTCTCGTCACGGCCGCAACGTAGGTTTCTCGCATTCGAGGTGTATTCATATCATTAAGTATTATTTTGTATGCAAGACCATTCTTGTTTTAATATTCCAAACATGTCTTTAAAGTATAAAACATAAACATAAAGATATGTAATCGTTTTATTCTTTAAAATGAGGTTAAGACATTTTGAATTTTTTATTAGATTTAAAATCACCGGTAGAAGTTGTATTGGTCAAATTAATTATTGTTTATTTTTTATGAGATTATGATAGAGCAGGGATTTTAATATTTAACAGTTAATAATAGGTAGAAAGTGAAAAAATAGTGATATGTATAAATAAAAAGTATTACCGCAGTTGCAGATCTAGATGTTCTGCCAGTTCCACCTGTTGCCTCCAAATGCATTTTGACAGCTTCCACGCCTGAACGTTTCGCCCGAGGAGCCAATACCGGAGAACGCGGCTTTGCACTTCGATGTTCTTGTTTTAACCCACTTTTCTCTATTTTAAGCCCATTTTTATCATTTCTTTTGCTATATATATAAAATTTGTCTTTATCACTCCGAGTTTTCATTCTTACTATAACTAACGATCCATTAGATCGTCATTACGTTCTGCATTTAACCGCAATTATAGAGTCAACTCGTTGGACTCGATGAATCGAAATACTGGGTATCGGAAGTATATTTGTTTTGTTTTTTGACTAGTGATCGATAAGATATTTGCTGAAGGCGAAGTGAAAAACCTACTGATAAAAAATAACATAGAAGTCTGATGTCTCGGGTGGTACGTGCACTAGAGGCCCTCTATGTTAGCACCTCGATGTGGTCAGGTAGGTCAGTCGTGCTTTGAAACAGAGCCGGTGGCTATATTGTGTTTGTCACTTTTAAGGATTTACACAAACACTTTGAGTGTGTCAACGATGATCACCATAATATTATAAACAACAATCACTGTGTGTAAGCAAGCGCCAGAGCGGCGGACTGGTGAGGCACGCGCTCGCGAACTAGTGAAACACTTGATATCGTCACAAATTAATTAAAGGGATCTTGTGACATTACAAATGAAGCGTTATTCGAAAATCATTAATGCTAATGCATAACACTATTTCGTTTGCAATGTCATGACCGAGTAGGATATAAACTGACCTACATTGAGTTTTATTTTGGCGAGATTATTCACGATAATAGAATCTGGAGTGTTCCTAGATCTATTTATTTTTTATTTACATAGAAATTTCACAGTATTTAATATTATAAATGCAAAAGTATGTCTGTCTATCTGCTACGTTTTCATGGTCCTTCTTTTCAACCAATTTTGATAACATTTGGTACAGAGATACCTAGATAGTTAGCAATATTCTCACAGGAATAAAAAATACTTAACCCAGTCGAGCTAAGTCGCGGGCATCGTCTAGTTTTTGATAATTATCAATAATTTAATATTTAGTCTTGTCTTGATAGTGATTTTATGTAGGTACGTAATTGTAGCGAATATTACCCCAACTCAATAAAAGAGGTGTTACCTACATTGGTCTGTAAATAACTTTTTTTTTGTCCACTACAAGTTAGCCCTTGATTGTGATTTCACTTGATGCAGTCTTAGATTAATTAATAATTAATGTCACATTATTAATTAATTCTTATATTATTAATTAATAATTTCATATTATTAATTAATAATTTCATATAATTAATTAATCAATTACCTAAGACCTACTAACTGTAAGTGTGTGCCATTTCCAAAGTATAGGAGGGCCGGACCGGGCCGGCGCAAATGAGCCGTCTACGGTCTACAAACTTCGGTTGTATGGAGTAAGCTCAGGATGCATTTCTCTAAAATAAGTTATAATAAAAGACCTCCGTGGCGCAGTGTGTAGCGCTGTTGTCTTAACGTGCGGAGGCCCCGTGTTCGATCCCGGCGGGGTCAATTTGGGAATTTATAATTTCTGAATTTTACCTGGTCTGGCCTGGTGGGAGGCTTCGGCCGTGGCTAGTTACCACCCTACCGGCAAAGACGTGCCACCAAGCGATTTAGCGTTCCAGTACGATGCCGTGTAGAAACCGAATAGGGGCATGGGTTTAATATAACTGCCATGCCCTTAACAGGTTAGCCCGCTCCCATCTTAGACTGCATCATCACTTACCATCAGGTGACATCGCAGTCATGAGCTAACTTGTAGTGGTTAAAATAAAATAATAATAACGGCCTTTTTTGGCCGTCTGACAAAAATCTGTAAAAGATTTTTGTCAGGCGCCAATAAGGTTCGAGCCTATAACGGCTGGGTTATGCCCGTCCTTATGTACACCTTTGGCATGTTCAGATGGACTCAGACTGAACTTGACGCCCTGGATAGAAAAGTCCGCACAGCTATGACACTCTATCGCATGCACCACCCGAAGTCGTCTGTGATGAGATTGTATATCCCCCGGAAATGTGGTGGTCGGGGCGTATTAAGCGTCAAGACCACGCATAACCGGGAGATAGCCAATCTCAGAACATACTTCGAGATGAAGAGAGAGTCGCCCATGCATAGAGAGGTCACAGAATGTGATAAAGGGCTCACTCCCCTATCCTTAGCCAAAACCGAGTGGCGGACGCCGCTGGTACTTAGCACCTCTGACCGGGAGACTGTAGGGAAGGAGAAGGAGTTGCACGGACACTTTTTTAAAGCTCTTAATGAGCCACACGTTGATAAAAAAGCGTCCGTGCAATGGCTGCGCTTCGGTGACCTCTTTGGGGAAACCGACGGTTTTGTCTGTGCGATACGCAGAACTTGCGAAAGTACGTTCTGAAGAATGGCACTCACGACCTCTGTCGAGCCTGTCGCCATCCCGGTGAGTCACTCAGACATGTGCTTTCGGGATGCTCGGCGCTTGCTATCACTGAGTATCTGCACAGACACAACCAAGCGGCCAAAATCCTTCACCAGGAGCTTGCTCTGAAGCACGGTCTCCTGGATGAGAGGCTGCCGTATTACAAGTACACACCGGTGCCTGTACTCGAGCGTGACGGAGTCCGGCTCTATCGGGACCGGTCTATCATCACGGACAAGACTATTCTTACGAATAAGCCTGACATCGTGCTGTTGGACCGGGCACAGTCGCGGGTGTTTTTGGTGGACATCATCATTCCATATGACGAGAACCTTGTGAGAGCTGAGACGGAGAAGAAACGTAAGTATCTTGATCTGGCTCACGAGTTTTCCGCCATGTGGCATGTGGAGTCCACTGAAACCATCCCAATCGTTATATCTGCGAATGGGTTAATCCCAGTCAGCCTCGCTCACCATCTGAGGCGACTGGGGTTCCGTGGCAGTTCGCTCGCAGCCAGGATGCAGAAAGCGGTGTACTCGGCGCTAGACTCGGCTAGGATAGTCCGCCGGTTTTTCAACCTGTCGCCCTGACCCCCGACCTTCTGGTCTCCCCTGCCGGGGTGTAATCCTCCGCCCGCTACAATTATTTATTTGTGTATGTAAGTCTATTAATTTATATTTCTTTACGTAAGTTTATCATAACTCTTTAGGCTATATATGTATTTATTTAGTATGCGGGCGTGAGAGTTAAATTTTTGTAGATAATAATAATAAATAAATATTAAGCTGCAAGTAGATCTCTATGCACTTTTAAAATATAATGAAATTTTGTTTTCCGTAGCTATATAAAATGCTGATCGCATAATATTATAGCTGATTTACACAGCACCCTTTGCTGCTCAAATCAGCTACAATATTACACTGAATTTAAAAATTTTATCCACCAAAGAAATAGAGGATATGGATTTCAGTTCTAAAATGGAATACAAAATGCAAAGAAGGCACGTATGAGTACTAGTGAATCGTAATATTTTACTGATAGCGATAGCAGGGAGTTTTCAGTCTAGTTTCAATTTTATCGATACCATTAAGATCAATAATCATTGAAACAGGATTTTGTTTAGGTTACTATAAATTCTTTAAAAAAAAATTCCTTCCTGTACCCAAGTCAAAATTTAGGAATTCTTTTCAAAAAAGTATCTGGCTGTAGTTTAGGACTTTAGGTTGCGCTCGATCTGGGCTTTAGGCCCGCTTGCAGAATCGCCGAGTTATCCTTTTAACCCAAAGTAACTTTTTTTTTTTTTTTATTGAAAATAATACAATAGAACTTAATGCTAGCTAGCCTAACCTAATTACTATATAAATCATGCCCACGTGAAATGGTGGCAAGAATGCTGGCTGCATTTCCGCGCTGGACAGCCAGGCTGATCCTTTGCGCAAAAAATGAGCCAGCCCTTCTGTCACCAGATGAGGACATTAACCGCGGTGAAATATCTCGCAAAAAATTTTTGGCACTAAGACTCCACGGCCCAAGGGTCTTCACGGCAAACGGAACAAATATGTAACTCTCTAGGAGAGAGGCATACTTCCGCCGCTTGCCGGTTTCAGCCTTTTCTGTTGCGGCTCCTGGCCTTGATGCTGTCTCCCTGATATGACACGGGGCCAATGTGTCTACGCATAGTTGTATAACATACGCATGTCTACCCAAAGTTAGCTGTTACTTTGACAGAGTTTGTATACTGTCAAAATTACAAATTTATTCCTGGGTTAAATACTTGAGGCAAACGTAACCAGGCATATCTGCAAGCGGGCCTTATAACGTCATCTAAAGGAATGTTTGAAAATCACCTCTTTATGTTCACGACAGAAGGTTTTCCTTAGCAACGTAAATCTGGAAAAGTCTGTAAGGTGTCGCTAGTTAATCGCGTAGACCTAGCGACATCTATCGAACACTTTCGCAGTAACAACTAATAAGTTCCCTAATGTAGTTGACATCCAATCTGCTCGCACGAAGCGTTTTTGCTCGACGTTTCTGATTCGAACCGCTAGGGCGTGTAACACCCTCCCAGCGCACGTGTTTCCTGTTACAATATAACTTAAGTACCTTCAAGTCACGAGTGAAAAGGCATCTTCTAGGCAAGCGCTTTCCAACCTAGACCTCATCATTGCTTTGCACTAAACATGGTTGTCGTCAAGCGCAAGCCTATCTCGCAATAAAAAACAAAACAATAAGTATAGAATTATTATACCTAATAGAGATGAGGTGGAGATGTGCGAGGCAGTCTGTAATTATTCCTTTAAAAATACTCCTCAATTTTAGAAAACATGCGCGTTAGAATAACTATATCCTTGGATTTTTAATACGCCAAATGATGCCAATTAAACAAAAATTGTTATACGAACGCTGGCCTCAGTGGCTATTACCTGAGGGTGCTATTTCGTTGTATGTAATTCAATATTTATAAACGATATGTAATTTTTAAATTTATTTATTCAAAGTGGGTTCAGCACTATAAATAAAATAGAAATCCATTCGAAACATAATATTTAAATAAAATTTTAATTAATCTCTTCTAACGTGAATCGAAATACTTATACATATTTTTTTTCTTAATACATTGGTACTTAACTTAATTATTATAAAAAAAACATAAATAAATAGAAAGTTATCTACTGAGTAGTACAATGCATTATTTACACTTTTTTGGATGTTTTAGTCATCATAAATCGTAAATTAAATGTAAACAGCTATAACCAAGCACGTAGATAAATGATTTTAAGTGCTCGGGTATTGAATGAACTAGAAGTTTAATTCGCTATAATCCGCTACAGTAGACAAATCTGTGTGGTACAGTGCGTGTCTTTCACCTGCAGCATGCGACACCCACCACCTAACAATTCGCACAGGCACAACACCAAACCACACAAATCCTCCAAATCACTCTCAACGTACGTTTCACTCCGACACCGGAACATCTTCAGGAGATGTTGACTCGACAATGCACGATTGTGAAGTGACTATCGTATCGCAAGTTCCGGCTTATATACCTTTTTGGCATGACTCATAAGCCGGAACTTGCGATATGATAGTCACTTCACAATCGTGCATTGTCGAGTCAATATCTCCTGAAGATGCTCCGGTGTCGGAGTGAAACGTACGATGAGAGTGATTTGGAGGATATGTGTGGTTTGGTGTTGTGCCTGTGGGAATTGCTGGGTGGTGGGTGTCGCATGCTGCAGGTGAAAGTCACGCACTGTACCACACAGATTTGTCTACTGTAGCGGATTATAGCGAATTAAACTTCTAGTTCATTCACTATCATGGACTTCCGCAAAGTAACGCCTGCTTCTATTAAATATTTGCTCGGGTATTATAAACTGGTATAAAAAACTGTCAAGTACTTAATAACAATAATACTAATCTTAAAAATAAAATGGTAAGTTCGTCATATATTAACATATTTTTATAATGTCTGTACTGGTACGCAGTTTATAGTAAAAGATAAAATGTTTGTAGTATTTTCATAAAGTAAAATGAAAAGAAGAAACATCAAGCACCAGCGATTCCGCCAGTATATTGTCCTCGTAAAACTATTATCTACGAAAATCACGTATGGAATGGACTTTCTTAGATCGTAAGTCTTAAAATGCAATCAAGTGCCTAAGTACTCTCACGAACAAAACGACTGTGTAAGTAGTAACATATGGGATAACTATGCGTTAAGACAATATGCGTATTAGATACCTACATGGTGTGTCATGAATCATGACGTTAACTGACAAGGGATAACTATCTATATAATTACAGTATCGCACGTTGTTAATAAGACAACAAATAGGTCCTAAATATAAATATACTACATTCGAAATAAAACTTTAATGTCTTAGTGTTAAGGTTTATATTTTTAGGATTCCGTACCTCAAAAGGAAAAAACGGAACCCTTATAGGATCACTTTATTGTCCGTCTGTCAAAACCCTTTTTCTCAGGAACGTAATTTATAACAAATACTCAGGTCTATTTGGAGCTGTGAAAAAATCAAACTTCTAAGCCAACGCAATCAAAAGATAGAGCCGTTTATGCTGCAAATTTTCGATACTCGCAAGGGAATCAAAACCTACAGGGTTCTACCCGTGAACTCTGAATCATGAAATTTGGTAGCATACATTTTTAATTACATCATATAATAAAAATATTTTTAATAATTTTAAACGTACGGTTTGTAACGAACCCTCGGTGCGCGAGTCCGACTCGCACTTGGCCGGGTTTATGTACAAGACCATTTAAAAAAAAAAACGTTTTCACTTCTATCGGCAGGGCCTATGACTGCCAATTTTTTTTAGTTAGATTACTCTGACCTGCTACTTACCAGACCTCTATTCATAACTTTGATAACAAACCGTATTGATCGGCAATTTAGTATTAAGCTATCTTAAGGTCTGAATCGGCCTGCATTACTTTGTGATAAACAACGACACCGTAGGTACGTACCGCGTTTGCATACTGTACTGTTTTACTGTACGTGTGTACGTGTTTTCTACACTATAACCCAAATATTTCCTTTTCCACAATGAGCGTTGGTCACTCTCTCGGCACGCGCAGTTCACACGAAACATGAGCGCGTTCGTGAAAGACGACAATGACGACGTTCGAACGTCGTTGTCGTCTTTCACAAACATTCATCGTATTAGTGCATGGCTTTGCCTTTAAGGGCAAAAACACACTAATGAAAAATCATTATGAAAATGAAATTTTTTGCAAGTGCATGTAATGAAAAATGAAAATGAAATTTATTGATGAAATAAATTTTAAAATAAATAAATTGATAAAATAAATTTCATTTTCATTTTTCATTACATGAAACGTCATTCAACGTGGACGTTTTGTCTTGCTAGTCCGTAGTGTGTTTCTGCTCTTATTGTGCATACAAAATTTTTATTTTTTAAATTAATTGTATATTTCACGTAGATGCAAAGGTACATAAATTTAAACTTAAATTAAATATATTAACATTTGGTATACGTTGACTAACATCAACTAACGGCCTGCATTATTACAACTAACTACACACATAGCTACTTGAAGTTACATGAATGTTTATTTGTCCCTTCAATATTCTCCAAACTCATAACCTGCTGTCTTCACTAACAGATCCATTTGATTTCCTCTTTGTCGAATTGGTTTCTGTAAAAACGAAAAGCCGTTAGTAAATCGAAGGTTGCGGAAAACGCTCGTCAATCAGAGCTTAGTCAATGTATTGATGCCTTTTATTGCTTTTGATTTCAGATTTTCCTTTATAAAATTTTCCCTGTCAAAGCCATTGATTGCCTTTTAATGTTGTGGAATGTTCTTGACAAAACAGGTTAGTAATATTATGAATTTTATTATATAGGTATATATTTGATTTCCTAGGAAAACTCTGCTTGAGAGACCTGTGTGATGGTATTAAAAACGCTCTCTATGAACCGCTATCTTGTTTCGATAGACACCATTTTGGTTAGGTCAATCGACGTTTCACTAAAAAGT
This sequence comes from Erebia palarica, assembly GCA_964035005.1. Classification (NCBI taxonomy): domain Eukaryota; kingdom Metazoa; phylum Arthropoda; class Insecta; order Lepidoptera; family Nymphalidae; genus Erebia; species Erebia palarica. Next base: position 27,077,094 of record OZ035985.1, on the reverse strand, counting down.
CACAAACCATATTTTGGCCTAAGCTTATTCTTAAAATTTACAAATTAAGCCATAATATATTATTCATAATAAATTAAATTCATTCATTAACTTAAGACATCCCTGGCGCAGTGAAGAGCGCTTAACGTGCGGAGGCCCCGGGTTCGATCCCCGGCAGGACCAATTTGGGAATTTATAATTTCTGAATTTTCCCTGGTCTGGCGTGGTGGGAGGCTTCGTCCGTGGCTAGTAACCACCCTACTGGCAAAGACGTGCCACCAAGCGATTTACGTTCCAATGCCGTATAGAAACCGATTAGGGATATGGGTTTAATATAACTGCCATATCCCTAATAGGTAAGCCCGCTACCATCTTAGACTGCATCATCACTTACCATCAGATGAGATCGCAATCAAGAGCTAACTTGTAGTGGAAAAAAACCGATTATTCAAATAAGACGCGTAATAATGGTTTATAGAATATTTACTGTTTTCACAGTCTTCTGGAGATCTACTCAGCAACATCGGCCCTAAGTAGTTGGTAAGCAGGAAACCTATAGGAGTGGTGATCAGTATGGCTTGCACTATTAGCCTCATGAGCTCTTCAGCATAAATTAATTCTTCACTTCTCGTACCCGTTATTAAAATGGTGTCAATCGCCAGAGGACATAAAACAGCCTGAAAAGTAAATATCTATACGTTATAAGCCTGAAAAGTAAACCATTTTAAATTATACAAAAATAGGTTGTGTTTCGGAAGATTAGTGAGTTCCTAAAAGATTTTTAAGAAACCTTAATCCATGCAGACGAACCATCTAGTTTTCAAATAGCCTATATTTATCCCGTAAAATTAATTATTATTGAATTATATATATTTTAATTATTTTTACAATAAATTAAAATGTATATATTTTTATTATTTATAAAAATAATTAAAATATATATATTTTAAGTATATAATTATGGATGGAATTAGGTTTCTTAAAAATCTTGTGGAAACTCACTAGTCTTCCGAAAAACAACCTATTTTTATATACCAAATTACGTCACAATTGGTTACAGAGATGGGCCGTGAAAACCTAAAAGGCATATAGACTTTCGTATTTATGATGCCCGCGACTTCGTCCGCGTGGATTGAGGTTTTTTGGTTTCCGCGGGAACTCTTAAATTTTCCGGGATGAAAAGTAGCCTATATGTTGTTCCAGACTATAATCTATCTCTGTGCCTAATTTCACCCAGATGTGTTCAGCCGTTGGGGCGTAATTGAGTAACAAACATCCATCCAAACTTTCACATTTATAATATTTATACATAAATATAATATAACTAGCTAATGCCCGCGACTTCGTCCGCGTGGATAGAGGTTCTTTGGTTTCCGCGGGAACTCTTACATTTTCCGGGATGAAAAGTAGCCTAGATTAAGTAAAATTAAGTAATTAAGTATTAAGTATAAATTAGCATAATATTAGTAAAGATACTTAAATATTTCACCTCTACAACAGTTTTAGGTATCCAGGTACAACAAACGAAGATCTTCTCTTTCAAAGTGAGTCTCCAGCACGCCAATGCAGCAATTATGAGGCGTACAGTCAGACAAAGTAAAAGAATGCCCAGACCAGTTAGCATCGTCTCTGATATTGAACTGTGTAGCTGGAAATTAATTAAAATGGCTTACAGCAAACTGTTTAACAAGGTAAGCTTAGATTTAGAGCTCTGAGAAATAGGAAATAATCCTGCTCAGTACCGAGGTATTAGTTACATGATAAATTAAAATTTTTCAAAAGTAGTTTCTATGCTCTTGTATTAAATGGGAAAAAAACCATATCCATACTAATATTATAAATGCGAACTTTCGCATTTATAATATTATTATGGGTATGATTTTTTTGTGTCTGTCTGTCTGCTACGCTTTCACGGCTCATCCGTTCAATCGATTTTGATGAAATTTGGTACAGGGGTAGGTTGTATCTAGGGGTAGAAGGACATAGGCTATTTTTTATCCCGGAAAATTCAAGATTACCCGCGGGAATCAGAAACCCTAGACCACGCGGATGAAGTCGCGGGAATCATATAGTATAACTACAAAAATGAGTAGCCATTAAGAACCGATGGAGCAGACGTATTCTGAAGTGGAGACCACGGTATCGATAAGCGAAGTTAGGGGACCTGAAGAAGGCATAGCGGGAAACGGTGTTTGGTGGTGCGATCTCGAAAAGTTCTATGTTATGCCAGTGCAGTGGATGGATCGTACGTCGACGTTGATCGATTGTATTTGATTGAACTATACAACAAGTTATAGTTTAAAAAATTAAAAAACCCGACTGCCCTGCCAAAAAAGAACTAAAAAGTTAAAAATCTAAATTAATCTAGTCAAATTAGAATCTTATTCACATTTTTATAAAATGATATTTTTTGTGAATCACTGGATATTTAACTATAGTGTTATATTTATTTTTGGAATCTACTCATCATTTTCTAGATGATGATTATATAGTTAATCTTATTTTCGAATTTTTTTTTCGACTTTAGTCTTTATTGCGGGACCATGGTCACCCCATCAATTTAAAAAAAAAAAATTACTAGCCTATGTCACCCGGAATAGGCTAGGAATTCTAACAATACCTCATTTATCAAAATTCAGGCGTATAGAAGTTATGGTGGAATATACAAACTCACATACATACATGATCCCTGAAAACAATATACTCCTTTTTTCAGGCAGACGTATAAAAAATAAAACTGTGTGCGATTTTTTTGAATCTTAATAAAATCCTGCCTGTATTTAGAGTTGTGAGAAAAAGCACCATTGTACTAACCACAAAGAAAGTACCCGTATAGGCAAACAGCACTGGCTCGCAGGTCGACCACACAACTCTATACACCGTTGCGGCGGGGTTCTGGTTCAATTTCCACCCTTTCTTGGCCCAGTGTGTCGCCGCCGTCGCATTGCACGCCAGCACTGCCACAACACCTGTTCAAATAACAGTTATTTGATTAAACACACGGAGGAAACGTCTTTATTAACTTTTCTAACCTTCTGCTGTTTGTTAGACTTGAAACATAACAACTGAAGGTAGTAGCCCCAGGGATAATAAGAATTAGTCTTAATGAGCTCATTCTTAATTAGCCTTTTTAAATTAATTTAACAAGTCATCATTAAAAAAATTAAAAATTACGACTGCCGTGCCAAAAAACTAACTAAAAAGTAAAAAATCTAAATTAATCTAGTTAAATAGAATTTTATTCACATTTTTATTAAATGATATTTTTGCGAATCACTGGATATTGAACTAGTGTTATATATTTTTGGAATCTACTCATCATTTTGTAGATGATGATTATACAGTTAATATATACAATTAATCTTATTTTCGTTTTTTTTCAACTTTAGTCTTTAATGCGGGACCATGGGACCACCCCATCAATGTTTTTTTAAATTTTACTAGCCTATGTCACCCGGAATAAGCTAGGGATTCTAACGATATCTCATTTATCAAAATAGGTTCAGGCGTATAGAAGTTATTGTGGAATATACAAACTCACATACATACATGAACCCTGAAAACAATATACTCCTTTTTCAACAGGCAGTCGCATAAAAAAGACAACGTTTATGTCATACCTACTCAGATTACATTAAAATGGGATTCGAATATATATCACTACACATTACACGTTACATGTGCTGGTTATAAAACAAGAATGTTTTTACGTTTTAGCTAGAATATCAAATATAGTGAAAGCTACTAAAAACGCACTACAAACCATTAAACCGATTTGAATCTCATAGATATTGTATTCTATGCGATATCTGTGTTATTCCGGTAATGATTGTAATTATTACGTTTACATCTAATCATAATTACATCGTTTACGTCGGAATGTTACATTCGAATTACGCTCTTTGATATTCTATATAATCTTACTAATATTATAAATGCGAAAGTTTGGATGGATGTATGGATGTTTGTTACTCAATCATGCCCAAACGGCCGAACGGATCTGGATGAAATTTGGCATAGGCATAGATAACACATAGACTACTTTTTATCCCGGAAAACTAAAGATTTGCCGCGGGAACCAAAAAACCTCAATTCACGCGGATGTAGTCGCGGGCATCAGCTAGTATTCCATAAGATAATTAGGAACCTGAACTGTAACGGTAACTGTGGTATAACTTGAAAAGTTATACCACAGAATAAGTATTAATACAGTACACTAAAGCCTCTGCTTAAAAAGTAAAGCTTGAACTTTGTAGATAAATTAGGCAAAAACCTTTTCTTACTTCGTCTTGTTGATAAAAAATATGTAAACGTGTGATTTACCAGTGCCACCCCATCCGACAGAGGAGGTGAAAAAGTTTGCGAAAAGTCCTCCAACGAGAATGAATAACACTCTCAATTCTGTAACGAAATAGTCCTTTGAATTCGGCACGAATTTTGCTAAGGTACCCCACGCGATGCCAAGTGCTACTCCAATGAATAGCCCCAATGCTGCCTGTAAGTATAAAATTATAAATCCGGTTTATAATTTTCAGTATTGGGCAATATATATAGGTATAGGTATATGCTGTTCGTTTGTCTCGAGAACGGCTCGACCGATTTAGATGGAATTTTTTGTGTGTGTTTGAGTGGATCCAGGGCTGGTTTATATTCATAATTGGACCCGGTAGGGGGCGCTGCAATGGGATTCTAGGTTCAGGGCAGGGCAACATCTGCCGGGCCCATTAGTAATTAATATCTATGTTGATGTTTAAAGCTGCATAAAAGTCAGAAGTTGATTATAATTCCATTTACATACAGAACGAAGCATTTTGATGCTCAAATGCTTAAATTATCAGATTTTGTGGATTACCGCAGATAGTAATTTTTACTTTCATTTTGTTGGTGCAGTGCAAAGCACAGATGGTGCGATTTTGCTATTAGTATCTTTATGCTATCGTATCTTTTTACTATCAATCTAGTGGGAAATACTTTATTTGACATATAAAATACTTTAGTGGATATACTTATATTTTTCTCTTTCAACGCTAATTGACATATGAAAAATATGGAAAAAATTTTACCTAAATATCTCACAGAAATTTTGTAAATACATAATATTAGTTTTGTACCTAGTACATTTGTATTTTAAAATTTTATCGTCAATTTTAACAATCTACCTGTAGATTACTTAACTAATTAATTATTGACCACAACTACAAAAAAATAAATAATGTGCTGAATGTTTATGTTTTATTCAAATCAGCCCGGAATAGTGTGCTTACTCCCAGTTTTAACATCGCAAGTACGATTGATTGACGTGAGAGCTCACCACGCTAAGTGTAAGCTAATATTTTCGGTGAGTTACGAATCCGCCATCGAATGTGAAAATGATGCCATTCTTGCATTTTGAGATGTCAATCTGGTGAAAAGTAACATTCGGAGTGACAAAATAGCAAATAACATTAGTCATATCGTATTTTTTGTACGTTTGGTGAGTTATAAACTCGATCTGTCTCATTAAATTTCACTTGGAGTGGGATTGAATCGGTGACTTTTTGTTCACCGTGTTTCCGCTTGGAGCGCTGGCTGTAGATGTATGGAGGAGCTCACTTTCACCTCACTTTAGTGAGACGTATTTCAAATTCGATCATCTCAGAGTAAGGGTACGGATCGAGTGGTTGTGTGATTGTCTTTTGTTGGACTTACTTTGATATAACGATAATTGTCATGGGTTTCATAAAACATGAAGGTGAAGATAATGCCAAAAATGCCGACGCTGAGGCCGGTGTCTATGCCCCCGGCCGTGCATATTAGCTGAGTCCAGTTCACTGCACCGCTGGCGTTCTTGCCGTGCTTCATCACCGACGGCATCACCACGGGGCATGATACGGATGCGTAAACAGAACCCAATAGAAAGCCTGAAAAAACTGCCTGTTAGTATTTATCTCCACTACAGCCCATTTACGTTCCACTGCTGCGCACAGGCCTCCACTCTCATAGGAGAGGAAATTAGAGCTTAGACCCATCACGCTGCTCCATACTTAATTATGGTCCAACCTGGGACTCAAACCCGGGACTTCATCAGCCGCAGTCGAACATGCGAACCACTAGACCAACGAGACAGTACTTATCTGATACAATTAAATTATAAGTCTTTACTCACTCACAGGCTTATCAACGCGTAGCCCTAACCCTTGTACCTAGAAAGCTGCGCACAGAGATTCCCTTTATAATTTACACATAGAACTAAGGGTGCATATCCATTGAAGAGGAGCGGAGATGTGCTGAACAGACCAATAATATTCCTTACAGGAGACTTGATAAAATTAACGCGTCATCGATCAACAATCTGTTTGGTCCGCCCAACACATCTCTGCTCCGCTCCAATGGACTTAATTCACGCTATGAGAGTCTCGGAATTAGCTTTTCAAAATAAAAGCTTAGCCTTTGTTTGCACCAATCTAATAAAATACTTTTTAAATAGACGTATAGACGTTGATGATAGAAAATTTAATATTTGAGTACCTACTGCCTCGTTGGATACAAACTTATTCATGAGTGTACTCCAGGCATGTATTCTTTTGAATTCAAGCTTTTCCAAATGGATGCTTTTAAATACCGTATTTAAGTTTGTTGAAATATCCACGTAAGTTATGAATGCAAACATAATACTCAGCTACGGGATTTAAATGTGCCCTGGAACGTATCTGATAGCATACAAAGTTTGTAGGACTACTCACACTCATGGAGTTGTGTAATATTTTACTCATCAAATAAACATTATAAATGCGAAAGTTTGGATGTATGGATGGATGTATGGAAGGATGTTTGTTACTCAAACACGCCCGAACGGTTGAACGGATCTCGATGAAATTTGGCACAGAGATACATTATAGTCTGGAATAACACAGGCCTTTTTATCCCGGAAAACTTAGGAGTTCCCACGGGAACCAAAAAACCTCAATCCACGCGGACATATTCGCGGGCATCTACTAGTTTATACTAAACTAATATTATCAAGAGAAAATATTTGACAGTTTATAATACGTTTGTTTGTAATGAATAAATAGAAAAACTACTCAAACGATTTAAAAAATTAAGTTTATCCTCAAAAAGTTCTAAAAAAAATGCCGCGATAGCATATGTAGCTTATATGGTAGACCCACAATAACCATTTTTATGATTTTCAAATTTGGTCTAAAATAATGCTCTACTTGTGGTGTTTTTATCCACGTAGTATTAATCATTATCAATTACTTGCATAACAACAAAAAGTTATATTACGAGTATATTATAATTAATATCATACTAAGATCACACTAGATTAATAGACTAATATCACACTAGATTATAAGTAATATCACACTAACCAATTTAAGTGCTTTTGCAAAAATCTCGTTATAATAGGTAACTTGTCGTTAAAAAAGGATAGAATTTTTTAAATTATACAAAGGAAACAAAAATTAAGTCTGACTTCATTACTTAGAAACCCAGAAAATAAATTCTTCCGTAGAGCTCAAATTTACATTTAACTTTTGCAGAGAAAAATTTGAACGTGAACAGAATTATTGCACATAAATTGAAAGATTTCTTCAAATAAGGTTTGTGAGGTATTAGGGTGATTTAATGCAAAGAGATGACACGCAAGACCTAAGAAGGGCCAAGAGCTGCCAGAACAGCAATGTAAGGCACGTGGCCGCTTTAGCAGCGAATAACGAACACCTGCAACCTCACATGAATAACAAAATTTCCAATAATGAAAATGCACGTCACAACAGAGGTAGGGTTCAGTTGTATTCCATGTATAGAATATCTAGATTACGTCTTCTTTGAAAAGTACTCGACGAGACAGTATACCTCTACTCACGCAGTTCCGATTCTACTGGGGTCACTTGCAGTGTGCACATAAGTGAAAAATACACCTTTAGCGGTCTTGCCATGTGCATGTACGCATTCCCGGCCCACATTTTGAACCGATTTTGATTTTGATGAAATTTAGTATTTATATAGGTTGTATCCTGGGGAGGGACATACTTTTTGTACCGGAAAATTAAATTAATTCCAGCGAAAATCCATAAACTCAAATTACGCGACGAAGTCGCGGGCATCAGCATATATGTTACGAAGATATTGAAGAAGGTGGAGTCTACGAGCCCATTTAAGCTAAAATTCTGTGCTAAAATTCAATTCAATTCAATTCAATTCAATTCAATTTATTTGTTTTTCCCAATTACAATTACATATTCACATAAAACATATTCAAACAGTAACAATGAAGGGACTGGTGCTCGAACTAGGTAATAAACCTGTGTTTCAAGACACCAGGCTCTTTCCCGAGTATAATGGCCAATTTAATAATATGACTTGGTAATTGCTGTAATGGTAAGTGATCAAGACACGCGGAAGCGTGTCCAGCCAAAGTTCAAAAAAACTGGCGAGCAGCACCGTGTGTAATATTACACGAACCATTTGGAGCCACTTTTGACCCCCTCATAACTCAAAAACTATTTCACATAAACATGTCAAATTTGGCGCATATATTGAGACCCATGAGATACATATGTGCTCCAAATTTCATAAGCACACCTCAAATGGTTATTTAGATATAAATGTACAAAAATCGTCATTTTTCTGATCTACCTAAGTATAGATCAAAACTCTGACACGGGGCATACTACCATTGCTTAAAGCCGTATTATTTTAATACTGTTGACGTTTATGTTGTAGTGTTATAATCATTATTTTAAGGACGTCAGAGTACGTGACATTCAACCGTTATTTTGAAACAATACTGCTTTAAGCGGTGGTAGTAACTCCTTAACTATTGAAAATGACACATAATTATTATTTTAATGTAAATAATAATGAATAATAATATAGTTGCATTAAAACCTTACCTTCGTATTCATGCATTTTGTGCAACGAAACGTCATTGACAGAAAAGAAGAAACGTATTTGAAGTCGTCAGTTCAAGCTGTCAGTCATTGTGATTTGTATTCATTGTATAGAGTGGTTTTAGTGATATCGACTGTTTACCGTGCTTGTTTTCAATGTTTCACTAAAAACTTTTGATTTTGAACTTTTGCAATCATAATTGATGAGATGTAGAAATGTGCTGTAGAGGTAGTCTGACCATAGATGTAATCTGTCAATGTCAGTGTAACTCTAGGTACACTATCGGCCGGTTTCTGAATTAGGCATTCAAGCAAAAATCAGCTAAGCTTTGCTCTAGACTTAAGTTAAGACTTAAGTTTTTTATGTTTCACAAGATAAAATTGGGATTTCCCAAATTGTAATTAGCTAAGTATTTCTTCAATGGTCCCTGAGTATTCTCCAACATTACGTATGCGTTTCGTTACACGTACGAAAACCGGTATTAACCGAAAATAAAATTGTTTTCTAATTTTGTTAAATTTTATTATTAAATATAACTCAAAAAAATAGATTTTGTTCAATTTTATTTAAAGAATAATCCATTTCAAATTTTTCAAGCTTTTATATCATAAAAATCGTTGTTTTTGTCGTCGATTTTAAATCATCGCTTTATAGAATGAAGCGTATCAAATTATGCCAGTTTGACAAACGTCGGTTTTGTATATTATGTCGAATTTGTTTTCTTTTGGCTAATATTCTCGTTAAAATGTATAAAATGGAAAGAAACAAGAAAAAAAGATCTCCCTATTTCAGTTACGAGGAGAAAGCAAATCTTCTCGCATTCGTATAAAAGTAAGTAGTACCTAATATTTTTTAATATATCAACTAGCTTATGCCCGTGACTTTGTCTGCGTGGATTAAGGTTTTCTGGTATAAAGTAACCTAGATGTGATATTCCAGACCATCTATCCCTGTGCCAAATTTCATCCAGATCCGTTTAGCCGTTCTGGCGTGAAAGAATAACAAACGTCCATACATCCATACATACAAACTTCCCCGTTTATAATATTAGTAAGGATTCCCTTGTATTGCTCGTAGGCCAGCTTTACTCCGTTTTGGTTCAGTATAATATCTTGTGGATTTCTTTGGCCATAATTCGTAGTTAGTAGGTACGTACTCGTACATGTAACTCTAAAAATAGAGAGTGCATAAAAATTCGTCGAGTATTCTATTCACCTAGTCACAAGACATACTTACCTGACTACTTACAAATTCCATAAAATCCAACCATCAAACTTAGAATAATGTCAATGTTTTCTTTGAATAACAGGCATATTTATGTGTTTTATATTATACTAGCTGATGCCCGCGGCTTTGTCCGCGTGGATTGAGGTATTTCGTGTCCCCGCGTGTTTTTTTAGTATTAATTAGTCATTTACATAATTTATTATTTCAGGACCAAAGCGAAGATGAGCTGATAAGTGAATCTTCACTTATCGCCACAACATCTGGTGATAATGTGATAATGTCATTTTTTAATTTCTACTTAGTAATCCATACTAATATCCATACTAGTAAAGTGTCTGTCTGTCTGTCTGCTACGCTTTCACGGCCCATTTGTTCAACCGATTTTGATAAAATTTTGTACAGGGATAGGTTATATCCCGGGGAAGGTCATTTAAGGCTACTTTTTATCCCGGAAAATTTAAGAATTTCCGCGGGAATCAAAGAACCTTATCCACGCGGACGGAGTCGCGGGCATCATCTTGTATCTAGTATTATACTATATTATATTCTGTGTACAATAGTATTAAGTAAAAAAAATCTTTTCAGGCATTTATTTTTGATGAAAATTCGATTAAAGATTTCCTGATGAGAATCCTTTCGATGAAGCAGCTGAATAATTTAGTAAGCACTTCTTACTTGTAGGTACTGTTTATCATATATTCTGACTTGAAAACCACCTACCTAAATTTATATTGTGTGATGAAAAATAAGCCACATTATTAGTTTTTTTAGGACTCTGTACCCAAAGGTTGCCAACAAGACCCAATTGCTCAGCCTCAGTAGTTTATCTGTCTGTCAGTTTCAATTTTCAGTGCTATATGAACTAATCTGCAAAACGTTTATGCATACAAATCCAAAATTTTGTACATACTCCATAGTATAGGATGGCACTTACTTGGAATTAGCTCTGGCCATTTAATTAACATTTAAACCTTAATTTTAAATTTGGTATTTATTGTGTAATGTAACATTTTTTTATAGAAGACATAAGAAAGAATCGTGGAAGATCCAGTGCATTCACAAACGAATACAGTGCCAGAACCAAAAAGTTACTTTTCAAATGAGCTGCGTTCCAGACTGAAGGCAAAAAAAAAAACAAAGAAGAATGAAGGCAATGTATGCATAAAAAATCTGCAGAGATGCTTAAAAAAAAGAATGAAATTTTAAAATTTAGAAATGAGCAGAAAAGGCATGAAATTCAGATGCAAATATTAAAAATGCAGTTAAGAAAGGTGGAGAGAAAATTAATGTGAAGTACATTTATTTCGATATTCTAATCCTAATTTTGGATGCATTAGATACTTGAAATTTAATTTCGTGATCCTATTATTTATAAGTTTTAATGACCCTCTAAAGAAATTTTTAAATTTGTTATTTTTTTAATAAAAAAACATTTCAAAAACAAAACTTTTATTTCTATTCAATATTTCTTTATTAAATTAGGCACACGTACTCATATTACTGTCCGAAATTTTAAGCCTATCTGTTATTATAGACAATAATCTCTTTACCAAATTTCATCCACCACTTCAGCCTATTAACGTCCCACTGCTGGGCACAGGTCTCCACTCTCATAGGAGAGAGGGAATTAGGAGCTTAGACCCACCACGCTGCTCCAATGCGGGTTGGCGGGCTTTAACGACTATTATCATGTTGACTCTCCGAGGCACGGGGGTGAAACACCGCCAACTTCCAACTCCGGGCTGGCACTGAGAATTTCATAATTGAAAACCCAATACCTAACAATTTTTATGCCCAACCGGGAATCGAACCCAGGACCTCGTGATCTGCAGTCGACTACGCTAACCGCTAGACCAACGAGGCAGTTTCATCCAGAAAATTTCATCCAGATCCATTCAACTTTTTTGGCGTGATAGAGTAACAAACAAGCATCCTTCCATCCATACATCCATCTTTCGTATTTATAAACCATATATACAAATACTAATATCCAAACTTAATATTATAAATGCGAAAGTGTGTCTGTCTGTCCGTCTGCTATGCTTTCACGGCCCATATGTTCAACCGATTTTGATGAAATTTGGTACAGGCATAGGTTGTATCCGGGGTAAGGACATAGGTTACTTTTTATCCTGGAAAATTTAAGAGTTCCCGCGGAAATCAAGGAACTTTAATCCACGCAGACGAAGTCACGGGCATCATCAGTATTAGTATAAAATCAATCACGGTATCTTAAAACTAAAGAGGGTTCCAAACGCACCCTGATCTGAAAGAGCCCAAAACACACTCAGCCGGGTTTTTTTATTCTCACAAATAAATTACTAATTTTATTATATTTTCCACTACAAAATATAATTACCTGAAGGGTATTAACCGTATGCATTAGTAAAATAAGTTTCTACTAATGCTGATCTTACAGCTAAATTTTGTGCTTGTTGAGCTTGGGACAAAGGTAGAACATCATTTTGCTCTTCAACAAGTACATCTTTACAACAAAATCATCAAGATCTGGGGCCATGTTATGTAAAACTACACATGCTACATAACCTTGTACACCTTGCCTAATTTAAGCTGCATCCCGGAATGAAGACAGGGGAAACGCCTCTTCAGAACTCCAAAGCATCTCTCAATTGTATTTCTAGTAGTAATCTGTGCTCTGTTATATGCTTCTTGTGCTGAAGTGGTAGGATTTAAAAATGGCGTCATGATGTACCTTAGACATGGGTATCCACTGTCTCCTAAAATTAGATATGACCCAAATCTTCCATCTTCAAACTGAGCAGCAAGTGGAGAATCATTCCAAATTGTTGTATCATGGACAAAACATGGCCAACGGGCGATGATACTTCTTATTTTCAAATTAGCGTCACATATGGCTTGGATATTTATTGAAAAGTTATCTTTTCTATTTCTAAACAATTCTGCCCTGTTGCCACCGAGACCACCACCAATTACTCTAGGGAATCCTGCTATCGCATAAAATCCTGCAGCCACTGTTGATCGTTCTTGAGCAGAAGGCATTTGCACGTATTGTGCCCTTAGCATCGCTATAGCACTGGATACTCTATCGGTTACCCGACACACAGTTGCTTTGCTTACGTTCGCCGTGTCTCCTACGACGGCCTGGAAACTGCCAGTTGCGTAATACCGCAATGCTATTAGAAGTTGTTGTTGGCGGAATGCAGTCGCACCTTTGGATTCTTGCGGGTAATTTGGTCTTTATTTTGCCAAAAACAAATGTTACAGATTCCTTCGAAAAGCGGAATCGGTCGTTAAATTGTTTGTTGTTGAAAGAAACAATGGGCGATTTCTAATAACTTGTCTCCTGTGTGGTTGTCTTTGTACAGGCAAGAATCTTCACTGGACATTGTGCAAAAAATGGATTTTTTTACAAAGGTTCAAACGAGAGTAAAGTTTAAGTAGCTGAAATCCGTCACTCATCTATTACGTTGTCAACTCTGAGAAAGGAGAGCTTTGAGCACTGTCAAATGCGCTCTGAAACGCAATTTTGCTGATAAGCAGAGATTTAAGTTTCGAAACTGTCAAATTTGAAAATTTGCAAGCTCCAATTCTCAAACCTTACGCAATATCAATTCAGAAACAATAATTTGCCTAAGTCGTTCTTAAGACACACTTAAGAAGTCTTTGAGACCGACTCAACATGAAATTCTCAATTCAGAAACCGGCTGTATATATTTTTCTTGAGAATTCTCGTCTTTAATTATCTTGTACAATGAGTCGTACAATAGAATTACTGGTGGGTGACACACTGACCTTAAACCGAATAATAAGTACCTACTAATGTAAAACGTAAACTAAACTAATAGAAAAGTCCTATTACAGTGTAAAGGATTATTTGAATGATAGCAAGGCATTGGTATGAATTGTTACAGCGGCTGATTATGTAATGTTATATTATAAGTACATATATATAATTTCAAATATTTGTGAGATGGTGATAATAAAAAAAAAGCGGAGTTTATTGCGGGCTCTTCTCAGACCAGGGCACGTCTGGAACCCTCGTAGCTTTAGTTTTAAGATACCGTAGTTAATTATCACCATCACCTCTTATGCTCTGTAAGCATGACGTTCAGAAGGTGTACTTTGTAGGTACATATTTTGAATAAATATGTTTTGAGTTTGAGATTGAGTTCAATAATTTCTGTACAAAAAGTAATGATATCCCATCAAAAACATAAATGTAAAATGAGAGCCAAGTTCAAAATTGTGATAAATATGCCTTGGTTGTTGACTGCAGCGACAAAAGAAGTGAGATCTAAATGGGTGCCAAGTTCAATGGTCAGTCCTGCAATTTATTTATCCCATCAAAAACATAAATGTGAAATGAGAGGCAAATTCAAAATTGTGATATATATGCCTTGGTTGTTGACTTCAGCGACAAAAGAAGTGAGATCTAAATGGGTGCCAAGTTCAATGGTCAGTCCTGAAATTTATTTATAACAACATATAATATTTTATAACAACTTAAAATATCATTTCTTCTTATAACTTAGTATAAAATGTTGAAGACTAAGGCTTTGGCTTGGCTAGTTTCCATATACGAATTATTATTAAGTAGGTACCTAAAAGTACAGTTTCTACCAGCTAGCCAAATTTTCGGAAGAATAAAATAAGAACTTACAGCTTTACAACTTGTGAAAGCTATAATTCGTATATGAAAACTAGCCAAGCCAAAGCCTTAGTCTTCAACATTTTATACTAAGTTATAAGAAGAAATGATATTTTAAGTTGTTATAAAATATTATATGTTGTTATAAATAAATTTCAGGACTGACCATTGAACTTGGCACCCATTTAGATCTCACTTCTTTTGTCGCTGAAGTCAACAACCAAGGCATATATATCACAATTTTGAATTTGCCTCTCATTTCACATTTATGTTTTTGATGGGATAAATAAATTGCAGGACTGACCATTGAACTTGGCACCCATTTAGATCTCACTTCTTTTGTCGCTGCAGTCAACAACCAAGGCATATTTATCACAATTTTGAACTTGGCTCTCATTTTACATTTATGTTTTTGATGGGATTTAAATTTAATATTATATTATAGCATGCATTTTTATTATTATATTGTCTTATCTATGTAACTACTTTATTACTTTGAGTGTGTCTGCGTAAGTGTGTGTGTGTGTGTGTGTGTGTGTGTGTGTGTGTGTGTGTGTGTGTGTGTGTGTGTTTACTGTGCGTTTCTATATATGATTGTATAAAAGTACGTGTCTTAGTATGTGTATGTTCTTTGTTTTGTATCTATGCTAATTTTGTATCTTGATAAGATTCTCCGTTTCATCATAGTCTAGTTCTATTAACCAATTAAATATTCAGTTTTTGCAATCACGTCTATTTAGGCCATTTATATTTAGTTTTTTATTAGCTTTATTGTAAAGAAAGCTACCTAGGAAGCATGGAAAACGGTGTGCAAACGATTTCCTAAATTTTCTTATGGAAAAGACTTTATAATTGCGTCTCCTATCAGTGTTAATAGTCTTATCTTTATTTTGAACATGAAATCTCATCATAAGTTGCTGAATAAATAATTATTGTCGTATTGACAAGACCTTAGTATCTTTATACAATTGAACTGTAGAATAGTGGTATGGTAGAAAGCGGCTTACTTTTAGTAGTAGTCTTTGTGCTCTTTCAAGCTGCATCATGTGTGACTTAGCTGCCCCACCCCAAGTATCAATACCGTACGTCAATAACGATTGACATAGCGATATATATATAGTTTTAATAAGTTTAGGATCTGCTACTTCCCTTATGTTTTTAAAAATGGCTATTAGCTTTCTTATTCTAGTTGTAAGTTTTTTAATATGCTCATTAAAGTTGAGATTTTTATCTATAATAATACCTAAATATCTCACGTAAGGTGCTCTTGCCAATTTCGGACACTGGCATGTTTGGGCTTCACATAGTCCAGTATGCGCGTATATTTGATAAGTTTCTGGTAATGGCTGGCCCTTGTTTGTCAGAGAGAATGTCATTAATTTAGTTTTTTCCGCATTTAAACTTAATCGATTTTGTCTCAACCAGTAAGAAACGATATTAAAATCTTTTTGGGCTTGGGAAAAAAACATCCTCCCACGTTTTTCCCCAGACTACTAGAGCAGTATCGTCCGCATAACTCATAATTTTTCCATTTGTCATTTTTAATTTGCAGAGCTGGTTGATATATATGAGAAAGAGGGTTGGGGCTAGAATGCTTCCTTGTGGAACACCATGAGTGATAGGAAGAGCCTCACTGATGACATTTCCTATCCTGACTGATTGGTATCTATTTGTCAAGTAGCTCTTTAGCAGTTGAAGTTGCTTGCCTCTTATACCAATGTTTTCGAGCTTATGTAGAAGTAGGGGTGTCGACACGGTATCAAATGCCTTAGCGAGATCTAAGAAGATTGCCAGGCATTTATCACCATTATCGATATGTTGAACAGCACAATCAACGAGATCATAAACAGCATCCGTCGCTGACTTTTGCTTTCGAAAACCGTATTGGTTTTTTGCAAGTAAGTCATTTGCTTCGAGATATTTAATCAATTGCTTGTTTATAATTCGTTCTAATATTTTTGAAATGGTAGGAAGTATAGATATTGGACGGTAGTTTGAGATTAAACTAAAAGTCTGTTTGGGGTGGTGTCCAAACCACTGTACAGCGGCGAAGCTATACGGTGGTTTGGGTATCATTGGCGCGCCACCTCTGTGGCACGTCATGTATTGAAAATGCATTCAGATCTTTTGAAATAGCTGTTCTATAAGAGAATTTATTGAATTGGCTCTGCCTCGTTGTATATATTGCACCCCATTGTGTTGTGTATCGTCACAAATATTTTATTTTATTTTATCATCTGGTCAAGTGAAAAACAATCCGCAGTGTACTCGTACTCGTTTAGAGCAGCTCTAGTCTCTAGTCCATTGCTCTAGAATCGAAATTCCGACAAAAAATTTCGTGAATTTCTTGTTCTGTGAAACAATTTACGCGTCTTGTATATGTTTTAAATGGTGTAAGATAGTAAAAGTACTTTGGGTGAAAGATAACTTAAAACATTTTATTTACTTCAAAAAGTCGGTCAAGTGCGAGTCAAACTGGCGCACAAAGGGTTCCGTAACACCACACAATATAATAGTCACTGTACGAGGCACAGAATAGGCAATACTGTAGTCGCGCCAAGTACACTACCTCACAGGTGGTGTGGAAATGTATATGTCACCGTAAGATTGTAAAAACCGTTAGATTATAATCTAACTCGCGAAATTCTAAACTGTCGAAAGATTAGAATTTAACGCATTCTTTTTCCGGTAGATTGTAATCTGATAGGTATTTAAACCCGATAAAACCTACTTGGCACTACTTGGTTATTTATGTCGAACCCTAACCTAACCTACAAGAAAGAGACAAGAAAACGTAAATAAAATGAATATTTCAAAAATTGACACTCAGAACATTGAACAGTTTACAATCTTTCGACAGTTCAGAATTTCGCGAGTTAGATTATAATCTAACGGTTTTTACAATCTTACGGTGACATATACATAAATGAAGTAGAATGTAATATCTTCAACATTTTTTTTTTTTTTTAATATTGGAAATAATACAATAGAACTTAATCCTAGCTAGCCTAACCTAATAACTATATAAATCATGCCCACGTGGAATGGTGGCAAGAATGCTGGCTGCATTTCCGCGCTGGACAGCCAGGCTGATCCTTTGCGCAAAAAATGAGCCAACCCTTCTGTCACCAGATGAGGCAATTAACCACGGTGAAATGTCTCGCAAAAAATTTTTGCCACTAAGACTCCACGGCCCAAGGGTCTCCACGGCAAACGGAACAAATATGTAACTCTCTATGAGAGAGGCATACTTCCGCCGCTTGCCGGTTTCAGCCTTTTCTGCTGCGGCTCCTGGCCTTGATGCTGTCTCCCTGATATGACACGGGGCCAATGTGTCTACGCATGTTGCGTCCCACATTAGCGCCCGTCCCCGTTCCCAGGGAACCAGCGTCAATCCATCCGGTCTCATGCCGTCTCGTCTCTTCAACTTTTGAAATCGCAATATCTTAGGAAAAAATCCAATAAACCGAAAGCTTTGACCTTGAATAACTTTTTTAGGCACACATGAGATCGATGGGGACTTTTGGCACTTTATTTCTACTAGTGTACCCAAGGTCTAGCAAAATTCAGCTCTGTCGGAGTTTTTGTTATTTGTTCACTATTTTTATGTCTAATTTGACCGGACTATAAATTACTAGCGGATGCCCGCGACTTCGGCGGCGTGGTTTGAGGTTTTTTGGTTCCCGCGGGAACTCGTTAATTTTTCGGGATTAAAAGTAGCTTATGTGCTATTCCAGACTATAATCTATCTCTGCCAAATTTCAGCCAGATCCATTCAGCCGTTGGGGCGTGATTGAGTATCAAACATCGATACATCCATCCAAATATAAATTATTGTAGTAAATAATAAGATGTCATAACAACACGTAATCACCTGTAAAATAACTGGCTCACAATATATGGTGCTAAACTATGAGCGCCTGAGAAACAGTTAGACACCCTATGAGTACGGAATCCTATAAAACGATTTTCAGATTTTCCCCTATACTTGTACTGTGAGACCTTGCTTCTTGCCAAATTTCATGATTCTTGGTCAACGGAAAATACCCTACAGGTTTTGATTTATTGGCGAGTGTCAAAATATGCAAAATATACGGCCGTATCTTTTGATTGCGTTGACTTAGAAGCTTGATTTTTTTACAGCTCCAAGGGAACGTAGACGGAAGTATTTGATATTAATTTCAAATACTATAATCAAATACTACTATTAATTTGATACCTCCACGCGTTCCTGAGAAAAGGTGTTTGACAGACAGACAGACGGACAACGATGTGATCCTATAAGGGCTCCTTTTTTTTCCTCTTGATAATTATGTACTTATAGATAATTTGCTTGAATATGGATACAAAAAAATACAATGATTCGGCATGCAAATACTGAAATTAAATTAACAATATTTTCAAATATAATGTCATGCATGCATACACAAGATATAATTTTAATTAAGTACGATAGCTGGTACACATATAGTACTTAAATAAACAATA
This sequence comes from Erebia palarica, assembly GCA_964035005.1. Lineage (NCBI taxonomy): Eukaryota > Metazoa > Arthropoda > Insecta > Lepidoptera > Nymphalidae > Erebia > Erebia palarica. The sequence goes on along the minus strand of OZ035985.1, from coordinate 27,057,893 downwards.
AATAAATAAATATCAAACATGGAATAAATAACCCTGTGCATACGGCAGGATTTCTTCAATGGTATATTAAAACTCATATGTGAAAGCGTAACACGAACTAGGCGCTATTCACGAGGAAACGTACTGTTTTCATATGTTTGTAGTAGGTACTTTATCCTCGTTAAATATCCCTTATGGCGTACGGGGCAAATGTCGAGAGGCACTTTAGCGATATACTCTAGTATAACGTATTATATTGGCTGGCGACACTTGGAGCTGAACAAATATTACGAGCAATAAAAACCTCTAAGTCCCCTTTTGAAACAAAAACTTTAAAGGCTGAAACACACTAGCGGAAAAACAGCGGGTCCGATGGAAACGTGCCCAAGGCGACGCCAAAGCTGTATGTTAATGTACATAGTACAAGGGAAGGAAATGTATATACTATGCGAACTAAGAACTGGAAATGACTTTCCGACTTATTGTTGACATCTAAGGCTAAATGATCATATGAATGCAATAGATTTGTAACAGTAACACAGTTTCATAATGTAGTAAATTAGCGTAATGGGTACTAATTACTTTTCTTGAAAATCATACTGTCAAGTGACAATCGTTAGTTTGAGATCAGCATTGATGTAGAATTTTAGTACCTATACGAGATCAGTGTTTCTCCAATGCTAACTTGTAATTTGTAACATTGTAGGCGTTTACGCGCGTTTTTTACGCGTCCGTTGTGTGTGTTTCAACCTAAATCGTGTTTAGTGCCTAAATATTTTTAGCTAGAAATTTAGTTCACGTGGTCTGTAAATCTTAAATCCTGTAGGAATCGTTTACATTCCCGCAATAAATAACAGTTGCTCTCCAGATTTGTGACTAAGTTAAAATATTATGTCCAAAAGAAGTGAACAAATATAAGGTACTTCGTGGAAAATATTCGCACTACTTGTGTATTAATAACATGGTAATATATTAATGTAAGCCTACTTAGTATAATGCACTCACCCCAAAGCCAAGGGAAACCTAGAAGGCAATGTGTACATACTGCAACAAGTATTACTTCTGTAGTCCATGGAAGCGCTCCCAAAGCAAGTACCTGACACCAGTTTTCTCTCATGTAGTTGACGTCCCAAGACAACGATCCTTTCCCCAGGATTATTACTGGGTATATTTTCCTGGTAAATAATAAATGAAAACTCATATATATTTATCGCTGATATGGGTACTCATCATCGTCCAGTACAAACCCTTGGACTTAGAAAGCTGAAATTTTGCACAGATATATAATATTTATCTTCATATAGGTACTTAATGCAAAAAAGGAATAAGGCTGGAGTTCCGAAATTCCGGTGTAACTCAGCTACAAGTAAATAGGAGTTTTACTTTGACACATCTGTGATTAACTATATTTATTACTCAACTAAATAATAAAAGATTGAAATCGTATGCCAATAACACTAAACGTTGAGGAAATTTCTCAGTTGGTGCTTGTAGCTAAGAACAAACGCATAAAGGTTTTTTTTTAAACTAACTACAACTGTATACCGAACGTAATTTTATTTGCAATTTTTGAAATTGAAAAAATAGCCTAGTGAAAAATATATGAAATATATATATAATTTTCACTAGGCCTTTATTTATTTATTTATATATTTAGTACCAAACTTAAAAACTAAACATACAAATTTAAAGGACATGTACAAGGACAACTTATCTCTTGAAGAGATTTCTTCCAGCAGCCCTAGAATGTGAGAATGGTGAAAAATAGATAAAGCTGAGTAGGTACTTATAAACTAGAGAATAGATTTTTTAATTATGACTTATGATAAATATCATAAAAATATACTTACATATAATATATACAGGAAACACATAATTTAATAACATACATACAAAAAAAAAATAGTAGTTAACAGTAGTTTTTGTTTCAGAGCGAGGCGTTGCCACGCGGTGTCGCGGTTTCCAGGGGCCTCAGCGGGCAGTCGCCTGCTCTGCAGGCCTCCTGGTTGCCGTTGCCGGGGCTTCGCGCGCTTATAGACGCTATTGTGTAGTGTTTTAGTTTTTTTTTTCTTTCTTTTGTTGTGTTGTGAAGTATGATCCTTTGTGCTTCTCAAGTTGAGTACATAGAATGCCCACACTGTAGCGATGGCAGGCTGTTTAAAGGTCGTAAAGGCCTTAATATACATATCGCACGATGTCACGGACCACCAGCAAGGCCTTTAACTTGCCCAAATTTCATGTGCGATCAAACGCAAACAGGAAGTCAAAACCAGGTAACCTTCGAAATTTTATTATCCAAGTATAGTCAAAATATTCCTTTAATAAAACGCATTCCGCGAGGGGCGAGGATATCATTGGCTAGATCCTTATCACATACAATCCAAAATGTCTTATCAAATTCACTTTTGGCTTGGCAAAATCTTTTTTTGTTTTCATATAAACATTTTTCAGTAGATAAATCAGAAAGCGGGTCGTTATGTTCAAAATTGAAAAAAAATTGTTCGGTTGATCGCGTTTTCCAAATTCCTGACTGCTCATTTCGAACACAAAATTACAATTTGAAAAAAATTGTGGAAAACAAGGTTATGGATGGGGATCTTAAAAACGCAGCCCGCATTTTGTTTTCTAATGATACGCTGGCTCCATTTAATGATGAAACGCTAGAAGCCTTACGTGACAAGCATCCTTTACCAAATCCCGACTCTTTACTTCCAGACCCACCTTCAAACGTTTCATTTTTACAGATAAAGGATGAAGAAACTTACGCTGCGATAATGTCATTCTCCAGTGGCTCTGCTGGTGGCATGGACGGCATAACACCACAACATCTAAAGGATCTTGTGGGTGTTACTGCTGGGGACGCCGGCAAGGCGCTTCTGAGCGACATTACCAGACTTTGTAATTTTATGTTATCTGGCGAGGTAAATTCATCCTTTTTGCCATTCCTTTACGGCGCGAGGCTCTGTGCTTTTAATAAAAAGGACGGTGGGATCCGGCCCATCGCTGTTGGCTGCACTTTTCGCCGTTTGGCATCAAAATTAGCGTGTAGACACATAGTTTCGACCCTAAAGGATAAATTCCAACCCATTCAAGTTGGATTTGGCAGTAAAGGTGGTTGTGAGGCAGCGGTGCATTCGGCTCGTACTTTCTTATCGAATGGCGAGGTTGAGGTACTGCTGAAAGTAGACGTAAAGAATGCTTTTAATTCATTGGACAGGGCAACTCTGCTTAACGAAGTTTCAACACAGCTTCCCGAAATTTACCCGTATGTTTGGCAATGTTACAGCTCTGCTTCTAAATTATTTTTTGGAGATGGCGATATTAAGTCCTCTGTAGGTGTTCAGCAAGGGGATCCTTTAGGTCCAGCCCTGTTCAGCTTAGGGATCCACAACCATATCTCAAATTTAACATCAAAATTTAACATATGGTATCTTGACGATGGAACCATTGGAGGCAACGTGGATGACGTTCTTAAAGATCTTAACAATGTTAAGCAGCAATTTGGCAAAATTGGTTTAGAACTAAATTTTTCCAAATGTGAACTGTTTTTCACAGAAAAGCTATCGCAAGATAGAATATCATCGGCCTCCGAATTATTTAATGAAATTGCCCCTAATATTAAGATTCTTGATAAACATTCACTTTGTCTTCTTGGTGCTCCTCTTTTTAACGAAGCCATACAACCAATCTTGGACAAAAAAGTCAGAACATTTTCGGCACATTCTGACAAATTGGGCGCTCTAAATTCTCACATTGCATTTTCGATCCTAAAATATTGCCTTTTTGTACCTAAATTAATTTATATTCTCCGTGCGAGCCCAATTTGGAAATTTCCTGGACTACTCGATATCATGGATGCCACTTTAAGAGATACGCTAGAAAAAATTCTAAATTTATCTTTTGATGATCAGTCTTGGAATCAAGCTACTTTACCGGTCAAGTATGGTGGCAACGGCGTGAGAAAAATTTCCAGTGTTGCTCTTCCGGCTTTTCTGTCCTCTGTGCATAGTATAAAAGAGCTTAGTTCTCAGATTCTTAATTCTAATTCAGTTTCACTGACCTATGCCACAGAGGCCTTAGAGAGTTGGAAGGTCAGGTGTCCCAATGACGATATCCCGAAGGAATGTTTCACACAAAAACTTTGGGATGTGCCGTTGGTTCGGCTGACACATACAAATTTGGTTCAAAATCTTACAAGTGAAAGAGATCGAGCAAGGCTTCTAGCCTTATCTGAAAAAGAATCCGGGTATTGGCTTCATGCCTTGCCATCGAAAAATCTCGGCACTCTTTTAGATAATGAAAGTTTTCGTGTGGCTCTAGGTCTCAGATTGGGAACACCCCTGTGCTTCGAGCACAGATGTCCGTGTGGAAAAGAGGTCGATAAATTTGGAATTCACGGACTCTCTTGCCAAAGGAGCGCTGGTAGGCTTTTTCGGCATGGCTCTCTCAATGATACGATCAAAAGGGCTCTTGCCACCATAGATATTCCTGCGCTCATTGAGCCGGCAGGGATTAGTCGGGATGATGGCAAGAGACCTGATGGATTGACGCTGGTTCCCTGGGAACGGGGACGGGCGCTAATGTGGGACGCAACATGCGTAGACACATTGGCCCCGTGTCATATCAGGGAGACAGCATCAAGGCCGGGAGCCGCAGCAGAAAAGGCTGAAACCGGCAAGCGGCGGAAGTATGCCTCTCTCATAGAGAGTTACATATTTGTTCCGTTTGCCGTGGAGACCCTTGGGCCGTGGAGTCTTAGTGCCAAAAATTTTTTGCGAGATATTTCACCGCGGTTAATTGCCTCATCTGGTGACAGAAGGGCTGGCTCATTTTTTGCGCAAAGGATCAGCCTGGCTGTCCAGCGCGGAAATGCAGCCAGCATTCTTGCCACCATTCCACGTGGGCATGATTTATATAGTAATTAGGTTAGGCTAGCTACCATTAAGTTCTATTGTATTATTTTCAATAAAAAAAATTTTATACGCTAAATTAAAAAAAAAAAAAAAAAAAAAAAAAAAAAAAAAAAAAAATAGTACTAATATACATACATAATATACAATAATAAATACAAAATAATATAAAAGCTAATCATATAAAGAAGAAAGATAGTGCTGCTTCAGTCTCGATTTAAATGCACCCACGGATGGACTCTCACGGATATTCCATGGTAGGGAATTCCAAAGACGTGCTGCTACCACCGCAAACGACTTAGCGTAAAATATAGTGTTCCATGTGGGTACTTCAAGTGACTTTTTCATTACACAGGTGCGCAAAGGTCTTGTTCTGGGACGAGCATCCTGAAAAAGCTCGTGCAAATAAGGTGGGGAAGAGAACTTTAATATTTTAAAAAGTAATGTTAGAATATGAACATTCCGGCGAAGGCGAATAGGGAGCCACTTCAGTTGTCGACGGAATTCAGAAACATGGTCGAATTTGCGCAGTCCATAAATAAAACGGATGCACAAATTCTGAAGCCGATCTAGTTTGTCGAGTAGCTCCTCTGTTGCATCCAAATAGCAAACGTCAGCATAGTCGATGAGGGGAAGGAGAAGAGATTGTGCTAACATAATTTTAGTGCGTAAAGGCAAGAGATGTTGAAGTCTGCGAAGAGAGTGAATGGAATAGTTTAAACGCCTACTCACCTCATTGATATGAGCAGACCATGAAAGGTTACTGTCAAATATTAAACCCAAATTTTTAGCTTTTTCGGAAAAAGGTATAGCTGTACCATCATAGTGTAAGCCAGGTAAAGTTTTAAAGTCAACCTTACAGCGCATTCGGCTGCTGCCGATTATAAGCGCTTGAGATTTTTTAGGGTTGACAAGCAAACCAAAAGATTCAGCCCATGTCTTGATATGAGCTAGATCAGAGTTTACCGCCTCTACGGCATCGGCAAGGTTGGGCAATACTGCGTGCCTATAAAGCTGCAAGTCGTCTGCATAAAGATGGTAGTGACAAGAAATTGCTTTGGAAATTTCATTTATAAAAATGGAAAACAGTAATGGAGATAGTACACCGCCTTGAGGAACGCCAGCAGAGAGATCAGCCCAATCCGAAGAATCTTCGTCAGTCCTGATTCTCTGCCGTCGACCCTGAAGATAAGACTTAAACCAATCCACCACAGGAGGAGAAATGTTAAGAGAACGGAGGATAGCAAGCATTGCATCAAAGTCAACTGAGTTAAAAGCATTACTGAAATCAAGCAGTACGAGAACAGTAAGCTCTTTGTTATCCATAGCAAACCGAATATCATCAGTTACTTTGAGCAATGCGGTTGTAGTACTATGAGAAGGACGGAAGCCAGACTGAAAAGGACTAAGGAGATTATTGCGTGAGAGATAAAAAGAGATTTGCTTGCAGACAGAGTTTTCTAATAATTTGGAGAGAATGGGTAGAATAGAAATAGGACGGAATTGTGAGAATGAAGTCGGGTTTGTTGTTTTGGGTAATGGAATGACATTAGCCATTTTCCATGACGTTGGAAATGTGCTGGTTATTAAGGAAAAATTGAGTATATGAGCAATGATAGGTGTTAAGTAATCTATGATTAGTAACCTAACCTAATAATCTATGATTAGTAGCCTTTTTTAAAGAAAAGCCGTAGGTATAGCGGTAAATAACTGAATTAGAGGTGAGGCGTATTTACAGTCACAGCTACAAATACTAGGTCCTACCTAGCAAAATGTCACAGTCTATCACTTCTCCCTGATCACACAAATACTTGCTAGTTGCTGCCACGAGTATTTACTACCTGAGTACTTATTTACGTAAACTGTTCCGCTGCTCCTGTTCCAGGTTCATAGCGAATATGTGTTCCAAAATACTAGCCTGCTATCGCTCTTACAAGAGAAAAGGAAGCATCTGTGATTTTACGACACATAGTATTTCTCAATCGATCTACTTTAACAAATAAATATCATCCTTATCTAATTGTAATAGAGCTGTAAATAGTATACAGATGAGACAACTTTCGTCGTAGTTCAACGGGAACATCACAGACGGCGTTATAAATTTGATATTATTGTAATTTTTACAGAGTTTATCCTATGCCAAATTGTATTAAAGCTGTGAATTGTATATGCGGGTAAGACAAGTTTCGTCGTAGTTTATCAAAAACATCACAGATGGTGTTATTAATGTAATTTATTTTTGTACTTTCAAAGAAAGCAATGCACTTGTTATTTCAAAATAGGTTTATTTGTTTTCCTCATATGATTACAGTCACTCGAGAGATAGGGACAGAAGGCTAGTATTTCTGAGCATCGAGTCCTTGACTCAACCTAGGTTTTTTGTCACAGTTTTTGTCACATATTGGATAGAAGCAGGCGTTACTTTGCGGAAGTCCATGATAGTGAAAGAACTTGAAGTTTAATTAGCTATATATTCCGTCACAGTAGTTAAATCTATGTGGTACAGTGTGTATGTATTGTGTATAAATATTTGTCATAGGCTGTTTTAAGTCATATTCGCGGTTCTACTTAGTATTTAATTTTTCCTAGTACGTAGTTATTACAAAACTTGTGTAGAGGCCGTGAAAATGTAAAGCGAGCGAGAAGTTTATATATTTTAGGTAGCGTTTTCATTTAAGCCGAGACGAGTGGGACAGAGTGAAGGACGTCTGGAGTAGACCAATTACTCTAGCGGCACGCTATGATGGCCGGTTTGACACATTACAATAGTGATGTGGAATGTCAATTTATTCTCGAACAAAAAACAATTAAGTTTTGTTTTTGTACCTGATTAAATAGGTTTAATAAAACAAAAATGTATATGTTTATTTAATTTATTTGAACGAACTGAATATTTGAACGAAAATGAATATACATACTTTATATGCACACAAGAAACATATGAATACAAAAGATACCAAAAAAGGTGCCACAAAAGGCCATAATTAATCAGATTCGTTCATACTACTATTTTCACTGTCGTCACTGCTATCATCACATACATTAATAATTATATGTTCGTTTTCTATAATATTATCTATTTTCACATCTCTTTCATAATCTTCCCTTATTAATTTAACAGTTCTATTCACAACCTTTTCCCAGTCTCCTTTAGTCACATGTTCACAAGCTTCTTCTAATAATTTTAGCATTTTTTTTGTGGTAAATGGGGGTTCTGTATTGTGTCTTGCAGCATATCCCTTAATTTGAGCCCACACCAACTCAATCGCATTATACTCACAATGGTAAGGCGGTAACCGTATAACTCTGTGCCCATGTTCTAATGCTATTTCGTCAATGACGTATCGGATCTTGGTTGGTTTGTTTTCTTTTAAAAGACGTACTAATTCCGCTTTTAACATATTCATGTTTGCATCTACGCCATTTTTACGAAGCCATGCGACGATATCAGCTTTCTTTTGGGATTGGGCAGGTGGCTTGTCAATTTGCATCGAGTGGTATGGGGCGTTGTCCATAATTATAATAGATGGTTCAGGGAGGCTACACAACATTGAGGTAAACCATTCAGTAAACTTTTCTCCATTCATGTCTTCATGATAGTCTCCAGTGGTTTTTGACGCAAAAGCCATGAGAGAACCTTCGACAAACCCGTTGATGGTTCCGGCGTGACAAATTATAAGTCGCGATCCTTTTCCTACAGGAACTTTGGAAGTAGATGCTGCTGTGTCATCGTTCCAAGAACGGCCTACAGTATGGTTAGCATTAAGCCATGTTTCATCCAAGAACACAACATTTTGCCAATTTTTGATTTCTTTCACTTGCCGTAAAAAAGTATACCTTGCCATCGCTATATCAAATCTTTCCATCAATATTTTGCGTTTGTTACATTTTTTGTATCGAAATCCAATGGTCTTCAAAATCTTCGTTAAAGAACTTTCCCCACCGAAGAATAATCCAGCTTCCTTCAGTGAATGCACCAACTTTTTTCTTGTTGGATACTCCTTCTGTAAATAGTAGCCGTAAACATGTCTTCGGATAGCATCGGCATCAAAGCTATCGATGCCTACGACTGGTTTTGCTCGTTTTCTCTTTTTTGGTGTGTGAAGTTTATTTTCTTCTGTGCCAGTCTCGCCATATTTTTTTTTAGTTATCCGTCTAACAGTTCGTTGTCCAATATTAAGCGCATCAGCTACGCGTTCAACCACTGACGTTATAGGTAAAATTGGCCCTCCATTTTGAGCTTCACGATCGAAATAGTTACGAAGGCGTATTACGAACTCACGTGTCTGACTATTTAGAACAGTTCTCTGCGTACGTTCGGTCATATCGACGAAATCCACAACAAAGGGCTTGAACAGAGTCCAAATTAACGAGCAAGGGTCAACAGTAATGCAGTATCAATATTTGAAATCCAAAGCCAGGTCAAAACTATATCACAATCGCATTGCACTGACAGTTTATACTTTTCGAAGCAACGTCAATTCGAAACTGCTTTGTTTTGCATTGAGCATTGACGCGAGTTTGCCGGAGGTAGTAGTTGTGCTAGCCAGCGATCCTATGTGACGATCGTATTAGATTCCATTTTTAAAAATTTATTGATATTTTTTTGCGATTTCAGAGGTTTGTCCACATAGTGAAAATTGTTCATATTCACAAGTACATTCACCCCTTAAATGGTGCAAACTGATTTTTCTACACTTGTATACATTTAAGAAATCAATTTAATAAATAAATTTTGAGTCCTAAACCTAAAACTACATTCGATAAAATTTATGAATCTCTGCACATCACTATCGTCAATAAAGTAATACAATTATTTCCTTCAAAGTCGTTATCAATTAATACGGAACTTCATGAGCGGACAAACGTCAAACCGGCCATCATAGCGTGCCGCTAGTTTAGGATTATTTATCGATCACGCGATAAAAAATTTGATAATATAGCAGATCGGATGTCAATAGAGGAATTATCGAAATGAGCTCGATGCAGATCGCATTGCTTTAGAAACGCATCAATGTGGAGATTACCTTAAAAATGCGTCAATGTGTGGATATTGGCGCATGTCGATGAACCCGAGGTGGCGGGCGAGCATTCCCGTGAGCAAAGCGGCGAGAAGCGCTGGTAGTGTGGTTAGTTCTTGGAGGATAAGCCCACTGGCCCAGGCGATCACAGCCACTATTGTTAATCGGGTCCATTGTCCATTCAACGCCCAGCTATCGCCCCATGCGCACCACAAGATTCCCCATGTCAGTGACCCTGTAATAAAGTTGAATTAACGTTACCTGTAATCTTTATAGGCTTACACAAAGTATGATGATAACGACGGCTCATACATGCGCTTCACAGTATGAACAGAGTGAACGATCTGAATGCCTTCAGCATTCGTTCATACGTAGGTACATCAAGTTACACCAATAAATAAATTTTGATACTATTTTTCGAAAATATGGGCATTAATTATAAAATCAAAAAACCCTCAACAAATTAAAATCGAACTCTAAAACCTAAGATAAAAGCAGATTAGCTTCAACCGACTGAACATATTTTCTTGACATTATGCTAAGCTAAGAACACTCTCGATTCATGAAAAAACTAGAAGTTTAATTCGCTATAATCCGCCACAGAAGGCAAATCTTTGTGGTACAGTGCGTATCTTGAACTCGATGCCCGCGATACCACGCATCAATCATCATCAATATGGCGGGCATCAAGTACAAGATACGCACTGTACCTACTGTACCTACTTCTAGTTTTTTCATTGTCATGGACTTCCGCAAAGTAACGCCTGCTTCTCTCCAATACTCTCGATTATGTTATCTTTCAAAACATACTTAGGTAATTAATTACAAAGTTTGGGAGCTATGATGCCACAAACAGATAGGTACACAGACACAAACGTTATACTTATCAGTAACATAAGGAGTTGAAAACGATATAGTCAACACATTCGGACATAATTTATCTCTAGAGTCAAGTAATTTCTTTTAAAAGTATTTACGGACGCTTGCACAAGGACATTTAAACAGATTTAGTTAAATTTTGTAATGCTGTCCCTTTTTGGCAAAAAATTATTTATTGTACACCAAGAAACATACATAAAAACAATTACAATAAAACTAAGCTGTTGTACAAGTGGCGGCCTTATCGCTTTAAAGCGATCCCTACCAGGAAACCATGCACCTAGTGAGATAGCTTCAAGGATGTACGTTACTTAAAAGGAAAATTATTAATTAGGTCTAATTTCTACAGTAATAACCTATTCCTAGCCAATATAAAATATCATACAAAATAATACCTACATACATATACATAAAATACATATACATATATAAATATAATATATATACTTATATATGCCACCGTAAGATTGTAAAAACCGTTAGATTATAATCTAACTCGCGAAATTGCAAACTGTCGAAAGGTTACAATTTAACGCATTATTTTTCGGTAGATTGTAATATGCTAAGTATATTAACTCGATAAAACCTAAGTGCCTGGCCGCAATTGAACGGTTCACAATCTTTCGACAGTATACAATTTCACGAGTTAGATTACAATCTAACGGTTTTTACAATCTTACTGTGACATATACAAATACTAGCAGACTTGCCTGCGACTTCGTTCGCGTGAAATAAGGTTTTTAAATTCCCGCGGGAACTCCCTAATTTTTCGGGATAATATTTAGCATAGGACACTCACAAATATTGTGGCTTTCTATTGGTGCCAGAATTTTCAAAATCGGTTTAGTAGATCCAGAGATTACCTCCTAAAACGTCACAAACTCTTATAAAGAGTTAAAGTTTGTGAGTTTGTGAATTGTAATCTCTGGATCTACTGAAACGATTTTGAGAATTCTGGTACCAATAGATCAGACTACAATGGTTCTGGTACCTAATTGTAGGTATAGGTGTCAGGTTATGATGATGAAAATATAGCGCATTTTTTTACTCACCTAGTAAAACTAATGTAACGTAATGTGCAACAGTCGGGACGCACGTAATGTACCACGATTTCTTCTTGACGATATCATCTTCTTTTGTAAGTTTGTCAAGGCTGAGTGTGGGCGTAGATTGTATTGATCTGTAATTTTATTTGGAAAATAGTTTGCAATTAATGAATTATAATTCCGACCTCATACATCACAAAAAATCTCACAAACTATCGTTCATTTTATCGTCCATGTCGCCTGCAAACGCGAATTTGGTTAATAAACTGTTGTCTTCGTTCATGAGAGTTTGATATATTATTAAAAGGCAAACTTTAGTAATTATCGTTCTTATAAAGATATGAGGAGCATGAATCTAATTTGAGTTGTTTGATTAAGCGATGTACTTACTCACGTTTTCGCTTCCTCCCGGTGTACGAGATAGACGCCTTTATCGATAGCTGTCACAGTCTGTTTATCTGAAATAAATCAGCCTGGATTTAATAGAAAGGCACTGTAAATAAAATTGAGCGTATCTCTAGATGCACGCTTTAATTGCCCACAATTCAGAGACTACAGTCACGGTCATGACGCAACACCGAGCGGTTTGTTATGAGTATCCTTATTATATATCTATTTAATGTGCATTGGCATTGAGTTTGCATTAATATAATGCTATACACCGATTTACAAGGCGTTTGTTATATATAAATATTTTTAGTAAAGTTTAAATTAGATTTTTAAAAAGAGCAAGTATTAAGCTCACGATTCGTAGCCAAGTCCTATGAATTTCAATATTTGGAGGATAAAATTATTTTAATTCAGGATTTCAGGGAAGTGTTCATTCGACACGTAAGCACGTATTACGAAAGCAGGAGTATAAATAAGAATGTATTGCTTTAATTAATAATCTGATACTTATGCACTTAACTAAAGTGATATCTGCATTTAAGTGATTCTTAAAGGATCCCTCTTAATAAGGGGATGCTTTATTCATAATTTTATATATTGTTATGTTGTTCTCATAACAGAAGTGTATGAAAAATAGTCCTTTTTACCTTAGTTTGTGTCGAATATAATTACAGTAAGCAGGAAATCTATTCGCAAGCCCATTAGAATGTTTGTTTCTAAGACAGATTCGCTTGGGGGCTTTTTATCCTACTATTTTACGGACTTCGATTTGATAAAATGAAACAGCGACGCTCATTGGCATTGCCTTCAATAAATCATCATGATATAACATTATGTCTTTTAGGTAGGCATTTTTGCCGCTTTCTATAGCATTCTGTTTTTCTCTTTTTTCTTGTCTTAGTCTTAGGAGGTACAATAAGTTGCGTCTGTAATTTAACGAGTGATATAATTTTGCAGGATATTACAGAAAATTTACATTATGACTATTCTATAAATAATCAGAGGCAAATTGATTCACCCGTACTCCAGAGACTAAAGACGCCGGCGTTTAATTTGACTGCTATGGTGTGTTTTGTGCAAACTAAATGGTATCAGAGGACATCGTCATTGACTTTAATGAAGGCTAATTTTTCGCTAGTTGCCAGAGAGAGCAGCTGCAAGCATTTTTAAACGGCTTTATTTGACTAACATTTAAGATTTGAATCGAGCTTGATAGATATGGAAATATTTATTCATTGAATAGAAGCAGGCGTTACTTTGCGGAAGTCCATGATAGTGAATGAACTAGAATTTTAATTCGCTATAATCCGCTACAGTAGACAAATCTGTGTGGTACAGTGACTGTCTTTCACCTGCAGCATGCGACACCCACCACCCAGCAATTCGCACAGGCACAACACCACACCACACAAATCCTCCAATTTGGAGGATTTGTGTTTATTCAATACTAGCTAATGCCCGCGACTTCGTCCGCGTGGATTTTACGTCTTTTCAAGTCCTGTGAGAACTGTTTTTTTCCCAGGATAAATATATATAACATATGAAACTGAATAAATGACCGTCAATTTGTTAATATATTTGAGGATCTCTTATTTATGGAGATTTTTTAACCCATTTTTTTCCGTACAATTTCTCTATTAAGTATTTTCTTTCATACAAACCTTGTCCTGACAATTATAAACACAATAAAAAAGAATAAGCCAAATAGGTGCAGCCGTTCTGGAGTGAACCGCTTACATACATTCAGCAATTGGTTTTTCTTATATATAAAATTCTCGTGTCACAATGATTATCATACCTACTCCTCCAAAAAGGCTTGACCGATTTTTATGAAATTTTATATGCGTATTCAGTAGGTCTGAGAATCGGCTACTATCTACTTTTCATACCCCTAAAACACCTCAATCCACGCGGACGGAGTCACGGGCATCAGCTAGTATTTATATAGAATTTACTATGCCTATAAAAAAATTATATTGCGTTAAAATTTTGCCTTTGGTGGATATCAATTTGTAGGTATACCTATTTACTAAGATGCTGACCTTATTTAATGATTGGCACTGTAATTATAATTATAGTCGGTATGCACTTTATAAAACGATGCACAATAAAGTGGGTTAAGTGGTTGATGTAAGTGACGATGGCATAAAAACCCATCACAACACAGAACTATACTTGTCTGTATTATAAACTAGCTGATGCCCGCGAGTTCGTTCGTGTGGATTGAGGATTTTTGTTTCCCATGGGAACTCTTTAATTTTACGGGATAAGAAGTACCCTATGCGTTATTCCAGACTACAATCTATGTCTGTGCCAAATTTCGTCCAGATTCGTTTAGCCGTTATGGCGTGATTGAGTAACAAACATCCATCTATCCATAAATACATACATCCATCCATCGATCCAAACTTTCGCATCATACTATATATATTTATAATATTAGTATAGAAGTATAGATTGCTTTTGTTCGCTGATTTAATAAGGATGCAGGCCAGTTTCTTACAGTCTGCTGAGCGAGTGCTGAAGCGGCAAATATTTTGCATCTAAGGCATCCAGAAGAGAAGATTTGAATACTTCACGTCTGCTGCAGAGTAGTTTTATTACGATTAGTCAGTGACGTTGATTCTTGCTTGAGTATAGTATTTTGAGGACTGGGTGCATTATGGCAGAGGCAAAGTGATGCGATCCTAGAACGTTGAAAGGATCTGGCTGAAATTTGGCACAGAGATAGATTATAGTCCTGAATAGCATATAGCCTAAATTTTATCTCGAAAAATTAAGGAGTTTCCGCGGGTACCAAAAAACCTCGATCCACGCAGACGAAGTCGCGGGCATTAGCTAGTATAGATATAATCGGTATATGTATGAAAGAAAAATTAAAAAGAGGTGTGATTGCGAGAATTGACTAGCGTTTTTTTGTTTTTGGTTTGTTGTATTCGTTCCTTAAAAATTACATAAAGTAGTCGAGATAACGTATGAAAATAGGTCACATGCTTTTAGCGTTAGAACAGTAAATATAAAAGATAACGTCGTCGTTGTTGCCACAACCTCGACGTCCACTGCTGAATAAAGGTGTCCTGCAAGGATATGAATGAGAGACTGGGATTCCAGCGGTTCCCAGCTCGCTTGAGATCATTCGTCCACCTAGTGAAAGATCGTCTATATATATACTTTGATAAAAAATAGATAATAAACAGAGCGATTAGAAGAATTTACGACGATATCCCTGACGCAGTGGTTTTACCTATAAGTGGGTTCCGGGTTTTATTTCTAGTAGGGGCAGTTTGGGAATTTATTATTTGTAACTTGTCTCTACGTCTGTTCTAGTGGGTATGTCACCGTAAGATTGTAAAAACCGTTAGATTATAATCTAACTCGCGAAATTCTAAACTGTCGAAAGATTACAATTTAATGCATTATTTTCCGGTAGATTGTAATCTGATAGGTATTTAAACCCGATAAAACCTAAGTAAGTAGTGCCCGGCCTGCGACCGGGCACTACTTGATTATTTATGTCGAATCCTAACCTAACCTACAAGAAAGAGACAAGAAAACGTAAATAAAATGAATATTTCAAAAATTGACACTCAGAACATTGAACAGTTTACAATCTTTCGACAGTTTAAAATTTCGCGAGTTAGATTATAATCTAACGGTTTTTACAATCTTACGGTGACAGGTACACTGAGAAGGGAAATCTATAAGTGTAGGACAGTGGGAGGCTCTGGTCGTTCCAAGTACCTACCTAAGTGGCAGATTTTACTCACTTTTGAGAACATTAGGATAACTTTTAAGTATGCAGGCTTCCTCAGATATTTACTTAATAATATGTAAGTAAACGTATGACAGACATATTTAACCCATATTCATTAGTCAAAGATATTGGATTATGATAGTAAATATACTTAGACTACGAATCGAGTTAGCCTACTATCATCTAACAGCATATTATGAGAATATGATCTTACATACTATCAAGCCCATCCCAGTCAAGGGCTTATATATAACCTGTTGTGGAATAAAGAAAATGATAAAAACACTTGAACATCAAGCAATACAGAAATTAAATCAATTTAATTTCAGTCGATGAAAATTAACACCGTATGCAATTGTAGTAATCAAAGCAGTAGCGTCATAATGATGAATAATGATAATAATTAATATGCGACCATTTACAAAGACGATTTATGGTATACGATCGAAACGATCTATTTTTAGATTGAAATAAAAAATGGTTCAATTGTTTAATAATTGTTTCGAACCGTTAGGAGTAGAATATTTTTGCCCTATATAACGCTTTTGTGGGTCTAGATTTGAGATATTCCAAAGCAAGAAAATACAATAATTATTTTGTGTCTTATTATATTGTTTTAAATGGGAGTCCTACTGCTACAGTTGTACCTATGTAGTAAATATTAAAGCATCTTTTCAAGAAAGTATGCCAGCAGCAGGTGACGTTTATCGGTTGAAAAAAGTATGATCCAAACTGGCCCTAGTACGAAACAAGAAACAATACTTTTGTCTATGTTTTCTTGGATTCAAATCATGGTTTGCGAACAAACGTACATATAGTTCAGGTTATCGGTAAGAATGGAATATTGTATTTTTACTTATCAGTTAAATGCATAAGATAGACGATGGATGGTGTACGTGAGAAACTATAGGTCATGGAAACTATAATGAATTAAAATAATGAAATTATTAAAAGCCTTGAATAAGAAGGTAGAAAATATTAACAACTGTTATATTATTACTCTTTTATAAGCAATAGTATTGAATTGGCTCATATTATAGTATAAGAGTTACTGAACCTTTAAAAAATACAGTGTATTTTGTGTATATTAATCCATAAAATCAATATAAATAATTTTCAGTCGATTTGGAGCCACAGTACGTTTTGCTACTCTACTAGCAGTTAATCGAAACCCACAGTTATGCGAAATAGCTGTTTTAGTGCGTGATGAAGATTCTAGGATTTATATAATTTAGCACAGACCACAACTCGTAAAGCACTTTAATTGTCCTATAAAAATCGGCTATTTATGAATGCCCGACTAAGGCTTAGCTGACGAATAAATTTGATGGTTTAACAGATGTGTTGTATGAGAATTCTATCACAAATTACTTATTCGTCAATTAAGGTATCAAGGTGATTATAAAATAGGCCACTTTCTTGCGTAAACTTGTTTTTGTCATGTATTGTCAGTGGTGTGGTTTCGCCCTTAATATCCATTTTTATTAAATGTGTCTACTTAAGAATGTGTAAAAAACTAGATTACGGTATGTGTAAGTTGAAACTTGAAACATAAGTAACATAGTAGTTCTGATTAAGCAACTTCGGCAAAAATGCAAGGCCGTTGCGCCGGTTTGATCATACTACTAGCAGATTTCTACGTTTTATAAATCCAGTTGAACTATTAGATATTCCAGAATGCAACCTACCTCTGTGTAAAATTCTTCCGATATTATTTCAGCAGTTCAACCGTGAAAAGTTACAAACAGACGATATATTATTGCCTTTCTCATTTATAATATATAAAAAAGTAAGTATTTCAAGCAAGTTCTTTAATGCAGGAGTGAATATTAATAATTAATTTTATAAGAGTTATTGGTTTTTAACACAAATCAACTATTTCACTTCGAAGAAAACTTTCACGTATCTATAATTGATCATTTAAATGAGCCGAAACTAAATAACATTGCTAATATTATAAGCCTATTACCAAAAAGAGTTCTCTCACTTAAGCACGAAAGGTGCGGTAGACAAATGCAGAAAATATGTGCTTTTACATAGCTTTGTTTCCCTATCAAAAATGCACCCATAATAGGCCATTTTACATATATACTAAATTTGAATGATTAATGAATGAAATTAAAATTAATTGTTATTTACACAATCTAAAAACGATAATAACACTAATTTAAAAAAAATTGTTTCTTAAAATTAAAATTATACTCACTGTCTTGCATGTCCTTATACAGTTAGTTCCAAGAGATAAAAACACTGAAGTAAATATTTAATTTTATTAATTTATAAGTGCGAAATTATTAGCAAATTTGACCACAGGAAATGAGAAAAATCATTGAAATGGCCACAAACGGCCCGTGCGCATGGTAAAGTATGTCGCACTGCGAAGCAGACACGTCACGAGCCGAATCAATAAATATTGTAATTGTCGTGTCGCTAAGGTTTTTAGCTGTCTTCAAGAAGACATTGAGTTTGCTCACCTACTGCATGACTGTGTGCTAAATTTTTTTTGCCATGCATTTCAATTACGAAGTGCTTACATCGGCACTCCGACGATATGACTCCGTAACGAGCATACTATTATTTGTCTTACTTTTACCTACTCAAATACTAGATTTTTCTATTTGATAATAACTGACTCGCTCCAAAAGTTTGTTCAAATATTTTCTTAGTTTCGAAAGGGCTAGAAAATAAACGTAAAGAAATAAATAAACAAAACATAATAATATAGCAAATATTGATTCTCTACTTGTAACTCTTTGAGTAAATTATTTTGGATTATTTTCCTATTTGCCTTTGAAGTTTGAACCCAATTACTTGATCAAAACAATATTTTTCACAGATCACAGATTTTCCTCAGTAATTATTCAGTCGATCTTCTGAAATCATTGGCGCATTGTACTGTAGTATATTTTGAGGTTTTCCATTAATCGTTCCATGATTTTAATTTAGCAAGAAACGCGGAATTCTAATTGAGTGCATGTTCTTATCAATTTGTTCCTACTAAAAAACTATCATTACAATTTTTTCGATAATTTTGATAAGATTTATAAAATTAAGTAGATGCGTATTTATCTTTATTGGTGCTCCAATTTATTGGTAGACATAAATAAGATAGTAAAATTGATAATATTTTTTTTTTTGCATCACGAGCTAAAATTCGTGATAGAAGTTTGTGCTAGACTGTATTATGAACTCATTCGATAATCGCTTAGGAGGTACCTCACCGATGAAAAATATAATGACCGCTATTTCGTGAGTCGATTTATTGCAATTTTGAAGGAATTCTATGCTTGCATATAACTTTTTCCAAGTAAAATCAATTTCTGTCAATGACGTTTCGTTGCACAAAATGTATGAATACGAAGGTAAGGTTTTAATGCAACTATATTATTTTTCATTATTATTTACATTAAACTAATAATTATGTGTCATTTTCAATAGTTAAGGAGTTACTACCACCGCTTAAAGCAGTATTGTTTCAAACTAACGGTTGAATGTCACGTACTTTGACGTCCTTAAAATAATGATTATAACACTACAACATAAACGTCAACAATATTAAAATAATACGGCTTTAAGCAATGGTAGCATGCCTCGTGTCAGAGTTTTGATCTATACCTTTGATCATAAAAATGACGATTTTTGTACGTTTATATCTAAATAACCATTTGAGGTGTGCTTATGAAATTTGGAGCACATATGTATCTCACGGGTCTCAATATATGCGCCAAATTTGACATGTTTATGTGAAATAGTTTTTGAGTTATGAGGGGGTCAAAAGTGGCTCCAAATGGTTCGTGTAATATTACACACGGTGCTGCTCGCCAGTTTTTTTGAACTTTGGCTGGACACGCTTCCGCGTGTCTTCATTATAAAAGTACACAAAAAAGACTATTATAGTTTTTACAGCCTATAGATGTTCGTGGCCGACTGAGAGTTTTGAGCGTCGTATTGCTTTCAATTTGGTAGCCAAAATGTTGGTACTTGATTTCTTAGACAGTTTAAATGGTAAATATTTTGTAAAAATGTATCTATACTAATATTATGAATGCGAAAGTTTGGATGGATGGATGTATGTATGTTTGTTACTCAATCACGCCCCAACGGCTGAACGGATCTGGCTGAAATTTGGCACAGAGATAGATTATAGTCTTAAATAATACATAGGCTACTTTTTATCCCGGAAAATTAAAGAGTTCCCGCGGGAACCAAAAAACCTCAATTCACGCGGACGAAGTCGCGGGCATTAGCTAGTTGTATATATTATTTAATTGCTTACTTTTTACACCAGCAACAAAACTAACAAAATAACGTACCTACTAGCACGAAACGGGGCCTGTCACCGTAGTCTTTTTTACACTGTGAATTGGCAAAGGTCTAATAAGCAGATCAAATGCAGATAAGTTTGATAATGTATTGTACAAAAAGCTAAATTCTTAGATACTTGTATTGCAACTAGACACTAGCATTGCAGCTTCCACCCTTATCTGAGACAATTAACTAATATATGTAGATATCCAAATAAATCCGGGAGCGCGGCGCGGCGTTTACCACTGCGACATCACCGTGTTATATTTTATTTCATCTTACTTAAAGTAAGTCACCTGATATTTTGGACTATTATACGTATAGTTTAGACTTACACATAAAGAAGAATAATATAAGTGTTTACTCACTGAGCAAGAATAGTAGCGCATTGACAAGCAAAATATCCATTTCTAGTTAGAGGTTTTGTAACAACGTATGTCTTTGATTCTCAGTGAAAAGATCATGAATAGAGCGTAAAATGTGTCCCTCACGACAAAAATTAAAACTCTACATATTATTCGTCGTCTTGTCATAGTTATATTATATTATGGTTGAGCATACTCTAAATACTCCTGGAAAATATGGAAAAGCGTACATTCGTCTCACCGTATCTTTTCCGAACAATATAAAGAACGAATAAAACATTATGGATCGTCTCCTAACAATATCTAAGTTTTATTCAAAGAACACTTTCGAAGTAAATAGAGCGTAAAATACGGTGCTCTTAACTTACATATTATTATAAAAAAGTAAAGTATGAAACTCTACCGATCCGTTTAAATGAAAACGAGTATAATTTTAATGTTTTTATTGCGCATCTATGTATTGGAAAGAGTCGAGTGTACTGTTTGTTCTGACGATGTTGGTGGATCCTGGCAGAGAAGTTACTCGTGGCCGGTTGATTTCTGAAACAAAAAAAATTATAATTATTAAATTGCCAAATTTTCCCGTGACTTCATCCAGGTGGGTTTCAGGTTTTGAGGAGCGAAAACCGACAGGACCGGACCGGACAGGGACCGGAGAGGACAAATCGTCTGCGCGAAACATCCACGCCAAAGAGGAAGTTTTGTGCATATAATTTAATTTAAATAAAAGAAGGAAGATTGACTATGCAGTTTAACACTAGCTTGGATCTTCCTAGTAATGGTTGGGAACAAGAAGGGAGATTTTTAGGAACCTCAAATTCCAAAGCATTGGTGATAATTAATAAATAAGGAATATTTAATAATAATTTAGGGATTTCATTGTTCTGAATGTTCAACGTACAGTCTCCAGTTGTCCTTTTGCACGTTGAATTCGGAAATTTTACCGGTAGAAATTATAAACCCCTTACAACACACTAAATAAACAACACAGTACTTTTACGAATCCCGATCTCATAGCCACTGAAAGATTTGGTGATACAACTTAGCATTTAATCATCTCACAGATAAAAACGAGTTACAACCAAGTTGTAATTAAATGACTACTCTCATTTTGTGACACTATTTTATCCATACATTACACAAATATTACGTATAAGTTTACGGATGACACGTCGTGCAGTTTCAGCAGCAATAGCATATTTTCAGAATTTTCAGTGTTAAAAGATAAAAGGTTTCATTTGCAGTCAAACTACAGGATAAGCTTGTGTAGAACGCGTGCTGCATACATATTAGCGTATGCTACGTGCTACATGCTACATACGCATTAGCTAAAGCTATTAATATTTTTTATACAAAGAACTGTTTGTAGGGTTATGTCAACGGTAGGCTAGGTACATAATATGTCAAGCTAATATCATAGCTTCTAATCATCTGCGTGGATTTAGGTTTTTTGGATCCCGCGGGAACTCTTGGATTTTTCGGGATGAGAAGTAGCCTATGTGCTATTCCAGACTATAACCTATCTCTGTGCCATATCTCATCCAGAATCGGTCCATCCATCATGGATGGATGCATGGATCCATCCATACATCCATCCAAACTTTCGCATTTATAATATCAGTACAGATAGTATAGTTTAGATTTTAATAGAAAACTGACCTTCTGGTGATATCCTTGTGTCACGAGAAAGGAGGACAGGTCCCAATACTGTGGTCAGTACTGAGCCCAACGTAGTTGTTATCAGTATAGCTATAACGATAATATTCGAGTGTTGCTTCGCTATCCACTCATCTTGAGCTGTTGAACCTTCTGTCCACAAAGAATCTACGGCTACTCGTACAAGCACCGCCTGAAAATACAGTGGATTTTAATATATAGGCTGAGAAAAAAGAGTAAAAAAACCATAACATAAAGTTTAAGAAACTACGCTTACTTCAGTTCAATACTATGAATACAGTAAGTAGAATCCTATCAAAAACATAACATGTACAGAATTGCAAGTCTCGCAATGCAGTTCATATACTGCAAATCTAGCCAACAACTTTATCATAAATTGTTACCTAATTTAGTTAACTTACAACATTTTATAGTGACCGTATCATTATTAGACATCTTTATTTCTTTAATAAATAGAATGACTTGGCCATCGCACGCAAACATAATCACGCAGGTTTCTA
This sequence comes from Erebia palarica, assembly GCA_964035005.1. Lineage (NCBI taxonomy): Eukaryota > Metazoa > Arthropoda > Insecta > Lepidoptera > Nymphalidae > Erebia > Erebia palarica. The sequence continues at coordinate 27,035,067 of OZ035985.1, read as the reverse complement.
ATGAAACCTTAATATTATCAAAGTCAATACACTAGTAGTAACGAATACAAAGATTTTTTTTAGTTCTGTAAAAGTAGGTAGGTAGTTCTGTAAACAGTAATATTTTCTTTTGCTCCATTATATTTGTGTTTGTCGAGGTATTATATCCTTACGTGTAACCGCAGAATACATAATAGTACTGGTTTAACGATCATTCTTGTATTTAACCTATTTAAGAACCAAGGATGTGCAATTGCAAGGATGTATTGCCGAGATAAGAATTTTATGGCTAACTAATAAGTCTACTACCACATTTAGACACAAGTAAGTAGTGAGGGTAGGTTAATAATATTTTCTGGGTTCCTTATTTAAAGCGTACCAACGGGACTCTATTAATAAGCTTCCGCTGTCCGTCTGTCTGTCAGCGGGCTGTATCTCATGAACCGTAATAGTAGTGGAGTGCCTGGGGCTTTTAACTTCGGACTTTGGTTACAGTGTATGAATTTAGATGGTCGAGGGGGGTTGTGTTTTTTAAACTATAAATTTAACCCAAAAAATTATAACTCGAAAACTACCAAAAATCGCTGAACATACATGGGGTGTTTTCTGATAGGTCTAGGTACGAGGAATCTAAATTTTTCCTTTGGACGTCACTATTTGTGCCACTCTATATATTGCTGCTACAAAAAACAAAATATAGTACAAATTAAATTATTTTTAAAGATAGATAGGGCTCATTAGGTATGACTTCCCCTCGTTTTTGGTGTAGGTAAGAAGTTCATATTATGGAGGTAAGGAGATCATCTGTGTATATGATGTGTCCGTCGAAATGCATTAAATTGGGGGCGTCATATTAGCATCAGGGTAGAGCGCTAAGTTATGGCGTGATTTTCAAAATCCGCATAAAGTAGGAAACAATATCATATTTTAACGACTACTTATAATAATTCTTTATTTACTACATTATTTTGTACAACGTAAGTTGTTGAAATTTTCATTATCTACTTTAGTCGACAATCATATTAATTTTTTTAACTCGGCATACTTCAGTTCATCAGTATATACAATTATTCCCTAACATACATTCATACCCTTTGTCTACACCAGTGCCATTGTGGGAGTTTTTTGAACTGTTATTTATAGCAACCACTGGACACTTTTTCAACTTTTCTCCCATAAAGATGATTCTCCTTACCTCTACCCTCCATACTTCATATGTAGCAAATTACTTCAATAGTACCTAATAAAAATGACGCTGAAGTTTCCTGATAATAATAAAAAATACGAAAAATGGACCTAATTTTCTTAAACTTACAACGTGGTAAATGGAGTTTATAGTTTAAGCAACAACTAAGAACGTTGTCTACGTATCTATTAATAAATCTTAAAGTTATTTTAAGTTGCAAACTTTTACTTCTACTTTAAAAGTTCAAAACATCTGCAGTGTTATTAAAGGAACAGATGTTACTATTAAACTTATTTGAACTTGTCTGATATCTAGTTTTCTTCTTTTAATATTTTTTTTCTATCCGCGACTGAATGAATCGAAAATTACGGATTTAATAGCCAGTTAAACTGTTGATGAATAAATACCCCGAAAAAAGGTTCAACATCTTATAGGTAGAGTCGAAGTGGTGGTAGCTTGGTGGAGGAGTTTAAGATGTAAATTGCTCTTTTGCTTCACTACAAAATAAAAATTCAGTAATTAGAGAACCAAAGTGCAGAATAAAGAGATCCTGAATATAGGATTTCACCAATTGGTAGAATGATTTATTTCATAGAACTAATAACATAACCAGGAATATTAGGCTAAAGGACCATGGGGGATTTTGTATAGACCCCATAAGGCCTAGCAGTTGGATGACCAGTAAACTCGTAATCTACTTTGTGGTACATCTATGTATCTTTTACTTAACTTCTATAGGTGTACCTTCACACTACACATGCAGAACAACTAAGCAAGTATTTGCTCAGACTGTAATCGTGCAGTGTACGAGTAGATTCAACATCTCCGAGGATGCTCGATGATTGCTTTGTAAGCATGTATCGAAACCGGCGTAGGTCGTATCCATTAATAAATATTCTATGAACGAAACATTTAAAAGAAAGGGCGCGCATTAAGCTCTAACGATAAAGTCACTTAAATATTTCATAAGTAGCACTGGACTAGTAGCGGACTTTGATGACTTGGAATGGACTAAAATTATTAATCGTGTTACCATCGCGTGTTTCAAATAGTAACAACAATAATAACAGTCAATTTTTAAACTTCCTATTTCTTCGGTACAAACCTATTAACCTGCGGATGAGAATGCTCAATTGTTACATCTAGCCAATAGTTTTTGTATGGTTGTGAGACTTCGACAGTCAAAGAAAATACTCACAAAAAACTAGAGGCCTTCGAGATGCTGTGAATAAGTTGGGTCCAAAAACTAAGAAACGACGAAGTCCTACGACGCACCGATAGAGAGACTTAATTTTGACCATCAAACGCAAAAAGTTCAGTTCAGACAAGACATGTTCTCAGACATAATTGGTATCGCCCTCTTTAAACCATCATGGCAAAATTAAGGGAAAGAGGAGCATTGGTAGAAGAAGAAAGTCGTGGCTTGGAAATGACTGCGATCTCACCTGATGGTAAGTTATGATGTAGTCTAAGATGGTAGCGGGTTAACCTGTTACGGGCATGGCAGTTACATAAAACCATATCCCTATTCGGTTTCTACACGGCAACGTCCAGTACGTTGCCGTGTAGAAACCGAATAGGGATCAATGCTCAATCGCTCAATCGCTTGGCGATACGTCAATCGCTTGGCGATACGTTTGTGCCGGTAGGGTGTTAACTAGCCACGGCCGAAGCCTCCCACCAGGCCGGACCAGGAAAAATTCTGAAATTATAAATTCCCAAATTGACCCCGCTGGGGATCGAACCCGGGACCTCCGCACGTTAAGACAACAGCGCTACACACTGCGCCATGGAGGTCGTCAAAACATTTGGGAGTGGACCTAGATAGCCAACGTAGCACAACTTTTCCGTTTGGCGAAGGATAAAATATTATATGAAGAGATGACAGCCAATCCTCAGTAGTGGAGAAGCACGAGAAGAAGTAGAATTTCTTAGACTTGCTGACCACTGGACTAATACCACTAATACTACAACTGTACTGTTATTTATTCTGTGCTAATATGTCCATTTTATGTCGACAGTAAAATGGAGAGATTTATAGAAACAGGCAGCTACAATCGTTAATTAATTAATTAATAATGTATTAAATACGTTCAGAAGTAATTATGTTAAACATACATCACTGCAACTTCCCCGCCATATCATACAAATTTAAGCGCAATGTAATGATGAACATCGAATAAGAGTACATATGTATTTTGCAGTTACAAAATTTGATTCACAAAATAACTAATAATTAGTAGGTATTAATGAAAAAATTGAAGAACTGAATAAAACATAAATGACACAAAATTTAGCGGAAAATCGCTGTAAATGTTAATAATATTGCAAATGATACAGAGTTCATTAGCATTAACTTAGCTAATCTTGACGACTCTCTTATTACTCTCCATGCAACGCGCGGTCGGCTAAGTCAGCGGTCGATTACTGTCAAACAAAACATAGGGCTGAAGAGTGTCTTGATTGTACAGCGAAAAGTTATTTTTTTGGTATTTTTTGGAATTAAATTTGAAGTTGGCTACCTAGACCAAAAGTTATTCAATATTATCTGTAGTATAGTTTTCCTCTGAAGTAGGAATAGGTATTTTTAAATTAACCCTGCATATCAAGTTCTTGACAGTATCATCCTTTTTGATTTTGATTAAAAAGCAGAGAAGATACCATATTAATTTATTGTCGTTGAAGTACAAAAATAACTGATAACTCATGGTCATCGGACATGAAGAAATTTATAAATATCGTGTCCCGAAAACTGAGCTACGTCTCAGGTGACCCAAGAGCTAGCGGTTATTTAGCCCAACCACTTAGCCTTGCCATTCAACGAGGTAATAGTGCCAGCGTTTGGGCACCATGCCCTTTATTAACGATCTCTTGGACTTCGCGGTATTTTTGTAAATATAATAAGTAGTAGTTTTTTATTTATCTCTCTATAATTATTTGTTTGGCCTATCCTTGAATAAATAATTTATTATAAAAGCTTTGCGATTACTGTTTACGATATGATGGTAAAGATATTATGCACTCTGGGCTAAACTTTTCATTTCTGAAGATATGGTTTACAAATTACAATCAAATGACGTCGAATTAATAACATAATGGCAGTGCGCCAGGCCAAGTTCCGCACGCAGTATGTACTCGTATCTTTAATCGAAACATTTCACACTGTTTTGGTCCCCCTCATAAAATTGGTCCGCGTCACATAACGAATATAAGCTCATATATATATGATGACAATCTATAAGTATCAAGTATCTAAGTTAAAAGGTATTTGAGATATAGAGGTTTAAAAATTAAATAAAACGGGACCTGCTCACTCACTCATCAAAATTGTGAAGCACTATGTACGTAGAAAGTTAAAATTTCGTAGGATATAATAATGGGTTTCAGTGTGTAAATAAACGAAAAATCGAAAAAGGTCCTAAAGTTGAACTACACTCAGGTTCAGTTAATAAGCTACGTAACGCAGCCAGCGTTCTGGACACATTGTCTCATTGCAGCGGTTTGGATGATATTTTTAATTAATATTTTAATGTATTTCATAGTTTTAATTTGATATTTTTACGTATTTATAATAAATTAGTATGCTTTGACTATGTTTATTTCTTGAAACTCATTTCCTGTTTTCTGTTCTGTGTAATTATAAAGTAGCAAATTAAATCAATCACCTGTATGGTCCAGGACTATGCAAAAGCTACTTCGTTGTTCATAAAAGTACGAGTATTCAGAGCTATACTGCATCGTTTATTTATCAAAGTCGGTGCACTATCCGATTGTTGCTACGCACGGAAAAAGAATAGGTAGACAGGCGGGGATGATTCGGTAGAGTATTTTGTCTTTATACAAAAATAAATGGTCTCTCAAGCGTGCGATTGTTGCTAGTAGGTTAAGAAACTACCTGTTAAATAATTTATATCTGAAGAATGAAGCTACGAAGTATAATCAAAATCGATGCACTATTTAGACAGATAATATGGAATTTTAAAAATTTACGGAAAGGGGTCATCTTTGGCGGGTCCCAAGCATTGGGGATATAGAATCTATTGAATGAAAAAAAAAATTTTGACTTTAAATACTTGGAAAAAATAAGTGAGGACCCAGGAAAAACACTATAAAGTGAAATGATATGGCCAACATATATAAAGGCAACATTTTTTACGCCTTTATATAATCTGGATTCAAAATATCGCTAAGCCAACAAAATCCTAGCAAAGAACTTGGTCATAATTTAGATCTCGGTACTTTAATTGCCAATATTTTTATAGGAAATTGGTCATATATTAATTTCACATTATCATATTTTTCCTGGGACTTATCTATACTGCATTTGATATGACTTATTTTGATAATATGAATTATTTGGTTTTTTTCCGCATAATACATTTTGTATTTAGATATGTACCGTACCCGGTTTACGATCCGCATCATTGATTGTGATCCAGATTGATCAGTGTAATGTCATTGGATTGACCATGAATCTATAACTATATCTATCTAACTGTATATATATGTCTATATATAGGTCCGTGGAATCCATTGCGTACACGATCAGTCTGGTTCGCGATCATTGATGTGGATCGTGGAACCCATATTCATCACCCAGACAAGTCGACAAGGCTTCAACGAGTAAGCGCACAATCCACGTTAAGTTTTTTTTTTGTATTTTTTTTTATCTATACTCTACGCTTATATTATAAACTATCTGAAAATGAAAAAAATGAAAATGAAATCTATACTAATATTATAGATAATATGATAGATGGATGGAGGTATATAGATCTGGATGAAATATGGCACAGAGATCGAAGTCTGTATTAACACAAGCTACTTTTTATCTCGGAAAATTAAAAAGTTCCCGCTGAAACCAAAATACCTCGATCTACGCAGACGGACGCGGGCATCAGTTAGTGATTGAACAAAAATTTAATTAAATCTCAAAATAACAATTATGGTAATACGCTTAAATGCACGTTCAGTCACTAGTACTAGTCAATGCAGCCGTAACTTCGTCACTGTGACGACATTCAGCGCAGCTACCCTCGCGTTGTGTGTTTCAGACTTTAGTACAACAAACTTACCTCAACTATGGCCTTAGGTGTCCATGTGATAGCAACGAAGATACTCTCTTTAAAAGTTAATTCATTAATCAGAGCAACCAAGAACGCTGTCAACATTCGAATGAAAAGTGCAGAAAATATGCAAGCCACAATCAGCCCGAAATCCCGCGTGGTGATTTCTGACACCTGCCAAAGTAAAGGTTTTTTTACACATACAAATATTACCGACAAATAGTGGGAAACACCAATATCAAAGTAGATTTGAGATTTGAAATTGGATTCCGGAATGCCTGATCCAACAAATTTACCTCTAGGCACTGAGAGTTTCAAGATAACCGTAAAATCCGACGTGCATTTACGTACCTAAATTAAGGAATTACCTGCTCGATGTATTCTATGGTTAATATTAAAAACTGTGAGCTTTAGCTAATGTTAATTCACAATATTTTACAAAGTTGATATATATGTAGCAACACGGAGAGCTTTTACTAAGCTCATTCCGACCAGTAGTAGATTAATTTGATTCTATTGAAAAGAACGCTATAGTATGTTTATTTATATAACAAAAGTTTTAATTTTATTCTTATACCTTAAGGTAACGTTTTGTTTGAATTAAATGAATAACGTTGTTTGTTGCGTGGATATCATGCTTTGTACGTATTCCAAGAAATAAAAATACGCCTTAATATGAAATTACAATAGGCATGATGACAGTATCCAAGAATCAATGAAATTATGAATTTATGTAATGAAATAGGATTCATGGATTATAAAAAACTTATTTATTTTTCTATTTCGAGTGAGATTGTTATTTATTTTGATAAAATAAAACTATAAAATACAGCAATCCACCATATTGTATAAAACACCACTGAAGCGAATGACGTCACAATTTATTTCGAGCTTTGACAATCGGCAAACAATCTCTATAAGTACAGGTGTTTTAAATGTTTATCAAGTATTTTTGTATGTTTTTTTGTTTCCTTAAGATCATTTCCATAATCTAGCTTTGTTTTACCGAATCCAAAATCAAGAAATTAAAAATCGTTAGCCACGGATCAAGGATTTACCAAAGCTACTAGCTCTAATTTGCCCAGGATTGATTTGTTGATGTTGGTTGAGTATCTTACATCAAACAAAGACATTTGTTTAGCAGAATTTCGCAACGTCAAAACTTCCATGTAAGTACAATAATAACATAATAATATATAGGTCCTAAACCCATAAAATCTGCTATTTTATATATTAAGCACTTCATGGTACTTAGTTATTAGAGGTTATGTTAATTAAATGTTGTTTTTTAAAACTATACCGTATAACTTAATATGAGCGGTGATTGCCTAGTAAATATGACGTCTGCCTCCTATTCGGTGCATGTGGGGTTCGATTCTTGGCACGCATCTAACTTTTTGCAGTTATTTGTGCTATGAGCAAAACATCATCACTACATAGTATAAAACAAAGTCGTTTCCCGCTGTCTGTCCCTATGTATACTTAGATCTTTAAAACTACGCATCGGATTTTGATGCGGTTTTTTTAATAGATAGAATGATTCAAGAGGAAGATTTATATGGACTTTTTATCCCGGAAAATTAAGGAGTTCCTGCGGGAATGTCGCGGGCATCAGCTAGTATTAGAATAAAGCAAAAACTTACGTCAAGTGATCTTCGCAGAAATAAATAGCAGAATTTAGATAAATAACTTGTTTGGAGTTAATTTTGATGTGCTATCACACTGGGGGACTGCACACGACTTACACTTTAGAATTCATATTATTCACACAAAATATCTAAATTGTTGTACGAAGACTTATTGTTTACTGCACGCAGTACATTAGAGTACATTGGTAAAAACAGTAGTGACGTCACAAACGACGCCATGACACCCGCGAGCGTTTTGGCGTGATTTTTAAAATTTAAATTTCAAATGCCAATTTTATCTACTAAACCTTATTTTTCTGCTGAAATAAGATATTTTTTCGATATAGTAGATACTTCCGAACATAATCTGACCATTTTTCAAAATCAGTCATCATGCCTATTCGAATGTTAAATATTTCGAGCCAAAAGTTCCAGTAAGTTATGTTATCAATACACTTATAGTTAGTCTAATATATCGAAGAATTTATATTTGTAGGTACATAATGTGTTTCATACCTAAAGACAGGACAATGTGTCTATGACATACTCGTATGCCAATGCCTTATCTCTATTGCAGTGTTTACTCGATGGCACTACGTAAATCAATTTTGGTGATACTGTCGTATGCAGTATGCACCTACTGGTACTGTCGAAATAATTCTATTGCGTATCATGTAATATGAGTACATATAAATTATTTATGTGTATACAGAGACGGGTATTCATAAATGATTACTAGCTGATGTCCGCGACTCCGTCCGCGGGGATTGAGGTTTTTAAGGGGTATTAAAAATAGATAGTAGCCGATTCTCAGATCTACTGAACATGCATATAAAATTTCATAAAAATCGGTCAAGCCGTTTCGGAGGAGAATGGTAACCAACATTGGGACACGAGAATTTTATATATAAGATATTGGTAAAAATTCATAAAAATGCAACCTGCTGACCAGCTGACCAGCTTTATAGTTAAAATTAAATTATGAATTTATTGCTATACTAGCTGATGCCCGTGACTTCATTCGCGTGGTATAAGGTTTTTTAATTCCAACGGGAACTCCTTAATTTTTATGGGATAAAAAGCCTATGTCAATCCGTTGCTCTGTTACGGCGTGATTTAAGGAAAAACCAACAAACACATTTTCGCATTAATTATTATATTAATACTAACTGATGCCCGCGACTACGTCCGCGTGGATTGAGGTTTCGTGATTCTTGCGGGAACTCCTCAGCTTTCCGGGATAAATAGTCTACGTGTTATTCCAGACTATGATCTATCTCTGTGCCAAATTTCATCCAGATCCGTTCAGCCGTTCGGGCGTGATTGAGTAACAAATATCCAAACATCCATCCAAACTTTCGCATTAATAATATTTATTTGATGATTTAATCTTGGCTTCAAAAAACTTTCTTTGTTGTCTACTAGGTAGCTTAAAAAAAGATAAAATAATTTGCTGGTATTGCTAACCACTGGAAGTCGCGTCAGCATTATTTATAATGTACTTCGTGAACATGCTCTATACTCTACGGGCCATAGATTTTTGAGTGTAGGTATATTGTACTATTTTTGAAGTAACTATTAATATATTAAGAGTCACATTGATTCACCACAGACAATATAGAGTTCTCTACATTGCCTGACCAAAAAGTTGCAACTTTATCAAGCTATCCAACTAGGACCACAATGCAAATAGCAAATTGCAATTTTCTTGCATAGTTTCTAAATTATCCACATAAGCGGTCAAATATAACCTACAATAATAATAAACAGATTACTCTCCATAACAGAATCTCCATGAATCCAAAGTTCAACCTATTTCAAGTTATGTTAATACAAGCATATTCAGATGCTAACGCACTACTGCTACTACTAGATTTTGTTTAAATTAATGTATTTAGCTGTTAGTATTTAAGTTTATTATTATTTTGCACCACCTCTTACTGTCCTCTTCTTCATTTTCTCCCTAGCGTTAAGGTTGTCTGGAAGACATCGCTACGTAGTGATAAGACCGGCTTATTGTATCTACGTTTAAATTTTTTTCCTTGTTTGTAACATGTTTATTTTGTGTATTTGTGGTGTACAATAAAGTATATACATTCATACATAAATGCTATTACAATGACAGTTACAATTCTATCCTTTTCTCTCAAGTGAAAAGAAATTATAAGCGGAATAGAGATAAATCTATTTTTATTATCCTGAAAGCATCTGGATTGGGTTACAGCTAAGTACCTAAAGTACAAATATTATTCTGTACTATTACCTGCAAAAAATACCCACTAAGGGTAAAGAGCATAGGTTCGAAGATCCTCCACAGCAGCTTGAACACCTCTGCGACGGGGTTATTGTTAATAGGCCAGTCTCGCCGCGCCCAACATGTCCCGGCTGCGCTTGCGCACACCATTATGGCTACACCGGCTGCAACAAAACATATTTACTCTTTTAACTCAGCGTTGGCAGACCTTTCACTAGGTGGACGGACAACATCAAGCTAGTCGCAGACACAAGTTCTAGGAGGTGCAAAATTGCGTTGTGCGTAAGGCCCTACAAGAGTCTTAATAATTGGTTGACGACGACGAGAGCACAGAAAATTTAAAAATATTTTAGTACCATCTGCGCGTCAATTAACGAGGAGCGTTTCTAATGGTTTACAGTTAATAATTGCTCCCACGGATTGAGATTGAACTAAATTAAAACGTTTAACCCTTCGATAGAGTTCATTTCCCTCTCGAGCACTATAATTGCTCTCTACTTATATAGTAAATAAAGGGTGACATAATTAATATTGGCTTTATTGTTTTCCTTTAATGAAAGGTACCCCCCCAACTGCCGCGGACAATTCAAACTCAGCAGTTACTAGAAACTAAATTATGAAAGGAATTTCTCGAATCAGTCGGATGAAACTCGCGAACGTAATATAATATTAGTATTGTTAATTGGCTCTAATTGGAGCGAAGGTTGATGAATTCGTATCTCATGAAGAAGCACTCTGCACTTGTTCCCATTCTCTCTATTATCTCTATAGATATTGAGGTCGCAAAATAATTATTAGTGTGTGAATTCTTCAGTAAACGTCTTAAACAGAATTCTTGGTTCTTTAAATATGGACTTAGGTTAAATTCTTCTCTTTTGCTTTCACTTATTGGCTTAGTCACTTACTTACCACCAGTTGGAGTGCAAAGTTAATTTGTCATTTATATAAACTAATATTATAACTACGCAAGTTTAAATGGATGGATGGATGTTTGTTACTCAATCACACCAGAACGGCCGAACGGATCTGGACGAAATTTGGCACATAGATAGATTATAGCCTGAAATAACACATAGGCTACTTTTATCTTGGAAAATTAAAGAATTCCCGCGGGAAACAAAAAAACTAAATCCACACGGACGAAATCGCGGGTATCACAGGTAGTCGAATAATAATAGTATCACAATAATCAAGGAAATTGACACAAAAACTATCGATATTGATATATCTTATAAATCGCCTCTAGAAGTCTGAACACGTATGGTACTCGTACGTACCTACAATGGATACCTGGATTTACCAAAGAGACGCAAATTAGATTTTTTATATGCTACGTTCAAAAGTAATAGGATTCATGTCTATGATATCAGGCTATCATCATTATTCAGAAGGGTGTACCTACTTAAATACAGGTGTATTCAAGCTTTTGGTTATGACAAAGTTTAGTTTTGAGTAGGTGCCTTGTTTGTGTAAAGTATAATACAGCGTGCAGTTTGAAGCAATTTTTACAGAAACCGCACTTTCTTGCAAGTATTATAGTTCGGCTTCGAAATTATCATGTCTTTTCGTATAACTTTATATAGGTACACAGGGGGAACACATTTGCCAGATGCTAAATTCAGAGTTTATTCTTTATAATGTAAAGTTATTTGAAATGAGTACATAATATAAATAAGTAAATAATTTCTATCAAAAAAGAGGTTGGCGTACCTACTAAGGACACGTGGATAAACGCATGAAAAAATACAAACTAAAATAGATATTATTATCTACTAGTACTTGTCTACCTCACCAGAAAGATGGATTTTATTTTCTGTGATCAATCTACATGTGAATATAATAATTACGTACTACGCACTAAACGGATAACATCAAACCTCTTAAAAATTGTAGTCGATTAAATATTATATTAGAGTAAGTAGGTATATTAAGTCTATGGTGTAATCTCAGGGAGCCCCTTGACAGCGGTTCCTGTTAAATCGATTTCTATAGTTCCTACAATATATCTAATATCTATATATTGATGGACGTTTATGATTTGAGACGACGACGCAGACCATCTCATACTTATATTATATTGCTGTAACCTTCCCAAAATTGCGTCCTAGGAATACCCGTTTATATACTGAACACGTATTCGATACCTTCAGCGGACGCTTGGAATCTATATTGAAGAGGCAAATTAGGTTTTTGTTCGTTACCCCCAACATGTCAATAATAGTCTTCAGAGAGTAACAAAGTATACCGATTACCATAACGAGATTTTGGTTAACACAAACTTTTACTTTACTAGTGATTCGTAAGTAAATCGGTTTTTCAGTTTTCTTGTTTGTGTACGCTTTATACGCAAATTTTCCTATAAATTGTAGAAAATATTATGATGACGCGTTTGTTCATAAATATTTTATGAACCGTGAATATCAGCATTTAGGATATTTATTTATATTTATCTGTGCACATTTAGGTATATGTACTGTTAGATACAATTTTAATAAATGGCATATAAAATCCATACTAATATGCGAAATGCGAAATTGTGTCTGTCTGCTACGCCCACATATTCGACCGATTTTGATTAAATTTAAAATAGCGGTAGATTATATCCCGGGAAAGGACAAGGGCTACTTTTTATCCCGGAAAATTAAGGAAAATCCCCCGGGAATCTAAAAAAGTTTTAATCCAACTTTTACTCCGAAGTCGCGGGCATCATCTAGTACATACAAGTACGAATTCAAAGTATTCAGTTTCGAAGCATTCGTTTTCTTATAGGTAACCTCTTGTGACTTGAGTTCCTATTATGAGACCCACTTTATAAGATAGATTTATTTATATCTACTCGGATATTTTTAGAAGATCAAAGCGTTTCTAAATATAAAGAATGTTTCTATTTCCTCTTTGACATCACGGGTAAAGAGACGACATAAAATTGTACTTGGGGAAACACTCATCAGATAAGCTGTACCCACATTAAGCATTTGACCCGAGGCTGTTATAGTGAGAAGCGTCCTTTTTGCCATCGTAAAAACATTTAGCGGGCTACCTTTGAACACAGTAGATATGAAGAGTCACGAGAACCGCTAGACTCTGTGTCTCAACTTATTTTAAAATATTATTTCTAATGAATATGCCTTTATTTCTGGCATTTTTTTAAGCCATTTTATTTTTTATTTTATTGATAGAACATACCCGATAAGACATTACAGTTTCCCAATACGTCTTATCAGGCTACAATATATGCTAAAGATCTATACTAATATGTGCTAATATTATAAATTGGAAAGTTGGGATGGATGGATAGATGGATGTATGGATGGATGGATGTCTGTAACTCAATCACGCCAGAACGGCTGAACGAATCTGGATAACATTTGGCACAGAGATATATAGTCTGGAATAGCGCGTAGACTACTTTTTATCCTGGAAAAATTAACTATTCCTCAATCCACGCGTACGAAGTCGCGGGCATTAGCTAGTATAATATATATATGCCATTAGCTTTTAGCTTGTGTGCGCACTTTTCTATGGAGCTACACAGAGTACCGAGATACGACCACACGCGTTTCCCATACGACGCTTCTTGCACGCACGTTTATATCCTGTCCTCTGTGTTCTTGCATTCAAGCGCGATATCAACAGCAGCGACATACACCGTACACGTCATACGGGGAGCGCGCGTATGCGTGCAAGGTTTATAAGAGAAACCGCAGACGCTTGACGCTTTGCTATAAACGCATATTTTTTCCATGACTATACTTAATACTTATTCATATTCATATTTATTTACATTATAACCGTAGTAAAACAATAATCATAATTAACTAGCTGATGCCCGTGACTTCGTTCGCGTGGATTGAGATTTTTTTGGTGCCCGCGGGAACTCTTTTATTTTTCGAGCTAAAAAGTAACCTATGGGTTTTTCCAGACTACTTGTAATCTATCTCTGTGCCAAATTTCATCCAGATCCGTTAAGTCATTATGGCGAGACTGAGTAACAGACATCCATCCATCCAAACCTTTGCATTTTTAATATGAGAGTATTAATTGTAGTACTCACAAACGCCGCCCCATCCGAAGTAACCGCTAGCATACATGATGAAAATGCCACCAGAGATAATATGGAGACTTCGTATTGTCGGAGCGTACAAATCATTGTGGCCCGGCAATATATCAGCCAGCACTCCCCATGCCACTCCTAAGCCGATGCCGACGAAAATTGCGAGCAAGGCCTGTGAGCAAAATATATTATTAGCTCAGATCATAATTTAGGTTATACCTGTCTGCGTAGGCAGACTGAGATTTAACACACAAATAATATCATATTTTATTCTTCTGATGTAGCCCAATTGCACATAATAAGAAAAAGTCTTGTGTCTTATAAGTTGCGCGTGTCTGAGAAGACACAAATGTGCAATAGGCCTTATAATTTCGGAGATTAAAATTTGTTATTATACGACTGCCTGAAAAAAGGAGTATATTGCTTTCAGGGTTCATGTATATATGTATGTATGTGAGTTTTCATATTCCACCATATATGAAGTATATATACGCCTGAACCGATTTTGATAAATGAGGTATCGTTAGAATCCCTAGCTTATTCCGGGTGATATAGGCTAGAAAAATTGATGAGGTGACGATGAACCGGCATTAAATACTGAATTTAGATTAATTTAGATTTTTAACTTTTTAGTTCGTTTTTTGGTAGGGCAGTCGTGTCTTTTTAATTTTTTTAATTATGACTTGTTATTGTCATCATTTACAAATGCGCTATGCAGTGAATTCCAGCTTATGTGGAAAAAATACGATGTATGCTAGAAATTTGTGCAAATGCGATACTAAAAATTATAAATGGGAAAGTGTGTCTGTCTGTCTGCTACGCTTTCACGGCCCAACTACTTTACCCATTTTGATGAAATTTGTTATAGGGATAGTTTGTATCCATGGCAAAGACATAGGCTACTTTTAACCCGAACAATTAAGGAGTTCCCGCAAGAATTGAAAAAACTTAATCCACGCGGACGAAGTCGCGGGCATCACCGAGTACGATAATATTATTGTGCTTAATATCTGTAATACTATGTCAATCAATCAATCATTTATTCAATTTAGGTACCACATATTGAAGTCCATTACTTACATATAAAACATGATAGTGATAATTAGTTACGGTATCTTAAAACTAAAGCTACGAGGGTTCCAAATGCTCCCTGGTCTGAGAAGAGCCCACAAGAAACTCAGCCGGGGTATTTTTTTTTATCACCATCTCACAAATCATCTTAACTAAGGAACTATTAGAACCATTAGAGCAAATCATTGCCAAGCTTCCTTGTCATTTAAGTAATCCTTTTTGCTTTTTCCTGCATTTTCAAGACTGACAAAATGTTTAGGTACCCACTTTTACTGTTAGTAATGATTAATACCACACACCGATTACGTTAATCGTAACATTATGTCACGATGTTGCACGAAACGGATTATAACTAGGCACAAGTGCCATGTACGCGTAATATCGAAATCATAATAAACAAGCTAATGCCCGCGACTTCATCCGCGTGGATTAAGGTTCTTTGGTTCCCGTGGGAACTCTTTAATTTTCGGGAAAAGTAAGTAAAAAAGTAGCCTATTTGTTATTCCAGACTATAATCTATCCCTGTGCCAAAGATTGTGTAACAAATATCCATTCGCCCATTCATCCATCCATCCATCCAAACTATAACAGTAAAAACAAAAAATAACATTTATAATATTAGTATATATAGTATAGATACACTTTTCAATCGATTTCAAAAATAATCAGAACAATATGGTCCGAGTCTTTACGCCCGCGTTTGAAAAGGAAACGGAAATTCGTGCACCGTCGCCGATGCATTTGATGTTCTTTAGTCCGAAAACACACTACGGACCGGCAGGAAAATAGTCCACGCCATACATCTGCATCAGAGTGGAATGAGGTTTTGTCCTGTAGCTTAGTGAGCGCGTTTGATTAAAAAGGGACTTTATTACTTTCAGTGGTGTGCTTTTACCTTTAAAAGAGCATATTATCGATCCGTTAAATTAGCCAAACTTATTCTAAGACCTTGTTGAATATTTAAGCACAAGGGATACTATAATTATGTAAAAGAGGCACTTATGGGTCCATCAATAAATTACCCTCAATAAATATTTAAGCTCATTAAAGGTGCAGGAAAAATTATCCTCGGACTAAATTGAATTTTCTAAATCGTTAGGAGAGGACCACGGTAACTTTAATCGAGATAAGCTTCACGAGATTTTATTAAACTGTGTTTGGCTACTGATAACATCGCGTATAAAAGTCGTCAGGTAGGTAGGTACTTAAGCGTATTAAAACTAAAAGAGACATTGAATTGGATTACCTTGACTATCCTATAAACGGGAGCCGTTTGGAAGAATATAGCACTGTTGATAACTCCGAACATGCCTTCAGTGAACGCTGTGTCTAATCCACCAGCATTTGCCACTAATAGCGCTATTTGATTCTTTAAACCGAGTCCTCTGGCACTAAGCGAATTCGTTGTGGGTACAACTACCGCTGGTGAAACTGATGCTAATATGGCACCGAGATGTAGACCTAAAAAACAAACATTAATTTGATATATTAATACTAAATAAAAACTGAAGTAGGTACATTTGATCCTTTGTACAATATTTTCAGATTCTTAATATAGCGTTTTATCTAATTTCCAATAAAAAATACTTTAGAAGCATAAAATATTACGTTTTAGATAACTATGATCGTTGAGTGGCTTGTTAGTTGGTCAAAGGCAAAAATTATTTTGATCCATGTAAAGTCAACGTCGCGTCGCGTCGCATCGTATGCGTAACAGAATAGTTTTGATTTGCTATACAATTTTATCAGGTGTTCCATTTAGGGATTTGAGAATTCTTTTTGGTTTTGTTGCCGCTATTTCCTGTTACTGTACTATTGACTATTCTGTGCTGTTACCGAGTTGATGATGCTTATTAACTTATTAACGTTTTGTACTAACCCCAGTACCAAGGGAATCCGAGGAGCACATGAGTGAAGAAGGCCGTCGACAAACACTCGGCGATCCAGGGAAGGGTTGCCAATGAGAATACTTTGACGGAATTTCTTTTTATGTATTCCCAGTTCCACGCGAGAGGGCCCTTTGTCAGAATTATAACAGGATAAATTCGTCTGAAAATTGCTTCTTTTTTACAAAAAAACTGGAAAACTTTAACATACTATTAAATACCTATGTAACCTTGTGTTAAAATGATCATGAAGAATATCTGAAATAATACCATTTTCCCAGGACGGGAATCTTAACTCCGAAGTGAGCAAAGTCAAATGTCTGAAATTTGACTTGATAGAAGCTAAATAAAAATGAAACTCAGAAATGCAGTCCCAGACAAAAGCAGTTTTTCAGACGGTACATTAATTACCCAAACAACAAAGTATACTTTTCCTTTATCCTTCCATGGTACGGAACTTTCGGTGTGTGAATCTACCAGCCGGTGCAGAAAATACATTGGTTTTAAAAAAGCTATGCCGTCGTGAGAGATTATATTATAGTGTAATACATGTGGGTTGTATTGAACGCCTTCTTTATTATGAAAATCGGAGGTATTATATTGTCGTAAATGCTGTTGCCTTGTCGAAACTGTATAGATTACATCAAATTTATTGCAACATTTCGCTGTACAGTACTATAAAATTAAACCTTTGTTTTAACTTCGAACAATTAGCGTAGGTATGATATAAATGCTTTGCGTTGCGTTAAATAGACCCTGGTTATTGACTGTGGGTACTAGTAGTTCGCCCCGAACTAAGACTTCGCGTCCTATGAGATCGGACGAATAGACATAAAAACTGTATATAATTACGTACATTTTAAAATTCGTATTTTCGATTTCGCTTGTATGAGAGCCCCCCTTAAATTAAGATTTTTATAACTTTTTAAGCAATATTCGGCTGAAGGGCATTGGTTTACATTATTATGTTTATATTTGAAGTAATTACGTTCACTAATTCGGAAGTTATACGGCTGTGACAGATGGACGGACGGTCAGACGAACAAGTGTAAATTCACTCAAGTAGACTCAACACAAGACACAAATTGGCGCAAGATTTGTTTATTATTTATTTGTAAAAGTTCTTCTTTAAGTTTATAAACAGAAATTTGTAAGTCGGCTAACAACTTTCTAACAACTAGCTGAATGACGCTTTTAAAGCTTGAATACCTAAGATGAAAGTCTATCGCGTCTGCAGTTGGATTTTCCAGGAAGTTTACCGGAACGAGGGTTCTACATAAGACTCCTGTTAAAGTCATTCCGACGACTGGGCTTATTGTTGTGTATCTTTCCAAAGTGTGACCAAAGACGTATCCTGTTAGAATCAGAAGTGTTAAATTGAACACAAAACCTCCAGGAAGTACTAAATCCTTGAGTAGGAACCACGACGTGCCCCATATAAGTATACCTGCAATGAATAATATAAGTGTTGACAATGTGTGACGTACGTAGGCACACAGCAAAAGTGTACGGTTACATCCATTAACTTATTAGTTAGGTATCAAAATTACTTCTCTGAGGCCTAATTATTTACACTCCTTCATAAAGTAGTCTAAATTGAATAAGACTTCTTGCTCAAAACGTTTGCAAAATGATCGTAACAAAAATTATTACGCGTATGGCCGCAAAGCTCATCAATTTAGCTGCAATCTAAAAGGCAGTAGATTTATAACGCCAACTGTTTCACGATTGTAGTTCTAGATTGTAGGCTTACTTAAGCTTTACGCTGGATTGGAATATAAACTATTTTGGTTATTTTTTATACCAAAATATTGTTAGTAATTGATTGAATAGCAAAACAAAATTAGCTTTTACTTTGTTCGGCTAATCATATAAGTACATTAAGGACCGAGCTGCAATAATTAATTTTTCAGCATGCACTGAGAATGCAAGATGATTCTGTTTTGAAAGTATACCTAATTTCTCCGTGTATCTTATGCTATCTTGCTATACTTATTTCTTATTTATTAAAATAATAGATACTTGAGCTAATCTTACCGCATATAATAACAGCCAGATATTGCTTTAGTTCTGCTGTAGTAGGTAGCGTCGAGCCTATCTTTTTAAAACCATCTTTCCATTTATTATTTCGACTGTTCTCTCTGTGAATAAATATTGAATTAAAGAAACGGAATATTATTTTTAACTTACATCTTATGAACGAGTATTTTAGTGTGGAAACTTTATACTTACTCACGTTTTGGAGAAGCTAATTTCAAACTTCGAAACTTTGCTACTATTTAAATCCCTCACATTGATGTCTGAAATTTTAAAATAAAATGCCAGTTAGAACAAAAATATAAATAATCCAACTTTAAACATGATTTGTTTAAAATCTATATAAATCGCCACAACTTCTATACTGAGCAGAAAAAGACTACAGTGAATGTGTTCAGTGAGAGAATATCACAATTCACAGTTATAAACTTACTGAAACAACTTCCTGGGGAAATAAATGGCCGTGAAATTTACTTCAAATTCAACAAGTTTCGATGTCAATAGCTATAGCACAGGCAAACGTGGATTACGTCTTTGCTTTATACTCCACTTGCGGGAATTCTTGGTATAATAAGTAGTCTGTCGTTCCCCGTGACGCAACTTATCCAACATAACCAAATTTACTGTACCAAATTTCATCAAAATTTGTTGAAATGATAAGCCGTGAAAGTGTAGCAGACAGACAGACACATTTTCGCATTTATATTAATAGATATATTTTATTATTGGATGGATGGATTTAGATATTACGAGTATAATGTATAATGTTATACTTACCGGTATATACTGACGCGTTTGTCATTTCTTCACTTTTATGCAATACGTGACACTTTTTTATTTTTTTTAAATATTTTCGTAAGCACAGCACTCTCCTTGTTTCCGCTAATGAAACTGACCGATCTCAGATATAGTTCTTGTAATAATGCATTTGTTCGCATGCGCGCTCGCCTCAATTGATATAATAGAAAACACATTAATCATTGGGCATCGAATAATTGTTTAACAAGAATGTGCGTCCACAGCGTTGAGTTTGAAAATAATTCAATAAGTTTTATAAAACAACTCCTTGTGACACAGAATGTTATTATAATTTTAATGAAGAGAAGGTACCCACTACATACTTGCAGTTCATTATTTTAAAGACAGTTCCATTGATTAATTAATTATAGTTTTACACACGTCCTGTAATGGCGCACTAGAAATATAATTAATTATTACATCACTAGTTTTGTAATCATTTTAATTAATAAAAACAAACTTAATCCTGTCAGTAAGACACTTGTATTGACAGTTTGTATACGCGTAGATAACTGGACCATGTTTCTGTAACCGACTTGGCGCAATATCAATAGGATTCTTATTTTTAGTATTTCGTCTCGCGAAACCTTGTAATTATTGTTTTAAATATATTCTCGTGACATCGTTGTGCAATCGTTCAATGTACGTAAGGGCTAAAGTATACACAATACTTTTAGCATCAGCGATGGGCCACTGAAACTCTTTTGCATTGGATTGCTTGCGATCGAAACGCATATATATAATCGACTGTTTCGATGCTACAACGCGTTTTGGCAACCAGTCACGTTTGACTGGTGTATCAAAATAACAGACGTGAACGCCGCAAAATATATTTAGGAGGGTTCTGTTGGATTTCGGAATAATACTCTGGTAATGATAATCTAGTAATTTATTTTGATATTTACAACTAGCTGATGCCCGCGACTTCGTCCGCGTGGATTGAGTTTTTTTCCCCGCGGGAATTCTTTACTTTTCTGAGATAAAAAGTAGCCTATGTGTTTTGACTATAATCTGTGTCTGTGCCAAATTTCATCCAGATCAGTTCAGCTGTTCTAACGTGATTGAGTAAAAAACATCCATTCATCCATTAAAAACTTTCGCATTTATAATATTAAGTATAGAGTATAGATTATTAAAATAGGTATACTTAACTAAGTCTAAACGTAAACTAAGTCTCCGTTCACGTCTATGAAAGACGGGAGGAAGGCGTTTGTGCATCGTGATGCTAATTTTTGTAGGCCTATAACGATACTTACGGCACATAACTACGTACTCACGGTGTCATTTGAATCCTGGGAATAGTTTGGATCCATATCTCGCAATAAAGCGCTGCGACTGGCGTTCCAATGGGTGCGAATAAATTAAGCATTTACTGCATAGCGTCCGATACTAATGATAAAAATAATAAGATATGCTGAGTTATAAGTTTATCGCAGCTTCTATAGCTTTCAAAAGCGATTTGCAGATTAGCTTTTCTAAAAGTATCGTGTCTGCTTTAGCCCTTATGTAGAGTTTTTTTGTCGAAAAGTGTTTTGGTGTTTACATGTTTTGATCACGATCTCACTATGATGGTGAATGATGATAGATTTCAAGAGTAGGCGCTTTATATAGCGGTAGTTTTCATAGATGTGCTCAAATCCTTGGCAATACACTCCATACTTCCATACTAATATTATAAATACGAAAGTATGTCTATATGTCTTCTGTTCTGTATGTCTGTCTGTCTACTGCGCTTTCACGGCCCATCTGTTCAACCGATTTTGATGAAATTTGTTTCCGGGGAAGGATTAGGAGGGGGATTGCTTCTTTTTGTCCCGAAAAATAATGAGTTCCCGCGGGAATAAAAAAAAACCTAATCCACAAGGATGAAGTCGTGGGCTTCATCTAGTTTCCTATAAATTTTTCTCACTCTACCTATTTGTCTGGGGGGTGGTTAAAAGCTAACCTATCATAAAGATTGTTTTGTGTGTAAAGAATAAAGTACGTGATTTGTAAGCACTTGCAATTTTTTTACACAAAACACGTTATTAGCCAAGAGAGCGCCGCAACGATAGGTTGTCGCCTCGCTTAATAAGACACGTAGCTTTACGTAGAGTTAACATGTCATCATGCCCAGTTTCAGTATGCAGCCGTAAAAGAAAGCCATTCCGGCGACAAACAACAACCGAGATACGGTCGGAAACGCTTTTCACGCTAGACCGGAGAACGTAAGAGAGGGTATATGAAGAGCAGGCAATTTTCTCTATAATACTCGGCGGATGCTGACTGCTCATTAACTATGAACGATGTCATCAAGACGCTTCTTCAGTAGAAAAAAACACGTTAAACAGCGGCACTCTTCACGAATAAATGCTCGGGCGAGGCGCTTTTGAGCGACCACCGCTACAAAGTGCATATAAATTGCACCGCAAAATTGAAACGGAAGACGTAAAAAGAACTCTATTGCGCACATTGGAATGACAAGCTCGGGGCAACTTACCTAGGAATCTACGGGATCTATTAACAGAGCTGCATAGAGAACGGTGCAGTACTAAAAAATGGGCTGCATTACTTTCAAAAGATGTCTATGGTAGGTTAGGTTATGTCCAAATTGTTAATATGCTAAGCGTGTGGTATGCAGTACACACTATAAATAATTTATACTGTAAATGTACTTGGCCAGGTATCTAGATATCTACTTGTTGGTAAACATATAAACCGTTACCCGACCATTTTTAATACCTTCCGTAATAAAATAATTTCGCCATTTTCGGGTCGTATCTCAAATATTTTGCGGAGATAAACCGATTTCCTTTTGTAAAATAAACAGACATCGCTAGAGTATGGACTTTGACGGAGAGGGGATACAGTAAACAATTTGTATGAGGATTTTCATGCGTTGTGTATGACGTATTCATGAGCTCGGCAAAGTCTCCATGAAAAACAAACTGAATTATCATGGTTATATAGCTATTGCAATAATCGCAAATGATATGCTGTTGTTTAGTCCGCCCTCCATCTCCCTGACATGATATTCATGAAAATCAGTAGAATCAGAGGAAAGCAGACAGACGGCCTAATTATTTTTTAGGATTTTTTTTTTACGTCATTAATTAATGATTTTTCAACATGTCGCCAAGCCAACAAATGTCTAGAAAAGAACTCGGTTATAATATTGATCTCAGTACTTGACCAATATTAATTTTGATAGCAAGTTAGCCATATAATTCCACATTATACTTATGTTTTTCTGGGATCTCACTTCTGTTGTCTAAGTATTTAAAAACAGGCGAAGTGGGTGTCGGGCCACGCGCAGAGTAGGGTCCCGTAGTTGCCCTTTACAACATGCAGCGGACATTTTATACGTTGTTCTACTATCAATACTTATAATAAAACTGTAACATTGAAGAATTATTTTGTTTTTTTTTAGTGCACTCTATAGTAAGCCAAAAAACTGCTGATACTTGGCATGATTTGACTTCATATTACAAGGTAGGACATAGAAAACTTTTTATCCCGAAATTCTGCACGGTTCCCTTGGGAGAGGGGCTGAAATTCAAAATGTGTACTTGGTTGTACATAATTCATTAGCGGGTAGTCCGATTTCATCCATTCTTTCTTTGTTAGAAAGGAAGTTTTAAAGATTGTTTCGTAACTTGGCCTGGCGCACTTCCGTGCGCCTCGAGTTTTTATATTATCTTGATCGTGAAATCGCTATTTAGTAATGTGCCACTATTTAGTAATGTGCCAATATTATAAACGGATCGACGTGATTTTTGGCATGGGTATAGTTGGGTATAATTTCGTCTATACTAGGCACCAATGTGTAATGATTTCGAAGACGTCCAATGATAATTTGAAGTTTCTCGGAAAGAGTAAAATGTATCGCTATGAGTTTGAGTAGGTATCTTTAATTCGATGGCATCGGAACATCCCTACTCGGGCGGCAATGACAGACAAGCAGTTTCATGACCGCCCTTCCGGCCGCTAGCGGATCGCTCCACATCGCGCCGCCTCGCTACCGCCGTCGCTCCGCTACCGCTAATTTCGTGCCCGTCCACTAATAAGCGTCTCGTCCAAATTTAGTGTAAAATTCATAGTTATAATCCAAACCATAAAGATTTGATTAGTTTGCATTTCCAATAGCCTCTATTAGTGAAGTGAATTAACCGCGCTTGTTTACGAAAATTCCCGCTAAGGTGCAGCGGGGCAAACTCGACAGCGGGAAAGGACATGACCAGTAATTGCCCTCCGATTCGGGACAATGCACAGGATTTCCGTTTTTACAGTAAGGTTTAAAAATTCAAAACGAAATTATTATGGATTTATTATTCCAAATAAGGTCAGGGTTCAAATGACAAAAAAAAACAGTACGTTTATTGTTTAAATCTTGAGCGACCGCTTTCCTCTTTAAGCACTACTCCATTTTGACGTTCCATTATATCCATGCCTAATAATAATCTTGTAACCCTACATGAATACCATTTAAGTACCTTAGTCATATACATAATGAATGATTTATTTTTGATCAATTAAATAGTAATGAAAAGGAAATGTATGTTTTGTTTATAATTATTTTTATTTTTTGACAAGTCTCAAACTAATTGATCGAACAAAGCATTTTGAAATACTGCGTTTAAAGGAACGCCCTTTCACATTGCATATGCCGCCATCTGTGGTCGAATAGTTGAACTTGTTAACAAAAAATATTTTCTAGACTCACCACAATATATAGCGCCATCTAGTGTGGGAAAGCAGTTTTTGGTGAAACTTTTTTAATTTATTTTCTCAGTTTTCAGAGCCTTCAGACTCCTGAAACTTTTTATCTGAAAACTATAAAATATAACAATTACAATAATAAAGAAATAATACTTGAAAATATTTTTTTGGACTCGCTCAACACAATAAATAGCGCCATCTAGTGTGGGAAAGCAATCTTTTGGTGAAACTTTTTTTGTTCATTTTCGCAGTTTTCCGAGCCTTCAGACTCCTGAAACTTTTTTATCTGAAAACAGTGAAATATTACAATTACAATAATAAAGAAATCATTGCTGAACATTTATTTTTGACACCTAGGCAAGCTGCCATAGTTCCACCGGTCAAGTCCTTTCAACTAATCTTAATAACTTCTACATTTTACTTTATTTGAATAAGTGCCATCTATGACCGGATAGCTCAAAAGCAATTTCATAATTTCTACATAGATGGCACTGCTAGACCCAATACTGTTTGATCGACACGGCAATTTTGTTTTCTTCTCTTTTTCTTGTTTGCACGTGCTAATTAGTGTCTCATATTTTTGCGAAAAGAAGTGGTAATTAATGTGTTTTTCGAAGATTTTCAAAGGTAAGACATTTAATTAAAGCCTATTTCATGTTTTTAGCTATTTTTTTCTGTTGTAACTTGCGTTTTAACAGCATTTTGGTGTGAGTTTGAATAACCCCACCTGGATTGTAATGGCGGCTAATTTCAACTATTTTGCAGTTGAAATTGCCCCACCAGATTTTATATGGAAATGAACAAACACTAGTGATGTGCATGCTTCGATACGTTTTGTCGATGTAAATACGTTACAAATATTTAACTTGTAGCTATGTTATTGTAATCTTTCTATTCGCAGGATCGCAACACGATTCAAATCGATGAATTTCGAGGGATTTTTCAATTTCTTACTACTTTATTAATTTATTGCAGATGGTTCGCCACTATAGAAAAAAAACGGACAATGGCAGAATTGCAGCAAGCAGTGCAAGATGACGACTACTTTTTATTATGACTTTTGTAAATTTTTATATTTGTTAGATTATTAATTGCTGTTTTAAAACTAAAAAAGATGAATCTTGGTCCTAAATTATAAAATTGCGTAACGTTTATATGACCGATTGTAGATTTAGGACGAGGGGTGCTCTGGTTCTATTTTAAATACATATTCCTGTCTTAAAATGAAGTTTTCATTTATGATTAGTGAGTAGATATAGTACCTTTAGTAGATAGCAGACCAAAATTATTTATTGGTGTATCTATCGACTTATTTTTTATTACGTTCCCATCACTATTAACTATGGCGAGCAGTCGAAATTACCCCGCCTAAACCTTTAACGTGTTTTTATTCAAAAATGAGCCTAGCTGCATAAATGACAAGATTCAATTTAGATTACAATCCCTATAAAATACTCTGCAACTGACTAACATCAAGCTAAGAGCTCTAGAAGAGAAATTATAATTAATAGTTAAAATTGCCCCACGGAGGGGGAATTACAACTATTTTTGCCTTTTTTGACAAAAACACATTTTTAAGCCTATCTATTGAATATTTTTCAATATGAGTTTGTAAAAATAATACACAGATAATGACTCTGGAGCGTCAATACATTACATTTTTAATAAAACTATATCATCTAATATTTTTATACCTTCAAAGTTGTGGTTTAGGTTTTACCAGTCGAGATTGCCCCGCTGCACCTTATACCACACAAAATGCTTAGCCCTTGCTAACGACCATTTTCAAAACCAATGTTTAAACATTGGTTTACTTTCGATCAGGAGATTGTAGTAGAATATAATTCCTTCAGTCTTAAGTTTTTTGTTATACACTAGTACCTACATAAGCAACATAAATTGCGAGGTTTAAATAATCTAAGAGACGATGGTAAGTTTAGTAAAGTTACATGACTGTTTCTGAGACACGTTTCTGCTTTCCTATTACATTTTCGGTTTCACTGGACGATACTTACTCCAAGTCGGGTACATCGTAAACTTATCAAGCTCGACAATGGTAACTAAAACTTACGTAGACGGCTGGTCCTCTGTTTCGAGTTTTAGCCATTAAAGTTGTATTTTCTTCTAAGCTCCATGGAAAAATATTATGTACCTTTTTCTATCTCAGGTCAGAGGTTTTAGTGATGTTATTTTGTTTTTTTCGTTCGGTTTCGTTTGTAGAATTATAGTTATTTATGGTTTCTTCCTCTCAGATTCGGATAACACTATACCACAGACAATACTGTAAACGGTCGGCAAATGTATATATTCATTTCGTTGTAATAAAAGTTCTAGTTATCTTCAAATAGAACTTCCCAAACTATGTTCCTTCACTTCCACTTTTTGCACCTTTTGCTATATAAATCTTTCAATGCTTATGACTTAGTTATTCGTACCTACCATGTCTGTAAAACATGTCGTAACATGATCATACCCATTCTTGATATTGTAACTCCTATCCCAACCCATATTTTGAATTATTCTATTAGCACTAACAAATTCCCCGAAGCTTGGAAAACTGCTCAAATAGTTCCTATTCCTAAAAAGTCCAACCCATCCGCAGTTAATGATTTCCGTCCTATTTCTATCTTGCCATTTCTTTCAAAAATCCTCGAGAAGTTAGTCCTCAACAGTTAAATATTTTCCTTAACTTAACTTCCTTCTCAGTCCGTTGCAATCGGGATTTCGACCCGGCCATAGTACGGTTACAGCGTTGGTCAAAGTTACCGATGAAATTCGATGGGCGATGGACAATAAACAGCTCACTATTTTAACTTTGCTTGACTTTAGTAATGCGTTTAATACCGTTGATTACGATATTTTGCTGAGTCTGTTACGTTCTATTAACATAGCTCCATCAGTGATTGACTGGTTTCAGAGTTACCTCAGAGGTCGTCGGCAGCGCATTAAAATTGACGAGTCTTGTTCGTCATGGTGTGATGTGACGGCCGAGATACCTCAGGGTGTTGTCTCCTTTGCTGTTTGTATCTTCATTAATTCTATTACTCCGTACATCTCTTCTCTCTACCACATGTATACAGATGATATCCAAATTTATCGCTCTGCACCCCTAGAAGATCTCGACGCTGCTGTGGCTGCCGTTAATGGTGATCTAACTGCTATTGCTGAATGGAATTAGCAGTATGGGCTTCGCGTTAATCCAGTCAAATCACAGGCAATCATTATTGGCAGTCCGGGATACATAACTAAACTTGACTTGCGAGGACTTCCCCCAATCTGTTATAATAAATAATAATAATAATAAATTCATTTATTTGCTTGAAACATGGGTTACATTATAGATAGATGATTACAATAATTATACATAATGATGCCAAACATGTTTTGCCATATTAAAGGCGTGCAAATATTAAAGGACTTGACCGGTGGAACTATGGCAGCTTGCCTAGGTGTCAAAAATCAATGTTCAGCAATGATTTCTTTATTATTGTAATTGTAATATTTCACTGTTTTTAGATAAAAAAGTTTCAGGAGTCTGAAGGCTCGGAAAACTGCGAAAATGAACAAAAAAGTCTCACCAAAAGACTGCTTTCCCACACTAGATGGCGCTATTTATTGTGTTAAGCGAGTCTAAAAAAATATTTTCAAGTATTATTTCTTTATTATTGTAATTGTTATATTTTATAGTTTTCAAATAAAAAAGTTTCAGGAGTCTGAAGGCTCTGAAAACTGAGAAAATAGATAAAAAAAGTTTCACCAAAAACTGCTTTCCCACACTAGATGGCGCTAGTTATTGTGGTGAGTCTAGAAAATATTTTTAAGTATTGCTCGCTACTTTTCGTTAACAAGTTCAACTATTCGACCACAGATGGCAGCATATGCAATGTGACAGGGCGTTCCTTTAAACGTAGTATTTCAAAATGCTTTGTTCGATCGATTAGTTTGAGACTTGTCAAAAAATAAAAATAATTATAAACAAAACATACATTTCCTTTTCATTACTATTTAATTGATCAAAAATAAATCATTCCTAATATAATAACTAAGGTACTTAAATGGTATTCATGTAGGGTTACAAGATTATTATTAGGCATGGATATAATGGAACGTCAAAATGGAGTAGTGCTTAAAGAGGAAAGCGGACGCTCAAGATTTAAACAATAAACGTACTGTTTTTTTTTGTCATTTGAACCCCGACCTTATTTGGAATAATAAATCCATAATAATTTCGTTTTGAATTTTTAAACCTTACTGTAAAAACGGAAATCCTGTGCATTGTCCCGAATCGGAGGGCAATTACTGGTCATGTCCTTTATACTTAGTCACTAGAATATCTACTATTGGACGCTTAATATTGTGACATCTAGTTACCTTAACATTTATTATATATATTATTTTTATTATGAATTATTTTTGCTATAAATTACTGCTACGCTAAGACAATCACATTAAAATTTATAATGACGATAGAACTATTTAATCAATTTAGTATATCTAATTTTATTCATATTAATACTGAAACTCCATGTCAAATAATAAATTTTTAAATGTAAAAAATTAAGATGTCAAGCTCATAGAAAATAATAAATGCAAAAATATATAATAACAGTAGTAAACATTAGGTCAAGCTCTAAGATGCATGTCAATCAAAGGACATGACCAGTAATTGCCCTCCGATTCGGGACAATGCACAGGATTTTCATTTTTACAGTAAGGTTTAAAAATTCAAAACGAAATTATTATGGATTTATTATTCCAAATAAGGTCAGGGTTCGAATGACAAAAAAAAACAGTACGTTTATTGTTTAAATCTTGAGCGTCCGCTTTCCTCTTTAAGCACCACTCCATTTTGACGTTCCATTATATCCATGCCTAATAATAATCTTGTAACCCTACATGAATACCATTTAAGTACCTTAGTCATTATATTATGAATGATTTATTTTTGATCAATTAAATAGTAATGAAAAGGAAATGTATGTTTTGTTTATAATTATTTTTATTTATTGACAAGTCTCAAACTAATAGATCGAACAAAGCATTTTGAAATACTGCGTTTAAAGGAACGCCCATTCACATTGCATATGCTGCCATCTGTGGTCGAATAGTTGAACTTGTTAACCAAAAGTAGTAACCAATACTTAAAAATATTTTCTAGACTCACCACAATAACTAGCGCCATCTAGTGTGGGAAAGCAGTTTTTGGTGAAACATTTTTTATTTATTTTCTCAGTTTTCAGAGCCTTCAGACTCCTGAAACTTTTTTATTTGAAAACTATAAAATATAACAATTACAATAATAAAGAAATAATACTTGAAAATATTTTTTTAGACTCGCTCAACACAATAAATAGCGCCATCTAGTGTGGGAAAGCAGTCTTTTGGTGAAACTTTTTTGTTCATTTTCGCAGTTTTCCGAGCCTTCAGACTCCTGAAACTTTTTTTTCTGAAAACAGTGAAATATTGCAATTACAATAATAAAGAAATCATTGCTGAACATTGATTTTTGACACCTAGGCAAGCTGCCATAGTTCCACCGGTCAAGTCCTTTCATTTTAAAATAGTCATTAATGTCATAGACGTTTTCATTTAATAATTTATTGATTAAATATTTTTTATATTTATGTATGGTTAATACCTTAACGCAGTCTGGCAAGTAATTATATATTTTTATTGCCATGCAATATACATTTCGCTGGTAGACACTCAATCTTTGCCTTGGTATTTCATATTTTAATTGTTGTCTTCTGATACGGTTTACATTTTTTTGAGGAAATAGCTGCTGTTTTAATGGTGTTGTGATTCCATATTGTGACTCCGTTAAAGATTTAGGTATATATTTAGATTCTCAACTATCCTGGTCTGGGCATGTTAAAAAGCTGAGTAGGAGGACTTTTGCAACGATGAACTCTTTACGACGGTTGCGGTCTGTCTTGCCGATCCCTACCAAAATTATGTTGGCACAATCTCTCCTTTCTATTCTTGATTATGCTGACGCAAGCTATCTTAATTTGACTGAGGACCAACTAAACAAGCTTGAGCGACTCCAGAATCTCGCCATTCGGTTCATTTTTGGTTTGCGCAAATATGACCACGTTTCCGAATTTCATCAAAAGCTCAAGTGGCTCCCTATTCGCCGTCGCCGAGATTTGCATGTACTTTCTCTTCTGTAGTGTGTGCTATTTCATTTGAAAACTCCCTCCTACCTGAAGGAGAAATTCAGTTTTCTTGGAGTGCAGTCCGATTTAAGACCATGTCGAACCTTAGCACTGAAAACCCCAACCCATAAAACGAATTTCTTTGAAAATTCGTTCAGTGTTCGAGTTGTTCAGCTATGGAATGCACTTCCACTGACCATACGCCAATCTAAGTCACTGGACATATTCAAAAATGCTGTTAAGAATCATTATATTGCAAACTAAAGACGACAATAAAAATTATTCTTTAAGCTGAGTCAAAATATATATTATAATCAAATAAATATGTATTAGTATATTTTATAATTAGTATATATATATAATTTATATTTTGATTATATGTTCATTATTAGTTTATGTATTAGTAGGTATGTAGTTATTTGAATGTAAGTATATTATACAACCACCTGCAGTCTATTCTCCTTATTTTCTCCTTTTCCTAAGGTTGCCTGGTAGAGATCGCTACCTAAGCGATAAGGCCGCCTTTTGTATCCTACTTCTGTGTTAATTTTATTTCCTATTTTTGTTATTTTTACTTTTTGTGGTGGTACAAATAAAGTATATAATAAATAAATAAAACTATTGTATATGTTTCATATGTATGAACTCATAACCCATAGCTGCATGATAGGTACATCACATTCCTTCCTTCACCTTCACCTCCGCATCCGCTTCTGCTTCCACTAAGAACGCCTCCATTACAACCCTAATTTAAATTGTGTTTATATTCGTTCACGTCAGTTACGGAATCGGCTAAAAGCTTTAAAATGTATATGTGAGATTGAAGTTTTCCCGGTTCGTAGCGAGAAAACTGATTTCAGTGAATAACATGTTCCCCACATCGCGGCTTCGTGAAGCTTCCCTTTGCCTGGAAGCGTGGTTGGTGTAGAATGTAGATTTGCCACCACGATGTTTCAACTGAGAGATTCTCTTTTGTCTTGGTCAAGGTGCGTTCACACATACTTATCTACAACATATATGCCGCCTTGACGGTGTACTTAATCACCTAATGGGTTGAATGCAGCTCTGCATTCAACTCGCGCGTGTTACAAAAAGTATCATAGAAGGGGTTAGGTAATTAATTAGCAATATATTCAGGATTTAAATGAAACGTCACGTCTTTGCTCACAAGCTCTCTAATCGAGACTGTCCTCTTAACTTAGGGGTACAATATATCATTTGGTCCACCAACAAAGGAATCAAGTCTAGCAAGACATTTACTTAGCTTAATTACATCCTTATTACTATGACCTTAGGGTTAACTATGTCTAATCGAGCGTTGGAGGTACGCAGTGGCTGGCACGCGCGAACTTTACTTCTGTAATAACTGCATGCCATTGTCTGTCATTTTGCATGTGTTCAAAATTCTATCCAAAACATTGATGTATAATTTTAGTATTGGAAAACGATGAACTGAAAAGATATCAGCTATGGCTTAAAATGTGAATTTGTCGTGCTTATAAACGCTTTCTTAATCGTTAGCGAAGTCAGTTCGCGTACCTATCTCTTGTTGGCTGGATTACATATGGAGCGGAGCGAGCAAGGATTTAGAGCTGAGACCATTCATTTTGCTCAGCGCCTTACAGGCGCCCCAAGCTTTGATCTCAAAGCTTCCTTTCAATTTTACCTGTAAACATAAAAATATTAAAGCAAAAGTTTACAAAAACCATAGTTTTATTTTGCCATACTTCAGGCACAGCTTCAGGCGCGGTCAATGACTCGATTTCTAAGTGTCCCTTTGTTTTTGTTGCTTACAACTGCCACATGATGCAGTTCGATAAGTATTTGTTTGGGTTTATTTTTTTGATACTGGCACACTTACTGTTGCAAGCTGCTAACGCCTCTTTTTATAATTTTTATTTGCGATCCTCGCGACTATATAAGTCGCTCTCGCTATTGTATCATCATTTTTTTCTTATTTGCGATCCTCGCGACTATATAAGTCGCTCTCGCATATTTTTTTTTATCAGCGATCCTCGTGCTCAATGTCACTCACGCTTAAATTTTTTTTTTAATCAGCGATCCTCGTGCTCTGTTTCACTCACGCTTTAATTATTATTTTTTTACCAGCGATCCTCGTGCTCAGTGTCACTCACGCTTTAACTTTTTTTTTACCAGCGATCCTCGTGCTCAATGTCACTCTCGCTTTAATTTTTTTTTATCAGCGATCCTCGTGCTCAATGTCACTCGCGCTTTAATTTTTTTTTATCAGCGATCCTCGTGCTCAATGTCACTCTCGCTTTAATTTTATTTTTATCAGCGATCCTCGTGCTCAATGTCACTCTCGCTTAATTTTTTGTTTTTTTATCAGCGATCCTCGTGCACTATGTCACTCTCGCTTAATTTTTGTTGCGGTCCTAGCGTACTTTATTAAGTCGCTCGCGCATCCAGCATACTTTTCAGTATACTTATTTTTTTTTTACTTGCCTATTGATGAGCTATAATTTTTTTACCTCATCTACTATTTGGTTACCTTTTCTTACCTTATCTATTATTGGCAATAACTATTTAAACTCTTTTATAAACTATTATTATATTTGCGCCATTATTGGCTTAACTTTTTTTTTTTAAATTATTATTGGCTCCATCAATAATTATCAACTGTCACTGGCTTTTCTATTCCAAAACCTAATTTTGTTCTGTCCCTGTGAAACAGTTTTTTTTTTACTCTCGGCAATCACTTTAAGTCTTAAACGGCTCATTATAACGCGGTTCTAATTTTCCCAGACTGACTGGGTATAACAATATCGCCTTCATTCGCATATTGTTCTGTAACTCGTAAATTGTTATGAATAAAAATCAATAGCTCTTTTGAGTTCAGGTAGGTTACCACTTAATCACTCTAAAGCAGGCACTTTCGAATGAATCGCTGTTAATAATTCTATCGTTGTGTAACCGCTTTTTTTGACTTGCTTGTTAACAACCGTTTCCGTTTATAAATGTTGTTATGTTGCATATTTTGTATCTATATTTTTTCTGTGACACCATTGCCGAATATACTGCCTTTTTTTCATAAACCGCTCGACCATTCTGATCATTCTTAACAAGCTAATAATTTCAAACGATATGTTCATTTGTTCTACCCTTGCTGGTCCTTATGTAATGCACTTCAAAGTCCCTTTTTATAACCTCTTTTGTTTCTGTGTAGTTTTTTTTTCCTTTACCACATTTTCTTTTGCTTTGAAGAATCTTTGTTTTTGGTCAATTGGGAAGTTTTGTGATATAGTGATACAGTGCTCAATATACCACAATACTAAATATATACCAGGTGATATAGTTTTCACTATACTTTCGTGTAAACTATGCCATTTTTGGATATCATTACTTGGCTCTTATTGCTTCTTTTGTTCAACTTTGACATGGCATTGTTTCTCGTATTACAGATGACTTAAATTAAATCTCATCGAAGATGATAGGAATTACCATGTTCCGTTCTCATTTTCTCAACATTATTCCACCGTGCAATATTCCAAATTTCAGTTATCATCATCATCATTGTAAATTTCAAATTTTTTTATCATCTCATTAAATCCATTGTTCCTGGTCATGTCACTGGACCATTACATTATGATAACTTTTTCTGCCCGTGCTCATTTAAACTCGTGAGTCGTGGTCTTAACTGGTTTACTATAGGTACTGGAAATTAGTCTTCGTAGCATAAAAATGCTACTGCCTTTCCCGTACTCCATCTATTTTTTACAACACTAAAATTTAAATCTTTTCATATGCCTTCCCAGTTTTTCTTCACTTTTGGTCTTGATTTTATAGCATTAACGACATTGTAGTCGACAACGACAGTCAGTAAGTTCTTCAAACTTGATACCTCATAAGTTTACTCGATTACTCGATAATAATCGATACTCTTCAAGCCTTACTAATTTCATAGCAGTATTTTTTTTGTTCAAGTACTTCCGTGATATTTTTTTTCAGTCTTCAATACATTTCCATTTTTTCATTAAGTAATTCAAGAATGCTGTTTTCAACACAAATTCTGATCGGATCTGATCTGGTCAAATGATTTCTGGAAGTAGCTAAGTCCATCAGTTATCTGACCTGTATTTCCCTCTTATAAGAACTGTTATTTTTTTTAAACGCTTCAGATACATCTTTGTATATTCTGGGCGGATTTTATCTTCATATTATATAAATCCAGTCAAGTACTTAATTTCCATTGGCAAGAATTTGCACTTTTTAATCTCCAAAGTAAATCAAGCTTCGTTAAAAGCTTTTCAACAGTTGTTCGAAGCCTTCTAGACATAGCTCTATTATTTTTCTATGAAACTCAAGTTCAGTTAAATGTCGTTTCCTTCCATAATTTGTCATCAATTATTCATTCACAATCGATCCAGTGCGCCATAATCTACGCACAGTTTGTTGTCCTTTTTTTTGTTACTATAATATAACAGGCGACGGTTATGGAGAACTCGATTCTCGTTATTATTATTGTTTGAGCTCCGCCATTATTTCTCGTACTTTAGCTTGTTCAGACGCCGACAATTGGTACGGGTGATAAAAGATTGATTTACAAGTGGTGGTTCCTATTTACATTCTGCCTGTTTTAGTTCTAAGTTTCGAAGCGATAAGCAGAGTATTTTAAAACAGTTCTTGTAACTGAACTTTTCACACCGCTTTTTATAGCGTCCTCCAAATTATAAAAAAATTAACATAACTGGGACTGAAACAATCGAACCGTTGAAGTCCCTTCGAAATAGTAGCCATCTTACTAACTATTGCATCTTAGCATATTCCTTTGTCTTGAAAAATAAAAATCAGTTTCCAATGAGATATTTACTAACTGGATGACTTTGGGGTTCTTTGTTTTTCTTAGACATCAGTATGTCACTGTTCAGTGAAATTGAAGATATCTTTGATTTATTTATCCACCTTACTAGATTTCAGTCTCTCTTGCAATAAATTGTAACAATGGCAACTCATCCATCAGTATTTTTTTTGAAGATTCAATTCGTTACCAACAAAGACACCTCTTCAATTCTCACCTTTGAATTTCTTTCACTTTTATTTTTTTTCACTTTCTTAATCCTTCCTTATGGTTTGATTCAAAGTGATAAGGCCGCCGCTATGGCTTAGTTTCTAATGTGTATTGTATGTGTTTCTTGTATTGGTGTACAATAAAGAATATTTAATTCATTCATATTGCATTATCTCATTAATTTTAGGTCGCCGTTCGAGCACACAATAATACAACATTTTCTCTTCTTTCTTTTCTGCACTAAAATTGATTGGAAATGTGAAATCTACGTATCTCCCTTAATAAATTCTATTATTCTATTATTCTACTCTCTTCGAATTTTAATCTCAACATCTCATTATCGCAGCATAATTCAACACTTTAACGAATTGATCACTATCAATATTTTTTTAGCAATCTTGAAGTCTCTGTGTACAGATCTCCATATTTTGGCATTTTAATCTCAACAACTTATTTTCGCAGCATAATTCTACACTTTAACGAATTGATCACTATCAACATTTTTTTCAGCAATCTTGAAATCTCTGTGTACAGATCTCCATATTTTGGGAACATAATATTTAAGTAAGTACTTCTCAGTTTAGGTTGCCTAAAGTCCATTATTTACATATAATTTCTTCCCTCTATTCCGAGTTCCGACCTCTTCCAATTAAAGTTTATACCAAAGCTTCAAGTGTAAGCTTGAGTGCACAAGTAACTCATGAGTATACTTTTTATAGTTCAGAATTCCGATACTTGGGTCAAAATTTGGCTATAAAATATTTTCACTCTTGAGTCATAAAACTATGGTATCTCTAACACTAGTTCACTCTCTGAATAGTCTCAGTCGTTCATTTTATTTTATTATTGACACTCATTTACACATTTCACAAACTTTGTTTTCTTAAATTTTAATGTCCGTTTTAATAAACTTTATTTACTGTCTCTTATTTAAACTGTGGTACGCGAATTCCATCCCACTTCTGATGTTACAAAAAGTATCATAGAAGGGGTTAATTAATTAGCATTATTCAGGATTTAAATGAAACGTCACGTCTTTGCTCACAAGCTCTCTAATCGAGACTGTCCTCTTAACTTAGGGGTACAATATATCATTTGGTCCACCAACAAAGGAATCAAGTCTAGCAAGACATTTACTTAGCTTAATTACATCCTTATTACTATGACCTTAGGGTTAACTATGTCTAATCGAGCGTTGGAGGTACGCAGTGGCTGGCACGCGCGAACTTTACTTCTGTAATAACTGCATGCCATTGTCTGTCATTTTGCATGTGTTCAAAATTCTATCCAAAACATTGATGTATAATTTTAGTATTGGAAAACGATGAACTGAAAAGATATCAGCTATGGCTTAAAATGTGAATTCGGTTCGCGTACCTATCTCTTGTTGGCTGGATTACATATGGAGCGGAGCGAGCACGGATTTAGAGCTGAGACCATTCATTTTGCTCAGCGCCTTACAGGTTGAAGCGTTTGTTAAGCCACAAATACATTTATAATTTATAAGGTAAAAGTTTATGCATTTCATTCATACTTAATCCATACTAATATTATAAATGCGAAAGTGTGTTTGCATGTCTGCTACGCTTTCACGGCCCATCTGTTTCACCGATTTTTATGAAATTTCGTACAGGGATAGGTTGTATCCTGGGGAAGGACATGAGCTATTTTTTAACCCTGAAAATTAAAGAGTTCTCGCGGGAATTAAAAATCTTAATCCACGTGGAGGAAGTCGCGCGCATCATCTAGTATTATAAATGCGAAATGATTTGGATTAAAGGTATAAAGTAATGTTACATCTCGGGAAAGGCTACTTTTTAACCCGGATTATTTAAGGTGTGTGACAGAGTCGCATAATATTATAGTATAGTACAGGGAAGTTTGCATATACGTCGACGAAATTACATTGAAGACGTATATCAATCGATGGCGTTGGCGAAGCGACGTTGAGCCAATTTGTTAACCGCATGCGTGACTGGACTTTGATGGTGTTAAATTTGAGCGTTCGTGCCTGGGAGAATATTATGTTAATCCAATGGATCCGGGTGTTTCACGAACGAATGACGATAACAAATAGTTATTGTTAACCACAGGTGGGGTTAATTCGGCTTTCCTTTCATCATCTGCTGAACTTAAATCATAGCAAAAGTGTATCTGTCTGCCCACCAGTCTGTATGTCTTGCTGTTACCTTTTTTACGGTCCATCTGTTTCACCGATTTTGATACCGACAAAATAGAGAATTCCTACCAGATTTCAGTTGCGAGCATCATCTATTAAAGCATGAGTAATTTTAAAAATAACCGTTTCATATTCAAATTCAAATTAAATTATAAATTAAGCAATATAAAGTTTAAGTTTAAAAAAGTTCTATAGTCACGTGACTTGATACATATTATATCTAATCTAATCTAATCTAATATATATATAAAATCTTTAAGGGATCAACGCACAGCCTAATCCGCTGGGGTTATTAAATTGAAATTTTGACAGTAGGTTTCTTTTATGACGTAGGCACTCACAAAGGAAGGATTTTCCAAAATTCCACCCCTAAGAGGGTGAAATAGGGGGTGAAAATTTGTATGAACATCCTCCATTTCTTAAGTTATATCCATGAAACTTGATACACGAGCTACTGGTTAAAAATAAAGAAATACTTGTTTCACAGTTTTTAAAAATTCTAACCCTGAAGGATTGAAATAAATAAATGCGAGTTTGCATGAAAGTCCTTCATTTCTCAAGATATTCTGAAGTAATATAAACGCAACTTGATATTTCGGCTTTCGATAAAAATTAAAGAATTACTAGTGTCGCAGTTTTTCAAAATTCAACCCCTAAAGTGGTAAAATAGGGGTTGAATTTTTTTATGACAGCTATAGCCATGAAACTTGGTATATAAATAGCGGGTTAAAAATCAAGAAGTATGTATTTCACAGTTTTTGAAAATTCAACCCTCAAAGGGGTGAAATAGGGGATGAAAGTTGGTATGAAATGCCTTCATTTCTCAAGATATTTTACAAGTTATATCAACGAAACTTGGTACTTTGGCTAACGGTAAAAAATAAAGAAGTACGTGTGTAACAGTTTTTCAAAATTTTACCCCCAAAAGTGTAAAATAGGGGTTGAAAGTTTTTTATGAAAGTCATTCATTTCTCAAGTTATAGCCGACCTATACCTATAACTTGGTACATAAACTGCGAGTTAAAAATTAAGAAATACATGTATCACAATTTCTCAAAATTCAACCCCCAAAAGGGTTAAATAGGGGTTGAAAATTTGTATGAATGTCCTTCATTTCTCAAATTATATCCATGAAACTTGGTATATAAACTACAGGTTTGAAACGAAGAAGTACGTATTTCACAGTTTTTGAAAATTCGATCCTTAAAGGGGTGAAATAGGGGATGAAAGTTGGTATGTAAGGCCTTCATTTCACAGGATATTGTTCAAGTTATATCAACGAAGCTAAGTTTTTTGGCTAACGGTAAAAACTAAAAAAGTACGTGTGTCACAGTTTTTCAAAATTCAACCCTCAAAAGGGTAAAATAGGGGTTGAAAGTTTTTATGAAAGTCCTTCAGTTCTCAAGTTATAGCCATGCAACTTGGTACGTAAACTGTGAATTAGGAATGAAGAAATACATGTTTGACAGTTTTTGAAAATTCGATCACTAAAGGGGTGAAATAGGGGATGAAAGTTGGTAAGTAGGGCATTCATTTCTCAAGATATTGCTCAAGATAAATCAAAAAAGCTTAGTTTTTCGGGTTTTGGTAAAAAATAAAGAAATACGTGTGTCATATTTTTTCAAAATTCAAACCCCAAAAGGGTAAAATAGGGGTTGAAAGTTTGTTTGAAAGTCCTACATTTCTCAATTTATAGCTATGAAACTTGGTATATAAACAGCGGGTTAAAAATGAAGAAATACGTGTTTCACAGTTTTTGAAAATTCGATCCTTATAGGGGTACGATAGGGGATGAAAGTTGGTATGTAAGGCCTTATTTTCAAAGGATATTGCTCAAGTTATATCAACGAAGCTTAGTATTTTGGCTTTTGGTAAAAAATAAAGAAGTACGTTTGTCATAGTTTTTCAAAATTCAACCCCCAAAAGGGTAAAATAGGGGTTAAAAGTTGGTATGAAAGTCCTTCATTTCTCAATTTATAGCCATGAAACTTGGTATGTAAACTGCGAATTAAAAATGAAGAAATACGTGTTTGACAGTTTTTGAAAATTCGATCTCTAAATAGGGGATGAAAGTTGGTAAGTAGGGCCTTCATTTCTCAAGATATTGCTCAAGAT
Source organism: Erebia palarica (assembly GCA_964035005.1). Taxonomy (NCBI): domain Eukaryota; kingdom Metazoa; phylum Arthropoda; class Insecta; order Lepidoptera; family Nymphalidae; genus Erebia; species Erebia palarica. Next base: position 26,994,929 of record OZ035985.1, on the reverse strand, counting down.
AAATCAAGAAAGCTTAATTTTTCGGCTTTTGGTGAAAAATAAAGGAATACATGTGTCATCGTTTTTCAAAATTCAAACCCCAAAAGGGTGAAATAGGGGATGAAAGTTGGTATGTAAGGCCTTCATTTCTCACGATATTGCTCAAGTTATATCAACGAAGCTTAATGTTTTGTCATTTGGTAAAAAATACAGAAGTACGTGTGTCACAGTTCTTCAAAATTCAACCCCCAAATCGGTAAAAGATTTCCCGCGGGAACCGAAAAAGATCAATCCACGCGGACGAAGTCGCGGGCATCTGCTAGTTATATACAATAATAAAATATAGCAATACAATATAATTAATTTGATTCAGCACACGATCACACAAAAAGTTACAATTATAAAGTAGATGCCTGAGTGAATTTTGTTAAATAAAGTCTTGGTAAGTAGTACTTTAGCCTTGAATATTTCAGCGTAAACTTTGTGTATTATATTAAGGAAAGAGCAAGTTTAAAAGATTTAGAAAACTGTTTAACAACACGTTGTATTTAAGCTTCTACGAAAATTACCATTTTGCATACAAAATATTATAACAAACCTTATCAAACCTATATGAATAAGAATCTAGTTTTTTAGGGGTCCCTTATAGAAATTTCCCAATTTCGTAACGTCATAATAGAGAAATGGAAACCTGAGGATCACTTGGTTGGTTGATCACACACAAATCATTTTCATTTTCATTTCATTTTCCCTTGGTCGTTCATCTGTCTTTGTGTTCAGGTCATTTCTCTTTGAAAGGCTTGTGTATCTGTATCTGCATTATTATAGAATTTTTCCATTCCAAGTTGCAGGCAAATCATTTCAGTTATTATGGAGTAAAGGAATAACAAACAGCCACACTTACACACATCCAAACTTCTACATGTATATTATTGCTAACATAAATGATTTCTCTTAGCTTGTAGATATTTTGCCATCTTTCCAACCGATTTTGATGCAATTTGGCACAGAGATAGGTAGGAACACGGGGAATGAAGTCTATAATTTTTTTCCCTGGAAAATTATCAGTTCCCGCGGGAATACATAAACTTTACGCACACAGACGAAATTAAGTTGCGGGCATCATCTAGTTTAGAATAACTATTGTACGTTTGTATGGTTATCTATTTTTATAATAAGGGCCTTCTAATTAGTTACCTGTTAGCTCTACTTATTCCGTAGATACTTCCAGGTTGATACACCTCACATATCATTCCCAGGGAATGTGAGACAAGCCGGGTAATTTACAATTGGCAATTTAAGTACGTTGTGCATCCTGGTTGAATTCTGATACACTAGGGCTGTCAAATAACCCTCAGGATGGCATTGGTTGTATAAGTTTACAATTCGTGCTTTTTAAAATTAAGTAAGTACTTAATATTTTTTTGCACTGCTGGTTCCTGACTTTACTTCTAATTTATAAAAATAATGACCAAGTTCTTTGCTACACTTGTGTTGACTTGGCGACTTTTTTTACGTCTTTGTATGTTGTGTGGATTTAATAATTTTGATTTCAGTTCTTTAATTGGCCAATATTGTTTATAGGACAACTTCCTATAATTTCACATTATAATTTTTATATATCATTTCACATTATAATTTTCTGTCTGAGAACTCACTTCTTTTTTAGGGTTCCGTAGTCAACATGAAACCCTTATAGTTTGCTATTTCTGTCCGTATGTCCGTTGGCGGATTAGCTCAGAGGCTGTTAGTATGAGAAAGCTATAATTAGGCATGGGTTTACATATTGGTCACGCCGATAAAGTGGTAAAAGAAAATTTAGAAAAATAATAATTAATAGTGTAGGTACCTCCCCTACACGTAAAGTGGCATGAAGATTTTATTCTCTTCTATCCTATGGTGTGGGCTATCGTTGCATAGGTCATTCAAAAATATTGAAGGCGTAGGAAAATTTCTTTATGCTAGTATTACGCAGACTAAGTTTATGGGGGTGGTAAAATCAGTAGAAAATGTTTCGTGTACACACTGCGTACGGTAGGCAGATACACGGACTGGGGCACTGACGTGCTCCTCGTTTTACACAGAAAATCTTGTAAAGCTGGACATTATTGCCGGTATTTACATAATTCAAATATCGTAGCAATATCTGACTAAACCAGTGTATATTTGCTCGGGGATATCGCTGTGGCATCCAAGCAGAAAGGGGCCTTTATTTATAAGAGCATATTATGTAAATACGACTGTTTGAATAGGAAACCGAATTTGGGACTCAATAACTCAATTTTGGTGTGTAACTATGATCAATTTGGAATTGGCGAACGCGATTAATCTTATTATCAATAGGTATCTATTTGTTATGTATTTGTAAGATTAAAAGATAATTGAATGAAGTTCTTTCCGCTATTCTATTAAAAAGATTAAAAAATAATTGAAAAATAAAATTCGCGAATTACGTAAGAGGGATTCGAATTGGCGACATCTTGCTAACGATATTCCATTCCATTCCGAATGATCGAACTTTTACCGACTGAGCTATTAGAACCTACCTTGGAAGTATTCAAAATGTTCAAAAGAAAATAAATATGAATAATCTACATAGTTTCCATTTTATTTCAATAAATAAGAATTCCACTAATAAAAACTTATCTACCAGTACGAAGTGTAAAAGCTTCCATGCAGAATTTTAATTGAAGTTATTCTGTGTGTGCACACTTTATAAAATGTATAAAGGATCATCGAGGCACGCCTATATAATTGTGCGTACAAGGCCCTCTCATATATCAATGTCGAAAAAATGAATTTGTGGATATGTTTCACCATGAATATAAATGAACTTTTGTACACTGAAATAAATTGCCTGGCGAACTAAAACTACGTAGTATAAAAGCTTTTCACATTATTCTATTACAAATTTTGTAAAACAATGCCACGTTAAAAATGAAATACAAGTACTTTATGTATGGCCTACTAACTAGTAGGCCATACATAACGATTCTTGTGTATATAACTATGTCGTCGTCGTTCTTCTATGTCGTATAACTATACGACATGGAAGAATCTGTTTTGGTATTTCTCTCAATTATTGTCCCCACCGATGATTATTTAAATACACATAAATTCCATAAAGGGCATTACATATCTTGTCTTGCCTTTTTTATAACAACTTTATTGAGTTTGTTCGTTTATAGTTGAAATTGCTACAATGAGAACCATTACAATAAGCTACGGATGAACTATAGATAAATTTATTTTATTTTATATGACTAAGGGGCGATTTTTCTGAGCGATGAGTTAAACATTTTTAACAGATTTTGTTTGTAAATCAATTTTGTCAGAAAAATATAACTTTTTATTTAAATCCCCGTGTCCATGTTGCCAACATCTCAACATGTCGTCTTAGAAAAGAAATTTCAAAATTAAATAGCAAAAAACACAGAAAAAATGTATCCAGTGTATTTTTTAAATTAATATTAGTGCAGGTGTTTGCGCGGTCACGTGAACACCAGGTCAAGTGATAGCAAGTGTCGTCGACAACTGCTGAATGAGGTACTATTGGATTAAAGTTTATGCTTCTGCACGTCTTGCGCTGTAACACGACTTGAGGAAAAATGAATTAATACGGTAAAATATTAGAATAGCTCTCACCCGTTGTCCTACGCGAGTGACAAACGCGACACCGCGACTCGATACGACGCAACGCGACGGTATCAAACAGTAGTTGACCCTTCACGTCGCCTACGTTGTCGCATTGACAAGTTTCTATGGCGTCGTATTGCGTCGCGTCGCTTCACCTAGGACAACGGATCTACCCGATGCGGATATTATTCGCTGAAGTTTTGTTCTGTCTGGTCTCTAGTATGTTTTCACTCATAAGAATCGAATAATATTGAAAATAATAAACTGATGTCAATTTTTTATGGCATACCTAATTACGGTTTTAATATTCGAATTATAGTCCTTATCCACCTTAATTTCGAGCACGTTTATACTATAAACTAATTTACGAGCTACAGTTAGTTTGGTATAATTGAATTAGTTTCTCTGGGGAGTTTTCAGTGGTGAATGAATTAGGTGTAGGTATGTAAATACACGTATCGTAAAACTGTGGTAATAGCGATGAGGATCATAAACTTCATTTACTGTCACAGCTGCGCTGAAACCACAAGACATAAATTAATATGATTTTTTAATTTACAGATCTTCTATACGTTAAATATATGCATAACAAAAATGTATAAAATATTATGCGTAAAGCCTTGTTGAGTTGACCAATTGTTGAAACAAGAAATATGGTTTTTAAAATTCGCAGAAGCGAATCTATGCAGACATGCGAGCTCTCAGGCATGCAGGTTTCTTCACGATATAAGCATTAAAAAATGCACATAACTCCGAAAAGTTAGTGGTTTGTGCCTGGGCATCGAACCCCTACCACCCGAGCCTTTAGCCGAGTGCTTTAGCCGGGTTTCTAAAGCACTAACGTACGCCTAAGTAGTTTAAAGTCCGGTGATTCTATATATTCAGATAAACTCTATGAGTCTCTTAATGAGTCCGCATAAATTTCAACTTCGTAGACAAACAGTTATTACGCGAGGTGGTCTTGGTATAAGAAAATAACATAGTCAGAACAAATTAAATATTCAATTAGTCTTGTCCTTGCCTTGAAAGTTGAATGTTTAATGTACTGAACCTAATAAGCGTTGGAAGAAAATTTTATGTGATCCCTAAAAGCGTAAAATAAACGAATTAATTATTTATTTAAACACTTGACTTTATGAATAAGACATATTTATAAGATGGGTAGAAACTAACATAACTCTTCTCAGTAGAACTCTCTCAGTAGAAGTCTTTCCGAACCGGTTAACGTATCATAAGTGTCACAAGTTGTCCTACATGAAATAAATAAATCATATAACATAGAAGAATGAAAAAATATATATATTCAAAACCTTTTTCATCGTGAGTTAAAAGACTTATACACTTCTTGTATGAATCGTAGAACGTGTAGAGATTTTAAAAATATACGGGACCTACACTGTTTGCTATATTAAAAAAATACTTACCGAGATTTGAGAACCAAAACTTAAAATTTTTAGGGACTAGATGACGCCCGCGACTTCGCCCGCGTGGACTTTCTCTTTATTCCCACGGTAGCTCCTTGATTTTCTGGGATAAAAATAAAGTATGCCCTTCCCTGGTATACAACATAGCTCTATACCAAAATTTCATCAAATTTCATGAAAAGATGGGCCGTTAAAGCGTAGCAGATAGACAGACGCACGTTCCTATTTATAATTTTGGTCATAATAATATGAACCAATTGAGAGATGAGGCATCCTCACTGGCGCAGTAGGAAGCGTTGTGGTTTTATAAGTGGAAGGTTCCGGGTTTGATCCCCAGCAGAGGCAATTTGGGAGTTTATAAATAAATAATTTGTCTTTGGTCTGGACCGGTGGTAGGCTTCAGTAGTGGCTAGTTACTATCCTACTACATGCGATTTAGCGTTCTGGCCCAATGCCGTGTCGAAACCAATAGGGATATATGTTCAATATGGTAGGTTTAACTTAGAACTAAAATTCTAATGTAACTACTTCAATTACTATCTTTTTTTATCAACTACAAGTTAGCCCTTGACTGCGATCTCACCTGATGGTAAGTGATGATGCAGTCTAAGATGGTAGCGGGCTAACCTGTTAGAGACATGGCAGTTATATTAAACCCATAACCCTATTCGTTTTCTACCCGGCAGCCTACCGGAACGCTAAATCGCTTTGCGGCACGTTTTTGCCGGTAGGGTGGTAACCAGGGAAAGTTCAGAAATTGTAAATTCCTAAATTGACCCTGCCGGGGATCGAACCCGGGATCTCCGCATGTTAAGACAACAGCGCTCAACCCTGCGCCGCGGAAGTCGTCAGACTAAGCGCGATGACGTAACGCCGCGATGGTAGTATCATACTCGAAAAGATTTTGCATATCCTTAAATTTCTTGTATTCCAGATTGTACACAATTCTGCCTAAACGTGGGGAGTGGCCGTCGCGTGGTGTTTTGTGTTTTTCAGGCTGATGACCGGTCGTCCGTCGTCGCATGGATCTTGAGGATATTTTATCATAATGGAGTTGACAAGGTCCCCGATCAAAATAATTGAATAATTCAAGGACTGTGAATATATTGTTCACGAATGTCTTAAAAATGTTTCAGTCAACTGCGTCTCCCAAATATGCTCTTGAGTACCGAGTTTTATATGGTCCGTGCTCTTGAGTATATTTAAATCAATGTATTGAAGAAATGATATCCGTACTCTTAAAAGTTGACAGACATACACACCCGCCTTCCCGAGTACTTATTTTTATTGCAAAATAGGCTTGCGCTTGACGACGATCATGCTTAGTGCAAAGCAATGATGAGGTCTAGGCTGGAACGCGCTTGCCTAGAAGATGAGAGGGACTTAAGTTTTACGAGACAGGAAACACGTGCGCCGGAAGGGTATTTCGCATCATGGCATACATGCAGCTTCTTTTGATAGGGATTGGGGAAAAGGAAGGATTAGATTAGGATTTTGAGAAATCACAGAAAATCTTTGAATTACGGATCAACTTTAATCGTCGGGAAAAAGTTGTAGGAAAAAGCTTATTCGTATTTATACCACCAAGCAACGAACTCAATGTTTTATCACAATTTTTACTAATAAATAATAAATAACCCTCTGGGGGCGTGCCCGTGCCCGTGCCAGTGTTCTGCGGGTGACTACAACGAGAGAGAGATTCTTATTTTATTAGTCCACAAAACTGACTATCATTGCTACGGAGGCTAAACAATACGATAAATTAAAATATACACAATTGAGTCTTCTGGATGTGAACGTAAAAGGACACCTTAACTATAGCAGAACATCATTAAACGTCTAACAGAACCTAAAAAAATCATAGTAGGATGAAACCCATTGAAAAACGAAGAGAATATAACAAAAAAGAAAGGAAAAATAATTTACGCGCGATCTGTGGTCGGGATGTGGAAGGGGTGGTTTTTAAGGGTAAAAAACGGTTTTTCTCGATTTCCGGCAATAATGCAAGTCCTATGGAAAAAAGTTAAATGGCAAAGTTGTAGGTAATGAAAAGATCTACAACTTTTGCATTTACACTTTTTTTCACATTACCTCATAAATTTCGAGGGTAATAAAGTGTAAATACAATAGTTATATTAAATAGTAAATACTAGCGGGCTGAATTGCACTTTATTGTGACGCGACAAGAGTCTTTATTTATTTCTGTTATCATTTATTTATTCATTCCATGTAATGGTCTGTACAGATTTTCAATTTCACAGAGAACGTTTTTGGTAGTGATTATACGTACACATGTTTGTTCTAATATATATTTATATGTTCCTTCTATGGGGTTGAAATGGGGGTTGCAAGTTTGTATGAAAGTCCTTTGTTTTTGAAGTTAGAGACATGCAAATTGGCAATTAAGTTAATAGTTATAAATAATAAAAAATAAAAACCCATATAAGTAATTTTACGAAAATTCACCCCAAAGAGGGTGTAATGGGGGTTGTAAGATTGTATGAAAGTCCTATGTGTTTGAAGTCAAAGACCTGAAAATCGCCCGTTAGGTTATTAAATTTAAATAAATAATAACCTGCATAAGCAATTTTACGAAACTCTACCCCAATATGGGTGCAATAGGGGTTGGACGCTTATATGAGGGTTTTATGTTTTTGAAGTTAGAAGCATGAAAATCGGGATGTAGGTTATTAGTTTTACATAATAATAACCTGTGTAAGCAAATTTACGAAAATCCACCCTAAAGGGTGTGAAATTGGGGTTGAAAGCTTGCATGTAGGTTATAAGATTTTAAAATCGGCATTAACGTTATCACTCGTTAGTTTTAGCCGCTATATGTACCTAGGCTTTTTGCAGCGGGAAAATCTCATAAGAAGTCAGAAATTGTACGCAGACGAAGTCGCGGGCGACCGCTAGTATGATATAAAATAAATAGTACCTACCATCTGTATTTTAAATGTATTTTACTCGACAAACTCATTACAGGGTAGTGGATACACTGAAATATATTATTTCATATTATGACAGTGGCGGGATAAGTGGAAAATTGTCGGTCTGCAAACAGCCTGAGCATTTCCTTTCAGGAAAATCAACCAGCAGTGAGTTATAACTTTAAAAGCGTACGTTTATATTATCTGAAACATTTCATTTTATATTTGACTTTTTATATTTTAGTATAAAATCAAAGTAACAGAGGCGCTTTTAAATAATTGCAAATATTTGCAATTGCAATTATATAATCCGAATAACATCAGTTAATATTTTTACAGAAATTGAATGTAAGCAAATTTATTCGAGACAAATTTTTAGAATTCCCTGGTAAAACTAGATAAATCCGTATAGTTGCGTCCAGTGCGTTCATCCGTTATACAGCCATATCAAAAATGAACAATAAGCGATGTGAAGTTGAAATTTACTACAGCTATGACCGGTGGTCTGACCAACTCTAAGAAAGCGATGTTCATAACTTATGTGACGCATTCCGCTTGGTCAGCGATACCACTCGGTAGAAATTGTAAATTCACCACAAGCTTACTCTATGTAATGGTGATCACGATCCCCAGTCCTTGAGACGGGCTGGGAGGGATATAAACTAATTAAGTGGAGAGTTTGCAATAATTAGCATTCCATACAAAGTAGAGTAGAATCTCACTAATCCGGCACTTGAATAGACCGATACGTCCAATAATCCGGCCCCCCTTCGCCCAGGCTTCCCTTACTACATTCAAGGATTATTTTAAAACTATGTTATTATTTAGTTGTGAGATATATTACAGTTATAAAAAAGATGTTTATATATATCTATAAAGATGTTTATATAGATATATTACAGTTATAAAAAAGATGTTTATATGTATCTTCATGAAATTCTTTATTTTATTTATTATGTTTTTATTTCTGTTTAATCCAATAATCCGAACATTCCAATAATCCGGCACCCACTGGTTTTTAATAGTGCCGGATTAGTGAGATTCTACTGTACCTGATAAAGTAAATGCGAAAGTGTGTTTTTCTGAGTATCAATGTTCAACAGCTGGACCGATTTTGACGAAAACGAAAACACAGAGAAAGCTTGCATTCCAGAGATACAGGCTACTTTCAGAAAATCAAACAGTTCCCACGGGATTTAAAAAAAAAAACCTAAATCCTGCACGCGGACAAAGCGCAGGCTTCATCTTATCCATACTTTTACTTACAATATTATAAAAGCGCAAGTGTGTCTGCTTGCTACGCTTTAACGGTCCACCTTTTCAAGTTTTGCATTTTGCAAAACTTGAACCTGCAGAACTGATTGAAATTGATTTTTAGAAAATTGTGGGTCACGGTGGAGATCTCGCGTCTCGCAAGCAATCACCTTCCGCAAAGTGAATTCACATATCTATTTAATAGCTGATGATGTCCATGACTATTTATATTTATGTTTTTGAAAGTCCATGAAAATCTTAAATTTTCCGGGAATAAAACGTAAATCCACGTGGATGAAGTCCCGGCAAAATGTAATTTTTGCATACTTTTATTTTTTTACATACAGGATTCACTGACAATATATTAAAAGTATTAATTAACGTAACTGATTTGAAAAATTAACAAAATATCGTGCTACGATAAAAAATATTCGAATTATGTACTGGTTCTGAACATTACATTTCAAAATACAATATACTTGTAATGATTAAACAAGTCATAATTTAAAAAATTAAAAAACACGACTGCCCTGACAAAAAACGAACTAAAAAGTTAAAAATCTAAATTAATCTAGGTAAATTGGAATCTTATTCACATTTTTATTAAATGATATTTTTTGTGAATCAATGGATATTGAACTATAGTCTTATACATTTTTGGAAACTACTCATCATTTTCTAAATGATGATTATATAGTTAATCTTATTTTAGATTTTTTTTTTCAACTTTAGTCTTAAATTCGGGAACACGGTCACCCTATCAATTTTTTATTGAATTTTAATAGCCTATGTCGCACGGAATAAGCTAGGGATTCTAACGATACCTTATTTATCAAATTCGGTTCAGGCGTATAGAAGTTATGGTGGAATATACAAACTCACATACATACATATATACATACATACATACATGAACCCTGAAAACAATATACTCCTTTAGGCAGCCGTATAAAAAGGAAGTAGATAGGTACCTGGTAAGTGAAATAAAATATTTTTTGTGAAAAACAACACTTGATATCTATCATCTATGACTTAAAATACACATTTCGACAAGGACAAAAGGGATGTCTATAATAATAGCTTCGAATATTGTGAATCGGATGTCCCTGAATTTTTCATTCGCATGTATACGAGTCATTCAAATGTGAAGGGTTCTTTAGAAAACGTTATGTAAATAAGCATATGAATAAGAAGGAGGGTTTTCAATTCTCGCTTAATAATAGAGGAATGTATTGTGATTTTTATAAAGATTCAGGCATCTAAACTTGTGTGTTTTTTCAAATACCATAACAATATTGTGAACATGCAAGCACAATTGTATGCAAGCGCTTACGAGCATGAGGAAATTGGAGCATGCCACGAGGAAAGATAAAAAAAAAAAAAAAACGATGTAGCGTGTACCTCACAGGATTCTAAAGCTTCACCTTTACAGCTCTAATAGACTAGCAGAGTTCTTCGATTTACTACGGAACCTTAAAACCACGTTATAAGCTAGCTTTTGTAAAGTAAATAGAGTCATTAAGGCCAAAATTTCTTGGAACGCCGCGTTCTAAATGATTTTTAATCAGCAATTGGAACGAAGATGGTTGTGAGATGGTGATAATAAAAAAAACCCGGATGAGTTTGTGTGTGGGCCCAGACTGGGGCGCGTTTGGAAGCTACGCGCTTTAGTTTTTAGATACCGGAGTCAATTATCACCATCACGTCTTATACTTTGTAAGATTTGTGATTTTGTACACCTATTTTGAATAAATATGTTTTGAGTTTGAGTTGAGTTGAGAAGATTATACCTATTATAGCTACCTGTGAGAAGTATATACTGAAGTATGTTTATCTGGGCTGAACCGATTGTGACGGGACATTTTTAGGCAGTTAAAAGAATATGTAAGGAAGCCTAAATCATGGCTATACTAGGTATTCAATATTTATCCTCGAAAAATCTTCCATGGTAACCAAGTTAATACACACGAAGTAGCGGGGAAAAGTGGGTGATAAATAAATTAAATAATAGCTGCAATTGCAGTACAAGTAAATCAAGCTCCGGGGTATTCCGCGACCTGCTTCCTTATGCCACTTGATATATTACGCGCCACCACATACCGACTTTGTAATATGACTACGATTTATCCACTCGCCTCGTCCGCGTCGTCGACTAGGACACAATTCCACGGTTGAAAACGCTGCAAGGGCGTGACTTGATTATTTAAACAAATGTGCGAATAGATAAATTACAATATAAATTTACATTTATTTAAAGTATTAAATTTAAGAGCTATTTGTATATTCTCTGTTTCAGGTAAATCCGTCTGTACGAATACTTTAGCTGCGTTTGGCCACAAATAGATTCCACGTTACCACTAACAGTTTATTTTGTACCTACCTAAACAACATATATCTGATGATAGGTATTTTTAATATGATTAACTACAACAGAGCTATTTAATTTGACCACATAATATTATAAGGGTATAAAACTTATTTGTAAAAACTCGAATTAAAACAAGTAAAGGCAATGTTCACATTGAAATCTATACTAATATTACAAATGCGAAAGTTTGGATGGATGGATCGATGGATGGATGGATGTTTTTTTTTATCCACTACAAGTTAGCCCTTGACTGCGATCTTACCTGATGGTAAGTGATGATGCAGTCTAAGATGGTAGCGGGCTAACCAGTTAGGGGCATGGCAGTTATATTAAACCCATACCCCTATTCGGTTTCTACACGGCATCGTACCGGAACGCTAAATCGCTTGGCGGCACGTCTTTGCCGGCAGAGTGGTAACTAGCCACGGCCGAAGCCTCCCACCAGGCCAGACCAGGGAAAATTCAGAAATTATAAACTTCCAAAATGACCCTGCCGGGGATCGAATCCGGGACCTCCGCATGTTCAGACAACAGCGCTACACACTGCGCCACGGAGGTCGTCAAAATAGATGGATGGATGGATGGATGGATTTGGATGGACAATGGATGTATGAATGGATGGATGTTTGTTATTCAATCACGCCAGAACGGATGAACGGATCTGGATGAAAGAACAATGGCGAGCTTGGACCCACATAATTTAAAAATTAAGGAGGCATCGTTCAAGTACAAGTTTATATTAATTATAATCATAATATGTTTATATTAAAAATATTGAGATTCTGAGATACGGGAAATTATTATAATTTATTAAAAAATAAGTCATCTTGCACTAACGGAACGCGATTGATTTAATAGACATTTTGTTGACATGACAACACTTGTCATTATTTTTTATTTTTGTAGGTATGTTCCGACACCATTGATGTATCATCGATACCTACTGAAATGAGTATTTTTATATTTAATATGTGATACTAGCACGAGTACTTTAAAAGTATCGATACCTAATCGTATCGATTCTTTTTAATTTTTATGAAAATGATTTTATCAGTATCAGTGATCACTACTTAAATGACACTAGCTGATGGCCGCGACTTCCTTCTCATGGATGTGGTTATAAGAGAAAGAAAAAAGCTTTCATAGGAAAAGTAAATAAGTACTTAATGCAAGTATTAATCAAAGTATATAGAGGAATAAAACGCTTAATGTAAGGAAGATCAGGCTATAGAATGGGAAACAATCTGAATTATTGGTCAGCGAATCACTTCAACTTGGGCTATAGGTGTCGAAGAATTCACTGGCCAGAATCCGCATAGAGGTACCAGTGGTGCAAAAGAGATCTATTTTGATATTATTGTTACTCAATTTGTTAAAAGATAAGAAAGATCTGAGCAGATAAGAGTAATTTCGAAATATGGTGTAAGTAGAATTATTGCGGAATTCTCGCAGACATAAGTACCTACCTAATTATAACTAGGCATAAGTACCTACCTACTCATTCATACTAATACTGATACAAATTATTGATTGAACAATAGCCCTTTCCCGAAGTACTTTATGATTAATAATTTTTAGGTTATAATCTACTTTTAGGTGTATCTTTTTTCTCCCACTTTTTTAGACTTACTTACTATTTCCTTTTTCTTAGTTTTGTTACGTTCTTCAATTATACTATATAGAGTCTGGCTAACGAAAGTAGAGACTGGAAAAGAGCGTCAAATTTAAAAATTGTTAGTATGGCAAACTCAAAATTAGTGTGACAGACCTGGAGTAACCTAATTTGATACTTTAGAATTATTTTTCTTATTTTTGTTGAAACCGATTGCATACTAAAAAACCTACCACCTGCCTGAATGAAAAAACAACAATATTCAATAATAATTTATTTTAGTCACTATAGTCAAAATCTGAATCCAAAGCTTCTATCTGCAAAGATTCATCAGAGTCACTGGTGTCACTATTTCCAACGTTGATTATGAAACTTTCTAAATTTTCTTCAGTAATTCTATCTCTTTCTTTGTATTTAATTTCAATATGCATGACATGATCACACATTTTCTTCCAATCTGTTGGGATATTTTAATTTATAAGAAAAATATCAGTAAAGAGAAAAACTTGGACGTCCTGTTTGAGATATATATTTGAAGTAAGGGAAAGTCATCAAACGTAAAAAAACAATAGATTTAAAAAAAAAGAATAAGAATATATTTAAATATAAACAATTTAGTTTACGGCCAGTTCCAACATCCCCCTTTAAACTAAATTGTCTTACAAAAAAAAAATATTAACATAACGTATTAAGACACAGGAACAAAAAAAAAACCTAACTAAGACCTAAACTACCTATAATTCTACTAGTTGCGATAGGCCCAAGTGGTTTGGTAAGAATATCTGCGGGTGTATCACAACTTTTCATATAGTCTAAAATAATTGTATTATTACTAACTTTTTCTCGTATAAAATGAAAACGAGTGTCAATATGCTTCGTCCTGCTATGGTGCACAGGATTGTGAGCATGTTCCGTTGAAAAACACGTATTAAATTGGCTTAAGTAGCTCGTTGCAAATGCTATATCAGGACGTGTATTGACTGCCAAGAACATAAGGCATCCTATTAGATTTCTGTAAGGCAGCAGCAATGACTCACCACTAAAGTTTCGTTCTAATTTGCTGTGAGCTAAAGGAGTACTAGCCGACTTACATTCACTCATATTAAATTCGTCCAATATGGACAATATATAATTCGATTGACTAATTTTTATGTAATCTTGATTTCTATCTATTTGTAAACCTAAATATGACTTCAAATTGCCAAGATCTTTCAAACTAAAATATTTTGACAAATCATTTTTAACAATGTCAAACGTCACGTCAGAATTATAATAGACAATTATGTCATCCACGTAGACACCCAGAATAACAAGTTCATCACCAAAAAGTTTTGTATATACACAAGGCTCAGAAGAAGTTCCTATAAAACCTATTTTTGAAAGGACTTCATTCAATTTTTTGTTCCAAGCACGAGGTGCCTGTTTGAGACCATATAGAGATTTTCGAAGTCTGCAAACCCTGTCTTCTTGGCCTTTCACTGAAAAACCAAGAGGTTGTTCCATAAATACTTCTTCTTCCAAATCTCCATAAAGAAATGCTGTGTCAACATCCAGATGTCTCATTTTGAGATCTTCTTCTGCTGCCAATGCAAACAAAGTACGCAGGGAAGAATGACGAATCACAGGCGCAAACGTCTCATGATAATCTATATCTCTTGTTTGATGAAAACCTTTGACCACTAGCCTTGCCTTATACTTGATTATATTACCATAAGCATCCTTCTTATGCTTATAAACCCATTTACAGGGAATAACTTTTTTATTTGATCTGTCTACTAACTCCCAGGTATTTAACTTCATTAGTGAATTGTATTCATCAGTCATTGCTAAAACCCATTTTTTACCATCTTCTGAATGTATAGCTTCAGAATAGTTTGTTGGTTCACCTGAATCAACATCAGTAGAGGCCTGATAAGTTAAATATTCAGGTGGCTTTCTATTTCTAGATGGGTATCTGGGTTCATTACTTACTTGCGTTTGTTCAGTACAAGAAGACTCTTTATCCATGTTCACAGGAACAGATGATTCTCCTTCTGGACTACAACAATCAACACAATCATAAAATTTATCATCACCAGTTTCAATATGTTCTTCGAATAGTAATACTGACTCCATATTTTGAACTATAGGCTCTGATGCATTTTCCTTTAAAGGTGTAAAACAATTCTCAAAAAAACTTGCATCTCTTGACTTAATAATGCGTCTTGGATTTGCAGGATCCCGAAAAACATAAGTATTAGGATCTTCTGAGTAACCTACGAAAATTGCTTCCTCTGCTTTTAAATCTAGTTTCCTTCTTTGACATGAAGGTACATGAACTAGAGCTCTACATCCAAATACCCTTAAGTGACTTAGATCACTTTTCCGACCACTCCACTTATCATAAGGTATTTTGCCATTCAAAGTTCGATGAGGGGACCTATTTTTCAAATAAACTGCGACTTGGAAAGCATCTTGCCAGTATGATTTAGGTAGTGAGCTTTCGGCCAACATTGATCTCGCCTTCTCTGTTATTGTACGATTAGTACGTTCAGCAACTCCATTTTGCTGTGGGCTATAAGGCGTTGTTACTTGGTGCTCAATTCCATTCGAAGAAAGATAATCAGAAAACTCTTTATTTACATATTCTTTTCCTCCATCGGTTCTAAGAGCCTTTATTTGAAAACCTACTTGTTTTTCAACTAGAGCTCGAAATAATAAAAATTTATTCTTTACCTCAGTTTTAGAAGATATAAAATAAGCAAAAATCTTGCGAGTATAATCATCTACAAAAGTTAAAACATAAACGTTTCCTTGAAAAGATGTCGTGGACATTGGTCCGCATAAATCACTATGGATTAGTTCTAAAGGTGATGACGCCTTATTATACGCTACATTTTTAAACGGTTTTCTAGCTTGTTTACCTTTTACACAAGCGATGCAACTATTTTTATCAACCTTAGTAAAATCTACTCCTACCTGATGATTCTTCAATTGATTCATGCCTATGCGACATAAGTGTCCTAACCGTTTATGCCAGAGCTGATACTTGCTCAGACAGTCAGAGTGCACCTCGTACGCAATATTTTCACTATTTATCTTAGGTGGAATATTAACAGTACCATCAACTATGTACAGTCCACCACAGGGCCCTTTGGCCTGGAAAACTGCATTTGTTGGTGTGATGTCATTTTTAGACATTTCATTTAATAGTTTTGTCTTAACCAAATCGGAAGTGATTTCTATATTGCAGTTTTCCAGTGCCATGATCAATGGCTCATATTTAGTTGTTAGCCCTCCCAGTAATATAGCTGCAATTGATTTATCTTCGATAACTTTTCCTATGTCAGCTAGGTCTTGTGACGTAGACAGAACTGCATCTATATATTGTTCAATATTTTCAAAGTCTGAAAGACTTAATCTATAAAGCTTTCGCTCTAAGGCTAGCCTTCGGCCCAAACCTTTATCTTCAAAAGCTGCCTTCAGGGCCTCCCAGGCTTCGGCTGCAGTTTTTGCACGTCTAACATGTGTAATTGCTACACCGTCTAGTGTTAAGCATATCTTTGCCAGAGCCTTAGCGTCATTCCTTACCTTAATAGATGCAGTGGTCGTATCTCCTTCTGGATATCCATCAATAGGAAACCATAGGTCCTCATGTTGCAAATAATTTCGCATTTTAAATTTCCAAGTAGGATATCCTTCTCTATTTTTGAGACTAAAAGGAGGAACTGACGACGAATGTAACATCTTATTACCACTTATATCTCCGCTTGCTTGCGACATTTTTGAAGGAAAAAAAAAAAATTATATCAAAAGAAAATGAATTTTCTTATTCGCAACAAATAAAGCAACAATGGACAATTAACACCACTTTTCACTTATATTTTTCCCAAGATCCTTCGTGCTGATAACGTGTTGGGATATTTTAATTTATAAGAAAAATATCAGTAAAGTGAAAAACTTGGACGTCCTGTTTGAGATATATATTTGAAGTAAGGGAAAGTCATCAAACGTAAAAAAACAATAGATTTAAAAAAAAAGAATAAGAATATATTTAAATATAAACAATTTAGTTTACGGCCAGTTCCAACACAATCCTCTGATGTAATGCTTTCAAACGACTCTTTAATCATTCTTTCTAACTCTACTGTAGTCAAGGCTACATTTTTACTTGCCACTTTACGTTTAGCCAAACTCCATACAAGCTCAATAGGATTTAAATCACAGTGGTAGGGAGGAAGTCTCAAAACCTCATGACCATTCTGCTTTAAAAGTTCATCAGCTTTGTATACTGGGTCTGGTGTGTGCTGCTTTACAAAACATAGCAGCTCTGCCTTTGTGTGGTAATCTTCATACCGGATATCATTGAAAGTAAGCCATTCTCTTATCTCATTTTTCAGATTTTGTGTTGTTGGAGCTTTATTAACAATGACGGAATGATAACTTGCATTATCCATTACTATTACACTCTGCTCATTTAAATTGGGTATGAGCTTTTCTTGTAACCATTTATTGAAATTTGCAGCATTCATGTCATGGTGGTAGTCCGCCATTGTCGATTTTGTGCTAAAAACTAACAATGAGTTTGGCACAGGACCTTTCTCTGATCCAGCATGTACAATTATGTACCTTTTTCCCGTTGAAATATTTTCAATTGCACCACTCGTAGATGGACCTTGCCAAGACTTCTTGGGCTTATAGTTTTTGTGGACATAGGTCTCATCTAAATAAATAATTGGCTTTCCTTCTGAACGTTTCAAAGCTATGGTTCGTAAAAAACGATGTCTCCAGGCAGATATGTCATAACGTTCAATTAATATTGAACGTTCATTCTTGTTTTTCTTAAATTCATAACCATTAGCTAGTAGTATGCGGCGAAGAGTTTCCCGACATCCATTAAATCCTATGCTTTCTTTTAATTCCATTAACAGTGTCCTCAATGTAGGAACTTGTTTTCTGACAATATAAAAATCATTGATTTTGTTGCGAATAGCATCTATGTCGAAACTATCTAAGTTAGACACTGTGGTTTTATGGGGCCGTTTTTTTCCTGGGGTATTCCACACACCATCATTTAGCGCACCTTCCTTTTTTATTCTTTTTAAAGTTGCAACACTTACTCCTGTAAAGAATGATTAAACAACGATTAGGTACAGTATTGACAATAGCAAATTATATTATTATTATACATTATATTTCTTGTGTATAAATCTTGTGCTTAGTAATAAATTACCAGTAATTGAAGCTATTTCTTCCAAGTACTGATTCTGGGTTCTCATCCTGTCATTCTGCTCTAAATCAGTAAGTTTTTCAATAGTTCTCACTATTTCATCGACTCCTGCTACATCCTCCAGATTTTCTGTCAAAGAAAATAATTTGTGTTACAAATTAATAAATGTAACATTTACTTACCTACCACAACCAATGAAAAATAACCATTTAATTGGAAATTGCATTTAGTAGGTATTATTAAGGTGTTTAATGAAATGTATAATGAATGTGGATGAAAATAGAGATATAGTTTTTTAAAAAGAGAAATATACAAACAAAGTATCAAAATAATGCGTCATACTGACTTAAAAAATCTAACACAACACGTAAACAATCTTGTTTTCGTTTGAATTTTGCATCTTTCTCTCGTTGTTTTTCTTCAAATTTGGAAATCATGCAAAACAACATCTTCCACACTCCACTTTTAATTGTTTTATTCATTCTTAAACGCGTAAATGCTCGTAAACAAGATCACAACTAATCACTGCAAATCACCGACAACCACAGACAAGCGCCATCTTGTTAGGGCAAAATGTAGTTGAGTATTGCCATATAAAAAGTTTGCAAATAATTCGAGTCTCTACTTTCGTTAGCCAGACTCTATTAGCTCAATTACCACTCACTGACTCACTGACTCATTGACATCATTGTCCTCCTAGAAAGAGACAGAAAACGATACAATGATGTATATGAGATGTGTTCGAGTGCGGGAATCGAGTAGGGAAAAATTATGACATTTCGGAAAAACAAGATGGCGGCCGACGTGATTCTTGCAACTCTTTTGTGTTCCAACCGATTTCGTTACTACTCGCAATTATTGAAGAAATTAGGAAGCGATTAATAGAAAAAGTGGGAAAAATTGGAAAAACAAGATGGCGGCCGAGCTGTAGTGTTTTCATATTTTTGATTTTTCGACACTAAACCGCGGCGCCACAGATCCGAAACGGCGTGGTTGAGCATGTTTTTTTTTTCTAATTCCGCCTACAATTATCCTGTATTTTGACAGACTGGGGGTGGTTTTTAATAATTCAAGATGGCGGCTGTCGCGGCGGCCGTTCGGTTCGAGTTACGAAAAAACGCCATTTTAAAATTCAAATTTCTCACAGTTGGCAACGTCGGAGCGTTTCGACTTCTAAAGGGAGATTGTGTGTACAGACTCCAGGTATGGATTGGGGAAAAAAAAATACCCCATTTCTCCGGAAAATTTCAAGATTTACCCCAAAAACAAAAAAATCTAAATACTTAGCTTTTGCCAAATTCGAGTATGGGCAACCACGTGTCTTACTTGTACGAATGACATTTGGGTATTTTCGTCGCCAAGGTCTGGCAACACTGGAATTTATCAAAGAAAAAGTGATTTTCGACATGGTCTTTTTTCAGGGGCTATCATTTCGGCTGGGTGCGAGCGAGATGAAAAATTTAAACGTCGTCAGGAGCGGTGTATCCTGTAGTTCACGGGAAAATAATAAAACTATGTCAAATGATTTTTTGAAACGAGGTGACGGCCATTTTGTATTCTTTTTGTGTTTTTGAATATTTTGATCACGTCTTAGAGGCGGTTGGTAACATTTGGGAAACTTGACATATATGAATCGATTATGTAACTCGACGGGCAGTATCGAGAAATCAAAACAGTGTTGCCACATTCGGGGTAGTTTTCGAGATTTTCCCTAAAAACTTCCGCCTGTAAAATTTTGTATGAAAATTTTTTTTTCACTGTTGGCTTCGTATGGAAGTCAGAAAATATAACTTGAAGAAAAATATGGAGACAACTGATGATTGAGGATTTCGGAGACGGGTAAAGGGCACGGTGAGGGTATTGAAGATAGGTGGGGGGTGCTCGAACAAATGTCACTCGAAACCTCATCCAATTGGCGATGAGTTTAAAAAAAACTCAAAAATGGTGGATTCAAGATGGCTGCCATACAAATTTCGTAAGTGTCTATCTCGGAGAGTATGAGAGATGGAAGTGTGGTTTTTTGGCAAGAGATGATCAGGACGGGGAGTTCTATTTGGCGAAATGAAAAAACATTCAAAATGGCGGAATAATTTTTTTCATACCAATTTATATGGCGAAAATTGAAGAGACTACAAGTGTAGTAGTAGTGTGTAGCAATTGAAATAATTGTTCTCCTAGAAAGAGACAGAAAACGATACAATGATGTACTGGAGATGTGTTCGAGTGCGGGATGGGAGTAAGGAAAAATTATGACATTTCGACAAAACAACATGGCGGCCGACGTGCTTTTTGTAACTCTTTTTTTTTCAACCGATTTCGTTACAGCTTGCTATTATTGAAGAAATTAGAAAACGATTTATAGAAAAAGTGGAAAAAATTGGAAAAACAAGATGGCGGCCGAGCTGTAATGTTTTCAAATTTTAGATTTTTAGACCCCGAACCGCTGCGCTACAGATGCGAAACGGCGTGGTCGAGCATAATTTTGTCTATTCCCGCCTACAATTATCCTGTATTTTGACAGAATGGGTGTGGTTTTAAAAATTCAAGATGACTGCTGTCGCGGCGGCCGTTCGGTTAGAGTTGCGAAAAAACGCAATTTTAAAATTCTAATTTCTCACAGTTGGCAACGTCGGAGCGTTTCGACTTCTACGGGAAGATTGTGTGTACAGACTCGAGGTATGGATTGGGGCTAAAATTACCCCATTTCTCGGAAAATTTTCAAGATTTACCCCAAAAATAAAAAAATCGAAATAAGTTTTTTTTTTTTATTCGAGTACGAGCAACCACGCGTCTCACTTGTACGACCGACATTTGGGTATTTTCGTCGCCGAGGTCTGGCAACACTGGAATTTATCAAAGTAAAAGTGATTTTCGACATGGTCTTTTTTCAGGGGCTATCATTTTGACTGAGTGTGAGCGAGATGAAAAATTTAAACGTCATCAGGAGCGGTATGTCAAATGTTTCTGTGAAACGAGGTGGTGGAGATTTTCCCTAAATATTTCTTCCTGTAAAATTTTGTATGAAAAAATTTTTTTTCACTGATGGCTTCGTATAGAAATCAGAAAATATAACTTGACGAAAAATATGGAGACAGCTGATGATTGAGGATTTCGGAGACGGGTAAAGAGCACAACCAAGGTATTGAAGATAGGTGGAGGGTGCTCGAACAAATGTCACTCGAAACCGCATCCAATTGGCGGTGAGTTTAAAAAAACTTAAAAATGGTGGATTCAAAATGGCCGCCATACAAATTTCGTCATTGTCTGTCTCGGAGTGTATAAAAGATAGAAGAGTGGTTTCTTGGGAAGAGATGATTTGGACGAGGAGGTCTATTTAGCGAAATGAAAAAAAAATCAAGACGGCGGAATATTTTTTCATACCAAATTATATGGCGATAATTGAAGAGACAGCAAGTGTAGAACTATGCAAGATTTTGACACGGTACCGTTTTACCGACAACGGGGCTCCCTTGGATTACGACGCCGGAAACTGATACCAAAGATTTAAATAATCAGCGCCATTTTGAAATTCTTTGTTAATTGACCGATTTCGTTCAAATTCGATATCTGAGGGTCCCTGGGATTACAAAATAGGAAACTGTTACCAAAATTTTAAAAAACCAGCGCCATTTTGAAATTCTTTGTTAATTGACTGATTTCGTTCAAAATCGATATTTAGCACTCCCTGGGAGCACAAAACAGGAAACTGGTACAAAAATTTAAAAAAAATCAGCGCCATTTTGAAATTCGTTCTTAATTGACCGATTACGTTCAAAATCGATATTTAGCACTTCTTGGGATTACAAAACAGGAAACTGGTACCAAAATTAAAAAATACCAGCGCCATTTTGAAATTCTTTTTTAATTTACCGATTTCGTTCAAAATCAATATTAAGGGCTCCCTGGGTTCACAAAACAGGAAACTGATACCAAAGTTTAAAAAAATCAGCGCGATTTTATAAGTCTTTGTTTATTGACCGATTTCGTTAAAAATCGATATTTAGGGCTCTCTGGGATTACGAAATAGGAAACTGATGCCAAAGTTTTAAAAAATCAGCGCCATTTTGAAATTCTTTGTACATTGACCGATTTCGTTCAAAATCGATATTTAGCACTCCCTGGGAGCACAAAATAGGAAACTGGGAACAAAATTTTTAAAAAATCAGCGCCATTTTGAATTTCTTTGTTAATTGACCGATTACGTTCAAAATCGATATTTAGCACTTCTTGGGATTACAAAACAGGAAACTGGTACCAAAATAAAAAAATACCAGCGCCATTTTGAAATTCTTTTTTAATTTTCCGAATTCGCTCAATATCGATATTTAGGACTCCCTGGAGTTACAATACAGGAAACTGATACCAAAGTTTTAAAAAACCAGCGCCATTTTGAAATTCTTTGTTAATTGACCGATTTCTTTCAAAATCGATACAGTAAAGAAAGTCCTACTTGTAAGTCTAACCACATCCCGTGAGCTGCTTTAGCAGCTCGCGCACAGAGCGAAAAACTAGTTATTAATAAGTTTCCATGATGAACGCTAGGCCTTTTCAGTGGGTCCCAAAATTCATGCATTCTCGCCATCCTCCTTTGTCACAACGATAGATTATAGTCTGGAATAACACATAGGCTACTTTTTATCCCGGAAAATTGAAGAATCCCGTGGGAACCAAAAAACAATCGCTGGCATCAGCTAGTAAGTGCGTAAGTACACAAAGTATGCAGATTGCGAGTTTCTTTTATACTATTTAGAAAGAGAAGACATGAGGGTATTTTAATGATTGATTATCGATATTCTGTATGTAATGTACAATCCTCATTTTACTTAGAAAATAGGCTTAAGCTTCATTATGTACTCCGAAACTTTCACATACTTCAAGCTTGATTAAATAGCAACCACGAATAGTTACAAACTTATTTCTTCAACTATACGGAACATGTACACGGAAGTCATTTCACAAAGTTATTAACCACTGTCATAGTAGTATAGAGCAATTAGTTATTCTTGATATTCACACAGTTTGCCCGTATGCCCCTGAGGCTTTCGACGGAGTGTGCCAAAACAGCCAAACCTCCGATCCAAATGTACCTCAAGTTTTCGACACTCGTGTCTGAAACTTGAGGTACATTTGGATCGGATAATGCGATTGTTTGAAAGCCAGCCTCTTAACAAAGCTTGGATTCACTTCATTATAGTGGAAGTTGTCTGAGCTATCGCGAGTGACACTCATTATTTAGATTTTAAATTTAATTTTAATTACTCTCTCCAGTTTATGTAAATTTTAGTTTTTTGCTAACTATTTTAAATATGGCGTCCTTATCGGCAGATTAAATCGAATGAGATGAAACGTGTCAAATTGATAGATATTATACTTTCTGTTTCATGAAATATAATGACAAACAGTAATAATGCTAACACATTGGAGTACCCTAGAGCCTAGGGTTAGGTATAGTTGTCCTGTATATCAACATTGACTGTGAGGATTTCCGCTGCGTATTGACCGTATTGCCGCAAGCCGGAAGCACGCGGTCTGATGTATGAGCCGATATCCGTTGGCACTGGACGTTTTGCAACAAATGATTTCCTACACAGTACCTACATAGTGAAAGTTTTTCAAAAAATCTTTATTATCATTTTGCGCCAGGTGTTGCCCGCGACTTCTTATATGTTGATTCAGGGTTTTCAAGAATCCCGTGGGGACTAAATTTCCCGAGATAAAAAATAGTCTATGCCACTCTCCCTCTAAGTCTTTAATGTAAAATGTTGCATCATTGGTTTCGCCATTGCAGCGTGAGTGAAGGACAAGCAATGCGACATGACAACAACAAATAATGTATGTACCTACATCAAACGTAGACAAGAAATGTTGAGTAGATAAATATTACTAGATATTAAATTTTATTTTTAACATAATATGAAAGCACTTCTGTTTGCAAAATTCTACACGTTGCTCTCCAAATGTTCACTTCAACAGTTGCATATGCTTCGATTTTCGTATTTTCACTGCGGAATACAAATTGGTATCTTGTTTTAGCTGCGAGTAATTCTATTTCTACATTTAGTTAACATCTATACATAGTTGCCGGGCGACAGTTCAGTATCTACTGTTAAAACTGTAATCTTAATTCTTACCATAAAATAACATTACTTTGCATTTACCAAAAGTGTTAATTTTACTTCAAAATACCACTAATTCCTTTATAATGTGACCAGATGATGCCTGCGACTTCGTCCGCGTGGATAAGTTTTTGCAATTCCCGCGGGAAGTTTTAGCCTGCATGTAGTTCCTCGGGATACAACCTATCCCTGTGCCAAATATCATCAAAGTCGGTTGAACAACGGTTTTTTGTAAAAAATGACAAAAAAACATGTAGACCTCATGTTAAATAATGTTACAGCTATTGAACTAAGTGGCGTATCTATGGCGTTAAACAGAATAAAACAGTAATGAATGGTAATTGGCAAGCGGTGTCGATAGATTAAATTGAAATTCGTTCCAAAAATCCGACTAGGTTTTATTTTTAACTTAAATTTTTTAGTGTACTCTTAATCCCCATGGCTTAGGGGTGCAGTACGCGGCAGCATCAGAGTTGAGGAGTTGGGACTTGGGTTTAAGCATAGTCGTTGCTTGACACCACAAAATCAATTCACCATAAAAAAATCCTAAATCGCTATTTTTAAGGAGCTCTGTACCCCGCAGAATCAGGGTTGAGAACTTGAGACTCAGAGTTGAATCGTAGGTATACACGTGACTCGATATCTCGATATGAATTCACCATCAAAATTTCCTAACTCCTTAGTTTTGAGTCTTAGATACACGTACAGCATCAGGATTGAGGATTTTGAGTCAAAATTTTTTATGGGACCACCTCGCGAGCTTCCACTTACCACTGAAAATAGTATATTGTGATACAAGGGTGGAAAGTAGGTTATTGCAAACGAGCTGTCATTAATAAGCCCGAGCCGAAGGTGAGGGTTTTTAATGTTACGAGTTTGCAATAACCTTCACACCCGTGTATCACACGACGTTTTTCAATACAGTTGTGGGAAATAGTAATAAACAAATCAAAGAATTACAAGTTTATTTCAACATACATACGTACATAGTACTTAATTAATTCTGGAAATTGAGAGTAAAGCTTGAGCAATTACTAAAATTCGCAAGTGCGCAAAATTCCATCTTGCGCAGTTTTCGCCTCAGATAAAATATCTGGTGGAGTTAATTCCATTTCATCATTAGTACTAGAACTCATATTAACAAAAATATAATCAATTTATCACATAAAAAATAAAAAAATTCAGCAAATGGCGTGTATTTACACCTGGAAATATTTTTTTTTCAACGAAACTAGGCTACGGGTTCGTACCTACGCGTATACAGCCTATTCGATTTTTGTCAAATGTTGAAAATAATTAAATTAAAACTGGTAATTAAATATAATCAACAACCATTTAAAAGAATTTTGGAAATTCAATGCTAAAACGTACGGATTCATTCATTTTTCCTCATAAAAAGCCTATCCGATTATATTCTATGTATGAAAACTCCTTGCTACTAAACTTTTTTAATTGAGTTGGAAAATTTAAAACTAAACTGCAAAAGTAAGTGTCGAGCTTGTAAAAGTAAGTCACGACCGTGTTAAAGTAAGATGCCTATGCGAAAGATTCAATTTTCGAATCATAACTACAGCCTCTGAAAGTGCGCCATGTTTGACAACTGTATTGAAAAAAAAATTTCAATTCGGTTTAGAAACCACGGACATACGCAGAAACAACCTCCTTTTTGGAAGTCGGTTAAAAATGTATAGTCTGAGTTAAAACAGAATTCACATGTTTAAATGCAATTAATGTTTTTGTAAACATTATTTTTGTAAATACCGTTTTATTCTGTCATCACGCGATACGCCTCTAGCCGGGCATACTCCAACAACAACGTGAGTTGACCCTTTTCATATATTTATCCGTAAATTAACTAATCATCATGTTTATTTTTATGTTTTTATAAAATATTACTAAAAACTTTAAAATGGGAAGAAATCAGTCAGTCGAGGCAGTCTATAGCCGGATTTACGCAGTCTGATATCTGCCACCGCTTAACATTCGGCAGCACTTCCAACATAAACGACTTCCTATGCAGTATGCGACTCTTTTCAAAACATTTCTATGGAAGCTATTTAGAGATTAAGAATAGAATAGGGTAAAGTTTTGAAAAGACAACGATGGCATAATAGGTATTACACGGGGGCATACTGTTGCTTTATGTGACGGAAGTATGCCCCCTTATTATAAAGCAAGGCATACGGCTGACATTCCAGAAAGTTCTTGTTGTTTTTATTTCATACTAGCGAATGCCCGTGACTTCGTCTGCATGGTCTGAGGTATTTTGGTTCCCGCGGGAACTCTTTAATTTTCTGAGATAAAAAGTAGCCTATGTGCTATTCCAGATAATCTATCTCTGTGCCAAATTTCAGCAATATCCGTTCAGCCGTTGGGGCGGGATTGAGTAACAAACATCCATACATCCATACATCCATCCAAACTTTTTAACATTTATAATATTAGTATAGATTGATAGATTTACCTAACTCAGATAAAATAGGACAAGATAAGCAAAGTTATCAAAATAAAGCCCATTCTTTTGATCGTTTTCAATTCGGCAAGAATAGGATTCCTTTAACAGTAGGATTCCTGTCCGTGATGGATATGTGTGTGTTTGTTTTACCTTTTTCAATTTAAGCATATTCTTAAACACAAAGAGATTAAAATGTCATCTTGAAAATTTAATTACATAATAAAAGGCGTTGTTGAGGGAGAACACACTGTTAAATATTGAAGATACTTCTGTGAAAAGTTCGGATCATGGTCGGTCAGTTGATTTTATAGAAAAAAGATATCTATGTATCGGGATAACACCACGTGTCGAGTACTACAAATAATTTTTCAATACAGTTGTCAAACGTGGCGCACTTTCAGAGGCTGTAGTTATGATTCGAAAATTGAATCTTTCGCATAGGCATCTTACTTTTACACGGTCGTGACTTACTTTTACAAGCTCGACACTTACTTTTGCAGTTTAGTTTTAAATTTTCCAAGTCAATTAAAAAAGTTTAGTACGAAGGAGTTTTCATACATAGAATATAATCGGATAGGCTTTTTACGAGGAAAAATGAATGAATCCGTACGTTTTAGCATTGAATTTCCAAAATTCTTTTAAATGGTTGTTTATTATATTTAATTACCAATTTTAATTTAATTATTTTCAACATTTGTCAAAAATCGAATAGGCTGTATACGCGTAGGTACGAACCCGTAGCCTAGTTTCGTGTAAAAAAAAATTATGTCCAGGAGTAAATACGCGCCATTTGCTGAAATTTTTTATTTTTTATGTGATAAATTGATTATATTTTTGTTAATATGAGTTCTAGTACTAATGATGAAATGGAATTAACTCCACCAGATATTTTATCTGAGGCGAAAACTGCACAAGATAGAATTTTGCGCACTTGCGAATTTTAGTAATTGCTCAAGCTTTACTCTCAATTTCCAGAATTAATTAAGTACTATGTACGTATGTATGTTGAAATAAACTTGTAATTCTTTGATTTGTTTATTACTATTTCCACCAACTGTATTGAAAAACGTCGTGTGATACACGGGTGTGAAGGTTATTGCAAACTCGTGACATTAAAAACCCTCACCTTCGGCTCGGGCTTATTAATGACAGCTCGTTTGCAATAACCTACTTTCCACCCTTGTATCACAAGATACTATTCCGGTTCTTCGCGATTATCACATCCAATTCTTTGAGTGTGTCAGTATCCGATGATATTGCAACGTCCCTTACGTTTGAAAACCTTGGAAATTTTCGGTGAAGTTGCTTTCATGAGTGCTAACTACCGTACTTTGTTTTAATAGGTACATATTAGTAAGGTCCAAAAGTTTCCGGCCTACCCACATTAGATAAATCAGAGATACAAAACTTTAATGTCATTCTATTACTTGACTTTTCATTACCCACTTGCGAAAAAATTATAAAATTATTTCATGTTGCTACAGTGATATAGCCTCATAAAGTCAGACTGTCGATAAAAAATCGTAATGCATAAAATCGAGTATCGAGCTGTGATCAATTTTTTGAAGGCACCGGCAGAAATCGAACAACGTTTGGATGCTGTGTACGGGCATTCTTCTCCTTCGAACTCCACTGTAAAAGAATGGGCGAAATAATTCGGTTTGGGAAGAGAATCAGTTGATGATGAACCGCGCCCAGGACGACTATCCGAGGCCATTACGGATGAAAACATTAAATTTGTGGAGAATACAGTTCTGGAAGACAGACGGCTGAAGACTAAAGAATTAGCAGTTATAACGGGACTTTCCAAAACAACAGTGCTTAGAACCCTACATGAACATTTGGGTATGAATAAGGTCAGTGCTAGGTGGGTGCCAAAACTTCTTTCCGCTGTTCAAAAACAAGAACGAGTGAAGTGCTGTATTCAGTTTTTAACCCTTTCTGAAGGCCGACAGAAAGAAGTTTTGGATTCAATTGTTACGGGTGATGAAACCATGGTTCTTTATCATCATCCTCTGTCAAAAAAGGAATCGATGGAGTGGCGTCGTCTGAGCTCACCGCGGCCAAAAAGAGCTCTGACTCAATCTCAGAAAAAGATTATGGCTACAATCTTTTGGGATTCCGAAGGAATTTTACTGATGGACTAAAGAACGCAATACAACAGTAACAGGCCATTACTATTCTTCCTTGCTACATCAATTGCGAGATGCCATTAAAGGAAAACGTCGAGGGAAATTGTCGCGAGGAGTGTTGTTGCTACATGACAATGCCCCGGTCCACACGTTGGGTGTTTCCAAGGCTGCCATTAAAGAGTGCGGTTTCACTGAGCTTGACCATCCACCATATAGCCCCGAATTGGCCCCAAGTGACTATTATTTATTCGCAAAATTGAAATCCGACTTACGAGGAAAAAAAATTAATACTGATGTGGTGAAGTCAGCAGTTTTGTCAAATTTTGAGTGCAAAAATTCAGACTTTTTTAAGGGTATAGAAAAGTTAGTAAAGCGCTGTGAAAGGTGTATTGAAATAAAGGGAGATTATATCGAAAAATAATAACAGTGCTTTTTAATTTATCCTTCATTTTATAGTTCAGGCCAGAAGCTTTTGGACCTTACAATATTATTTGTCCTTCACTTGCACGGGTACCAGAAATGAGGGTCGATTCCTCAAAAAATTGTACTTGCACGAACGACACGAGACACTCAACTGAATTAGGATTAGGAATTAGGCCGTAGTTACTTTTTTATTATTTCTGAGAAGTTCTAACTATTTAATTCTGGTAGTTACCATAAAGCTTTGCTGATTGAGAACGGATTAGGAAATTATATAATAGACTTACTGTAAACGTTTTAAAAAAAATTACAAACTTTAAAACCTAGTATTATCATAGATTTAAGTAATTAAAAGAAAATACATCGTATTATTTTATAGAAGACGTGTATATAAACAAATTCTCAATAAATAAGCTACGTCGTCGAACTTTGACCGTAAATTTCGGCAACCGATGCTTCTGAGACACCAGTTCAACCACTAAATGCTAATCGATATCGCAATGGAACATTATAATGAGTTGATGAAGCCTTGAATCACAGAAATAGGAATACGATTATACCTTGAATAACGAATTTGTATGTATTTCGGTCTAAAAGTATTTATTTCAAAAACATGTTTGAGCATATAATTAGGCCAACTCAGTTGTAGGTACACCAACTCTAATCTATACGAAAATAACAGCTCTATTTATATTACTACCCCTTTCAGAATACTCCCTGCAGAAAGGGGCTGCACTAAATTTAAAGTTTTTTCTTTCTAGTCGAAGTGTTATCAGCACTTGTGTTATCAGCATGAAACTAAATATTGTGATCAAATAAAAACGTTTTCTTTCTTTCTTTCATTTACTGGATAATTGCTCACATTTATGTACCAGAACTTAATTGTTAGCAAGCACAATCCTTACTAATAAAACCTTCGAAACAATATTTGTACCTAGATAGTATAAAATAATATGCCGGATATCGTTGATGAAAGCGGTGCAAATATTAACCATACGTATCTGTAGGCTTTTGATGTGCTTTTATTCGACGTCTTGGGATTAAAAGTAGGACAGACACAATATGAAAGGCAAGGCGGTAGGGCGAGACAGTACAATAGGAATACTGCTGCGAACAGTGTCTCTTGATCTTTAGCCAGCATCCCAAGGCGCGTCGATACATTTGCATGAGATCCGCCGCGGTGTTCATTTTAAAGCACAATATTTGAGGAACATCCTTTTAATACCTACAAGTAATTGCTAGATTCTTACACAGTGACACAGAGGACTGATAAAAATAATTGGAAACGTTTTGACTAAAGTTGGCGAAAAAATTTCACTTTAACTTTTCATCCATCCATCATCCTGTATTCGTCCACTGCTGAACATAGGCTTTTTGGAGAGCACGCCACCATATACGGCCCTCCGCTTTCCTCATCCACCCACTTCCCGCTATCTTTTTAAGGTCGTCGGTCCAGCGGGCTGGGGCTCGTCACGATGCGTTTACCGGTACGTGGTCTCCACTCTAGGACGCGTCTGCCCCAACGCCCATCGGTTCTGCGACAGACATGACCTGCCCACTGCCACTTCAGCTTACTAATTCTCTGGGCTATGTCGGTTACCGTAGTTCTCCGGCGGATTTCCTCGTTACGGATTCTATAGCTGAGCGACTTTAAATTTGGGGAGAAGGCCAGCTGTTAGTGTCCACATTTCCGCTCCATACGTCATCACAGGCAGGACACACTCGTTAAGGAATTTCATCTTTAAGCTTTGGGTACCGACGAGTCGAAGACCTGACGAAGTTTGCAAATGTTGCCCAACCCAGCTGGATTCTTCTGTCTATTTCTTTATCGAAGTTTTCTCTACCAAGTTGTATAACCTGACCGAGGTAGTTGTATTCCTGAACAACTTCGATGCAAAAATTTTCAACGGTAATAGGTCTCAAGGTGACTTAGTTATTAAACATGACTTTGGTTTCATCTACGTTCATCTTAAGACCCACACATCTGGAAGAATGGCTAAGAGCGGACAACATTGCCTCGAGTTTCTGCGGCGAGTCAGCCAGTATTACGATGTCGTCAGCAAATCACAGGTGTGAGATAAATTCGCCGTTTACGTTTACACCTTTCCAGTCCAATACCTTAAACATATCTTCGAGAGCGCGAGTTAACAGTTTAAGAGATATAACATCTCCCTGTCTCACACCTCTTCGAATTGGGATCGGATTTGTTTTTTGGTCTTGGACTTGAACGGTCATTGAGGCAGTCCGATAAAGAGAGCTCAATATCTGGACTGCCAGTCGACTTGGCATCGCTGCAGTGATACCAAAACCGCCCAGGTTGGATGGAGTCAAAGGCTTTTTCGTAGTCCAAAAACTCTAGACAAAGGGGGAGATTATACTCCTGAGTCTTCTGTATAATGTGCCTCGGAGTGTGAATGTGGTCCACGGTGCTGTAGCCTTTACGAAACCCGGCCTGCTCTGTAGCGTTACTCCGAGTTTTTACATTGCAAATTCGATTGATCGACGTGAGAGCTCACCTCGCCAAGTGTAAGCGAATATTTCCATACCATGAGTTTGTTAAACGGGCACGTTTTGTCAAAGTGAGTAAACGGAGTTAGTAAATCGTATGACAAAACGATCGCAACAATTGTCTCTCTCATACATTCGCAAAAAAGTGAGACAGATACATGCGGCATTTTGGCATTTTTCATTGCGTAATTTGACAGTTTTTTGGCAGTTTGACACTGACAGCCTAGCGCACACTATGGTACGTTTCTTTATGGTAGAATGTCATAAAAAAGTATAAATGCCAAAATCTTTATTGTCTCTAATCAAAACATTCAAAAAGCTTGGGGTTTCCAGTGTTGCCACTTTAGCGAGTTTTTTTATTATTTTAGGGAGTTAAATTTAATGTTTAGCAGCTAAAAATATTATATTGATTCCGTTCAAAATCGATATCTGAGGATCCTGGCAACTGGCCGGGAGGTGGCTAAATGACAAAACATGAAACTGTAACCAAATTTTTTTAAGTCAGCGCCATTTTGAAATTCCTTGTTACTGTACCGATTTCTAAATCAGTAATCAATATCTAAATCAGTATTCGAATCAAGTTTGTAACTATCATTAATAGAATCAAATTAGTATCAATTAGTGGAGTATGTTAGTAAATAATTTTGGTAAATCATTCCACCACCACCACTACAGCCTATTAACGTCCCACTGCTGGGCACAGGCCTCCCCTCTCATAGGAGAGAGGGAATTAGGAGCTTAGACCCACCACGCTGCTCCAATGCGGGTTGGCGGGCTTTAACGACTATTATCATGTTGGTGATAATAACCGGGACCGACGGCTTAACGTGCTCTCCGAGGCACGGGGGTGAAACACCGCCAACTTCGAACTCCGGGCTGGCACTGAGAATTTCATAATTGAAAAACCCAATACCTAACAATTTTTTATGCCCGACCGGGAATCGAACCCAGGACCTCGAGATCCGCAGTCGACTACGCTAACCACTAGACCAACGAGGCAGTGGAACTAGTATTAAGTACCCTCGAGGTACCTACCCCAACCAAATGCATACAACATTAATTATTAATAATAATAAATAATTCTAATCTGTCTCCTCAGGGGGACAGATATCTCCCGCGAACATGCAAATCGATGCTGAAAAGTGTGATTTCAAGGAGGGGGATATCGGACGTACGTACTACGAGGGAAAATAGCAGCCAGTACCGCCAGACCACACTTGACTGTTGCAGTCCGAGGCAGAGAGACTTGTCCTCGCAATTGTTGCCATTATAAGAAAATCATGGATGTAAGATGTAAAATGCCACAATATTTCAAAATTCATGTCTACTCTATGTCAAAGAGTCATTATTTTTATCTATGCACGGGATAATGGTTCCCAACTTAGGGCTTTTGGCCCCAAATTTAGGGCGTAAACAAATGCGAAGGGCTTCTTTTAGGGCCCTTATATTTTTAGGGATTTTTTGGCTTCTTATATTTTTTACCTATTTTTTATTTCTTAGATCTATCATCTACTACCGATTCTTATTATTAAGAATGCGGAGTTGAATGAATAACAAGTCAAACAAAATATTGGTTGTATAATTATTATAATTTTTTGAAGTTACTTGTTCAATATTTAATTTTCTAAAAATAATGTTTATTGTAATTTTTTCTTACGATCAATAAGAAAACCGTAATTCCAAAATTAAGATTTTCTTTATTAGCGAAAATTTGAATCATTCATTGTGAATCTTAATTTTGAATGTACGGTAAACAAGTGAAATTAATTTAACGAATTAAAAAATACGACTGCCCTGCTATATTATTTTCGGAGTTTACCTCCTTATGAAGCGATTTGCATGCCTTTGGAGTCTTATTCACATTTTTATTAAATGATATTTGTTTGTGAATCACTGGATATTGAACTATAATGTTATATATTTTTGGAATCTACTCATCATTTTCTAGATGATGATTATATAGTTAATCTTATTTTCGATTTTTTTTTCAACTTTAGTCTTTAATGCGGGACCATGGTCACCCCATAAATTTTTAAAAAAATGTTACTAGCCTATGTCACCCGGAATAAGCTAGGGATTCTAACGATACCTCATTTATCAAAATCGGGTCAGGCGTATAGAAGTTATGGTGGAATATACAAACTCACATACATACATACATACATACATACTTACATACATACATACATACATGAACCCTGAAAACAATATACTCCTTTTTTCAGGCAGTCGTATAAAAAATATATTTGGGGCTTTTTGACTTATGTTTTAGGGACAAATATTTTCGAGAGTTGGTAACACTGGTCGTGATATTGACCAGCATTTTTTGTCGGTATTCTGCATCAATCATTGTTACAGTATCAATTGTTGTGATTGGCTAAATTTATGGTATTCTTGCTACTTCAATGGATTTTGTCCAATGGTGGAAGAGTGTTATCCAATCAGAGGTGATTGCGATCGTTACACTTTAGCTGTAAGAGATACGCGGTCGCGCTGTAGTATCTAATTAATGTACTCTGTTTTATTTACAATTAATAATTTTCGTTTCGGCTCCTATGTAGTGGGTAGTGGTATTCAGATTCACCGGTTTAACTTGTTTTTTAATTATAATTGATTGTACATGGAGGGAAAGCGAACATAAACTGTGCCTAAAAGTAAGTAGATGCGAATGCGAAATGTAAACTGAACTAATTTTTTCGACAAATCTTTCTGTTTACCTATTATTGATATTAAATTAATATTTCATATTTATTCAAACGTGTTCGTCTATTTTTATCGCCATAATCAACTATTATTCTCTTCATTTAGATCAAGAAACAACAAATAAACATGTTAGTCGACATACGACCGCCAAGCCACTGTGGTGAGTTCACAGGACTGTTAAGCGCCAAAAGGGCGGACTTCCAGTTGCAAATACCTAAAGATATCTTAAAAGAGCATGGGCCAGACAGGACTGTCGAACACTGAAAGCAGGTAAGATCACGACATATTACAGTACTTAAAGTCAAGTAAACTACAATATAGACAAAATAAAATGATATACAGTGGCATGCAGTTCATAAAAGTACTGCTACCCAAATGGATATAAGTCAATATGTATTTATCATCAAAACAGCTAGTAAATAGTACTAATGCCTACTCTAGATTCAAACCCTGTGCATGCCACTGTTGATATATACTAATTTTATCCACAAGAAAGTTGCAGGTACATAATAATATTATATTTTTATTTGCAGACTTACAAAGATTTAAAAAAAGGTGCCCGCACTGAGAACACTGCAGCAGTTCGGGCACTCAGTGCAACTGGAAATGCGGAGACCCCACTGTCTCGGAAGTTAGCACCAAAGTGCTTAATGTAATTGGGCACAAGTCCTCAATAGTCTATCGGCATTGGGCCAGAATGATCATTGATTAGTTAGTTAAATGTGTCTACTCATTTTGTTTTAATATTGTGTTGTGTTCGTAAAATAAATTGAAAAGGTTGAAAAGGTAATCATACAAATATATTTTAGTTGAAATATGTATTGATTAATCTGTCTCTTTTGTTGGGCAATTGTCAGCAGCCTGGTTTGATCCACAAAAGATGCGATGAGAGGATTGTTCACTTCACTTGTTACATCAGAGTTGTTATCCGTGGGCTGTTCCATTGGAATTCTGAAATATTCAAATTTAATAAATAATTAACACATTTTTGTTAAAAAAAAATTAATATACACAACAGACAAACTAGAGGCAGATGTGTAGGATTCCAGTAAACAAGTTTATGAGTATCAGTGTGTTTTTTTTCCCTTAAATTATGTAAATTAGCCCGTTAGATATTGTGGCCAATTCTGTTTAACACAATATCTAAATTAAAATGACAGCTTTAAATCTATTGCCGGTCAATTCCACAAGAAAAATAAATATAATGTAAAAGGGATAGCAACTTAAATAGAGCTGTCATTTAAATTTAGTTATGGTGTACAACCAGTGGCGTGCAGTTCATAGAGGCACAAAAGCACTGCTTACCCATATTGAAATACATCAATGCTCATTTTTCATCATGACAGTCAATAAATAGGTATTCTAACTAATGCCTACCTTAGCTTCAAACCCTGTGTACAACAGAATTGGCCTCAATTATTTGGTTTGCTAAAGAAAATTAATTTAAAATATCATACCTAAAAGATAGTATTGCCTGATTTACATGCAGGCATTTCAGTTCAGCTTTAAAATTGGAGTTTTAACTTTAGCTTAAAGATGAACTGATTGTGGAATCATACTGGGTATCTTGGGTTGATTTTAATGATGTGGCAGTCAACATCCACAGCCTGTAACATTTAATCATGAAGTAACCACCAATAGCTCAATGGTTAATGGTTGTAAGATCTATCGCAGGTCTATTGTTGTACCTATTTCTAGCACAAGCTTTATGCTTATTTTCAGGGGAGAGGGAAGTATATGATTATAACACTATAATCCATACTAATATTATAAATGCGAAAGTGTGTGTGTCTGCTATGCTTTCACAACCCATCTACTCAACCGATTTTGATGAAATTTGGTACAGGAGTAGATTGTTTTTTTTATCCATTACAAGTTAGCCCTTGACTGCAATCTCACCTGATGGTAAGTAATGATGCACTCTAAGATGGTAGCAGGCTAACCTGTTAGGGGCATGTCAGTTATATTAAACCCATAGCCCTATTCGGTTTCTACACGGCATCGTACCGGAACGCTAAATTGCTTGGCGGCACGTCTTTGCCGGAAGGGTGGTAACTAGCCACGGCCGAAGCCTCCCACCAGTCTACCTGTATGCTGGGGATGGACATAGGCTACTTTTTATCCTGGAAAATTAAAGAGTACCTGCGGGAATCAAAAATCTTAATCCACACAGTCGCGGGAATCATCTAGTTTTTTTTATATACATATTTCCTAACCACATTAGGATGGTTAAGTGCCTCTGTGACTTCATGCACATATTTGCTCAGTTTGCTGTCCAAGATGACAGGCCTCACAAACCATTCTCTGATAATCGCCATTGGCATAAAAAAGCAGTGCACTAAGCAGCTGTAATTTGACAGAATTATGTTTTAGGTAGGTATTTAAGTGTGTATGAACCTTTGTATTTTAGTACAAATGTAGGTAGGTAAATGCATAGCTCTACGTTTAGTAGATAAGTAGGTACGTTGCGTTGTTAATACAGCGACTTAGAGTTACTAATAAAATAAATACATAGTTCTTGGGGCTGCTACAATAAATATAACCTAAATACTATGTGGAATTAACAATACTTTCCAAATGAATTGTCATACGTACCTTCGTCTCCAGCGATACTCTTTGCGAGCCTTTGAGGTCACTGTTTACACTCAACATTTTGCACAAATAAATAAAAGCTCTCTTCGTGAGCCGATATAGCTGAACGAAATTTTTTGTCTGAGACGCGGTTAACTTGAGCCTTATCACGCCTCTCTTCACGTCGGTTATTCCGCAGCGTCCATTATCTTTTTCCAAGCAAAATAAAGCCTCGCAGTCATAATCGAGTCCCAATATAATAGTTTATCACTGGAATATTTTCGGTGAGTTATGAATCCGCTAACGAATGTGAAAATGACGTCATTCTCGCATTTTGAGATGTCAATCTGTGTAAAAAGTAACACTCGGAGTGCCAAAATAGCAAATGACATTACTCGTAACTTTTTTTGTACGTTTGGTGAGTTAAAGACTCGATCTTTCTCATCGAATTTCACTTGGAGTGGGAATGACTCGGTGACTTTTTGTTCACCATGTTGCCGTTTGGAGCGCTGGCTGTAGATGTATGGAGGAGCTCACTCTCGCCTCACTTTAGTGAGACGTATTTCAAATTCGATCAAACTCGGAGTAACCGTACTGGAGGCTGAAATTCATCAAGTCTTCGGGCGAGCCGATTCATAATAACCCTCGAGAATAGCTTGTAGATATGGCTCAGAAGTGATATTGGCCTATATTTTTTAAGAAGAAGGCTTTTGTCTGCTTTTTTGAAAAAGAGGACTGTGACACTTCTGCTCCATTCTTTTGGTGTTATGCCCGAGTTAATGACAGTATCAAAGAGGTGTTTGAGTTTGTTTAAAACTGGAGTACCTCCAGCTCTCAGGAGCTCCGCAGTGATATCGCCTGGAGCTTTGTTATTACGTAACGGTTCGAGGGCTATCCTAATCTCGCCCACGTCGACACCTGGGAGGTCATCGGTGTGATGGCGCACGAGTCTCACACGTTTGTCATTCGTGGATTGTTGGGGCGTGGGTCTTGAAACTTGGGCTGAATAAAGTTGCTCATAGAATTTTTCGACCTCTGGTTTTGAAGCAACGGTTTGGCCGTCTGATGTCCTCAACTTAGTCAGATGGCTTCTCCCAAGATTTTTGACGAATACTTTTGATCCTTTATTGCGTTCGATCGCATCCTGAATATTGCGTGTATTTGCGGAACGAATATCAAAGCCTATTAGTTTTTTGATCAACTTGTATAGAGAATGCCTATCTGACTTTTAGTAATAAGTTTAAATTTTACTAATACCAAACTAAACGGTCAGTATGGCGAAAAATCAGACAGTATAATAATAATTACCAAACTGTCGACAAAATTGAAGGTACGGACATAGTAAAATTAACAAACGCGAGAACAAAAGCTTACGCTTCAAATGGCAGTGTGTTAATCCAAATAGCCAGACACCGTTTAATCAACATTTGAGTGATGAAAATCGGTTTCAGATAAAAAGCAATTGGCCGTGTTTTACATTGGTGAATCTATTATATAAATCTTTAACTTTTGTAAGAGCTGATTTTTCCAACTCCGAGTAACGAATTTTATTATTGCTTGAATTCCTAACTATCGAACCATCTTTATTCGTCGGAAACTTTACTTACTATTGGAGAAATCGGCCCTTAGTCAAGGAAATTCAAGCAAATCATATCGTATTTGTTTACGACATACAAACCACATGGTTATTGATAAAATTTGACGCTCTGATGCCGATGTCGGCATTTAGACTCTCTAGAGAAGTATACTATTCCCTATTCTGTGCTATAAGATAAAAGTTTAGACCTACTAATTGTTGAAAGAAAACATTTCTTCAGCTCAGATTAGATACTTAACAAAGATCTTTCTATTATATTTTTACATAATATGTTCATTAATCATGTTATTAATTTTATTCAGCCACAGATTGAGCAGAAAATTGCCGATTAGCACTACCTATGAACATTCCACTGTAATAGAAGTGATTAACATTAGTAATTTTTTTACTAGTTTTTTTTAAATGAAAATAACACAATAGAACGTAATGCTAGCTAGCCTAACCTAATTACAATATAAATCATGCCCGCGTGGAATGGTGGCAAGAATGCTGGCTGCATTTCCGCGCTGGACAGCCAGGCTGATCCTTTGCACAAAAAATTAGCCAGCCCTTCTGTCACCAGATGAGGCAATTACTAGATTTAAAAAACTCGTAAATTAAATCAAAATAATTGTGTATTTCGTAAACAGTTTTATTTTTGATTGTTAAAATACAATTCAATCATGATAAAGCTGTTGAGTGATAAATTTTTAATCGGGTGTAAGTATTCAATCATTTAAAACTTGACACGCTTTTAAAAAGTAATAGGTATTCAATTCAAATCGCACGACAATTGTTTATGGAAACAACTACACTATGATATTGTTTTTCAATTAACAAATAATAGGCTTCATACTGTGCTGTGCTGTCTTTTAAATAAATATTAATAATTAGCGATTAAAAAACTCGTGAAAGTCGTGAACCGTTCGTCGTTTCCGAAGTACTGTTAAGAAACATCATAATGATGATGATGAATAATGATTAGATCAAATATTGTATGTTTTTTTTTAATATGAACTCGCATTTTGGTCATGGTACTCAGTACTGGTACCTACTGGTCCAATAAAAATCAGAATTCAAGAAGTTGTTTTTTTAAATCACATACCTATCTGTAAACGTATGTTTTGTTCGAAGAAAACAGACAGTGACTTGCATCTTCGTTGCTTTTAGGCATGAAGGCCGTCTAAAGGCAAAAATTATGCGACAATTTGAACACCACTGCGAGCGTTTCTTTCCACAGTCGGCGCAGGTAATGGCCATTACTATTAAAAATGGTTGCCGTCTTTTGCAAAGCTATAATTGTGCTCGCTTTTTGATGCCACTGAATTTTGTCTTGTTCAGTTGACACCAATTAAATCTACTTGTATTAAGTAAGTATTTAAATCGTTATTGCTTGAGATGTGCTTGGCAGGTACTTGAATCATTTCAGGCTTTGGTTAATTATCTGAAAATATTATTTGTATCTTGACAAGGATTTATACCCTCAATAAAACTGACAACAGAAGTATATACTTATATATATAAACGGAGTACCTTACTCGTAGAACGTTGTGTTAAACGCAGCTCAACTTCATCTACCAGAATGTGGCAAAGGGATACCGCCTTGGCCCCATCAGCGTCTATAGACTTGCACTTTTTCCAGCAGGATGCGCAGGATCAAACAATCAGAGTTTTATACAAACCTTTATTCACTTTATCAAATAAACAAGATACATACATTTTAGTACTGCCCAACTTTTTACACATTTTTTTGAATCTTTTTCTCGGCCTAGTGCCTGATAATAATTTTTCCGGTCTCTCTCGCTTTTTTTTTCTTTTCGTTTTTTTAAGATCCCCGCCTAGGTGATCTATGCCAGCCCATAGATTATCTTGGTGTTGCCAACAGTCGGCCATCCTGTTTACAGAAATGTCCCTATTTCTGGCAACTCGACCTTCCTAATGTGGGTAATGACCTCATACCCACAATTAAGTACAAGAAAAATAAAATAATATTATCCTCTGTAGATAATATAACCAAACACATCCATTACATTCAACAAAATAAATCCTTTTAGAAATTAAAATACAAAAGGACATGTAGTCAAATCTAGTTATTAATTATACTATATAAACAATAATCACAACGAGTGGAACAATTACTATAATAATGTTGGTCATGTAGTAGAATCTAATTATTACTTAAACTATACAAACAATAATCACAACAAGAGCAACCATTATTATAATCATTATTGTTAAATCTATGACTTAATAATGTTGGGCAAGTAGTAAAATCTGGTTATTACATAAACTATACAAACAACAACCATAACGAGAGCAACAATTATTATAATCATTATTGTTAAATCTTTGCATTAATAATGTTGTCAAATCTGGTTAATACTTATACTATACAAACAAAAATCACAACGAGAGCAACCTTTATGCTCATGATATAATATACTAACGCTGTTAGGGCTGATATAGCACCGTAATCATCAGGGAATATTTACTAGGCCATTACTCTCTGTCACTTTCCGGTTACTTTTACTATCCACTATTATGTGCTTTCGATATAGTTCGTTGATTCAAAGTACCATTCACACCTTACTTGTCACACTTAGCACGCGTTATGTCACTAAAACTAAAATTTCTGGCTACAATTCATAACACTTTTCACACTTGCGGCATGGTCTATTACTAAATTCAATCCTGCCCATTACTGTTTGTCGCACTTGGAACATGTTTCGTTACTTTTCCACACTTGGTACATGGTTTGTTGCAATAGTCACGCTTGGGACTTGACTCGCTACTTTTGTCACACTTGGGGCATGACTGTTATCTTTGTCACACTTGGGACATGATCTGTTACTTTTGACACACTTGGAACATGATCTGTTACTTTTGTCACACTTGGGACATGAACTGTTACCTTTGTCACACTTGGGACATTATCTGTTTCTTTTGTCACACTAGGGACATGATCTGTTACATTTGACACACTTGGGACATGATCTGTTACTTTTGTCACACTTGGGACAAGACCTGTTACTTCTGTCACACTTGGGACATGATCTGTTTTAATTTGAGCTGTTGGCCGCTCCTCGCTGATATAGGACTACTTAATTGTTTGGCACCACCATCAATCCGCCCATCGTCATTGCAACTGTATACCTAATCTGTAACTGTAATGGTTAGGATGTGGGGGATAGGGAATCATATACTTGAGAACAATATAATCATACCGCCTTATGGTCGTGTCTATAATTAAACCGAGTTTTACATTATTTCTGTTTGGTTATTCATTATTGTTGTAGTGTAATCTACCAATTTACTGTCCCCTACGTCTCGCCTGTTACGTTTGTATCGTCACTACTGCCGTCACTATTACTACCTTCACTTGCTGGTGGGGATAATTGAAAAGTGATCCAGGGTTTGAGGTGATCCGCCGGATATATGTTTTTATACTTTTTTTGGGAATGGCCCTCAATATTCGATATTTCATATCTGTCCTTATCCAAAATAGATGTTATTTTAAATGGTCCTCGAAACTTGGGAGCTAGTTTTTTGCTTTTTCCTTTTTCAGGGTTGTGATTCGGTATCATTACCAAATCACATACCTTAAATAACTTGGTGGGAGCTCGTGTTTTATCAAATGTCTCTTTCATTTTCTTATGCTTGTCTTCGATATTGCCTTTTACAGTTTCCCTTATGTCTAAGTGCTTATTATCTTCCCGTTCTAATGCCGATTTCAAAATATTTTCGGACCGTCCGTCCGTTCTTTATCCAAAAACTACCTCTGCGGGAGATTTCCCTATTCCTTTATTCAGTGTGTTGTTTAAGCTCCATTGAAGTTTTTGTACATTCAAATCCCAGTCTCTTTCATCAAGACCATGGTTCATCGCGGCTAACGAGTTCAAAATGGTTCCATTGTATCGCTCAATTTGTCCATTTGCTCGTGGTGTTGCGACTGCATTGAGCACTTGTTTGATGCCGAGTGATTCCAAGAACCCCTTGAACTCCGCAGAAGTGAACCCAGTTCCTTGGTCCGAGATAATAACTTTGGGGTGCCCAAAATAAGAAAATATGTCTTCGAGGACTTTGATAGAAGTTTTCGACTTCGTATTCCTTACGGCCTTTATGAAAATAAATTTACTAAATCCATCGATTATCCCGAGAATATATTATGTGTTTCCTCTTTTGCTCTTGACAAAAGGACCCAGGTGGTCTATGTGGAGCGTGTGGAATATTTCCGCAATTTTGGGGATGGGGTGTAAATAACCCGATTTTTTTCCGTTCATTTCTTTATTATATGCACAATTTATGCAAGACGCAACATATTTTTTACGAACCGTTTCATTTTAGGAAACCAGTAGTCAGTGCTTATTTT
Organism: Erebia palarica; assembly: GCA_964035005.1. Taxonomy (NCBI): domain Eukaryota; kingdom Metazoa; phylum Arthropoda; class Insecta; order Lepidoptera; family Nymphalidae; genus Erebia; species Erebia palarica. The sequence continues at coordinate 26,951,667 of OZ035985.1, read as the reverse complement.
TTCTAGCGTCTTATCCAACGCAAAATGGCCCGCTTCGTCATGATTAATTTGACATATACGCTATCGAGCACCATGGGGTACCACCCACTTTAATTTACGGTCTACGCGTCTATATAACTTATCATCCCGAAGAGCATAATTATTTGTAATATCTTTAAAATTGGATTCAGTCGTCTCTAGAATAGTTTTTATGTGTTTTAATCGAGGGTCTGTCATCTGAACTGTATGTAGCCAATCATTGGTTGTTATTTGAAGTACTTCAAGTTCTTCATGTTCTGCTATGGGCAATGGATTACGACTTAACGCATCTACGTGTTGCATACTGTGGCCAGGTCTATATTCAATGGTGAAATTGAATTCTTGTAACATGAGCCACCATCTTGCTACCTTTGGTAAGAGGTCTATTTTTGTAAGTGTTGTCCGTAGTGCAACACAGTCGGTGATCACTTTAAACTCTAACCCGAGTAGGTATACACGAAATTTCTTAAGAGAGAGTACTACAGCCATCGTCTCAAGCTCATAGGAATGCCAAACCGATTCCTCACGCGTGGTTTGTCGACTGAAGTAAGCTACAGGACGGAATTTGTCGTCATCTATACCTTTTTGCAGCAAAACGCCACCTACCCCAATTTTACTAGCATCACAATGTACCTCAGTCACATTGTCAGGATAGCGCAAGTATAGGTCTACTTGTCAATTTGGCTTTGATTTCCTGGAAAGCAGCCTCTTGTTTGGAACCCCAATTCCAAGGTACGTCAGACTTGGTCAGTCTAGTCAAAGGTTTAGCGAGTGTTGCGAAATTATATATAAAACGACGATAAGAAACTGGCTAAGCCAACAAATTGGCGGACTTGGTGAACGTTACGAGGTGTTGGAAATCCAGAAACTGCACGAATCTTTCTGATTCCTGGTCGAATTCCAATTTCGGAAATCTCGTACCCTAGGTAATCCAATTCTGATTGGAAAAAGAAACATTTCTTCAAGTTCAGTGTTAGACCGGCCTTGCCAAGTAATTCGAGAATTTCTTCCAATTTCTGAAATGCTTCTTCAAATGTGCTTCCTGTACTCAGCAGATCATCCAAATATGGTATTGCCAAGTCGAATCTTCTATTACCGAGTGCTTTATTAATCATCTTCTGAAACACCGCAGGCGCGTTGACAAGACCAAAAGGCATTCTGGTATATTCGTAGAGGCCGTCAGGCGTTATAAAAGCCGTTAAATGTCTTGACGATTCCTGGACAGGTATTTGATAGTAACCCGATGCCAGATCCAAACTAGTAAAGAGATTCTTGCCACTTAATCGGTCTAATTGATCATCAATTACTGGCATCGGGTAACTGTCCTTGACCGTTTTTTTATTAAGTGCCCTATAATCTACGCAGAGTCTATATTATCCGCCATATTTTTTACGTACAAGAACTACAGGACTTGCATAAGCCGACTGAGATTCTCTTACTATGTTATTCGCAAGCAGATCCCCTACCATCTCTCGTACGACTTTACGTTCACTATGAGGGAGCCGATATGGCTTGTAGCTAACTGGCGTTTCATCGTGTAGACAGATAGACATTTCTGCAACTTGTGTCACGCCAAGTTCTTGCATTTCGAGCGCGAAGCAACTGCGGTAACGATTAAGAAGAGCAAGTAATTGTTCTTTTTGCTCTTCGGAGACTTTAGGGCCAACATTCAGCATGTCCATCGTAATAGGTGATCTAGTCTGACCGGCTTTGGGTGTTATAATGGAGTCATTTTCCGTTATGGTATTAACATAAGCCCTCAGTGATTTGTCCTTAAGGCGTTCATTATCAGGCAATATAGTTGCGCGCGCAATAATTTTATCTACAGAAATATTCAGGGGTTTACCAGAGAAATTAACTAGAAGAATGCGCCCTTTTCCATTATTAAACTCGTATGCCCCTTGTAGAACACAATATTCGTTATTCTCCTTTAAACACACATATCCGGATATAAATAAGAGACCCGTGAAGTCACATTCCTTCACACGGACACTCACATCTTTCAAGCCCTGAACAGTGACCTCCGTCGAATTAAGTAGCGTTACCCGATTTAATTTTGTATCATCACAATATAGCGTTAGCTGCGTACTTGTTTTATAGACTGTAACCGATGGTAACTCTGTTAAAGATTGCCCTATTAAAACGTCAGAGTTCAACAGATCATCACTAACCACGTATGCCTCGACATCCACATTAACTGTATCCACCTCTAAAGTCACTGTTACACGCCCAAGGGGTATCACACTACCTAATCCAAATCCATTTATGACAGGAAGACCTGTTTTGTCTAAAATCATATTCGACTCTTTAGCAACTTTAGATTTAATTAATGTACACTGACTGCCAAAATCGATATAACCTAATCGCGGTTCAGTAAAATATCTTTAAAATATTTACCATTTTGTGTTTTACTATTATCCTTCGTTATATGAAGCACTTGTTTGCCATGACTTGTCCATGCCGTCCGACCGTCCGTCTGCCCTGGTGGGCGGTCCCTTACACTTTTTTGACGGCACTGTCGAGAATCATGCCCTACACCTGTGCACTTATCACACCGGATTATGGGCTTATTGCATGTACGCAGGGTAGTACCAGTTGCAGTACTAGTCTCAGCGCAGTTGTAGCAACGGATATTGTTTTTAGGTTTATTACTAGCAGAGTTTAAGTTTGATCTGAGCATAGGGTTCATGCGGCTTACGTTGTTTTCTCTAAAAGGTTGCCTACCACCTTGGCTAGGCTTCCGTAATTGATTATTGGTATTCTTCTTTGAGATACGGCGTAAAAAACTGAGAAGTTGCGACAGTCTTTTGAAAGACAGCCCTTGCGCATTCATTATAATGCTATTATCAAAAATGCCGTTAATAACGCAATCAACGGCATTCCTCCCTGTTATACCGCACATTTTAACCAGTCTTATTTTGTCATGAAAATATTCTTCCAATGACTCCTCTCTTTTGCTTTTCCTCAAAAGCATCTCGTATAAGCGATCAGCGTAATTTCGGTCATCGGGAAAAGTTTTCAATATCTTGCTCTGCCACTTCTTCCAGCTTAGTTTCAAGGATCTCTGTCCCTGGTACCACTTTTTGGCGTAACCCCACAATTTTGGAATTGCGTGATATACTATTTCTTTCTCACTCCAGCCGTAAATAGTGGCTGTGTCGTTCACCTTGTGTAGCTAGTCAGCGGCTGACTGAGAATTTGCGTCTGGATCAAATTCTGGAATAACATTTTGTGAACCTTCAAATGTGTTACCACCCTTACGACTCATTAATTTGACCAATTTTGTCAACAAACAATTTTCAGATCCTGCTCTCCTCACAGATGGCGTGTTGGATGATCTTGTTTTCTCCCTACTTGCACGTGGACGCTTCCGTTTGTGATAACGTTCAATACTGGTATCCGAGTCACTGGTTAGAGTTATTTTTATGCCCATCACTTTCAGAGCTCGTGCTACTATCGGTACTCGTCGATTGACAGTCAGAGCTGCTAGGTGACCTCCTCCTTCTTTTATTAGTGTTACTGTGAACGGACCGTCTCGAAGCTCTGTATTTCTTGACTGGGCCATCTTTCAAGGGTCATTTTATTTTCAAGTAATGTCTGAGCGGTTGATTAGTAGAGGCTAATAGGTGGGTACATCAATAGGTAATAGGAATTGGAGTAAGGAAGAGAGGAAAGAAAAAGAAAACATAGATAAGTAACACAAATACTCAGTTAAAAACAACATATCAAATCCATTCTTGCATAATCAGGTTTTGCATCTCCCAGGCGGTAACTCCCCTAGAAATAAAATCTAAAATGCAACCCAGGTTATTATCCAATACTAAATTACCACCATGTCTGATCCTACCAATAACATCTGTCAATGAAAGGACTCAAATTAGGAACCTTAAGTTCAATGGTTAGGTTAAGTTTATTCACTGGATTTCATTAATAGTTGGTATGCAATACAAATCGATATTTAGTTCAAATCTAATTAGTTAGTACTTTATTAAATGTTATATTCCCCGAGTCAAATAAACTCATCTTAGTAGAACTCATAAATCATTAACTTTTAATGTATCAATTATAATACATATTATAACACATGTTATATTTTAAGTAAGTACTAAGGAGAAGTTGTGTATTTAACACCATAATCTAAATATTAGTTAGGTATATAAGCAATAAATAAGGTAATCAGTAGTCATCCATAGTAACTAGGTAACATTTGCACCCATTGAACTTGTAAATAGTGGAGTAATTCTTATATGTAGGTAATGATATTATACTGTTAGGTTATTTGCTTATTTAATAAATAAGCAAATAACCTATAATAATACCTTTTAATATATTTACAGTTTAGTATATTTAGTTACAAATTCACCTGCACAACAGCTGAGCTTTAACAGTGTATATTTTATTTAATTTAAGTACTATGGTTTTGTTTCAAATAAGATGTTACACATAACACCATGCTTATATAAAGTACATGTCAATCTTTACCCAATATACCTACTTACCACAGTTTGATATATTTTCTTTATTTCTCTAGGTACTTACATAATTCAATTCCCTAATTCATGTTCTTTTTTTTTTAATGAGATGATCTGCAAAAGATTCAAAATAGGGGAAAGTAGTCAATGTATTTCCCCCAAATGGAGGTAGGTATGATCAAATGTAAGTTACTTAATAGGCAAATCTCTTGCCAGTATTTTGTTTTATTGCTTGTCACATAAAATACATGCAATCGACCTGAAAGTATTTGTAGTGTGTACCAGTGTGTACCTATTTGCCACTTAATCTTTGTAGGTAAGTCAAGGCAAGTAAACCCACCATGTATCTACTCCAAACAACGAACTAACATAACAGACATGCAGTCATAATAAAGTCTAAGTATGTAGTAATGACAGTATAAATTACCCAACTGTTAACTTTACTTTTGAACTACCATTACGTAATTAGTTTTAAAACAACGAACAGTAAGAAAAAGTGTTTATAAACGGTAGGTATTAAAGTAATTATTGAATCACATACCAGTGGGCTATGGGCTGTTTTGCAATCTTACCACACTTCGGATATAAACGGAATACCTTACTCGTAGAACGTTGTGTTAAACGTGAATGTGGCAAAGGGATACCGCCTTGGCCCCATCAGCGTCTATAGACTTGCACTTTTTCCAGCAGGATGCGCAGGATGAAACAATCAGAGTTTAATACAAACCTTTATTCACTTTATTAAATAAACAAGATACATACATTTTAGTACTGCCCAACTTTTTACACATTTTTTTGAATCTTTTTCTCGGCCTAGTGCCTGATAATATTTTTTCCGGTCTCTCTCGCTTTTTTTTCTTTTCTTTTTTTTAAGATCCCCGATCTATGCCAGCCCATAGATTACCTTGGTGTTGCCAACATATAGAAGTTTATGTTAAAAACATTGTCCTTTTTTATTATACGACTGCCTGAAAAAAGGAGTATATTGTTTTAAGGGTTCATGTATGTTATGTATGTATGTGAGTTCGTATATTCCACCATAACTTCTATACGCCTGAACCGATTTTGACAAATGAGGTATAGTTAGAATCCCTAGCTTATTCCGGGTGACATAGACTAGTAAATTTTTTAATAAAATTGATGGAGTGACCATGGACCCGCATTAAAGAAAAAATTTAAAAAAAAAACAAAAATAACATTAACTATACAATCATCATCAAGAAAATGATGAGTAGATTCCAAAAATATATAACACTATAGTTCAATATCCAGTGATTCACAAAAAGAAATCATTTAATAAAAATGTGAATAAGATTCTATTTAACTAGATTAATTTACCTAGATTTTTAACTTTTTAGTTTGTTTTTTGGCAGGGCAGTCGTGTTTTTTAATTTTTTAAATTATTACATGTTAGTACGTACCTTACTTATAAAAAAACAATAAAAATCAATCAAAAATCAAAAGTATGTAAAGTCCTATTTTAAAAAAGCTTACACACTCAACATCACATACCTGCCATTACATTGTTTATATTATACCCATTTTATTTGTTCGATATATCGGAAACCCATTTAATCAGATTGTGGACATTATGGAGCGTATATTATACGTAGTAGTGTTAAAAAACCTAATTATCACTAATTGCCGAAAGGTGAAATGATTCTTATGAGTACTCAAACTACTGATAATCTGATATTAATAATACTGATTCTCGATAATACTTAAATAAATAAGAGTCATCTTTGAGAACAAATAATATCCTTTTATATTAGGATAGATGATATCATTTTTGGTAAGTACGTACTGTGTTAATAGGTACCCATTCATACACCTCATTGAACAGATGCGTTATCGTCAAATTTATTGTTCCGTGCAATATATTGTGTCCTTAGGGGTTTGTTAAATCTACGTGATTCAATCAATTTGTGCCCTATTACCCTTACACCTTGAATAGTTATTCACCCAATTTATTGGAATGTATTAAATCTGTTTTGTGGTTATTGCGTGTCAATTTTATGTTAGTGTTTGTTAAGCTTACAGAATCAGCGAAAAAACACCCATCGAAGCTGGTAACATTAGTTAACAAGTTCACAACTTTTTATCTCAAGTACCATTTCACTCAGATACTTGAAACTAACAGGTTGTCAACATAATATTTGTAAGTTTAACCAATGTTCCAAATTTCGTTAAGTTAGTATGAAGCAGACGAACTTTATGAGGAGGGTAAAGCAGCGAGAAATGTTTGTGTAAAGATATACACTGCGTGCGGTAGACCGGAACTAACTTATACAGGTTGTCATCATATTTATGAGCTTAACAAATATTATTATTCCAAATTAATAGAGTAATAATTATTAGAGTATTCCAAATTTCGTCATGGACCAACTTTATGAGGGGGGTAAAAACAGCGTGAAATGTTTCGTGTAAAGTTTCCTTTTGTTGAGGTTTAAGAATGTACCTAGTAGTAATGTAGTAATAGTCGTAGTAGTTGATTTTGTTTATACGAAATTTAGCGTTAGGTCAATCTATCTAGACTACAGCTGTTAATATTATAGGCCCCTCATCACATCATGAATGGTGAAACTTTTCATTCCGGACCTCTTTCAAGAGTTTCTAGCTCCACGCTCTACATAAAGTACAGGCAAATTTACGTAAAGTTGATTAGATACTGATTTAGTTCCGTTTACAGCAAAAAAAAATATAGCTGAATATCTTTAGATTACCTTGAGTATCTGCAGAATCAGAAGAATTTTTCGCAATTTAGCAAACTCAAGCAGGTAATAATTTGCAGCTGAAACCGATTTAAATACATTTTCAATATGACTAAAACCTGGTAGGAATGAAGCAGATCAAAGGAAATTGTAGTTGCTGTATATCTATTTCTACTATGTAGTTGGTCCATTGCCGCAAGCCGGATGTCCTCGGTCTGATTTGTAAGCTGATATCCGGTGCCACAGTTCATACACCGATGGTTCAGAAATAGAAGGTTTAAAGTATTTATCAATATGGGATGAATCGTGTAAAAACATGTTTCTATAGTTTTTGGTCACAAACCTCTTACCTACTGAACTAACTAGATGATGCCCACGACTTCGTCCGCTTGGGTAAATTCTTCATCAGTCTCGCGAGAACTCCTCAATTTTCCACGATATATTAGCCTATCACCTAAGTCGGAACCTTATCATACATACATACATACCAAATCTCAAAATCCGTTAAATGGACGGGCCGTTAAAACGTAACAGGCAGACAGACCCACTTTCGAATTTGTAATATTATAATGGATATTATGTGATATTACAAAGTGTGAAGCTGCAAGTCAAATAGTCATGGCATTTTTGGTATTATACTATTTAATGACGTAAGTTTGTTGGCTGATGGTTTCTGTTTACAACCCCCTTATTTTTATTAAATCAATTATATAATACTAGATGATGCGCGGAAACACTTTAATTTTCCGGGATAAAAAGCATATGTCGTCCCCGGGATATAAACCTATCTCTATAGCAAATTTCATCAAAATCGGTTGAACAGATGGGCCGTGAAAGCGTAGCAGACAAACAGACTGACACACTTTCGCATTTATAATATTAAAATATGGTAATATTAGTATGGATTATAAGTTAATTCCGAGTTTGTGCTTTCATGAAAGTTTCACTCGGTCGTTAGGTGACGAGTCAACTCAATAAGCGGCGTAGCCTAGGGGCTCAGATCTATGAGGCTGTCAGCTTGGCGCCAACCCTGTTAGCTCATTAGTGATGCAGCGATGCTATCGTAACATGCTGTAGGCGATATTCAGTCAGGATTTTTATTTTTTTAATTCAAATGGCATTTTGATAGGTACTTTGCTTTGTAATAGGTATCAGTGAAAACAATCACATTATTAATTGAGTTTCAATTTTCGACTGATGATTCCAGGTTTGTTTTATATCCTTACGTATTACTGATTCAGTATAAAATTTCATAAAAATTGATAAAGCCGTTTCGGAGGAGTATAGTAACTAACATTGTGACACGAGAATTTTATATATTGGGTCCTTACATATGAAATTGGCGTTTTGTAAGGAAGGATAATAAAGTCGATTTAAAAAAAATATAATATATTTATTTAATCAAAGTATGCACCATTGCCTTTTGCCATCTTGTTCATTGATCCCTTTACTAAAAAAACCATTCGGACGGGTATCAATAAAATCTTTGAAGGCGCTTTGGATTGCCCCATCGGAATTGAATTTTTTCCCTTGCAAGAAGTTATCAAAATTTGGAAAAAAATGGTAATCTGTTGGAGCAAGCAATTTCTGCAGCACTGGTGCCACGATGGAACTCGTAATCGTAAACACATTAGTAAATAGCTGTTTAAATTTGAAATTGAAATTCCTAACCAAGGCCACTTTGAACTCAAATATCTCCTATATTATACGACCTTAATATATACGATAGAATTATATAAGTAGCAAGTTTCTATGATTGCTAAATTTCAAATGTGCAGCTGTAATAATTTCTAAATAAAATGGCTACGACATACAGAGGGACAGACAGACGGACAGACATACTGACAGATGAAACCATAAGAGTCGAAGGGTTGGTTTATTGCTCAACCCTAAAAACCTTTATGTAATTATATCATCAAATACATTCATTATAAATTTTGCAGTCTCCCACTTACTAAATAATAAAAGATAATATGCCATTTTTCCTCGTAGGAACTTAAAAAGCTTGAAAAAGGAATTTAATATTCGGCGTAAGGGAAGAATAGGAATTCCACACCTGAATTTTACCTACGTAAGAGTTAAGCGGAGCGCGGTAAAAGGACTTAGAGCTGAGAAAATATTTTTGGGACGTCTAAATAAATTATGGCAAATTATTAGGTAGACAACGTCGCTACTGCCATACAAGCTTTACAAGCTAGCAAGTACTAGAAGACAGCTGAAAAACTCTCCGTACAGTATTCCTCATTGTTGTGTGTCCTGTAATGACAATGATGGGAAGGGTATTAATGACAATGCTCGTACAAGTTTTCATAATCTATGTTTTTTACTTTTCACGATAGCATTAATGTGAAGTACCCTTCGTTCTTAACAGTTTTCCTATAATTTTTCTCACGTCGTTTACTTCGTTGGTCCTTACCACTGTTTTTACTACAATATATTATACTAACGCTAAATAAGTAAGTTAACTAGTTAGTAAGGTGATAAACGAAGGATGAAATATTATCAATAAAGGTTCTTCTGCTTTCGTATTGTCAACAAAGGTTGTATTGTTTTTCACCTGGAAAGCGCAATAAATTTAATTATATTGTCCTTTGTTATGACAAAAAGGCAAGTTATAATTAGTACAACAATCATTAGTGAAGGCGAGTTACTTGGAAATCCTTTGAAGCTCTCCTCGCAGCCCATCCTTTTCATTGAATTCCGTTATTAATTAAATTGTGACAAGTAAAATGAACTTTTGCTTTCTAAGTACTATTTACATTTTTGTGGGTTTGTGCTTAGTTCGAGTTATTTTAGTTCGATTGACTCGTATGTGTGTGTGTTTCCGTTGTAATTGAACTATTTTTGGCTACTTTGAAGTGTCCGGATTAGTTAAAATATTGTATAGTCCCACAAACTTATCTGACCCACTGACAGCGTCGCTAGTAGGTATCCATACTAATATTATAAATGCGAAAGTGTGTATTTGACTGTCTGTCTGCTACGCTATCACGGCCCATCTGTTCGACCAATTTTCTTGAAATTCGGTACAGGGGTAGGTTGTATCTCGGGGAAGGACGTAGGCTGCTTTTTATCACGCAAAATTAAGGAGTTCCCGCGGGAATCGAAAATCCTTAAGGCACGCGGACAAAGTCGCGGGCATCAGCTAGTGAAAAAAAATAATTTGCAGTCATAGGGACTACCGATAGAAGTGAAAACGAATATATAATTTATTTTTAATAATCCTTAAAACAAAGGCATTAAAGTTTAATTACGAATGTATATATTTATATTTAATACCTTTTGTCTTCGTAACAATGCGAGCATGTTGGCGCGAAGAATGTCGCATGTCGGTGATGCGAATCCACAAGTTTACCTAAAAGTGCTTAACACGGCCAAATAAGTTTTCACTTTTAAAACTAACAGGCAAAAAAATTTGTTCCAATTTTGGCCACCGGGTCTGTATGTCTGTGGGATTGATGACATTAAATGACTTGTGTAATACTGAGCGTCTGATGATGGACGTGGGTGGTGGACGTCAGAGCTCCCTGATGTCATATGGCAAGTCACGGTCAGTCATTTGCTCACTTTGGGATCTTTCGTTCTGTTTACATGAGAACTATAATAATTGGACATATGTCTCGAAAGAATCGCGAACACATCCAACATCATCATACTAATATGTATTATAAATGCGAAAGTGTGTTTGTTTGTCTTTCATATTCATGGGTATAGTTGAGGACCTGGACAGTAACATAGGCTACTTTTTATCTCGGAAAATTACGGAGTTCCCGTGAGAATTTAAACTTATTCCTTTTGTTAGGTTAAGCATTTTGAAAATATTGATGGATGAATAATTACACTAACATCATAGTGACGGTCTGTTCACAGATTTTAAATTGGTGCAATAAAGTTTCGTCAATTCTTTACCCACATCGTTAAAGCTACACGGGGAGAGAATTTTAATTTTTCTCGGAAAACGTAGCCACCAATATTCAGTTTTACTGCAATTTCGACTTTCACTTACAGAATCCCGATTTGTTGGTCAGGTATAGTGGTGTGGAATCTATAGGAAATTTCAACCAAGATGCCTTTTATTGCCTGATGATTTATCGCTAAAACTTTTATCTAATAAGTGACTGAGTAGCTAGTAAATATTAATAAAACATATTTTCTTAGGTAGTTACTCGTGACGTGAATCCAAACGCATGTTTACTAATATGAATTGTGAATTCTCTGAAAATCTAATCTGGGTTAGCCATCAGCTGAGATATCCATAAATCTATGTATTTACTTACTAATATCAGCTAATATGGCTACTACTTATCTACTAAACTCAAATTTCAGGGAAATTATTTTGAAAATCTCTTTCATTTCTATTCCAGTTTCAAGTGTCACTAGAGAATATTATGGCAATTTAAGATAGCGCTAGGTGATGCGAAATAAGTGGTCTGCACTTCAATGAACATTTCTAAGTGTAAATTGTGGTGAAGAATGCTTGAGCAACGCTCGTTGGCTGTAAGCGTACACTTAGCAGCTTACAAGAATGTTGGTATTAAACAAAATCAAATGATCATTTGATGATACTATTACATGTGCTGGAGCATACTACCATCGCTTAAATACGTATTGTTAAAAATTTGTTGGCGTTCGTGTTCTAGAATTATAATCCCTTATTTTAGGGACGTCAAGGTACGTGACATGAATCTGTCATTTTGCAATAATGCTGTTATAGGCGATGGTAGTAAATTGTTATAATATTATGCGCATATGCTACATCTTTTAGCGGGCTATTCAACTTACTATTAAAATTTTTTTGGTTAAAAGAGGTACAGAGATAGTTTGCAGTCCAGAGACAGGCAAATACTCTCGAAAGAGTTAAGGATTTCCTTTTTTTTACTTGTCAAGGCATTTTCATAAATAAAAAAAACAAGTATTTGAAAATCACAATACCTACACAAAAACAATAATGTATTTACTATAGCAATAGTCAGTAACGTAAGTCCTCTGAATAGGAAATTATTTATCCGATTTATCAACATAAAAAAGTGAGTTGTGCCTAAAATAGTTTAATAATATAGATTGTTTTGCGATAGATCGAATTTAATACTTGGTAGGGCTTGTGCCTTAAGAGCAGGGATCAAATAATTGTAGTGTTTACTATTAAGTAGCGTCACTTAATCATTGCTGAACGAACTCCTGAGCACAGATTTTGTATTTAAATATAAGGAATAATGATTAAGCGACTCTGAGTGCGGCAGTCAGACTTAAATATAGCGTACTACTATATCTCTCTCACTCTTTCTCTGCGTCGTATTCCTCATTAGTGAGGGTCGTGTCTCGTGACCCCTTTCCACTAATTAAATAATGGTAGGAGTTTTCTTGGGATAATAACACGGTGGGCTCTCACGTCCTTCAGCAAACGTCTCGACTAAGTGTTTAAACTTGTAACGATTTTTATCAGATGTTAGTGATAATAACTTGGACCGACGGCTAAACGTGCTCTCCGATGCACGGAAGAAAATAAAACGCCAAATTTGAACCTCCAAATTCGGTCACCCATCCAGTAACCGACTTGGGTCAACGTTGCTTAACAACCCCAATCGACTGATATGCGTTGTCACAACTAGGCTACTCGTCCCTCAAACTAGTATATAGTGACTAGTATATTAGTAAGTGTTTACATAATATTCTATTATGATAATAGGCATGATGACAGTATCCAAGAATCAATGAAATTATGATTTTATCTAATGAAATAGGATTCATGGAATATAAAAAACGTATTTATTTTTCTATTTCGAGTGAGATTGTTATTTATTTTGATAAAATAAAACTATGAAATACAGCAATCCGCCATATTGTATAAAACACCACTGAAGCGAATGACGTCACTATCGTTTTCGAGCTTTGACAATCGACCAACAATCTCTATAAGTACAGGCGTTTTAAATGTTTATCAAGTAAGTATTTTCGTGTTTTTTGTTTCCCAAAGATCATTTCCTTAATCTAGTTTTGTTTTACCGAATCCAAAGTTAAGAAATTAAAAATCGTTAGCCATGTATCAAGGATTTACCAAAGCTACTAGCTCTAATTTGCCCAGGATTGATTTGTTGATGCTGGGTATCTTACATCAAACAAAGACTTTTGTTCAGCAGAATTTCGCAACGTCAAAACTTCTATGTAAGTACAATAATAGCATAATAATTTATAGTTTCTAAACCCATAAAATCTGCTATTTTATTTATTAAGCACTTCATGATAGGTATTAGAGGTATGAAATGTTGTTTTTTAAAACTTTACCGTTTATCTTAATATGAGCGGTGATTGCCTTCTATGACGTTTGCCTCCTTTTCGGATCCTATTCGGCGTATGGGGTTCGATTCTTGGTACGCATCTCTAACTTTTTGCAGTTATTTGTGTTATAAGTAAAACAGCATCACTACATAGTATAAATAAAGTCGCTTCCCGCTGTCTGTCGCTATGTATGCTTAGATCTTTAAAACCACGCATCGGATTTTGATGCGGTTTTTTTAATAGATAGAGTGATTCAAGAGGAAGATTTATATGTACTTTTTATCCAGGAAAATTAAGGAGTTCCCGCGGGAACCATAAAACCTCAATCCACGCGGAGAACGTCGCGGGCACCAGCTAGTATTAGAATAAAGCAAAATCTTACGTCAATGTGATCTTCGCAGAAATAAATAGTAAAAGGACTTGACCGGTGGAACTATGGCAGCTTGCCTAGGTGTCAAAAATCAATGTTCAGCAATGATTTCTTTATTATTGGAATTGTAATATTTCACTGTTTTCAGATAAAAAAGTTTCAGGAGTCTGAAGGCTCGGAAAACTGCGAAAATGAACAAAAAAAGTTTCACCAAAAGACTGCTTTCCCACACTAGATGGCGCTATTTATTGTGTTGAGCGAGTCTAAAAAAATATTTTCAAGTATTATTTCTTTATTGTAATTGGTATATTTTATAGTTTTCAAATAAAAAAGTTTCAGGAGTCTGAAGGCTCTGAAAACTGAGAAAATAAATTAAAAAAGTTTCACCAAAAACTGCTTTCCCACACTAGATGGCGCTATGTATTGTGGTGAGTCTAGAAAATATTTTTAAGTATTGCTCACTACTTTTAGTTAACAAGTTCAACTATTCGACCACAGATGGCAGCATATGCAATGTGAAAGGGCGTTCCAGTTTAACTATTCGACCACAGATGGCGGCATATGCAATGTGAAAGGGCGTTCCTTTAAACGCAGTATTTCAAAAAGCTTTGTTCGATCTATTAGTTTGAGACTTGTGAAAAAATAAAAATAATTATAAACAAAACATACATTTCCTTTTCATTACTATTTAATTGATCAAAAATAAATCATTCATAATATAATGACTAAGGTATTTAAATGGTATTCATGTAGGGTTACAAGATTATTATTAGGCATGGATATAATGGAACGTCAAAATGGAGTAGTGCTTAAAGAGGAAAGCGGACGCTCAAGATTTAAACAATAAACGTACTGTTTTTTTTTGTCATTTGAACCCTGACCTTATTTGGAATAATAAATCCATAATAATTTCGTTTTGAATTTTTAAACCTTACTGTAAAAACGGAAATCCTGTGCATTGTCCCGAATCGGAGGGCAATTACTGGTCATGTCCTTTAGCCCTATAGCTGTAGGATCTCGCCGCGCAAGATTAAGCCACTTAGATCGCATTGTTTTTTTAAGTGGGGCGTGAATAAATAACTTGTTTGGAGTTAATTTTGATGTGTTATCACACTGGGGGACCGCACACGACTTACACACTTTAGAATTCATGTTATTCACACAAAATATCTAAATTGTTGTACGAAGACTTATTGTTTACCACTTGTTTACTGCACACAGTACATTAGAGTACATTGGTAAAAACTATAGTGACGTCACAAACGACGCCATGACACCCGCGAAAGTTTTGGCGTGATTTTTAAAATTTAAATTTCAAATGCCAATTTTATCTACTAAAACTTATTTTTTTGCTGAAATAAGATATTTTTTCGAAATAGTAGATACTTCCGAACATAATGTGACCATTTTTCAAAATCAGTCATCATGCCTTTTCATATCAGGCAGCGGCGTACCCTTGCCCTTGCCTCGTTCGGGTTGAATTGTATTGGCAATATTATGAACACAAGCTACCGTAAAATACTATCTACCTAACCATTATGAAAGCGACATCGGGAGAAAATAATCATACTAGATTTAATAAACAAAAAAAAATTGGCATGTACGAAATGTACTTACTTACTTAAGACCTTTTGTCTTAAGAAAAATGGTGTCGCGAGATGTCAGTCACGGTTACACATCACTTTTAAATATAAACCTTAAAACAAAGGCATTAAAGTTTAATTACGAAAGTACTGTACTATTTATACTTAAGACCTTTTGTCTTAAGAAGAATGGTGTTGCGTGACCAACACCGTTCCATATTTTTACCCCCTACCAAAATGTGCTCAACGCGCCTAAAGAAGTTTTCACTTCCAAAACATGAAGTTTTTTGAAATTCTGTTTAAAAAACTAATAAAAAAAATACATGGGAATAAAGTACCTCTGTTTTTGTCTGTTTGAATTTCTTTCCATAGGAACCAATAATTATTTTTAACAATGCTATTAGCTGTTTAAACTTTGTTTTTGTTTTAAAACGTCAACTGCGAATTCCATAAACAGCGTTCAAATTAGCCGTTATAAGTTATATAACGGCTAATTTATATATACTTAATACTTTTTAAGCTATCAAATGATTACGATTTTCTTATGCAATCGGGCCTCTATTCGAGAATGGATTAAAAGATTACTTTCACATCAACTATTTATTAGAGTTCCGTACCCAAGGCGCGCCAAACTAAACTAAATGTAGGTGTTGGTTAACAGCTTAAATATTTATCTCTATCTCTATTAGATTTGATGCAAAGCCGTGTTTCATGAAAGGAGGCAAGGTAAAATGGATCCGAAAAGTCAATCAATCATATTTAATCCAAACCTCGAACCCCTTCTTATTGAGAAGGTTGGTTTTCACGCATCTTCCACAATCCCCTTAGACCCTTTACGATTGAATAACGATATGCGTACATCATGATAACTTAGGCATTATAATAATATATTAATACTTGGAAAATACCTACCTGTTGTGTTCTATAAGCTACATATGTGTGGGTAAGTATACAAAAAGGTATATGTAGATACAACTAAACTGCGAATCTCCTGTTTTTAATGATTATAGATTTTGTTATTTCTCCTATAGGATAAGATTTTAGAATATTAAAAATTTAAACATTAAATTATATATATTATTATATCTTCAAATCTACACACTTACCATATTATGAAAACTCTAAGCGGTAGGTACTTTGGACTTGGTAACAAACTAAATTAGTTTTGCATCTACAGCCTTGCAAGTAGTTTGTAAAAGGTAGAAAACTTTGTAAATAAAGAGTAATAACAAGACGGGAATAGGTATACAATTTTAAAGTAGGAGTGAAGTTAAAATAATTCACATAAGTAACTATTTGGTGCATGGGTTACGTTTTAGATAAGCTTCATTTCTCACAATGAAACCTTTTTGTCGCAAGTCTTACTTATACATTTTTCAAAGAGCTGGGTAGAAGTTGCAGTTGGATGTCAGTCATGTAACGATGACGCGAAGCGCCGTGAGGATAGTAAGGACGATTAGGTAATCTCTGACACCTCGTCACACATCATGCGCCGTATATTTTTTTTATCTTTGCCACAGGATTCGTTGCCACGCAAACAAATATTGTGTTTTCAACCTGCTATCTTACTAATTCTGTGGTTTTCCACATGCGAAGGGTTCCCAAGTACAAATCTAAACTTAAACTAAAAATTTATTTTCCCAGAGTGCTTTTTAAAATATTTGCACAGATGTAAAACTACCATTTTTAAATACATTGATTACTGTACGGCAGCCTTTGATAAAGTAGTTAGTTAAGTCGTCCTCAAATCCTCGTTACTATTTTACAACAATAGATTCGAGAACAAGTATGTTTCTTTCACTGATGAAAACGGATGCAGGTTTTATTAAATTTATTCCCTTTGTGACATTGGGTCACGATCGACAGTAAAAATGCTGTAGATACCACGCTGTTCATGTCGTAAATTGAATTGACTTCGGAGAATAGAAATTGTGTGTTTACTCCCTATGGTGCATTCACCACAATAGATCCAGATAAATTTGCTACAGCCAAGACTGCTAGCTTTGTAACTAAAGAAACAATGACAAAGAATACAATGAGAACATACGAACTCTTTTGTGAGAGACTTTAATTTGTTATAGATAGTTCAACCCACGACGATCTGATCTGACTTGGTTTCGCACGGGTAGTGAAATATCAATTAGCAGTAAGTACTAAAATTAAAAAATCTGTAGCCCGACTACTAAATCAAGATTATTACCTCACAAGTCACATGCGCCTACGTAGCACGTGTATAGGTCCCTCAAAGTGAGTGGCTAATTTTAATATCCGCAAAATGTTTTCCGCTGTTATGCGAATATCCATGAGGAATATTATTTCTACGTGAAATATTACTTTAGGTAAGTACTTCTCTGCGCATGAAAATTGCGCGTGGGATACGAAATTTCCACGGTGAACCGCAATTTTTTAAGGGAAAATGCATATATTCAATCTCATTTTTCTCTCTAGTTTTTCCACAAAGATCTTGAAATAAAATAGCGTGAAGGCTCAAACTACATCTCGATAGAGAGGAAGCGAAGCAACCTTTCTATATAAAATGAACTGAAGTTATCTCCATGAAACAATTATGCACTATATGTATAGCGCATTGTTTTTTTAATTGAATTATCATGTAAAATTTAATGTTCTAAATTAGAATAAGCCCTGTGATACCACTAGATAGTAGACGGGTGTCGGCGCTGAATTAGAATTAATTCACCTCTTGGGTCTCAACCCCGAACTTGAGGTAAACTACTTGTAAGGTAAGTAAAGTTCCTAAGGAAATAAGCGTAGAAATATGAAGAGGCTATTACTCGCCCAAATGAAGAAAGGGTGTCGGACGACTCTCGTGTTGGAACGTAATGGAGCTGACAAGGGTCCTATCAAAATAAGAAGTAATTTCAAGGACATAAAGTCGTTATTAATTACGTCAACCTTTGCCGTCGTGATCCATCTAAGTTTCAATGTACTCTGACTATTACAGTTTCAGGCAAACCTTGTAAACTTTCTGACGAAAGTACTAAGGATAGTACTAAGGCCCAGTACTAGTATCAGACCCATGACAAAGTACAAGACTTCAAAAAATAGGAGTCTGGATATTTATGCTGCATTAAATCCCAAAAAAGTTGTCCCAAATACAGTTCTATAGGATTTCATAAAACCTACATTACCACAGACTAACTATTAATAACTAGAAATCAATCGAGCCTAACAATTCCTTTTGTCTATGCAAAACAATAAAGGTACAATAAGGTGGTTTATACCTTAAGTATGGCAAGTTAACTTTTACAAAATATTTGAAGCATGTTCGTGCAGAAGAAGTATTTTTACGGTTTGTTAAACACGCTAGAAAAATGTCTGGGTAAGCCAACCAAGGCAACCTGTATTAAAAGACATGTGAGTGGCTTTTGGAGGTTTATTACATCAAAAATATGTACCAATCTTGAGTTTAAAGATAAACTCGATAGTGCCGTAAATAGGGTGGTGCCACCGGTGCCCAGGCACAGGGCGTAGACTCTGGGGGGGCGCAAGAATGGCCAGACCAGGCAGGACTATTATGATTTTCTTTTCGGTTTGCTCCTGATAAGTTCCCGCTGTGCCCCTGGGGCTTTTCTTTTTTTAAGTAAAATGAAGTGTTTTTTCACCAATTCATACTTAAACGCAATTTATGTTATGGTAGCTACGTTCCTTATTCAAAACTCTACCATACCTAGTACTTAAAATTAAATTAATTTAAAGTTTACTTAAACTTTGCAGGATGCTATTATATTATAGAAGTATGAAGACCAAAGTGGCCCAAAAATTAAATCTTAAGCATCAGGGTGGGCATTTGCACTAAAGAACTTGCGTTTGAGTTTTAGTGAGTGAGACACAGTGGGTGGTATAATAGGCGAAGGGTCCACTTAAATAGCTCGTCTGCTTGTTTGCCCACGTAAGTTCTAGTTCTTGAAAAAAATAGTTTTTTTTTCCAAAATATTAGATAATTGGTCCACCAACGCCAAGGTCCATGTGCTTTATTTTATCATCCTGAATGAAATATGTAGGTCAATACATAGTATTGCTCCAGCTTGGGTACCTATAATATCTAAAAAAAAAACAAGGGCGTAGTTATAGAAGCTTATTACTGCACTTTTTATTAGCAATTTACTGCACTGAAACTCGAGTACTTTATGTATCTTATAATATGCAAAACTTAGTTTTCTCTTGCGACACAATTATTATTTTTACTAGTAACTAACCGATTTCTAACTGTTTGACGGACCTGACTTGACAGGTTAGACAGACTAGACAGATTGGATAAACTGGACAGACTGGAACACTTTATAACAAAATAGTCACATATAAGACGGGTAAATTCTAGAGATTGCTTGCCTCCGAAAGAGGTAAAGCACGAATTGAAATTAGCCTCCAGAGGATATCGCGTTAAGGCAGCTATTCTATTTTATTTGACCACGATCCCGAAGGATTCCAATTATTGTAACCATTGCTAGAAATCTTTGCAACGTCGCAGGGACGACGCCTCCAATAAATTATTTAACGACAGGCAAAGGGTGAGAATACTAAAGGGACTTCGAATAAAGGTCACGCTGGACCCAATTGGGGCAGACTCGTACCTACATATTATAGATTTAGTCAACTTCTGATTACAAATAGCTTCATAGTACCAGATACTAGATAGTTTGACGACCTCCGTGGCGCAGTGTGTAGCGCTGTTGTGTTAACGAGCGGAGGTCCCGGGTTCGATCCCCGGCGGGGTCAATTTGGGAATTTATAATTTCTGAATTTTCCCTGGTCTGGCCTGGTGGGAGGCTTTGGCCGTGGCTAGTTACCACCCTACCGGCAAGGACGTGCCGCTAAGCGATTTAGCGTTCCGGTACGATGCCGTGTAGAAACCGAATAGGGGTATGTGTGTAATATAACTGCCATGCCCCTAACAAGTTAGCCGGCTATAATCATAAACTGTTCTATGACATCACTTACCATCAGGTGAGATCGCAGTCAAGGGCTAACTTGTAGTGGTTAAAACAAAAGATACAAGCGATTTCCTGTACCAGAGCGAATTAATCCCAACCAAGTAACTACAAAGTATCTTATTTGTTTCAACAAAAAACAATTTTGGCCAGAGTTGTATTTAAAAAGTTTTTGGATTGGATTTCTGCCCGATCAACCACATTTTATCTGGAAACGTTGTAAATGCCCGCCGTGGGTGTAAAGTTGAAAAGTAAAACTTTTCCTATGGCGTCGAGAATATTGAGTGGAAATTAGTTTTTAATAAAATTTTATGGGTGTAGAATTTAGATTAAAAAATATATGAAGGAACAACTGTAATATCAATTTGAAAACGTTTATTTCTTTGTAAAAAGAGTTCAATCATATAAGACTGCGAGATATTGCAAGTGACTGGAAAAGCACGTGGCCGCGGAAAACCGTAAACTGGCTCGTAACGAAGTAGGGAAAGAATTTCATTTTGCCACGGTCCGACAGCTGATAAAACTCAATATCATTGCATTTCGGTTCACCTCAATGTATTGATTTGTCGTCCATTGATATAGAGTTTACAAAAAAATTCGTTCTGAAAACGTTATAGATACTTTATAAATTAAAATTAACAAAATCTGATGTGATTTGTGTGATGACGTACAAATCTGATGTCAATTGTACGTTTTGTCATTTTAACAGACTTCAACAAGTCATATTTAACAAAATTAAAAAATACGACTGCCCTGCCAAAAAAACGAACTAAAATGTTAAAAATCTAAATTCACCTAGTTAAATTAGAATCTTATTCACATTTTTATTAAATGATATTTTTTTGTGTATCACTGGATATTGAACTACAGTGTTATATATTTTTGGAATCTACTCATCATTTTCTAGATGATGATTATATAGTTAATCTTATTTTCGAATATTTTTTTCAACTTTAGTCTTTAATGCGGGACCATGGTCACCCCATCAATTTTTTTTGTAAATTTTACTAGCCTATGTCACCCGGAATAAGCTAGGGATTCTTACAATACCTCATTTATCAAAATCGGTTCAGGCGTATAGAAGTTATGGTGGAATATACAAACTCACATACATACATACATACATACATACATACATACATACATACACACATACATACATACATACATACATACATACATACATACATACATACATACATACATACATACATACATACATACATACATACATGAATACATGAACCCTGAAAACAATATACTCCTTTTTTCAGGCAGTCGTATAAAAAGGGAGGAGGTTCACAAGTCAACGGTAGGTGATAATTCCGCCAATTTTTTGATTGGTAGATCATACTTCAGAGATCGTCCCATATACATTTTATTGAAATTTATTTATCGCTTTTTTAGAAAATCAACAAAATCTTTTTACTTTTTAGTCTTTAAGTTGGTACTTATAGGTATAGTTTTGAAGTCGGTTTTTGTTTTAGGGGAAAGCGAATACTTAATTGTTATTACTTGGGCGTTCTTATCATTTGACATACTCGTTTTAATTGCTGTATATTTAAAACCACACAACCCAAACAAAATATGAACGCATAACAATTTTCGTATCGTATCTCTCAAACGGATGAACTTAATTTGATTTAGTTTCTTTTGCTTGAAAGGTGACTTGAAAAATGACAACCGTTGCAAGATCATCAGCTTCTTTCTAGTTCATGAAGGGATGTGAGCCACTGCCACAGATACTGACCGGGTTTTTGCTGCCGGTCGTATTTACATTCCCTATGCAGGTTTTTCTTATTTTATTTAATTTTATGAGGAGTAGCGGAAAAAAACAAGATGCCGGTTTTCTCGGTTCACACACAACTACAATGTCAAACTTTATTTTTTTCCTTTTTACAATAGTGTCGGCATGGTCCATAGACAAAAAATATTATAAAGGTAGGTCTACACTTCTAAATTAGAATAAAGGTTGGTTTACACATTCAGTTTGTAACACCCTCCACAGTCCGAAAAAGTAAGATATAAATTTAACAAAAATGTTACAATGAAAATTCAAAGGGACCACAGCCTTACACGATACGAATACAATCATCACTTTATTCTATTCATTACTAGGATGTGCAAGTATGTACCAATCAACAAACCATTTCTATCTTTCACACTTGGCTTGTGACACAGATCGACCAATAATAAATAATTTATCATAAATTGAAATTACAATTTTAAATATTTACTTCAGAATAAAAAATGTTATTTATCTAACGCAAAATTGAAATTATTAGCAAAACTCAATTTCCTATAAGTACACAGCACAACAAAAGATTACCTTGAATGTTGCCTAATTATAACCCAAATTACCTATTACACAGTATTTACGAAGTTACACCATGGTTTCAGAAATATGGGTTTAGAATACACATACAGTTTAACTGAAATCATCTATAGAAAAAAAACAACATTATAATTATAAGCAAAAAATAAATTGGAATTGCTCGACATCAGAGAAACCTGTGAACAGAGTAATATTATATTAGTTACGGAGTATACTTACTGGGCATTTCCACAGCTCTGCCACAACGAGTCGTCTTCTCTGAAGTCTGACCTGTCTCTGTAATGTAAATGTTCTCTATCTCTCCCGCAGTATCAGCATCTGTTACTGATCGAAAATTATCAGAAACTTCACCTGTTGACTGCTGACTATTCTGCAGTTGATCACTTTCTTCTTTAGAAGACATTTCCAATGGATACAACCTCTGAAATGGTCGAATTTTAAAACCTGATGATGTTTTTACCTTTGCAGTTCTGTAATTACCGTCCTTGCCTTTATACACTTCTTTAATTATACCTAAGGGCCACTTTATTCTTTTCTCTTCGATTTCGATCAATACAAAGTCTCCTACATTTAAATTGACTGTATTTTCCTTCCCTCTTCTTTGAACTAAAGCTGTCAGATACTCATTTTTGAATCTTTGCTTGAAGTCTATTCTTAGTTTCAGCAGGTACTTCAGTCTCGAATTCATGGAATTAGCATCAACTGCATCGAGGTCACTGACATCTGTGTGAGGAATACATTGTAAAAAACACGCTGGAGTCAATGGTTCCAGGCAAGTATTCTTGTCGTCTTGTATAAAAGTAAGTGGACGTTGATTCATCACTGCTTCACATTCACATAATATTGTCTCAAGTTCTTCGTAGTTAACACATGATTGTCCTAGTATCTTTTTTAGTAAATCTTTCATTATGCGGATAAGACGCTCAAAGAAACCACCCCACCAAACTGCTGTTGGTGCATTCATCTTCCACTGAATATGGTCAATTGTTGACTGCTTCTGTACTTCTTCCCAGTCTATTTCTGCTAGTCTATTTTTAGTACCATGAAAGTTGGTTCCATTATCGCAAATGAACTGCCAAACTCGTCCTCTCCGAGCAATGAATCGCCGTAAGGTGAGCATAAATGCCTCTGCCGACAGTGATTTCGTTAATTCCAAATGTACACAGCGATAAACAGCACATGTAAAAAGTACCACCCAACATTTCTCGTTATCTCGTAAAAATAAGGGTCCCGCGAGGTCTACACCACTAACTTGAAATGGAGCTGTACACTGAACCCTCTCACTTGGCAATGGAACGGTAGGTACCTGTGCTGGTTTTGATCTGAATCTAGCACATACTGTGCATGCAGCTATAACAGATTTCGCCAGACGTCAATACCAATAATCCAAAATCTTGTTCGTATGTCTGCAGTCAGCTGATTTGCACCTGCATGCTGCAATTCTCTGTGCCGTTGTTCTACCAATCTTCTTACTATAATATTCTTTGCTGGAAGCAATGCTGGAGACTTGGTAGATTCTGGAAAATTTGATAATAAAAGTTTTGTTTTTACCCTTAATAATCCATCTTCATCATGGTAAGTATTCAAACTTCTTTTTTGATCTATAATGTATTCTTCTTCGCTTCTTTGAATAAGCTTTACAATTTTCTTTTCTGCTTCTTCATATTCTACTACTGATATTTCTCCTTTCTTCTTGGCTTTCGTAGATTGCATGTTATTTATAAATCTCAACATCCATGCCATCATCCTTACTATTTTAATATATTTAGAGAAATAATATAACCTTTCAAGTCCTTCCTTCACGCATATACCTGCATTGCAAGCTGTCTTAGTCTCTTGTAGCTCTTTGCATGCCTCCTTGTCATCAACGTGAAGTGAAGACTTTGGCCATTCTTCTCTGGCCAGCTTTAACCACGCCGGCCCTTCCCACCAGCGAAGAGAAACCAGCTGCCCAGCATTGCAGCCTCTTGATGCCACATCTGCCCAGTTCAGTGTTCCTGGAATGTGATGCCAACATGATATTTTTGTGTTTTCTCTTATTTCTTTTACCCTACTATGTACATACACATTCCAAGGTAAGTTTTTAGTTATCCAATAATATGCCACACATGAATCAGTCCAACAGATTTCCTCTATCTTTTCTATGCCAAGACTCTTTTTAACTTCTGCCAGTAATCTCGAACCTATAAGTGTTGCTGTCAACTCGAGTCTAGGAATAGAAGCTTTTCCGGGTGGGGCAACTCTAGATTTTGCAGATAACATTTGAACACTAACATTACCTTTTTATTCAGCTCGCAGAAGTACACAAGCTCCATATGCCAGTTTACTAGCATCACAGAATAGGTGAAGGCTTAATGTATTTTCTGCTATACTATAGTTAGTCAGTCGTCGTGGGATTTTGCACTCACCTAGAAATGACACATGTTCATACCACTTACGAAATTCAGTCTCTAGGTCATCTGGTAGCTTTTCGTCCCATGTGAGACCGCGACGCCACGTCTCTTGCATTATTAACCTAGGCAGGAGTGTAACGGGGCAAGTGAAACCTATTGGATCGAATATTCTTTGAATTAATGACATAAGATCTTTTTTTGATTTCTTACCAAGTTCTAAATAATCAGGTAAGTTACCTAGATTGCAACTAAGTTCATCAGTTTCTGTGTTCCACATTAACCCAAGGATAGATACTACTATATTATTTGTCTCATTTATTCCATTAGGTGAAGTGGCCCACTGTCTTAAGTCGAACTTAGCCTGCCTCATAATGTCTTTTGCCTCAGCTATGAATTTATTTACTTCTTCTTTTGAATCCATGCTTGTCAGGCAATTGTCAACATAAAACGATTTAGCTAGTATCTCTGCTGTTTCTTTTCCTTTACCTGTGACCTGCTTCAAATGATGCACTATAGTAGCAGATAGTAAAAAGGGACTCGAGGTTAGACCAAATACTACTCGACAGTGTCTGTACTCTACTATGTCTGCCCGAGACTCATATTCTTGCCACCATAAAAACCTTAAATAATCTCTATCTGACGGTTTAACAGATACCTGTAGAAAGGCTTTGGCAATATCAGCTGAAATACCTATCGCACCTTTTCGAAACCCTGTTAATAAGAATGGCATTTTATCTAAAAAATTTACCCCTTTGTTGAGATAGGAATTAAGTGACCTATTATTTTTATCACACGCAGACGCATCATATACTGGTCTTAGCTTCGTCGTCATTCTCGAGTCCTTTGATACACTACGATGAGGTAAGTAATGCGTGCCTTCTTTCACGCTCTGTGCCTCTGGTACTCTCTCCACTATGCCCTCCATCTCCCAGCTACATTTAATATTATGATATTCAGAGAACTTACCGGTAGACATCAGGCGCTTGGTTGTTGCTCTCAAACGCTTCTCAGCTACATCTCTGTTGCTTAGTAGTTCCTCATGTCCCAGCTTCAGGGGTAGTGACACCTCATATCTGCCATCTACATTGGTGTTGACGCTTTCCTCGAATGCCATCACTGCCTCAGCTTCAGCCTGGATCTTAGAATTGTTCTCCACAGGATCCCTGATGCCGAGCAATTCCAGTGACCAAAACCCTGATATATCTGATGAACAAAATAAAGTATTAGTAATATTACTATCTGAATTTTTAACTTTACCCTGTAACACCCAACCTAATTTGGTTTTGATTGCAATCAACCCATCTTTCAAAACAACCATGGTGCCTTTCATTATGTAACCTAAATAATCTGCCCCAATCAACAATGAAATTTCAGTACAATCGTCATCTGCCAAAACAATATTATTTTTACTTAACAACCTTGTCAAATTTGCATCACTATTATTATATTTAGGTAAATTATTACAAATTACTGGTTGGTCTAAGGCAGCTAGCTCTATGCAAAATTTCTTATCAGAGCTCTGAACAGATATATTATAAATATTGTGGACCTTTGACCTTACTTGAACTCCACTGAACAGGCAACTAGTGAGAGTTTCTGTACCTGCCTCCTTGAGACCTAGCTTTTGTGCAACATTCTTCTTCAAATAGGACCTCTGTGACTCGTTGTCCACCAGGGCATGCACTATCATCTGCTTATCCCCACTTACTATTCTCACCATGGTGGTTTGCAGCAGCGTCACAGTACTCCCCTGACTGGCAAAGTTGCTGGCTGTAGTCTCCGTAGTCTCAGGATTCTTATTCTTAGTATTTTCTGAATTTCCTGTGCATAGAGTGACTGAGTGCCTTTTCTTGCAAATAAAACATTGTAAAAAACTCTTGCAAACTTTTGCATTGTGCTCAATTTTCAAACAATTTAAGCAAGCCTTCTTTTTCTTAATATGATCTCTCCGCTGTTCTAGACTCATTTTTGCTAGTTTATAGCATTCAATACTCGAATGATTCTTGTCACACCAAAGACATGTGACTGGTTTTTTAGTCTCGCTTGTGCCTGCTGTTGGTGTTGTTGCGGCTACCAATGCTGCTGCTGTAGACTCCTTCACTGGTGTGTCTTTTTGTTCCTGTGAGAATGCTGTTGTAGCTAATTGAATTCTCTGCTCGCTCTCAACTTCCTTCTTCAGAAACTCAAGTAAAGACTGGAGTTCATTCTTCATCACAGCTGGTCTCGCTCTTTCCCAAGCCTTCAGTGTTTCTAAGGGAATAGCAGATTCAACCATCGGCAGAATAAATGATGAGTATCCTTCTTGTGTTACACCGAGTATTTTCAATGCTCTAACTTGGTACTGATTTGGTCATACAGGCAAGTCAAACTGTTGCTGTCTTTGTGCAATATCATGGTGAGTAGCTCTCGGACATATACTTGTATGAGAAGATCATTGCGTGCATATCTATCTTTGAGGTCTGTTATTACCTGCTGGTAGCTTTTGCTTGTGGCTGGGTAGCTGTCGATGAACCTACTAACTTCTGTGCTAGGTGTCATGGACTGTTTTAAATATTGCAACTTGTCATATTCGTTCATCATTTCATCCAAGTGAATTTTCTCAAATTGACCCCAAATTGGCAGCCAGCTTTTCAAATTACCATCGAACTTTATTTGTTCCAGTTGTGGCAGTTTATAATTTCTTTCCTCGTGTTTCTGAACTCTCACCTGTGGCTTTTTCCTAGCGTTCTGTATTGAAAGCCATCGTAATTTATATGTAACTACATCGTCAAATTCTTTCTCTAATTCGGCTTCCTCGCCATCTTTATTTACTAAGAATTTTTCTATTTCGCCGTCTAATGTAGCCAACTTTGTCGCAAATTCTTCGAGCAGAATATAATGTGCCTCACCTTCGGGGGTGGACGCGTCGCCTGCCTCCAGCAAATTTGCGATCTTTGTGAATTGTGCTCTCGTAGCACGCCGACATTTTTTCGCGAAATCCATAATCTTTGGAAATCTAATAAACAAACTTTTCCGCCCACTCGAATTATATGCTCCCACGGTCGCCAAATGACCGGGTTTTTGCTGCCGGTCGTATTTACATTCCCTTTGCAGGTTTTTCTTATTTTATTTAATTTTATGAGGAGTAGCGGAAAAAAACAAGATGCCGGTTTTTTCGGTTCACACACAACCACAATGTCAAACTTTATTTTTTTCCTTTTTACAATAGTGTCGGCATGGTCCATAGACAAAAAATATTATAAAGGTGGGTCTACACTTCTAAATTAGAATAAAGGTTGGTTTACACATTCAGTTTGTAACAGATACGATGGATTCGCGGTGCCCTGTTACAGTAATATTATCTTGTTAAAGTAGTATTAGTAGTAGTTTCTCGTAATTTTATCAAAAAAGAAATTTCACCTTAATGCTTAATTTATTGTTTTTATTAATATATTTTTTTAACGTAAGTTACGCTTTAGTTATTAAGTTTTTAATTAGTACCATTATAATATGCATGCCATGTCCACATCGAGAAGATGCAATTATAAATACCTCAGTGAATTTTGTTGAATTTTTAAGGTTGATTTTATAATTGCAGTCAATTTTGTGGACTATAAAAACAAATTCACAGATTTTTCAAAACTCCAACTCGAATGCACTTCTCTTTCAAAATTCCAAAAAAAGTTGTCAGCCGATTTTCAAAATTCAAACGCTCACACGTGTCTCGATAAATTCCTCAACTCTTGATACTGTTCCCATCTGGATCCTTCCAAAATCCTCGGAGCTAGGGCCAAAAATACATCTCAGGCGATTTGCATCTGATAACCATTTTCACCCCCGTGCCTCGGAGAGCACGTTAAGCCGTCGGTCCCGGGTATTATCACTAACATGATAATAGTCGTTAAAGCCCACCAACCCGCATTGGAGCAGCGTGGTGGGTCTAAGCTCTAATTCCCTCTCTCCTATGAGAGTGGAGGCCTGTGCCCAGCAGTGGGACGTTAATGGGCTGTAGTGAACCATTTTCAATGGTAAAATTCCCTCATCACTGGACGGCTCTTAATTTATTTTAATTAAGTATCCAGACGATGAACTTTAATGCAAGTTCGTGTTGCTCTGTGGTGGGTAAATTCTGGTGAAGGGGTCTCTACACTCGCTAACTGTGAGGGTCCACTCAACAGCTCATGACATTATTGATTACCAATAAAGGCTTACCAAATGGAGGACACAAAATTAACGTTCCATTCTGTCATTTGAAATTTATGCAAAGGCACTTTGGATATGTAGCAATTTAGTTTAAAAGCAAGTTCGTTGGTCGTAATAAAATAAAATAAATGAATGTGTGAAATATACTTTATTGTACACATAAAACAAAATATAATATTAGGTATATTTTACTTTGGTTTGTGTGTAACTTAGGTACATAATTATAGTCGTGGGTCCCGCTGCATATAACCTTGCCTCATAAGATACATGAACGGGACTAGTACAAAGTGCAAGTAAGTACTTAATATCACAGATATCACAGACCTATACTGAAAATGAATACTTAATTATTATTTTTACAAACATTTAAAATTTAATATTAAGTTATGCATACTTATTTCAGTCAGTTATTTGAAAGGGTGTTATTATAATATATAGGAAAAGCTAGGATTGGAACAGTTTCATACATTTTTTATTACGTTAGAGTCAACATTAGACTCAGCCAGTTCTAATTATGTGGTTCCAGCAATTCCGCTGGGTCTCGTTAAGGACTGAGGTTAGTAAACTTTTTAAACGTTATTTGATATGTACGCAGGGTATAAACATTTAAAATTTAAATAAACTAATATTATAAATGCGAAAGTTTGGATGTATGGATGAATTAATGGATGTATGGATGGATGGATGTATGTTTGTTACGCAATCACGCCAGAACGGCTGAATGGATCTGAATAATATCTGGCACAGAGAAAGATTCTGTAATAACACATAGGCTACTCTATATCCCGGAAAATGAATGAGTTCTCCCGGAACCAAAAATCCTCAATTCACGCGGTAACAGTATGTTATTATAATTGACAATATTTTACAAAACATACGATCGCAAGGATAAGTATATAATCAACAAATATCGAAACTTTTATTGCAGAACTCCTCAGAAATTCCGTGAAAATTTAAGCAACTTGAAGCGGTTATATTCAATTCGGCGAGACTTGAAATAAGTAGTTTTATACCCCCTGAGGACGTTTCCAAGCTGTTTATTCAACATACTTCCGTAATGTCTTTAAAAATAGTCTGTAGGTAACCATTCTTGTGTTTGGGTAATAAAAATTATTTCCAAAATTCTTGTGCCTTACAAGACATTTTAATACTATTGTAGATTTTAAAAACCGAGGATTGATGACATCAAGCAAGGTAGAGGTTAATAGATATAAAATAATGTCCTACTGACTGAATTTCGGCAACGGCGACCTATCTCCAGAGATGGGCCATCTGAGCGAGAGATGAATATTATAGTGGTACATAGGAGGACTCTATGTTCCTTTATCTCGTAGCCCGATGGGACGGAAAATCCGACACGAACGGAGAGAGATCAGGCGCAAAACGGACGGCTTAACGAGCTCTCCGAGGCACGGGGGTGAAACACCATCAAATTTCTAACTATCGGCTAGTACTTACTGAGAATTTTTTGTCAGGAAACCCAACTTGTTATGGCCCGACCCGGGATTCGAACACGGAACCTCGTCGGCCGTAGTCGAACATGCTAACCACTAGACCAACGAGGCAGTTATGATAATAGATGTCTGTGTTGGTAGATATATCGAGGGGATTGAACCTATAGAAATTAAGTACTACGAAAGGACGCTCAACCAAGAATAATAAAAAGAATAGAATAATCTGCTTTATTAAACTTGTTACAGGTATGTATTGAGCTACCATACTGCAGTACGAGTACATTCCATCCAAATCCATCCAATTAATTAATAATATTATTAATTTAAGCAGGAGTATTTATATATCAATTGCAACTAAATTCCAGCGATAAAAATAGTATTTAATTAATATTGTAAATCATCTGCCTTATGATCTAAATTCCATTCTCCAGCTAAGAATGCCTTTAGCGCTATTACATATTAAGAGGGTTCGGTTCGCAAATTGCTGATGATGTCTTTAATATTTAATAATATGAAATATCCATATCATATTGATAAATGCTTTAGTTAGGTATCAATAATGATTTAATGTGAAATCCGTAATACCAAGATAACATCGTGATAATATATCTATAGGTCTATAGTCACATAAGTATGTATATTTAGTTAGTAGGTATGTTTAGAATAAAAATAATAATAAAGTGTAAATCGTACGAAAGTAATAAGTAAAATATTCCTCTGTATTGCTACGCTCTTGGCAGATACATATTTTATGGCAAAGTGGAAGTATTGGGTACTGTGGCATACTCGACGATACATTTCCACCATGGATTTCCACCCCTGTCTGATAGCTGGCTTCCTTTTGCATTCATGTAATATGTATATACATATATGGATATGAAAACCTACCTACCGTAGCTCTCATTCCGTCTTTTCATCTAATATAGGCAATCTGTTTCGTGATTTGGTGCTATTAAATCTAAATCTTTTTAATCGGGGTCTACTCTATTGAACGAATATACGTTCAATAAAGATATCGATGAAATAAAGTGAGAATGCGTACTGTAGAGGATAGACGCTGCTTGATGCCGAGGTCTTCAACAATTCCATTTTTGATTTTGAAATTTGGTCCAGTACACTCTCAATATTCTACTCCAGCACCACATTTTCCCCTCATTTTCTCTACAGGGTATTCGTCTAGAAAACCGAGAGGAATATGGGCAGAAATTGTCGCTTGTGTTTTTCGTATTCTTGTACGCTGGCCGGGTCTTAGTTTACGTTTCTTTTCCTTCATATTATCTTCAGAAAATAAGTACTTTAATAAGAAAATAAATACTTTAATTAAAACTTGAAAAAAGTGTACTTAATTGTTTTTAAAAAACCTTTTTTTCCCCATTAATATGAGTATAAGCTTATACAACCTATACTCACTAAGATTACAATCTAGCCTTATAATTAGACTAATGAGTAATTTTACTTTAACCTAAACTTATAAATGATCTTATATACTAAGAAGTAGTCCATTGACGTATCTTAGTCTTTCTTTAATTAATTTAAGAACACTATGTTCTTGTGCTCTCTAAGGCAGTACTTCTACACTACACTTTCACTATTCACTTATCAGCACTAAGTCACTATTGAGAACTAGCTCAAAGTGTTTGGGTCTTTTAGGTTCTTTTAAGTCTCCTCACTAACTGCGTAACGTCGAGCAGCTGAATCGCCCCAACGTTGACGTGATGGTGAAGCCGATATTCGTGGGCTTCAGCAAAATTCGCAATTATTCTGTCGACATATTCAAAAAAACCTTGAGCAATATTTTGTTAGTGTCAAATAGTTTTCCTGTCAGAGAAGCTCTATAATGACAGACCAGTAAAATACAGCGACCATGTTGTTGTCGCCGTAATTGGATTGGCTTTGTAAACTACACGTTCGCCCTTGCGGTGTGCAGGCCGTGACAGAAGACGCGAAAACGTTCGCTATTTTGAAGATTGTTCACTCCTGTAACTTTGAAAGAAGTTACGAGGCTTATCTTAGACATGCTCGGCATCTTGCTTGAGGGCGTTTTCTTTCCTAATAAATATTTTCATCATCTGCCTTCCAGCGTACTTTAATTTGAAAATGAAACTTTTTCATGAAATCTGTTTTAATTTGAATTGCTTGTCAGAAGTTGCCTTAAAATATTATGAATATAAATTGAAATAAATTATTTTATCCATTGCGAGCTTATTTCGTTGCAGATGTAACTGGGTAGGTCGCAAACCTGGCGACGCAACGTAATGAATTCATGACGCCATTCGGGCTAATAATACTATTACCTATTCTGTGCTAATACCACAGCATAGGTAATAATACTCATCGAGTTACAGCTTGCATCGTTCACTATGATGATGCTCTTATCAGGTTTACACAAAGGTATCAAATTATAAATGGATCGTTACAGTTTATATTGTTAGTGCGCTCGATGACTACAGATGGCGCTGTACCTGTGAGGCGTAGAAGCAGTCGTTACGCAAGATTTCCGCCAATCAGAGAAGTTGCCGCTCATGTGACAGCTAACAATACTGCTTATGAATATTACAAAATCAACTTCAAAGTCTTTAACCATTCGATACCACAGAGTACATTATATATACTGGTATAGAGTTGCTACTCGACTTTCCATGTACAGCGACATCTATCGGGAAGTTGTCCAACTAAAATATGTGTATATATATATATATATATATATACTATAGCATTGTGGTTATATATATATATATATATATGTGCTATAGTATTTGTATTTAATGTTTGCTATATATTACAAAGTGTATTGTATAATAATTTATCTTAATTATTACAAGATCACATAATTCTGCAACTATAGAATTATGTGACCTTGTAATAATTAAAATAAATTATTATACGATAAACACAAACTGTAAAGATGTTCAGATGTTAGTAAATGAAACGCATGTTGATTATTTTCTCTTGTATTCTCAATTACAAAAAATATACCTAAAGTATAACAATTATTCCACAGTTTCATGTTTTTCACATCGTACACACATAATACACACTCTAATAATATAGTTTCACATTGTAACGAATATAACAAAAAAATAATAATTTTGTCCACCCGGCATCCGGCATGCCAGAAAACGTCAATGTCAATGTCGAATTTCAAACTTTAAAATGGCGGCTGTCCACGTTTGGAAATTAAAACACAAATGTTTCATTAAACTTCTAACTCATTCCACTAAACTAAATTTATAACAGATAAATCTTTATAAATTATCTAAGATAACTCATATTCTGCTCAAAAAAAAAGTTTTATATTTTATTAGCTTTGTGTTTATATAAATGGCAAAATCATTAATTTATCTAAAACATAAGCTTCTGAACGAACACTTATTTCAGCGCCATCACAGACGCTGATCACAGACTTTTAAGTATACATGCTTTCAGTACAAGATAAGCGCCATGAGCGCCATCCTTTAGGGAGTTGTGGAACTAACATCCCCATACAACAGAAAAATGTTCTAAGTGCAAAGGCCCTGTTCGATACTCAGATTTGCCTCGAGTAGCAAGTGTTCTATAAAGTAGACCTATCTATACCTTGATTGCGAGTGGTTATGGAACTAGTTGTTGTTATATTGTTACACTAGGTGATGCCCGCGACTTCGTTGGCGTGGATTGAATTGTTTTTAATTATACTGAATAGAAAGTAGCCTATGTGTTATTGGCTATTGCAGACTATAATATATCTCTGTGCAAAGTTCATCTTGGTCCATTTAGCCGTAATGGCGTGATTGAATAACAATCATCCATTTGAGATTTTTTGGTTCCCGCGGGAACTCTTTAATTTTCCGGGATAAAAAGTAGCCTATGTGTTATTCCAGACTATAATCTATCTCTGTATCAGAGTTCATCCAGATCCGTATAGCCGTTCTGGCGTGATTGAGTAACAAACATTAATTTGAGGAATTTTTGGTTCCCGCGGGACTTCTTAAATTTTTCGGGATAAAAAGAAGCCTACGTGTTATTTCAGACTACGATCTATCTCTGTGCCAAATTTCATCAAATCAATCCGTTCAGCCTTTCAGGTGTGATTGAGCGTCACTCGTTCGTGTGGCATAAGTTTTTTTCAATTCCCACAGCACTTCATTATTTTCCGGGATGAAAAGTAGCCTATGCCACTGTCCAGATCCTCAACTATACCCATGCAAAAAATTACGTTAATCTGTTGCGGCGTGATTGGAGGACTAACTATCTATTACACGTCCTTGGGGATAAAATTTACAAAAAAATGTGAATCAGGTATTTCTCCATTTCAAACCTAATTCCAAAAAACCCAAACAAGTTACAAAAAAATTCCTAGTTTAATGGCTCTAACTTAAAAATTAATGACAGACTTTCATTAAAAAATTTCAACCCCTATTTGGGGGTTGAATTTTGAAAAACTATGACACACGTACTTCTTTATTTTTTACCAAAAGCCAAAATAATAAGCTTCGTTGATATAACTTGAGCAATATCCTGTGAAATGAAGGCCTTACATACCAACTTTCATCCCCTATTTTACCCCTTTAGGGATCGAATTTTCAAAAACTGTGAAACACGTATTTCTTCATTTTTAACCCGCAGTTTATATACCTAGTTTCATGGCTATTACTTGAGAAATGAACGACTTTCATACAAACTTTCAACCCCTATTTTACCCTTTTGGGGGTCTAATTTTGAAAAACTGTGACACACGTACTT
Source organism: Erebia palarica (assembly GCA_964035005.1). NCBI lineage: Eukaryota > Metazoa > Arthropoda > Insecta > Lepidoptera > Nymphalidae > Erebia > Erebia palarica. The sequence goes on along the minus strand of OZ035985.1, from coordinate 26,916,202 downwards.
CTTTATTTTTTACCGAAAGCCAAAACACTAAGCTTCGTTGATATAACTTGAGCAATATCCTGTGAAATTAAGGACATTCATACAAAATTTCAACCCCTATTTTAACCCTTCGGGGGTAGAATTTTGAAAAACTGTGACACACGTATTTAATTATTTTTTACCGTAAGCCAAAATACCAAGTTTTGTTGATAAGACTCGTAAAATATCTTGAGAAATGAAGGCATTTCATACCAACTTTCAACCCCTATTTCACCCCTTTGGGGGTCGAATTTTCACAAACTGTGAAATACGTATTTCTTGATGTTTAACTTGCAGCTCATATATCATATTCATACAAACTTTCACCCCCTATTTCACCCCCTTAGGGTTGGAATTTTGAAACATCCTGCCTTAGTGAGCGCCTACGTCACAAAAGGAACCTACTGTCAAAATTTCAAGTTAATAACCCCAGCGGTTTAGGCTGTGCGTTGATCCCTTATCGATTTTATATATATGTCACCGTAAGATTGTAAAAACCGTTAGATTATAATCTAACTCGCGAAATTCTAAACTGTCGAAAGATTAGAATTTAACGCATTATTTTCCGGTAGATTGTAATCTGATACGTATTTAAACCCGATAAAACCTAAGTGCCCGGCCTGCGGCCGGGCACTACTTGATTGTTTATGTCGAACCCTAACCTAACCTACAAGAAAGAGACAAGAAAACGTAAATAAAATGAATGTTTCAAAAATTGACACTCAGAACATTGAACAGTTTACAATCTTTCGACAGTTTAGAATTTCGCGAATTAGATTATAATCTAACGGTTTTTACAATCTTACGGTGACATATACATTAGATTGCAAATAGTTTAATATGTATAATGTGTAATTAAGTTTCTTCCTAAATAAATGACCGAGTCTGTGTATTATTTATTGTGAGTTTGCATCGTAAAAGCCCTATCCATCAGCATACGCAAGTATCTACTACACGATTGAACTTAGTATAATATTATTATTATAATAATACTATAAGTTAAGTATTATATGAAATTTCACTCAAAGGAAACATTCCTTTTTTTTGGAGAAGAATATAAGCATAAAAGCTTACCTGAGGCGGTATTCGAACCAACTAAAAATACAAAAAATAATCAAGTCACTATTTTATTGAACCAATCGATAGGGTCAATGATAAGGTTTAAGCCACTCAAACAAACATTGTAACTTAAAATAAAGGAAGATCGTTTCTTTTATCCACCCTGTAGGTATCCTACTCGCTACGTCAACTGAAAATATTTATCAAAGAATTAACATTTTAGAAGGGATTCTCCTTTATTTAATGCTGAACTAGCGATGCGATACCGGAATCCATTATGACTGTAGTCCTGAATAAACAGATAAACGACTAACCCTTATTAAAACTACAGTAGCGTCCGCCTTTTCCAAATTACTAACGCTATTATAAGACTTTTTAAGTACCTAAGCTTTTTTTAAATAAATTATTGTTTTTCACAATTCTAATAAATTAAGTCACACGAGACGTAAGTATAAAATAAATCTAGTCCGGGATAAATTCCGTATACTAAAGCTGATAATATGAAAATGCAACGTGTTCGGTCACTCTCGGCGAATTTTTTATGAATTTGGAATGGGATATTTAAATTTGGTAGGATTCCAAGCAGATTCCTTGCCAGCGACTTTCCAACGAATTTATGATCCTGCACGAAGTGGAAATAATGGTGAAAGTCTACGATTTTAAAAGGATTTTAGGTATAATGGCTTGAATTTTTTCGATAATAATTAATTCTACAAAAACTATTAGGAGTTAACCCTAAAATAGTTTCTGTATAATTAATTTTTAACCTTTTTTTGTGAGGATATAATTAGTGATCTACGTTAAAGAGCATTTTATCGCACGAGCAGTAATGAATATCGAAAACTAATAAAATCCTAAAAAGTGCAGATTCTAATCAAAGTTGATTTCACTTTTCAATCGAATGACCAAACCTATTTGCGTCGTGTGTCTATCGAATTGAAAATTTTAATATCAAATCGTTCGGGAAGACGAACATAGTTCACTCCTACCTTCACTGTAATATTATCGGAATTTCAAAACTGAAGTTACTAAATAATAGTTTATTTTCTACCTGTTATCCTATATTATTTAATTAGGGAGTCAAAAAGTTTTAATTAAATTCATCAACATTTAAGTCAAATAATGCTAAGAAATATCACTTTTTTCTACTTCACTTTCCCACTTGTCTCATAATAATAATTATTCCTACTTACAATATAATACTACGTACCTATTCGTATTTCACAATTGGTTGGTTTTTAATACGGGATATTACATACGTAACGCGTGTTCCTCTTCAGATAAGGGTTGACAAGTTTGCAAATTGTTTAAACGTGCATTATTACCTATTCACTCTCTCGTCCGGCTCGCTACTCAGTTTTACTATTACCAATTCTGTGGTTTACTATAGATTGGTTCGAACTTCATTAGCGCATAATTTCACCACACCGCAGTAGGTAGTTCCGTGAGTGCAAGAGGAGTTCGAAGAAGTTTGGTTGCACCGTGCACGTATTTGCTTCGCGTCCCGTATTTTATCATCGCGTCCACAGAACAACGTCGCGTATCAAATCGCAATCCTAGTACACATGTACAGATGCACCATTACAAAATTACCTGTGATCTTGATTTAAAATGAAATTATTCACGTTTCAAATGTACCTATTTGTCTAAGTTATGACGAACAAATTTACTTGAAACATGGCTATTGAGTGAAACTCCGCCGAATAATGCATTACGGTAAAACTTTTAAAACAATGCCGGTTCGCTAATTAATGTTTTTGAATTTACCTTGAGACACTGTTAATCGAAGGTTCAGTTTAATTTCAATTTTTCTGGAATCGTATTGGTATTCATAGTATTAACCATTACAAATTAATTTACATATTTTAAATAGTTTACCCAAGGATACCCAGTATATCTTAGCGATGTACACCGCGAAAATATTTTCTCCAGCCACTATAGACAGTATTCTCGGCATTATTCTACATGACCACGTTTTCTACAGTTGTAAGTTTTAGTGTAACAAAAATATCCAATCAAACATTTTATTAATACAGGCAGTAAGCGTTTTTTTCGTTATTGGACGTTCAATTAAAAGATATTATTAAAGTCAATCAAAATCAAAGATCTAATGTTTTACCTATTAGATTGTAAAATGACAGGTACAGGAAAAAAATTATGCACCTTTTAAAACAGGTTTTTTAAAATGAAAATTAAGCTATTTTTATTTTTGTAACCCTATTCGCTGTGGGTCTTGTTTGGTCTCTATCCGATAATCTCATTGAGTTTCGGGTCGAGTCCTCGCGAATAACGCTAAAGTCACAACTATGATAATCCCTTCAAAGCGTTGCCTTCCCTTACAAATAAGTAAGTAACTAGGTAAGTATAATATTATTATGCCAATTTAATATTTTTTTCGGTGGAGCCATGGTTGTCTTATTCGACAGAATACATAACAGTACCTTTCAGGTATAGAAGAATTGGACCGCAAAGACGTTTAAATAAATAGCGCTCTTGATACGGGCTAATAAAATGCAATTCAGCTCACACAGCGCTGCGAGCGAAAGGACATTGTCCAAATTCGCCTAAGAATCAACAAGGAATTGAAACATACAGTAAATCTTAATTTATTTTGTACCTTCAATTTTAATAACTAGAATTTAACGGACACTTCTAAATAATAATAATGAAAAAAATGGGAATTTAATCGATTTTCTATCCTTTCCCCTTTCTCGAAACCTCAAATCACCGCTTGAGCGCTGGAAACGTCAAGTAAGAGTAAGAATTAAAACAGTTTAAAGCGTTTAAATGACACGAGAAGGAAGAGTAATATTGAAAATGCCTCTCCTAACGATACGAGCAGGAAACACATATATTTTGTCTTAGTGTGCAAGTGAGATAAAACGCCATCTTTTCCATTTTGTTAGTGTTGAGATTGACAAAGACATTATTTTATAGGGATGGCAAAGGTAAAAACGATAAAAAATATATATATTTTAAGCAGTACCGATAATTATTATCGAGTGAAAATATCGACTAACTTAATTTATCGACTGTATAGTATGTACCTGGTTTACTTTTCGAGACAATTGTGTGGTAACTATTCTTGGAAAAAAAATAGTGTAGTTCAAGAAAGCTGAGCTCCGTATAAAAAAACATCCAGGTGGTTTATATTACCATATAATTATAATGTAAACCACCTGGGAGCTAATTAAATGACCTGTGTGTCTTGTGTCAACTCTAAATTAATTAACTAACATTCTAAATCTAACCTCAAAATCAAAAATATTATCGTCAATAAATAAATTATCTGAAGTGTCCGTTGTTTAAATCTACTTTTAATGGTATTTATGTGTTATTTTGAATCGGATAATGTATGTTTTATGACTGTTGGTTCTTAGGCGAACTTTGTATGGGCGATGGTCAATGTCCTTTAAAAAGTGAAAGTACACATCCCATCTTTTTCTATTGCTTAGTACTTGTCCCTACTGATTCGGTGTATGTAATGAATAAGTACTTCTTGTAATAACTTTATTAGAGTTTATATGACTAAGAATGATTCCATGTAACTTATTGTACTTATTACATTAATTTGTATAACGAGAACGTATAAATTCATACGTGTTTAGCAGTGCAGCAGCAGTATTCATAATTATACCGATTTAACATTTGTACTGGAACATACTTAAAATAGCTAAGTAAATCTACCAAATAGCAGATACATACTACCTTTTTTCCACTACAAGTAAGCCGTTGACTACATTCTCACCCTGGTGGTAAGTTATGATGAAGTCTACCCCTAATCGGTTTCTAAACGGCATTGTACTTACCGGGAGGCTAAATCGCTGGGCTGCACGTCTTTACCAGTAAGATGTTAACTAGGCATGGACGAAGCCTCCCACCAGACCAGACACAAGAAATTCAGAAATTATATTTTCCCAAATTAACCCTGCCAGGGATCGAACACGAGACCTTCCGCTTATAAGACAGAGCTCACCACTGCGTCCGGGAGGTCGTAAAAATGTCTTCTGTATATTCATTTCACTTGTACCGGGAGTTATAACCGGGATATCCACCACAATCATTATTTATAGTTAAAATGAATATCACTTACGATAGTTTAAACGTTTAAATACACATTTTAATATAATAGGTATACTTGCAAAACTAGAATAAAGTTTTCTCCATCGAGAGCTGGCTGTTTTTTTAAGTCTTTTGTGAGACGAGGAGAAAAGTTGGCGTTCGATATGCTACTTTCAAAAATTAGAGCTACGCGTATATTTTTAGTTCTAGTATACGATTGTACTAGAACTTTTCAGAAGAAAAATACAAGTAATTTTAATATTTTTGTAACTAAGTAAAATAAATAAGTATTTATAAATTGATACAAATGTTGTCTGGAAAAGCACATATGCTACTAAAAAACCTTAATCCTGCGACGAAGTCGCAGGCATCAGCTCGTATAACGTAAAACTAAAATAATGACAAGAAAACATAAAAGATTCATTAATAAGATTCCTCACAAAAATATATTTGAGGAATAGGTATTTCTACTATAATAATTGAAATAATGCACTATGGAATATGAATTGAATTTACGATCCGGCCATAAATTAGGGCCATACTGAAGAACAACGTCTGCTCCTATAATGAAATTCCGACTTCAATCTCCTTCATTGTTTGAGCTAGAAATAATGCCAAAAGGGTTTACCTATGTCAAATAGAAAGCTAATAAATAGGCGTACTGCTACATTTAGACCTGTTTTAGAGATTTTTTAGTTTACAGATTATGTATTGAATTAGCCACATTGGGTGGCTAACAACGCATTTTAAATGCACCATAATACTTACGTAAATATCTGTTTTGTTTTGGTACTAAAACACTAGTCGTATTATTATTGTGATTCTTCCCCTGCCCCCATACTCATTGGGGCTGCTCCACTTTTTAATCTCGAGACGTCGAATAAAAGCACAATACGTACTTTCCAGATCTTTCATATTGATATTGGCTCTATAACCATTATATTACGTTTGCGAGTAGAAATCTTTAAAAAAAATACTTAACTTTTTATAATAATCGAACATTCCATATCCGCACGAATCTATACTTAATATTATAAATGCGAAAGTTTAGATTGATGTATGTTTGTTATTCACTTACGCCAGAACGGCTGATTGGATCTGAATAAAATTTGGCACAGAAAAAGGTTAAGAAAAAGTGGAAAAATCCGGAATAACACATAGTTACTTTTTATCCCGGAAAATTAAAGAGTTCCCGCGGGAACCAAACCTCAATCCGCAGGCATCAGCATCATAGTATTATAAATGAGAAAGAGCGTTAGCTTGTGCTTTATGCTGCAGCAAGAACATCGCCGTGATTTTTTGAGGACGGAGAGAGGCTGGTTTAATGCCGGAAAATCAAAGTGTTCCATTTTATAGTATAATGTGTACTTAGGGGTGAAACATGACCAACATTTCGGTTGATGCCAGCCCTCGCTTCGCTCAGGCAGGCAACTTCACCCTCGTCTGAAATCATGTTTCATGCCGTGGCACACACACTATTTTTCATATAATCTGCATTAAAAGTGCGAGTTTTTTAAAATTGTATTTCTTATTTATTTTAGTTACTAGGTTGTTGTAGAAAACATATGTGTCAGTTTTGTTGATGGGTAAAATGACAATCAAAAAGGTTTGAAATAAACCGAGGATACTCTGACAGGATTGAAAGGAGGGCTGCTACGAGTACGTCACTCAGCGAGTAGAAAACCATCACTTTCTACCCTAGGGCAGAAAGTGATGGCTTAATGCAGGTTGTATGAAAAAATTATTGTATTCAAAACCACTAAAGTCTATTTTGTCCTCTAAATTTTCGCGATAATATAACATGAAATAAAAAAAGGTTTTGCATATCATACGTCGGTAAGTAATGGATGCTATTTGTCACTTCAATTATTACTAAACGTGTAACGATGATTTTAATAATTATCGTACAAAACTGTAACGTGTGTTCCATAAAGCTAGTGCATGCGAGCAAATGCTTTGTATTAACGACAAAGGCGGCGGGTTGCTTCGCTGGAGGCTTTTAAGCGAGTACATATCGTGCTGCGTACAAATGCGAATTCACACTTTGCATTTGGAAAAATTAAAAGCGACTTTTCCGATGCAGTTGCAAACAAGTTTTCGCAGTCGGCGCGGATAATGGCAATAATTTGAATTTGCATTGTCGTTTAGCAGAGCAACGAGGCACTGATGATACCGCCCGAGCTTTTACACAGCTTCCTGAAATTGTGCTGCTCGAACTTACTTCTATTGGGATTGTATCTGTTTCTATAACGATCTTTGTCTTTTTGTCTGTCTGTCTGTGTGTCTGTTACAGCAGCAAGCCGAACCCACCCATGCGAAGCCGGGGTGGGTCAGTTGTTTGTAAATGTTAATGTTTAGTGGTTGGTTATATCCATACTTCCATATCCATACTAATATTATAAATGCGAATGTGTGACTGTCTGTCTGTCTGCTACGCTTTCAGGGCTCATCTGTTCAACCGATTTTGATGAAATTTGGGATAGGGATAGTTTGTTACCCGGGGAAGGACATAGGCTACTTTTTATCCCAGATAATTAAAGAGTTCCCGCGGGAATCAAAAAACCTTAATCCACGCGGATGAAGTCGCAGGCATCATCTAGTATTATATAAATATCTAGTAGTATGTATGTATTATTTAATAGGAAATAATATTTTGAATTGAAAATTATTTGATAATGTTATGCGAATTTGGTTAGTAGCATTTTGAGCAACGTGGAGATCAGATGACGATATAACACTGTTAAAACCGGCAGCCTTATAATTAAAGGGTTTAGAGTAACGAAGCAGCCTCTCGTAAAATAATTAAATTGAAAAATGATAGGGCGAGAAATAAGGGTGCATTATCCAGCTCAATACCTACTTTAATTTTGCGGAATTCAAGGCTTACAAGCTACTTCGTTTGCAGAAAGCGTTATAAAAGTTCATTAAACAAGCTGCCTAGATGATTCCGCAGACCAGTTTTAAAACTGCTAAGTTGAGTTCAGCCCAATAAAAAATATTTGCAGGAAAGAACGCCAAATTTAGTTGTAACTTTTTACAGTATAACTTTTAATAATACTTACTTTAAATTACTATCACAGTGAAGTGTATTAAAGTTTTTATTTTTGTAAAAGTGTACATGGGCAATGCCTGCCTCGTTATTCTAGTGGTTGGCATGTTCGACTGTGGCCGACGCGGTCCTGGGTTCGAGTCCCGAGTCGGGGCTTAATTGAGTATAGGGTTTTTCTGACTAGAAGTACTCAGTACTAGCCTGGAGTTAGGAAGTTGGCGGTGTTTCACCCCCGTGCCTCGGAGAGCACGTTAAGCCGTCGGTCCCGGTTATTATCACTAACATGTTAATAGTCGTTAAAGTCCGCCAACCCGCATTGGAGCAGCGTGGTGGGCCTAAGCTCTCTATGATAGTGGAGGCCTGTGCCCAGCAGTGGGACGTTAATGGGCTGAAGTGGTACATTGGCAATGATCGAGTCATCACTCATCACGTCCTGACCTGACCTAAGGCGCAAATTGAAGGCTTGGTACACTCAAGGAGAGTATTTAGTTCGAGAAGAAAAAAAAAACGTAATCACAATTTTAGAGTGTATTATGTAAAAGGAACACACGTTAGTCGGGTCGTGGGTCTTAGGGCCCGTCGATTATTTGCTCCCTATCCGCAGTGGACCATGTACTGCCCTGGCCTGGTTGCTGTGGTGGGCCGCAAGCGAAGGATGCTCGGCAAGGCACGCCGGCCGGAAGTGGGCGCAGCGCACGGAACCAGAAGCCTCAGCAACAAGCAGCACGCGACGATCACGACACACAGGAGTGGTGTGCGTGGCTCAGCGCTGGCATAAAGCGGGTAGGCGGTGCAAGGCTAGTGCGTACTAGAAGCTCGTACGTAGGTCCCGATATTCCGGGGTTAAATACGTACGTAATTTAGTTTAAGGAATGAGACGTATTCGTTTCAAAAGGTGAACACGGGTTGTCGTCCTCAGTCGAAAAAACGCAATGCCGAGAGCCCTGCGCGAGCGCATCGATTCTGTGGAAAAAAACCGGCCTAGCCGCGGGACGCGGGGGAAGGGATACCGCGTTCGCATCGGCTGTTCGCAATCAAGGTCGCGCGTCGAGTTATAAAATAATTTTGAATTTAGTTTTATATTATAACCGAAAGCCGTTCAAAGGATGATTTAAATAGAAATTAAGCCTATGTAGGCAAAAGTAACCTACTACGTTACAAAAGCTATAAGAAGACGTCCGACACAATCTCACATAAAGCTTTTCTGACCGGCTCAAGCCCGTCCCGCGTCCAGTAGGTGAGAACCTAACTGTAAAGTCACATTCGGCTAGTTGACTTGAGTTACGCTTTAATCTAAAACAAAAACAGACTTCAAAACTATACCTATAAGTAGGTAATAACTATAACCAGTATATGGGTCCACCTCTGAAGCCAATCCATCTACCTAAAAAAAAGAATCATCAAAATTCATTCATAATTGGCGGAATGATCGCGTAGCATACATACAAAAAAAAACATACAGTCGAATTGAGAACTTCCTTCTTTTTTGAAGCCGTTTATAAACTAGGCCAGGTTTTCCGGTGGATGACACTAATACACATACTGATAATGTAAATTCGAAAGTTTTTATGTCTGTCTATTTAAATAGACCATATCCATACTAATATTATAAATACGAAAGTGTGTCTGTCTGTCTGTCTGTCTGCTACGCTTTCACGGCCCATTGTTCAACTGATTTTGATGAAATTTAGTATATGGCTAGTTTGCATCCCGAGGAAGTACACAGGCCTTCCTATGTCACTATATTTATACTACATCTCGGAAAAGTAAAGAGTTGTCGAACGAATTAAAATAACCGTAATTCACGCGGGCGAAGAAGCTGGTATCATATAGTAATTTATGTATTATATTATACTAGATGATGCCCGCGTCGTCGTCCGCATGGATTAAGATTTTTGATTCCCGCGGGAACTCTTTAATTTTCCGGGATAAAAAGTAGCCTTTGTTCCTCCCCTGAATACAAATGATCCCTATACAAAATCGGTTGAAAAGATAGTTTTTTTTATTCCCGCGGGAACTCTTCAATTTTCCGGGATAAAATATAGCCTATGTCCTTCCCCGGGATACAACCTATTCCTGTACCAAGTTTCATCTAAATTAGTTGAACATATGGGCCGTGAAAGCGTAGCAGACAGACGGACTCACTTTCGTATTTATAATATTAGTATGGATATGGATATGGATTATTGGATAAAAGGAAATAATTAAAAAAAGTATAGATACGAATTTATCTCAATAAGTACCGGAATTACAACCGAATTGAGCTAATTGAATCGAATTTATGACAGTATTGGGAGTTATTCAATATTCACCCGAACCTACTTGTATTTTAAAAGCAATTTATCATAATAAACAGGCAATAAAATAGTTAGTTTATAATATTTATTCCTATTGGATTTCCAGTATAGGTTTCAAGGTATAACGTGGTTTATTCTATTTTTTTTAATCATTACTACAAGGACTTTTGTAAATTGTAATGCTGTCACTATTTACCAAGAGCATATTGCGGTTGCCAAAAAGTGACAGCATTAAAAAAATCATCAGCAGTCCTTGTGCAAGAGGGCCATAATATCAATATTAACATTTATTCCACGCGGGAGGCACTTAATGGAACTTAGAACTCTATAATAGTTATCCACACATCATAGGAAAAAGAGCTGTAATTATGATGATCTTGTTATAGATAAAACGTCCCAACCTAACCTAAACGATATAAACATAAAGTCCTTACTACGTTTAGTTTTGAATTTTAGTCTCATTGCCATTTGATTGAACACGAAGAATACGTTCTACAAGTAAATGTAAAATAAGAGAATTTCATGCTGTTTTAACTCTGGCAGTAATTTTTAGTGTGGACATTCAGTAGTGTGCAACTGAAAGCAACTGTATCTACTGTAATTCATATAATATGTTATACTAGATGATGCCGGCGACTTCGTTCGTGCGGATTGAGGTTTTATGGTTCCCGCGGAAACTCTTTAATTTCCCGGGATAAAAAGTAACCTATGTGTTATTTCAGACTATAATCTATCCTTGTGGCAAATCCGTTCTGCCGTTCTGACGTGATTGAGTAACAAACATCCATCCGTACATCCATCTAAACTTTCACATTTATAATAGCTGATGCTTGCGATCGTTAGCGTGGTATAAGTTTTTTAATTCCTCCTCCTTAATTTAGATTTTTTTATATATATAACTAGAGGTCGCCCGCGAGTTCGTCCGCGTACAATTTCTGATTTCCCATGAGATTTTCCTGCTGCAAAAAGCCTAGATACATATAGTGGCTAAAATTAATAAGTAATAACCTTAATGCCGATTTTAAAAACTTATAACCTACATGCAAGCTTCCAACCCTTGTCCATCCATCTCCTGAAGATGCTGCGGTGTCGGGGCAAAACGTGCGTCAAGAATAGTATAAGTCTTGTGTGGTGGTGCATGTGAGTGGTGGTGGCATTGCTTGCTTGGGAACTTGACTTTGTTGCTTGGTTGGGAAGGTAAACGGTGCTTCGCTTTTATCTGTATGCTTGACCATACATAATTTTTTCTGTTGGCGTATTATAGAAAAAAAAAATAATCTTTTCTTGCTAAATCTTGCACAAAGTAACGCCTGATTCTATCCAATATCACTTATTATAATTAATTAAAAATGCTTCTCCTTATTTTATACAGATTTGTGGGGAAAACTGAGTTTCAAGAGTTCTCAATATCTTTGGTGAGATCTCATTTCAGCCTAATGTAATTAATTAAACCCTTTTTATCTTTTTATTGGAGAAATTAAGGTTTATGTGGCGGCAAAAATTGACAGCGGATTTGATAATATCTTATTACTTACAGCGAAACAGAAAGCTCTGTATCATTATTTAGCTTGAATGTTGTTCTTAGTGTCATTCTACTGAACGCAAAGAACACACTTGGAATGCAAAATACAGTAATAAAACAGTGGAGACAATTTCATGCTGCTTTAGTCCTCGCAATAAAAGTCTGTGTTGACATTTCAGTGGAGTGCAGCTGAAAACAACTGCATAACAATTTATCTTAACTGTCGTTTTCTTCCTGCACACTGCACACAATCTTGCTGTTGTTCGTGATACTAGAATTTAATCTATCAGGAGTAATTAACCACGGAATAACGAATCTGCTTATGCAGGGAAATAATGCTTAGTATTTTGTGCGGCATTCTAAAATCTAGCTATGTGTCAATCCTATGACATTGACTCCCGCGGGAACTCTTTTATTTCCCAGGATAGTATTTAGCTTATGTATTTTTCCAGTCTTTGATCTATCTCTGTGTCGATCCGTTCAGCTATTCTGGCTTGATTGAGTAACAAACACCCATCCGTCCATCCAAACTTTCGCATTTATAATATTAGTATAGACGAATGTATTCAGTTGGATTAACGAGGCAGGAGTTTCATGTAAGTTAACCCATGTCTGCCAAATAAAAATAGCTAAAAAGTCCTTGGGATTCGGTTAACTACTACCAGTAGGTATATCTCTCAAAATATAGACAATGGGGCTGATTCTGTAGTGCACAATCTCTAAACTAAACAAAAATTAGAGCATTATAAATATTGCTAACCCTTTCATAATACTCCCTACGGAAAGGGACAGAACTAGATTTAAAGCTGCCATTTTAGTTTAGTTTAGAGATGTTACATTACAGAATCGGCACCAGTGTCTAAAGATCTAACTTAAAACGTGTATGTTTTACGTGAACAAGCAAAAATGTAAATAATTTTTACAACGGCAGAACATGTTATATTTTTTTTTAGTTTATTGACTTTTTCATCAATGGTTTGTAACTCAAACTCAACGACAAACATTTCGGAGGTTGTTATAGCAACAGGAATAAACTCCTCATCTAAACAAGCGACTTATTTTACCAAAAAATAATTTTCGCAACTATTCAAGTTTGGGATTTACACCATTCATGCTTAAGAATTACAAAGATTTTGCTATGCATTAAAACCTAATTAAGTCGTAGATACCAGCTGAATTTTGCATATTGTATTTGAATGTTGTTCTCTATGCAATTGCACTAAACGCAAAGTATACACTTAGAATGCAAAATAAAGCAATAAAACGGTGAAGAAAATTTCATGTTGCATTAGTTCTTGCAATAATACGCGTACCTATTCTAACTTGATATTTCGGTACGCTTATGCTGAAAGAAAGTTCATAACAATTTTATGTTTTTTATATTTTTGTTCTTTTGTATTACTTTGATATTGCAGTCACCTGAACTTTCCTCGTTTTGGCCCTTACAGAATAACAGCGTTGTGCTTACATTTTGTACCCACAACATCAAGCTGAGTTAGGACTTTTGTTGGCACGACACATTCTAGACGATGAGTAATTAAGTTAAGTTAGATTTTAAGTACTTTTTGTATTTTATGCTTACTATGTATCAGCAAATAAAACATATTCTATTCTATTCTATATAAGTAAAACTAACTATGCTTTACTTTATATGGACTAAAATGATACGACGACATTTCTTGAACATTGTGTAATTTATTCCCTTCTGTCTTGTTTCAAAAAGTTGTAAACTTTTGATTCTCTGCATAGGTATTGAAAAAGTGGATCCTCAAAAATATTCAATTGAGTCTTTAATCATAATACGTACTTCTACTGAATCAAAATATGACATAGAATTCAGTATCTGAATTTCATTGATATGACAGTATGACGTAACCTTTAGGTTCCAACTCCTCGATTTAGTAGGTGTTCCTAATCTCTTCACAAACCAGAAAAATACAGGTCTGTCTGTTTGAATGCTAATTTACTAGTGTATGTTGTCAAGAAGTTCACTACAAAATATATTTTTGAGTAGCTAATGACAGCGACTTCGTCCGCGTGGATTGAGGATTTTGGTTCCCGGTTGTGCACCTTAACCGCAACTGTAAGTACTAAAATATTACACAGCATAAAATTGTTGAGCACTTTGTTGCACATGCTGTCTAAATCTATATTACTAGTGGTTCGCCCCGAAATGAGACTTCACGGTAATTGAACTATATATAGTATAATAGTTAACTTTTAACATTAGACGCAAAGGAGCTAAAGAGTTATTGGAGAAACGAATAAACTTTTACAGAGCGACATCATTCTGAAGTTTTGTTAAAAATACTGAAGCTCATTAAAAATTAAATAATTTCGTTTCCTTATAATATTTATCTAATTTTAGTAATTGTTGTTCAAGTAAAGGATATCATTCAAATAATTTATCAAGTTTCAGGCTCAGCCTTTCAGAAAATTGAGAGTTCTGAGGTCAATTTTGGACGTTAGAAAATCTCCACTTTGAAAGCCCCCCATTGCGTCAATTTTAGGGGAAAAATTAAAAAAAAAGATTTTTGTACTCTATTTCTAATTATCTTTAAAATGATTTACCGCAACCTTATGTAACGCCATAAAAAATATTTTACTTCGCATTCGCTTCTATGAGAGTCGCGGGAAAGTCTTTTGTAGTGCTTTTTTATAAAGCGATTCATGGCATGAATTTCAAAATAGTCACGATGTCAGGAGCATTAAGAAAATCGATATACCTACTTATTACCTTTACTATAAGTGTTCAACTCAGGGCTGGCACTGATAATTTCTTAACAGAACCGGACCTCGTGATCCGCAGTCGACCATGCAACCCCCAGACCAACGAGTTTAATTATACCTTATATTATTAAGTACTAGTTGATTCCCGCGACTTCGTCTGCGTGGAATAAGTATTTATAATTCACACGGGAATTCCTTAATTTTCCGAGATAGAATGTAAGTAGCCTATGTCACTCTCCAGGTTCTCAACTATACCCATGCAAAAATCACGTACAATCCGCTGCTCTGTTGCAGCGTGATCGAAGGAATAACCAACAAACAAACACTTTTCGCATTTATAGTATTAGTATAAAGTAATTATAAATGTGGTTTTGCATTTATCATATTAATATGAAGAACTATGAAGAATCAATTATTCTTTTTGTGGACGAAGTTTAAAGCGAATCAAAGAAGCGTCTACCTAACTTGCTGAACAAAGGTGCGCGGGTGACGCTGACTTCCAAACGTTCGCATTGTTAACTAAGTTTTACGAGTGGTAGTTCAAAAGGCAACTGCGAGTTTTTAAGACTGCACCTGTGTTGGTAGTAAGACCCAGATAGCATTTTTGATTCTTTTTAGGGTTCCGTACCTCAAAACGAAAAAACGGAACCCTTATAGGATCGCTTTGTTGTCCGCTCGTTTGTGTGTCAAGACCCTTTTTCTCAGGAAGGCATGAAAGTATCAAGCTGAAATTCATATCAAATATTTAGATCTTCTGTCCCTTGGAGCTGTGAAAAAAGCAAACTTCTAAGCCAACGCAATCAAAAGATACAGCCGTTTATGCTGCAAATTTTCGACACTCGCGAGGGAATCAAAACCTACAGGGTACTTGAAATTTGGTACGAAGCAACGTCTTATAGCACAGATAAAGGAAAAATTGCGAAAAGCATACATTTTTAGTTACATCATATAATAAAAATATTTTTAATAAATTTAAACTTACTTCAGGTTTGTACGGAACCCTCGGTGCGCGATTCCGACTCGCACTTGGGCGGTTTTTTAGTTTTTTCAGCTTATTAAAACGGTATTTTGATTAAAAATATTATAGGTAGCTTGTATTTACTCTCAGAATAATATAATGTTCATTATAACCCACCATATGAAGCTTATAGATGAACGGATGATCCCTACTAGGTCAATGAAAGCCGATGGTCGCAAGCGTTTCAAAACCGTTTTCTGTTTAAATCCTTACAAGAAATCTACATAATAACTAGAAGAGGACGCCAGCGATTGAGGCGAACGCTGACAATCACTACGACGTGACGTGGGGGTTAATTTTATACTTAGATCTGTTTCTGGCATAGGAGATATCTACGTACCATTTAAGTAGCCAAGTGAGTCGCAGTGCAATGAGGGCTATCATTTTTATGCTCACTAGTTGGCGCCACTGGCAAGTAAGGTCCATAGTATAGCTGTAAATTCGGTAAACAAGCATACTTTTGACAAAAAGTGCGTTTTTAAATAGGAAGCACATAGGAACCTGGGACATAATGTACTAACTTCTGAATTCTTCTTCTTTTAACCCGCTTAATTTTGCACTTTTTTTTCTTAGTTCCACTTTCAAAGCACAGAGCACTAACATTCATTGTCACGTATCTTACATCTTCATTAATTAATCCGGTATTGCTAAATACATTAATGAAATAATTAGACCCGCGATAAAAGCCCAATGATAGTAGGCATTTGATATTTCTGAGACCTAAATCTACACTAGCGCCTCTAGTGGAGAATTTAAAAGCGGTAGCCTCCATTGAGTCCGGGCTTTATCTATTTAGTTACGTAGTTTTATATTGACTCTTCGTCTACGATATTTGAATGAGAAGTTCGAATGTTTTCCCGCACTCTGTCTTGAAGTTTTTGAAAGTTTATGCGCTCATTGTGTGATTTCACGTATAACTTATTGCACTTATGAGTAATTGATGCTAAAGTTTGCAATATGCACCACAAATTTAGTCTGGATTATCACATATGCTATTAAGGAGTTCCCGCGGGAACCTAAAAACCTTAATTCATGGGGAAAAAGTTGCGGGCATCAGCTAGTCATAATTTATATTTTATTGCCTTCAAATTTTATTGCTCAGGTACTATCATGAGTTAAAGGAGTGATTTTTAACCGACTTAATTAGACATAAAAAACTTGCTTATTACGCGACTTCTTCTTAGTTTTTTAAAAAGCCGTTTCAAAATATTACTCCTGTTTCTAACAATTACCTAGAAAAACATGTTGATCAGTTGCTGCGGCGGCGGGATAAAAAGACAAACCAACAGCACACATTACTACCCATATAAAAACACTATAGTATTTCTATATGGGTAGTAATGTTGTAGGTACTTTTACAACAATATAATTGAATTTATTCAAGAATACTTGTAAAATGTATCCGAAATTATTCAGTCGCAAGTGATCTTCGTTGTTAAATCTCTCAGGAGTGCCTATTTTATATTAAAGGTACAAAGACTAGCTTTTGCTCGCGACTTCGACCGCATGGGTGAGGTTCTTAAAAAAGAAATTTCGACAAGGTTTGAAAAACTTCAAACTTTGAAATTCTCTTCATTTTTTAACGAAAAATTGTAAAAACCGTTGGAATATAATGTAACTAGCGATATTGTAAACTGCCAAAAGATTATAATCTAGCGCATTATGTTTCGGTAGATTGTAATCTGTTACGTGTAACGTACCCGATAAAACCTAATGATTATTTATGTCGCACCCTAACCTAACCTACAAGAAAGAAACAAGAAAACTTTATACAAAGAATATTTAAAAAAATGACACTCAGAACATTGAACGGTTCACAATCTTCCGATAGTTTAAAATATCCTAGGGATCTAACTGGTTAGATCTAACGGTTTTTCCAATTTTACGGTGACAGATATAACTTGAACCGCCTATTTAAATTTCTTGGGGATGGAATTCCTTCCATTGGTCCTTAAGGGGTGGAATTTCTGAAATTCCTTCTTTGTACAGCTCATGAAATATTCTCTCAAAATTTCAATTTTCTACGTTCAGCCGTTTGAGTTGTAGGTGTCTGCCAGTCCCTCAGGACAAAGCCTTTTATACTGCTTTTTGTCTTTATATATATATAATAAAATTCAAAATCCTGACTGACTGACTGACGTATATATCAACGAACAGCCTAAACCACTGGTCCTAGAGACATGAAATTTGGAGGGTGTTCTTTGTGAAAAGTAGGTATCCACTAAGAAAGGGTTTTTCGAAATTCTACCCCCAAAGGGGTAAAATAGGCGCTGAAAGTTTGTATGAAAGTCCTTTAGAAAGGTTTTTAAGGTATAGCCATGAAACTTGATATTTGGGCTACCGGTTTAAATTGAAAATTCTACACCCAAATGACACAAAAAGGAGTTAAAAATGGGTTGAAAGTTTGTATGAAATCTTCATCTTTTTCTTGGTATTTGGGCTTCAGTTTAAAAAAATTGAAATACGTATTTCACAATTTTTGTAAATTCTATACCCAAGGTCGTTATAAAGAGCGTTTGTCTTTCCCTCACGTCGCAACAGAGCAACAGATCGACGTGATTTTTTGCATAAGTGAAGATGAGGACATGGAGAGTGACATAGGCTATCTCTCTAGGCTAGCTCTTTTTATCCTGGAATATTGAGGAGTGCCTGAGGGAGTTAAAAACTTATACCACGCGGACGAAGTCGCGGGCGTCCGCTAGTTGATGATAGAAGCCTACCTAGCCTAGTATGTACAAATTTTGCACATACTCACCCTATAGCCTGTATCCCGTGTAGCCTAGTAACAAAGTGCATATCACTGGTTATTTCAAATTCAAATTCAAATTCAAATGTTTTTTATTCAAATAAACTTTTACAAGTACTTTTGAATCGTCAAGTGAATCTACTACTGTGCAAGTTATTGCTTGCTAAAATATTCGTTATTTTTTGCCTTATTTCTCAGAGTATACTATGCCAATAATAATAATATTATCCCAAGAAACTGCTTACCGTTATGTGATCAATTGAAGGATCAGGCAGTAAGAAATACGCGCTACAGTTTATTAAAAGAGTATAAGAGGTAAGCAGTTATCGAAATGCTAATATAAATCACACAAGTTGTATTTAGCTATCAATGCATATGTAGGCATTATACCTACATTGCCTATCTTGATTAATCCAAGCTTACAAATTTCTCCATTATATAGCTAATTAAACTGCTTCTCAAATGATGGAATGTCAACACACTGTATTGGTAGAGCGATTATTCAGCAATGGCGATAATGAGCCTTTGTACGTGATCGATAATGTTATAAGCTATGGAGTGGATGCTTACAGCTTACAGTCAGCGAGTGTCGAGAGTCCTTCAACACAATTTACAATGCAATGTTATTCTCTAAATATAGCCTAGTTTTCGTCGCTGATGCAGCGATGAAATCAAATTAAATAATATTTCTCTAATTATTTGTTTTCATGGACGAAACTGGCATGAATTTACGGAACTTATAATGCGTTGCTGCTTGTATGGACGCGTAAAGCTTACCGACACATTATATTGCATGATATTCTATATAAATAATAATCAATTCCAAAATGTATGTTCTCGCATCACTTCAGAATGGCTGGACCGATTTTGATGGAATTATTTGTGTGTGTTTGAGTTGGTCCCGGGTTAGTTTATATATGTCACCGTAAGATTGTAAAAACCGTTAGATTATAATCTATCTCGCGAAATTGTAAGCTGTCGAAAGATTAGAATTTAACGAATTATTTTCCGGTAGATTGTAATCTGATAGGTATTTAAACCCGATAATTTACTTGATTCTTTATGTCGAACACTAATCTAACCTACAATAAAGAGACAAGAAAACGTAAATAAAATGAATATTTCAAAAATTGACACTCAGAACATTGAACAGTTTACAATCTTTCGACAGTATAGAATTTCGCGAGTTAGATTATAATGTAACGGTTTTTACAATCTTAGGGTGACATATATATAATATGCAACGCAAACGCGTTCTAGGTTCAGGATAGGACGACGTCTGCCACGCCCTCTAGTTAGATAAGAATGGGACACTAAAAATACTGGGAAAGAAAACCTTAAGTTCAATGGTTGAACAAAACAGTTAAAGTAGTGGGAAGTACCTACCCCATTTAACACAACTGTATTATAAACATTAGGGAAATATGTCAAATATATTTCGATGCTGAACTGTATGACGAGTATCATGTTTTATAGAATAAATACAATGTTCAACGTTGTTCAACTTCGGAGCACTTATCTCGCATCATTTAATGTTGGCCCAAATTACTGTAATGTTCTCCAGTGACAATCTCAACAAAGTGAATGGAAATTAAGTAAAATACTTTCCACTACGAGACTGTTCGTTGATAAGTTCAAGCTTGTGCTACTACATTTTTATGAGAGTGAACAATTTTATACTTAATTAGCATTTTTTTTTTTTGATATGCAACAAGTTATAGGGATTGAAGGTTATAAGCGGAGCTTCTATGTGTGTTCGGGACAGTAGTGTAGCCGCCCGCTATTGTATGACATATTTCTCGTTTTGAGCTCCGATACAGCTGCCAGCTAAACGACACTAAAGTTTTTTAATTATACAAGAATAGAGATAGATCAACCGTCATTCATTGAAAGATGAATCAGAGTAAAAAACATAGAAGGCGAGACGCGAAGCTTTTGGCCAAATGCATATAGGCATTGATGTAGAATTTTAGTACCTATTTCAATGCATATAGGCCACAAACATAATAGGGCAATGGAAGATTTATGGAGAGTCCTTTAACATTTTAACATAGACAGTAAAATACGTCTTACTCACGTCAAAGATTTTCCAAACTACTTATTAATTTTAGAACAATGGACAATGACGACGCGCGCAGAACCTATTGGTTCCCGAAAATAAAAAGGTTTTTTTCAAAGCTCGTATATTACGTCTTCATTTTCTTCTTTTTATTTTGATAGGGCCCTTGTAAGCTCCATTACGTTTGACACCGAGACCACCGTGATCCGTTCGACCCGACGCCCGCCTTTAATTCTAACTTTTTACTACTTACTTTCCGACACATTTATTATCGCCCAAGAATGACAAGTATCTTTTTAAATCTTGTACAACTTGTTTGTATGTAATTATTCATTGAGAAAAAGTCTTCAGGCATTTACATTATATATTCTATCAAAAGATCCTTTAATCAAATCAAAGATCCGTGATAAAAAAAATTAGAAATTAAACGATAAACGTTTCAAGTTGGATTATCTTAATTTTCGCCAAAACACGAAGTCGTAAAAGAAAACTAGTGAATCGATATTTGGAGTGAATGTGAATACTACGGGACTTTTGGATTAAGAAGTATCAATTTAAAAAAACAGATAGCAAAACGGACGTTATCTGTTTGAATTCATTGATAGTTTGGCACAACGATAGCTCTCTGAAATAGAACAGCGAATATATTATTTGCGATTCACTACTCAATTCACTTGTGAAAATTCTTTCCCAAATGGATAAAACTGAGAAGACAAAACTTTGCATAATAATTCTGTACATTATTTTGTCTACAAAGTATTGAGGTCTTAATCTACAATTCGGTTCTTGATTCGTTGGTGTAGTCGTAGCCTGCAATGCCTGCGCTGGAACCAGGCTATGATGAAGGAGATCGTAAAAGCTGGCTGTTGGGGATGCCCTTCCGTCTTACATCAGGAGGTGCTATTCACGGTTTGCGTCCTGGTGTTTCTGTGGATGACATCATTCCTGACGTACCCTAGAGCTTCCACGGTCAATCGCAGGCAACAAATCTGCTGGATCAGAAGTCTTTGTTTCTGGTGCGCGGACTAAAGTACCAGGCCCGGCCGGGGCCGTGATTTATATAGGGAGTAAATCATCGACCGAGCCGCCGCTGTTTTGTTAACTAAGTATATTATTGTCGACGTGGTCAATTATATATTTAGTTAACCATTGGTCAATGTGGCACCCTAAATACTTAAGTTCTGCCACTCCACGTCCTAGTCTCGACGGGTGAACTGACGTAGCGACCTTTTCTCACCGGCCAGAGCGGCCGTCTTCCTAACATTGACGGCCATCCAGCCACTCTGATAAGCAAGCAGACGTTGCATCCGATTTACCCGGGATGGGGTAGATTCACAATTGGATCTAGAAGTGGCGCTGCAATCTGGTCCTAGGTATAGGCACAAAATAAGTAATAGTACGTTGGTATAGGGCAGGACAATGCCTATCAAGCCCACTTAAAGTTTAAAATTAAAATAAATTAGTTTTAAACATGTAGCTAGCACACGTTTCTTTCATAGCCACGAACTCATACCCTCGGAAGGCAAGTCTGACTCGCACTTGGCTGTTTTTTTCTTAACTGTTGACTATAATTATAATTGTAACTCGAACCTTGCAAACTCCTCAAGTTACTTTTCACAAAAATAATGAAATTATACAACTTTTAAAATCAAAGTACTATTATAAATGCGAAAGTTTGGATGGATGTACGGATGTATGGATGTCTGGATGTATGGATGTATGGATGTTTGTTACTCAATCACGCCCAAACAGCTGAACGGATCTGGCTGAAATTTGGCACAGATATAGATTATAGTCTGGAATAGCACATAGGCACCGAAAAACCTCGATCCTGGCAGACGAAGTCGCGGGCATTCGCTAGTATCCTACATAAAGTGAAATGAAGAATGAAATTTTAAAATGCAAACTCCAGAATTCAATTGCTTCTAAAAATCTAACCATAAGACTTAATTTATTTTTCCTTTGACAATATTTCAAATACAGTAAAATTACATTTCTTGTAATTACGACTCTTTTGTGGTGTCCTTATTGCCTGAAAAACTCACGATGATGGTTTGAGAATCTTCCGTTTCAAATAAAATATGAGTTGAAAACAGGTAGCGTTATTAGTTAATATTTAACTCTCAACTTCCGTTTTGTCATAGCATGAAAAATTCATATTTCTTAATTTGTTTGCAAATGGTTTTATGTTATTTGCTAACTATACAAGTACTGTTAGTTAAGTCTATGACTTCATTTGTGAAATATTGCCATTTTACATGGCGAACCCAGTGATTAAAATGAGGCATGTAACACAAGACCATCATCGTATAAGTCCGGCCATTATCTTTGAGCAATTGAGGTATGCATAATAGAGAAGGTTTTTCAAATGTTGGTTAGGAGCAGGTGTTATTTCGCGGAAGTCCATGATAGCCAAGGAGCAAGAAGCTCAATCTGCTATAATTCCGCTAAATTTAAGTGCCATGTGGTGCAGCATGCGACATGCAACGCCAGCGCCGCACGCCCTCTAAGCAACATCACAGAATAGGTAATAGTAGACATGCAGGAAAAGAAAGCAAACAAAAATTTCGCACCACACCACACGACAAAACAAAGGCAGAGCACCACACAGCAGGACAAAAGGAAATAGCGCAAGAAGCAGCACGAGTAGCAGTAGATGAAGTATTTGTATAAAATTAGCCGACTTAACTTTACTAAATTGCAATGTAAAATGTATACACTTAATGATTCTAGTTCGTGGTTCATAGCAATTGCCTGTTATTTTTAAGCGCCATGTTCCTTATGCTATATTATTATATGCAGATGAATACAGCTTAGGAGTGAGTGAACGTCGAGTTGTAAGTTTTTGTTGTATACCGAAAATATAGTTGGCTAGAACAGGTTTGTATTCTAGTACATTATTTTAGATATTTTAGTATATTATTTTAGATAAGTGATTAGTGTGCTTACCACTTACATCACATTGTACCATCATAATAGTAATACCATAGTCTAAGGAAATACTATATTTTAATTGACCGAGCGAAGCGAAGCCGACAGAGCATTATAACTTGTGAATTACTGAACGCAATTACTTTAAATTTAAATATAATATGTAAACCGATGGCCTCCACCCGAATATTGCTTAAATAGTTAGAAAAATCTTTATTTCAGGGGGGCTCACATAGAAGCGAACGCAAAGTAAAATATTTTTATAGCGTTACATAGGGTTGCGGTATATCATTATAAAGATAATTAGGAATAGAGTCCAAAAATATTTTATTTTTATTTTTCCCTTAAAATTGACGAAATGGAGTGCTGTCAAAGTAACGTTCAAAGTTGACCTCAGAACTCTCAATTTTCTGAAAGGCTGAGCCTGAAACTTGATCAATTAGGGGGAAGTCCCCTAGTGACGGACACATAAGGTTTTATTAAAATAAAATAAAATGTATTCAAAAAACTAATTTTTTATTTATTAATTAATAAATTTAACAAATTTTAAAATCGTAATAAAAAAACAAAAATGCAACTTCTTCATAAATTAAACTCAAAATCATAAATTAAACATCTGTGAAAAAAAACGCATTTTCTACAAGTGGCACCTAGTACCGGACGGACTTCATGTCGAACCCCTAACACCGGACGGCTTAAAATATTTGACACCTATCACAAATATAACAATCTGAACATTCTGGAATGTAAGCACAGGCTTCATGTGCCCACCCCTGGCAACTGGAGCACTGTATCCAGTCTTTGTCTTGGTCCTCTAAACACACTACGCACGTAGTTTTGCCTGCATTAGGTGACTCACGTAACGGCTGCGTTTTCTTTGTTTTTTCTTCTTTTTTATCTTTTCTCTTAATTCTTTTACTTACTCTACTCACTTATTCTCCGCGATTTAATGCTGAAGTTCTGTCATGTAATTACTTGTAATACTTTTAGGAATGTTGTAGCGTGTCGCAGCTTCTCTCAAAGAGAGTTCTTTTGACAAAACTTTGGTAATCGCGATTTGTAAATTATTTTCATCCCACTTTCCTTTTTTTTTCTTCTCCTCCATTTTTCCCTGACCGTTCTGATGTCTGCAACATCGTAGGCACAATAAGTATTATAATAAATGTAAATACTACCAAAATAAAAAAACATTTTCCCTGTCCGGCGTTACGGGACTATTTGGTGTCCGGTACTACGGGACAGGACATCGTTACAATAATTTTTTATCCTACCTAAACTATTACAAAAATGTACAAAAACTTTTATAGACTATTAAATTAATGAATAATATCTTAATTAAAAATAAACACAGCCAGCTAAACACAAAAACAAGTTCGTTATACTAACCCGAATCTTAAGTGACGCAGTACGTTCCCGCCAAAATCTGCAAAAAAACCGCTCCCGACGTTGCTACGCGTGTCACTGGCGATGCGCGTCCCGTGACTCGGTATCGGTACGTCCCCGCGCACCCCTTTTACTTGTCAATTAATCGCTCGCGTGATTGGTTATCGAGATAGTACGAGTGTCCGGCACTAGGTGCCGTCCGGTGTTAAGTGACTTCCCCCTATTAGAGATACTAAAATTAGATAAATATTATAAGGAAACGAATTTTTAATGAGCTTCAGTATTTTTAACAGAACTTCACAATGATGTCAATAGTTGGCGCTCTGTAAAAGTTTATTCGTTTCTCTAATAACTCTTTAGCTCTTTTGCGTATAATATTAAAAGTTAACTATTACATTAAATAGTTAAAGCTATATTATGGATACCACGAGGTCTCAGTTCGGAGCGAACCACTAGTATATAATAATACCTACGCTAACTGGGTCTAACATGTTAGTTTCCAATGTCAATATTCAAGAGATTGCGGCTGTGCTCTAATGGAAGTATGTCGAGGACTCCAGTCATGTCCCATTAGTTATATTCCAGTACTAAATAAATTGGAAGGAGATTTAATTACTCAAAAGCTCTTATGGTCAACTATAATGTACTGTGTTTTGCATTTTTGTATAGTATAGCTGTTCACCATATCACACCCTTTATTATTGATGACAGATATTTTTATCATTATTCTTAGTTTATTCGAATCACGCTGTGAAAATATGTGCCTCAATCTTATCATATTCCTAGTGATCCTATAATGTTTTTCATCATACAGTTTTTGTACTTATCTCTTTATTTTCTGCGCGTCTTTAAGATAACATTTTTGTCGAAACGAATGGCAAATCTTTTATGTAAGTTTTGACATTTTAATAGAAAATACAGTAAAAGATTTACTAATTGACCGGATATACTTATTTCAGAAAGCTTCGTTGTATTTATTATCCAGTGAAACAAAAACAACAACATAAAACAATGTAGATCCGCTCTCGAGTAAGATTTATGTTGTAATTAGAGAAGGTAAGAGGATACAAGGTCTTAAAACGGGAATATTTTAAAATTTTCTGACGGTGTCCATCCGTATTACTCAGTCGTATCGATCTTGGGGTTATTATTTTTCATTTGCTATTATTTATTATTTATTCACTAGGTGGACGCATCTAGCTTAGTTACTAGCGTAGAACTAAGCTGCGGGCAGCTTTATTCTAATACAAGTCAGGCATTGACTGTGTTTACACTCTGTTACTATAATGGTACAGTCTAAGATGGTAGCGGGCTAACCTTTGTATATCAATTATTATATAGTCCGTCAAACTTATCTGACCCAGTGACAGCGTCGCTAGCATATCCATATTTAACTAACTAATATTATAAATGCGAAAATGTGTCTGTCTGTCTGCTACGCTTTCACGGTCCATCTGTTCAACCGATTTTGATGAAATTTGGTACAGGGATAGTTTGTATCCCTTGGAAGGACATAGGCTAATTATTTTTATCCCGGAAAATTGAAGAGTTCCCGCGGGAATCAAAAACCGTTATCCACGCGACCGAAGTCGCGGGCATCATCTAATGTAAAATAATTGTACATTATTGCATATTTATATAAAAAAGAGAAACTTTATAAAATCTATATAGACTATATCCATACTTACTAATATTATAAATGCGAAAGTATGTCTGTTGGTCTGTCTATCTGTCTGTCTGTCTGTCTGCTACGTGTTCACGGCACATCTGTTCAACCGATTTGAATGAATGATTCGGACGGCAAAGTAGTAACTTACACTACCTATATCCTGAGGCAGGGTATAGGCTACTTTTTATCCCGGCAAATTAAAGAGTTCCCGCGGGAATCAAAAACCTTAATCCACATTATAGGGCATAAGTTTGTGGGACTAAACTCATTCCGAGAACGCCGAATTTTCCCACCAGACCAGACCAGAGAAAATTTTGAAAGAATAAATTCTTGCTCATTTTTCCTTTATTGCCTATTTCAATAATAGTTCAACCAGTTTAAACTGATTCCACACAAAAACTCGAAAAAAAGTGAAAAAAAAGACACGTGACCAAATAAATAGTTCAACTTTCGAAGCTTTTGCCATGGCTTTTGTAAATAGTTGAAATTATTGGGCTCATGGCACAATATTTATTTGTCTTGAGTATTTTATTTTATTAATTATTATTATTATTTAATTAAACATTTAACATTGGTAATTATTACAGTATATTGTTGCGATTTTATATCATTTATTTCTTGCGTTGAAGCTTAAAACTATAATATAAGTTATGGAAACTCATAATCAAACAATCCAATCCATCTGAAATCCATTATGATCACCAATAAAATAAAACAATGTATAATAAGATGGCTTCGAGAAAGATTTATGTTGCAATTAGAGAAGGTAAGACCAAAGAAGGCATCAGAGCAGAAATATAGCGAAATAATTTGCTGGAGACGTCCACCCGAATATTTATCTCCATCAATCAAGCTGCTTAAATAACATTGCGATGGCCCGATACGTCATCAATAAGGAAGAGTTATTGTCCTCTTAAGAAAATGACCCTAATGCAATGCTTTTTAGGTTTAGGTATACATAAACCAAATATAATACTCAATTTTTATCGTAATATAGACAAATAAACTCACGCGGGGCCTTTTAATAATCTGTAATATTATAAATGTAATAATTGATCATCGGAATCACCGATCAAGATGGGACTTCGACTACTGGCGTTGTTTTTTCATCATCATCCTCAGCCTATTACGGTTCTCATAGAACAAAATTATGAATAAAGCGTTTGCAGTACACATAATTATAGATAGACTAGCTAATGCCCGCGACTTCGTGCGCGTGGATTGAGGTTTTTTGGTTACGCGGGAACTCTTTAAATTTCAGACTACAATCTATCTCTGTGCCAAATTTCATCCAGATCCGTTCAGCCGATAGGACGTGATTGAGTAACAAACATCCATCCATCCATCCACACTTCCATAAATCCATCCATCCAAACTTTCGCATTTATAATATTAGTATAGATGTGATTATTATGTAAGATGTAAGATATTCTAATGTTATGCTAGCAGTAAATCTCTAAATTTAGCAAAAATTTCTGTGTCTTTTAATGTGTTAAAAAATATGCTACTTGAAGTCTGATATAATGTTAATTTATTAAGTCCCCAAACTAAAAAGTGCAAGTTGTCCTTGTCTCTTATAAAAGCACATTTTTCTACTCTTCTTTTAGTCAAGAAAAATTGTAATATAAAGCTTACAGGTAAATGAGCAAAGTTTCTTCACCGAGCGATGCGAGTTTTTGTGTACACCTACATTATGCCTGTTGGAAGATGAAAAACAAGAAAAATGCAAGTGCCTACTTTGAAATAGGCACAATCTCTGTCTTAAGGCGAAAACAAAACTTTGCCTCTATCTTAGCGTCTTTTTCGCTATCTGGATTTTTTCATAGATGAATAACTATTTCTTGTGTTGCATCCATCTTTTATTTATGTTTACCTATGTAATATTATTATAAAATCAATGAAGACACAATCATTAAGCACAAGAATTTGCATATTAGTACAGTCAATGGGTTATATTATGTAGAGAAGTTGTTCAATTTGTTTTTTATAGTTAAACTAGTGGACCCGGCAGACGTTGTCCTGCCCTGAACCTAGAACCCGATTGCAGCGCCCCCTATCGGGTCCAATTATGAATATAAACTAGCCCTGGATCCACTCAAACACACACAAAAAATCCATCTAAATTAGTCCAGCCATTCTCGAGTTTTAGCGAGACAAACGAACAGGAATTGATTTTTATATATATTATTTTTTATATATACGCATAGATGAGGCATAGCTCTGAATACCCGAAATACACTTTTATGAACAGCATTAAAATCTATTTAGTATTTTTGTGTAGTACTGAACCAAACAGGTTAATTAACGTTTTAAAATGAAACTCCGTGGATATAGCGTACTTCAACTTTTGGACCTTTTTCGATTTTTCAATTTATTAACACACTGAAACCCATCATCCAACCCTAGGAAATTTCAGCTTTCTGTACGCACACGGGAAGTGCTTCAAAATTGTGATGAGTTACGTAATTCTCGATCTCATTGCTTCTTACCTTAATAATAGAAACCAGAGGGTATGCGTAAACCACGTGAAGTCAGAGGGCTCAACTGCATTAATGGGTGTCCCACAAGGCTCGATCTTGGGTCCTGTTCTATTTTTGGTGTGTATAAATGATTTACCATACCATACCAACAATGTCTGTGACATTGTATTGTTTGCTGACGACACTTATTACATCACTTATTTTTTAAGTGGATAGAAGCAAGGGCAATTTTGACGATGTAAAAAATGCAATATCACATGTATCACACTGGTTTACTGTCAATAATTTGTTATTGAATGGTAAGAATACCAAGTGCTTAGAGTTTGTTCTACCTAATGTAAAGAATATAGATAAAATTGTTATGATAAATGGAGAAGCACTAAAAATGGAGAACTAAACAGTTTTTTTGGGGTGACCTTGTATAATTAGCTTCAACGGGGCACTCATATAGAGACACTAGCGCGAAAAGTTAGCTCGGCTGTTTTTGCTGTCAGGAAAATTAGATAGTTTACCGATATTGAAACGGCTAGGCTCGTCTAATTTGCTTATTTCCACAGTGTCATGTCGTA
This sequence comes from Erebia palarica, assembly GCA_964035005.1. NCBI lineage: Eukaryota > Metazoa > Arthropoda > Insecta > Lepidoptera > Nymphalidae > Erebia > Erebia palarica. The sequence continues at coordinate 26,886,610 of OZ035985.1, read as the reverse complement.
CGGCATTTTATTCTGGGGCAGACCAGCTGATATCCAATCCATTTCTATATTGCAGAAAGGAGCCATCCGTTTTTCCAATTTATATACTCGGATCACGCGTATCACTTCGTGAAAAATTTAAAGAGATTGGTGTTCTTACAGTGCCTTCACAATACATATAAAATAATATAGTCTTTGCTAGGCAGAACATTAATCTTTATAAGTAAATAGGTGATACTCACAATCGATATACTAGAAACCGCCATAAGCTAGTAACAGCGTCGTATCGTGTGCGCAAGGTGCAGAAATCCTTTGTGGGGTCAAGTGTACGCTTTTATAATATGGTTCCCAAAGAGTTTCTGGATTTGCCATTACATAGATTTAAAGACTGTGTTAAACAGCATTTGTTAAGTGGAGGTTTTACACTATCGATGATTTTATTAATGACAAAGTTGCATTGAAGCAACTGGCCTCGCATCCAGTGACCCACATGTCAGTGTAATACTTGTAACTTATGTTTTGTGTTGTCTACATATTGTAACCTTTTCTTTTCTATGAAAAGAGCAACTGCTGAGTTTCTTGCCGGCTCTTCTCAGTAGAACAGCTTTCCGAACCGGTGGTAGAGTTTTAACGTTTCATAAACGACACAAGTTGTTCTACATGAAACAAGTAAATAATTTTCATTTATCAGAATTTTACCCAAAATAATACCCAAATTATTAATTTCTTAAAATTTTGGGTTAACTATAATGTACTATTGTGCTATTGTTAACAAAAAATAAAGCACTAGTCGTCTTTTTACCTTACCTTGCAATGAAATGATTTATTTATTTCACGTAGGATAACTTGTGCCATTTATGATAAGTTAAAACTCTACCATCGGTTCGGAACGATGATTCTTCTATCTATATATTTTTATTAGGCTTCCTTAATGAGGAATTCTCGTACGGAGGTGCATCTTCATAACATTATGATGAGAAATTGAATATATAGATAAGTTACGAGTTCCCAAAGCCTTATTCTGTTTGATTACGTCGGTTAAGCAATGTTAACCCGAGGTAGTATGGATGGATCGTCAAACTTGTTCTAAAACTGGCTATTAACATTGCTTCGGTTCTCCGTAGAGCATTAAAGTTATTAAACTGTTAGAGAACTTTATGTTTAATCTCTTTGAAGGGAAACGATGAGTACCTACTCACTTTTCTTGCTATTAATTTGTTAATTAGTGTAACAGAACATTTGTTTCTTACGTTAACTAGAATAGACTCAACAGGTAACAAGTTAGGTCAGTGAAGGTTTACGCTCCACTCATTGGGCTTAATTTCTGAACGGAGTACTATGTTTTCAGTAGTCTGTTCAGCCATAAGGCCAGTTCCTTACCCTTTTGTCGGAAAAGTTTTGTTAGAGAAAGACTTTACGACCAAACTTGGGATTATTATTTGACTGTGGGACATTGAGTATCGTCTTCTAACTTTTTAATGTTTCCATTCCAACATTTGTTAAACGTCAACACAGAAGAAAAGTGAACAATGATTGTTGTTTGATAAAAGACAAATTATTAATCTACTACTGTTCCCTTACTGCCTACTATAATCCTACTAATATTATAAATGTGAAAGTTTGGATGTTTGTTACTCCTTCACATCGCAACGACTGAAACGATTTGGCTAAAATTTGGAACCTACTTAGATAGCATATACAATGAATTAACACACTCGGCTCTTCTCCGATTGGCCCCTGCAGGGGTACGGACCTCGAAGCATGGCCTCCTTGCTAGGACAGGGCGCAGGGTAATGCTGTTTCCGGGTTAGTGTCAGCTAGGGCCATGTAAGCGAAAAGGCCCTAAGCTGATGGTCTCATCCGATGTCATCCGCCGCCGCACGTGGGACCCGTTCCCCTTGCCGACCTGAGTCTTGAGTGGCCGTCCGGCCTACTTTGATTCTGGAGTGAGCTCTGTTGACTGGAGTGAACCAGAGAGACGCTGCACCAGAGGTCTGACATACAGCGGACCACTCATTTAATCACGGAAAGATACTCAGGATACAAAGGGGAGGAAGGTTCAACAGCTACTCAATCATGATCAATGTAATAGCTTAATAACAATTAGATATTTAACTTTTTTTACAGTACATAAGGTAAATACACCTGTGCAAAGCAGTGTCGGATCATCTAGTCTAATAAAATTTCAATAGGTAGGTACAATATTCATGTCAATAAATGTAGGAACATAACAAAAAGAGGTACTTAGTAAAAGCTTGCCGAGCGTTGCTTTGAGCAAAAGGTCAATTAAACCTAGGAGTATTATAGCAGGCATAAACTTTTTATCCTTTTTACAAACAGGAAGAAATAGCCGAAACTTCATGTATTCAATTTATACCCGTTGCTCATACAAATAAAAGCCTTTTAGTTTTGTTAAGTGACTAGCTTTTGAATACCTAGTTTTTAACTTTAAATCAAACTAATAATTGAAAAGTCTCTTCAGATTATTAACTAGAATTCGATAAAGTTCAATAAACTGTCAATTCAAAAGGAAGTATTATTTCTAAGCGCTGAATAAAGTCGAAAGAAGTACCAGAAAATAAAAAAAACGACCTAAAGTAAAGTAAGCCCAAAAGAATAAAATGTATATTAGGTATATGTAAACACAAAAATTCTCGTTGGTTTTAGACAAGGGTCGATAATTGTGTAAAATAATTTACTAAGTGAGCTGAGGCTGTAACAACTCTCATCCAAACTTTTACAAATTTCCCATACGGGGTATATATTATGCGGGCTTATTTCTCTCGAGGAGTTCTGAAAATTAACCTATTATTGTGTCGCCGCACACTGTTAAACTGAGACTGTACTGCTTTTCTGAGAGTGAAAGTTATGATCCAACCTTTTTCCATTAGTGCATTATTAGTGATCAGGTTTATAAACTTGTTTATTCCAAGTTTGTGTTCATATTGCTGCAAATAAATGACTGAAGAAATGGTATGGACAGTTCAACTGTGTGCATTCTATTTAGACGGAAATTCCGGTCCAAACTGTTATTCATACATAATCAGCAATTTCATAAATTTTTCATATAAAATTACCCAAGCTCCAAATAGTCCCATCCTTCCCCTAGTGTTTTTGCAAAGCACGAAGCCAGAAGATCCGTAACGAAAGGTCGACTATGTGAATCTGAATGAAAGAGTGACGACGCAAGTTTTAGAGGTAGCCCATATAAAAACTCTAGCAGAAATACCAAACATAGGAGGATATAATACTGCGTCGAGCCGGAAGAATCAAATTCCAAACGATTGTTAATTTTGAATGATATTTTTAGACAAAAGTACTTTTGACCAATACTTTTTAAAATTAAAACTTCTTTTGACAAACATCTACACAAAGACAATTAATTTATCGAATTAAAAAATACGACTGCCCGGCCATATTATTTTTGGAGTTTACCTCCATAACAAGCGATTTGCATAATATTAGGTCCTTACATATGAAATTGCCGTTTTGTCGTACTGGCCACTTTGATCTCAAATATCTCCTCTTTGGTTAGGAATTTCAATTTCAAATTTATACAGCTATTTACTCATGCTTTTGTGTTTTGAAAACCCCTATTCATTTGTTTTTTCCTCTTTTGTTTTTTTCTTTGCGTCATTCAGTTTACAAAATCGAAAACTTGAAATATCGCGTTATTTACGAGTACGAGTTCCATCGTGGTACCAGTGCTGCAGAAACGGCTCGAAGGATTAATGATGTGTATGGCGGCCGTGTCGCAAAAGAAAACACAGTGCGTTTTTGACTCCAACGTTTTCGTTCTGGAAATTTCGACCTGCAGAACAAGCCCCGTGGACGGTCGGAGACCAAAGTTGATAATGAAGAATTGAAAGCTATTGTGGAAGCGGATCCATCGCAAACCACGTCGGAGCTAGCTGCAGGTTGCGGTGTTAGTGATAAAACTGTTTTAATCCACTTGAAGCAAATAGGGAAGGTGAAAAAGCTTGAAAGGTGGGTACCTCATGAATTGAGTGCAGCAAACCAACAAACGCGCGTCGACTGCTGCATTACATTACTCAACCGGCACAATAACGAAGGGATTTGAAATCGAATTATTACCTGTGATGAAAAGTGGATCCTGTACGATAATCGGAAACGCTAATCGCAATGACTGAACCCTGGCGAACCAGCCAAATCCTGCCCCAAGCGAAAATTAACTCAAAAAAAATTACTTGTGAGCGTTTGGAATAGTGCCGGTGTCGTTCACTACAGCTTTCTTAAATCTGGCCAGACAATTACGGCGGATGTCTATTATCAGCAACTGCAAACCATGATGAAAAAGCTAGCTGCTAAATAACCGAGGCTCGTCAATCGCTCTAGGTCACTGCTGCTTTAGGACAACGCTAGACCACACACTGCACAACAGGACGGCTACCAAATTAGAGGATCTTTAATTGGAATGTCTAAGACATCCACCGTACTCCCCGGACTTTGCTCTAACAGATTACAATTTTTTTCGAAATTTGGATAACTTCTTGCAAGGGAAAAAATTCAACTCCCGATTTTATCGATTCCCGTCCGAATGTTTTTTTTAGTAAAGGGATCGATGAACTACCTATGAGATGGCAAAAGTACATAGATAGCAATGGTTACATACTTTGATTAAATAAACATATTATATTTTTAAAAAATTGACTTTATGTCCCTCCCTTACAAAACGGCAATTTCATAGGTAAAGATCCTAAATCCTAGTCTTTGGAATCTTATTCACATTTTTATTAAATGATATTTTTTTGTGAATCACTGGATATTGAACTATAGTGTTACATATTTTTGGAATCTACTCATCATTTTCTAGATGATGATTATATAGTTAATCTTATTTTCGTATTTTTTTTTCAACTTTAGTCTTTAAAACGGGACCATGGGACCACGGGATTTTTTTTTTAAATTTTACTAGCCTATATCACCCGGAATAACAATACCTTATTTAACAAAATCGGTTCAGGCATATAGAAGTTATGGTGGAATATACAAACTCACATACATACATATATACATACATACATGAACCCTGAAAACAATATACTCCTTTTTTCAGGCAGTCGTATAATTACATCGATTTTACAGATTTTTTCAGCTAATAAAGTTGTTTCGACCGCTTAAGAGTTTAAAAATATTAAATACAGATCTCGATTTTAAGCAGCAATGCGGTGAGTAACAATTGGCTGAATTGACAGCTGTGGTGAAGCACATATCATGCTCAAGATATATTTAAGTATATTTTGCTCGGTGATAATAATCGTTTATAGTTTTGTCACTAGTCACGCCACGATTTTATTTCACATATTCATTAATATTATTTTCTAGCTGATGCCCGCGATTTCGTTCGCGTGGATTGAGGTTTTTGGATTCCAGCGGGAACTCTTTTCCGAGATAAAATTAGCCTATGTATTAATCCAGACTATAATTTAATGTATCTCTGTGCCAAATTTCATCCAGATGCATTCAGCCGTTTTGGTGAGATTGAGTCACAATACATCCTACAGTACAGTACTTAATACAGTACTTAACTAAATATTTACATATTCCCTTAAATGGCTAAAGTTTTCTGGCTACAAATATGTTCAAAGCTATACATTTTCTGGATGGCTATAGTATGAGAATACTAGTTATATTGTTAAGTTCCCTAACTTTTCTATTAACAGATCTAATGGATGACATTATTATGTGTGTCTGTGACAGCTATTTAGTGGCCATAACGTTGTCCATAAACATCTTTAAATGTTTTGACATCGCCGCTATTTCTCTTTGTCGGCACATTGACCTATCTATCAGCACATCATGAGTGATACAGTGGGTCGCCGCCTATACATATGGTAGACCTGGCTACAATGACAGTAGTAGCAGCTAGAGGTACGATATCTCTCGGACTCAGCATATAAATTTGACATAAGAGTAACAAGATTTTGTATTGAAAACCCACCCATTTCCCTCTGAACCTTTGTACTTAGACGAAGGCTAGAAGTTCACACCACAGAATAGCCTTCGCCTTAGACTGTGCAATCAATTATCACTAACATCTGATAATAATCGTTACAAAAACCTATGAGTTTAAATACTCTTAGTCGAGTCGTATGCGGAAGGGCGTGGGAATCCACCGCATTAGTATCCCGAGAAAACTCCTACCATTATTTTATTAATGGAAAGGGGTCACACGACCATCAGTAATGACGAAATACAATGCAGAGAGAGAGGGAGAGTATAATCAATATATTTCACCTATTAAATTAAGCTAGTTTTGTTTCAACACGAACAAAGGTGATCCTATAATTTTGCAGCCATAACACGTACATTCTACGCATCCACAATTCATAAATTATTCTGCTACTAAGTGCAGTATAATGTTAGAGAACGAAAATTAAGAAGAAAGAGTACTAAATAAAAAAATTGGAACTGATTTTAATGATAGGATACATTAATAATTAAAGTAAATTAAACGGATCCGATGGATGTACCACATAGTTTTTATAACGAACACTTATTATTATTCCAACAAAAACAAATAGCTCCGGAGACGAAAACTGAAAGCTGCGCCGCGAGATAATTCATTGCGGTGTCAATGCAAATAGATTGGATGACGTCTCAGCATAATGGTAATGCCTCCAATCCATTGTTTCTATAAATGACTAGCCGATGCACGCAACTTCATCCAAATAGGCGTTTACGTTGAAGAAAAACTTATATGCCTAGATTAATTCAAGCGTATCCTAAAAGCGTTTTACTGGACATCCATAATTAATATTATAAATGCAAAAGTGTGTCTGTCTGTCTGTCTGCTACGCTTTCACGGCCCAACCGTTCAACCAATTTCAACCAATGAGATTTCGTACAGGGATAGGTTGTGATCCCAGAGAAGGAAATAGGCTATTTTTAAGCTAGGCTAATTATTTTTATCCCGGAAAATCAAGGAGTTCCTGCGGGAATTAAAAAACTTAATCCACACGGTTAAATCTTACTCGGACCTGACAATTTGTTTTTCTTGACGAAGATTGTTTTTTCCGGTTGGTCGCATGTTTTCCGAAGATTTGATGAAAATTTCCATATAGTGCTATATCTATATAGTGCTGAACTTCTCAACGTGTAGGTAATCAAGCAAATCAATCGCGATCACTATAATAACTTCATAAAAAGTATATAATACCTATGTAAAGGCTGTACATAAAGTTTAGCATAAAAGCAAAAAGCTACTGAGTATGGTTCATTGTATGATTTCGGTTGATGAGAAATTAAACTCAATTATCTTTTAGATAACTTTCCTAAAATACAATCAAACTGCTGGCCACAAAGAAGAGCCTAAATCACTAAGATTAATTTCCCGCGCATAATATAATTAATATAGACGAACAAGGAGGCGGATCGGGCTAGCCACGCGCCAATTTACAAACTCGAAAATCGCGAAAGTTCGTTAATTATTCGTTGGGAGCAGATCTGGACGCCGTGGGACGCACAGTTATTGTCAATTAAGACCAAGCTGAATCAAATATTGAATAGAAGCAGGCGTTACTTTGCGGAAGTCCATGATAGTGAATGAACTAGAAGTTTAATTCGCTATAATCCGCTACAGTAGACAAATCTGTGTGGTACAGTGCGTGTCCTTCACCTGCGACATGCGACACCCACCACCCAGCAATTCGCACAGGCACAACACCACACCACACAAATCCTCCAAATCACTCTCAACGTACGTTTCACTCCGACACCGGAGCATCCTCAGGAGATGTTGACTCGACAATGCACGATTGTGAAGTGACTATCGTATCGCAAGTTCCGGCTTATATACCTTTTTGGCATGGCTCATACTGAAGCCCCGCCCCTTCCCCCATTACTGTATAAATTGAGTAAAGGTGAATTTGATACGTTTATTTGTTCATTTAGCAACTCAAATCCTTTATTATTGTGTTTAATTATTTCTAATTGCTCCCAAACGCACATTCGTAACCCTTTATTACATTTATGCAGGATTTTATATGAATGGTTATTGCCCACCTCATGTCCACTGTCCAAAAGATGTTTAGCGAAGTGGGACCTTTGTGGTTGATCGTTCCTATAAGCAGACATATGTTCCTTATAGCGCATCTCAAAATTGCGTCCAGTTTGACCAACATATGTGGCACCACATTCAGGACACTCAAGCTTATAAACACCCGATTTTTGATGATTCTTTAATTTATCTTTTCCATTGCAAATCCTTCGAAGTGTATTATTTGTCCGGAACGCGACATGCACATCATGTGATCTGAGCGTCTTTGCAATGCGCTCAGATATAGGTCCAAAATACGTCAAACTGGCTTTATATTTACTAATTTTATCCGATGTAGCCATGTAAAGATCTTTTCTAATTTGTGCTGACTGCTGTTTTTTAATTATATTATTAACAATATTCTGATTGTATCCATTTGAATGCGCAATTTGGTATATAACCTCTAATTCTTTCCTATAGTCCTCTTTTGACAGTGGAATGGACAATAACCTGTGTACATAGCTATGGAATGCTGCGAGTTTATGTTGCCAAGGATGACAAGACGATGCGGGTATAGTTGTGTCAGTAAATGTAGGCTTGCGATAAATTTTGAACTCATGTTTATTATTAACCCGGGATATAGTCAAGTCAAGGAAATTCAAAGATTTGCTCTGTTCTAATTCTGACTTAAACTTAATTTTTGGGTGCAATCTATTAAGTTTTTTAACGAATACATCCAGTTGTCTCACTGTCCCCGTCCAACATATGATTATATCATCTACGTATCTGTAGTAGTAGAAAATACTGTTCTCATTCACTATGTGTTTATTCTCAAAGTTATCCATGAACATTTCAGCCATTAGAGGGCTTAGAGGAGAACCCATAGCTAGCCCCTCTTTTTGATGGTAAAAATGATCATTAAATTTAAAATAATTCTGCTCCATACAAATTTGCGTTAACTCAATTAATTCTGATATTTCATTAGGGTGTAACCGTTTAATTTCTAGCAATCCCTTTAAAATTTCTAAAGTTTCACCCACTGGTACATTAGTAAATAAACTTTCTACATCCAATGATAACAGCATACATTGGACAGGTAAAATCAGATCTTTTATATTCGTGACCAAGTGGCTGCTATTTTTAAGAGCAAATTTGGGCATAAATGATGTTTTTGATTTAATTATATCATTTAACTCCTTTGCCAGTTCATATGCTGGTGCACCAATATACGAAACCACTGGTCGTATTGGAATATTGTCTTTGTGAATTTTAGGCAAGCCGTACAATGTAGGGGCATAGGTATTCATCAAAATTACCCTTTGTTTTGATGCATTTTTTGGAAATATATATTCAGATTTATTAACAGCTAATCTAACCTTCGCAGCAAATTTTTTAGTTGGATCAGAAGGCAACTGACTAAACTCATCTCCCGAGATCACCTCATTAACCTTATTTAAATAATCATTACGCTTCAGAACTACTACCGCATTACCCTTATCGGCTTTTGTAATAACAAGGTTATTGTCTTTAACAGTATTTTGCAGTGATTTTAACACTCTTGTGTCCAGATTAGAAGTTGGAGAGGTAGTAGCAGTGGTTTTTATTTGGTGTGCAACAATATTTTTAACGATATTATCTTTTTTACTAAGGACAATAGCCAACTCTGCATCAACTGCTAATGTTTCTAACGATTTATTTGTAACATTAGTGGGAATATTAAATTTTAAACCGTTTTCTAAGAGTTTCGTTTCATCATTTGTAAACACAGTATCAGTGAGATTTTTAACCCGAGGGTGAAAATTATGTGCTAGTCTGTCTGTCATATTGTCTAAGTTATTTACTCTAGTAGAACGAACAAGTAAATCTAATTTCTTTTGCTGATTAAGAAACTTATTGTGGGCCTCTAGGGATGCCAAATCTCTTGCTTTCTGATCCAAAAGATCAAATTCAATATTATGTAATCTAAAGGTAAGCTCTGTATAAAGTATTTTAAGATGGAGCTTCAGATTATCTCTGACCGTGAACCAGTGACGTGATTCCTCATTTAACCAGATTTGTTGTGCTTTTCGTATAGCAATATCAGACGCTCGACTGTGCGTGTTTGTTTTTATATTAATATATTTCGGAATAACCTTCAAATGTTTACATTGTTGATTAAACCAAACGTTTTGAACTGCGACACGATGTAATTTAGTCAATTTGATGTAAAGTCTAGCCTGTACGGTCAAGCTCACCGATTTCAAATATTGAATAGAAGCAGGCGTTACTTTGCGGAAGTCCATGATAGTGAATGAACTAGAAGTTTAATTCGCTATAATCCGCTACAGTAGACAAATCTGGTTAAATGAGGAATCACGTCACTGGTTCACGGTCAGAGATAATCTGAAGCTCCATCTTAAAATACTTTATACAGAGCTTACCTTTAGATTACATAATATTGAATTTGATCTTTTGGATCAGAAAGCAAGAGATTTGGCATCCCTAGAGGCCCACAATAAGTTTCTTAATCAGCAAAAGAAATTAGATTTACTTGTTCGTTCTACTAGAGTAAATAACTTAGACAATATGACAGACAGACTAGCACATAATTTTCACCCTCGGGTTAAAAATCTCACTGATACTGTGTTTACAAATGATGAAACGAAACTCTTAGAAAACGGTTTAAAATTTAATATTCCCACTAATGTTACAAATAAATCGTTAGAAACATTAGCAGTTGATGCAGAGTTGGCTATTGTCCTTAGTAAAAAAGATAATATCGTGAAAAATATTGTTGCACACCAAATAAAAACCACTGCTACTACCTCTCCAACTTCTAATCTGGACACAAGAGTGTTAAAATCACTGCAAAATACTGTTAAAGACAATAACCTTGTTATTACAAAAGCCGATAAGGGTAATGCGGTAGTAGTTCTGAAGCGTAATGATTATTTAAATAAGGTTAATGAGGTGATCTCGGGAGATGAGTTTAGTCAGTTGCCTTCTGATCCAACTAAAAAATTTGCTGCGAAGGTTAGATTAGCTGTTAATAAATCTGAATATATATTTCCAAAAAATGCATCAAAACAAAGGGTAATTTTGATGAATACCTATGCCCCTACATTGTACGGCTTGCCTAAAATTCACAAAGACAATATTCCAATACGACCAGTGGTTTCGTATATTGGTGCACCAGCATATGAACTGGCAAAGGAGTTAAATGATATAATTAAATCAAAAACATCATTTATGCCCAAATTTGCTCTTAAAAATAGCAGCCACTTGGTCACGAATATAAAAGATCTGATTTTACCTGTCCAATGTATGCTGTTATCATTGGATGTAGAAAGTTTATTTACTAATGTACCAGTGGGTGAAACTTTAGAAATTTTAAAGGGATTGCTAGAAATTAAACGGTTACACCCTAATGAAATATCAGAATTAATTGAGTTAACGCAAATTTGTATGGAGCAGAATTATTTTAAATTTAATGATCATTTTTACCATCAAAAAGAGGGGCTAGCTATGGGTTCTCCTCTAAGCCCTCTAATGGCTGAAATGTTCATGGATAACTTTGAGAATAAACACATAGTGAATGAGAACAGTATTTTCTACTACTACAGATACGTAGATGATATAATCATATGTTGGACGGGGACAGTGAGACAACTGGATGTATTCGTTAAAAAACTTAATAGATTGCACCCAAAAATTAAGTTTAAGTCAGAATTAGAACAGAGCAAATCTTTGAATTTCCTTGACTTGACTATATCCCGGGTTAATAATAAACATGAGTTCAAAATTTATCGCAAGCCTACATTTACTGACACAACTATACCCGCATCGTCTTGTCATCCTTGGCAACATAAACTCGCAGCATTCCATAGCTATGTACACAGGTTATTGTCCATTCCACTGTCAAAAGAGGACTATAGGCAAGAATTAGAGGTTATATACCAAATTGCGTATTCAAATGGATACAATCAGAATATTGTTAATAATATAATTAAAAAACAGCAGTCAGCACAAATTAGAAAAGATCTTTACATGGCTACATCGGATAAAATTAGTAAATATAAAGCCAGTTTGACGTATTTTGGACCTATATCTGAGCGCATTGCAAAGACGCTCAGATCACATGATGTGCATGTCGCGTTCCGGACAAATAATACACTTCGGAGGATTTGCAATGGAAAAGATAAATTAAAGAATCATCAAAAATCGGGTGTTTATAAGCTTGAGTGTCCTGAATGTGGTGCCACATATGTTGGTCAAACTGGACGCAATTTTGAGATGCGCTATAAGGAACATATGTCTGCTTATAGGAACGATCAACCACAAAGGTCCCACTTCGCTAAACATCTTTTGGACAGTGGACATGAGGTGGGCAATAACCATTCATATAAAATCCTGCATAAATGTAATAAAGGGTTACGAATGTGCGTTTGGGAGCAATTAGAAATAATTAAACACAATAATAAAGGATTTGAGTTGCTAAATGAACAAATAAACGTATCAAATTCACCTTTACTCAATTTATACAGTAATGGGGGAAGGGGCGGGGCTTCAGTATGAGCCATGCCAAAAAGGTATATAAGCCGGAACTTGCGATACGATAGTCACTTCACAATCGTGCATTGTCGAGTCAACATCTCCTGAGGATGCTCCGGTGTCGGAGTGAAACGTACGTTGAGAGTGATTTGGAGGATTTGTGTGGTGTGGTGTTGTGCCTGTGCGAATTGCTGGGTGGTGGGTGTCGCATGTCGCAGGTGAAGGACACGCACTGTACCACACAGATTTGTCTACTGTAGCGGATTATAGCGAATTAAACTTCTAGTTCATTCACTATCATGGACTTCAGCAAAGTAACGCCTGCTTCTATTCAATATTTGAAATCGGTGAGCTTGACCGTACAGGCTAGACTTTACATCAAATTGACTAAATTACATCGTGTCGCAGTTCAAAACGTTTGGTTTAATCAACAATGTAAACATTTGAAGGTTATTCCGAAATATATTAATATAAAAACAAACACGCACAGTCGAGCGTCTGATATTGCTATACGAAAAGCACAACAAATCTGGTTAAATGAAGAAACACGTCACTGGTTCACGGTCAGAGATAATCTGAAGCTCCATCTTAAAATACTTTATACAGAGCTTACCTTTAGATTACATAATATTGAATTTGATCTTTTGGATCAGAAAGCAAGAGATTTGGCATCCCTAGAGGCCCACAATAAGTTTCTTAATCAGCAAAAGAAATTAGATTTACTTGTTCGTTCTACTAGAGTAAATAACTTAGACAATATGACAGACAGACTAGCACATAATTTTCACCCTCGGGTTAAAAATCTCACTGATACTGTGTTTACAAATGATGAAACGAAACTCTTAGAAAACGGTTTAAAATGTAATATTCCCACTAATGTTACAAATAAATCGTTAGAAACATTAGCAGTTGATGCAGAGTTGGCTATTGTCCTTAGTAAAAAAGATAATATCGTTAAAAATATTGTTGCACACCAAATAAAAACCACTGCTACTACCTCTCCAACTTCTAATCTGGACACAAGAGTGTTAAAATCACTGCAAAATACTGTTAAAGACAATAACCTTGTTATTACAAAAGCCGATAAGGGTAATGCGGTAGTAGTTCTGAAGCGTAATGATTATTTAAATAAGGTTAATGAGGTGATCTCGGGAGATGAGTTTAGTCAGTTGCCTTCTGATCCAACTAAAAAATTTGCTGCGAAGGTTAGATTAGCTGTTAATAAATCTGAATATATATTTCCAAAAAATGCATCAAAACAAAGGGTAATTTTGATGAATACCTATGCCCCTACATTGTACGGCTTGCCTAAAATTCACAAAGACAATATTCCAATACGACCAGTGGTTTCGTATATTGGTGCACCAGCATATGAACTGGCAAAGGAGTTAAATGATATAATTAAATCAAAAACATCATTTATGCCCAAATTTGCTCTTAAAAATAGCAGCCACTTGGTCACGAATATAAAAGATCTGATTTTACCTGTCCAATGTATGCTGTTATCATTGGATGTAGAAAGTTTATTTACTAATGTACCAGTGGGTGAAACTTTAGAAATTTTAAAGGGATTGCTAGAAATTAAACGGTTACACCCTAATGAAATATCAGAATTAATTGAGTTAACGCAAATTTGTATGGAGCAGAATTATTTTAAATTTAATGATCATTTTTACCATCAAAAAGAGGGGCTAGCTATGGGTTCTCCTCTAAGCCCTCTAATGGCTGAAATGTTCATGGATAACTTTGAGAATAAACACATAGTGAATGAGAACAGTATTTTCTACTACTACAGATACGTAGATGATATAATCATATGTTGGACGGGGACAGTGAGACAACTGGATGTATTCGTTAAAAAACTTAATAGATTGCACCCAAAAATTAAGTTTAAGTCAGAATTAGAACAGAGCAAATCTTTGAATTTCCTTGACTTGACTATATCCCGGGTTAATAATAAACATGAGTTCAAAATTTATCGCAAGCCTACATTTACTGACACAACTATACCCGCATCGTCTTGTCATCCTTGGCAACATAAACTCGCAGCATTCCATAGCTATGTACACAGGTTATTGTCCATTCCACTGTCAAAAGAGGACTATAGGAAAGAATTAGAGGTTATATACCAAATTGCGCATTCAAATGGATACAATCAGAATATTGTTAATAATATAATTAAAAAACAGCAGTCAGCACAAATTAGAAAAGATCTTTACATGGCTACATCGGATAAAATTAGTAAATATAAAGCCAGTTTGACGTATTTTGGACCTATATCTGAGCGCATTGCAAAGACGCTCAGATCACATGATGTGCATGTCGCGTTCCGGACAAATAATACACTTCGGAGGATTTGCAATGGAAAAGATAAATTAAAGAATCATCAAAAATCGGGTGTTTATAAGCTTGAGTGTCCTGAATGTGGTGCCACATATGTTGGTCAAACTGGACGCAATTTTGAGATGCGCTATAAGGAACATATGTCTGCTTATAGGAACAATCAACCACAAAGGTCCCACTTCGCTAAACATCTTTTGGACAGTGGACATGAGGTGGGCAATAACCATTCATATAAAATCCTGCATAAATGTAATAAAGGGTTACGAATGTGCGTTTGGGAGCAATTAGAAATAATTAAACACAATAATAAAGGATTTGAGTTGCTAAATGAACAAATAAACGTATCAAATTCACCTTTACTCAATTTATACAGTAATGGGGGAAGGGGCGGGGCTTCAGTATGAGCCATGCCAAAAAGGTATATAAGCCGGAACTTGCGATACGATAGTCACTTCACAATCGTGCATTGTCGAGTCAACATCTCCTGAGGATGCTCCGGTGTCGGAGTGAAACGTACGTTGAGAGTGATTTGGAGGATTTGTGTGGTGTGGTGTTGTGCCTGTGCGAATTGCTGGGTGGTGGGTGTCGCATGTTGCAGGTGAAGGACACGCACTGTACCACACAGATTTGTCTACTGTAGCGGATTATAGCGAATTAAACTTCTAGTTCATTCACAAGCTGAATCACTTTACGTGCTTATTTGCTTGCTCTTTTAACATAACCTTTTCAGTCATTCACAAAGTAAAACCATTACATTGAAGTCTTTGAAAATAAAATTAATTTAACGAATTAAAAAATACGACTGCCCTGCCATATTATTTTTGGAGTTTACCTCCATAAGAAGCGATTTGCATACATAGCCTTTGGAATCTTATTCACATTTTTAATTAAATGATATTTTTTTGTGAATCACTAATATTGAACTATAGTGTTATATATTTTTGGAATCTACTCATCATTTTCTAGATGATGATTATATAGTTAATCTTATTTTCGAATTATTTTTTTCAATTTTGGTCTTTAATGGGACCATGGTCACCCTATCAATTTTTTTTTCAATTTTACTAGCCTATGTCACCCGGAATAAGCTAGGGATTTTAACGATATTTCATCCTCATTTATCAAAATCGGTTCAGGCGTATAGAAGTTTTGGTGGAATATACAAACTCACATACATACATACATACATACATACATACATACATACATACATGAACCCTGAAAACAATATACTCTCAGGCAGTCGTATAAAAACCAAACTCAGATTCAAAGACTTACCTACTTATTGGGGGAGAGTAAATATGAGTAGAATCAATGCGAATGCAAAATTGTCTAAAATCAAAAAGGTAGCAGAGTAAACAATTTGCTGGCAATGTGAATCAACCATTAGGAAATTAATAATTCTACAATGCTTTCTGTACCACCTAAGTTGAAATTGACGCACGCATGAAATTTTGCACGACACGTATTCTTACCTACGTATTGTTTGTCTTCTAAAATTCCATGTTATTCAATTTTATTGAGTAGGAATAAATGCTTAGTTAAAAACATTTGAAAACAAAGAAAATAAACTAAATATTTGATTATGTGTCTACATTAATTACTCAACCGTACACATAGGTTCAATATATTCTAGTGACCACATGATTGAGTGCACTAAACCTACATCGAGTAAAAACGTTTCCCATGAGAACTCGTTACTATAAACCTTCGGCTTTACCATTGTAATTTATTTCGCACTACAAATCAACGTCAACAAGCATTTAGATAATTTAAAGGGTTTTATTTAAATTAAGTTCTAGATGAGCCATTCTGGCTCGGAATTTCTGAAAATCCTTTCTTAGAAAGGGGGTCATCATCCTCAACTCCTCGCCAGTCTAGTGCTTAACAATAGTCTACTCACGATGCCCATGTGTAGATTGGCAGACTTCACACAACATTTGAACATTAAATTATTTGTGAATATACAGGTTTACTCACGATATTTTCTTTGACCGAACGAGTGATATTAATTGGTTGGTTAAAACGCACATAGCTCCGTAAGTAGATGAAAATGACTCTCTACACGAATAATGGAGTCGACCAAAACCGATTTTTTATAAAATGTATTGTTTTTTTTATTTTGGTATAATAAGCATTAAACAATATGAAAAAAAGCGTATTTTGTATTGATTTTCTTACATATAGTATAAAAAGTTATTTGAGCTCCTAATGTATTTAAATAACGCTGCAAAATGTTTCATAGCTGCTCCAATCGACTAGTCGGGGCCCAATTTCACATAATATCTTCTTCAGATGTGCGTGCCCAGGAATCGAACCCTGGACCCCCCGAAGGCTGAGATCCACAACAAATAGGTTGTCTCTGCTTTCCAAATAATGAATGAATAAATACATAATATGAAGACGGTTATAGCACACCGCTGATGTATTTGTACTCTCTATATTACTTCTGAGGATAGCTTTGTCCTACAAACTGCGCCTCCCACAGAACATTGAATCAGCTTATTATTTTAATCTCTGACATTTGATTTCCGTGCGCTATACGCACCAAATTCGCGGGAAGAAACGTCAGTTTTTTTGTAATTAATTGTAAAATATTTTCTACTACAGCATTCATATTATGTAAAGTGATTTATACCTATTATATTTATGTCCGCTAAATAGCACATCGTAGGAGCGACGGTCTTTAGAGCCGGCACATCCTAGAGTGGTGATCGCGCCAAGACGCAAGCAGTGTGGAGTCCTATTATTACATTGGATTGACGATATGAAGAAGGTGACACGAAATGAGGAATACTTAGAATAGATAAAAATGGTTTTATGTTATTTATGAAAGAAGCTAGAATATTGAGATTCTTAAAAGTTTTTTACTATGACTAAGAAAAAGAAATAAATCTTTTGTTTTTTAAACGTATTTCCACAACCTGGTTTCCATCAGTTTACCCTTCGCAACTCGCAGAATATCCAAAATCCAAACACACGCAATCGCATCGGCTCTGTGATTTTTCATAGTCTTTTGGCGAGTTCGTGCCGCTAAATCTGACGTTAGTGACTAATTTGTTAAACCCCGATCCAGACTAGCATGAATCACATGTCATTTCTGTACATCAAGGCACATGCAACTTGCTCTTGCACTTCATTTCTTTCAAATTGGTTAAGTGGACGAAAACTGTCTGTACGAAAACGTTAACAAACAGACCAACAGACGCACTTTTACATCTATAATATTTTGTACGGATACAGCTTGGACTTGAACCCTTTAAACGGTTAATATACGAAGTGATTAAGTGAACAACAGCAGTGCTCGACAGCGATAAGCATAAAACAATTCCAAGTTACAGCAGAATAATTGCATTTTCATTCAGATACGTGAGCGGACCAGCTGACATAATATGAAGCCTTCCGCATTGAATTTTGAACATACAGTGAACTAACGATACATAATTAAGTAATTCTTTGCAAAACGTATCTATTTATCAAATCTGAACTATAAGGGCTGGAGGCAAAATAAATTACGTTCAATTTTAGTTATGCGCTTGAAATGCCAAGACACCTAATTGAGATGACAAAATGACAATTCATTTTCGATCAATGTGTTTAGTTCATGACTATTCATGCTGAAAGGTTTAATGATGTCAGCCTTTATTCATTGTACATTGCATGTATGTTACAAATTGGAATGTTAGGATTTTAATAGTAGCTAATTGGACAGAGTATTACTTAACTCAAAACAAAATACTCGTCGCTTACGATAGAATAAATCACAAAATCCTGTGGCTGTAAAATTGTCGGCAATAATTCATAGCTCAAAAATGTTTTTTATAAATAATATTGCAGTGCTTATTACGTATGTGGTCATTTTCCTCACTTTTTTTTCCAACGATTCTGTGAATATTAATTGTAAAAGTCTCAGCGTAGAATATTGGATCGCTGCATTTGGGTTTCACTCCTACCGTCTGATTGAGTTTGTGGTGGCTGCTTCAGTAACTCTCACATCGTATCAATCCTAGTCAAGCGATAAATGGTCAATGATAAAATAAAATGCTCCTCGAATGAAACACGACAATTCGGTGGAAACGTGTATCAAAGGACGTGTGTCGTTATCGTGGCTTGTGAATTTTCCATTTGAAGTTTTATTCGAAAACGTAAATGTCGAAATTTCAAATTTCAAACGTGTTGTTTAAAAGTTGGGCGATTTAACACTGTAACTTTTACTATTACAACAGTAAATGCTAAGAGCACAGTATCTATAATACTCATGTGCTAAAAGCTATCGCACTATCTAAATGCTGATATATTATTATAAGGTAGAGAGATAGTTACAGTTTAATATTATAGGAAGGATTCAAAAAGAAAAGAGCCAAAGATTTCGGTATCACTATGATTTCGCTGTTACCTTTTCTCAGAGGTCTTTTTCACCAGTCAATTACGTGTTAAGCTGCCCGATAAGAACGATTACGCAATAAAATGTCTTCCCCTTTATTAGATTTATTAAACCATTCTTAGGCTACGAGGCTTTCGTTACTGGCATGAAAATTTGACAGTTATATTTATTTATTATACGCGATATTGTTTTAGGATTTCGGCAATCAGATTTATAACATTACTAGCGGACGCCCGCGACTTCGTCCGCGTACAATTTCTGAATTTTCCCGCTACAAAAGGCCTACTTAGAGCAGCTATATAGCATCGCCAGGTTTTTATTATTTAAGACTAATAAGTCCTTAATGCTGACTTCAAAAACTTATAACCTTCATGCAAGCTTTCAACCCCTATTTCACGCCCTTTAGGGTGGATAATCGTAAAATAGCTCATGCGGTTTATTATTACTTAAAACTAATAACCTCTTTTTGGGGGGTAAGGGAGTGCGCTTCCACCTAGCACTCCAACAGCCAACCTCACCTGCCCGTGGTGCCCTCTGTTGGTCTACAAACCAGGCTCTGGCGACCGACAAATGGCGGTATAACCATTTCAAAAACTGGCTGGACTATCTTAGTGACACAGGCCGATGTCGGGCAGCAGCAACATCGGTGCGAATAGTCTGACCCTGCGATGACCAACACGTCTACCCAGCGTGGTCATTATGGGTATTATCCTTGTATGGGTAAAAAGGCAAGGCAAAGACCCCTAGTCCCCGGCGGCCCCGCTATTCCTGGCTCTGGCAGCGGTTATGGTGACGGCGGGGCAAGGGGTGCTAAGAATATCCGGCAGAGATTCCGCCAACCCCGACGACTAGACCTGGCAACATATAACGCACGCACTTTGAGGACCAACGAGAAGATCATCGAGCTGGAAGAGCAGTGAGCAAGTTGCGCTGGGATATTATAGGTTTGTCTGAAGTCCGAAGAGAGAGGGAGGACTCGATAATACTGAAATCCGGCAACTTGTTCTACTACTGGGAGGGCGACCAACAGTCCTCGTTAACAATATTGTTCAAGTCGAGAGTGTGTCGAGCAGGGTAGTGTACCTTATCCTCAGAATTACCATTCGGTATTCGTTGAAGGTCATACAGGTTTACGCACCGACATCGGCACAGCCCGACGAGGAGCTGGAGGTTATGTATGAGGATATCTCAAAAGCCATACACGCCTCTAAACCCTACTACAATGTTGTGATGGGGGACTTTAACGCAAGGTTGCATGGGTGCAGAGGTGAAAGTGGGGCAATTTGGATATGGGCGGAGGAACCACAGGGGCCAAATGCTGGCCGACTTCATTGAGAAGGAGGTTTATGATGAACTCCTCATTCAAGAAGCCGCCACTTAGAAAATAGACTTGGCTGAGCCCTGATCGTTCCACGAGAAATGAGATTGACTTCATCATGTCGACCAAATAGTCGGCAAATAGTCAATGATATCTTTGTGTTCAATAGGGTGAAAACCGGTAGCGATCACCGTATGTTAAGAGGCACATTGAATATCAACATAAAGCTGGAGCGGGTCAGACTGGTGAAGTCTACTCTCCAACCTTCTTGTGCTCATGTCCAAAACCTTGAAGCTTTCAACTCGAACTGCAGAACCGTTTCGATTGCCTAGCAGATTGCGACTCTGTGGATGATCTAAATAACCGGCTGGTGGAAACTGTCCAGACGGTGGGGTCTAAGTTCTATAAGACCCACCGTATGCATAGAACAAAAAAGTTCTCAAACCAAACTCTCAAGCTTATGGAGGAGAGACAAGAGATGAGAGTATAATCTTCAGCAAACGCGTCTGCCTACCGGCAGATTATAGACAGATCTCTAAAGTGCAAACGCGCGACTTGCGAAATACTAACACACAGTATATTAAAGATACTATCGAGCGAAATAAGGACTACAAAGTGTTCGCAAGAGATCTGGCTAACGGACAGAGCCAGCTGACGCGTCTTAAAACTTATGATGGTAGTCTCATTTCTTCAAAACCTGAAATCTTTGGGGAGGTAGAGAAGTTCTATGCACAGTTATACACCTCAACACAAAAGCCTGTTAAAGATTTGGCGAGAGATCCCGTTTAAGAGCCAAACTGACCCGACACTATACCGAAGATATCCCGGACGTCAGCCTTTACGAGATTAGTATGGCTCTTAAACAGCTTAAGGAGAACAACGCGCCAGGTGAGGACGGAATCGCGGCAGAACTCCTGAAAGCGGGTGGAAAACCGTTACTTAAAGTCTTTCAGCGTTTGTTCAATTCCGTCATTCATCAAGGCACAACGCCTGAGGCATGGCACAGGAGCGTGGTGGTTTTGTTCTTCAAAAGGGTGATTGTAAGCGACGCAACTATTAGTGTAATTATATTTTAAGTTTTATTTATAATAAAGACGAATATTCGAGAATGCGCGCAGCGCCTGGACGTTGGCCACTAAACAATAGGCCTATTGCAAGGACATAGCATTTTCAGTCTCCGAACGAACGCGGTCGCGGCAACAACCTATAGTGCGCACATTCCCGAGTCTTTCTGCCAAGTAACTATCCCGTGTTTTATTTTCTATCGCCTACAACCGTTTTCGTGATCCCTCGAGCCAAATCTTTAAATCAGCGATGTTTAATACTCCACCCATATCGGTTAAAAACCGGGAACGGTTAATTGAAAGACTTGAACGCGCTTCGGAGCACGTGCTCGCGCATGAATATAGTGAAAATGTTCCACTGCGTCGCGTTAAAAGTAATATTACGCCGCGAAGTGAATTAGGCGACAATATGTCTTGTTCATCTACGAAAAAGTCTTCAACAGCCCGAAGGAAGCAGCTGGAATTGGAAGCTGCTCGGGCCAAGGCTCAAATCGAGATCGATCTAATCAATAAGAAATTAGAAGCGGACATAGCCGCCATTGATGACGAGGCGGAGACGAAATTTCGGGGCCACTCCTATCAGAGTGGTCGCTCGAACGTTGAAGAGTGGTTGGAGCGCAGCCACAGCCAGGCACAGCCGTCACAGGTTCCGCAGGCGGAACCGGCGGCAGCAGCGACGGCAGCAGCGACGGCAACGGAGGCGGCACAGCTGGCACCAGCAAGTCAGCTACTCACCTCATCACTGCCGGTCGATAGCCTCCTACAAGTGGCCCAGGCACTGAAGGATATTATGGTTGCCTCACCCTCTACAAAAGAAGACCGGTTACTTACCAGACTCGCAACCCCCAGGGACCTACCAACGTTTAGCGGTGATTGCGTGGAGTGGCTACATTTTAAGAGTGCTTATGAAGAATCCACTCGTGTATGCCAGTTCACAACGTCTGAAAACCTTTGGAGATTACGTCGGGCGTTAAAAGGTGACGCCAAGGAGGCGGTAACTGACTTACTCATCGGCAACACATCTCCAGAACACATCATCAAGACGCTGGAACTCAGGTTTGGCCAATCTGATTTAATAATAGAAAATTTAACAAATAGAATTAAAAAGCTATCACCTTTATCGGCCAATTATCAACAGGATTTAATTACCTTTTCTACTAAAGTAAATAATTGTGTATCCATTCTACGAGCTCTTAACAAAGAAGATTATCTGAGAAGCCCAGAGTTGGCAACTGCAATAGTTTCTAAACTTCCTAGTGTCATATTTTCAAGGTGGACTGATTACGCCTTTCCTAGGATCAATAAGGGCGTATCTAAATTAGAATTATTAGCAAAATTTTTACAAACAGAGACTGAGATGATATCCGTCGTGGGTGTCGTACATAAGAAATCCGAACTTACAACCGATAAAAAGTTTGAAGGTAAACCTCGCGCAGTACTATTAACTGTTAATTCAGACAAATGTAAATTTTGCAAGAAAGGAATACATTTACTGCCAGACTGTAGGATGTTCAAAAGAGCCTTGCGGAAAGAACGATGGCGATTTGTAAAAGCAAACAACTATTGCTTCGGTTGCTTGTTAGCTGAGAAGCACGACCGAAGCGCATGCTCTGCACCACTTTGTAGTATAGACAGTTGTGGACTTCCGCACAGTGAACTGCTACACTTTAAAAAGCCAAAAAGCCCAGCGCCAACTGCCGAAGAGCCCCGGCAGGCGCTCGAGGTCCAGGAGGAGTCATCGACCTCGAGCGCCGCCGTGGCCCTCGTCGCCGAGCCGAGAGGAGACAGCGAGCGGCAGCGTGAAACCGTGAGCGTGGCAAAGTGTAATGTGATGCTAAAAGTAGTCAAAGTCAATTTGTGCAGTGCTAGTGGTAAAAGTGTGAGCGCTTATGCGTTACTCGATGACGGTGCGGCAGTGTCGATGATGGACTCAGAGCTGGCGAAAGAACTAGGGGTTAGTAGTTGTAAGTCCGAACCGATAAAGATAGTAGATGCTTTCGGCCTAGAAGTATACCAAGAGAATTGTCCTAAAATCAATGTTAAAATCTCTAACTATGATAATAGCAATTATTATAATGTAATGTTTAGACAAGTTAATCAGCTTAAGTTACCTATGCAAAATTTATCTATTGTTAACGAACTTAAGTGTAAACATTTGTTAGATATAAAACCATTTGTATGTTCGGAATGTGTTGTACCTAAACTATTAATAGGGGAGGACAATTATTTCCTTTTAGCCCCACTAGAAGTATTACATGGTGGTAAAAATGAGCCCTACGCCACCAAATGTCTCCTTGGTTGGTGTATTCACGGCTACTACGGTCGCACTCACTCGCCGGTAAGTGGTCATGCCTTCTTTCTCGACAGCGCCGATAAAAAGGTGAATAGCGACGTCGATCAATTAAACGATTTAATAAAGCAATCGTTCGAGTTGGACTCCATAGGAATTTCAACCTTACGGCGAGAGAATAAGGCACATTTAAGAGCCGTTGAAATATTGGATTCAACGGCCCGCTATCTAGGTCAACGATGGGAGGTAGGTTTGCCCTTTTGCAAGGACACATTCACTATGCCTGATAGCTATGAATACGCACGCTCTCGCTTGCGTGGCATATTAAAAAAATGCCAAGCGGACAGCGCGTATGCCGATAGGTATCGGCAAGAGATGGCGAAGCTATTCGCTAGCGGCTATGCTCGAGAACTAGATGATGAAGAAATCTCGACTAGTCACGTATGGTATCTCTCGCATTTTGGGGTTCAAAACCCCAATAAGCCAGGTAAACTCAGGTTAGTGTTTGATTGCGCCGGAAAGGTGAAAGGTCAATGCCTAAATGATCTTCTATTAACTGGCCCTGACCTGTATAATTCGTTGCTCGGCATAATGCTGAGATTTCGCGAACATGCATTTGTTTTGATAGGAGACATAAAAGAAATGTTTCTTCAAATAAAAATTCGTCGCGAAGATCAAAATTTTTTAAGATTTCTTTGGCAAACTAGTTTAGATGCTCCTCTAAAAATATGTGCCATGGAAAGTTTAATATTTGGCGCCACATGTTCACCTTTTATAGCGCAATATATAAAAAATAAAAATGCGTTAAAATATCAGGACTTGTATCCCGATGCAGTCGACGTAATAGTAAACGATCACTATATGGACGATTGTTTACACTCGTGTGCGAACGAAAGTGAGGCTATAGAATTAGTGCGGGACATTACGATGATTCATAAGCAAGGTGGGTTTGAGATAACACGCTGGTCAAGTAATAGCAAACGAGTGCTGGAAACTATTCCGCCAGAGGCGCTCGCGCCGACTGCGATCGAGTTCAGACACGGATCTAATAATACCATGGAGCGCACTCTCGGTTTGATGTGGTATCCGAGCGATGATTCGTTTGGGTTTAAAATTTTTTTAGACCGAGTTCAAAATATTTTAGACGGAGTCGAACCGCCTACTAAAGCAAAAATGCTCAGTATTATTATGTCTGTGTATGATTTGCATGGTTTTTTATCTCCCTTCATAATAAAAGGTAAAATTCTTTTTCAAAACGTACACCGCAGTGGCATCGATTGGAATTGCCGTATCCAACCTGGCGATCATACAGCATGGATGAACTGGCTGAAAGAATTGAAGCGAATCCCTGCACTACGCATACCGCGCTGCTATGCCGGCGCGGGCGCTTGGACGGAGTGCTATGCATCGAATGAGTCATCCGGTAAGGATTGCAAGATTTTAGAGCGACAAATGCATATTTTTTGCGATGCTTCGCTTAAATCGTTCGCGGCTGTAATATACTGGCGATTCAAACGTTCGGACGGGCACGTACTGGTATGTTTCGTTGCTAGTAAAAGTAGGGTTAGTCCGCTGCGGCCTGTATCTATACCTAGACTTGAACTTCAAGGAGCACTCTTAGGGGCGCGCTTAGCGAAAACTATAGAAGGCGAGCACAGGGATACGACGACACTTACTAAACGTTACTTCTGGTCTGACTCGAGCACAGTACTACAATGGATCCGCAGTGATCCACGCAATTATAAACCTTACGTCGCTCATCGTTTGGGCGAAATCGACGATTTAACTAAATCGTGCGAGTGGCGGTACGTGCCGACTAAGCTCAACCCGGCTGACATAGCTACCAGAGAAGACTCTCCACCGCTTGCTTATTCCGATGCTTGGTTTCAAGGTCCTTCTTTTTTATGTCATCCTGAAGAGGACTGGCCGAAGGATCGCAAGTTTACCAACCTGGCAGAGGAGGTTAAGTGTGAAGAGAGGTCTGTACATACGGTAAGTAGTGACTGCTCAATGTTGTTTTTGCCGAATGAAAATAACATCTCGAGTTGGATCACTCTCGTACGCGCCACTGCACGGGTTTTGCTTTTCATAAGAAAATGTCAGCGCAAAGACGTTAAGCTTGACGTTTTCCTGATGAAGGAGGCCGAAGACCTGCTCATAAAAAAGTGTCAGTCTGACTCATTTGGAAACGAACTGTCGTGTTTAAAACAAGGTAAGTCGCTAGCGAGTACCAGTCGATTACTACAAATTTCACCATATTTGGACGACGACGGTATCTTACGTGTTGGTGGACGAATCGACAAGGTAAGTGGGGTAGAACAAGCCACTATGAGACCAGCCATTATGGACGGCCAGCACCGAATCTCTCAACTGCTAGTTGAATACCACCACAAGAAGGCACTGCATGGCGCTAACGAGCTTGTCGTAAATCAGTTGCGACAACAGTACTGGATTTTGAGGCTTCGACCGACTGTTCGCAAGGTAAGCTCACGCTGCTTGTTCTGTCGCTACAGACGCGCGGCGCCTCAACCACAGCGCATGGCAGACTTACCAGCTGCGAGGCTGCAGCACAATAGACGGCCCTTCAGTTATTCTGGAGTCGACTTTTTTGGGCCACTCGAAGTTACTGTAGGTCGTAGGAGACTTAAGCGATACGGTATGATTTTTACTTGTCTTACCATACGCGCGATTCATATTGAATTAACAGAGGATCTTACAGCTGACTCCACGATCCTTGGACTAAGGAGAATGGCTGCTCGGCGTGGTTTGCCGATGGTGATTTACTCCGATAACGGGACGAACCTGAGAGCAGCAGATGCTGAACTTAAGCGCAGTCTAGAAGAACTGAACACCAGCGCTCTGCGAGAAGATGGTGCGATCCGAGGTCTAGAGTGGAGGTTCATACCTCCTGGCGCTCCAGAAATGGGAGGGGCCTGGGAACGTATGATTCGCACAGTAAAAACTGCACTGAAGGTAATATTAAAACATCGTGCACCTCACCCTGACACGCTCATGACGCTGTTAGCAGAAGTTGAAGCGCTGGTGAACAGTCGGCCTATCACGCACGTATCCACAGACCCTAACTATCCCGAAGCTTTGACGCCAAATCATTTTTTAATAGGCACATCGTCTAACGGACCCACGTTTGGTAAGTACGACGACAACGATCTGTGCCTCAGAAAGCGATGGCGCGTAGCACAACGTCTCGCCGACATGTTTTGGAATCGCTGGGTCCGCGAGTATCTGCCGACCCTCCTACCTCGTCAGAAATGGACTCAGGAGACTAGGTCGCTACAGGTGGGTGATTACGTAATTTTGGTGGAGCCTAGCCTCGACCGTAGCGTCTGGCGGCATGGTGTGGTGAGTGCGACCCACGCAGGCGGAGACGGGCGAGTTAGGATTGTAGATGTGCGCACGCGCACCGGCACGCTGCGTCGGCCGGTGACGCGCGTCGCTTTACTGTCCCCCCATGGTGATGCATAATATAGTACTAACAAGTTAGCACTAAGGGGGCAGATATTGTAAGCGACGCAACTATTAGTGTAATTATATTTTAAGTTTTATTTATAATAAAGACGAATATTCGAGAATGCGCGCAGCGCCTGGACGTTGGCCACTAAACAATAGGCCTATTGCAAGGACATAGCATTTTCAGTCTCCGAACGAACGCGGTCGCGGCAACAACCTATAGTGCGCACATTCCCGAGTCTTTCTGCCAAGTAACTATCCCGTGTTTTATTTTCTATCGCCTACAGTGATAATACCCTGCTAAAAAATTAAAGACCCATCTCGCTGTTGAGTCATGTCTATAAGTTGTTTTCAAGAGTCATAACGAATCGTCTCGCTCGTAGGTTCAACGACTTTCAGCCTCCCGAACAAGCCGGATTCCGAAAAGGCTTCAGCACCATAGACCACATCCATACGCTGCGGCAGGTTATACAGAAGATTGAGGAGTATAACTGGCCACTTTCCTTAGCGTTTGTGGACTATGAGAACGCCTTTGATTCGGTGGAAACTTGAGTGGTATTGAGGTATCTGCAGAGATGCCGGATTGATTATCAGTATTTCCAAGTGCTGAAGTGTTTGTACGAAAGCGCAACCATGTCAGTTCGTATACAGGATCAGACTACGAGGCCGATCCGACTGCAGCGGGGAGTGCGACAGGGGGATGTTATCTCCCCGAAGCTATTTACCGCGGCATTGGAAGACGTCTTTAAGCTTCTGGATTGGAACGGACTTGGCATCAACATAAACTGCGAGTACATCACTCACCTTCGGTTTGCCGATGGCATAGTCATCATGGCGGAAACTCTGGAAGACCTCAATACAATGCTCAATGACTTCAGCAGAGTTTCTCAACAGGTGGGCCTAAAAATGAATATGAGTAAGACGAAAGTTATGTCTAACGCTCATGTTCGTTCCGCTCCACCCAGTGATCGTTGATAGCTCTGCACTCGAGATTGTAGACGAGTACGTATACCTGGGACAAACAGTACAGCTGGGTAGTTTTAATTTCGAGAAGGAGGTCAACCGCCGAATCCTACTCGGCTGGGCTGCGTTCGGGAAGCTTCGAGATGTCTTCTCGTCCAAAATCCCTCAGTGTCTGAAGACCAAACTCTTCGAACAGTGCGTGTTACCAGTGATGACTTACGGATCCGAGACATGGTCACTGACTATGGGCCTAATAAAAAGGGTCAAGATCACTCAGCGGGTGATGGAGAGGGCTATGCTGGGAGTGTCCCTACGTGATCAAATCAGAAATGAAGATGTCCGTAGGAGAACCAGAGTCACCGATATAGCCCGAAGAGTTGCGATGAACCGATGGACGTTGTGGTCCCAAACGATGAATAACCTTTATGCCGATTTTCAAGTATCCAACTTCAAAAACTTAGAACCCTCATGTAAGCTTCCAACCACCATTTCATCCCCTTCGGGGTAAAATTGCTCATACAGGTTACTATTATTTAAATCGAATAATCCAAATCCCGATTTTCAAGTCTCCAACTTCAAAAACACAGGACTTTCATACAAAGTTACAACCCCCATTTACCCCTTCTGTAGGGTAGATTTTCCTAAAATTGTTTATACAGTTTACTATAACTTAAAACTAATAACCTAAATCCCGATTTTCAAGTTGTAACTATACGTACATCTTAGTAAATAAAATAAAACAATAAAATATATTTATATTTGATAGCATAAATTATAAAATAATAGTAAAAACATATTAAATTAATAATAAAATAATAATAGTATAGTGAATGAACTACAAGTTTAATTCGCTATAATCCGCTACAGTAGACAAATCTGTGTGGTACAGTGCGTGTCTTTCACCTGCAGCATGCGACACCCACCACTCAGCAATTCGCACAGGCACAACACCACACCACACAAATCCTCCAAATCACTCTCAACGTACGTTTCACTCCGACACCGGAGCATCTTCAGGAGATGTTGACTCGACAATGCACGATTGGAATCGTGACTCGACAATGCACGATTGGAATCGTGCATTGTCGAGTCAACATCTCCTGAACATGCTCCGGTGTCGGAGTGAAACGTACGCTGAGAGTGATTTGGAGGATTTGTGTGGTGTGGTGTTGTGCCTGTGCGAATTGCTGGGTGGTGGGTGTCGCATGCTGCAGGTGAAAGACACGCACTGTACCACGCAGATTTGTCTACTGTAGCGGATTATAGCGAATTAAACTTGTAGTTCATTCACTATCATGGACTTCCGCAAAGTAACGCCCGCTTCTATTCAATAATAATAGTATAATTGATCTAGATGAGGAACGATCTTGAATGTAGCCAAAGCGATTTCCGTCATTCGGACCGGTTGCCAGGGGAGGAAGCGAGTAGACGACGAAAGAAATAATGCGTAGTTGTGAGCGCGGTGTTATGGGGCGCCAAAGCGCACACTATGTCTGCGTCTTCTCCTCCTCATGGTGGCGAGAGTGGGAGCGATTCATAGAATTAATATTTTATTGTGTGCAATTAATGAAGCATTTCGAACGCATTACATCGTTGGATGCTGTCTAATGCTAGGGAGCCTTGGTTCTATGTGCCTCGTGAACCTGGCTTGGAGAGTATCCGACGATACTTGATCTACCTATGGTGGATCTATATACATACTTAAACTTGTTGACTTTTGGTATTCTATGAGACTTATTAGTCCATGCATTAATATGCCTCTTGGGATACCAAGGGAGGGAAGAAGCCTACCGTTGGTGGCGGGGCGGAGCCAGCCAACCATCATTTATTTTTTAGAAAAGTAAATGATGCCATCTCAAAGCATCTTCCTCATCTTGTAAAAGGAAGATGTTACCACTAGGATTAGTTCGTTTCACGCTGACCTTATGGAACAACATTTATGTTGTTAGATAAGATAGAAATCTTAACCCTGGGTTATAGTAACTGGGTTAACTTATAGTATTAATAGAAGGTCTTACACTCATAGTCAAAGCATAAATGTCTCGAAGTATGATATGATCCTTTAATGATCCTATACATAATGACTGGCTCACTTAGTGTATGTGCTAAAGAAGTAAGGTTCTTAGAACGAGCAAAGCGCAGTATACTTGAACTGAAAGCATGGCAGTATTGAATCAATGCAACACGCGTGTGAAACGCGTGTCATTGTTTAGAGGTGAATCAATACTCGAACACGCATTTATGCATTGTTATTAATCAATGCTTGAACGCGTTTTATAGATTTTCTATAACTGGAACACGTTTCTAAAGCCATATGTAAACTAGATTTCATCTAAATTGGTATACAATCAAGTCATTGGGTTGATTGGACTCGAAGCTTCCGAAACTCTAAAAGATCGTGGTTTATTATGGGCGCAACAACCTATGAGAGTCTCACTGCTAGATGTTTCATGTGCCATTCTAAAGAATATTGAATTTTATTGGTAGAGTAAGGTGTAGATTCCTAGGGTCCCCGTCAGGTTAGTTACAAAGTCTCTAACTTCAAAAACTTGGGAGCTCTTATGTAAGCTTCCAACCCCCAATTCATCCCTATTGAGGTAGATTTTCGTAAAAATGCTTATACAGATTTTTATTATTTATAACTAATAACTTAATTGCCGATCTTCATGTATCTAACTTCAAAAACCAAGGACTTTCATATAAACTTCCAGCTCCCATTTCGACCCCTTAGGGGTGAATTTTCTCAAAACCGTTTCTTAGCTGATGTCTACACCATAGAAGGAACCTACCTTTCAAATTTAAAGTTTATATGCTTTAGAGGTCCTGAGATATCGTGATGAATCAGTGACCTTTTGCTTTTATATATATAAGATTAGTTGAAGAGATAATAGAGATCTTTGATAGTAGATTTGTGGATGTTTTATTTCTTTATTTTCTTTATTGGTTATATGGTACACAAAACAGGAAATAACTACAACATTTCAGGTAAGTATTAAGTTACAGAATCGGTTCTAAGTTAAAACCCAAAACATGTGCACACATCATGACTTATACACAGAATATATAAACTAAATATAAAAGACTAGTGAATGAATGAATAAGTATAGAAATAAATAGTGTATAAAGTTAGAAATACAAATCAGAGAAATTAAGTAAAGAATTTATACAATTGATTAGCAAACTATGAACAACAATGATTGACAATTTAAAAACAATAAAATATATTACAAAATTACAAATACTATTTCATACAATTAAAAATGTGTTTTTAAATGCGCTTATTCTATTATTGAAAATGTCATTTGCGGTCATTTTTGGCAAGATCGTTGTATAGGCGACACATGTGAATAATGGGATTGTAAAAAGAAGTATTGTTCATGTAGACATTAAGGGCAAAGGGTCTCGGTTATCTTATTCTGTAATTAATATTTATATTTAACGATGAGAGTAAGGGAGGAGAGTCTATTTCAGAATGGATGATCTTGTGTAAGTACAGATAGAAGTATTTACGACGAAATTCTAGAGTTTGCATTCCAAAATGTTCCAGTCGATCGTAGTAAGTTGTATTTCTGTGGCCATAGTTGAAACGAAACGACAAAATTCGCAGAAATTTTCTTTGAACGGATTCCAACCGATTGCTATGAACAGCATAGTACGGTGACCATATTATTGAATTGTATTCCATAATACTTCGTACTATGCTTTGATACAAATTTATGTAACTTTTTGGATGTTTAAAATCTCTAGTGGACCTTATGATAAAACCTATTAATTTATTGCATTTTGAAATAATATATTCATAATGATCCCTGAAGGTCAATCTGTCGTCAAATACGACATCAAGATCTTTGGCCGATATCTTTCTCGCAAGAGTTTGCTCTTTTAAAGTGTAGTTAAATAAGATTTTCTTTGACTTTCTTTAAGTAAAAGTGACCACAAAACATTTATCTACATTAAGGCACATACGGTTCTCATCGCACCAGTCAGCGATGGTATTTAAGTCTTTTTGAAGACATTGGGCGTCGTTTTCGCTGTCAACTGACTTAAATATTTTTAGGTCATCAGCGTAAAACAAACTCTCGCAGCTTAATCTATTCGCTAGGTCGTTGACGAATAAAATAAAGAACAGTGGTCCTAGAAGAGACCCTTGTGGAACACCCGAGGTAATGTGGGTTGGTTGAGATGCATGACTCTTAATTGCAACTAATTGCGATCTCATCCGCAAATAAGATTCTACCCATCGTAAAAGGCTACCACAAATCCCGTACGCGCCCAGTTTGTGACAAAGAATTTTGTGGTTGACCTTGTCAAAGGCTTTGGAAAAGTCTGTGTAAATAGTATCTATCTGACCTTGCTTGGCAAATGATTTACAAATGAAGTTTTTGTACTCCAGTAAGTTAGTTGGTGTAGAGCTTGTTGTAGTTTATATAGTACACGGACTTTTAAATAATTTTATAAATGAGGACTTTTAAAACGACTGATGAAATAGTTAAATGACCGAGACTCTCCGACCGAGCAAGCCTCCAATCAATATAATTAACGAACTTCGGTGATTTGAGTTTATAAATTGCGACGTAGCCGTTCGGTCCCTTAAACCTGCCGCTCTAAATTATGTGCGCAGAAAGTTAATCTTTGTGATAAAAATACCCTTTCTTTGTTTAATTGGCTTACTGGAAAATTATTTGACATCTAAGAATAAAATCTAGTATTTTTCTAAGCGTGTATTTAATCGGTCCATTCATTTTCAATTTCTATCAATCAAATGATATCGTTTACCAATCACAATTTGTTATTGACACTATCACTGAAAATATTTTTCGAAGTGTTGAACCCTGTTGTCTTAACGTGGGAGGTGCCGGGTTCGATTCCCGGCAGGGTCGATTTGGGAATTTATAATTTCTGAATTTTCTAAGGTCTGGTCGGTCCATTAGGAGGCTTCGACCGTGGATAATTAACATAAGTATATTAAATACAAGCTTAAATCCACACATTGTCCAATGGATACCGGTCGTAAAATACAATTCAACATAAATTAATCACATGCCATCAGGCGAAGCAAATTTGTTCGCTGCAATTTGGACTACACATCGCAACACGGTCACCTGTGAATCCGTGATTCCATTATGGTTTTAATAAAATATAAGTTACCTTTTACGTAATTATTTACGATTGATTTACACAAGAAGGTCCGTAGAAAGTGGCAATGAGCCCTAGCATGTCTACCACATATTGCATGTTTTTAGTTTTTACTAAGGATTTTACGTATGAGACCAAAAGAAAGAATGGTCCATTCCAAACAGGCGCAGTGTTGAGCGCTGGTGTCTTAACGTGCGGAGGTCCCGGGTTCGATCCCCGGTAGGTTCAAATTGGGAATTTATAAATTCTGAATTTTCCCTGCTCTAGCCTGGTGGGAGGCTTCGGCCGTGGCTAATTACCACCCTACCGGAATAAACGTGCCGCCAAGCGATAGCCCGCTACGATCTTAGATTGCATCATCACTGACCATCAGGTGAGATCGCAGTTAAGGGCTAACTTGTGGTGGATAAAAAAAAATCAGCAAGTTCCATGATTTTTTCAGGATTTCTTTCTCAACATGTTTGCATTAGTACCGAATTAATAAACCTCTTTTCTTTCTACAAGCCTTTAATCTGTAGCTCTCAGTGTA
Source organism: Erebia palarica (assembly GCA_964035005.1). NCBI lineage: Eukaryota > Metazoa > Arthropoda > Insecta > Lepidoptera > Nymphalidae > Erebia > Erebia palarica. Next base: position 26,852,607 of record OZ035985.1, on the reverse strand, counting down.
GGAGGTGAAGTTCTACCACATTAATACCTAAAACCTTATAATTTAAAGCTTTGGCTGCAGCAAAGTTCCACAGGGGCGTGAAATAGTTACCAGAGTTATAAAATACCAGCGTAGTCGTGACGTAAGGTGCCTACGGAGATTTTACAATTAAACATGAAATATAGAAATATAATTTTGAATGTAAAATTACGATTTTCGAGATTACCCACGCTTTCTTGCAAAACCTGCTTCATTATATTACACACGTACATAATTTATATATCGGCTCCACCTCCCCTGGCGCAGTGGTGAGCGCTTTTGTCTTAACATGGGAAGTCCTGTGTTTAGTGTCTGGTCTAGTCTGGTGGGAGTTTTCGGCCGTGGCTAGTTACCATCCTACCGGCAAAGACGTATCGCCAAGCTATTTAGCGTTCCGACACTATATCGTGTAGAAACCGCGTATGGGTTTAATAAATCTAACTAACCTTAATAGGTTAGCCCGAATCACTTACTATCAGGTGAGATTGTAGTCAAGGGTTAACTTGCAGTGGAAACTTTAAACATTTATAAGTATCGATATAGACGTAGACAAATGTATACCAATGTTTTTGTCTACTTTTTATCAATTTAGGTTTTTAATTACGGAATTTCCATAAATATTAAATGATTTCTATGCAGTGAACAATAAATTATAATTCATCATAATTATTATCTCTTAGCGGCGCGGTGTGAAAGGTACCTGTCAAAATTACGGGTAGCCACAGAAAATAATTATAAGTTGCGGAACTGTTCACTATGCGAAAGGACCTGGAAATCCACCTGATCAAGAATACCCCTGCCATTATGTGGTTAACGGAAAGGCGTCACGACGTGACGCTCAGCAATAAGGAATACGACGCAGAGAAAGACAAAATACATGGTGTGTAGTTCTACGTACTAGGTAAATAGGTACAGTACCTATTCTGTGGCTTGGGTACCAAAGGTCTCATAAAATTAGTGATATCTCTCACAAGAACTCCACTGTCCTAACTTGGTCTGACCAACAACGGCTTAGAGAGCTTTTGGTCTCTTAGTTTTAAATGACATCAAGATGTTCCCGGTTCTTAACCAAGGGCATATTTACTATAAAACCATATCATAACTTGCTCACACGTGTACTATCTACCACTGACTGACTTTCGAGTTATTTTTATTTAGATACTTTTATTATACGGAATTAATGACCGCACCTCATGGCAAATTGTGCGTGTGCGGAAATTTGTACATCGCAGTGCCTACAGGCATACCGCACAAACAAATGGGGTGCTTAAAATTCAATTTCAAGGTTTCACGGCCCGGTTCATCTACTCGACTCGTTAAGAGCTGGACTCGTGTACGTATTCGGAAATAAAAATGATTTTCCCGCCGCATCTATGTTTATTGTTGTCCATATTAATTTACCAGTGTGATGACTTCATTCAAATTAAAACAAAAATTTTATTAAAAATTATCAATTTTTCGAGCTCATACTATTTTATAGTTATCTAAGTAACTATAAATTAATGTGTTCATTAAAGAGTTTAAAAGAAAACGTTAAGTATTTTTATTAATTGTTCTAAATATATTGTCTGTTAGTTTATCCAGGTTTCTCTTTGAAACAACTATTCCGATTTTTTTTCAGGTAGGTAGAAAACTAGGCAAATGCAAGCAGACAAAGTCGCTGGCAAACGCTAGAATATTCAAAGGGTAAAATCGATCAAATTTCTTTGCCGTTTGCCACAGAGAGACAGGTATACTGCTTACGGAGAAAAAGGATGACCACCCGGGTGTAGTGCTGAGCGTTTTGAACGTTCTTTTATGAGCAATGTCCGAGATTACTATTTTCGGTAAGTATTTTTGGAGATTAAATATTCCGAAATTCTCTCGTGTTTGGTCTAATAGAAGGCTTCAGCCGTGGCTTGTTACCATCCGTATCAGCAAAGCCAAAGTTAGCCAGCCATAGGTTTTATCAAAACAGTGACAGACATTCCATTTTACCCCGATTGCATCTTTAATAATATCCTCTCGAACCAAACGTCGGCCATGGTGGCCAATATCCACAGAATTAACCATCATGCTGGAGATATTATAGTGCCCAAATAAACGCCCTCTTTTCCCCTACTCTTATAGCCCGATGGGATAGAAAATCTGACGCGACCGGACAGAGATCAGGTGCAGGACCGACGGCTTTATGTGCTCTACGTGACATGGGGTGGGAACCCTGCCAACTTCCTAACTGAGGGCTAGTACTGAGAATTTCTTGTCAGAAAAACCTAAAAGCTTCTATAGTATGGCCCGATCTGGGAATCGACCCCGGGACCGTTAACCGCAGTCAAACATGCTAACCACTAGACGAACGAGGCAGGTTATTATTATCACTCATCTTTGACTGCATCATCACTTACCGCCAGGTGAGATCGCAGTCAAGGGCTAACGATATCTGAATTAAAAGATATATATATATATATATATAATATATAAACATTAGTGGCCATTTATTCAATTCATAAAAAATCTTTCTAACTCTACGTGCACTTAGTATAGACCCTAGTTGATAGTTTAGTAATTTTACTAGAAATCAAACAAATCTAATATATATATAAAATCGATAAGGGATCAACGCAAAGCCTAAACCGCTGGGGTTATTAACTTGAAATTTTGACAGTAGATTCCTTTTGTGACATAGGCGCACACTAAGGAAGGATTTTTCAAAATTCCACCCCTAAGGGGGTGAAATAGGGGGTGAAAGTTTGTATGAAAGTCCGTCATTTCTCAAGTTATATCCATGAAACTTGGTATACGAAAATGAAGAAATACGTGTTTCACAGTTTTTTAAAATTCTAACCCCGAAGGGTTGAAATAGGCGACGAGAGTTTGCATGAAAGTCCTTCATTTCTCAAGATATTCTCAAGTTATATAAACGAAACGTGGTATTTCCGCTTTCGATAAAAATTAAAGAATTACGTGTGTCGCAGTTTTTCAAAATTCAACCCCTAAAGTTTTAAAATAGGGGTTAAACTTTTTTATGACAGCTATAACCATGAAACTTGGTATATGAGCTGCGAGTTAAAAATCAAGAAATACGTATTTCACAGTTTTTGAAAATTCGACCCTCAAAGGGGTGAAATAAGGGACAAAAGTTGGTATGAAATGCCTTCATTTCTCTAGATATTTTACAAGTTATATCAACGAAACTTGATATTTTGGCTTACGGTAAAAAATAAAGAAGTACGTGTGTCACAGTTTTTCAAAATTTTACCCCCAAACGGCTAAAATAGGGGTTCAAATTTTGTATGACTGGCCTTCATTTCTCAAGATATTGCTCAAGGTACATCTACGAAGCTTAGTGTTTCGGCTTTTGGTAAAAAATTAAGAAGTACGTATGTCACAGTTTTTCAAAATTCAAAAAAGTTTGTAGGAAAGTCCTTCATTTCTCAAGTTGTAGCCATGAAACTTGGTAAATAAACTGCGGGTTAAAATTGAAGAAATACGTGTTTCACTATTTTTGAAAATTCGATCCTTAAAGGGGTGAAATAGGGGATGAAAGTTGGTATTTAAGGCCTTCATTTCACAGAATATTTTTCAAGTTATATCAACAAAGCTTAGTTTTTCGGCTTACGGTAAAAAATAAAGAAGTACATGTGTCACAGTTTTTCAAAATTCAACCCTCAAAAGGGTAAAATAGGGGTTGAAAGTTGGTTTGAAAGTCCTACATTTCTCAAGTTATAGCCATGAAACTTGGTATATAAACAGCGGGTTAAAAATGAAGAAATACGTGTTTCACAGGTTTTGAAAATTCGATCCCTAAAGGGGTGAAATAGGGGATGAAAGTTGGTAAGTAGGGCCTTCATTGCTCAAGATATTGCTCAAGATAAATCAAAAAAGCTTCGTTTTTCGGCTTATGGTGAAAAATAAAGAAATACGTGTGTCATAGTTTTTCAAAATTCAACCCCTAAAGTGGTAAAATAGGGGTTGACATTTTTTGTGATAGCTACAGCCATGAAACTTGGTATATGAGTTGCGAGTTAAAAATCAAGAAATATGTATTTAACCGTTTTTGAAAATTCGACCCCCAAAGGGGTGAAATAGGGGATGAAAGTTGGAATGAAATGCCTTCATTTCTCAAGAAATTTTACAAGTTATATCAACGAAACTTGGTATTTTGGCTTACGGTAAAAAATAAAGAAGTACGTGTGTCACAGTTCTTCAAAATTTTACCCCCAAAAGGGTAAAATAGGGGTTGAAAGTTTTTTATGAAAGTCCTTCATCTCTCAAGTTATAGCCCTGAAACTTGGTATATAAACTGCGAGTTAAAAATCAAGAAATACGTATTTCACAGTTTTTGAAAATTCGACCCCCAAAGGGGTGGAATAGGGGATGAAAGTTGGTATGAAATGCATTCATTTCTCAAGATATTTTACAAGTTACATCAACGAAACTTGGTATTTTGGTTAACGGTAAAAAATAAAGAAGTACGTGTCTCACAGTTCTTCAAAATTCAACTCCCAAAAGGGTAAAATAGGGGTTGAAAGTTTGTAAGAAAGTCTGTCATTAATCTTTAAGTTAGAGCCATTAAACTAGGTATTTTTGGGTAACTTGGTTGGGTTTTTTGGAATTTTTGTTTGAAATGGAGAAATACCAATTCACATTTTTTTGTAAATTTTATTCCCAAGGACGTGTAATAGATAGTTAGTCCTCCAATCACGCCGCAACAGATTAACGTAATTTTTTGCATGGGTATAGTTGAGGATCTGGATATTGGCGTAGGCTACTTTTCATCCCGGAAAATAATGAAAAAAAAACTCCTGAACGGCTGAACGGATTGATTTGATGAAATTTGACACAGAGATAGATCGTAGTCTGAAATAACACGTAGGCTTCCTTTTATCCCGAAAAATTTAAGAAGTCCCGCGGCAACCAAAAAACCCTCAAATGGATGTTTGTTACTCAATCACGCCATTGCGGCTAAATGGACCTAGATGAACTTTGCACAGAGATAGATTATAGTCTGCAATAGCCAATAACACATAGACTACTTTTTATCCCGTATAATTAAAAACAATTCAATCCAGGCGGACGAAGTCGCGGGCATCAGCTAGTTAAATAATAAACTGTAACACTTTCCGGCAGATTTATAATATTAGCCGATAGAATTAAGTTGGCGAACCATTAAACGGTGTAAAGTTATTAACCTTTCATGCCGAACAAGCTCACATCAAACTTTTACGTGTTTTATATAATTTTCGATTTGAGATTCAAAATTTTTAATTCGGTTCTCCGAATTGCTGTGTATTTTTTAATATGGTACATATCCAAACACATTTTTAAATGTTATCCGACCATCATCATGTTTTGTAATCAACATCATCGTCTGTTGCGAGCAAAATGCACAAAAATTTTAAGTGAATAAATGGGTAAGTTGATAAGTATCATGTAGATACCTCGAAAATACCGTGCAGTATAATAACTCTTATCTTGAAAGTACGTAGCGTGTTAATAATTTAATTTCCTGGTTAGGCATGAAGAAGATACATACCTACCCGTAGAATTTTCGGAGTGATGAAAATATTAATATAAGAATATTCTTGGAACTCAAGAATATAAAATTCCATAGAGATGCGATGGTCGATGCGTCTTACTGATATATTTCTTTCCCCTGCTCTTGTTCGGATTAAATTGACAATTGGCCAAATCATCAGGATTTTAGTCGATTTTGGTGCTTGTCTAGAAGATACTTAAGAATATTTTGATCTAGCTGATAGAAACAAAATGCAAACCACTTTCAAATATTTATTCGACACCATTTTTTACGTACTCCAAATATACACCAAATTGTAACAAAATGCTGAGTATTAACATATTTACTTATCCACTAAATCTCAATAGTTTTCCAAAACAACTTAAACTGTCTTTTCTTTTGCATATAATTATAAAATACCTTCATGCGAAAAGTAAAATTTCTATACACCATGGCATGCAGTGTTGTAAAAAGTGTGCCATCACAATTAAAAACTAATACATATTTGACTGCAGTCAGACAGTTCAACAGTTTTAAGTAAGTAATAATAAATAAATGCAAAATATTTGTTTTTAACAGTTAAATATAGTAATAAATTTATATTGATCAATAATAACAATTCTAGAAATGTACTTATTATAAATAAAATAATTACACCTATAATTTTATAGAACAACTGTATAACTGCACATTTATAACTTTGAAGCAAGATAATACAATTCCTTAAAGAATTTTTTCTTTGATAAATATCTTATTTATGCTTAGTTGTTACTCCATAACTTAGGAGATAGCTGATGAATTTGGAGATTGAACGCTCATTATTGCTCCTGGCTTCATAGTGGGTAATTCAAGGAAAATGGTAAATACAAAAAAAAGTATGATTATTATTTGAAAGGTAAAATTGTTAGAAATATTTTTCATTAAAATTAATTTAAAATGGAGCAACAACTAATAACATAAATATATTGTTATATCAAAGATAAAAATAAGCACGACAGATTTTTTCTTAAATACTGACTTTCATAAATTCTGTAAAAATTTAATACATATTTCTGTGCACTAGAGCTCATAACATCAAAAAAAGCGTAGTCAATTCCATATTTATATAATAAAATGTTTGACAACGATTTAGTATTGTTTAAGTTTTTTATATAGGTTAGAAGGCTATAAACCATAAAACATTTGTGCCTACATCATTATAGATATCATTCGTATGAAGGATGCAATAATTTAGGTTAACTAAAACGCTGACTGATTAGTCGATAAATACATCCAAACGTTTCTCAATATTTTCAAAAAAATTTGCGTTGTGGAACAGTTTATATTTCAGAGAATTACAAGTTTTTTTTATTCTACAAGCGCCTGGTGTTAAGTGATGATGCAGTCTAAGATGGTGGTGGGCTAGCCTGTTTCAAATTATGTTAAAGCCATGCCCGGTATCGATTTCTGCATGGCATTATTTACATATTAATGGCCTTTATTTACTAAAAATTAAAACAGACTCTAAACTGCCCATCTTACATACACACTAACTCATTTGTTTTTTAATTATAACTTTAGTATAGTGACTGGTTAAAGATATTTAAAACAAAGTAGTACTTAAATAAATCCCATTTTGTCACAATGTGGATAATGACGCATATATACTTACTAAATCACTCATCATTACTTAAATCATCAATTCCTGGGAAGATAAAATTCTGGACGAGTACTTTGATTGGTTCTTTAAATTCATTTTAGGTACATTTTCTTGCACTTAATTAGTTTCCGAACTTTGCATTTCCTGTGAAACGAAACTTGATACTTAAAAGTTTTATTTAGAAGAAATAATAGAGTCAGTTAAACAGGGAGAGGTAGAGTATTTAGTTAAAAGTTGAATGTCATTTAAAAGACACTTTTAACATTACATTTCTTATAGAAATGCACATCAACTGAGTATAATTGTGGTACCCTGTTTGCCTCATGCAAACAAAAAACAGTCCGAAAATTTTTGTAAGAAAACAATATAACAACTATAATATTCTGTACTCGTCCATGTCATATTGGTTATTATTATAATAGTGTTCAATATTTACTTATCAAAAACTACTTAAAATTAATACATCTCAATTAAAATAACTTTACAAAAAATTACAATATTATGCAATATAAATAATTATTTATCCTACAATTTCTGAAAAACGTCTTCTCTTTTGATAAAGTGATACACTAGATTTTGTATTTTCGCACTATAATATTATTATTATATTCACATTTATTAAGTGTACGAATAGGCTCACAATAATCTACAGTAATTAGTTTCAACTTGTTTTCAAATTCAGAAATATGAAACAGACATAAACTAAAGTCTTCGCGTATCATCTTAATATTATATTGTGCTTCGATTTTTTTAAGCTTATAAGTGTTTCGTATTTCTGTTTCATCAATAACAATAGGTACGATACCAAAAGACGGGATAGAGATTTGAAGTGTTTACATAGTTACGCACTTTGTATTTACAGTGTATTTGCACGCAAGATTCCATATTGGGCATAATTATCTTACCCCACTAATGTACACTATTTACAAGATCATTACACATTTGGCATGGAATATACTACTAATGAATATTTACAAGAGAAATCTATCAATCACAACTTTGTCCGAGTATTCACTACAATTTCAGCAGTGTCCAATTTCTGTAACTCTCATACAGAAATCTCTTGTATCTGTACCCTTTTCTTCATAATCCCTGGTGGCGCTGGAGTAGTTGCCGCTGGGGGCACTCTTAAAATACCTGAGCTACCAGCGACGCCCGATTCAGAATCACCATTTGTTTCAGAATTATCAGAAGAATTATCAGCTACGGGTCCGAATTTAACCTGAGTAGAACTATCTACAACACGCGGTTCAAAAGTGCTAGTCCTTCCCATAGCTATAGCTTCTGTACTTCGCCCTTCCACTCTTTGTATATCTGGCTTCTGAGTATCAATACAAACAACACTTCCTGCTTCTATTGCGCTACCGACGCTGACATCAGGCAGTGAACTACGAGCTGCACGATGTTTCTCGTCATAACAACTGTACTCTCCAAAAGTAGGTTCTCCGCAGTCCGATAACGTCCGTAAATCAAATTTGGAACCAGAACTTCGTGGCACATGTGCGGATTTACACTCAAAACCGAAACCTTTACCATCAAACGCACGAACTTCGTAATCTAATTTTCCATCGTAATTATCGGAAGATGATGAGCTCCCGGCCTCAGCTAGATCGTCCTTGCAACGCCGAGGTCGGGAGCCTCTTTGGTGATAAATGCCTGCAAAAATAAGAACGTTAAGTAGAAGGAGAAAGCAACCCACAGCTATCGTAACTGTAAGAGCTGCAGTGTATGATTGATAGTGAGACGAAGCAAGCCTTCGGAGTAGGGCATCATCGGGCTGCATTGGTGTAGCTGTAGCATTGGGAGGACATTCTGTAGATGCTGGTGGGGCTGGCGACGGCTTCGGAGGAGCAGCACGCGGGGATTGTGTACTTCTCCCATCGCCGCGTGCGTTACCGATATCAATGTTTACTACGTGAGGCACGTGAGCACGTGATAACGACTGAGTTCTCACTGCACCTGATAAAATAAAAAGTTAAATAAGTGTTGATTTTCAAATATGTTTAGATAATAATAGTTATTATGCCTTGAACTGAATTTGATTAGATTTTCATAGACAATAGTAAAAAGTTCGTATAGTACCTTCGTAATAATTAGCATTGTCATCTTGGAAGTGGTGATGCCGCATGGCTGCGTCAGGCAAGTCAGATCCAGGGCGATGCAGTTGTGGTATAAGGGATAGCCACAGCGACATTTTGTGGCCGCGGTAGTGACTTCTCATCTCGGATTTGCTGCCTGTGACCCAAATTACAGGGATAAATTGAAATGAACGAGCCTCATTCGAGAGTTCAAAATAGGAAACAACCCAAAACTTTCTGATTTAAATTCACACACTCAGCCTACCATACAAATTATATTATTTCCGCACTGAGGTATATCTAAAGCTATGAGCGAATTGTGTAGCTTAATTTAGATTACTAATTTTTAATTAGTTTTGATTCTCTAGTTTTGAAATCTAGTATTTTTTTCAAAATACTTAACCTATTATTTTAGACATAATCTATTAAATAAAATGCTAATGTAATTAAGTGGACCTCATTTTTAAACAACAAAAATTGTCAGAGACGTACTAATTTCCATATAAAGTTGGTTGATAGTGTCGTATGTGTCCCAGTAGGGCGTCTGGTCGGTGCCGAGAGGGGGCGACTCTCCCATCACTGGGCTGGGCGGCGGCGTTGCAGACGGATCGTTCGGATTTCTGCGATAAAATTTCACTTTAAGTCACCATGTAACTCTTATATTACGTATTTTTTGAGTCTCAAGGGAAGAGCTCCCTTTAAAAGTATACGTTGCGAACACGAGGTTCTAGTGGAAATCAATATATTTCTGTTTCTTAGTATCACACGAAATTAATCTGAAGGAATTTAGAGCAAGGTCAGCTACTCGCAAATTCCACGTGGCAATTAATTGTTCTAGAAAATTTAATTTAAAATTTTACTAATATGGTATTAAATTAAATCAACGTACTCGTAGCTACATAAAATTTAAGAAACGGTCCGTGGTTTAATTCTCTTTAAACAATTATAGAAATATAATGTCGTAGAAAATACTATTCAAATTACAGACACTAAATCGTGTTGCGAAAAAATGGGAAGAGCTATATCTTGCGATGTTAATTAAAATGTCTCTCTAGAACAGTAATTCATTTGAAAACTCTTAATGATATACAATAATTATGTAAGGATAAAGAAAGTGTCTGTAATTTAAATAGTTTTGAATAATAAATTTATTGCCGAATTTTTATATAATAAACTAGCAACTATTTAAGTACAGTACAAAGTTGATTTGCACTTCGTTCGTAATTGGTTGTAGTTTGTAAACTTTATTTTCATCTAAGATTTTTTATTTATCTAAAAGTATATAACAAGATGATGTTTGATGATGATGATGATGATTTAGGTTTTAAGAATCCCGAAGAACTCTTTGTTTTTTGAGATGAAGAGTAAGTAACTACATGTCCTTCCCCGGGATACAACCTATCTTTGTAACAAATTTAGTCAGAATCTATTGAAAAGACGCGACGTGAGAACGTAGCAGACAGACAGATACACTTTCGAATTTATAATGTAAGTTAGTTTTTTTAAATTGAAAAAAATACAATAGAACTTAATGCTAGCTAGTCTAACCTAATTACTATATAATATATAAATCATGCCCGCATGGAATGGTGGCAAGAAGGCTGGCTGCGATTCCGCGTTGGACAGCCAGGTTGATCCTTTGCGCAAAGGATGAGCCAGCCCTAATGTTAGTAGGTATGGATAATTTTATAATAAAAGAAGTGTGTGTTGCTTATGCACGTGCGCAAGAAGTTATACTTTTTGATAGCAAATAATAAATATCTTGAATATAGTTATCAGCTCTCACCTAACATACACTAAATGTATTCATTTTATTTGTTGTAAGACTAATAAATTGACCAACTAACTTCAGGGTGTCGAATTTGGGTGTCGGTGTGCTCGCGCATCGTAAAAATTCACTCTTATTTATAATTTTTCCCTAACGTGCCAAAAGAAGTATTTAATATCAAAATCTTACCCATATTTAACAAAGTTTGCGAGGTAGTGCATACATAATTTTGCAACTCGTTGCTCCTGCTGAGTAAAGTTCTGCAGATGATGGGACAGGGCTAAAGGAACACCGAGATAGTACGGTAGATCCTCACCATGGACGGAGCCCGGCCGCTATCAACAAACAAATTAATTCAGTCCTCAATTTTAACATATATAACTAGCTGATGCCCGCGACTTCGTCCGCGTGGAATAAGTTTTTTTTTTATATTTCCAAAGGAACTCCTCAATTTGGAGAGACAAAACGTATCCTATGTCACTCTCCAGGTTCTCAAATATACCCATGCAATCATGAAGATCCGTTGCTCCCTTGCAGCGTGATTAAAGGACAAACCAACAAACCAATAAACCTACAAACAAACACACTTTCGCATTTATGATATTAGTATGATTACTGGAGCAAACAAAATTGGATCTTTGAAAGTGATCTTAATTGTAATTTACTTACTAATTGCTTTTAGTTTAGTTACGTAAAACATATTATCTCTTCTGTGTTTAAAATGTTCTCATTTTAAACACAGAAGAGATAATATGTGCTAGATTATATATTTCAGAGAAAAAATAATTAATCAGAACGTTTGATATAAAAATATGTAAAATAGTTAAGTAGGATAACACTGTATTTGCTTTACTTATAATAGGTATTATTCACCGTTTGTTATTTTGTGGTTTACTTTGCACGCTAGAACCTTATTCATGCCGGTCCGAGTTGTGTTACTGAAAATTTTGCAATACGCATATTTGCAATTTAAGATTTGAATAAAATTATTATATAAACTACTCAGTAAATACCGAAACAAATGCATGCCAGGTAGGTCCTTTATAGGAATTGTGACTTGTATAGGTGTTTTTTTAAATCCACTACAAGTTAGCCCTTGACTGCGATCTCACCTGATGGTAAGTGATGATGCAGTCTAAGATGGTAGCAGGCTAACCTGTTAGGGGCATGGCAGTTATATTAAACCCATACCCCAATTCGTTATCCACACGGTATCGTACCGGAACGCTAAATCGCTTGGCGGCACGTCTTTACCGGTAGGGTGGTAACTAGCCACGGACGAAACCTCCCACCAGGTCAGACCAGGGAAAATTCAGAAATTATAAATTTCCAAACCCTGCCGGGGACCGAACCCGGGACTTTCGCATGTTAAGGCAACAGCGCTCAACACTGCGCCACGGAGGTCGTCAAAAAAGTTTTAGTAAAGTTAAAAAAAATACAATGAAAGATATTATAATAACTCGAGCCCCATTACAACTTTGAAGCCTCATTAAGCGGCACATTTAATAGCGGACAAAAGCGCACATACAAATATTATACTTAAAAATCCCACTTCCCATGTGTTTCAGCAAAGGCTTTTTATACTCACATTCACGGTAAATAACCGCAGTAAGTTGGAAACATACATGCCTAAACCTATTTCATTCAAAGAGTTGGAGCACCATTTTAAAGTTCCATAGGTACTTAATATGCAAGCACATAACCACTTTACCTAACATTTTTACGGTATTTAACCAGAGACTGCTTTTTTTTAAACCAGATTTTATAGTCTATCCGATTTGACATAATTATGAGGGCCATTTCTTGTGTGACACTAACAATTTTAAACACCGTAAAGGCTATGCCTATGTTGATGAATGATTAGTTTTTTTAATTTTATTTATTTACTAGATGATGTACGCGACTTCGTCGGCGTGGATTAAGATTTTATGATTCCCGCAGGAATCTTAAATCCTGCTCTTAAGGATCTTTAATTTTCCGGGATAAAATGTCCTTCTTGGGATACAAAACTATCCCAATACCAAATTTCATCAAAACCGGTTGAAGAGACATTTTTTTTATTCCGGGGGGAACTATGAAATTTTCCGGTATAAAAAGTAGCCTATGTCCTTTCCCGGGATATAACCTATCCCTGTACCAAATTTCATCAAAATCAGTTGAACAGATGGGACGTGAAAGCGTAGCAGACAGACAGATAGACAGACAGACAGAAACACTTTCGCCTTTATAATATTAGTATGGATTGAAAACAATACTTACAATATAAATTACAATATAAATCATGCCCGCGTGGAATGGTGGCAAAAATGCTGGCTCCATTTCCACGCTGGACAGCCAGGCTGATCCTTTGCGCAAAAAATGAGCCAGCCCTTCTGTCACCATTCCAATTAGAAATTGATTTTATTATGGGGTCGTCGGCTCTACCCCACAAAGTACCCACCACCAAATACCAAAATATGTTATTTTAAAATTTTCTATTCGTAGGTAAGAAGTTCAATTTGATATTTATGGTCTAAGTCCGCAAGTAAAATATAAAGTTCAATATTTCAAAGCAAACAATAGGTAGGCAGACGTGCCCATAAATTTTAATGCTCTAATTTAAAATCACACTTTTTGTTGGTTTATATTTCATATATGATAAGTAGGTAATTCTGGACAGTAACATACGTGCCTAAACGTATTTTATTCAAAAAGGTTAAGCTTCATTTTATTATTGTGATAAAAAGTGCTAGCAACTAGAACGTAAATTGCTTTTACAAGTGATCCGATAACAGTTGTATTTCGAGGCTTTTATTTTTACGCGAAAAAAGAGTAAGTGTTATTTATTTCGGTATATATATTTAAATACGATGCAGCATTGCTCTCGCTAAACCGAAAGCCTTGATTAATTAGAATAGAATATGTTTTATTTACTGATACAACACATAGTAAACATAAAATACTAATAGTACTTAAAATCTAACTTAACCTAATTACTCAACGTCTAGAATTCGTTCTTCTTGGTATAAAAAGAGTTTCGCATAGAATATTACTCGATAACACCTGGTCCGTACCTAACTACTAACATAATATTCAAAATTTTCTTATCTATCAACGGCTGTCTATGGTGGTATTACACACATGATCTTTCTTTTCATTGGTAACTTAAGATCAAGGTTGCCTGTCTATCGAATTTCTATAGAATTTAATTTAAGAGATTCTTAAAGCGACGACAAAGTTCACGACCTCGTTTCTCCTCAACCTTTTATCCATCGAACCAAAAGTTACCGGAAAAGTAATGTTCCACAACAAAAGATACTGTGGGAATTAATCTTATAGTTACATCAGTAAGTAGGTTATTTTTCAAGAAAACACCGCTATATTTTCATTTTTAAAAGAAATTTTCAAGAAAACTAAAATTTCTTCACTAATTAAGTTCCTAGCAGTTTCTTTGCCCGGTTTGCGAGACGTCGTAACCGCCAACAGCGTAGCTAACAAGGTTTTCAAATAAAATAACGTGAGTAGGATGTCATGAATGCATTTTTTTGTAAAATCCATGTATATAGTTACTATGAAATTGTTCTCAATCGTGCTTTCTTAAGATAATAGATTGGTGATAAGTAGTTGTTGGGGTGATGCAGATATACTTTAGACGTCATCACTCAGAATGGCTTTGGGTCGCACCGCCTCCCATGCGATTACTTTACTTGTGACGGTTGATAGCGTTGCGAGAACACTCAACTCAATAACAGTTGTCTGGGTCACTGCTTCCACATCAAATCTGTCTGTCGCGTGGGCTTACATACTCAGGTTCAGTTTGGTGAATGATATAATACCTACTTACGTCTGAGTTGCATCTTTTGAAACGGTCTTTGCCAAGTTTGATTAGCAAAGACCTGAATAGATGAATTTACGTTAAGTAGGTACGGTCGACGCCAAAAGTCCATGCATAGCTTAATTGCTAAAACTGTGTGGAAGCAATCTGTATCACCCATCCACACGAACATAACCTGTCCAAAATATTTGCCTTAACTAAATTACGATCAAACCATTATTATTCAATACTACTTAGATTATTGCCATAAATTGTCAACAATATCACCTAAAAGATGAATATTATTTGTGTAAGTTTGAGGGTGACTATTGTAACTAATAAGCCAACTTGTTTGCTTAAATGGCGTTTTGACGTCGACTGTACCTATGATTCACTAATAAAAGTACTCTAGTGATTTAACTTATTCTATGGCAGTTCACATTCATGGCCTTATTTAAAGAAACGATAACATGAAAACAAAAATAGGTTTTAGTGATTTACCTGCGGATAGTCTTTATCGAGTGAAAGATGGTGGAAATGTGTGAAGTAAGTCGTACCACCCCGTAACGCGTGGAGGTATCCAAGCCTTATCAAAGGGGCTGCCGTTCGCCCGTCACTTAATACCTGCAACAAAATAAAAATAGTATATCAATTCGGTAAATTTTTAATCTCAAATAAAATGAGTTTAAAACTTAAAGGTGTAATGGCGCACTTTGAAGTTTTACTCACGTCAGTCGTTCATTTATAAACTTAAGAAATGTAAACGAAGTCTTGAAAGTCACTATAGGATGCAAATATTAGATAAGTTGCTTACGTAAGCTTGCTTACTTAAAAACATACAATTTTAATTTCCTAAGTATAGGTAAGTGCACACGTATCGTGCTGGGCAATTGCCGCCGGATAGATATCCGTTGGAATCTCGCGACTTCACCCGAGTGGTTTAAGTTTTGTCTCCCCAGGGGAATGCCTTAACTTTTCGCGCGATAAAATGTAGCCTTTGCTCTTTCCCGGGTTGTAAACTACCCCTATACCAAATTTCATCTAAATCGGTTAAAAAGATAGGCCGTTAAAGCGTAGCAGACAGGCAGACTGAAACACTCGCATTTATAACATTACTATGTATATATTTATGTGTACAAAAATGACTTAGTAATCTATCGTATTTGTTACGTAACAATGGTACGATAAATATTCCAAAAATATTCATTAAAAGTAAGACTAGCATAAAATATTATAGAATATCTAACCAAAATATTATTATTTCTCAACACAATAATAAACTCATTATTGTATTCTTTCAAGTGTCGAGCTTTCGATTATGCGCTGAAAAATCGATTAATTACCTATGTTGATTTTCAATATGAAATTAATTGTATTATTGTATCAACGTGGACGGTTATTAATTTGAACAAAAATAATGAATTGGAACTCATTTAACATAATAAATGCAAATTTGAAAGGACGCGGCTTATTCAAATAAACTTTATTAACCCAATCCAAATTATTTCAGCTTTAACTCCGATATAAATTATAATACATACTAGTTTATTATTTTATAGTTTATCACGCCATTAACTATTAAGCCAAATTCAATAGAATATTCGAATAGGTAATACTGGAATCTCGGTCCTGACACGGTTGACATTGATGTTTTTCAATGCGTATTATGCGTGGAATGGGTCGATGGAACATGTACTGGTCTTCGTCCGCGTGAAATTCCGTTAAAGTCTTATGGGAACTTTTAAATCTTTTGGAATAAGTATACGATACACTAGAAACCGCCATAAGCCAGTAACAGCGTCGTATCGTGTGCGCAAAGTGAAGAAATCTTTCGTGGGGTCAAGTGTACGCTTTTATAATATGGTTCCCAAAGAGATTCTGGATCTGCCAGTACATAGATTTAAAGACTATGTTAAACAGCATTTGTAAGGTCGAGGTTATTATAATATCGATGATTTTATTATGACAAAGTTGCATGGAAGCAACCGGCCTCGCATCCAGTGACCCAAAAGTCAGTGTAATACTTGTAACCTATGTGTTGTGTTGTGTTTTCTATGAAAAGAGCAACTGCTGAGTTTCTTGCCGACTCTTCTCAGTAGAATTATCTTTCCGAACCGGTGGTAGAGTCTTAACGTTTCATAAGTGACACAAGTTGTGCTACATGAAATAAATAAATCATTTATCATTTAAAATGAAGCCTGTAATAGTTCAGCGTATAACTATCTCCATTGCAAATTACAACTAAATCGGTTCAGTCATGGTAAAAACACTTTTACTTCAAACAATTTTATAAGCTAGCTTGTTTCTTATGCGAGCGACCGTGGCGCGCGTCCTTTGTTGAGCATAAATGTTGGCGACTAGTGAAAGCCTCCTCTGGAGATTCTAATTAAGATCTGTAATTACATTCACTGATGGTGTTCACGAAAGTAATGGCAATGGCAGTGTTGCCAGTAGTCTTCGTCTTTCGTCGTTTTCTGAGTTAGTAATAAAATAAAGAAAGAAAAATCTTTATTTGGGGCAACCTGTGCACAAAAATTTACTTAAAATAAGAACATATGTGGTTTTGTCGAAATTTGATATAAAAAAGCTTGCATCCTGGGGACAAGGATAGGCTTTATATACTTATCAAGGAAAAATAAAGAGTTCCCACGGGATTTTTAATGTACTTTACACGTGAATGAAATCACAGACATTAAGTAGTAAAAATAGTTTAGTTCATTAATTTATCACATATACAATATAATGAATGAAACCGAGAGTATAGCTCCATAGATCCAGAGCGGTTCCATTCAATATAGAATAGCTGTAAAAGTGTTTTTAGTTCCCGCGGGAACTCTTTGATTTTCCGGGATAGAAAGTAGCCTAAGTATTGTTGTGCCAAATTACATCCAGATCGGTTCAGTCGATCTGGCGTGATTGAGTAACAAAAATTCGTCCATCCAAACTTTCGCATTGATAATATAGATATATAAAATAAAATATAGATATAAATTAATAGAAGAGTTGCGCATGATAGTTTCCAATTTTTTTTGCTGACAATATCTTGTCTAATTTATTTTTAAAAATCATAATTTGTATCTATTGAACTTTGAGCTGCATCCTTTGTAAACGGGAACCATAAAAGGAAGTCAGGGACGAAGACGTAGTTCATTAATCATCACGCCTTGGGTCACGTAGAGGTATTCTGCCACCTCTCCGTGCATGCGCCCTTATCAACGGTGAAACAAAAGAATGGCCGTTAAAAATGGAGCACGGGGTACGAGATATGTTCGCTGGAAAACAAACACCGCTTTTTATACCTTTTGGAAGGTACATAAGGGAAAGTTATAGCACTGTGGAGAGAATGTGCGCATTGGGCAAGATAAGATTACCTGCAACATTAGATACTGCTTACCTGCCTGAGTATGTAAATTTTCAATTTTAAAAAAATCTTGTTATTATTTAGGTTTAGAGTTCGGTAATTCTTGTTTTACTTTTGTATAAAATATTCTATAAAATAGCTCCGAAATAGTATACCTCTAAAATCTGCGTTTTCCTTGCATCATTTAAAATCTAAACAGGGATGATGCTTATGTCAAAATTAAATCATTTCTCACTGATTATTAAATAGAGGGTCTTCCAAAAGACTTAATATTCAAATTCTCGGTTGGTTTTAAGCTTGATAACCATTTTAAAGTATAGATTAAAGAAAAAACAGCGTGTTGAAATTTGATGAGGACAAATATGTATTTTCATACAAACCTCCATACTAGAAGTGTATTTTAGAGTTTGATAAAAAGTTGCTGATTTGATTGAGTGAGATAGAGATTTTGATGATAACAAGACAGGTTTGAACAGCACGATACTGTTACACTTGCAACGGCTACGGTGTGCTGTTCAACCTTCCATGCTTTCGGAATGTTTTTTGGTATCCAAAATGTCAAGTTGGAAAATTTCTAGTAATCCAAAAAGTAAGATGAATGAAGAAAGTTCTTTCAGAAACTTTCAATGAAATATTAAAATGAATTCCTTACCTCGAGCGTCGCGTCGCGCACACTAAGCGGGTTCTGCACAGGCTTGTCCCAGTCCGTGTACTCATTCTTTAGGGTGGAATAAATCTCATTGAGGTGGTAATAGTAGGCGTTGCGGACGAAGGTGCGCAGAATGCGGTCCCGCCGGCTCTCGTTGAACCCGAACTCCAAGTCTTGAGCATTGAATTCCAAGTAAGATTCTGCAAGTAATGGCATGTCATTCATTTGCATAAATTTATGAGCCACCCGCCGCGGAATTCATATTTAATTAAAAAGTGGGAAAGTTCCTTAAAAGCGCTTTAACATGTTCTATGACTTAATTTAAGTTGACGAAGAAACGTGTAGCATTATACGCTACCTTATAGTTTTTTTATTATGATAAAATATCCGAACAGGATAATTTAATCTGTTACACCAAAAATCATACCAAAAAGTATCCGAACGCGCCGATTGACAGCAAAGAGTCGCTGTGAAATTGCAACAGCGACCCTCTCACTTACACTCACTTGGGAGATGATATAGGCATCTCACTCCCGTCTTGATAAATGCGAAGTTCGCGGCTTTTAAAAAAAAACCGATAATCGATCGAGATTTTTCACGTCTCTCTGGCTCGGATCGTGAAGGAGGTGACACGCGTGACCAGTCCGAGCATCACGGCATGTGATCCCTTTTTCTATCGCCGCCATGGCGGTTAGTGATTTTGTTATATCCCTTTAATGGGAGGCCATCCGGCCATCTTTTAATACTTAGCCGACCTTTTTTTAACAATGGGTTCCAGCCTCCATTTTTGCTAACTATATTTTTGTATTTTTTTACTCCCAATTCTCCCCCCCGCGGGCTATACTCTCCCCTTTAGTGGTCATCCGTTGTTCTTTGCTATATTCAATTGTAAAGTATAATTAAGGTAATACCTAAGAAGTGAAACCAGTGATAAAGCCTAACACAAATAGGCAGTGAATTGTGAACGTGGTGTACAATGGGTCGTGCGCAAGGGGGCGCCGGCCATTACAACTGCATCGTCTTCCGACGAGATTAGTGCCTGGGGCGCACGCGTCACGAAGAGCGTGTCCCCGCGAATTTGGTACCATCATTCTGGACAATGAACGTTAAGACGGTATAATTTTTAAAACTAGCTTTATTCCTAGGTTAGAACCATTTCTGAAGAACACTCATTAAATTCCAATGTTATTACTAATGACTCTTTGATTATGATACTCCCCTACTGTGTTCCTACCCATTGCTGACTGCGAGAACGCGCCTATAGCTCGGTACGGTCTTGATCCAGAAGTCCGACTCTAGACCGGCTGATCGATCCGAGGAATTTGCGGCGTAAGTATGGGTTATCGGTAAGCTCTGCAAGATACCTAGATTACGCCCGCCCTCTTTTCTTTTTTTCTCTATTTCAGTCCCACTCCGCCTGGCCAGCGAGCCCCACGGAGCCACTGCTCATAGCACGTTAACATAGCTGTCTCCCTCGCACTGGCGTTTCGAACCAGTGGTTACTCTTTTACCCATCTCTCTCTTTTCCACCTTACAATTTATTGTCAACGTCACAATCCATAGTTCAACGTTACAATATGGCGCCCGAAAAAATAGCATAGGTGACGCACTCGCACTCAGTATTCGGTACAAAGGGGCAATAAATTATTTGTTATGTCACATTCCACAGCTTAATTGTCTTTGACATTTCAGAATTGTTGTCAGACTGTTAGATTATTTACACGTCAAACGTCAATCATCAAAACTGTCAATTTATTGTTATTATACAGAGTTTGTCTTAGATTATTGATAATATTTAACAGTATTTCTAACTTTAAATCGTTTAAATAAAATTTGTTTTGTTGAAATTCACATACCTAAGTTCAAAATATCACTTGGTTATAAACAAAAAACTATAAGTTTCACCGGACAACTCTGACAACTGTTTGTGTACACATAAATTGTTTTATAATCATTAACTTCAACTGTTCATGTGATTCTACAGCAAACCTGTCAAAATTGTTCGAACGACAGGAGCGGATACGCATTTTTCAAGTAAGTAATTAGATTTAATTACCATTCACCATCAGAAATTGTTCACTCCAACCATTATTTTCCTTTGGTGTATAGCAAGTAAATGCGGAATCCAAACAAAGCGTGGAACTCACATAATGCTTAGGTTAATTATAGATATAAACAACTTATACTTTAAGTGGGTAGCCTAAGTAACAACCTGTAAAGCAAGAACAGACAGACAGGAATAAACATGAATCCGGAAGTAACCACAAAGGGTAGCTCTCCCGTAAATTTAGAGTCCGTCATATCACCGGTACCCAAACCGGATGTAGGAGCTGTTTCATCGGTCTTCATCGACATGCAAGACAATTATGTAAATACCAACCCCAGGGGTCCACAGCCAAATTTATCCACAACCCAGTTGACGTACTCCACACTCGGAGCAGCCCGTACTTTCATTCTAGATCCAACAGCTTACCAGCCAGTCTTGGAAGCAGCAAACTTCTTTTCCGCAAAATTAGCTCCAAGATTCATAAAAACTAAAGTCATCGAGAAAATCTCAGACTTAGTTTATATTCTAGAAGATATAGATACTAAATATAAAGGAAAATATCATATAAAAGACATTATTAAATTTTCATAACTTCACTAAATATAACTTATCAATGTTTTACATAATTTCATTATATCATATAGCAGTATTTTCATTTCAACAATAAACTAACATAGTATAATCACAAACAGCCTATATCTAAATTCAATATACAACATGCTTTATCTACTCACTATTATAGGTAAATCATACCGAACACTCCACTATTCACTTAATATATAGACTAACAATCATAAAGGTTAGATCAATTTATAACACTAGTACATACTATTATGCAAACTATAATAACAGGCAAAAATAGATATCTTGATATAGAATAAACTATACACATATCAGCACATACTATGATATGAAGTTACCTGCATAAAAACTTAAATTCAAAAGTAAAACCATTCTACAATAGATTGCTACAATATATAAAGTTATTACATAATACCTACACTATAGATAATAGAAATCTAAGTTATTTACTTCTAGTTCAAACCAACTATTTAAGTTGCTGATTTTATAATAATTAAAAGTGAATGTCCAAATAAGAACATCACACCCAATATAAAGGAGACAGCTCAAATTTATGACATTTTTTTTTCTCGTTTTTAC
The DNA here is from genome assembly GCA_964035005.1 of Erebia palarica. Classification (NCBI taxonomy): domain Eukaryota; kingdom Metazoa; phylum Arthropoda; class Insecta; order Lepidoptera; family Nymphalidae; genus Erebia; species Erebia palarica. Next base: position 26,830,596 of record OZ035985.1, on the reverse strand, counting down.
TTCTTAGATGTTGAAACCAAACATAAATACACATAAAGTAAGCAGTAATACATAGTTCAATACAGCATAACAGTTTTTGACAAGTTGTTTGTTTTGTTTTCACACCTAATAGGAAATATTTACATCTTCTTATCTTATTACTAAGCTATTGAAGCAACATTACCTACCAAGGTCCAGACTACAATATATAGTCTAAGCAAACACTATGCATGCAGGACCGTAGGACGATATACTGTGCACTAAGTTGCGAAGCCAAGGGACTACATGCATAGCCCCGATATATATGTATAATTTATAGATTAATGCTCATATCTAGGAGTGGATGTATAGCATACGAGCTTATCTAGCTCAAATATGTTGAATATTTTATCTTTCCCAAACAATGAATTAGGGATATTCTCTACTCTGAATGGACTCATAGCACAAGAGCCACTCAGTAATCAAAAAACTTATATATTGATATCAAAAGTCTCTAGTATTTTTTAATTTATTACCTAACCCAATGGGTAAGAACTATCCACAGGATAACTTTTAATATACCTATTTTGGTCTAACAGTTTAGTAGCTAATCATAGCACAAACAGCAGACCCTAGGTCATCTATAAATCTTATTTTTGAAAAAGGCACAACAGATACCTTAACCATGTGTTGGGTAAAGCAGCCTTATTTAAGTATTGTTTTCTACTACAGTTAGCAAGACAATATCAGTTCACAATCTGATCTTTTAGTTTAAAAGTCAGTAATTTTTTGAATGCAAAGAAAATAGCTAATTTTCTTTTCTTTTCCCCCACCTACTTGGGAGGAAATTTTTTATAGATTTGATTTATAGTCCAAGAGACAGTGTTTTCTAGACATAACGGTTTAAAACTTTACTTTATTCCTTACCTATTTGGAAGGATATCCTAAATGAACATAGGAATAGTCAAAGAGCTGATCACATTATAGGATCGCATCTTTATCAACTAGCATAGGAGCATCTCAAAGGTAAAATTTTTTTTCCTAGAAAACAAATATTTTACCTCACAACATACCACGACTCAACCATAACACAACACTAAGGTTCCATTTCAATGAACAATGGCCAACCAACATAGTGTAAACACAGGTTATAGTTAGACACTAGATAACTATAACTAGATTACTAGATAAATAAAACAAAAAATTAGGATTAATAGTAGGATAGTTTATTTAATTGTTAGATATTAAGCAACATTAGCCTAGTAAACACTAACACTTAATTAACATTGAACAAATAACTCAAACCAGCTGGTATAGGCTAAGAGCAGGTCGAAAGCGTGACGTATGCAAGTATAGAATAAATGAGTTTCAAAATTAAGGCCAAAACATTTTAGTACACAATCCGGAAGCGAATTAGGTTAACTTAGATGTAATACACTAACAAAACAATTCTAACATATACTATAACACACCAACATTTATTATCTACAAGTTTAGAAATAATTTAAGTTTAAGTATAAGATTTTTTTTCCGGGTTGCCACGGCTGTGGAGACAACTGGGTTGTCTCTTTCCTGAAAAAGGGGGTATTGTAGCATTATACGCTACCTTATAGTTTTTTTATTATGATAAAATATCCGAACAGGATAATTTAATCTGTTACACCAAAAATCATACCAAAAAGTATCCGAACGCGCCGATTGACAGCAAAGAGTCGCTGTGAAATTGCAACAGCGACCCTCTCACTTACACTCACTTGGGAGATGATATAGGCATCTCACTCCCGTCTTGATAAATGCGAAGTTCGCGGCTTTTAAAAAAAAACCGATAATCGATCGAGATTTTTCACGTCTCTCTGGCTCAGATCGTGAAGGAGGTGACACGCGTGACCAGTCCGAGCATCACGGCATGTGATCCCTTTTTCTATCGCCGCCATGGCGGTTAGTGATTTTGTTATATCCCTTTAATGGGAGGCCATCCGGCCATCTTTTAATACTTAGCCGACCTTTTTTTAACAATGGGTTCCAGCCTCCATTTTTGCTAACTATATTTTTGTATTTTTTTACTCCCAATTCTCCCCCCCGCGGGCTATACTCTCCCCTTTAGTGGTCATCCGTTGTTCTTTGCTATATTCAATTGTAAAGTATAATTAAGGTAATACCTAAGAAGTGAAACCAGTGATAAAGCCTAACACAAATAGGCAGTGAATTGTGAACGTGGTGTACAATGGGTCGTGCGCAAGGGGGCGCCGGCCATTACAACTGCATCGTCTTCCGACGAGATTAGTGCCTGGGGCGCACGCGTCACGAAGAGCGTGTCCCCGCGAATTTGGTACCATCATTCTGGACAATGAACGTTAAGACGGTATAATTTTTAAAACTAGCTTTATTCCTAGGTTAGAACCATTTCTGAAGAACACTCATTAAATTCCAATGTTATTACTAATGACTCTTTGATTATGATACTCCCCTACTGTGTTCCTACCCATTGCTGACTGCGAGAACGCGCCTATAGCTCGGTACGGTCTTGATCCAGAAGTCCGACTCTAGACCGGCTGATCGATCCGAGGAATTTGCGGCGTAAGTATGGGTTATCGGTAAGCTCTGCAAGATACCTAGATTACGCCCGCCCTCTTTTCTTTTTTTCTCTATTTCAGTCCCACTCCGCCTGGCCAGCGAGCCCCACGGAGCCACTGCTCATAGCACGTTAACATAGCTGTCTCCCTCGCACTGGCGTTTCGAACCAGTGGTTACTCTTTTACCCATCTCTCTATTTTTTCACCTCACAATTCATAGTTCAACGTTACAATTCATTTTCAACGTTACAAACGTTTTGTAGATATAGCTTGCTTATTGCAAGCCTTGATGCAAACATAAAACGTAAATCTTTACCTTGCATTTTTTTTGTATCCACTACAAGTTAGCTCTTGAATGCGATCTCACCTGATGGTAAGTGATGATGCAGTCTAAGATGGGAGCGGGCTAACCTGTTAAGGGCATAGCAGTTATATCAAACCCATACCCCTATTCGGTTTCTACGTGGCGTCGTACCGGAACGCTTAATCGCTTTGCGGCACGTCTTTTGCCGGTAGGGTGGTAACTAGCCACGACCGAAGCGTTCCACCAGGCTGGACCAGGGAAAATTCAGAAATTATAAATTCCCAAATTGACGCTGCTAAGGATCGAACCCGGGACCTTCGCACGCTAAGACAACAGCGCTCAACACTGCGCCAGGGAGGACGTCAAAAAAGTTTGTCCCTTTATCGATTGAAAAAAACTTTTGCTCATTGAAGACTTAATCTTTGAAAGCTTTGATCGTATTATTGTGTCAACTGAATCATACGTACGCTGCGTAATAAAGAGCTGGATTTGCACGGCGTAGAGAGAACGAAGAAAACGCCTCATTACCCTATGTAACAAAATTTATGCGGGCGTTGCCGCTGACAAAGATCAATATCTATTAAATGCCATTTATGTAAAAGGTACTTGTATGTAAAAGAAAAAGGAATGATCTTATGCTTGATTTTCTGTTTTTTAAATAAGTAATTCAAAAAAAGTTAATTTTTACCTGTTGTTGTGAGTCCAAACAGAAGTTCTCTGTGAGGAAAATCTGCCAATTCGTGCCCGGCAGCCGTAGCGACTGCCGCCGCTCCCGCTCCTAATCTAGAGTTGTCAGTCGGAGGGGGGGCCTACAGATAGTAATATTTATTACGGTACACATAAAAACAAAAATTAAAACCACACCTTTTGTATAAATTGTGCGGCTAAAAATGCACGAACTCAGCCGGGGTAATATTTTTTCCCTCTGTTTACTAATTTTTTATCGTGTTTTAATACCATCTATTATTCTACATGATCAATGTTTAATACTCAGATAGTTTTAATCAAAGGTTTTAAATTGAAATCAATGGAACAAAATTTGTTTCCTAATAATTTTCCTTGTTTACATCATAGCACTGTCTGCGATGTATATCGTTTTTAATAGTCTCACACTCAACTTCCAACGTTATTGTCACGGTTGTTTAAACTAAACTCGCCGGCATAGTTAGCGGAACATAAAAAAAAGGTCCATAATTACAAAAATATGGTTTTATTTTAAAATCTACTTACTACACTTCTTTTGTTATTTAAAGTTTCATTTGTTCTACTTAAAATGAGATCACATTAAGAACAGATTTTGCGAGTAAATGCAATTTGTGAAAAATGTTACATTTTTGAACTTTTCATGTAACCGGGAAAAGTGAAATTTAATATTAAAATAACAATTAATTAAATAAGAAAAATGGTGATTAATATCGCGTATTTCCTCCACGTGCTCTTATTAAAGTTTCTACCCGTCTAGGCATACTGAGAATGATGTTATCGATGGTCTCCTGGGATAGTCTCCGCCATTTCTCAACTAACCCGGGCGGTATGCGGCCGAGCATTATCCTGCATGAAAACAAAATCTTCACCGATATATGGGGCAAGCGGGACGACATTTTCTTCTAAAACTTCTCTGATATAGCGGTCTGCAGTCAGACTCCCTCTGTCAATCCATACCAAGTCTGTGCGAACTCCCAAACAAATGGCCGCCCAAACCATTATTGATCCACCACCGTAAGCAACTGTAGTTTCAAAATTTGTCTGAATGTATCGTTCTCCTTTGCGTCTGTATATTCTTTGCCTGCCGTCAATTTGATTTAAGAGAATTCTGCACTCATCACTAAACAATACCTTACTCCATTGGTCCGCGTTCCAAAGTCGATGTTCCTGAGCAAAAGTTAACCTGTTTCTACGATGATTTACCTCGAGCCTTGGAGCCTTGGCGGGCACAAATGAACCCAAACCAGCTTCTTCGAGCCTTTTTCGTACCGTACGCGCACTTACGGTTACACCCCGTACTGCTTCTAACTCATGTCGGGCTTGGACGGCCGTCAAACGGGGGTTGCTACGTACACGAAGCCGAATGAAACGATCATCCCTACTCGAAATGCGTCTTTTTCTGCCTTGTCCTGCTCTTCTCACATAAGTACCGGTCTCCCTGAACCTTTGGATACTGCGATGGATCGTTGAAACTGGTCGACGAAGATCTCTAGATATCATTCTGTAGGTTTGACCATTTCTTCGCATTTCGAGTGCCCTGGCAATCTCCGTTGGGGCTAAGTCAGGCATAATTCAGTCATCAACTCCAGAAAGATACGCGATTAAAAAAACTAACAAAAAACAGTATTTCAATGAAATTTTAAATCAAACTCAGAAGGAAGAAATACTCGAAGTTCGCTCCAGATAAGGTGTATTTGAATAAAATTAAAACAATTGCATAAAATGTGATGTTCAGTTGTTTTCTTAATTTGAAAATATTTCTTTTTAAATTAAATGACGTTTAAACCAGCCAGCAACCTTATATGATACTGATATCAAACCTTTTTTTTATGTTCCGCTAAATATGCCGGCGAGTTTATTATGTATTGAAATTTTATTATTACGCACTAGGATCCTTCTGAATAAATTTTATCCTATATTGGTACGACAGTTTATAAAAGACTACTTATTATAAAGAATATCATATGTAATAGAAAAATATCTTTTAAACGAGACACATTTGAGGGAATGTAATAAATTGAAGATCTGTTAAATACCTAAGCTTTAAAAATTTTCGCTCACAACAATATTTCTAGATATCGATGGCAATAGCAGCTGTGGGTGTTTTTGCATGAAAACGTTTTGATACTGTCGTGGTAACTTTGCAGTTACAAAATACATGCTCAATTTAGATTTTATTATGAAGTAGATGATGCCCGCAACTTCGTTCGCGTGGATTAAGGTATTTCGATTCGCATGGGAACTCTTAAATTTTTCGGGATTAAAAGTAGCTTTATATAGTATGTCCTTCTCCGGAATATAAACTCTATACCAAATTTCATCACAATCGGTTGAGTAGTTGGGCCGTGAAAGCGTAGCAGACAGACAAAAAGACAGACACACTTTTGCATTTTTAATATTAGTATAGATGGTCAGATGGTTGGGATGATTTTATGTGTAAGTGTAATAATAAACTAAGTTATATTTTCATTTCATTACAAAACAAGAGGCGTGTTCATTTCTCAGTATTGGACGTTAATATGAAGTTACTCACAGAGGATGGGTTAACAATAACGGTGCCATCGACAAATGGGGCAAATCCGGGCAGGAAGCGTGGTGGATCAAGCCGAATCGCTAGTAACTCCGTGAGGGGCTTGTTGCGTAGGCACGGTGCCAGGTCGTCTTCAAGTAAATCCCCGTGGCACCCTGTCTGCTCCGCAACCTAATAAACATAAAGCAAACGTAAACACTCCCAAACTTTATCCTATGCCGAAAGAGGACACTACGCTTTAACAAAAACTTGGCAGGCAGAACAAGGTCAATTGCTTAACCTGCAAAGCGCAAACAAGGCCTTTTGATTGGGTTTTCCGCTTTATGTAAATAATTCCTACTTTTGCCAGGCTTTTAATGTAAGCTTTAGTCAAGTGCTGTAAACAAACATTGTTTTGAATTACGAGTATATATAAAAATGTTAAACATGCTTCAACTTTATCCACAGCAAAAGCAGGCATCGCTTTTAACTTTGCATGTTGAACACTAATGCCTTCATTAGTTACTGGAGTCGAGTTTAACCTGCAAAAGTGCATTAAACTCAAACTTTTAACAAGGCTTACATCTTTATTTATACTACTTTCATTAATAATATGATGAGTCATAGTATTAATGAAATTAGTATTAATAAAGATGTAAGCATTTTTTCGAAACGTTTTCGCTATGTACAAATAACCTTTGATCTATGTTGAACTTTGTAAATTAAAAAGGTCAGATACTCGCCTAGAAAGCGCACCATAAAAACCAGGTAGAGCAAGGATTAGCTTTGCTAATTTACTCAAATTACTTTAACCGCCTCGCTCAAAGCTAACACTTAATACGCTTTTATGTAGCGGCTATCTACCTTTCTTTTTATCGTGAGCGGTTCCCTCTGCAGCGCCCAAGAGCTGAGCCCCGATCCGCTTAATAAGATGACGCGCCTCAGTAGCTCTGAAACAGATTACCTAATTAAATTTTGTTATTTCCGTGAAGGAACAACTGATAAGCGTAAGCTATTTGGAAAAACATTTTGGTCCCACCAAGAGCAATCAATTAGCTCGACTGGATAAACTGCTTGTTTCTAACCAATAGTGAATTAATTGGATCGTAGTTTATAAATAGATTTAATTAGTTAGTGCTGCAAAGAATGTAATATGCACAAGAATCTGATAATTAGATTACATAAATAGTCTTAATGTGTATGTGTGTGAACCATTTCCGTTTATTCAATTAGTAAATAATATGTCGGTAACCGACACCGTGTATATCGTAAAGGTTTTAAAGAGAAAAAAGAATTAATTTTGTATCGGCATAATTAATAGCTTCAGATAAATTATGTTCTTGCATAACATAGTGACGACTTTTGATATCATTCTAACTATTTGGTTCGCAAATTTTCACGAAAATCCGATTTAAACGAATGGGAGATGAAAAGCTAACAGACACACCTTTAATCTTTTTATACGCAGATAAAACAATTTCGTACATTTTTTTATTACTTCGTAGGTGTACCTACTCTAAAAATCTGATAATAGATTGCGGGTGCGTAGATAGTAATACGAGTTAATGTAGTAAATAGTTTGGTTTGGTTTGTATAAGAACTGTAGCCAGAGCACAATAAGTATGACATAAATAACTCTCTCATAGGTTTTGCAACACTGCGAAAATCCGCGATAAGAATTTGATGTACTGATTTTGCTTGAGTTACCGGTTCAGGATTTTGTTATACCTGTTATATCACAATCATTCATGTGTCACGACCATTATAATTTAATAGTGGCAAAGGATTTCAACGAAGCTCTTGACGCGAGAGCGTAATGAAATTCACCGCAGGCCGATCTCATAAACAATGGGTGATTCCATGCATCACGCTGTTTGCGAAGTCGTGGTCTCTGCTATGGCGATTTCAGATTTTTTTCCGTGTAATCCTGCTTTATTTTCCCTTTTTCAGTGGTATTCGTTGATAATGAAAATGCTGGAATTATTTTTTCGTCCGCATTTGCGTCCCCTAATATAAATAAAAACGAGTAGCTATAGAACTTATGTACTTATGAAATGTTATATTTTATGTAAGATAATTCGTGTCACTTAATATATAATGACAGGGCTTTATCACCGGTTCAATAATAATGATATTTTAATACGGTCTTGTATTATACAGATCAGTCGAACATCACTGACCTGACTGATTTACAGATGATTTCAATTTCAATTTATTTATTTATAATATAATTAAAAAAAACCCACGAAACACAAATAATACGAACATAAATGATAATATGAACATAAATGATAATTATAATAAAATAACATAATAACATAAAAGTTGAACTTACGTCATAATTTGGCCATTTGCTTGGGTGGTAGGTCTGACTCCTAACCTGTATTTAGGATATCGTTTCCAATTCCCGCGGGGCTCAAAACTTATAAAGTACATGCTGTTTTGTTCATAGAAATGCACATAACACAATTTTCATTTTAACAACTCACAAAAACTCCAATTAAAACAAAAATATCAAATAATTTCTGTGCCTACCCACTCACTACACTACAACTCACAACAACACAACTCCACCGCGGACACGTCGACCACTCTACCTCTACGTCATATAGACGTAGAGCTATTTTGCTACGAGTGAACAGAAAAAAAACAAACCTCTAGCAACAGGTGAAACTGCAAGAAAGTTGGCGAGTGCTGCTCCAGTCCCATGCCCCATTAGCGTAACCTTTTCGGGGTTCCCTCCAAAAGCAGGAAGGTTTTCCCGCAACCAATGCAGCCCTGCCACGAGGTCCATTAGCCCGAAATTACCCTGTGCTGATCCTCTAGCACCAGTCTTTAAAAAACCTGCGAAATTTATTCCATAATTAATTTAATTAATCATATTAACCACTCAATGTAACATGTTACAAATTAGTGCTTAGTTTAGTGAGGATTCTTGTTGGCGCAGCTTAACAAAATAATATAATTTACGTAGACGTATTTCATCATGTGGCCAATATACATCGATTGTGTCAATTTGTGGGTTAATTTATCAACCCTACACCACCGGTGTTCAGGGGTATCAGCGAGTGCTAACAAGGGTTTTCATCACGAGAATTTGTAGATAGGTTTTTATTGTAAGGGCGAACATACACTACAGACAATTTATTTTGTCTGACTGGCCAAAAAACCTGCGCGCGCATTGTTCGTGTTTCCCATACGACACCGACGTTTCGCGCGGAGGTTTTGTCCTGTCATGCCCTTAGTGTTTTTGCCCTAAATAGTTCGACCCGACAAATTATGTTTCAATATTTTTTTCAATCTGAAAATATGTGACAGATTCGCCCGAGTCTATTGAATCAAAAAATACCTGACCCTTTGCATGCTGCAGTCGGATCAGTGGCATCATTATAATACTATGTCGGTGCTGATGTGATAACGAGAAGTGCGATTATTACACTACCGTCAAACACGTGACATTTTACCCGCGTATATAGTAAATGACACCAATAGGAAGGGTTTAGCATTGCGTAATTTATGTGTATGCTGATAAACCAGACACATTGGCAATCACGGTGACATATTACATTACATGCTGCCGCTTTACAACCGTGTGATATGTGGACAAACTCATCCACACGTAACGCCCAGAGATCGGTTATCGGCAAGCGCTATCGGACAACTAATTTCCATATCAATTAATGTATCTATAGGACCGGAAGCTCTGTCCAATTAAGGAAAGGTCTTTGCACATCACATATCTATTTAATATGGTATCTAAAACCCATTAATATAATCAGAATAAATATATTTAGTAGGTAATTGCCGAGTATTTAAATAATACACTATATTTACTACTAAAATTCGTTTTTACCCGCCAACTATGTACAGCAAAAGCTTAAAGTACACATGCAAATTGCAAACCGCTACTGGTGGGGTTAAAACCTATGACCTTTCAGATTTCAGGCACCTTTGATCGGCTTGGTATTAAGCTATTATGTTTTGCTCTCTGAAGTAACTAATGGCATGTATAGAATTTTCAGTAAAGACTTGATTCCAACCAGACCAAATCCAATCGATTATATGAGCGCCTCGATAAACACCACCAAATGTTGTCTTCAATAACAATTTCTAAGCGATTTCATGAATAAACCTTTATCACTTCGTGTGTGACACCGCACCGCCCACACACTCAGCTTTCATATATCGGTGAATAAATGTTTTACAGAGATAATACTATTAAAACGGTTCAATTACCTGAAGCGTTTTAATGGTGGTTTCGTGATATCACGAATTATAAAGTTTTCGAGATATTAGATAATTACGACATCATAATATACTAGTTATTACTATTATTTTCCTAACTACAAGAAAGCGATAATTACTGTCTATATAAGAATAATTTATGAATAGGTAAACTGACTCGTGTATTCAATGTAAAAAAATGAGCTTCATACTACGGGTACTGGTATAAAAAATAATGGAAAATTTAGAGTCGCAAAGATGTTATTACCGACAGCAACGGTGATGAATTACATCGTATACGTGATCCACATGAATTGCGTCAATTTCAGGTTGTTGTCCAGCTATCAGAGATACTGATGAGCACTCTCGAACATTTCATTTCCATATTAATTAATACGGAGATTTTGCACTGATAGGTGATTAACAAAAGTTGCACTGCAACGTATTACATCGTTTGGGAGTAATTCACACTAAATGTGTCAATTACTCCTAGCGGGCGGTGCTTCGCTCATTACGCCCTGGGATCGAATTTTGGGGAGCGCTATAAAATCAAACGTCTCATTCCCATGTTAATGATCAAGATTATTTATTGCCTCACTAATATATAACTGATTTTCAGCAACGATCATCTTTTTTTGTTAATGTTTAACTGATTGTTAGTAAACATAAAATAAATTAAAATATTTTATTTTAAGCGAAAGTTAAACATCAAGTAAAAATATCTCTCGTAACGTAACACTAATTATTGGTCTGAATAGATTTTAAGCCAATTGTGTCGTATACCTAATACCTCACCCTAGTAATTATTATCAAGTTACATCAAACAGCCTACCAATTTCTTGGAATCAATAATCATAGAACACGACGTTTGACTTGTGTTGTACTATACTATTACTATTAGTTCCTTATGAAATGGGTTGTCTGGAGGAGATCACTGTTAGTGATAAGACTGCCCTTGCGCACGCGTTGTTTTCCGTTTTTTGTTTATAATTAAGTTATCTTTATGTTATGTGTGGCAATAAAGAATTTATCTATCTATATCCTACTCTGTGGTTGTACATCCATCATGGACCTATAGAATATGGCACGGTGGTTCCTCCTGTAATGCTTTATGCCTATGACACCTACGTAATACGTACCTACGTACTAGGTAGGTACCTACTCGTATACCTAAATACGTATTATTCGCACCTGAGTTGAAAGCAGAGCTTAGGAATGTGCTAGTGCTGTGACCTTATTACTGACAGTCATATAAATAAATTACAAAAACAAGCAGTGGTTGTATTATTTTTAAAACATTTAAAATATTGATTGAAACATAATAATAAAGTCCAAAATTTACTTCATTTCTTAAGTAAAGAAAATAAAATCATTCGGACAAGTAGGGACGATTGTTTTAGTCAGATAAAAGTCTCCTATAGTTCTGTGAATTACGAACGAATTGATACTACGATTAATTAATCATCTTTTTTACGCAGAACGATAAGGTAAGGACCCTTCGTTCTTCGTAAGCTTCTTTAGCTTCTTTTTGTATTACAGATAATGCTATTTTTGATAATCCGGTATACTCGACTCGGTCTGCCGTTAAAGGCAAGTTCAAAAAGTTATTTTGCCTTTGTGCAGTAAAAATATCCAAAGCTTTTTTCGCCATTTCGCGTGCTTGGCAATGAATAAAAAACGTTTTTTTGTTACTGAACCCAAAAATCAGTCATTTTTAAAAATTTACACGGAAAGCAACTTGATTATTAAGCGGTATTAACGGTCCCTCCACTGTTAAATCGCGAAATCATATAGCTGAATTGATCATTTCATGAAATAATCAAGTATATCATTGAATGGTCATAGTTTTCATCAAGAATGATCACCTAATTAATTGGTTATGTTATGATCAAACGTCTAATGTTGGGTGGCCATAAAAATGTAGAGGTAAAAAGGATGGGCTACACCAGAAGACTCGCTTCGTCGCCCATCGGTGAAGCTTCATTCAGCTTCACCTCGCTTCATTCAGGACCTCCTTTGCGAGCTTCTATGTTCACATTTTACAAAAACACTCTAGGGGTAGGGCAAACAAGACTACGTCGAGTCGGGTTATGCTGATTCGGTTTTGGGACAGTCCACCATCACCACCACTGACACCACCACCATCAACTCTGACGAATGCTTGGCCGTTTGACAAAAATTCCCGTACTCCGTATTATCCGTATCCATTTACTCCGTATTATATAGGAAATGTCAACTTACATAACCTAGTATTAAATCGAAACACTCGATAACTATTTTAATCATACTTTATTAGCAATTTACACACAAACACTGTACAGCCATCTTTTTCATTCCATCATAGATTAATATGTGCCACATTACATCCCGCTCTCCCTCTCTACCGCTCCAATCGCCCGTCACGGTCGAGGGCGCTGTAGAGGAAATCAGACCATAGATGGACCATAGATAGATCCGCCAATTTCAGTCTAACACTAGGTAGTATGACCAAGAGAACAATTATTCCAACTCTAACGGATTTGATACGTTAATGTTGACATCATATCGTTAATGTGAACATAAACGGTTTTAACAACTTTATCATATAAATCACTTCGTATACGTACACGGGTATATCGTACGATAGATGTCAAAGACAGCACTTGACAACACTATCCGCGGGAGTAAGGGCGGACGGGGGAGGGAGATACTCCCGCCCCGTCACCTCAGGCCCCGACTGCATTCAACTCGGGCGCATACTATATCTTAGTTGCTTGACTGCAGATATTAATTTCGCATCAGCATTTTTTTATAAGATCTAATGATAGAAAATATTTTTGTTTTCATTATATAATATTGGCGTATTGCAATATAGATCAATTTTCTCAGTGAAGCCTCTACGTACGTAAGCTTTCTCCATGATAATACAACAATCAATGAAGACGACGATTTAGGTTCTTCGCAATCTTATAAAATGAGAGAAAGATTAGAGAAATCATAAGAGAATAATTTGTGCACTTCCTAGAACTTATTAGATTCCCTCTATAATATGGTCTATTACTGCAAAAATGTTATTTCTGTATAATCTTGATTTACTTATGAAAATGTCGGCTTATTTGCGTAGGAACTTTGATAGCAAAGAATACTCACTAAATAAAAAAGTGGAAAAATATGAAATTTGGATAGAATCAGGCGTTACTTTGCGGAAGTTCATGATTTGTTGAAGTTCAGTTGTTGGCTAACATCTGTTGGCGGATTATAGCAAAATAATTGTAATCTTTTCTTGCTAAATATGAAATTGATAAAGGACCCATGGCAAAGCAGAAAAAAATCGGACATAATTTATTCGTTGGAATTAAGAATAATGAAGTCATTGCCTCTTCTTACAAGATATCTAAAGAGAAAAGAAACATTTTTGAAGACTTTTTAGATCAATTATTGAACATATTTGAAAAATAGGTATTTAAAATAACGATTTATTTATATAAATATTTAACTGTATCCTTTACCGGATGCTGCAACCAGTGCTATATTCGGATTACGCAATTTCTCAACGTCTCACTTGTGAATTTGACAAGACACTAAATCTAATGATCGAGCAAGAAAGTATTCACACGACACAAAGACAATATATAAACCAGGTTAAGACTTTTTTTTTTTTTTTTTTTGAATTGAGACCATTTTAATAAACTATACATATATATTAGAATTAAAAGTAAGAAATAAATTAAAATCTAAATTAAAAACTAATTATATTTACAAAAAATACACGCCATCCAAGTGATCGTTAATGGGCATGGTGCCCAAAATACTGGCGCTATTACCTCGTTGAATGGCAAGGCTAAGCCGTTGGGCTAAATATGCGCCAGCTCTTTGGTCACCAGAGGCGTGGATCAGTTTTTGGGACACAACATTTATAAAATTCTTCGTGTCCGATGACCATGGGCCCAGAGTCTCAAAAGCAAGCGCCGCAAAAACGTAGTCCTTAGTAATGGCTGAGTATTTGCGACGCTTAAGCAACTGAGCAGATTCAGCAGCAGCACCCGCCTTTAGGCACGAGCCTGATAGATGGGACGCTGCCAACGTATCAACGCAGGTTGCATCCCACACCAGTGCACGACCCATCGACCATGGTACTATAGTCATCCCATCCGGCCTCTTGCCGTCATCCCTGAACAAACCGGAGGGTTCCAGTTGTGCAGGGATGAAGGCAGTGGCCAGAGCGCGACGGACTATATCATTGAGAGCACCGTGGCGATACAAGCGGCCTGCGCTCCGAATGCAACTGAGTCCATGGTAACCAAACTGATCTACGCGGCTGCCACAAGGACAGTAATGAGGCTCACATACCTTTATTCCCAAGCGTAAGCAAACTGCCACACGAAGCGCTGTCCGGTCGAGAATCGTTCCCAGGCTATGAGATGGCAGAGCGTGAAGCCAGTGACCTGACTCTTTTTCGGATACGGCTAAAATACGGGCTTTATCCGTATCTGAGGTACACTGTGCTACGAGATCCGAATGTGTCAAGACAACACGCGGTTTGTCCCAAAGACCCTGACATTCCACAGCCGAAGGAAAGCTCTCCCCAGGACAAGAAGCACTCCAGGCCAGCCTCGCTTCCGACAGACTCTCAACCACAACATCAGTCCGACTAGACAGATTAAGGATCTGACTGATGAGTGTAATAGAGCCAGAAGCGGAAGATAAGAAAGCCGGGAGTGCTACACTTGAGATGGAACGTATGCCTAGGCCCCCGTATTTCACAGGTAGACTCGCTTGGGTCCAGGTGCGGTCATCAAATTGTAAATTTAGAATTTTACATAGAGTGTCTTTAAGAGACACATCTAAAGTTGAGATCAAAGAAGGGTATTTCCAAAAGGGGCCGCACCTTAACAGATACATAAATTTAGGAGCAAATAAACATAACCGTAAAATATAAATGGCCATGTGTGGCTTTATGTCTAAAAGGCGATGCGAAAATTTATTGAAATTCTCTAATTTAGAATTTATTACAGAGGGAAATGCTTCATCAAATATTGGAGCACCAAGAAGGGTTAAATTTTGACTCGAAACTGTAGATATACCCGGTATCAAAAAACTCAAATTATGAAAAATTTCATTTTTCTTCTCAATGGGAATTGAATTTGGGAAGTAAGCCTCACACTTGGAAAAATTTAGATTTAGCCCAATATAAGAAAATTTTTGTATGATTGTTCTTAAATCTTGAAGAACTGACGACGCATCTCCTGCCAATGACCCATCATCTAGGTACCATAAGTTGAATTTTGAATTTAGGGACGAAATAATAGGATTTATAACGAGACTGAAAAGCGCGGGACCAAGTGGGTCACCCTGCTGACAACCTACTGCTGAATCCAGAACTTTTTCCCCAAACATTAATTTTGTGGGAGAGCCATAACATTGCCACAAATAGTCTAATATCTCAGGTATCTCTTTTTGAATTTCATCTAACATGGCTCCCCTATCGACCGAATTAAAAGCGTTACGAACATCAATTTTTATGAAGACGTCATAATCACTTGAATTTAAATAAGTTCTGGCAGCATGTACCGCTGCCTCGCACCCTCCCTTGACCCCGAAACCTAGTTGTTTAGGTTTCAGGATGGCCGCTGTTTTGTCCTTAAATGCTCGGCAACACATACGCGATGCTAACCTGCGATATGTGCTGCCGACAGCAATAGGACGAACCCCCCCATCTTTTTTGGTCAAGGCCACCAAGTTCGCTCCGTATAAGACTGGAACAATATATTGAGGCACCTGACCAGATAACATTAAATTGATAAGACCGGTCAACTCCTTCAAAAGAGATTTACTTTCATCACATGAAGGAGGACCCATCAAATCTTTAAGGTGTTGGGGTGACAGGCCATCTAATCCTCCTGCAGAACCGTTTGGGAATCCAAAGATTCCAAAACGAACTGCATCTTCCGTCACACGTAGCGGATTGATGGTAGCACTACATGGGAGGTTACGAAGTCGGGACGAAGGTAAAGGCAGAGGGTGTTTTTCCCTGAGAGCAGCCAAAGTCTCAAAAGAGTCCGCGGCCAAGACATCGTCTGAAAAAAGCAATTTGGCAGCATTTTTAACGTTCCCATCACTTACTTTGTGTTCAATTAATTTGGATACATTTTGAATTGATGATTGGCAATTTAGAAGTCTGTTGCATGTAGGAATAGTATTGCTCGAAATATTAAGTTTTATCTTTTTTGTAAGGGATGTAACTGTTTCAATGCCGGATTCTATATTCAGGACTCTATATGGGAACGTTAATAAATACTCCCACGCTTCAGGTGAATTCTCAGACGAGGCCCTAGCAACACACTCTTTGAGGCTGCGAGCGACTGAGGGTCGAGCCCCTCTAGGGATGCGCTTGACCAACCTAATCCCGCGCTTAAAGGCTGCGAGCCTCACCCATAAAGGAGAGCTACATGAGGGCCCACCCCCACAACATGCATCGGAAAAAATACCTGATGCATGCTCTGAAACTTGGGCAAAATTCGGGATGTGACGACGGCTTTTATGTATATTAAGACCGCGTTGGCCCTTATACAGCTTGCCGTCGACACAAATGGAACACTCGAGTAGCTCTGAGTTGGACGACGCATCTATAAAAGGCATAAAACTTACACTATTATATTTACAAATTAAAATTAAAATAAAAAACACCAACAGAACACACAAAAACACTGTTCGAGTTCAGCACAGCAAACACTGGTAATATCTCTATTCCCTTATGGGAAGGGATGGCAATCTGACACTGCGATCGGGGAGTACCAGGCGCAGGAATGTCTCCGATGGGCAAGGTAAAGGCCAAACGCCTGTTGGGATTTTCTGCGCAGTGAAACCCAAATCATTTTTTTGCAAATGGACAGAAGCATTCTTTCTGTAAAACAAAATATGAAATGCCTACTGTGCAGCACATATACTAAACCAGAGCCCATTTTTAATTTAACTAAACTTTCAAATAACTAATAGCCATAAAAAATAAATAAGGGTATTATTTTTCGATTTTCATGAAAATTTTTCATGTTTGTTTACGTATTTGACATATGACATTGCTATTGCCATCTAACGAGTAGTAGTTGAATCATCAACTCGATCAAACTTACCTAGTGCCATCTAACGTATAGTTATATGTATATCCATGACTGCCTCGTTGGTCTAGTGGTTAACATGTTCGAGTGCGACCGACGAGGTCCCGGGTTCGAGTCCCGGGTCGGGCCATAACAAGTATTGGGTTTTTCTGGCAAGAAATTCTCAATACTAGCCCGGAGTTAGGAAGTTGGCGGTGTTTCACCCCTGTGCCTCGGAGAGCCCGTAAAGTCGTCAGGCTTGCGCCTGATCTTTGTCCGGTCGTGTCGGATTTCCGTCCCATCGGGCTATGAGAGTAAAGGAACAGAGAGTGCACCTGTGTTTGCGCACACACTTGTGCACATTAATATCTCCCGCGCAGTTGGCTAATCTCTCTGGAGATTGACCGCCGTGGCCGAAGTTCGGTCGGGAGGACATTATTATTATTATATATCCATGGCCTTGGTATTATAATTAATCTATGCCATGGCCAAAGACAATATAGCCATGGCATAGATAATAATATATATAATATTAATGCCTCCGACTTCGTCTGCGTGGAATAAGTTTGTAATTTCTGAACTACAAAACTAATGAGAACTACAAAACTTGGTAATATAATTAATCTATGCACGACATCAGCCCACTAACAGAACACATTTGGTGCAAACCAAAACGTTAATATTTTGCCAACCAGTTCAATGATTACATTGATAAAATATCGTTATAATTAGACGCAGTCCACCGAGTTTGCACTCTTTGAATTGATCTCGACGAGTTGTTGCTAGACATAATAATATGATCATGATGAAACAAGACATCAGGTGCATCAAACATGGATCCATGGACCATGGCGGTTTTTAATGTTTAATGTAATTTTAGTAATTAATGTAACTAAGCGATGATAGCCTAGTCGTTGCGACGCTAGACGTCGTATTCGGGAGGTCGGGGGTTCAATCCTCGGACCACACTTTTAACTTTACTGTTACGTCCATTATAAGAAATTAAACGATTCAAAACGGTGAAGAAAACATTATGAGGAAACCTGCCTAAGAGTTCTTCATGACGTTCTCAAAGGTGTGTGAAATATGCCGCTCCGCACTTAGCCAGTGTGGTAAACTTCTCATTCTGAGAAAAGACTCGTAATCAATAGTGAACCGGCAATTGGTTGAAATGGTGATGACGATGAATGAATGTTACTTACCCAGTACACCTAATCTAAAGTTGATAGTAACTACAATGATGCCGCCGTGTGCAGCAAGCGGGGTGCCGTCGTACGCGTTGCCTGAGCTCCATTCGTATGACTCTCCGTGCACAAACACAAGGCACGGCAGGCCCGCGCCCTCGTTCTCCCCGTCTATACCTGCGTATTAAACATTTCTATAGAACTCTGAAGAGCAATGTTGTACCTAACGTACAAAGGAGCCTCGTTGGTCTAGTGGTTGGGATGTTTGACTACGGCCGTTGCTTGACGTTAATGGGCTGTAGTGGCTCAAAGGAGAATCATAATGCGACTTTATTACTACCGGCACTTTGATTTCCTATTGTTTTATATGGCTGAAATAAAATGAAATGTTTTTTATGTGAGACAACGTGTGCCACTTCTAATACGTCTGGACTCTACCACTAGCTGATTGTAGTTCTTCTGAGAAGAACCGGCAAGAAGCTCTTATTAGTTCTGAAACATGCAGAACGTAGTATGACTACAACGTACTATTGCCTATTCTGTGGTATGACGTCGAAAGTAACGCTGAAAGTTGATACACAATTTCAATTTAAATATTTTTTGTTTATATAGATTTAATTGTTATGGGTATAGATAAAGCATTTGACACCTTGCCGAAACTTCTTTCTTTCGAGCTGTACTGAGGTCCAGTTTCATGACCTGGGGGCTAAGTTACGTTATACTCACAAGGCGAAAACCATGTATGACTTGAGAATTAATTAAGGAGAACATTGTTCACTACAAATACTCGGCGCGGCATGGCACGTAGCGGCAAATATTCTATTCTAACATATTCTAACTTGCGTGCCGCGCTGCGCATCGCCTCTGTAGTGGGGTAAGACCTCAATACGTTTTGAGCTTTCAAAAATGATTATGATTATTTTAGACAATTGGTCCATATAACCGCTGTTCAAAAAATACAATTTTTGCACTATATTAAACAAGAATCTGTAGAATTTTTTTCAACAATTAATATTTTTTGGCGATTATATTATCACCTTAATATAAATTAAAATCAATTGCCGTTCTCTTAAAATTCGAAAATGAGTAGACCACTTTTGATGTTTCTTTTTGTGTGAATCTAAACCATCCCTGGCCCGAGTGCCACAAATTAATCAAGAGAGAGAGAGGCGTATAATTATCAGTCATCAGGGGATTTCCTGTCCGTTCCTTTGCCGTAATTCAGTGGACCGCTGACAAAGAAAATTACGCTTTGCTAATACTTAGACAGACAAATAATAACACGAGAACAAATGCCACTTAATAATCAGATAGTGAATATACACTTCAAGAAATATTATACAAAATTAAATTTAAACCTACATCTACTATAAATTACATGGTAAAAGGACATGACCAGTAATTGCCCTCCGATTCGGGACAATGCACAGGATTTCCGTTTTTACAGTAAGGTTTAAAAATTCAAAACGAAATTATTATGGATTTATTATTCCAAATAAGGTCAGGGTTCAAATAACAAAAAAAACAGTACGTTTATTGTTTAAATCTTGAGCATCCGCTTTCCTCTTTAAGCACTACTCCATTTTGACGTTCCATTATATCCATTCCTAATAATAATCTTGTAACCCTACATGAATAACGTTAAGTACCTTAGTCATTATATTATGAATGATTTATTTTTGATCAATTAAATAGTAATGAAAAGGAAATGTATGTTTTGTTTATAATTATTTTTATTTTTTGACAAGTCTCAAAGTAATAGATCGAACAAAGCATTTTGAAATACTCTGTTTAAAGGAACGCCCTTTCACATTGCATATGCTGCCATCTGTGGTCGAATAGTTGAACTTGTTAACCAAAAGTAGCGAGCAATACTTAAAAATATTTTCTAGACTCACCACAATAATTAGCGCCATCTAGTGTGGGAAAGCAGTTTTTGGTGAAACTTTTTTATTTATTTTCTCAGTTTTCAGAGCCTTCAGACTCCTGAAACTTTTTTATTTGAAAACTATAAAATATAACAATTACAATAATAAAGAAATAATACTTCAAAATATTTTTTTAGACTCGCTCAACACAATAAATAGCGCCATCTAGTGTGGGAAAGCAGTCTTTTGGTGAAACTTTTTTGTTCATTTTCGCAGTTTTCCGAGCCTTCAGACTCCTGAAACTTTTTTATTTGAAAACTATAAAATATAACAATTACAATAATAAAGAAATAATACTTCAAAATATTTTTTTAGACTCGCTCAACACAATAAATAGCGCCATCTAGTGTGGGAAAGCAGTCTTTTGGTGAAACTTTTTTGTTCATTTTTGCAGTTTTCCGAGCCTTCAGACTCCTGAAACTTTTTTATCTGAAAACAGTGAAATATTACAATTACAATAATAAAGAAATCATTGCTGAACATTGATTTTTGACACCTAGGCAAGCTGCCATAATTCCACCGGTCAAGTCCTTTCGTCCCTTATTTTACCCCTTACCAACCAACCCTGTTGCATCAGGCACACGTCAAAAACAGGCAACTTAAAGTGAATATTCTTATAATGTAAATTAATAATTGAGGATAATCAGAAAAATTATAGCATTCGTCTAATAGTATTAATTAACCACTCCATTTACATGTTATACTTACGGAGTGGTCAAATTAACACTCTGGACCAAATTAGCACAACAGACTTGGCCGTGCATATAAAAAGAATATTATGAAAACTTGTAAGCCAATTCATTTCTGTGAAAATAAAATGAAAAATATAACACAAAAAGCCAACAAGTCATAATTAAAAAAATTAAAAAACACGACTGCCCTGGCCAAAAACTAGTTAAATTAGAATCTTATTCACATTTTTATTAAATGATATTTTTTTTGTAAATCTCTGGATATAGAACTATAGTGTTATATATTTTTGAAATCTACTCATCATTTTCTAGATGATGATTATATAGTTAATCTTATATTCGAATTTTTTTTTTCAACTTTAGTCTTTAATGCGGGACCATGGTCACATCATCAATTATTTTTTAAATTTTATTAGCCTATGTCACCCGTAATAAACTAGGGATTCTAACGATACCTCACTTATCAAAATCGGTTCAGGCGTATAGAAGTTATGGTGGAATATACAAACTCACATACATACATACAAACAAACATACATACATACATACATACATACATACATGAACCCTGAAAACAATATACTCACTCACTCAATATACCTACACTTTTTCAGGCAGTCGTATAAAAAGGGTAAATCGAAAGGCTAACTTAATTAATTTACGGGCCCACAAAACCCGGGTTAATTAATAATATTTATTTAGGTGTCAGGACTTCGTAATAAACATAAAGAATGACTACACATAAAGAAACCTGCCTCAGTATTATTACCGTTGTTTTTAATCCTCTTCAGATTTTGAATATTAATTTTGTAATTTTATTTGAATAAAAATAGATGAGAGGTATTTTAAATAGTCTCCCTAGCAAAACTAACTAAAAATACAAGAATATTTTAATTTATTGAAAAATTAAGATAGCACACCATTATCAATAATAATTATAGAGCTTGACTTGCCTTGACACCAGTTTTGAACTCTACGCTGGACGAGTCGAGGTCGAGTTCAATGTCGGGGACCTAACACCTAACACTAACCATGCCACCATTCTATAGAGCTTTTTGTCAATTAATTATACCAACTAATACATAACTAACTATGGAAAATGAAATTGTTATAATGAATACTGCATTATTCTTAACATTAATACTTCATACACATATATTTATGAATATTTATTTTAAGGAAACCGTTATATTGGGTTAGGCTAGCTAGCGTTAACTTTACAAATTACATAATAAAATTTTCAATAAACAACTACAGTAAATATTTTGATCACAATTATTTACACATACAGTGCAAAGAAAGTGTTCAAGAAAGTAAATATATGCGTAAACATAATATTATGTTATAAAATGTTTGGACGCAGTTGGAATCTAGTAGCCCAATTGGCAGCGTCCCGCTGGGATAGCCGGGGGGTGTATGCTGATCTAAGTCACATGCCATCGATAGTTCTCTACAGAATATATTTCGTGGTATTTCTTTCCAGTCTGAATATTCACTTCCCTACCACTACAGCGTTTGCCAGTAATTTATTTCCAACAAGCTCATTCCCGCTTTTCATCCGCAATCATCCGGTTTACATTTTTAAAGATCTCGCTCGAATCGCTCGAAATCCTAGGCGAAGGAAAAAGCCATCTAAATTACAACATTTTTGGGTGCAAGATTTGGAAGTAATGCTATCTCTGTGCCAATTTCTGTCAAGATCGGCTCAGTTGTTGAGCCGTGAAAAAGTAACAGAGAAACAGTCAATTTCGCATGTATAGTATGGATATGATTTTTTTAGTAACGTATTTAGAGAAGTTATAAATTCTTGTAATTAACTACTGTAAGATCACATACCAGCAAACTCTGTCAGATAATTCGATCATGCCGCCGTCAAACGTTTAAGAGGAAATAAATTTATCCAATCAATGTTGTCACGGAGAATCGAATTTCTAAGTGGTTGGCAATTGAGTTATAACATTGGCTCTTCCTCGTTGCTAAGAAATCCCTGTCCCACTGTTGATCCATTAGCAAATTCGGTAAAAATTACGGATAAAATGTTGACTGAGCTTGTAATGCCAAGTAGGTAAAGGTCGAATAGTTTTATTCTAATACAAAGAGTAAACTAGATCTCAGAAATTAGGCTACTGTTTGGGTGTACATTGTATTAAGATTATACATATTATATAAAGTCATTATTTCTTAAATCACGAATACATCAACTTTTTAAAAATATAATACACCATAGGTAAAATTGTTGTATTCATACATATCTATGTGTATTTCTTATATCAAAAAAACACAATATACTATTATAATAACCTTATATATAAAATTCTCGTGTCACAATGTTAGTTACCATACTCCTCCGAAACGGCTTCACCGATTTTTATGAAATTTTATATGCATATTCAGTAGGTGTGAGAATCGGCTACTATCTATTTTTCATACCCCTAAAACACCTCAATCCACGCGGACGGGATCGCGAGCATCAGCTAGTATATTTTGTAAAATTCCTAATAACTAATCTACCTGTCATTTATTTGTTTAATTTATTTGAACTTCCAACAGAATTACAAGTAGTAGGTATACAAAATGTTAAATGGCTTAGGCAATAGGTAACAAGCAATTCCATTTAAAGGTAGTTACATCATACTCATCATAGGTAGGGGATAGGTACATAAATTTCAACAATAGATTACAGTGATTAGAGGTAGTGAGACTTTTGTGTTCCTTTTCAAGTTCCAAAACTTCACACCAAAGTTTAACAATAAGCCACCAGAATAATTATAAAGAGTTATCATAAACGTTCCCCTTACACTTCGGTTAACCACGCTACGTTACGAGTATTTAACCTAAAAAGTTACACTTGGGCCTCAGAATTCTTAGAATGTATGAGTGTGTATACAACATTTAAAGATACGAAAGTAACTAACTACGTGTTAATTTCATGAATTTCTTGGCGTACTCTCTTCTGTCGTCACAATTCTTCGTCTTCTCTGACCACCCGTGTTGTTTCGTTGCCTAAGGAGACCTCAGCCTCACTTCCGCACTGCTTGCAGGGGGCGATATGCACTGCAATGCACTACGGAATTGAGGCCTCGATACCCTATCGCGTTGTCTCTTCCTGTCCAATTGTACTATTCAATGGCTCACGGCTTGCACTCTTCCTGGTTTATTGTTAAATAAATCTTCTTACGTTCTAGATTGTTATTTTTAAATACAATATCAACTTAAATCTTTATAACATAAATATTAAAATACCTAAGTACTTTTCTGACAAATAAATATTTAAACAATAATTACATTGTTATTAAAAATTAAAGTAACCAATTAAAGTAAAAAATTAAGTATTACCAAGGTACATACAAAGTTGCATGGATAAAATCGGCTTCGCATTCACCCAAAAGTCAGTGTAATTCTTCTTTAACTGCTGAGTTTCTTGCCGGTTTTTCTCAATAAAACTACCGGTGGTAGAGTCTTGATATATCATAACTGACACAAGTTGTCGTACGTAACATAAATCATTGCATTTTTTTCTATTTTATTTATATAATAAAACCTACAGTCACTGCCTAGAATAATATTCTAAGACAAAAAATATAAAAATGAACATGGGAATACCTACTCATATCGCAGTGATTTTTTAGGTATCAAGATCGCTTCCGTATATTTCACAATACTTCAAAATACGTGTACCAAAAGAACAAGAAAAATTACAAAATGGGGTACAAGATGTTTCTTAAGTAGCAGAAAAACAGCGACGTAAAAACATCCATTTTATAAATTGCCTCCTCCTTTTCAAGTATTCCTATTACCGTGAGAGACAGAAAAAGTTGCGTTGTAGATAAAACTATCTCGTCTCGAGGTTAAGGATGTGATTAATCCACTGGTAATGCGAATATAAAAATGGAAAGTGCTGAAACTGGTTTTAAAATATAATTGTATTTAAATCACGATCATAATTATTCGATATTTCTCTCGAATCATTTTGAATATTGTATGAGAAGTCTATTCCGTGCACGTAGAAATAAGGATTGATTAATTATTGGAATGAAGTTCCTTATGGGACGCTGCGGAGGGGTACCCTAGCCGGCAAAAAGCGCCCGTAACGAAAATAAGTAAGATTTTTTTACGAACACAAAAGGTCTTAAATATAAATATACAACATTCGAAATTAAACTTTAATGCTTTATTGTTAAGGATTATATTTTTTTTATAAAAAAAAACGTATACATAGAACTTGAAATTAATATTTATGTAATAAGGAACTTCGTTCCTACTGCTGTCGCACGACACCACACCTTTTTCTTTTTTTTAATGTTAAACAGTCACAGTCAATGCCATTTCGCAAATAGACAAAAATACGTTCGCAAATAGACTTCGTTTTTACGTACGTACGAGTGAAACTTACGCGTCTCTGCGCAAAACGTACCTACTTACGCGTCGGCGGGTATCGACGTTCGGTCTTGTCGCGCTAGTAACTATATACGGCGCCGTTTATAAGTGAGTTACGACAAACATAATTTTCTTTGGCCCTGTGTTTTAGCTTTTAGTTCTCTACAGCAATAAGGGAAAAGCACTTGAGTCCGACGTAGAGAAAATTTCAATTATTAATTCTAGAAAACCGCGCCTTAATATGAGACTCAGTTTTGGTACCTATTACACCGGAAATAAAACATAAGAGTGAAAGTGTTTCCACAGTGTAAGTGCTTTACAATTTGCGAAACCTTACCGTTTTGTGTTGTGGTAAATAATTGAAAAGCGGCTTATTTAACGGACAGTGAATTTGCGGCGAAATGGTCCGAATAAATAATGAATAACTCGCGCGGATTAAAGGGCACCCCAAAAACTCCGAATCGCCACCCCAACCGAAACAGTGCCACTCCATTACAATATGATTGTTCCATTATATGATCTTATAAAATAAAATTCAATTGCTCAATCGAGTTTCGCTCATTGTTCAAAAGTTTTCCTCTTGACATAATTGCCTGTTTATATTTTTACAGTAGATAAGGCATATTATGTACAGAAATAGTTCACAATACACCCTCGCAATTTTTCTTAATCTATCAAAAATCTTAGGATTATGTACCTTTAAAAATTCTGATGAATGTAAAACAAATAGACCTAGAAGCACCTAGTAGTAGTAGTAGAAATATAATTTTTAAATTGTATTTCCTACCATAATTCAGTGGGTGCACGGGTAAACAGAAATTCCCTCTGCTTCCACTGATGTGAGAGACCGGTGAGTGCACTGGTCACAACCTGTTTGCAACTCTAAGAGTACGCAGACGAACCCGTGCACAAACTTTTAACTTTTATCAAATTCCATTTATGTGTTCATAATTTCCTAAGGCCATGACGTTCACAACTTTTTCTACTGAAGCTTTTAACTAGATGCATGATAAATGTCATGTAAAAATAAACATTCGCTCCATATTGATCAATAAAAAGTACATAAAATTTTCAACTGTCAACTAACTTTTAACTGACGAATGAATTTGTCATTTTGGCACATTTCCAACAATGTTATTCGACTATTGAAAAATTGGCTCGTAGAAAACTTAATAATGCTAAGTGATCAGTTCAAATTAGAAACACATTTGCCCGAGGCAATTCAGAAATAGGCGTTCAATTTGCAATATTCACAAATCCCGTTAAAAGCTGTACCAAGGGAGGCAAAACTATCGAATGGCGGATACGATATTACTAGCTGAACAAAGCAGTAAATACTTTCAACCCGATATTGAAAGTCCAATACCTACGCGAATGTTGCACTTTACCTATTGAATATCTAGGCCGTGTCAGCTACTTCAATAAAATAAATGAAAAATCTGTTTGTGTCTGCCTTTATTATTATCTTGATATTTTAAAATCTCTGCTACATGGAAATCAATACCTAGCTAGGTACTGTAGCTGCTGGCAGAATATCCATACTAATATTATCCATACTTCCATAATAATATAAACGCGAAAGTGTGTCTGCTACGCTTTCGCGGCTAACCTGCTCAACCGATTCCGATGAAATTTGGTACAGGGATAGGTTGTATCCCAGGGAAGGCTACCTTTTATCTGGGAAAAGTCAAGAGCTCCCGCGGGAATCAAAAAACTTTAGTCCACGCTGACGAAGTCACGGGCATCATCTAGTTTCTACTATACTAGTCTCTATAACAATTACGTTAGGTCGCCAAAAATTACACTACAGATTTTTTGGGATGATGTCGGGATGTGGCGTTCCAAGCGAATTATATCTACTTACTTTAAAAATTTTCCAGTGACTTACTCCATAGATTGCACCGTATAGAAGTTATGAGCTAAAACGAGGTTCAAATTCGAGGTTTTCCGAGCAGCACGCAGCTGGCACACTGGCACTAGGTACTGGTATTAGTATCTATCCTACATGCGTACATGACGATGTTTGTTTACCTTTACATAATTTTTGCTTACATGTCTGGTGTACTGTTGTTTATTATTGTATAACACTACTACTACCACCACATACCACATAATACTAGTATTTAAATAATAGATTTAAGAGCAATGTGCAGCCCCCACACAATACGACAAGACTAAAGGGGAGCTAAGAAACAATGTAAATGTAAAATTTCTTTGTTAGTAAATTAAAAAAAAATCCTAACAACACTCCAAAAAATGAGTAGGTACAGTGCAATTTTTTGCGGTTCCTTAAAATGACTGACCTAATGGACGAGTAGAATACAAATCACATACCATTTACTGGCACATAAAGATTGACGTAAAGGCAGTCTTCGCTCTGGTTCGCGAGTACGGGGAGCAGTCGCTCGAGCTGTCGGATGCGCGCGCGCGGGTGCAGCAACAGCGCTTCCTCGCGCGGCGTATCGGCGGGCGGCACCTGCGGGCAGGCTGGCCCGACCGCGTCGGCTAGGCGCGTCGTGCGCCACTGCGATGGCGTCACAGGTGGCATGTATCTGTTACGAACTTTATTGTTAACATCCACGCTACTGCATTTGTTATAACAGTTAATATCCTGTTTCATTATCCATATTAATATTACTAGTGGTTCACCGCGAACTGAGACTTCGCGGTATCCATAAGATAGTTTTAACTATATATTTTAATAGTTAACTTTTAACATTAGACGCAAGAGAGCTAAAGAGTTATTGGAGAAAGCTTTTACAGAGCGCCATCTATTGACATCATTGTGAAGTTCTGTTAAAAATACTGAAGCTCATTAAAAATTAAATAATTTCGTTTCCTTACAAAATTTATCTAATTTTAGTATCTATTGTTCAAGTACAGGATATAATTCAAATAATTGATCAAGTTTCAGGCTCAGCCTTTCAGAAAATTGAGAGTTCTGAGGTCAGCAATGGACGTTAGAAAATCTCCACTTTGAAAGCCCCCAATTTTAGGGGGAAAATAAAAAATATTGTTGGACTCTATTCCTAATTATCTTTAAAATGATATACCGCAACTCTATGTAACGCTATAAAAAATATTTTACTTCGCATTCGCTTCTATGAGAACCCCCCTGAAATAAAGATTTTCATAATTTTTGAAGCCATATACGGCTGGAGGCCATCGGTTTACATATTATATTTAAATTTGAAGTAATTACGTTCAGTAATTCAGAAGTTATAAGGCTCTGACAGACGGACGGACGTACGGAAGCCAGTAGCCAGCCAAATATATATATATATATATATATATAAATCAATTTCTGTTCGTTTGTCTCGCTAAAACTCGAGAACGGCTTTAGCTGATTTTGGTTTTGAAATGTTTGTCGTAGTCCAGGGAAGGCTTAAACGGTGAGAATATATGTAAAAATTGCGAGGAAGATAGGGCAGGAGAACGTCTGCCGGGCCCACTAGTATATATATATATATTTATAGGTATAGGTACCTATTCATATATAATAATAAAAATAATGACAAAATAAATAAAATCTGGTGGTATTTTAATCGATAGATTTTAAAATAGATAACAGATTTTTAGTATACAGCGTGATATTATTTTGCTCCTTCGTGAATAACTGTTAATGTAGCAGCTGTATGAAAAACTAAAACCTACATAAAGGTTGTAGAGCCCTATGGGTTCGCTATTGTGAATAATATTATTGTATTTAATGCAAAACATTAACCTTAAACTTCCAAGCGGCGGAGTCGCGTAAGGTACACCAAGGTACGCCTCTATTTGCGGATGCGAATGCACCACGATTCCGCGCAGTGGTCCGTACTTGGTGCGGATCACGCGCGTGCTATACTTGTGCGTAGAGAGAGCTGCGGCGCAACAGACGAGCCACGCGTACAGCGCGGCGCAGTCCGCGCGCATCACGCGCACGGGGCGGGCGCGAGCGCGAGCGACGCGCCGCCGGCTACGCGCGCGCTCCCGCGCATCACGCGGCCCGCTCCGCGCGCGCGCTCCGCCCCATACGCCAGCTCATCCTGATACAGCCTTCTCGCGCGCTCGCGGCCACTGTTAATACACCATTACCAAATCAATACATACTGATCTACCTACTGACTGATACTACCTACCAATATCAGGTATTAATGCGAAAGAGTTCTTATTTGTTGGTCTATTGGTATGTTGGTTGGTTGATTTATCATTCAATGACGCCGCAAAGCAACGCCGCAAGTGATTTTGGCATGGATATAGTTAAATATTTGACTGTGTACCGGCTACGAGACAACTACGATGCTACGAAATAAACTTACCTGAGCGAATTGAATGAGGAAAATAAGAGAAGAGAAGAGACGCCTCATTTATCCAAGTCAAGGGGACTTTTGATTACATACTTAAACCCGCAATGAATTCATTATTTTCAAAATCGATTCAAAGCAAGCAAAGCAATTTTGCATCGTTTCTCCAAAAAGAAATTCGATGGTCAGTGAACTATAGGCCATTTTTATTTTTAAACATTTGTTGACTTAGGTCGACGATGCTTTGTTAAGAGTACATGTTTAGTGGCATCCGAACAAAACATTTCTTAACGTACAGTTGGCAGAATATAAACCTTTCATTTTAAATTAAAATAAATTAAATCTCTTGTTTTATATATATTAATTATTAAACTTACCCAAGTCATGTTTTCGATGGTATGACTTCATATGTTAAAACAATCATTTGTTTATTCTGAAACAAAGAAAAACATTATAAAAAAGTTGTTTAGACCATGCCAATGCAAATAGGGTGCAAAAAAACGAACGGGACAATTGGAGGAAAATTACATTAAATATGAAGATAACCAACTTATATATATTTTAGAAAAACAGATATAAATTATTACCTAAGGCGTAAATCGAACCAACGTCTCTAACTAGTTTATTAAACCAATCAATATAAGATCTATGATGAAGATAAGATCTTTCAAGAAAATATTGTTAACTTAAAGTAAGGAAGACTATGGAATCTACTGAGAGATACAGATTCATATTACATACCCTCTCTCTCTCTTACTCTTTATAGGATGTTTTTAGCATATAAATGATTGCTTGCTGGTTAGGAATTAGGAAGATAAAATTATCAACGAATTGTTTGATTTCATGGTCTTCTTTTATTGGGTATTTGACATCTAGTATTTCAGCTTAAAAAAAGGGGATGTGGATATTACGTCTTTTGGGAGATCCTCTATAAATCAATCACTAAGAAATAATCTATTTGGCTAATTGTCAAATTGTATTGCAGATATTGTAATTGTAAAATACCCAATAATGTAATATACTAGTTTTAGTACGTTCGATTCTTGACTCAGGTTTCTAAATGTTTTTAAATGTTTGAAAGCTTATATTGAGCAGAGATTTATTTAATAACAAAGTTATTTTGAGGAAAAAATTTATAAATAATGGCTTGCATTGGAATCAACTGCAAAGCAAATTAATATGTAAATATTCGTATCATTTCCATTTTAATCAAATATCATTGGAGTGCGCTGGGCGGCAAGCGACAATGGCGTAGGTAAGAGGGAATGATTACCTCGACAAATATAACCTGCCGTTCGTATAATTTAATGGAACACAAGCACAACAACAACAACGTCACAATTTTAAACAAATTTTCCAGTTTTCATAACAAACTTAGGAAATACAGGCGTAAATAGCGGTTCGTTCCATCCTATTGTAAAAGCAAGATATTCAAATCACTCCTCCGAAAATTAACTGTCATTAGTCTGTGAGTACAATGCCAACAATTAATTTCGGGTATAAGATTTATTAATAATTCCTAGAGAATTTATAAACGGAGATAACCATTTCAAAATGGCACACGGACCTAATTTCTAAATTATTATTTTATTATTGTTGTTCATTATCGATCTTCAAAATTTTTACAAACTTGCCTCTAGCTAATATACGTAGAAGCTGCCAGTATGGGTAATCAGGTAAATTAGACTAACTCAGAAATAATTTCCCATTTGTAGTAACTTCTTACTGAGGTATACTGTGCGTCATCATTTATGAGCACTTTAGTCTTATAACGGTGCCAATTCTGTTTAGCACATTCTCTAAACTAAACAAAAATGATACCTCTAAACCTAGTGCGGCCACTTTCAGTAGCGAGTATTATGAATATATAACATAGTATAAATAATTATAAATAAAATTATATTATTATATTATGTATTCATTATAAATGTGAAAGTTTGGATGGATGTATGTATGGATGTTTGTTACTCAATCACACCCCAACGGCTGAACGGATCTGGCTGAAATTTGGCACAGTGATAGATTATAGTCTGGAATATTTTATCCCGGGAAATTAAAGAGTTCCTGTGGGGACCCAAAACCTCAAACCACGCAGACGAAGTCGCGGGCATTCGCTAGTAGCAATAAAAATAGAGCTGTCATTTTAGTTAAAGATTGTTGCCTTTCTGCAAACTGCAATTGTTAGTTGGTATTTAGCACTATGATGGTAATATGTATTTGAAAACACTAATATAAATACAGAACAAGATAAAGAAAGTGAAAACGACTTATTAAAAAACCAGTAACGCCGGGTGATAATGAAATAAATAAACATTGCAATCGTGATCATAACTTTTGAAATTAAATAGTGAATCCGCGAACTGTTAAATACCGCACAGACATCATAATATAACTCGTATAATACTATTGCATTTTATAGAGCAGAAGTAGTATAAAAACATTTTATGAGTGATACATGACTTATCAGTTATCACAGTTCGTTATATTAGGTACTAGCTGATGCCTGCGACTTCTTCCGCGTGGTTCACGTTTTTTGATTCCCTCGGGTACTTCTTAATTTTCCGGGATACAAAATAGCCTATCTATGTTACTTCCCAGGTCCTCAATTATACCCATGCCAAAAATCACGTCGATCCATTGCTCCGTTGCGGCGTGATTGAAGGACAAACCAACAAACCAATAAACCAACAAACAAACACACTTTGGCATTTATAATATTAGTATGAAGTATGATATGATGTTATGAGCTTTTTATTACGTTATTTACCAACACAAAGCAAACGATACGAATTAGTTGAATACACCACAGTAAAACCGACGATCAAGGATTCCGTATCTACACGCAAATAGCATTTTTAGTAAGACCGAGATTGTCCAAATATACTCATCTATTAGTGGGAAACAGTATACTGTATGTGATATAAAATAAATATTTTTGTTCTGAATCTCGTCAGTTCCACATAGAAAAATTTCAAATTCAACCAAATTGTGACACCTAATTGTTGTCTACAACGCATTGTCGCAGCAAGAATTTCATAAATGCAGCCAATGAATTTTCAACAATTTTCCTAATCGACCAGCTGATTGTTAGTATTGCAATACCTTCGATTTTCTTTTATATGAAATAGAATTGAAATTAATATTCCAGTTCAACATTAATTTGAATCATAAGCAGGCTGAAAGAAACAAGGTTCTTGACACACGGATTGAAATACAAGTTTTTTAATATATATGGATCTCGTTCGTTGAGAATATTGGAGTCTGTGGTTTCTGATCTGTCGGGTAGTGCCTTTCTATCTGTTTCATTTATTTGACTAACATTAGAGAGACAGAGACAAGACACAGGCATCACGAGAGGTTCTGTGTCGAATCTCACTTTAACGTATGGCTTATGTATGAAATAGATAGTTAAGCTTGTGGCGCGTCACGGTTTGTAGTGTAATAAGCGACGCTCTAACTAGCGGCCATGCCCACCCTTGCCACAGGGCCATAAGTTCTGTGTTCAAATCTTTATTCTTTAATCTGTAGTAGAATAAGCGCGAAAAACTTAGTTTATTGTAACTTCAGGCTCAGGAGGACTAGAATCCAGTGCCGTTAAATCAGCTAAATACTTTGAAAAAAACTTAGTATTATAAGGGTTTTTTACTATTTGGATTGAAACCCTAAATTATGAGTTATTCTAAAGTTTGTGATTTAATTTGTATTTCTATATTAGTACGTTATTTACGGGATAAGAATTACGTCAATGTTAATATTTACGTTAATTTTAAATTATATTAATGTAAAATTAATGTATTTATATTAATGTAAAATATTATAATTACATAAAGAAAAGGTTTTCATTTCCCTTCCTATGATCAGTGAAAAATTCCTTTCTATTTAACCTGAGGTTTCAGTTAACAAATGTTTCCAATTAAAAAGGTTTCCATGTTTCCCATTAATAATACCTTTGCCTAATTAATTTGGAGAAATTATTTTCGAGACTTCGTAATATTTTCATGGACCTTTTTAAAGTGAGGCCGTTTAATTAATAAATAAAACGCAAAATTTTAACAAGCGATTTATTATACAATGCAATAACAAATGGTTTAATTAGTTTCCTCAAACCCTTTTTCTAAAAAATCCACTTTGCTTTCCATGGCCAGGATCTGGAACACTCTACCAAAAACTGAGTTTCCCACCAATTACGATCTGACGATTTTTAAATCATGAGGTAATATGCTTCTTCTAGGCAAGCGCGTCCCATCTTAGGCCGCATCATCACTTCCCATCAGATGTGGTTGTGGTCAAGGGAAAGCCTATAATGAGTTTAAAAAAAGATTTATTATAGGCAAAAAAGGCATACCTGCCCTGCAACTTGCAAATATTAGCATGAATTTAATTACCCGTAAAGCATTTTTAAGGTTCTTGTAACGTTTTTTAACTCCTACAACCATTTTTTTAAAGTATGATGCCATCATACTTATGGTAAAAAAAAGATGATTAGGTTTATACACCAAAATTATTTTTTTCAGGCAAGTAACTTTTTCCAATTTGCCTTTCTTGTCAGACACTTCGATTGATTATATCCACATAAAGTTAAAATTACATAGGCCTAGAAACATGAGATTTACCAAGGTTAAATTCTACTCGAGCGAAGACAAATAGTGTATAATAGGCTAATATATTTTTTATATTAAAAAGTTATACAATTGTATTACGAGTAAGTAATATCATATATTAAAAAAGATACGTCGCTCAACACAAGGTAACAATTTGAAAACTTTCGTTAAAATCCATTTAGCGATTTTTTTTTTTCATAATCAAGCTCAAATAATAGAAATGAAATGCTCTGTTTCTAATTATAATTTAAAGGTTTCAATATCATCAATTAATTAATCCATACGCTATAACCAATAGAAAAAAACGCAGTTTAAAATAGAAGAAATATGAAACGAAACCACTGGAACCGGGTTAAATATTATGAAGGCTTCCTGGTTATTCTATTTTTCCGAGAATAAAGACGTAAGCTAATTTCACTTCGCTTTTGACTATGTGGAACAAAGGAGGCATTTACTTCGCAACCCTCCGCAGTAGTCAATTTTAAATTAAGAACAAGTAGAGTGTACTCATTATAAAGTTCACATGCCGGTGTTAATTGCATTAGGACGCGTCTTTAAAATCTTAGTTAGTAAACCGAATTTGCCTAAGTGTCAGTGGTAAATTGTGAGTGAGGTACATGATAATCTTTTTAGGGTTGATCAAGCTTTGGTTCTTGCCGCAAACATCCGATGCTACAAGGTTAACCTAATAAATTGTTTTGTATCGAGTTAACCTCGTAAGTACCTATACTTGTATCCATACTTCTATACTTTATATTAAAAAATGCGAAAGTTTGGATGGATGTTTGTTACTCAATCACGCCTGAACGGCTGAACGGATCTTAATGAATTGGGTGCAAAGATTATACTTATATAACCAGGAAAAACCTTAATCCATGCAATAATTTGTTTATTATCAAGAGACCCTTTACTGTTAGTCCAAAAAATTATAGTAACCTATCTAAATATCGGTCTTATGGAAAGGATCTTATTTACTCAATTATTTGAAAAATGACAACATACCGATACGGCAAATAGTCGAGATAGTAAATCCATATTCCTAACATAATATTATTGAAAAAAACAAGCCAAGTGCGAGTCGGACTTCCGCACCGAGGGTTCCGTACAAACGTTTATTATATGATGTAACTAAAATGTATGCTTTTCGCAATTTTTCCTTTTAGCTGTGGTATATGACGTTGTTTCGTACTAAATTTCAAGATGCTGAGATCACGGGAAGTACCCTGTATGTTTAGATTCCCTTGCGAGTGTCGAAAATTTGCAGCATAAACGGCTGTATCTTTTGATTGCGTTCGTTTATTCGTTTTTATTCGTTAGACTTGAGTATTTGATATGAATTTCAACTTGATACCTCCATGCGTTCTTGAGAAAAAGGGTCTTGACAGACAGACGGACGGACAACAAAGTGATCCTATAAGGGATCCGTTTTTTCCTTTTGAGTTACGGAACCCTAAAAAAGTACAGAGGTAAATACAGAGTAATAAAAGGTACGGATACGGACATAGGCTATTTATTTATAGATGACTAGGATAGACTTTTTATCCTGGCAAATTGAAGAAATCCCACTAGATATAAAAAAATACAGAAAGCGTGATTTCATCACTATAAAGTCTAACTAAGTGATTCAAAAATGTTATTATTTAAATAAACTTTTGGAAATGCTTTTGAATCGTCGAGTGAATCTACCACTGGTTCAGAACGCCTATCTTGACTATCTTATGGGTTTAAATATTTACTAGATTATTCCCGCGAGTTCGTCCGCATGGATTAGGAGTTTTTGATACCCGCGGGATCTCTTTAATTTTCCGGTATAAAAATTAGCCCATGTCCTTCCCCTGGATACAACCTACCAACCTGTACCAAATTTCATCAAAAACGGTTGAACGGATGAGTCGTGAAAGCATAGCAGACAGACAGAGAGACACTTTCACTTTCATATTAGTATGGAATGATACACTAAACTTTGGACACAGAATATTTGTTTAGCTGTAATTACACAACGCTGTAATAAATCAAAACAAGAAAAATAATCTCCTGAATTAACGTCACTCGTAAGGTTTCTAATTTCCTCACAAATATAAGCATCGGATCTGGGATTTCGTATGACAGTTTGATATATTACTATTATCCGTCTATGCGTTTGTTTCAAAAAAACAGAACGGGTTACATGACTGTATTATCATGTAACTAACTACTCTTTGCTATGTATTAAACTAACAACAGTGGATCACAGTGAAATTCTAGAGTGCTTATCGATCCACTGGTAGAGCCGGATGGTAGATTCTAACAAAGCTAAGTTTCACAGAATCTACCCAGACCAATGGTAGAGTAAAGTGAACTCCAGAATGCTACTCAATCCATTTAAAGCATAATGGATCCGGTCAGTGGATTCTAGTGCATAACTATTCTAAATTAATAAGTTTGCCTAGAACGAATAACAACTTCAAAGACATGTTTAATTAATGTAGAGTAAAGATAATCATCTAAAAATTTCTTAATTTAAATCTTCCTTTTCGAAAGATAACTTTCAATTTGAGAGTTGTTTTTGTTGATTTAATTGGTAACATCGAGTACACGCGCCTCGCCCACGCCTTAGTTACTTGTTTGTATTTACAAAGTTACTTGATACATACCTACTTGTTTGCTCTCCCAAACAGGGAATTATTTACCACATAATTTGTAATTTGTATTCGTAGGGAAAGACTGTGATATAAAAATACCAGCACCATAAAATCTTTTAGCTCCACCGCGCGTCATACTTCTTAATTTGTTAAACAGCCTGTAGTGCGGTGTCTACTCATTAATTTAATTGGTTTCAGGTAGAACACGAGTACACACTCCCTTAATGAAATCGAGGTGGCGTAACAAGTCTGTTGTTATCAATTAAGTTACACGATATAAATTTCTGCTCCTGCGTAATTAATGAAGACTTTCAAACACGAGCGCTGAGTTACACGAACTGGATTATCCATTAAACATTAAAGGAACTTAAGTGAGAACTTTAGTAAGTAACAACTACCTCCTGGTAAGTCTTCTAAGCTCATCAGATAAAACGATTGGATTATAGGCTGCCGCTGACGCATATTATAATCTGTTATAGGCAAAACTTTCACATTTTCGGCTCTTCAATATATGAACACCATCTTAAGTACTTACCTACCTACTTTTAGAACGTCTTAAATAAAGTACATCCTACCTTAAATCCCGTCATATAAAAAAATGCGAACAAGTAGCAAAGGTTTTCTGGCAGGTAAATTATGACCCACTGGTATGATTTATAACTTGAAAAACATGGAGTGACGGAAGGTCTCATTTATTTCATCCAAGGTTCTAAAAGCTGCTCATTTCTCTACTAGAATATTTTATACTTGTTTTTATAAAACACATTTATACAATTTCAAAGTATAAGATGGACTTACCAACGTCATTATGTGCATAAATAATAATGTGTGTACAAAAGTTTGCAACAAGAAGTAGTAAAATAATGGCTTTAAACTCTTTGTTGGTTTGAATAAATAACTTATACTACTGTGCACTGCACTAAACGGCCAATCTGCAAGGAAAACTAAGTTTGAAAAATCTATCTATATACTACTAGTGGTTCGCCCCGAACTGAGATCTCGCGGTATCCATAAGATAAAAGTTTTAACTATTGTAATAGTTAACTTTTAACATTAGATGCAAAAGAGCTAAAGAGTTATTGGAGAAATGAATAAACTTTTACAGAGTGCCATCTATTGACATCATTGTGAAGTTCTGTTAAAAATACTGAAGCTCATTAAAAATTAAATAATTTCGTTTCCTTATAATATTTATCTTATTTTAGTATTTGTTGTTCAAGTACAGGATATAATTCAAATAATTGTTAAAGTTTCAGGCTCAGAAAATTGAGAGTTCTGAGATCAATTTTGGACGTTAGAAAATCTCCACTTTGAAACCCCCCCATTTCGTAAATTTAAGGGGAAAAGTTAAAAACAGAAATATTTTTGTACTTTATTCCTAATTATCTTTAAAATGATATACCACAACCCTATTAAACTAAATATTTTACTTCGCATTCGCTTCTATGAGAACTTCCCTGAAATAAAGATTTTTATATCTTTTTTAAGCCATATTTTGCTGGAGGCCATCGGTTTACATATTATAATTAAATTTGAAGTAATTACGTTCAGTAATTCAGAAGTTATAAGGCTCTGACAGACAGACGGACGGACGGACAGACAAGTGCAAATTCACTCAAGTAGACTCAGAGACCTTCGCTTCGCTCGGTCAATAATTATTATAATTATAATCTATCTATATATATATATATGTCACCGTAAGATTGTAAAAACCGTTAGATTATAATCTAACTCGCGAAATTGTAAACTGTCGAAAGATTGTGAACCGTTCAATGTTCTGAGTGTCAATTTTTGAAATATTCATTGTATTTACGTTTTCTTGTCTGTTTCATGTAGGTTAGGTTAGGGTTCGACATAAATAATCAGGTAGTAATAAATAATTAGGTTCTATCGGGTTAATAAACTTATCAGATTACAATCTAACGGAAAATAATGCGTTAAATTGTAATCTTTCGACACTTTGCGATTTCGCGAGTTAAATTATAATCTAACGGTTTTTACAATCTTACGGTGACATATATAAATCAATTGCCGTTCGTTTGTCTCACTAAAACTCGAGAACGGCTGAGCCGATTTAGTTGATTTTGGTTTTAAAATGTTTGTCGAACTCGAGTTATAGCCTTATAGTATTGAGCAAATATTACACAATTCATTGTCACTTCTGTTACACTGGTGAAGGAAAACGTCGTGTATAATTTCGTAGATTAATCCATACTAATACTAATATTATAAATGTGAAAGTGCGTCTGTTTGTCTGTCTGTCTGTCTATCTGCTACGCTTTCACGGCTCATCCGATCAACCGATTTTGATAAAATTTTGTACAGGGGTAGGTTGTATCCCGGGGAAGGACATAGGCTCATCATTATTTTAACCACGATTTCAACATATTGCCGGTATCACTACTGAACACGAGTTTCCTGTCAGAATGGGAAGGGCTTGGCCATAGTCAACTACCCTGGACAAGTTCGGATTGGCGATTTCGAGCATGCTGGTTTCCACACGGTGATTTCCTTAGCGCTAAAGAAAGTGATAGGTAACTAATTGCTTACAATTCAAACACCTCACTCAAAAAAGTTAGAAGTGTGTGCCCGCGGATCAAACGCAAGTCTACCCAAAAAATAGACCGAACACCTAAACCTTCACTATAATGCTGTCACCGCTTATTAATTGAAATTGTGAGCTAAATAAAACTGTTACATTAAAAAGAATTAATTTACTTTAAATAATACAATAAAATCAATATTGTAATACCATTAGACAAGTACATACCCCAATATTAATGTAGTGATTAATTATTAATTAGTTTAATGTACTGTGTTAACAGGGCATCGCAATCAGATACGGATTGAGTTAAGTAAATTTGATGTACGAGTTGGATCTGTAGGAACAACAAACTACTGAAATCCATACTAATGTTATAAATGCGAAAGTGTGTCTGTGAGCTACGCTTTCACGGCCCAACTACTCAACCGATTTAGATGAAATTTGGTACAGGGGTAGGTTACATCCCGGGGAAGGACATAGGCTTTACTTTTTATCCCGGAAAAGACAATTCTTTTCCGGGATTCCGCGGATTCAAAAATATCAATCCACTCAGACGAAGTCGCGGGCATCATCTACTTATTAATATAATTGGTCACTGTTACGTATTTACCCGTTTAAATTCTAAATATCCTTCTGAATAAATGAGGGTTTTGTTAATCGTTGCATAATGAACTCATGACTAAATATTTATAAAGTATCCAAGACGGACGGGTCAAAAGTATGCGAACCTCGCCAATAAATTTCGGAATAATGGGAATAACGCTATCATAACAATTTTAAAAAATCATACTAATATTATAAATGAGAAAGTGTGTTTGTTTGTTGGTTTGTCCTTCAACCACGCCGCAATGGAGCAACGGATTGACGTGATTTTTGGCAGGGGTATAGTTGAGGACCTGGAGAGTGATGTAGAACTACTTTTTATCCCGGAAAATTAAGGCGTTTCCGTGGGAATCCGAAAAAACGTAAACCACGCGGACGAAGTCGCGGGCATCAGCTAATAAGGATAAACAAGTTCCAGTACGCGTACTTTTATAAATACTGCAGCTGCATAGACCTGCGTGACACGGCGAAATGTATTTCCCATACAACGTGGATGTTTCGCGTTTAGGTTTCTCAATTCCTATCCGTAGTGTGCCTTTGCCTTAAAGGTGTCTTTTTAACTATTGTGGTACGGAACTAATAAAACTGGAAGCACCTAATTGAAAATGTAAAATAATTTAAAAAAAAAATCACGACTGCCCTGCCAAAAAGAGAAGTAAAAAGTTCAAAATCTTAATTAATCTAGTTAAATTAGAATCTTATTCACATTTTTATAAAATGATATTTTTTTGTGAATTACTGGATATTGAACTAGTTATAGTTATGTATTATAGGTATGTGAGTTATCACATACATACATACATGAACCCTAATAACCCGAACCCTACCCTATTCGAACTACCCGAATAAGTACTCCTTTTTTCAGGCAGTCGTATAAAAAGTTTAACATGGGTATTTTTGACTCAGCGGGTGTGATAGAATCCTCGTTTGACACAATTGTTTTTATTGCGGGTGGCTGCGGTATTTACAGGCGTATTTGGTTACGCGAGCGGCTCACAAAGCGGGATTGAGATTGATCATCAATCACTCGCATGACACGCAGAATCTT
Source organism: Erebia palarica (assembly GCA_964035005.1). Lineage (NCBI taxonomy): Eukaryota > Metazoa > Arthropoda > Insecta > Lepidoptera > Nymphalidae > Erebia > Erebia palarica. The sequence continues at coordinate 26,789,365 of OZ035985.1, read as the reverse complement.
TGTTGTCGTTTCGCTTCCCTTTGACCCTGTAACCGATACTGATTTTTATATAAAAATATTGGTAAATAAAAGTCCTTTTCAACCAAAGTTATCGCGGTTGAATAAAGTTCTTTCTGTATTCGAGGGCCTAAGTATTTTTCAACTGGGACTTACAAATGGCGGTCTAAAGTTCGCTCTTAATCCTGGATACTCTTGAAAAAATGATTTGCTCGCATAGAATTTTTTTTTAGTTATTTTAGAATAGGGTCTGAAACCAAATTTAGAGGACTTTTGTCTAGCCTCTATCGCGGTCTAAAAATTTTAAACGATAGTGCCGAGCAAATTGAAATCTGTCTGTGACATTTTCTAAATGAAATGTTTTTCTTTACATCTATAGATATAAATCTATATAGTTTTTTTTTTAATCCTACCGGCCCCTCGAGTCTTCTTGAGTGAGTTTGCACTTGTCCGTCCGTCCGTCCGTCTGTCAGAACCTTATAACTTCTGAACTACTGAACGTAATTACTTCAAATTTAAATATAATATGTAAACCGATGGCCTCCAGCCGTATATGGCTTCAAAAATTATGAAAATCTTTATTTCAGGGGGGCTCTCATAGAAGCGAATGCGAAGTAAAATATTTTTTTTGGCGTTACATAGGCTTGCGGTATGTAATTTTAAAGATAATCAGGAATAGAGTCCAAAAATATATTTTTTTTAATTTTTCCCCTAAAATTGACGAAATAGGGGGCTTTCAAAGTGGAGATTTTCTAACGTCCAAAGTTTACCTCAGAACTCTCAATTTGAAAGGCTGAGCCTGAAACTTGATCAATTATTTGAATTATATCCTGCACTTGAACAACAAATACTAAAATAAGATAAATATTATAAGGAAACGAAATTACTTAATTATTAATGAGCTGCAGTATTTTTAACAGAACTTCACAATGATGTCAATAGATGGCACTCTGTAAAAGTTTATTCGTTTGTCCAATAACTCTTTAGCTCTTTTGCGTCTAATTTTAAAAGTCAACTATTAAAATATATAGTTAAAACTTCTTCTTATGGATGCTGCGAGGTCTCAGTTCGGGGCGAACCACTAGTTTAAAATTATTTTTGACGCGTTATTTTGTTGAGAGGGATACAAAAATAAAGAATTTTCAAAATGTTCGCATTCCAGCCGAGAAGATTCAGACAATTTGACATCATTTACTAAGCTATCGTTCTTAACTCATCCTTAATGACTCCCTCATGGTATCAGAGCCATATCTCAGCAGCTTTGCTTATACACCACTCCTTGTCGTCGCCTTATCTTGAAGCTTAATGTGTTCGCATCACATCCACGTTAAAGTTTCCGATCGTTATGTAGAGTATGTCAGACGAGCGGATGAAATCAAGAGTGACATCTAATCACCTACATTATGTAAATAAAAACAAGGTATTTTCTTCGACAAATACCTAAACGTTGATCGTCGTATACAGTTCATAGACATGCCCTCCAGCTGGAAACTTTAATTTATTCTCAAGAAAATAAGCTATTCAATTCCCTCAGTGACTCGTAAAATTGAATCGGAATATAGAATGGTTTATAAGATTGAAATTGATTATATAATCTTCATGGTTCGCTACACTTGCCATTTTAAAGAATAGCTAGATTTTGTTTCTACCCCAAGTGAACTTTCAATCAAAAGATGCCTTTGTTTTTTCAGAGAACTTTTCAGAATATGAGAATAGTTACTTTTTTACTGCATAAATATTCCTAAAAACCTACGAGTATAATGAGTTGTTATTTCTGACTGCTTTCATTTCACATATTCTTCTAAATATTTCAAATTTACAAGTGTAAAATTCAAATTTTATTAATTATTTCTAATGGTTTTTCTAGTTTATTAGTGCCTACACAGCATCTATGCTTACTAATCTATACCATATTATAAATGCGAAATTTAATGATGGATGGATGTATGGATGGATGTTTTTTTTGGTTTGATGCCGCGGGAACCAAAAAACCTCAATCTCCGCGGACAAAGTCTCGGGCATCAGCTAGTTTTCTATATTTTACTGTTTTCACATTCTGGGTCTTCTGGGAAAAATCTCTTCAAGACATAAGTCATGAGAGAGATGCATGTCCTTGCATTGTTTATGTTTTAGTTTTTAAGTTTCTGGTACAAAATAAATAAATACATACATTTTAACCACCTCCAACAAATTAAATGTCTACTGTTGCCAGACGTACGCTGATTACCCACCACGAAATTAATCCAAGAAATAGTCCTCTCGGTGGACCTACGTTTAATAGGGCTTTACTCTGTGGACCCCTTTCTACCCCATCATCAGACATAGTCACTGTTTGTAAGCCAAATAACCGCGATCAAATCAATGAGTCCATAATATTATACATGTTGTAAGGTTTCAAAGAGCTGGTTACTTACGTATTGTAATATCTGGTTTTTAAAAAAGAGCAACTGCTGAGTTTCTTGCCGGCTCTTCTCAGGAGAATCTCTTTCTGAACCGGTGGTAGAGTCAAAACATGACGTAACATAGGAGGCACCTGTATGTCCTACATGTTTTAAATAAAATGAGTTTGGTGGCCACATCAGTTCAAGGTTAACATATTAATATAGTAGTGTTATCGGAATCGATACGAAAATACCGTGATAAAAATCCAACAATTCAATTAAAAATTGGATCAATTTTAAACAAACATCTGGATTTCTAAAGAGGCTGTGTTAAGTATTCAAATCTGCGGGTGCGCTACGATGCCCCGATACTGCCATACAAAGCGCTCGTATCACTGCTTTGTTAGTGAAATGAGTCTGTGAAAAATTATATGGAGTCAAAAATTATATAGATTATTTGTATCAAACATTAAATGAATTATATGAAGTTAGGTATTAGTCTCGATATTATTTAATTTTCACCCAAAGGGAACGTTGTATAACCAGTGTACACGACGTTAATGATTTTACTAACAAACGTTACGATATCATACGAGATGAGAGCGGTTTAACGTACTGTTGCGGACATGAGTAATGACTGTTGGCATTAAGACAAGCCATTGACATTAGTTAGAGCTACTCGTAAGTTTGGTGAACTTACAAAATGGCTTGACAAGGCTACCTAATAACATGACTAAATACTAAGTAGGAAGTCTCATCTTCTATATATATAAAAGCGAAAGGTCACTGACTCATCACGCTATCTCAGGAACTATAAAACATAAAGACTTGAAATTTGGAAGATAGGTTTCTTCTTAGTGTAGACGGCCGCTAAGAAACGGTTTTGTGAAAATTCACCCCTAAGGGGTTGAAATGGGGATTAGAAGTTTGTATGCAAGTCCTTTGTTTTTGAAGTTAGAAGACATGAAAATTGGCAATTAAGTTAATAGCTATAAATAATAAAAACGTGTATAAGCAATTTTACGAAAATCTACCCCAATAGGGGTGAAATGGGGGTTGGAAGCTTACATAAGGGCTCCCAAATTTTTGAAGTGAGAGACTTGAAAATCGGGATTTAGGTTATTAATTTTAAGTTATAATAAACTGTATAAACAATTTTAGGAAAATCTACCCCACAGAGGGTGCAATGGGGGTTGTAACTTTGTATGAAAGTCCTGTGTTTTTGAAGTTAGACTCTTAAAAATCAGGATTTAGTTTATTCGATTTAAATAATAATGACCTGTAAGAGCAATTTTACGAAAATTCACCTCAAACGGGGTGAAATGGGGGTTGGAAGCTTACATGGGGGTTATAAGTTTTTGAAGTCAGCATTAAGGATTCATATTAGTCTTAAATAATAAAAACCTGCCGATGCTATATAGCTGCTATAAGTAGGCCTTTTGCAGCGGTATAATCTCATAAGAAATCAGAAATTGTACGCGGACGAAGTCGCAGGCGACCGTTAGTAATGATATAACTTCACTTCACGTGGCCAACTTTGCCGCGAAGGTAAGCGCTGCGTCTTTTTCGTTGCTCGCCTGAGACAACGAGGTTACGTATCAAAGCGTTACATATTGATAAATAAGCTTAGATTGCTCTCTCTACTGCCTAACTCTAGCTGCCTTTGAAGCTCCCATGCGTCCTCTTATAATAATAGTCTCACGCTATCACCTCAAAACATTTCGGCATTTGATCTCTACACGATAAGCTACTTACCCGCAGAATTCAAATTCGGTTATATCACGTTAGCTTATCTTAATGTTTTCGTATCACTTTTACGAAGTTTCTAATCGCAGTATAGTAAAGTGTAAGCGTGTATAACTTTAGGTAAGTATTATGATGGCTTAGTTTTAGTAGAGCTTTTTGATATTAATTGGAGTATGTTTGAAACTTTGTGTATTAATTCTAGAAACTTGAACTCTTCATTGGTTTGCCTCATACTGTGTGTATGGTATAATGTTACATTTTTTGCACTGAATCTCTTTAACAGTTCTACTGTTCTTTTCCGTTACAAATAACGTTTTTATTCGACGATAGGCGTGCGCAGCCACGGTCATGTTGTACAATTTATATTCGTGGTTAGTTCCATCAGTGTAGGAAATCTTGACACAAGTGGCCTTAAAACAAGGGACACTCACGAGTCTAGTAGGTATATTATCTCTGTAATGCTGATTACGCAGCGTTTACAGTAATGCAGCGGTTTTATATTCGACTACAATTTCACCGCTTTTATAACTAAAAGCAAATTTTCATAAGCATAAACCATTCAGTTCTCTTCAAATTATTAACGATTGCCCATCGACAGGCCATCAATCACGTGCTCTTTTGTAATAACTTTTTGTTCACACAAAAATAAGGCATGAAATTCCCTCGGTGGCTCTTGAAATTAAAGCGGATTAATCAAAACATAACTCATGAATTAAACTGCAGTTTCGGTTGTCTGGGTGTTAATGGTTTTTGAAGCAGTTTTATTAAACTTTAGTAGTATGCTATCAGTTTTTCCAAAAATAAAACAAAATAAAAAAATGGTATTTACGGATATACCATTTTTTTATTTTAGGTATTTACGGATTATACTTTAGATTTATACATAAAATACCTAAATTTAAATTAATATAAAGGTCCACTTGTACAAGGCCCTTTAAAATCACCTTGCAACTTGAAACTGATATAGTTAAATTTTGTGATGCTGTCACTTTTTAACAAATGTGTTTCAGGGTTGACATGAAAAGGACTGATATAGAATTTAACGGCTCATAACATAAATAACGGGCTTGTGCAAGTGGGTTCATATAATAATTATTTATTATTTAATATTATTTAATAATAATTATTTATAGTTTACCCTGCATTCAAAAAAAACCTATTCATAAAAGCTATCGGGTATCATTGCTTAATGATAATTATGTAACTAAATCAAATTAAGTACACAAATCAGAACTTCCTAACTAAAACAACGTCAGCCTTCTCTTGAAGGGATAAAGGATCTCCACCGTCAGTCACAGTGAGTGGCTTTTACAAAGAAATGTAGGGCCATTATTACCGGTTCGATCGCCACATCGAGATTCCGCAGACGTTCTTGGCAATAAACAAGACCATCTCGCCTAGAGCTCTATTCACAGCCCCTATGTTTCTTTTCCCCCCTCATATAGTTACTAGTTAGCTACATAACTTTGACTGCCTCATCGATATAGTGTGGTTTGACATTTGACTGCAGTCGCTGTTTCGAGCCCTGATTTGGATTATTGTCCAACTAAGGTGTCGTTTAAATTAATTTTTTTTGTCTAGAAAAATGCAGTAGCAACCAGCGGAAGTTATTCTCAGATTAGGTTGGAAAGTAAGTTATCCGTTAGTATTACATCTGATCTCCCCCTAATTATGTCTAGTATGAAAGTGAGGGGTTAGAGAGAGCTCCTGTGTTTGCGCACACATTTAAACTAATATTATAAATGCGAAAGTGTGTTTGTTTGTTAGTTTTTTGATTTGTCCTTTAATCACCCCGCTACAAAACAACGGATGGACGTTTATTTGCATGGGTATAGTTGAGTTAATTTGAGAGTGGCATAGGCTACTGCAACTTTTATTAGAGAAATGATAGTTCCTATAGTCCAGACAATAACAAATTCAATAATAAAATTGGGTTTGTCCAGTAAGGAATAAAGGAGTCATGCTCATCATCTGTCAGATCGAGTAGCCTGTACGAAGAAATGTGAGGCTATTAGTGCTGGTTCAGATTTCGCCGCCTCGAGCGCCCCAGACGGTCCATGCAATAAACTAGATTATCTCTCCGACCACTCTCATCACCAAGCCCTCCGTTAAATTTCCTTTACTTTATGAAGATGGTCTCATTTAATGTAATGTCACAAAATAAAATATTATTAGGCTCGATAACTAATACCTTTCACTTATATATCCGTAACTATAAAGTTTTATTTGTTATATTCCTAGGAAGGAATTTTCACATTATCCGATCCTGCACTATCCTAAGAGCCCGAAGGAAATTTTGAGATGGTGGTTATTATGGGCTTAAAGTTCGTTCGTTCGTGATTCATTTACTTTATTTACCAATAGTTTATGTATTCTGTGGTATGGTTAACTAGAACTACCAGCCAGACGAGACCTAGCAACTGCAAACCCCACTTACAAACTATCCTCCGATTTATTAAAAGCTTTTTATTTAACTAAAACTAACTACTTTTTACTGTAAATATTTTTTGTATATATAGGTATATGTTTTTTGTCTTAGTCTATTGCTGAGTTATTGATTTAAGCTGAAAGATAAAATAAATAAATAAAAACTTGCAATGTTTGTGTTTCTGTTCAGGTCAAATCTTGCAAATGAATTTTAAAACAGTTATACCCAACTGATTGCGCTGAAATTCTGCATACACGTTTAGTTTGGATGACAATGCATGGTAGCTAAAAGACGTCTTCCTAAATCCAATATGCCGGACTCCCAACGATCTTTATAACAGGCTTTAGTTATTTTTATGCAACCCATAATATGGATATCAATTTAAAAAAAATTATGAGAAGAATACGAAAAATAAAACGGTTAATTCAATAGTACCTGGGTGAGCTTTGCTTGTTTTTTTTTAAATTGTGTATTTTGGAAATTATATTTCTATACAAATTCCATACTGATAATATTTTTCGATCTTACCGCCCACGACATAATAATAAAAAAATATGAACTGGTTATTTAAATAAAAAATCACGAGTGCAATTAGGCTCCCAATAATAGTTTTTCTCGCAAAAGAAGGATCTTGAAAAAAAGGGGAAATAAAATTTTATGTTAATCTTAGATATGATATTGAAGATATTAATAAATTGAAACATGGTACCAAAGTTTGAATGAAATCCAACCAAAATATATTAAATAATTATATAAAATATTACAATCAAAGCTAAACACAACGTTTAAATATTCGCTGATTATATGAGTCGCCACCCTGTGAAAATAAATTACTGCCAAACGTATTTAGTAACGCTGATGTGTCCTCTGACCCTAGAAAACCTTCATCATACGTCATGTTGGAGAGTATTTGTTTCAATATTTGTCTCCTTTATTGGTTCCTTAAAAGGCTCTATTTGTTGGGGATCGTCTGTATACGTAGTAATTGACTGACACTTCATATATATTGACCTGTGCATGTACACGAAATTATAGCTTATTGTGTGTTTGTCCTACTTTTCTTCTCAATATAGAACAATACAGCGACATTATTTGATTTAAACATGTTTTTAAGATTTTTTGTAATAATTGCCACTAGTAGACAATTTTTCTGTACATTTATTTATACTCTATATTCTACATACTTCGTTAGATTTTTTTCTCTATGTACCCACGTAAATAACATGTAGTAAACGAAACTTATAATATATACTAGAATTCTTGCAAAAAAAAAAAAAAGGAATTAACGCTATTATTAGATATGACAAAGGCCTATGACAAAGCGTCACATAAAATACTATTGGATAAATTATATAGTTCGGGTATTCGAGGAAACGCACACAAATTGATTAAATCATACTTACATGATAGGACCCAATACGTGGAAATACAACACTATGACGAAACAACACAAGAAATAAACACTGTACAATCTGACATCCGCATAAGCAACTGAACTATCCCTAACCACAGGGCAGCGTTTTTGGCTGTACCCTCTTTTTACCATACCATACATGAGCTACCTAAGGTACTAAGACCTAGCTGTAACGTAGTTTATATGTTTGCGGACGATGTTACACTACTGACGGAATGCTCTGATACAGACGAATCTAAACTACAAATCACAGAAAACCCGAAATACACGAAATTGGCTAAAGGAACATAACTTGAAAATGAAGATGAAAAAACAAAAAATATACAATTTAGGCCTTATCAGAAAGTACCCCTTGTTTTAGACAGTTTATCAAAGGAAATAGGAATAGAAGAAGTCAGTGAATTCAAACTTCTAGGACTCACTATAGAAACCTATTTAAACTGGAAGCAGCTTGTGCAAAGTGTGAGGACTAATAGGCCTACTAACCTGGACTTTTCACAGGGACCCTTACACTTGAACCAGTGTAGTGTAATTAGATATAGGGAGTAAGGGTCCCTAATTTGATCAAAAGAATATTAAAAGACTGCCTCATACAAAAATGTTTATACAGTGTAAAAATTTTTTTGAGTGAATATACCTCAATAACTTGATTAGCGTACCTGTTAAGTTAAATTAATAATTGTAATGTTGACATTATTATTTGAATTATGTACGGACAGGTCGCAACAATAATGATACATATAATAAGTATATTTATGTTAGCAACGCCCTCACAGGGCCTGATGTCCATGTACTAAATAATTACATCACTAGTCTATACCGAGGAAGATAGAAGTCTGTAAAAGATTTGGACTGAAATACGAGTTGAGAAAAGATAAAGTCTAGGGCTTATGTTACGAGTCGGCGAACAGTAAGCAGTTTATCTAAAACTAAAGCTGTTCCACTAAAGTCGAAATATTGCCAAAGCTCGGACACCAATACAAATGGGACCGACTAAAGTCTGCAATACACATAAAATCAATTTAACAAAGCTATTCTAAACCGTTTTGTCCCTTAGAAGTGACACAAAAGAACCGAGAATTAACTTTAAAACGACTTCTTTTGATTTAAATTACGTTTAAACGTTCAATTTAAATAACTTGTTTGAATTTATGATTGCTTGTTAAAATTTTTTACTTACGCGAATATTTCGAGTTTTATTGTAAAGTAACGCAGGTCTTATATTATTCTGTAGATCGTAATATTTAACTACATTATTATGATTTACATTTTAAACAACCCAGACCACTTGATTGTTTGTAGATAACTAAAATATTTACATTTAAATTTGGTGTTACCCTTGTCAACATAATTTAGTGGAAAAGGCAGAATCAAAGCGTGCGTAACGAAAAAACTGCTCCAAAATATGAACAAATCTTACCCAACCTATTTACCGATACAACAATGAATAAGTAAAACATCTCTCAAACCGTAATAATAATTCCGAATATTTCTTATTAGGACATACAAGAACTATGAGCATCTCATGTTCGTTTGATCTATAATTGATAACGCAAGCGTACGTCATAACTCACGATAGACCTGTACGGTTACTCCGAGTTTGATCGAATTTGAAATACGTCTCACTAAAGTGAGGTGAGAGTGAGCTCCTCCATACATCTACAGCCAGCGCTCCAAGCGGCAACATGGTGAACAAAAAGTCACCGAGTCATTCCCACTCCAAGTGAAATTCGATGAGAAAGATCGAGTCTTTAACTCACCAAACGTACAAAAAATACGTTATGAGTAATGTCATTTGCTATTTTGGCACTCCGAGTGTTACTTTTTACACAGATTGACATCTCAAAGTGCGAGAATGACGTCATTTTCACACTCGATAGCGGATTCATAACTCACCGAAAATATTCCAGTGATAAACTATTATATTGGGACTCGATTATGACTGCGAGGCTTTATTTTGCTTGGAAAAAGATAATGGACGCTGCGGAATGACCGACGTGAAGACAGGCTCAAGTTAACCGCGTCTCAGACAAAAAATTTCGTTCAGCTATATCGACTCACGAAGAGAGCTTTTATTTATTTGTGCAAAATGTTGAGGGTAAACAGTGACCTCAAAGGCTCGCAAAGAGTATCGCTGGAGACGAAGGTACGTATGACAATTCATTTGGAAAGTATTGTTAATTCCACATAGTATTTAGGTTATATTTATTGTAGCAGCCCCAAGAACTATGTATTTATTTTATTAGTAACTCTAAGTCGCTGTATTAACAACGCAACGTACCTACTTATCTACTAAACGTAGAGCTCTGCATTTACCTACCTACATTTGTACTAAAATACAAAGGTTCATACACACTTAAATACCTACCTAAAACATAATTCTGTCAAATTACAGCTGCTTAGTGCACTGCTTTTTTATGCCAATGGCGATTATCAGAGGATAGTTTGTGAGGCCTGTCATCTTGGACAGCAAACTGAGCAAATATGTGCATGAAGTCACAGAGGCACTTAACCATCCTAATGTGGTTAGGAAATATGTATATAAAAAAAACTAGATGATTCCCGCGACTGTGTGGATTAAGATTTTTGATTCCCGCAGGTACTCTTTAATTTTCCAGGATAAAAAGTAGCCTATGTCCATCCCCAGGATACAGGTAGACTGGTGGGAGGCTTCGGCCGTGGCTAGTTACCACCCTTCCGGCAAAGACGTGCCGCCAAGCAATTTAGCGTTCCGGTACGATGCCGTGTAGAAACCGAATAGGGCTATGGGTTTAATATAACTGACATGCCCCTAACAGGTTAGCCTGCTACCATCTTAGAGTGCATCATTACTTACCATCAGGTGAGATTGCAGTCAAGGGCTAACTTGTAGTGGATAAAAAAAACAATCTACTCCTGTACCAAATTTCATCAAAATCGGTTGAGTAGATGGGTTGTGAAAGCATAGCAGACACACACACTTTCGCATTTATAATATTAGTATGGATTATAGTGTTATAATCATATACTTCCCTCTCCCCTGAAAATAAGCATAAAGCTTGTGCTAGAAATAGGTACAACAATAGACCTGCGATAGATCTTACAACCATTAACCATTGAGCTATTGGTGGTTACTTCATGATTAAATGTTACAGGCTGTGGATGTTGACTGCCACATCATTAACATCAACCCAAGATACCCAGTATGATTCCACAATCAGTTCATCTTTAAGCTAAAGTTAAAACTCCAATTTTGAAACTGAAATGCCTGCATGTAAATCAGGCAATACTATCTTTTAGGTATGATATTTTAAATTAATTTTCTTTAGCAAACCAAATAATTGAGGCCAATTCTGTTGTACACAGGGTTTGAAGCTAGGGTAGGCATTAGTTAGAATACCTATTTATTGACTGTCATGATGAAAAATGAGCATTGATGTATTTCAATATGGGTAAGCAGTGCTTTTGTGCCTCTATGAACTGCACGCCACTGGTTGTACACCATAACTAAATTTAAATGACAGCTCTATTTAAGTTGCTATCCCTTTTACATTATATTTATTTTTCTTGTGGAATTGACTGGCAATAGATTTAAAGCTGTCATTTTAATTTAGATATTGTGTTAAACAGAATTGGCCACAATATCTAACGGGCTAATTTACATAATTTAAGGGAAAAAAAACACACTGATACTCATAAAATTGTTTACTGGAATCCTACACATCTGCCTCTAGTTTGTCTGTTGTGTATATTAATTTTTTTTTAACAAAAATGTGTTAATTATTTATTAAATTTGAATATTTCAGAATTCCAATGGAACAGCCCACGGATAACAACTCTGATGTAACAAGTGAAGTGAACAATCCTCTCATCGCATCTTTTGTGGATCAAACAAGGCTGCTGACAATTGCCCAACAAAAGAGACAGATTAATCAATACATATTTCAACTAAAATATATTTGTATGATTACCTTTTCAACCTTTTCAATTTATTTTACAAACACAACACAATATTAAAACAAAATGAGTAGACACATTTGGCTAACTAATCAATGATTATTCTGGCCCAATGCCGATAGACTATTGAGGACTTGTGCCCAATTACATTAAGCACTTTGGTGCTAACTTCCGAGACAGTGGGGTCTCCGCATTTCCAGTTGCACTGAGTGCCCGAACTGCTGCAGTGTTCTCAGTGCGGGCACCTTTTTTTAAATCTTTGTAAGTCTGCAAATAAAAATATAATATTATTATGTACCTGCAACTTTCTTGTGGATAAAATTAGTATATATCAACAGTGGCATGCACAGGGTTTGAAACTAGAGTAGGCATTAGTAGGTCAGAATACCTATTTACTAGCTGTTTTGATGATAAATACATATTGACTTATATCCATTTGGGTAGCAGTACTTTTATGCCTCTATGAACTGCATGCCACTGTATATCATTTTATTTTGTGTATATTGTAGTTTACTTGAGTTTAAGTACTGTAATATGTCGTGATCTTACCCGCTTTCAGTGTTCGACAGTCCTGTCTGGCCCATGCTCTTTTAGGATATCTTTAGGTATTTGCCACTGGAAGTCCGCCCTTTTGGCGCTTATCAGTCCTGTGAACTCACCACAGTGGCTTGGTGGTCGTATGGCGACTAAGATGTTTATTTGTTGCTTCTTGATCTAAATGAAGAGAATAATAGTTGATTATGGCGATAAAAATAGACGAACACGTTTGAATAAATATGAAATATTAATTTAATATCAATAATAGGTAAACAGAAAGATTTGTCGACAAAATTAGTTCAGTTTACATTTTGCATTCGCATCTACTTACTTTTAGGCACAGTTTATGTTCGCTTTCCCTCCATGTACAATCAATTATAATTAAAAAACAAGTTAAACCGGTGAATCCGAATACCACTACCCACTACATAGGAGCCGAAACGAAAATTATTAATTGTAAATAAACCAGAGTACATTAAGATACTACAGCGCGACCGCGTATCTCTGACAGCTACAGTGTAACGATCGCAATCACCTCTGATTGGATAACACTCTTCCACTATTGGACAAAATCCATTGAAGTAGCAAGAACACCATATATTTAGCCAATCACAACAATTGATACTGTAACAATGATTGATGTAGAATACCGACCAAAAATGCTGGTCAATATCACGAGCAGTGTTACCAACTCTCGAAAATATTTGTCCCTAAAACATAAGTCAAAAAGCCCCAAATATATTTTTTATACGACTGCCTGAAAAAAGGCGTATATTGTTTTCAGGGTTCATGTATGTATGTATGTATGTAAGTATGTATGTATGTATGTATGTATGTGAGTTTGTATATTCCACCATAACTTCTATACGCCTGACCCGATTTTGATAAATGAGGTATCGTTAGAATCCCTAGCTTATTCCGGGTGACATAGGCTAGTAAAATTTTTAAAAAAATTGATGGGGTGACCATGGTCCCGCATTAAAGACTAAAGTTGAAAAAAAAATCGAAAATAAGATTAACTGTATAATCATCATCTAGAAAATGATGAGTAGATTCCAAAAATATATAACGTTATAGTTCAATATCCAGTGATTCACAAACAAATATCATTTAATAAAAATGTGAATAAGACTCCAAAGGCATGCAAATCGCTTCTTAAGGAGGTAAACTCCGAAAATAATATAGCAGGGCAGTCGTATTTTTTAATTCGTTAAATTAATTTCACTTGTTTACCGTACATTCAAAATTAAGATTCACAATGAATGATTCAAATTTTCGCTAATAATGAAAATCTTAATTTTGGAATTACGGTTTTCTTATTGATCGTAAGAAAAAATTACAATAAACATTATTTTTAGAAAATTAAATATTGAACAAGTAACTTCAAAAAATTATAATAATTATACAACCAATATTTTGTTTGACTTGTTATTCATTCAACTCCGCATTCTTAATAATAAGAATCGGTAGTAGATGATAGATCTAAGAAATAAAAAATAGGTAAAAAATATAAGAAGCCAAAAAATCCCTAAAAATATAAGGGCCCTAAAAGAAGCCCTTCGCATTTGTTTACGCCCTAAATTTGGGGCCAAAAGCCCTAAGTTGGGAACCATGATCCCGTGGATAGATAAAACACAGACTTAAGATTAAAATAATGACTGACATAGAGTAGACATGAATTTTGAAATATTGTGGCATTTTACATCTTACATCCATGATTTTCTTATAATGGCAACAATTGAGAGGACAAGTCTCTCTGCCTCGGACTGCAACAGTCAAGTGTGGTCTGGCGGTACTGGCTGCTATTTTCCCTCGTAGTACGTACGTCCGATATCCCACTCCTTGAAATCACACTTTTCAGCATCGATTTGCATGTTCGCGGGAGATATCTGTCCCCCTGAGGAGACAGATTGGAATTATTTATTATTATTAATAATTAATGTTGTATGCATTTGGTTGGGGTAGGTACCTCGAGGGTACTTAATACTAGTTCCACTGAGTTTTTATTCCCCAGTAGTTCACCTGCGGATAAATAGTTACATAGAAATACATATAACGGGGATTCAAAGACATAACGTAGGCATCTTGCATTTAATGACAACTAGTGATGAGTAATGAATTTATTAATGTGCTGATTTCTGACAGATTTCTCATATGTCTGGCAACTCTGCGGGCCTATCACACAGCCTATCCTAGCGATCGGCGACTTTGAATGATTTCATTCGAATTATTTGATTATACAAATAATTCGAATGATTTACCAAAATTATTAACTAACATGCTCCACTAATTGATACTAATTTGATTCTATTAATGATAGTTACAAACTTGATTCGAATACTGATTTAGAAATACTGATTTAGATATTGATTACTGATTTAGAAATCGGTACAGTAACAAGGAATTTCAAAATGGCGCTGACTTAAAAAATTTTGGTTACAGTTTCATGTTTTGTAATTTAGCCATCTCCCGGCTAGTTGCCAGGATCCTCTGATATCGATTTTGAACGGAATCAATACCTATGTGAGCACCAGAATATTTTTAGCTGCTAAACATTAAATTTAACTCCCTAAAATAATAAAAAAACTCGCTAAAGTGGCAACACTGGAAACCCCAAGCTTTTTGAATGTTTTGATTAGAGACAATAAAGATTTTGGCATTTATACTTTTTTATGACATTCTACCATAAAGAAACGTACCATAGTGTGCGCAAGGCTGTCAGTGTCAAACTGCCAAAAAACTGTCAAATTACGCAATGAAAAATGCCAAAATGCCGCATGTATCTGTCTCAGTTTTTTGCGAATGTATGAGAGAGACAATTGTTGCGATCGTTTTGTCATACGATTTACTAACTCCGTTTACTCACTTTAACAAAACGTGCCCGTTTGATAAACTCATGGTATGGAAATATTCGCTTACACTTGACGAGGTGAGCTCTCACGTCGATCAATCGAATTTGCAATGTAAAAACTCGGAGTAACGCTACTGCATAGGACACACAATACATGATCGTACGTGTTCGCGATGTCAGCTCCGAGCTCGGGAGGTCAGTGATGACTATTGACAGTTTTAATACACGTTTGCTCATTCACAAGAATTGAAACACATGTTTATAAAAGAGACCGTTTGTTATGAAGATTCGAGGGTAAGTAAGTGATGTTTTTTTTACCAAAGAGTTATAAAATATGTAGAAAAACAGAAATATAGTGGACAAGGAAGCACTTATATCTATAAGAGACCGGTGACCCTTGGCAGTTGGAAAGGTTGTAAAAGAAGAATAGATATACAACAAAATAGGATGGTGGGCCGAGGGCGATACTTACAAATAATTTTAATATAAAATCTACGATTAATTTCTTATTTACTACTGCTATTTATTTATTTGTAAAGTATGATATAGATATTTACTTAACAAGGAAATAAAAAAGCGAATTGTCTGGTATGTCGTAGGTACAGCTGTTACGAAACACTCATCCGATTTCCTCCTTCTATTAAAGACATCCGCTACGTAGAAGCGTTCGAACTAATCAGCTTTTTTCGCCTCCCTCTAATGGAAAAACTATTACTTCACTACTCGAGGACGGAATAAAATGTAATGAAGGAGCTCTTGTCGGGTTCGTACCACTTTACCTGTAAGCTTTTAAAAAGATGACATTCCGATCTTTTTGCAAATTAAGACTATAATTGGTTGCTTTTATTAATAAGGAATTTCGTGGAGTTAACTCTTCTGTGTAGTATGTGAAAACTAGTAGAGATGGAGAGAAAATCATAGGCGTGGTCTGGGTGTGTAGGTATATCCCATATTCTAATATTTGTAGGCATAATAGGACATTATTGAATAAACATTAAACATTAATAGTTTTATAAACATACCCAAGCGTTTAAATGACTAAGTAAATTAATGTATGTATTAAAATAAATCACAACAGTACAGTAAATTTTCATTAATCTGTCAGGTCATAGAAACCATCCATCGCTCTAGATGTATGGTGCTTAAAGGATGTTCAAGAAAGCTAATGTTGAAGCGAAGTGTGACTATTTTCTGTTAAAGGTAAGTCGTACTTGTACCTTCCTGTCATAAAATTAAAAAAAAGGTAATATCATTAAGCTTCATAATATGGTATTTAGATTTACCACAGAATAGTTAATAGTACAAGTTTTACGGCTCGGTGATAGCACAGGTTATAGCGATCGTTCTATATTTGCACGGGTCGGCGGCGGCGCTGTATCAAGACTCAAGAGTCAAGACACATTTACCGGCTACTAAAATAGGCACAATGCCTTGAAGTGTTTATACCCGATATCGATCGACTCCCTGTCTAGCGCCTCATCTGAAATCGTAATGATACAAAGGAGAAATCAGGGTTTTAGCAAGGCTCACACATTACAGCATGACTGTTGTTACATAGAAGATTATTGTTATCTAATTATATAGTAGTTTTATAGTTTACTAGCGAATGCCCGCGACTTCATCTGCGGGGTTTGAGGTTATTTGGTTCCCGCGGGAACTCTTTAACTTTACGGGATAAAAAGGAGCCTATGTGCTATTCCGGACTATAATCTATCTCTGTGCCAAATTTCAGCCAGATCCGTTCTGCCGTGGGGGCGTGATTGAGTAACAAACAACCATACACTCATGCATACATCCATACATCCATCCAAACTTTCGTATTTATAATATTAGTAAGATTTTTGTAACTGCCTCGTTGATCTAGTGGTTAGCATGTTCGACTGCGTCCGACGAGGTCCCGGGTTCGAGTACCGGGTCGGGCCATAACAAGTATTGGGTTTTTCTGGCAAGAAATTCTCAGTATTCACCCGGAGTTGCTGGCGGAAGAGATGGCGGTGTTTCACCCCCGTGCTTCGGAGAGCACGTGAAGCCGTCGATCCTACACCTTATCTCTCCGGTCGTGTCGGATTTCCGTCCCATCGGGCTATGAGAGTTAAGGAACAGTGCACCTGTGTATGCACACACACTTGTGCACTATATTATCTCCCGCGCAGATGGCTAATCTCTCTGGAGATTGGTCGCCGTGGCTGAAATTCGGTCGGGTGGACATTATTATTATTATATAGTAGTTTTAATAGAGACGATAGAATTTTAGGCATTAAGGTCTACTGTTTAAATGTGTATGTACCTATGTATTTATAAAAACCGGTCAAGTGCGATTCAGACTCGCGCACAAAGGGTTCCGTACCACAACACAATGTAAATTATTTTAGTAAATGACAAGGAAGATGTCATAACAACACGTAATCAGCTTGAAATAACTGGCTTACGTATGATGCTAAACGGGTAGCTCCTGACAAACAATTTGACACCAAATGAAAGCGGAACGCAAATTAACGATTTTCGGATTTGTTCTTATTCTTGTGCTGTGAGACCTTGTTTCTTGTCAAAATTCATGATTCTAGGTCAACGGAAAGTACCCTATAGGTTTTGATTTATTTGCGAGTGCCAAAATATGCAATATGCGGCATATATATTCATTAATTAATTCATTCATAAACGGCCGTATCTTTTGATTGCGTTGGCTTAGAAGCTTGATTTTTTTTACAACTCCTTTTACATTTTTACTTCCACGCGATTTCGAGAAAAAGGTGGTTGACAGACATACAGACTACAAACGGACTACGAAGTAATCTTATAAAGGTTCCTTTTTTCCTCTTGAGGTACGGAACCATAAAAACTAAACAATAGGTACGCGACCAATTGAATACGCATATAGGATTTCCTGAATATTTTCGTATGTCAAATTATTATGTGTGAATGAATTTATATTTTCAGTTTGCAGGATTTTACAGCTCTTTCATTTCATACCCACGTGTATACCTACACAAAGCCTGAAAATACTGTTATACAAAAAACTGGTTCTGTTCTATTGATAACTTTTTTTCCTGTGAGATATCAAGTAATCAGCCTTCCGACTATATGAGCAGATGTATTAGATTTAAGTTTTATTTATTTGAAACGCCATACTTAAAAAGAGCTGGATTATGATTTATCTAAGTCTAATTGTTTTTTCTCGTTAGACATGCAGCTTAGAGAAAGTTGCTCTGTGAACTACACTACAAACGTAATATTATGTTTGTTGTAATTTATATTTAAACTTGCTGATGCCCGCGACTTCGTCCGCGTGGATTGAGTTTTCTTGGTTCCCGCGGGATCTCTTCAATTTTCCGGGATAAAATTTTCTGTTATTTGAGTTATTCCAGACTATAATATATTTCTGTGCCAAATTTCATCCAGATCTGTTCAGCCGTTCTGGCGTGAAAGAGTAACAAACATCCATACATACAAACTTTCGCGTTTATAATATTAGTAAGGATATATAATATAAAATATATTTATGCAGTTTCTTTCCATCAATTTAAATCATTCCATAAAAACCAAAAAATAGAGTAATGACGTATTAATTAAGACCGTTATTTCAAAAACTTTAATCTTCTTAAATAACTTATTAATCATATTAATATGATTATCGTTACTAAATATTTTCCTCGAAGTAACGTGAGTCGATATTTATTAGAAGTTAGTTTACTAGAAGTCTAATGGTTTGATATTTATTTTTTTCCATTCCATTCCATCAGCCCGTATGCATCCACTGCTGGACATAGGCCTTTTCGAGAGCGCGCCACCAAACACGGTCCTCCGCCTTCCTCATCCAACCGCTTCCCGCAACCTTCTTTAGGTCATCGGACCAGCGAGCTGGAGGTCGTCCTACACTGCGCTTACCGGTACGCGGTCTCCACTCCAGAACACGTCTGCCCCAACGGCCATCGGTTCTGCGACAGATATGACCTGCCCACTGCCACTTCAGCTTGCTAATCCGCAGAGCTATGTCGGTCACTTTGGTTCTTCTACGAATTTCCTTGTTCCGGATTTTATCCCTGAAAGAGATTCCCAACATAGCCCGTTCCATAGCACGCTGAGCGACTTTAAATTTGTGGACGAGGCCTACTGTCAGTGTCCATGTTTCCGCTCCATACGTCATTACCGGCAGGACGCAATCGTTGAAGACTTTAGTCTTCAGACTTTGCGGTATCGACGAATCGAAGACTTGACGAAGCCTAGAAAATGCTGCCCAGCCCAACTGAATTCTTCTGTCAGCCTCCTTGTCGAAGTTGTATAATCTGAATCTATGTAATCTATGAATCTTGATATTTATGTAATATCTTATTACCCGCTTACAATATTAATAAGACAATTAAACCAAGTACAATTCTAGTATAAATAAATAAATAAATCGCAGTATTAATTTGAGTGTAAAATGTGACATTTTTAAACTTTTAAACCAAATTTAATATAATGAAAAATCATTAGAGATCCTTAAATTTTGAAGTTACGATAGATTTGGAGTTCAGATCTACAAACTCCGCCCGAACCATGTAGAGACTAGAGGGTCCTTGTTTGGAAAAGTACTTAATCAGACACGAGCAACTGAGTGCCCTGGTTTCCCGAATATTCCTGCACCGTAAATATTTATTCCATATATGCGTAGATTTCCCAGTTTGCCAAAATTTATTGCTTCGACGTTTCATCTCAATCCTACTCGTAAAATTTGTGATACAAAATATTTACATCAAATTTCTCGTATTGTACAAATATGACGTAACAATATATTAATACTCTACTTTTTTTTAAAATCCATACTAATATTATAAATGCGAAAGTGCGTCTGTCTGTCTGTCTGCTTCGCTTTCGCGGTCCATCCGTTTAACCAATTTCGATGAAAGGTACAGTGATAAGTTGTATTCCGGGGAAAGACTTATGCTACTTTTTATCCGAAAAATTAATTTACTTCCCGCGGGCATTAAAAACCTTAATCCACGCGGATGAAGTCGTCTAGTAAAATAAAGTAAATTAGGCTCTTCTGGTATTTTATAATATTTCTGACAAAGATTACTAGTTTCAAAAACCGCATTGCTAATTGTTAAACCGCCAAAGAGCTTGTTTTATTCAACAACAGTAACTTGATGTATGTAGCTTATTATTCTTTCTCTTCCCGACAGCTTTGCGCTGCTGAAATCCTCGGTTCCATCTATCACGTAGAACTTTTTTCTTACAACTTAAGTTGTGGCGTCTCTAACTTGTTTAATGTGTGTCCTAGCTTTTTATTTACTGCAAACTGCCAGCCATTAACTTTTGCAGAATATAAACTACTAGATGATGCTCGCGACTTCGTCCGCGTGGATTAAGGATTTTTTATTTCCGCGGGAACTCTTTAATTTTCCGGGATAAAAAGTAGCCTATGTCCTTCCCCGGGATACAACCTATCCGTGTACCAAAGGACTTGACCGGTGGAACTATGGCAGCTTGCCTAGGTGTCAAAAATCAATGTTCAGCAATGATTTCTTTATTATTGTAATTGTAATATTTCACTGTTTTCAGATAAAAAAGTTTCAGGAGTCTGAAGGCTCGGAGAACTGCGAAAATGAACAAAAAAAGTTTCACCAAAAGATTGCTTTCCCACACTAGATGGCGCTATTTATTGTGTTGAGCGAGTCCAAAAAAAATATTTTCAAGTATTATTTCTTTATTATTGTAATTGTTATATTTTATAGTTTTCAGATAAAAAGTTTCAGGAGTCTGAAGGCTCTGAAAACTGAGAAAATAAATTAAAAAAGTTTCACCAAAAACTGCTTTCCCACACTAGATGGCGCTATATATTGTGGTGAGTCTAGAAAATATTTTTTGTTAACAAGTTCTTGTAAGTTCTTGTGATTTTTTGTAATCTATTCGACCACAGATGGCAGCATATGCAATGTGAAAGGGCGTTCCAGTTTAACTATTCGACCACAGATGGCGGCATATGCATTGTGAAAGGGCGTTCCTTTAAACGCAGTATTTCAAAATGCTTTGTTCGATCAATTAGTTTGAGACTTGTCAAAAAATAAAAATAATTATAAACAAAACATACATTTCCTTTTCATTACTATTTAATTGATCAAAAATAAATCATTCATAATGTATATGACTAAGGTACTTAAATGGTATTCATGTAGGGTTACAAGAAGATTTAAACAATAAAGGTACTGTTTTTTTTTGTCATTTGAACCCTGACCTTATTTGGAATAATAAATCCATAATAATTTCGTTTTGAATTTTTAAACCTTACTGTAAAAACGGAAATCCTGTGCATTGTCCCGAATCGGAGGGCAATTACTGGTCATGTCCTTTCATCAAAATGGGTTGAACAGATGGGCCGTGAAAGTGTAGCAGACAGACAGACAGACACACTTTCGCATTTATAATATTAGTATGGATTTCGAGAATAGGGATTATGACAATTCAATCAAATCAGCAACTCTTTATCAAAACTAAAAACGCACTTCTGGTATGGAAGTTGTATAAAATTCACAGTTGTGTCGTCATCAAATTTCAACGCACTTTTTTTCTTTAATCTATATTTTACAATGGTTATCAAACTTAAAACTAACCGAGAATGTGTATATTAGGTATTTAGGAAGACCCTCTATTTAACTATCAGTTAGAAATAGATTATTTTTGATATAGGCATCATCCCTATTCTAACTAGGGATAGTATTATTTTACAGAGCTTTTATTAGTTTTAGAAGTCATGACTCATTTTAAAGATCAGTGAATCTGCTTATAATATATTATTATAATTATAAATCTGATTAAGTCATTATATTTGTGAGATGATGATAATAAAAAAACCCCGGCTGATTTTGTAGTGGGCTCTTCTCAGACCAGGGCGCGTTTGGAATAAGTGGACAGTGTACCAACATTGAATAACTAGTGGCTCGCCCCAAACTGAGACCTCGCGGTTTCCATAAGATAGTTTTAACTATATTACAATACTACAATTAATAGTTAACTTTTAACATTAGAAGCAAAAGAGCTAAAGAGTTATTGGAGTAACAATAGAGAAATCAAAATACTTACAACTTCTAATCTAATCTTACAAATATTATAAATATGAAAGTTTGGATGTATGGAAGAATGTTTGTTACTCAATCACGCCCCAACAGCTGAACAGATCTGCATGAAATTTGGCACAGAGAAAGATTATAGTCTGGAATAGCACATAGGCTACTTTTTATTCTGGAAAATTTAGGAGTTCCCGCGAGAACTAAAAAACCTCAATCCACGCGGACGAAGTTCCGGGCATCAGCTAGTACCTATTAAAATGGACCATTTTATGGTAACAGCTTAAGTCGACCATTTCAATCTAAATGATGTAGAAACAATGTTTTTTTTTTTGCATGGTTGCCTGGTAGAGATCGCTTTAAAGCGATAAGGCCGCCACTTGTACCATAGCATAGTTTTATTGTTAGTTGTTTTTATGTATGTGTTTCTTGGTGTATAATAAAGAATTTTTCATTCATTCATTCAAACAAATTACAGTAAATGTTTATGTTTACTTAGTATTAATCCATATAATATGTTTTTTCCAGACGCATCGACGTCCGTCGGCCCCTTCGATATCCATGGATTTTAATAGTTTCGTGTTACACTACAGGCAAAAAGATAATAGTTCCGGCCGTATACAATTTAGAAGCCAATTAGGAAGGAAGCCAAATTAGGTCCTTGTACAACTTCCATACGCATATAAGGCAGTAGAAACACAAATACCTACATATATGTTTCTTTTTATGTACAAAAATTACCTACAGAAATATTTATTTAATGAATCAGAAAGGTTTTTCATGTGAAAAGCACGTTGCGAATTGCGACACGCCCAAGCAATAAATATTGGAAATCTATGGATGTAATAAAATTAGATTTAAATGATTCATTATTATATTCTGTCTATCAAAGCATGTCTATATGTTACCTTTCCATGGTCTCCGGGTGCTTGTATTCCGGAGACGGACTTAATCTATTCTTCATCCCTGAAAATAAATGAATCGGTACGTTGTTTTTAAAACCAATTATTAAAAAAATCTAAATCCGTCGCGAACACCTAGTTCTGGATAGAAGATAAAAACCCCCACTTAGCGAATAATGAAGTTACTTTCCTACGCCAGTAACCGCATACTCAACAATACCCCCCTGTACATCGGTTAGACGGGGCGATTTAGGTATGCCTTTATTCATTTTTTATCACCACAACTCACCACAAGTACTATGTACAATTTGAAAAATTTAAAACAATAGAATGATATTTTAGTGAGCCGCGTGCGACATTTTACAGTCGTTTTAGTGAATAAATTTTATGATACAGTTACTATTTGTGGTACATAAAGAAGTAATTGCTGTGGAAATGGCCCTAACACGGCGAGAGTTGTAGTTAACAGGGTAAGTGAGTAATTAAGTACGAAGGGATCTCGTCGTCCTTATATTAATTTTACTAAAGTACAGAGTATATAAATTATATGGTTGTTTGGTTTAGTGCCTACAATTTGTTGGGGTTAATCTTGTCATAAGATCTTGGTTATGTTTGATGGCTATAACCCTTTCTACTTTTGACCGTTTTCACTGCTGCCCGGCGGCATCAAAGAGAACTATCCTGCCAGTCTTTTGAGTATGTCCAAAATAATAATCCATATATCCATACTAATATTATAAATGCGAAAGTATGTCTGTCTGTCTATCTGCCTGCCTACGCTTTCATGGCCCATCTGCTCAACCGATTTTGATGAAATTTGGTACAGGAGTAGATTGTATCCCGGGGAGAAAAATCTTAACCCACGCGGACGAAATCGCGGGCATCATCTACTATCTTTATATATTATTTGAATTAATACAAAACAAAACGAATAGTGAAAATTTGCCTGGTGGAAGGCTTCGGCCGTGGCTAGTTACCACCCTACCGGCAAAGACGTGCCGCCAAGCGATTTTGCGTTCCGGTACGATGCCGTGTAGAAACCGAATAGGGGTATGGGTTTAATATAACTGACATGCCCCTAACAGGTTAGCTCACTACCATCTTAGACTGTATCATCACTTTCGATGGGGTGAGATCGCAGTCAAGGGCTAACTTGTAGTGGTTAAAAAAAAATAGTCCTAAATAGTAACTAATGTCTTTACATCTTATCTATAGCCATGAAACTTGGTATATGAGCTGCGAGTTAAAAATCAAGAAATACGGATTTCACACTTTTTAAAAATTCGACCCCCATAGGGGTGAAATAGGGGATGAAAGTTGGTATGAAATGCTTTCATTTCTCAAGATATATTACAAGTTATATAAACGAAACTTGGTATTTCGGCTTTCTATAAAAATTAAAGAATTACGTGTGTCGCAGTTTTTCAAAATTCAACCCCTAAAGTTTTAAAATAGGGGTTGAATTTTTTTATGACAGCTTTAGCCATGAAACTTGCAATATGAGCTGCGAGTTAAAAATCAAGAAATATGTATTTCACACTTTTTGAAAATTCGACCCACATAGGGGTGAAATAGGGGATGAAAGTTGATATGAAATGCTTTCATTTCTCAAGATATTTTACAAATTATATCAACGGTATTTTGGCTTACAGTAAAAAATAAAGAAGTACGTGTGTCACAGTTTTTCAAAATTTTACCACCGAAGGGTTAAAATAGGGGTTGAAATTTTGTATGAATGTCCTTCATTTCTCAAGATATTGCTCAAGTTACATCAACAAAGCTTAGTGTTTCGGCTTTTGGTAAAAAATTAAGAAGTACGTATGTCACAGTTTTTCAAAATTCAACTCCTAAAAGGGTTAAATAGGGGTTGAAAGTTTGTATGAAAGTCCTACATTTCTCAAGTTATAGCCATGAAACTTACTATATAAACTGCAAATTAAAAATGAAGAAATACGTGTTTCACAGTTTTTGAAAATTCGATCCCTAAAGGGGGTGAAATAGGGGATGAAAGTTGGTAAGTAGGGCCTTCATTTCTCAAGATATTGCTCAAGATAAATCAAAAAAGCTTAGTTTTTCGGCTTTTGGTAAAAAATAAAGAAGTACGTGTGTCATAGTTTTTCAAAATTCAAACCCCAAAAGGGTAAAATAGGGGTTGAAAGTTTGTTTGAAAGTCCTTCATTTCTCAAGTTATAGCCATGAAATTTGCTATATAAACTGCGAATTAAAAATGAAAAA
Organism: Erebia palarica; assembly: GCA_964035005.1. Lineage (NCBI taxonomy): Eukaryota > Metazoa > Arthropoda > Insecta > Lepidoptera > Nymphalidae > Erebia > Erebia palarica. The sequence goes on along the minus strand of OZ035985.1, from coordinate 26,763,895 downwards.
ATACGTGTTTCACAGTTTTTGAAAATACGATCCCTAAAGGGGTGAAATAGGGGAAGAAAGTTGGTAAGTAGGGCCTTCATTTCTCAAGATATTGCTCAAGATAAATCAAAAAAGCTTAGTTTTTCGGCTTTTGATAAAAAATAAAGAAATACGTGTGTCATAGTTTTTCAAAATTCAACCCCAAAAGGGTAAAATAAGGGTTGAAAGTTTGTTTGAAAGTCCTACATTTCTCAAGTTGGTATATAAACAGCGGGTTAAAAATGAAGAAATTATTTCACAGTTTTTGAAATTTCGATCCCTAAAGGGGTAAAATAGGGGATGAAAGTTGGTATGTAAGGCCTTCCTTTCACAGGATATTGCTCAAGTTATATCAACGAAGCTTAGTATTTTGGCTTTTGGTAAAAAATAAAGAAGTACGTGTGTCATAGTTTTTCAAAATTCAAACCCCAAAAGGGTAAAATAGGGGTTGAAAGTTTGTTTGAAAGTCCTTCATTTCTCAAGTTATAGCCATGAAACTTACTATATAAACTGCGAATTAAAAATGAAAAAATACGTGTTTCACAGTTTTTGAAAATACGATCCCTAAAGGGGTGAAATAGGGGAAGAAAGTTGGTAAGTAGGGCCTTCATTTCTCAAGATATTGCTCAAGATAAATCAAAAAAGCTTAGTTTTTCGGCTTTTGATAAAAAATAAAGAAATACGTGTGTCATAGTTTTTCAAAATTCAACCCCAAAAGGGTAAAATAAGGGTTGAAAGTTTGTTTGAAAGTCCTACATTTCTCAAGTTGGTATATAAACAGTGGGATAAAAATGAAGAAATTATTTCACAGTTTTTGAAATTTCGATCCCTAAAGGGGTAAAATAGGGGATGAAAGTTGTTATGTAAGGCCTTCCTTTCACAGGATATTGCTCAAGTTATATCAACGAAGCTTAGTATTTTGGCTTTTGGTAAAAAATAAAGAAGTACGTGTGTCATAGTTTTTCAAAATTCAACCCCCAAAATGATAAAATAGGGGTTGAAAGTTTTTTATGAAAGTCCTTCATTTCTCAAGCTATAGCCATGAAACTTGGTATATAAACTGCGATTTAAAAATAAAGAAATACATGTATCACAATTTTTCAAAATTCAACCCGCAAAAGGGTAAATTAGGGGTTGAAAGTTTGTATATGAAAGTCCTTAATTTCTCAAAATATTGCTCAAGTTATATCAACGAAGCTTAGTGTTTTGACTTTCGTTAAAAAATAAAGTATTACGTGTCTCACAGTTCTTCAAAATTCAACTCCCAAAAGGGTAAAATAGGGGTTGAAAGTTTGTAAGAAAGTCTGTCATTAATTTTTAAGTTAGAGACATTTAACTAGTTATTTTTTGGTAACTTGCTTGGGTTTTTTGGAATTTTGGTTTGAAATGGAGAAATACCTGATTCACATTTTTTTGTAAATTTTATCCCCAAGGACGTGTAATAGACAGTTAGTCCTCCAATCACGCCGCAACAGATTAACGTAATTTTTTGCATGGGTATAGGTGAGGATCTGGATAGTGGCATAGGTAAATAATGAAGTGGTGTGGGAATTGGAAAAAAAACTTATGCCACACGAACGAGTGACGCTCAATCACACCAGAACGGCTGAACGGAATGATTTGATAAAATTTGGTACAGAGATAGATCGTAGTCTGAAATGACCGTTACCGCGGGAACCGGAAAATCTCAAATGGATGTTTGTTACTCAATCACGCCAATACGGCTAAATGGACCTAGATGAACTTTGCACAGAGATAGATTATAGTCTGCAGTAGCCAATAACACATAGGCTACTTTCTATCTCGTATAATTAAAAACAATTCAATCCACGTGGACGAAGTCGCGGGCATCAGCTAGTTGTATTAATAAACATAATAATTGCTTCTAAGATGGATGTTTAATATCCACGCTGAGACGCTTCTTAGTCTGAAACGTTTTATCTGCAATAAAAGTCTGAAAACTTTTAATTCTTGCGGTGAAAAAATTCCGGTGAAAAGCAAATGGTGAAAAAGCGAAAAGGTAACTCGAATCACTAATCGTTCCGAGTGAGGAAACGCTTTGGTAAAATTACCCAATCAACATATAAAGTAGCTGCGGAGTGAAGTTTAAATCACAAGGATTAATGAATATCACTGATTAGGTACTAAACGTTTATTTACGTATTCAATTGTTATCATTCGTGTGCGGCGCGCGAGTACCGACGTCGTACGAATATTTAATGATTTCACTAACTATCTGATATTAGAATTTCGTGACTGTGTTTAACTAAATTGATATTTATACTAAGATTTTATATATTTTTGTCTTCTATCAGGCCATAGGTTCTATGCTTTACCAATGTATAGATCTATATATTTTACCTGACTTACATTTTACTCTTACAAATTTTGCGAATAGAAACGAAAAGTTTGTGCGGGATCACAGATACAAAATTGAGCCGCGCCCGTGCTCCATTAGGGCGTACTTAGGTTAGGTTCTAAGGGAATCAACCCTAACAATCTTATCTTATTTTATATCTAACCATATTAAATTAACAAATACAAAAACTTTAAATGACTGTCGTTAACCATTTCTTTTTTTTTTTTAAAGCAATTTGCCTGGAACACAGTAGACAATGTGTAGTATAGAAATTATAGGTACAAGCCCGCGTCGTGTCTAGTAGGGTGCAGATTATATTTACAATACAACATGCTCAAAAATGCTCTAAAGACATATTTCCTTTTAAATTGAAGACGACTTTAGTTCGTTCGGACAGACTGTAGACGGTCCGCACACACTCTCCGCGCCTCAGTTACGAACGCCCATTGATTCCACTACTACTATTGATTCTACTGCGCGCACGCCACAAATATAAATGCACAGACAATTACATTACTGCACAGGTTGGAAATAAAGCAATTTACGGCTGAGTACTGAGTACTTGGAAGGACGAGGTGAAGCCGAGGACTTTCCAAGTGATTTTTAAAAGGACGAGGCGCTAGCCGAGTCATTTTAGGAACGAGGCCGTGAATTACGTTTACTTAGTGTTGTACTGGAAAATTGCTTATATTCCGAAATTTTTTTCGCACTTCCGGCACATAAAAGAAATTATGTTAGGGGTATCATCTTGACTCTCTAGACCTCTCCAGAGACATGACAACTCCCGATCAGCGTAGCACGTTTCAAGGCCGAATCCACTTTCTTTATATCTGGCAGCGAAAAAACAATTATTTCTTCTTCGGCGCTATTTTTATTTGAAAATCTATGGAAAATGTTACATTGCATGTTGTGTTGTAAATAATCTGTATCGACCTTAATAAAATTAGACAATTGAGCCTGATACTCGCCTTGGCTTATATAATTCAACTAATAACTTTCTACAACTTGCAGCCACTACTTACTCTAAACTGTGGTTCACGGTGCTTTCACTACGAGCAAATTGACTGGAAAACGTATTTGGTATAGTTTAGGAACCTATCGATAGATGGCGGTGATAAATTTTGAAATATCAACACTTAAAATTATTTACACTGGCATCCCCTTTTTCTTGTGTCGTTGAATGTTTCATTTCACGCAGTAGTTTCAATAAATAAAATCAAAATATCGTGTAATATCAAACAATTTTGACCATAAAAAATATTTAAATAAATTCACGGCTAATTTAGTTGTATATCCATATTTTAATATTAATTTTAGCGTTCTATAGTTGTAAGTTTTTAAAGAGTCACATTAAAATGTCACCTGTCAGTTGCCAATCACGAAGTTTTTGTCATTGATTGTCTTGTCAGTTGTCACTCGTGTTATTTTATTCATTGAAATTGAAGAATTGTCTAAATTCATTAAAGATGCCTCCTGTAATTTATTTTTGTACAGCTGGTGCAAAAACACAAATAAAATATTAAATGGTGCGACAAAAGATGTAGATGTACAAGATTTTATCCAAAAGTGCTGTATTGAATATTATAATAAAAGAAAAAAATGGATTATGTTTTTCTTTTCATTTTGACACACGCTTTATGCTCTTTTTGTTTAATTTATTTTAAAGCTACCAGAAAGTGCTAAAGCGTGTGTCTGTAATGTCCTCAGAATTTACTTTAAAAATTTTAATATTGGGCAAGCTACCTATATAGTAAAGTTCATTATCTATAGCTATATACACAAGAAAATTAGTTCAGGAACCAACCACCAGGAGCGCTGGTTTCCATAGCTCGTATATTAAGTGGGAGTGATAACTCTATACCCTTTTATACATCCTACTCTATGCTGTGGTTCGACAATTTAAAGCGGAGACAACTAAAACTCGTCCTTATTTTGCAAACAACCCATTAAACGAGGGTACTTATGTTGTGTATGGTATACCTACTGACGAATAGCATAATATTCCTAATCCAAAAAATTTGGTTGCGGTTTACTTCGTTACCGAAGAGAACGTCAGTACAATCAGTATTTTCATGAAATTAAAATTAAAGATAAATAATTGTGCTTGTTTATAATTAATGATACAAAGTAATTAAAAACACTTTTTACACACAAAAAATCATGTGGTAGGTACACAATTTGAAGTAAAATAAATACTAGCTGACACCCGCGACTTCATCCGCGGGGTTTAAGTTTTTGATTCTCGCTAGAACTCCTTAATTTTCCGGAATAAAAAGTAGCCTATGTATTATTTCTGACTATAATCTATCTCTGTGCCAAATTTCATCCAGATCCGTCCAGCCGTTCTGGCGTGATTGAGTAACAAACATCTATCTGTCCATCCAAACTTTTACATTTATAGTACAAAAAAAATAGAAATCGAAAAAAAATTCGAATCTCAGGAAGTATTACACGGTTAACATTTCAACAATCCGCATGAAGTAGGTAGTTACTCGTAGCTTCCTCGGTTCGGAAACATACAGTCAGAGCGGAATACTTTTGCAGCTTTTCCTAACCGCAATTTATAATCTAATCGGTGTTTCTGCCCTAAATTTTGTTTCTTAGAGAAAATGTTTATTTTGTAGGATTAAATCTACGCAATATTGACATAAAATTCAACGGGAGCTTACTGAACTCGATTAACTGTCGAATAATATAAAGTTTGCATTAATTAATTTTTATTACAACTCAGACATATTTCGTCACTACAATATATTATGATGACAATCATTAATATCCGTAATAGTATACCTGCTCATGTATTCGTCACAATGAATAAAACCATAGCCTTTTTACCACATTAATCAGTTAGCTTTTGATTGTAATGAATTTAACGTTAATTTGTGTAAAATATAGGTAATATTTATTATAGGATAGCGTAAGAGTACGACTTTTTTTTTATCCACTTCAAGTAAGCCCTTGACTGCGATCTCACCTGATGGTAAATGATGATGCAGTCTAAGATGGTAGCGGGCTAACCTGTTAGGGGCATGACAGTTATATTAAACCCAAACCCCTATTCGGTTTCTACACGGCATCGTACCGGAACGCTAAATCGCTTGGTGGCAGGTCTTTCCCGGTAGGGTGGTAACTAGCCACAGCCGAAGCCTCCTACCAGGCCAGAACAGGGAAAATTCAGAAATTATAAATTCACAAATTGACCCTGTCGGGATCGAGCCCGGGACCTCCGTGCTCAACACTGCGCCACGGAGGTCGTCAATTGCATATTTTTCGAGTGTCATCATATTTGTTGCCTACGTTTTTTTTTGCTTCCAAAAAAATTGTAATACTATCCCATTGTAATATAATACATCTTGGTAAACCTACAATTTATAAACTCCCACGTGTAAAACGTTATGTCGTACGTGTCGTATCACACGTGTGTCGTGTGAGTGATGCTTTTATTAAACTATCTGCCAGAACCACCTGAACCAGCTATAGCTTTAAAATAAATAATATAATATTGTTTAGGGACGACTGGCCTAGTTGTGACAATGCTTATATATATCAGTTGATTGCGAAGGTTAAGCAACGTTGACCCAAGTCAGTAACTGGATAGGAGGGTCCGCCTGGGCGGATGTCGCTGGCTGGGTCGCGGATGATTGCGTGTTCCCGTAACCCAGCCTTAAGGCGATGCGCAGGAGCGCCGCTGGGTTTTAGTGGGTATTCTGGAGTGCCAGTGAGTCCCACATACCCTCTCGGAAGCACCGCAGTTTCACACTGCCTGCTTCCGAGAGGGATGCCTAAACGCATTTCCCAGCGTCAAAAAAAAAAAAAAAAGTCAGTAACTGGATGAGTAACCGAATCTGGAGGTTCAAATTTGGCCTTTTAGCGAAGAGCACGTTAAGCTCGGTCCCGTTAATTATCACTAATATCTGATAATAATCGTTACAAAACCTAAGAATTTACATACTCTAATCGAGTCGTACGCGGAAGAACGTGAGAATCCACCGCATTAGTATCCCAAGAAATCTCCTCCTCCTCAATCATTTGATTAATGGAAAGGGGTCACGACCCTCAGTAATGAGGAATACGACGCACAGAGATATTTCTATGAGTATTTAAATGTCTCTTTAGTTTACTTTATAATTAGGACTCTATAGCAAGTCCGCCTTCTCATAGACAGAAGCTACATGCAAAATCTTAATACATAAAACAAAGTCGGGTTTGTTCGAACACTTATAACTCTAGAATGGCTGGACTGATTTTCATGGATTTTGTTGTATTTGTCTCCGTCCCGAATAGCAGAATAACTATTAACAACATTGGAAAATTGACGAAATAATAAAATATAAGAAAAATCATACTCCCTTGATGTTCCCATACAAAATGTTCATGGTTTTCATAACTGTCAAATATTTAATGTTCATCCTGTCGATACGGTAAACTCGCCTTTTTACTTTTTACCCCGGAAAATTAAAGAGTTTCCGCAGGAACCAAAGAGCCTTAATCCACGTGGACGAAGTCGCGGGCATCAGCTAGTTTAAAGTAAAATAGGTACGTTGACATGTCAGTATCTCAATCAATACGTATATGCTTCAAAATAATAAGTGAGTGGAATAAGTTTATCATAGAATTTATTATAACTGCATATACGGTAGTTTGTACTACGTACCTTCACTGTAATTAACCCGAAAGTATCATAAAATTATTAGATCGCAACATTTTAATGAAACCAGCATTATAATCCTTTTACGAGTTATTTTTAAAGAAGAACACACATTTTACCATTCTAGAATTACCAAGAGCATATTATTTTCAATCCACAAACCGCAAAGACAAAAACGTAATAGCCGTCGAAAACCATTCGAAAAAGTGGTTGAATGGAAAGAATTTTTCATTGCCACTTAAGTTTAAAGCGGCGGAAAAACGGAGGCGTTCTCGTTCCTTACAAGAATTCTTGCCGGATATTGCATTCTTTACTCTAATAAGATTAAATTTTATTAATGAAAAGAAGAAAATGACAATCACGAAGAAACGGAATATGCAAAATAACTTTGGGCGATTTAAAATTTGTGTTATGAAGTGTTTTGCGTTTTCTTTAATTTTTAAAAATACAAATTCAATTATTGGCCTAAATAAAATATAAAACAGGCCATTAAACGCATTACAATATTTGATGAAATAGGCAGCTACAAAATGTGAGGACTGAAGATAGTTCAAAAAACTAATTACTTAAAGGTTTATTTTTTGTATTAATTCAAAATACAAAAGAGGAACTAGAAGTTATTATTTACTTTTGAAACTAAGGCTAGGCATATATTTTAATTAAAACTAACAAATAAATTAAAATCTAAATTTAAAAAAATATACAAAAGATAAAAAACCCTTAAATTTTAAATAATCATCGTTGCATTGCTTCCAACGAAGAGTTTTAGCCTACTCTACAAAATTATAATTATAATTTTCTTGCAACGGGTTTATAATATATACCTATTTAATTTATTTAATTGGTATAAAATTTACTGATCTCATGTAATTATGACTTACGATATACAACTCCCACTTTGTTTAAAACTTTGGCACAATCAGTCTTCATTTTAATTGGACTTTAATATAGCCCGACGATAATAAAGTAAATTGAGCCCTTTTGAAGTTTCACAACCTTCGGATTTTCTTCTGGAATTCAGCAGAAAATAAAATGGAAAATTTAGAGGCTCGAAATTGCGAACTGGACATCATGGTATTTATTCAAAAAATTCAGCAGGCATTTTGGCAATTTATTATATAAAGTTTTCAAGTAGGTAAATAACTAATCTCTTATTTTTCTTAGTGATTCTATAATTATTAGTCATTTCATCGTTTTCGATGCACATATACACAGATTTCGATTTCAGTAATTTTAGTAAGACCACTCTAATTAACCTATGCTTGGTTGTGGAAATTCTGCTAGATTGTCCAAAGAATGTCTGAATGCATGTTGAACTGTGTATTGAATGCGTAGACATAGAGGTTCGTTTGTCTACAATATAAGTATAAGGACTCTCACCAGACTCTCGACATTATTATGAAAGGAATTACACTGCTACGTTTTCAAACTTGTCTATTCTCTTTCTCTATACAAGTATATTCTCATTGTAACTGAGCTACTTACTCATTAATATTTACACAACAAACAAGATCGTAAAATAAAGTATTCTTATTCGTAATTATAACATGTATTGCATTAACAGGCATTGCATACGGCATGTCTTTATAGTCGTACCTAATAATAATAAAGTAACATAATAATGTAGTTCGTATAATAATGTGTATAAACTATGAGATATGTATTACGATTATCTTAATAGATGTAATAAAGTCGGGTTTTTTTCGAACACTTATAACTCTAGAACGGCTAGACGGATCTGGCTGAAATTTGGCACAGAGACAGATTACAGTCTGGAATAGCACCTAAGCTACTTCTTATCCCGGAAAATTAAAGAGTTCCCGCGGGAACTAAAAAACCTCAATCCACGCGGACGAAGTCATCAGCATCAGCTAATTATGAATAAATCAAAACATTAGCAACACGGGAAATTTTATTTTATATACGTTAATTTAAAGCAATTTTATGCTATAAAAAATATTTCAAACTTCAATGTGTATATTAAATGCCAACGCAGTGCGGGCCGAGCGGTGATCCGTGACTTTCTATTCAGCCTTCAAAACCAAAAACAAACAGTGGAATCCCTGTTACAAAAGCTGGATATCATATATGTGTGCTAAAAATAGCCACGATCTGTTCAAAGAGCGTAGGGTATAAGTGTGGGGCAAACAAAACGCCCCCCATTTCCCCCTTTGTAATCCGGCACCCTTTCCCGATACAGCGTTAACTGGTAGGAAAATCAGCACGCTCGTCAACGACATATATATTGTACCTATAGGGCACTCGTTTTAAGCAAAGTCTTTATCAGTATAAATCCGAATGTGCTACTTAAATAAGGCATACAAGCTTTCATTGAACTTGCAATGTTTGTGTGTTTGTTTAGGTCAAATCTTGCAATTTTATTTTATAACAGTTATCCTCAACCAATTGAGCTGAAATTTTGCATATACATTTAGTTTGGTGTCTTCCAAACTAAATGTGCATTGCATGGTTAATTATTTTCTATGCACCCCATGATACATGTACATCAATTAGATAAGTTTGCTGAGAAGAATGCAAAAAATAAAATAGCTTCAAACTAAATTCAATAAGACGGACGATAAAGGCTTGTTTTTGAAAATGTTTTTTTAATGTATGAATGAAAGATCACGAAGTGATAAATGATACTTATCGTAGGTATTTCTGAATAGCATTTACATAAAATACCTATACATATAGAGTTAAAGGTGGTCAAACGCTGTTTCTACTACACTTATAATTATTAAAATCTCGTTTCTGCAAGTAAACCAGAGCATCGAGCTGTAGCTCGACTACGTAGCTTTACTGTAGTAAAGTCTTATTTTTATACAATAAAAATTGGCGTAAGTTTGATATAAATGTTCACTGTGTATTTGACTCATTATACTTTACGAAGACAAATGAATAATAAGCCGACTAGAACCATTTCTGCCTCATGAATAATACGTCCACAAACTTGAACAGTCTTTGTAAATTATTCCTAAAACCCGTTAGTATTTAAATAGGAGAAATTTTTCATTCGCACTGTTTAAAGCGACGCGATGCCAAGGATGGGTCTCGGTTCTCGTTTTCTCGTAACAAGTATTCCAACGGATATTGCTTTTCTTTTCTGCGTTCTAATAACATTTAATCTTATTAATGAAACAGAAAATGACAATTTTCACAGATGGAAACGGAATTTGCTTAAAAATCGGTCCCAATAAAATTAATCTTTTTCGGTGCTTTCACTCCGAAATTTTCATTGTATTTTACGAAGCATAAGAAAATTATTCATTCGTAATTTCATGTAGGCATCTTTAATTTACGACAAATTCAAATAAAATGAAATAAGTAAGAAAAAATAATATTTATGGCTTGACTTTGATTAATGTTCAAATATTGAACACATTTGAACTGGCAGTTAAACAGGTAACATTAAAGCTGCTACAGCATAGTTCAGAACAATGGATTTTACATCTAAACGAAATCGGCTCGTGTTTGTCGTCATTTCAATAACAGCTTTGTGCCATTAATTAAACAAAGTCAATTTGTATATTTAATCACTTAAACACACATCCATTAATTTTTTTGCTTTTTATCGTGACTAACTACTAGGTATGGATTCTTGCTTCATATTTTATTTGACTTATTACTTACACCTTGTCTTTTAAAGCAAATATTTATAAATGAATTAAAGTTGTTGGGATAAATTATAAGCATTTTTACTGCATGATATTAATTATTTTCTATGCACCCCATGATACATGTACATCAATTAGAATAGTTTGCTGAGAAGAATGCAAAAAATAAAATAGCTTCAAACTAAATTCAATAAGACGGACGATAAAGGCTTGTTTTTAAAAATGTTTTTTTAATGTATGAATGAAAGATCACGAAGTGATAAATGATACTTATCGTAGGTATTTCTGAATAGCATTTACATAAAATACCTATACATATAGAGTTAAAGGTGGTCAAACGCTGTTTCTACTACACTTATAATTATTAAAATTTCGTTTCTGCAAGTAAACCAGAGCATCGAGCTGTAGCTCGACTACTGTAGCTTTACTGTAGTAAAGTCTTATTTTTATACAATAAATTATATAAGCATTTTTACTGCATGATAACAGTTGATATCTCATTACTTTCTTCGCCTCCTTTAGTAACTTGAAAATCCTTTTGTTTATAGAGAACAAAAGAGTGTTGAGAGCGGCCATTTCTACGCTGCTCGATTAAAAGCCGTGCCTTCGATTACGGTTGGTCGATCACACAGTGCTCGACAATGAGACTATTTGAAAATGGCTGCTCAAAATGTGAAGCCAACTGTGGAAGCTTCCTTACTTCGATACAGATTTACTTGATAGAGTGTATTGCCATTCGCCGTTTGAAAGCGAATGCCCGTGAATTGTATACATGAGTAGCCAGCGGCAATAAATCGTTATATTATCAACTAACAATAGAGTAAAAATAAATAACGTAGGAGTTCCTACTAAAGGATTTATACAGCCGTTTATTTATGTACAATGTACCACCAATAACCAGAACCTACCTATCTTTGCTAAATTTTTCTCTAAGCGCTCGTTAGCAACGTACAAGATCGAGTTTTTGGATGGCGGTCTTGCACAACGCTGCCTAAGATTTGGCCAAGCTTTGTGATGCCGTCACTTTCTTATAAGTCTTTTCAGGGGTTGACATGAAAACGACAGGTATAGAAAGCACATCAAGTTAGCAGGTGTGACAAGCAATTGCGCTGTGTGAACAGGACTCATTGCTGTCCGGTAGAGGAAACGTGCGACCAAAAATGTTGAGCCCTTACTACTTCAACAAATACTAACATAGCAGAAACTATCTACTTACTACAGAATCTTGTCCATTTTCAGAAACCAGCAACGCTTGTGTTTTAGATAATTTACATTACCGCAGCAAACGATTTTCTCGAAATTTATGGGTTAGGGTTCCAGGATCGAGAAAATGATTAGTCAATGTTCCAACTTCGGATAAATTTATCTTCAATTTTGAACACAGCTTGGTCACTAAGATTAGAAACTTCCGCCCAGTTGCGAACGTTTACCGCCCAAGCAAGAGGTTCCAGATTTAGATTTAGCCTATTTTATATTCATAAACCCATATATTCAAAAACCTAGAGTTAGTCGATTCTGATATTTGACATACATATAGGGCTGCGTCGTTTTCAAATTAGATACGGCTAATCGGTTCGGTTAGGTGTTCGGTTTTAGTATAATATCTTCAGGCTATCTATAATGAAATGAGAATAGTCGCCACACAAAGCGAGGGCTTCTCTACAGTTCTCGGGCTGCCATTGCCCACTGCGGTCTGTGGCCAGCCACATTGTACACGTTATCAACCCCTAGTATTTAGGTGCTACACGGAAACCGATACTCTTCAATGGATTACGATTACGTAACATCCATACTAATATTATAAATGCGAAAGTGTTTCTGTCTATCTATCTATCTGTCTGCCTGCTACGCTTTCACGGCCCATCTGATCAACCGATTTTAATGAAATTTGGTACAGGGATAGGTTGTATCCCGAGGAAGTACATAGGCTAAATAGTAATCTTCTATCTATATATATAAAATTCAAAGTCCTGACTGACTAACTAACTTATATATCAACGCACAGCCTAAACCGCTGGTCTTAGAGACGTTAAATTTGGAGAGTGTATTCTTTGTGAAGAATAGGTATCCAATAAGAAAGGGTTTTTCGAAATTCCACTCCCAAAGGGTAAAATAGTGGTTGAAAGTTTGTATGAAAGTCCGTCGTTTTTCAAGTTATAGCGATAGTGAAACTTGGTAAATGAGCTGCGGGTTGAAAATGAAGAAAGACGTGTTTCACAGTTTTTGAAAATTTGACCCCCAAAGGAGTGAAATTGGGGATGAAAGTTGGTATGAAAAGCCTTCATTTCTCAAGGTAAATCAACAAAACTTATTAGTATTTTGGCTTTCGGTAAAAATTAAGAAGTACGTTTGTCACAGTTGAAAGTTTGTATGAAAGTCCTTTATTTTTCAAGTTATAGCCATGAAAGTTGGTATTTGGGCTTCTGGTTTAAAATAAAGAAATATTTGTTTCATCAGTTTTGAAAATTCTACCCCCAAAGGGTCGAAATAGGGTAGTCCTTTATTTAACAAGATATTTTTCAAGTTAAATCTACGAAACTTAGTAAAATACTTTGGTAAAAATATAGAAGGATGTGTGTCACATTTTTAAAAATTTCAATTTTTAAACTTGAAGAGTGACATAGGCTTATTTTAGCCCGGAAAATATAAGGCGTGCCTGTGGGAATTAAAAAACTTAAGCCTCGCGAACGAAGTCGCGGACGTCCTCTAGTTATACATAAATTTTATGTCTTATTTACTTCATATTGCTTGGCTTATTGTTTATCGGGCTCGTGATATGTATAGATTGTAAATTTGAAAGAATCTTCTTTTTATTCCTAACTTTTGGGCAGAATTACACAGAAAGTGGAATAGTGCTATATTTATGGGGACTTCGATTATATAGAATTTGACAGCTTAAAACGTATCACTCGAACTGTTTAGGGTGTTCATACATGCTTTTTGACGTGCATAAAAGATTACGATAACGATTTCCTTACATAATCGGGGGGCAGATGTAACCTACGCAAGGTCAAGATGGTGTTACCTACTTTCTAGTTCTCCAAGGCACGTACACTAGCATATCCTTGTGGATACGATGCGAATAACTTCCTTGCTCTTAAAAGAGTACAAACTCTTGAAGTTTTGCTAACTTTAGGAACACTCCCCACGTAGGAGAGGTATAAGATTAGTAGATTAGATTAGCCTTAATGCTATAAGGCGTAAGTCGAACAAGGTAGAAAGTTGTTTATCTAACCTTTTCTGGTGTTAATTTAGTTACCAAATGTAAGGTTTCGACACTTTTTCCCGGTAACGTAGGCGTTTAAGTTATTAAATAAAATATGTAATATGTAGATTGTAAATAAAATAAGACATTTTAAATCTAATCTACGATCTGGATCTCCTATAGCGTTTACAAAAACAAATGTTTTGCGCAATTATCTTTTTTATAATACGTACGCACAAAAAGTTGTAATTAATCTGAATAAATTATCACACCCCAGATAACTCCCAAATTTAACCGCATTTTCGACGTAGTCAAACATTAATTTAGCTTGCAACAGCTTGCGCGCTGAATAAGCGAGCCTAAAATTATCAATTTGATCTAATTTCCAAGCACATACATCACTGACCCTCGCGTATTTCATTTGAATGACCAAACAAATTAATTAGCCCTTCGTACCGCGTTGTTAATTTGCTGTTAATTTGTAATAATTCCATCACACACCATTAGTGTTGACATGACCTAATGGGACATGAACATACAAATACTTTATCTTTACTTACGGTTGAGTACAACCGTGTCCCATACCCATTCAGGACATTGAAGTGTATGAAAGTTTAGCTTTTTTTATCCACTACAAGTTAGCCCTTCACTGCGATCTCACCTGATGGTAAGTGATGATGCAGTCTAAGATGGTAGCCGGCTAACCTGTTAGGGGCATGGCAGTTATATTAAACCCATACCCTTATTCGGTTTCTACACGGCATCATACCGGAACGCTAAATCGCTTGGCGGTACAGCTTTGCCGTTGGGATGGTAACTAGACGCGGCCGAAGCCTCCCGCCACACCAGACCAGAGAAAATTCAGAAATTAGAAATTCCCAAATTGACCCTGCCGGGAATCGAACCCGGGACCTCCGCACGTTAAGATAACAGCGGTCAACACTGCACCACGGAGGTCGTCAAAAAGTTTAGGCTAAAGTGTGGATTTTTAATAATGAAATTATATATATTATCCACTAGATATTGCCCGCGACTTCGCTCGCGTAAATGTTTTTTCCGGGATAAAGAGTAGCCTATATCCTTCTTCGGAATACAACCTATCCCTGTACCAAATTTCATCAAATTTGGTTAAACAGATAGGCCGTGAAAGCGTAGCAGACAGACTATCGCATTTATAACATTGTAAGCAGAATAATTATGGATTTTCAGAAACAGTGGCTTTTGTGAAACGAGATTAAAAACAAACCTTAGATTTTTCTCTAAAGATTTCTCTCATTATTACCTTCGAAGCTGAGAAATAATAAAACTAACACAAAAATCAAAAGCAAAGTTCAGTTTCATTTAGACACAAGAACAAAAATTTGTGATTAAAGCTTACTCATTTTCCAAGGTCTATAGGAGTGTCTGTTGGGCCCAACAGAACGGCTTGCGTACTAATGAAGCCAGGGACAATTGATGAGATGGTACCAAGCCGCGGGCGGGCAGTTCATTAAATATCTGTGAGCACTGCAGCTTGCTGTGACAACCGGTCTTTGGTTACTTAATACAATGGATAGCAATAAATCATTACTAATATTGTACATTCGAATGTGTGTCTGTCTGTCTGCTACGCTTTCACGGCCCAACTACACAATCATTTTTGATGAAATTTGGTACAGAGATAGGTTACATCGCGGGGAAGGACTTTTTATCCCGGAAAATTGAGGAGTTCCCACGGGAACCAAAACATCAATTCACGCGGTCTAGTCTATAATAATTTATTTATAAACGTATTCATTTATAAGGTTACAAATGTATTTCAGTAATTAAAACAAAGGAGGGGTTTAGACATGTGTTGAAGCATTTGCAAAATAAATAAAGACTAATTAAAAATGAATTCAAACAAAGCTACAGCGAAAAGTAAGTTTCTCAGACATGTTGGGGCTTTGTTGCTTTGTTGTTCGTGTGAGAGCCATACGAGATATTCGTTGTTATTTCCAACAGCGCCACAAAGGCTCTCATCCTTGTTGAAAAAAAAAATTCAAATAGCATTGTAAAATAAATAAGCGGAAGTTTGAGTTTACCTCACTTTAAATCACTTATTTTGTGGATTTTCGAAACAAACGAATGAAAAAGGTTCTTATTTCGACTGTATTTAAATAATTTCATTATTTTCGAGTATTTTTAAATCTTAAGAGATTATATTATCTTGTATTTTTAATCTATCTATGATAATATAAAAGTATTTACTCATCTTTGTTTTGTTTTAATTCAGGTAATTTTTTTTTTCTAATTTTCGGTCGACAGTTTCTTCTTCAACTCTTAGGAGTTCGCGAGGTAGTGAACGGCCGTTCAGCTTTCTGGGTAGTAACGTCGCTGGCCCGTCGAGTACGTTGACGTTATGTGTACGTCATAGATTCATTTCATTTCATCCCGATAAATGATATTATCATTTTAGTCGTTGGAGGTTTTACAATTATGCGCGGGTACTTGTTATATTGATCGTATATAGCCGGCGCTTCTGGTAGTCCCAGCAAAGTGCATAGGTACTATATAAAGGTCGTGTAGTCAGGCGCGAGGCGATAACTTCCACCAATATTCCTAATACCTATCCTGTAGGTATGCAGCGCCTACATGCCGGATATGAGTACATTCATAAATACTCATTTATCGATAGAACCTAAGGACAACTTGTCATTGTAAAAGGTATACGAAATATTAAGACACATTTATTCCATTTCTCAAGCAATACCTATCTCGTAATTTTACAAATTAGCTTTGTTAGGGGAAAATTTCGTGTAAAATTTGAGTCAGGTCTAATTAACTTAATGAAGTTAATTATAACATTAAAGCTGAAAGCAGTGAGAATTACAATAATAATAACTTGAATTGCGTTTGTTGTTTCAAGTATTCGATCTTCGAATTTCTAAAGTCTCCCGACTTTCTTTTGTTTTAGGTGCCTATAATTTAGCATACAACAAAATATAAATATTAATATTTTCCCTTTTTTACAATAAATACCATGTTATATTTCTTTAACTTTTTTCTTCTTTTAGTTATAGCTAGTTAGTTTTAGTGAAGTCTTCAGGAAAGTCACTTTAATTCATGTCTTTTAATTCAAGATTCGAGACCATAAATAGACCTGTCATAGTTTACTTGCAATATTAAGACTTCCATTGATACGGAAAGCTGATTGTTCTTAAATTCGAAAGGAAATTCAATCGTTACTCTTTTACAAAAGATAGCACAATTAAATAATTATTTAAACAGTTCTACAAATCATTGCATTATCTTGTAAGCAGCTGAAGGCAAAGCCGATTGCTTCCATGCAGGTACCTAGAAACAATGTATTTGGGGAACCAAAATTTATATCAAAAAAGAATTGATATCTTCTATGAAGCTTTAACTAATGTAGGTATTTCGCAATATAAGATACTTTATCGATGATGACAAAATCGTGAGCATAAAATTAGTAAAAAAATAAAAAGTGCTGTCAACCGGACTGTCCCAGGGAAAACATGTAACTTTGTGGACAGTCGAGGCCACTTCGCAACAGTTGCTCCGGTCTACATGACTTATTGCGGATGGCAACACACCACTAATTGATTCTTGAATTTTGCAACCTTTATTTACTCTCTCTTGAAAATACTTCTAGACCTACACTTTGACAGTTTTGTGTAAATGTTTTTCTCATCTTCTATACTATTAATAAAATTATAGCGAGGCAAAATTTCACGAGGTTATTCATTGCATGAAAAACCGGTCAATTGCGAGTCAGACTCGCGCACAAAAGGTTCAGTACCACCACACAATATAAATTATTTTTGTAAATAACAAGAAACCTCAGGACCTCAGGAGCATTTTCCAGCAACATTTTATGACACCGTTCTAAAATAGTTGCTGATCTCAGGGTGGAGGAATTACTAAACCAAATTTCATCAAAATTGGCATTGGAAAGGAGGGCCGTTAAAGCGTAGCAGACAAACAAATACACTTTCGATTTCTTAGTATTAGTATGGATGTCATATTTCATTATGGAAATAATAGAGTATACGCAAGTTTTAGTAAAAGAGATACTTCACCAAAATCTACAGTAAAGTATATAAACTTTATTTTCATTATAAAAGTTTACATAAAAGTTGAACAATTAACGAATTTTCTGAAGCGAAACCAGTGATATAATTACACATTATTTTAATGACTAGAGTGTCGTGTAAAAGCGTACCCCTTTCGGGAATACTCAAGAAGTTACCCCATTATTTGCTTACGCCAAAGTGAATGTGTATAAACAGAGTAACACGCGTGACTGGAATAGATGGCTGCAAAACTGAACGAGAAAACCCTTCAAAGTTTTTCACGCAAAAGCCTATTTTCAATACAAAACGAAAGGTAACTATGTCACGTCTGGTGCGTCAATTAAAATGTTTCATTTTATATTGAACTATTTCGTTATAAGGCTAAACTCATATATATTTTAATCAAGACACGCGGAAGCGTGTCCAGCCAAAGTTCAAAAAAACTGGCGAGCAGCACCGTGTGTAATATTACACGAACCATTTGGAGCCACTTTTGACCCCCTCATAACTCAAAAACTATTTCACATAAACATGTCAAATTTGGCGCATATATTGAGACCCGTGAGATACATATGTGCTCCAAATTTCATAAGCACACCTCAAATGGTTATTTAGATATAAACGTACAAAAATCGTCATTTTTATGATCTACCTAGGTATAGATCAAAACTCTGACACGGGGCATACTACCATTGCTTAAAGCCGTATTATTTTAATACTGTTGACGTTTATGTTGTAGTGTTATAATCATTATTTTAAGGACGTCAAAGTACGTGACATTCAACCGTTATTTTGAAACAATACTGCTTTAAGCGGTGGTAGTAACTCCTTAACTATTGAAAATAACACATAATTATTATTTTAATGTAAATAATAATGAATAATAATATAGTTGCATTAAAACCTTACCTTCGTATTCATGCATTTTGTGCAACGAAACGTCATTGACAGAAAAGAAGAAACGTATTTGAAGTCGTCAGCTCAAGCTGTCACTCATTGTGATTTGTATTCATTGTAGTGGTTTTAGTGATATCGACTGTTTACCGTGCTTGTTTTCAATGTTTCACAAAAAACTTTTGATTTTGAACTTTTGCAATCAAAATTGATGAGATGTAGAAATGTGCTGTAGAGGTAGTCTGACCATAGATGTAATCTGTCAATGTCAGTGTAACTCTAGGTACACTATATATTTTTCTTGAGAATTCTCGTCTTTAATTATCTTGTACAATGAGTCGTACAATAGAATTACTAGTGGGTGACACACTGACCTTACACCGAATAATAAGTACCTACTAATGTAAAACGTAAACTAAACTAATAGAAAAGTCCTATTACAGTGTAAAGGATTATTTGAATGATAGCAAGGCATGGGTATGAATTGTTACAGCGGCTGATTATGTAATGTTATATTATAAGTACATTTAGATAATTTCAAATATTTGTGAGATGGTGACAATAAAAAAAAAAGCGGAGTTTATTGCAGGCTCTTCTTAGACCAGGGCACGTTTGGAACCCTCGTAGCTTTAGTTTTAAGATATCGTAGTTAATTATCACCATCACGTCTTATGCTCTGTAAGCATGACGTTCAGAAGGTGTACTTTGTAGGTACATATTTTGAATAAATATGTTTTGAGTTTGAGATTGAGTTCAATAATTTCTGTACAAAAAGTAATGATATCCCATCAAAAACATAAATGTAAAATGGCTCTCAAGCCAAGTTCAAAATTGTGATATATATGCCTTGGTTGTTGACTTCAGCGACAAAAGAAGTGAGATCTAAATGGGTGCCAAGTTCAATGGTCAGTCCTGCAATTTATTTATCCCATCAAAAACATAAATGTGAAATGAGAGCCAAATTCAAAATTGTGATATATATGCCTTGGTTGTTGACTTCAGCGACAAAAGAAGTGAGATCTAAATGGGTGCCAAGTTCAATGGTCAGTCCTGAAATTTATTTATAACAACATATAATATTTTATAACAACTTAAAATATCATTTCTTCTTATAACTTAGTATAAAATGTTGAAGACTAAGGCTTTGGCTTGGCTAGTTTCCATATACGAATTATTATTAAGTAGGTACCTAAAAGTACAGTTTCTACCAGCTAGCCAAATTTTCGGAAGAATAAAATAAGAACTTACAGCTTTACAACTTGTGAAGGCTATAATTCGTATATGAAAACTAGCCAAGCCAAAGCCTTAGTCTTCAACATTTTATACTAAGTTATAAGAAGAAATGATATTTTAAGTTGTTATAAAATATTATATGTTGTTATAAATAAATTTCAGGACTGACCATTGAACTTGGCACCCATTTAGATCTCACTTCTTTTTTGCTGAAGTCAACAACCAAGGCATATATATCACAATTTTGAATTTGGCTCTCATTTCACATTTATGTTTTGATGAGATAAATAAATTGCAGGACTGACCATTGAACTTGGCACCCATTTAGATCTCACTTCTTTTGTCGCTGAAGTCAACAACCAAGGCATATATATCACAATTTTGAACTTGGCTCTCATTTTACATTTATGTTTTTGATGGGATCAATTCTACGGTGACAGAGACATATCAGCTTGTCGTACATGAAATGAACATTTCATTTCAATAGAAAAAGTAAAGGACACCAATTAAAAATTATCTTTTTACATGAAAATGTAAATCCTGAAACAAATTCTTTTATGCAAAAATGTTTACTATAAACAAAATGGGTATCCAATTATAAGACATCAAATATTTTTCTACAGCCTAATTTAATCATAATGAAGCAGCCATCACAAAAGACAAAGTATCTTTAAAAATAAATGAGTCCGAAAAGTAAAAGGTGGAATTAAGGGATTCCGGAAACCCGTATAATTTTTAACCAGCTTCGAAACAAGAAAAGTCATCAATATATTTTTTTATATTTATTTATAAGTACATCTACTTCTCCGAGCTTACTGGACCGATAATATCTTAATTAGGTATTTCAGTTTCACAGAAGAGTAATAATAAGTCACAAATAAGTTCCTTTAATTATTTATTAACTTTCAGGTATAATCAATCCTTGACATAGTGCGAAAGCACTTGTGAAAAATTACATAGCAATGGAAACTTCATTAAAAGGTAGTTTTTTACATTCATTTTTTTATTTGCCGTAGAAATTATAGACGTTGGTAACTGAATAGTTCGATTCGTTTGCATATCCATTCATTCACTCTACCATTTCACTCTTTAACACCTTTCTACAGCTCGCATTGCGGCCTGAATAATATAACAGGTAGGAATCCCACGTGAAATAATTCAATACGCATTAATGCGCGTGGAATACCGATAAACGAATATCTTTAAAATGTTTTCATATAAAGACGAAGTGAAAAAAACTTTACGCTTCGTTACTCTAGCGGCTGAAAAGACACTACTCCAATATTTTCCCTAAATTATCAATGTAGTTACGTCATTATTTATTCTCACAATGTGAAATATATTGAAACAAGATAGCGTCCTTTTCCGCATTTGGGTCAAGAAATGCTAAAGAAAACAGTGAATTTTCTCTATTTTGTGAGTTTAGCAACGTGATATGAATCGAGGCGAGGCCTAAAGAAAAAATATAAGAAATATGCCCCTAATTTTCACACAAAATTGAACGTACCGCATTATGGAAAGATTTATTTCCCAGACAAGCTCCGGGTCTTGTCTGCAGATAAAACGTCCCCGTACTTATTCCTATTTAGCTAAGACTAGGTACTGATGAAAATGTCGTAGTCCCTTGGGCATTCTCCCTTTTATTTTCTGAAGTTATAAAAAGTAACGAGATATTTTATCTGTCAGAGTGCTTTTCTCCATTGTTTGAATGTTTTTTTTTCCTTTATCACTATTGCAGATCTCTATGATCACATCAAAAGCATCGACCGCATTTAGAATGTTATGTTTGTAAGAGTTATATAATTTATAATATCGTATTTTTAACCGACTTCCAAAACAAGAGGAGGTTTTCAATTCAGCGCGTATCTTTTTAAAAGTAATTATTGTCTAACCATGGACAAAGCAAATCGTACATTTATTTGGTCAATTTATAATTTTTTGTAAGTTTGTTAACCAAGAAAAAAGGTGAAATAAAGGTTAGGTATAAATTAGGGCTCTTTCCGTGCTGCATCCGATCCGATTGTAGTATTAGTGACTCGTAAACCAAGACAAGAGTGAATATCAGATAACATCTATCAATTACAAGTAAAGTTATGTAGCATCTTTATGACTTAAATCTGGATTCTAGAACATTTGAAGGTTGAACGCAAAAAGAGGTCAGTGAAAAGGACGTAATCCTTCTACCCCCGGCCTTTTAACCGATTGTCCGCAACCGCACTAAGATATTTCAACGACGAGCCGGAAATAAATTTTCACACCATCTAAAATTATATCTATAGCGGTTGTGCCTTTTTTATTATTTTTTAAACTATATTATATTGTGTATTTACTTACTATTTATCAGCATAAAAACACGAACATAATCAAGCAGCGACGGATCGCCTTGATTTTACATGATTGTAGCTGTTAAAGACCGTGAGTGTCATTATGCTACGTCAAAATTCAATACATTCTGCAATTTTTTTAAATAAACACTATAATAAATAATTAAGATTTATTAACTGACAGCATACAGCTCAAATCAATAGATAATGTTTTTTTAATCCTAATCCATGCTAATGCAGCGTGTTTGTTGAGTGTGTGCGCAATTTAACGATATCTAGACAGAAATAAAAAAATAATAGATGTTCTGTATTCCCTCATGATTAGAATATGGGGCTCATCAAAGGGCGGATAAACAAATATCTCAAAAGCTAGCAACGCATAGGCGGTTCCTCTGGTGCTGAAATGTTCATGGGCGGCGGTAATCACATTACCATCAAGACCCACTTGCTCGTTTGCTCGCTATATAGGTATATATTATCCATTGAAATAGCTGACACTTTTGTATTTCAGATACGGATTCATATATATTTTTATAATAATAATTATTAAGTCATACGGTGCATGTCAATCGCCACCGCCTTTAGGATGAATATGCTTTTTTATTTTAATTGAGAATTTGAACAGAGACCTCTAGGTATTTTTGGTGACTAATTTGAATTTTTAAAAGAAGTTCTACTTTACTCTGAAGCCAGAAGAATACTTGTTCATTAATCACTGAGCATAAAAGGGATCAGTGTAAATTACGAAAGCTATCAATTGTCTAACTCCAAGAAATAAATCGAATATGCCTTTAACCCTACGTACTGGTTTTACCAAAGATTTATTTAAAGTAAATCGTTAAAATAAAAGAACACTAGTCTACAGGTCACGTATTTCTACCTTATTCGTTAAGATTAATTTAAACCTTCGCAGTAAAATGGAATAGATAAATCTATTTAAAATCGACTGACTTTTTTAGCATCCTTAGCTCTAAAATGGGATCACATAAACTGATAGTGTTAGTTACTTTGCACCTATCTTTTCAATCACATTATATAACATGTGTTCAGGTGAGGCCCGCGACTTCGTCCGCGTAGATTAAGGTTATTTGATTCCCGCGGGAACTCTTGAATTTTCCGGGATAAAAAGCCTAGCCTATGTCCAACCTCGGGATACAACCTACCCCTACACCAAATTTCATCAAAATCGGTTGAACAGATGGCCCGTGAAAGCGTAGCAGACAAACAGACGGACAAACAAACCCACTTTCGTATTTTTAATATTAGCACAGATATGGATGTTTGTGTAAAATATGTTTTTGCCTGGGCAGAATTTAAGTGGATTCTAGGCTGGATCTATTTTGTCACGGGAAATTAAAAACAGAGATAAAAAGAACCTGTATACAAGTGCATGAATTTCGTGGAAAAGCTAGCTTAACAAAATATAAATTCTCAAACAATCTGAGAGGCTGCAGTTTTTACCAAAGGCTCGGGGTGTAGAGCAAATTGTATTCAGCTTATCACACTTGCAATCGTACGCGGAAATAGTACGTGAAACCGAGTGTTGTTTGATATTACTTGTTTCCTTTTACAACTACTACTTACCTTATTTCAGTGTTTTGCGAAGTTCTTCTATGCAGCGTAGGATTTTTGAAGAGTTTCGGATTTTAAATTATGTAATTAATCGTAATTTATCGTAATTTATGGGAACGAGGACAGGCGCTAATGTGGGACGCAACATGCGTAGACACATTGGCCCCGTGTCATTTCAGGGAGACAGCATCAGGGAGTCGTAGCAGAAAAGACTGAAACCGGCAAACGGCGGAAGTATGCCTCTTTCATAGAGAGTTACTTATCCGTTTGCCGTGGAGACGCTGGGGCCATGGAGCCCAACAGACTCCAAACATTTTTGCGAGATATTTCACAGCGGTTGATTGCCTCGTCTGGTGACATTTCATTTTTTGCACAAAGGATCAGCCTGACTGTCCAGCGGGGTTCTTGCTACCATTCCACGCGGGCATGATTTATATAGTAATTAGGTTAGGCTAGCTAGCTTTAAGCTCTATTGTATTGTTTTAATTCTTTTTTAAATATTCTTCTTTTTTAAATTTATTCAATGTGAAAGTTTGGATGTTTGTCACTCCTCCACGCTAATGTATCGGAACCGACCTAGCTGAAATTTGGTATGGAGATGGCTTATAACTTAAATTAACGCATAGGCGGAAAATTAAAGTGATCCCGCACGAAGCAAAAACCTACTTCATCAGCGTAAACTGCATTGCGCGCAGATGAATTAAATTTTTGTTTTTTAAGTATCGGACATTATCTAGTACATAAATCATATAAGTCACATTATGAAAAGTTGCATTACGAGATTGTCTGTGTCTTGACTTACCTAATATTTTTTATTATAATTCAATGTGGTTTTCAGAAGGTAAAATAAGTACTTCCGTAAGGGGACTAATACTATGCAAACTTCTATACTAATATTATAAATGCGAAAGTTTGGATGGACTAACGGATCTGGATGAAATTTGGCACAGAGATAGATTATAGTCTGGAATAACACATAGGCTACTTTTTATCTCGGTAAATCAAAGAATTCCCGAGGAAACCAAAAAGCCTCAATCCACGATGAAGAAGTCGCTGGTATCAGCTAGTATGTACCTACTAAATCTAGCAGTTCACTAATCGGTTAACCATATTGAACCATAAAAATGTTTTTGGAGTGTAAATAACTTCAATTAAAAACCAATTTCTTGTGCTCGTCGTGCAATCTGCCAATTTGCTCCGGCAAATCTGAAGCCCTGTTTACGTCACTGCGCATAATTACGGACAGAACAATCCTCTATACGTGTTTGAACAAAGCTTCCTTCCTCCATTTCACCCGTTACTTACTATTCCGCTTAAACATTGAGATATTCAGTTAAAACCAAGTACCTGGATGAACGAGCTTTGCTCGGTATTTTTTTCTTGATAAATCGTGTTTTATTTTTTTAAATAAAATTTTATATTATATTTAAAAAAAGGGATAAATATAATTGGACAGGAGACATCTCGACTCGAACCGGAGTCTTCTGGTTTCGGGACCGCCCGATTTCCCATATTCCTTGGGCTATTATAACCTTGCAGATGGTGGCGAAATTTACCTTCGTATTCTAATGATGTTGTAGCATTTTTTAATTGCCTGAAAACACGGAAAAAACTACATTTTCTAAAAAGGAATCCTAGCTAGATCGATTTGTCGCCTCCGAAACCCCCCGCATACTAAATTTCATTTAAATCTTTAGAACCGTTTCCAAGATTCAGATTATATCTATTATGTTCTTTACAATTAATTGCTCGTTAGGTATAGGTATAAGTGTCATCATACTAATATTATAAATGCGAAAGTGTGTTTGTTTGTTGGTTTGTCCTTCAATCATGCCGTAACGGAGCCACAAATCGACGTGATGTTTAGCATGGGTATAGTTGAGGGTCTGGTGAGTGAGTTAGGGTACTTTATATCCCGGAAAATTGAGGAGTCAAAGTCGAGGGCATCAGCTAATAGGTAATATATGTTTTATATTTACATTACTTTTAAATCTACATGTTAAGATCTATTAGGGTGATCTTTCTTATCGTTTTTTTTTTTATCCACTACAAGTTAGCCCTCGACTGCGATCTCACCTGATGGTAGAAGCAGTCTAAGATGGTAGCGGGCTAACCTGTTAGGGGCATGGTAGTTATAATTAACCCATACCCATTATCGGTTTTTACACGGCATCGTACCGGAACGCTAAATCGCTTGGCGGCACGTCTTTGCCGGTAGGGTGGTAACTAGCCTCGGCCGAAGACAGCGACCAGGCCAGACCAGGGAAAATTCAGAATTTATAAATTCCCAAATTGACCCTGCCGGGGATCGAACCCGGGACCTCCGCACGTTAAGACAACAGCGCTACACACTGCGCCACGGAGGTCATCAAATATTGTATAGAGGACCGTTTGTCTAAAAATCGTAATCATTTGGGAGCTTGAAACGTAAATTGCTCGAACTCTTTAAGGAGTTTATAGGCATAGTGGTTTTCGATATATAAGCTTGAGTCTGAATTAGCTGTTTGACAAACGTAAATAATAACTATACTTATAATAATATATAATATATAATAACTATACTTATAATAATAACTATAATAACGATACTTTTACACAATCGCACTACAGAATTTCATTAGAAAAGCATGCCAAGATTCTCACAGATTTCCATGAATATTGTTTTCACTTACCATCCAGCGATTTGCTTACCTTCACTCACTCTCGCTCAATTCAACCCATTGCCGGCTCACTACTGAGCAGGCGTCTACTCTGAGTATGAGAAGAGTTTTGTCATAGTCCACCACGATGGCCAAGTGCGAACTGGCAGCGTCACACGCCTTTGAGAACATTATAAAGAACTCTTAGGCATGCAGGTTTCCTTACGATGTTTCACCGTTCAACAAGAATCATTTAATTTCTTATCTTAAGTACTTATACCTAAAACCTCTAAATTTAAAGAGAAAGGTGGTAATGAAATTGATTGAAATTCCTTTATAAAACTTGAACTCGATCGATACTCGAACAAGATGTACTGCTAGGAAATACATATTCACTTTCTGAATTTTACAAAAGTTGTTGTTTCATTTTGGTTGCATGTTTTATTCTTCATTAGAAACCACAAAACTGTAAATGTTCCTCTTATCTAAAAATGAAAACGCCTCCAATGTGTTTATGCTCACATGCAAAGTGTATTACAAAACGATGCCGTTTTGTAATGCGATGGTTTGACCTATTGGATTTTCGTTGCTATACGTTCTATAATTAGGCTGCCCACGTTGCCCACAACTGGATTATTTATAATCATTCATTGTAGAGCGACCTTATCAAAATAAATGGGCTCCGCCAGAAAGCCCTCTAGGTAGGGCAGACAAGACTGCGTGGGGTCGGGGTGCCCAGATCTCATTAAGATCCAGACCTCATTTCACGTTGATTTACAAAACGGCGGCTCATAAATTTTACATAACGGCTAGCCACTTCGAAGAACGCGAAGCTCTGATTCGATGCGGCGGACATTCGTTCAGTAATAATATTACAATCTGGCTAAACACAGAACCGCCGTATACAAAACGGCGAGGTTTTGTAATAAGGCGATCCAAAGTAGGTACGTAGAATATATTTTAAAACAATTACAATAAAAGTGCTGTATATTTATATAATTTTTATTACATAAATATTTTGTCATGAACTTCGAACATCGTGAAGTTCATATCAGCGATGGGGGTGCGAGTTGTAAAAGTTTGAAGTAAGTAATTGTATAACTTTTTGACCCGCACGTTCTCGCCTTTATATTTTACGTTTTTTTCATATACTTACTACCAACATTTTTGTACTTTTTTACTGTGTTTTAGATATTGGAATTAAATCTAAAGTAACTTATATCTTATTTATTTTGTCTTAGCTATATAATTTTCTTAGTAGGTTTCTTTAGTACTAAATCTGTTTCAAATGTCTGATGTCGATTCATTTTTACCACACACGGTTGTTGAATAGGTACTATACCCATACAAGATCATAATATAATGTTATCGTAATTCAAATTGAAATTCAAATTATTTTTTATTCAAATAAACTTTTACAAGTACATTTGAATCGTCAAGTGAATCTACCACTGATTCTGAATGCCATTCCTACCGAGAAGAACCACCAAGAAACTCGGTGGTTGCTCTTTTTAAATAATTCATTTACAATTATTATATCAATGTATATATAAGTAACCGCTGTCCTTAGCATTGCTGAAGTGATCAAATCCATGCTCCTCTGTCATTTAAATAATCCGCGACATACACTGTAATCCGCGAATATTGCTCGATAGTGCAGAAAATTTGATAATAAAATAATGATTTAATTTTAATATTTAAAAAATATTTGACCAAAGCTAGACAAAGTAGTATGTACCTACTTAGTCAAAATACGAAACCAATGTAAACGATCACTATTTTTACGACTGTGCCAGATGATGATATTTTATTTTTCGAATACATTCAAAAAGTTTAAACTTTAATCAATTGTATTTAGTATAAAACAATGAAATCAACTTTGATTAAATAAAACGAAAAGAAATGAATATGTACTTTCAGATATCCAGTATGATCAAGGTTATTATTAAAATATATCGCAGAACGAGAACTAGAGTAGCTAATTCTTATCATTGATTTCGAGAAGAAGATATTTTATACACCGCCCTCGTGCCGCCCGCCCACCGTGATAACGCACCCGACCCTTATCACTACATGCTCTTACCGTTTGTCGTGAAATTTATCACCGATGAGCGGAAGCAAGCCAAGATCTCCGTCTCCGGATTTCCTCCGAATTAACGAGCCGTAAACTCGTGAACAAGTTTCGGGTCTTTTTCAGTCACTAACACGATCACTAGAAACGACACTTACATTTTCGAGTCAACACTTCACAATATTTTTTTCCTTTTTTAACTCAATCCATTAGTTCTAAAACATCAGTAAGTACATTTAATTTAAATTAGAGAAAAAGTGTTCAGTCAAGCAATTTCAAAGCGGGAAAGTCAAAAATATTTAATATTAATAGTCTTTGGTTAATAATTTGTTCAGTGTTCAGCAGCTCCAAAATGACACTGAAGCAATTCCATGTAAGGAGGTTTGAGGTTGTAATATTGTCGCGCGCTGCGTCTGAAATGTCAAACGTTGCGGTGTGGGCGGAACGACGTGCGGGGTCAAGGCAGTCGCACGCCTGGCGGCCAGCTGCGGACTGCGCGGGTGACACTGAGTGGAGTTGCGAGCCCAACCGCCCGCACCTGCGGCTGCGGCGCACGCGCCCCACAGGGATCGATACACCCCGCCCCAACCGCCATCGCGCCCGCCGGGGAGCCCACACACGCATTCGTCGCGACGCAACTTACAACACGCTCGCTTAAGATATCCTCCCGCAGTTCCTCTGCTTTTCTAGTGAACTAAGCAAATGTAAACGCCGTCACAAACAAATACAGTTGAGTAACTTGCAAAAGCTTAAAGTTTTATTCGCAGCTTAGAACTCTACTTATAACTTTTTGAATTTATAAATTATGTTGTAGACTGTTAAAATAAATTAATATTTCTGTAATACTGAAATTCCTAACTAACCTAGCTACGGATTTTTTTAAATAATATGATCTATATTTGTTGCTGTTTATATTGCACCATCCTTAAAACAAGTATGATATTTAATCTAATCTTAACACTATACTAATACTAAGTTATATACTTAAATATACAACATACCTATAATATACTATCTTTAATATAATAAGTAAATATTATTATTTATACGAATATTATTATTCTTTTATTTATTTCTTTAATTTCATTAAGTCCAGTTCCTACCTACCTACCTACGGAATGTTAGCTAACCTACCCGGAAAATGCTGATGTACTCATTCACTTAACTCGCGAAATATTCCAAAAAAGAATTTAATAATATGTAGGTGGGTTCCTATCAGGTATACGCTAACATAGCTGACTTGATATTTTCTTATCAAGAGATTTCCTTATATTTATGTGTTTTTAAACGGTTTCAGAATGAAAAAGCAATTGAATTTTCCTTATTTTTGTAGCAGATCTATACTAATCCATACTAATATTATAAACACGAGTGTCTATCTGCTACGCTTTACTGGCCCATCTTTTCTACAGATTTCAAAAAGTTTGGTATTGAGGTAGGTTACATCCCGGAGAAGGTCATAAGCTACTTTTTATCCCGGAAATCTAAGGAGTTCCCGCGGAAATAAAAGAAACTTAATCAACACGGACGAAGTCTCGGGCATCATCTAGTAAAATACAGGGTGGCCCAAATAGGGAAGTCCAAAGAAAAAATTTAGATTTCTCGTACCCAGACCGATCAGAAAATACCCCATGTATGTTCAGCGATATTTGGTAGTTTTTGAGTTAATTTTTTAAAGTTATAATTTTTTAAAGGTTTTTCGTGAGATTTTTGAGGGAGTGAGTGTTAAATTTTTTCTTTTTATTTAGTGTTTTTTCCCAATTTTTTTTTGTTTTGTAAAAATTCTTTCTATGAAAATAATTACCATCATAACATTAAATCAAAAAATTTTTGGTCGAAAGTGAAAAGTTTACGTTCAACAGAAGTAGAGACGAACTTAAGATTAAAAATACTTAAACCTGTGTACGTCACTTCCAACTCATTTCAAAAACTTTTGGAGTTCCTAACCTTCCCTCATTAGTTAAAAAATATGGTACTTTAGGGGACATTATTGTGAGAAATCGGACTTCAATGGTGGTAAAGCGGTAATTTCTGAACTTAACATTTGATTCTTAAAATTGAGTTTTGCCAATTTTTTGACAATTTTATGGCTAATTGTAATAGATTTAATTTTTTATATTTATAATTTTTTTGTTTAAGTATTTTCTACAAAAACTATCGATATTTTTCGATTAAGTGACATCAAGGTTATCAAGGGTACGTAATAGTTATTTGGATTATTTTAGTTTTTTACAGTCACAAAAACGAAATGCACCCGGTCAGGTACTAAAATAGCTTTATCTTATTAGCCTTCTGTCAATAAAGTATAGCTTTTCCGCACCTACAAGCTTTTTTTCCATTTAAATTTTATCTCGAAAACTACCAAAAATCGCTGAACATACATGGGGTATTTTCTGATAGGTCTAGGTACGAGGAATCTAAATTATTTCTTTGGATGCCACTATTTGGGCCATCCTGTATAATAAAAATCACTCAATATGCTGAACCACTCGCAACAATGTACTTGACAATTCTTCATTGTCACATTGAAACGGTGAAACCCTTCTCATCGAAATAGATGAGAAAAAAATCCTACAACTCGAACCCCGCTGACTACGTCTCAACCCTCTTGACATAATAGGAACACAAGGCCATTGGAAAAGATTCTAAAAATAATATTCCCTCTTACATCCGACCTACTCCAATACAACGGAAAATCATTGAAACTAACCGCATATTATTTAAAAAATAAGTTTTATTTTAAAGACGATCAAATAGGTATTACATTCGTGCTTCTCATTGGATTTGTCTTGTCACCTATTATACAATGTTAATGACGTTAGTTAATGACGGCCGAATACTAAAATGTCAATTAACTCATCAAATGAATAAATGAAATAACTTGGAGCAGTGATAGGATTCACACGTAACCACTTACGAATTTACGTAAGTATTACTTAAATATCTAAAAATATCAAGTACAACTGTAGGTAGGTAACCGTGACTTGATTTAATGTAATAAAACATAATTTTATCATAAATTCATAGCGTATTTTTATTAACTTACGACTACACTGTAAAAATATTTTCTGAGGCGAAGTAATGCAACGAGCTCGGGGAGCTGATAAAAAGATATTACGGAACGCCCCGTTGGCTTTCATCTCCTGAAGAACGTTATAGGCAGTAAGAGGTCAAATTATTGTGAAATTATTTGACGATTTTCAATATGCTGCCAAAGTCGTGGTTGGGCCAGTCACTTAATTCAGTGTACAATGCGTAATACCATTTAACATAGTTAAATAATAATATGCCTTATATCCTCATATATGTCACCGTAATATTATAAAAACCGTTAGATTATAATCTAACTCGCGAAATTATAAACTGTCGACAGATTGTGAACCGTTCTATGTTCTGAGTGTCAATTTTTGAAATATTCATTGTATTTACGTTTTCTTGTCTGTTTCTTGTAGGTTAGGTTAGGGTTCGACATAAACAATCAAGTAGGGCACTTAGGTTTTATCGGGTTTCAATACCTATCATATTACAATCTACCGGAAAATAATGCGTTAAATTGTAATCTTTCGACAGTTTGCAATTACGCGAGTTAGATTATAATCTAACGGTTTTTACAATCTTACGGTGACATATACACTGTACACACGTGGACACGTGTTTCCACAAACAATGTGGAATGTGTTATGCAACAGATGTTTTAGCACGTCAACATACCACACCAACCCACGACATCCACATATGTACAATCAAATCATATTCTTATATCTGTGATCATACATACTTACCTCGTACAAATATTTCCGAAAAATAAACATGCTATAGGTTCTAAACTTAGTGCTAGGCGTGGTATGGTGCGGCATGACGTTGTACTGAAAATGTACTATTTTATATATCTTACATAATATCAACAGCTATCTCAAGCCGCTGGGTTTAGACACTCAAACAAAATTAAAGATATGTATATAAATAAAGCCTTGAAAGTTAATTAAAGCAATAAATGTTTCAATAGTTGCCTGGCCTCCAAGGAGTTGCATGTAGAAAGGCAATCCCAATTTATAGCTCGCTAAATCAGATCCCAGTACCATTACAGGCTACCCACTGCCGAAACGCTATCAAGGTTGTTACGAAGATTAACTTTTCTTTTTACCTTGATCTACAACTTTTTTCCATTGAGCATAGTAGCGATATCTTTTTAAGCGCCATGTTTAGCAAAATTGTTATTTTTTAATATTTATATTTTTTTTGTTTGAATTCTTCAGAAATTAAAACGGTGAAATTAATTAAAATCAAGCCAAATTCTAGCATAGATAATAGTAAAAGTTTCCTAGACATGCAAGGTATCGAGTATCCTACCGATCTATTTTTAATCGTCTAAATTTAATATTATTTTAGTACATAGTGTGGAAAAATTTTAAAAGAAATTCTTACATGCTTGAAAATTGGTACTAGCACTGCCTTTGCGATTTGCATTTTTTTTAGGCTTAGCGAGAAACCTAAAGTTATGCACGTGGGATTTCCTTTATGCCGTATTATGTCCAGTTGACGTGGAATATCGGCACCCTTCACTTGCTGAAATAGTAGTTGTTTTATCAACGTAGAAGAACAAAAGTGGAATTTCCACTCAGATTTTTCAGTATTTAAGCGAAATTTAGCTCATTAAATTCCACACGATAATATTCTTCGCTAGATTTATCGCTAGGTAATAAATATTCATCACTTTTTAGACCAAACAGTCAAAAACACTTCGCAAGATATTTGATAAAAATATACCAGGGACAATTATTTCTATTTTTCTCATTCATAACAATATTTCGTCACGTTTTTAAATACGCACATGAATTCTCAATTACTGTTCAGTCATTTCACATCAATAGTAGCCGTTTAACTTTTTAATGAGTCTCGACTGTCGAATGAATTTTTTAATTCGACAGACATTCGAATGTTTTAGATTATGTATATGTTGTATTTTTCTTTGGCTATTCTTAGATTACCGTGAATTTTATGCTACTTATTCCACACCAAATTAAATTCAAAGGCATATAAATGAATAAGGAAAAAATAAGAATCCGTCCTGATACAAAAAGGAAAACATCGTAAATCTCGCAATAATTCAAAGAAAATATATCGCTTCATTGCCGACTTTTTGAATAAAATGTCTTTTTGAAAGCCTTTTGAAGTTTTTAGTGAGAGAAACCGAATTAGATACAATCTTTTTTGTTCCAAATAAATGCTTACGTAGCTGCCTACATGTTACGGTTTTACTACACCGATGAGGAAACTATACATACGGTTACAAAGTTAGCTAAATCGCTTCATTTGAGACTTTTTATACGACTGCCTGAAAAAAGGAGTATATTGTTTTCAGGGTTCATATATGTATGTAAGTATGTATGTGACTTTGTATATTCCACCATAACTTCTATACGCCTGAACCGATTTTAATAAATGAGGTATCGTTAGAATCCCTAGCTTATTCCGGGTGATATAGGTTAGTAAAATTAAAAAAAATATTGATTGGGTGACCATGGTCCCACATTAAAGACTAAAGTTGAAAATAATTTCTAAAATAAGATTATTCCTGATCTAGAAAATGATTAGTAGATTCCAAAAATATATAACACTATAGTTCAATATCCAGTGATTCACAAAAAAATATCATTTGATGAAAATGTGAATAAGATTCTAATATAACTAGATTAATTTAGATTTTCAACTTTTTAGTTAGTTTTTTGGCAGGGCAGTCATGTTTTTTATTTTTTTTAATTATGAATTGTTGAATAAAATGTCTTTTTGAAAGCCTTTTGAAGTTGTCAGTGAGAAAAACCGAATTAGATACTATCTTTCTTGTTAGAAATAAAGGCCTACGTACATACCTATGTGCTACGGTATCGCTACGCCGATGGGTAAAATAAACACGGCTACAAAGTTAGCTGCTTGTAACAACTAAAACCTATGTACTTCACTCAAACTACAGCGGATGTTGTACATTATTTGTGGATATAATTTTATTTTGTTTTTAATTCATGAATGTTATGAAATTACGAAGTAATTTTTAGATTGGTAATTTGTTAGTGTACGGGCACGAAATTACCGACGGCGGAGCGACTGCGACAGCGGGGCGATGCGATTAGTCGGAGAGCTGGCTGAATTTTAATAAAATATTTTTGAAGAGGTCTGGTTATGCTTTATAACCGACAAAAACATCTGGGATTTTTTTGCGAATTTTATAAGTACTAAAAAAGATTTAAAACAATGAAATTGCCCAAAAATTTTTTTTGGACCTTTTTTGCAAATGTTATATGCTGCGCAGTAGCGAAATAACCGCTAGCAGGACTGAATTCGCCAATTAACGATATTATTGGCCGAGCGAAGCGAAGGTCTCTGAGTCTACTTGAGCCTTATAACTTCTTAATGCGAAATAAAATATTTTATAGCGTTACATTAGGGTTTTTACATTGGGTTTATCATTTTAAAGATAATTCGGAATAGAGTCCAAAATATTTTTTTTTTAATTTTTCCCCTTAAATTGACTAAATGGGGGCTTTCAAAGTGGAGTTTTTCTACCGTCCAAAGTTGACCTCAGAACTCTCAATTTTCTGAAAGGTTGATTGTGAAACTTATCAATTATTTCAATTATATCCTGTACTTGAACAACAAATACTAAAATTAGATAAATATTATAAGGAAACGAAATTATTAAATTTTTAATGAGCTTCAGTATTTTTAACAGAACTTTGCAATGATTTCAATAGATGGCGCTCTGTAAAAGTTTATTCGTTTGTACTTACAAATAATAGAAACGTGAAATAAAGAAATACCGCGAGGTCTCAGTTCAGGGCGAACCACTAGTATTTTATCACAATTTCAGCTTGCCTTCCCGAAATTCGTCGTCAGCTCTCAGATCTCATCACCCCACTGGTGCCGTCGCTCGGCCGTCGCTAGTTTCGTGCCTGATGCCTTAGATTTTATAAATTGACATAAGAATATCTCACCCAATTTAAATATTATCCCTCAGAGAAACTTTAGCCTTTCGTCCTAGATACAAACACCTGACGTAATTGGATATTTGTTTTTTCTATTACAGATTAATAATTATCCATTTTAATAAAAACCTAAGCTGTAAAAATATTAATCGTGAATTCGTACGAACATAAGCCCCGTAAATGTTACATGGGTACTTTAAAAGCCGTTGCTGACTTAACGACAACGTTGCGACATCGACATACATTTCATATATATACATACATCATAAAGATATCGTTGTAGTATTATTAGAATAGCTAGTCCTTTTTAGGGCGAAAACACACTGCAGAATTTTTTTTCTGTTTCAAAGTAAGTTAGAAAGTTTCGCCGTAGTTTTCGCCTTTTGCCTTTTTATACTTACTACTTGTTAGACTTTAATTCACTTTGTGTCGGATGCTTTCGATTTCTTCTATATGATTAATGGGCAACCAGCTATCCCAGAAAAAAATAACTTCAGTCACTAAATGTCGTACTCCATATTTACGATCGTACCCGACTCAATACCATCATGTCTTATCGCACTGTTACCGGACGTTAGAAAAGTAGGCATATTCCAGGTCGAGTGCGGCAGTGTTTGCGCTACAAACACTGGCCCCTCAACCCTCACTCGCCGCCCGCCAACAAATCCAGACGTCAATCATCCACCGATAACTTATTGGAAACTATTTTTATATTCCTCTTTGAAAAATTCTTTGCATGTTAAAAATTCCCATTGCGGTCAACGCGTACAAATTGAATATAGTGGATGTTAGTAATTTGTTAGTACCTAATTTATACTCAGGATATCTCGGTATATGGTTGGTTAAAATTTTAATGAAAGAACTGG
Organism: Erebia palarica; assembly: GCA_964035005.1. NCBI lineage: Eukaryota > Metazoa > Arthropoda > Insecta > Lepidoptera > Nymphalidae > Erebia > Erebia palarica. The sequence goes on along the minus strand of OZ035985.1, from coordinate 26,727,414 downwards.
AAGTTTAATTCGCTATAATCCGCCACAATAGGTAAATCTATGTGGTACAGTGTATATCTTACGATATTCACCACACTACACAAATTCCAAGTTATTCTCAACATACATTCCACTCCGACACCGGAGCATCTTCAGGAGATGCTGACTCGACAATGCACGATTGTAAACAATCGATGAGGTAATACGTTGACTTCCGCAAAGTAACGCCTTCTTCAATCCAATATTGATTAAAATTGCATAAAAATACGACGAGAAATAAAATTGACACTGAAAAAAAATATTAAAATAGGTACTGTAAGCAACACACGATTGAATGGATGCATGGCATATAACTATCAATATCTGGATGACCGAGCTTCGCTCGGTATTTTTTTTTTTTGGGAAAATCGGGGTTTTGGAAATTTTATTTGAATAATAAATTTTATTTTTTATTTTTTTAATAAAATATAATTTATATTGTATTATATTTAAAAAAAGGGAAAAAAATTATCGGACCGGAGACATCTGGACTCAACCGGGTATTCTGGTATCGGGATCGCCCGTGTTCCCATCTGAGCTATTATAACCTTGTAAATGGTGGCAAAATTTACCTTCGTATTCTAATGATAATTATTGTAGCAGTTCTTCATTGATTGAAAACACTAATAAAAAGACATTTTCTCAAAATTAATCCTAGCTATATCGATATATCGCCCCCGAAACCCTCTGCATACTAAATTTCATGAAAATCGTTTGAGCCGTTTTGGAGTTTTAGAAGATATACCTACAGGGTGGCCCAAATAGTGACGTCAAAAGAAAAATTTAGATTCCTCGTACCTAGACCTATCAGAAAATACCCCATGTATATTCAGCGATTTTTGGTAGTTTTCGAGTTATAATTTTTTAAAGTTTTTAGTGAAATTTTTTAGGGAGTGAGTGTTAAATTTATTTTCTTTTTATTTTCTGATTGTTTTTTTATGAACATTCTACCTATGAAGTGTGCTACTTTGCATAAAGTAATTACCATCATAACATTAACCCAAGTCAGAAAACTTTTGGTCGAAAGTGAAAAGTTTACGTTCGACAGAAGTAGAGACGAATTTTCAACTTAAGATTAAAAATACTTAAACCTGTCTACGACAAAAATAGGCAAAAACACAATTTTAAGAATCAAATTTTAAGTTCAGAAATTACCGCCTTACCACATTTGATGTCTAATCTCTCACAATAACACCCTCTAGTCTAGTCTCAAGTATAAGCCGAGGCAAAAATGTTTACGCTATTGTAATATTTGTAAGCAATATGTGGAAGTATGCAAACGAGCTCAGCACAAAGAGACGACATACCAACGCACTCATATCGCAATGCCACGCCATCTCACAAATATTTCATAGGCTTCGCTATTTACATTGCTTTCGTTTGGCCATTATAGTTTGTAAAAAGGAAAAAACCGGCCAAGTGTGAGTCGGACTCGCGCACCGAGGGTTCCGTACATACCTGTAGTAAGTTTAAAGTTATTGAAAATATTTTTATTATATGATGTAACTAAAAACTTTTGCTTATTGCAATTTTTCCTTTAACTGTGCTATAAGACGTTGCTTCGTACCAAATTTCAAGATTCTGAGTTCACGGGATTTACCCTGTAGGTTTTGATTCCCTTGCGAGTGTCGAAAATTTGCAACATAAACGGCTGTATTTTTTGATTACGTGATTACGTTGGCTCAGAAGTTTGATTTTTTCACAACTCCAAGGGACAGTAGACCTGAGTATTTGATATGAATTCCAGCTTGATACATCCATGTATTCCTGAGAAGAAGAGTCTTGAGAGACAGACAGACGGACAACAAAGTGATTCTATAAGTGTTCCCTTTTTTTCCTTCTGAAGTGGAATCCTAAAAACAACAATTAATTATATTAATACGCAACAATGACGATTATTTCCCCTAGGGATAATAATATGTAAAGATGCCTAACAATAGCCAACGAGTGTGCAACTCACTGTGTCATCACTCTATAACGCTGGATAAGCAATGTTGACTGAAGTCAGTAACTAGATGGGTAGGATAGTGAGATGGGCCAGGTACTTAGGATATCCGACTTAGAATAACCTTAGACTTAGATAACCGCCTTTTTGTTCCTTTTGTGCTTCGGTTATCGGAATCACTTCGGTCACTAACATCGTTGAGTTTTTTTTATCCACTACAAGTTAGCCCTTGACTGCGATTTCACCTGATGGTAAGTGATGATGCAGGCTAAGATGGTAGCAGGCTAACCTGTTAGGGGCATGACAGTTATATTAAACCCATACCCCTATTCGGTTTCACGGCAGACCAGGAAATTCAGAAATTATAAATTCCCAAATTGACCCTGCCGGTGATCGAACCCGGGACCTCAGCACGTTAAGACAACAGCGCTCAACACAGCGCCACGGAGGTCGTCAAAAAGTATGTGGAATGATTTTGATACCAACCGCATTATTATTCCAAGAAAATCGATAATATTGCGTGATTGAAAGACAGGAGGTAATAAGACAAAAACGCGTTGCAAAAAGTGTGGAATTTACAAATAGAATAGCTAAGCTAATTGAACCCATTTTTGATGGATCCTAGTTGAATCATACTAATATTTTAAATGCCAAAATGTTTTTGTTTGTTGGTTGGTCCTTCAATCACGCCACAACAGAGCAACAGATTGATGTGATTTTATTTGCATGGGGAGGTATAGTTGAGAACCCAGAGATTGACAAAAACCCGGCTGAGTTTGTTGTGGGCTCTTCTCAGAAGAGTGCACGTTTGGAACCCTCGTAGCTTTAGTTTTAAGACACCGTTACTGATTAATCCATTATATTTTATAAATAACTGGACGTCAATAAGTGTACTATACCTACCTAAATTGAATAAACATTATTTGAGTTTGTGTTTGAGTTTGGCATATAGGGTAATTTTTGTCCCGGAAAATTAAGGAGTTCCCGCGAGAAGTATAAAAAACTTAACCCAAGCAGACGAAGTCGCGGGCAGCGTATAAGCGTAGCAAAATATAGCGTTCATACACATCCCAGCTTTGTATTCTAGCACGTTCATGATGTTTAAGTACTCTGAACCAAGTTTCGAAGCCCAGGCGTGTAGCCAAATGTAGCGTTCATACACATCCCAGCTCTGTATCCTTGCACGTTCATAATTTTTAAGTACTCTGAACCAAGTTTCGAAGCCCAGGCGTGTAGCCAAATGTAGCGTTCATACACATCCCAGCTCTGTATCCTTGCACGTTCATGATGTTTAAGTACTCTGAATTAAGTTTCGAAGCATCTTTGCATTTCTTATAATATGGTAAGCATTTACAATTCATTTTGCAGTCTTCAGTGTGAAGGAAACATGGTAAGGAGATCTACATACCTCAAGAGAAAGTGGTTAAAGTGCCTAGCTATGTTTTTTATTATGAAACACTGCATTTACGAACTTTCTAGAACTGTATATGAAAACCCATACTAATATTATAAATGCGTAAGTGTTTTTGTCTGTCTGTCCATCTGACTGTCTGCTTCGCTTTCATGGCCCACCTGTTCAACCGATTTTGATGAAATTTGGTACAGGGATAGTTTATATCCCGGGGAAGGACATAGGCTATTTTTATCCCGGAAAATTAAGGAGTTCTTTCGGGAATTGAAAAAACTTAATCCACGCGGACGAAGTCACGGGCATCTTCTTGTTCTCTATAATATGAAATCATAACACAAAGATTTTTAATAATTCCAAATTTAGTTATTGTCTTCGTAAATTATTGCATTTTTAATGTTGCAAGATCAAAGATATACCTATACCTATCTTTGATCTTGCACAAATAAATATCTATATAAATAAACCGCTTGTTTCAGTTTATCCGAGTTTATTTGCCTTAAGGATCTCAATTCATTTACCTAAAAGACAATGAGAGGAATAATTTATCCATGAATATTAATGAAGTGGGATTCGCACTCATCGCTTTACCAGCGCTTTTATTGCGTATTAATATAATGGCTCCTGAATACCGGGATATCTATAATTCTTTATAATATACAGCATTTCGTTAATGAATTCCTTTCGAAACAAACAGTTTCACCTTTATAAAGCTTCTTAACAGCAAAAGAAAAAGAATGGCAAAAACTAACGTCTGAACGCCTAGCTGGACAGTGTACATTGATGTCAATATGAGTGATGATACAAACTACAAAAACTTCGTGTCATTCAGGGGACATGCTACCATGTGCCCCCTGAATGACAAGAATAGCTTATTTTAAAATTACAGTCTTATATGAGGTACCTTGACGTCCCTAGCATACTTGAATTATAATTCTGAAACAAGAGCGTCTGTAATATTATAAAATAATACTGGTTTATTCGATAGTAGTAGTATGATCCCAGCTGTTTTACGACATCCCGCAACTTTTTTTAGCAAAGCATCTAAAGGCACATTATCTTGGGATGGGGAATGGTAAAATGTGAGTCGAAGATCATGTCCAAATAGGTGCTTAATTCACATGAAACTAGTATTACAGATTTACACTATAAACATTGCTTTGGCAGGTATATAGTTTTAACTACAGTTATTTCAGAGTAAACTCATACATATGGAAAGTTTTCACGCCAAGCGTGTTTCCATAGACCACAGAGCAAAACGTTATGCAGCAAAATATTTTATACTTCTACTATACCTTTACTACTGTTTTAATCATATTTTTGCGGGTCTAAAGTCAGTCTTCATGCCCTAGGGCCGTAATCTAGTCGATCGATCGCCCAACTAGTTGACCAACCCCATACTGTAAATATGCACAACAGAGTCTAGGCTCCAGACTGGTCGACCAAATGATCATACCATTTGACATAAAAGTTTTTAAACCAAGGAGTATGTGTACCTGCATAAACACTGGCAGGATGAAAAGCAAAAAGTTTGATTACTATGATTACTGTTATGGTAGAAGTATAAAGTAGAGTATACACAACCGGGATAAAGCAGTTTTTTTCTTGGGCGCTTGAATCCCTCACTGCACTCAGGACTCAATCTTAATTCCCTCCCTTTGGTCGGGAATTAACTTATAACACCCTCGCTATTCAATGTAGCGCCCGTGACATAAAACAGTGCTTTATCCCCTTGGTGTATAATCTACTAATATTAAATTCAAAGTATAAAATTATTGTAGAATTAAGTTTACACCCCTAACGTGAAACCACTAACCGTTTACATTACATTTAACATCATTAAAATCATTTTTAAACGCAACTCGTTATGGCTGTGGCTATAACCGTCGATATAAATTACCACCGTTTTACCATAAAACAAAGAAATGGCGTTTTGTTGTTACTATCTTTCTATTTTCGTTATTATGGAACAGGTGATTGGTAAAACCAGGTTATATGTGTGGTTGTATTCTTGAAACGAATGGCCGCGTGATTTATCTTTTGTTAAAACTAGGTCATTCGGTCAAGGTATTATCATAGGAATGGTCAAATCACTGAATTTTCTATTAGAGTATATACGAGTTACATGTGATGAACAAGTTATGTTTTTTTACCCTTACAAAGAACATAAGTTGTTGTGTTGTAGTATTATAATCCTGGGTTTTTCGAAAGCCTTAAAAAGATTCATATTTGTTTTAAAAATGGTACGCTTTTCTCGGATTCCCTTGAAATTTTTTTACTCCATTTAGCCCTTCTTATTATTAGGTATTACATGATTGTGAAAAACGATTCACAATATGGAGCCCACTACATTTATACAGCAACAAACAACCCCTACCATAATGTGCCAAATATGACGACATTATAAATATGATGACATGGCAAATATGAATAGTCATGACTCTTAAAATATAAAAACAATTGCGACGCGAGAGATGAAATATTAACATTACTCCTATTTCACCAATCTGCTTTAAATGGAGTGGTCGTTATGATACTGATCTATTTTTTCAGTCAGCGAAATCTAGGGCAACACTTAATATTAATTGCAAAACTTAAAAAGGCGTAAATGATTTCATTACACGAAACATTGAAACCACGAGACCTTTTATTCCGCTTTGTCCTTTTGTCCACGAAAATGCAAACATAGACAGGGAGTTGGTAGCAATTTTAATAATACACTCAATATATCTTACTAAAAAGTCAAAATTATTATGTAGAAAGAGAGAGATATTATACATACATATAAATGGGGTTGATTAAAAATTACTAATAGATCATAATATTTAAAGGTCATAGAGCAAACATTTTTTAGTACTTATTATGTAGAAAACTGATCTATATCTATCTGATCTATCTATTGACTAAACAATAACAACAAAAATAAAGTATGGTACAATCGGCGGCCTTTGAAGCGATCTCTTATATTATATCTAAGAGGTTACATTTAAAATAACCCTTTTTTTAAAGGGAAGTCACATAGAAGTCTGGCGACAAGACTAATTTAATTAATTACTATTACTTAATTACTATTTCCTATTCTGTGCTAATATGGAACTCTTGTCAAGAAGTATTTGTTAAATTTCCAAATTTAGCGAGCAAATTATTTTTAAGGTTTTTAAATTATATCTATATGTATAATAAATATTATAAATTACTCCATGATGCCCGCAACTTCGTTCGCTTGGATATTCTTTATCCCCGCGGGAGCTCCTTAATTTTCGGGGAAAAAAGTAGCCTTGTCCTTCCCCAGGATACAACCTCAGGATCTTCACTAAATTTCAACAAAACCAGTGTAAAAGATACGTAATCAAAAGATAGAAAGTCGTGAAAGCGTAGTAAACAGAGACAGATAGATAAACAGTCAGACACATTGTCGCATCTATAATATTACTTGGGTGTATTTGGTCGTTTTTATATATTTTTTGAATATATTTTATAAGTAAGTAATACTTGTTAGTCATCGACTTCTGGCATACAATAAGCGTTTTGCCTGCTAGCAGCTCCCTATTTCACACCTGCAGCAAAAGATCAAACCCGGGAAAGTATTTCCACGTAGGCACCCATCCTTTGCCGTGTAAACGGTCACGCCTCACCGCCGGTCAATTTACAACCAGCATTTACAATTTCATTATTATCTGTACCGGGCTTGTACTGAGCTCATTTTCCTGTATGTACCGCGAGGGTAAGCATTAGGATTCTGTCGGGGTTTTCACACTTTTACCCATACTTAACAAAATGAGTTATGCACATTGTTGTAAACTGCAACCAGTAAAATCAAATGCTGTAGCTGTAATATGAATTACTGTATCTAGCTGCTACGCGCGACCTTATCAATTATTTACAAAGTTTGAAAGTTTAAATTAGAATGTTTAAATTAAAATATTTTATTCTATTATTAAGTGGTTCTTGTATTGAATGATGACTCGCGCTATTAGTACAGGTAATATTACCCATTCTGTGCTATTAGGTAGGTAGGTATATTTGGCGATTATACTCGTTTTAGCCTTGAGTTCTGCCACAAATTAAATAATAGATACTTGTTCTAGTTACTACTACTTGTACAAAAGAAAAGTTCTTTCACTGACTCATCATCGCCCAGCACAAACTCTTGGACCTATAAAGCTGAAATTTGCACTAAAGTTCCTATTATAATGTAGAACACAATGGAACAGATTTTCGAAATTCCTGCGAAAGCGAAGCTACGGGCGGTCACTAGTCTTTTAAATATATAAAAGGAAAAAAAGGTGACTGACTGGCTCATCTATTAATGCACAGTCAATGGACAGATCGGGCTGAAATTTGGCATGTAAAAGCTATTATGACGTAGGCTTATGATATGAGAGGATTTTTGAATATTCAGCCACTTATGGGGTAAAATAGGGGTTTGAAATTTAACGTAACCGAAGCCGCGAGCAAAAGCTAGTTAAGTGTACTTAATCATTTTAAAATTTGTCATCATAACTTAAACACACTAAAATTGGATCAGTCTGCATTATTTATCGGAATTTGAAATAATAATAATCGGCCCTTCATTACTTGTCAACAATGAGCTTCCCTTTCTGGGTCATTTACTTTTATAACGAACTTACGATCTTTAATGACATTGCCTGATTGATAACCGTAAAATTTTAAAAGCATCATAATAATAATTGGGTATCAAATTATGGTACCCTCAAGAGTACTCCATTTCAATATTTAACTTTAGTGTTAACTAAAAACTTTTGTAAACTATCTGGTATTGTTGAGATTGTTTAGGATTAGTTTATTGTTTTTGTAGTATATGTATTTAATGTGTTAATAGTATATGGAAGTTATAGTTGATTCCAAAAATATTAGTTAGTTCTTCGTAGAAATCATAGATGTCGCTGTAGAACATTGCATCGCGGTATTCCTTAACGCCCAAGAAATGGATATACAGCGACGAGTCGATGAGGATGGCAGTTCAATACAAATATCGGTACGGTTTTTATAATATATACGTTTAGCTTAGTATAGTGAAAGTACGACGTGGTTTAGGGTACCTTGGTGCGGGGTACACATTGGTCCTTCGAGCCGGATTTAGGCCGAGACTCGTTTTTGAGCATCCACGACAGTGTGTTATAGGCGGTTAGTGATTGTGTGACGTGAAAGTGATTTGTGAAGTGAAGTGCCCATAGTAATGGATTGCATTTGGATGGGTTTGTCTGCATGTCAAGGTAGAATTTTGAACTTTGTTTAGTTAAAGTTAAATGTCAAAGACTTAGTAGTTTTTCATAAATTTTGGAACTATTTTAAAAGACTTTAAAAATATCAGTTTTATAACTTAGCTAATTTACTAGTAAAAAGACTGAAAATTATTGGTAAAATTTGAACTTAAAATTGGAAATTGTGTTGTGCTTCTGGGACATAGTGTATTAACGGTGAATTTTAGACTTTGAATAATTTTGTGATTACTTAGGACTTGTAATTTTTCGAATTTTTGGACTTTGAAATATTCTGCCATTTTATGGACTTAGTTTATTTACGGTGAATTTTGGACTTTGAATAATTTTGTGATTACTCAGGACTTGTAATTTTTCGAATTTTTGGACTTTGAAATATTTTGCTGTTTTATGGGCTTAGATTGTTTGCGCTAAAATTAAGACTTTGCAATCAACGTTTTTTTGAGCTTAGAACATTTTAATTGAATTTTAACTTTAACTTAAAGTTATCAACATGGAATCGTTGTGTGTTTTACAAGATAATAACCTGTCTACTATTACAAAAACATTAGTTAATTTTAAAAAGACACCAAAGTCAAGGTTAACGGTCAACTATGTGAAAATTAGACTTGAGAACTTAGAAAAATATTGGGAAGCTTTTCGAAGTACACATAATGAGATACTGAAGATTGCAACGCTAGAGCAAAGGAAAAAAAATGAATATTTTGATGATGATATTTTTTCTAAATGTGAAGAAGTGTGTGTATATTTTAGCGAAATGTGAATTGACAGATGTATTAGAAAAAATGCAACCGCAGAATTCAGCAACGCAAACACAGAATTCTAGTAGTGTAAATACAAATCAAGAAGTAAAGCTCCCTAAAATAAGTATTCCGCAATTTAATGGGAACTATAACGACTGGAATACTTTTCAAGATTTATATACTATGTCACTGATACATTCCAATAATTCATTGAGTAACATACAGAAGATGCATTACTTGAAAACAAGTTTAACTGGTGAAGCTGAACAATTACTGAAGCACATACCAATTGCAGATAAAAACTATGAAGTAGCCTGGGACACGTTGAAAGATAGATACAATAATAGAAGAGTTATTGTTAACACAATATTTAACAGATTAATGCAACAAAAGAAACTCATCAATTCAACGGCCAAGGGCATTAAAGATCTATTGGATACCACGACAGAATGCCTCAATAACCTGAAAAACAATGATGTAAATACAGATAATTGGGATCCAATATTAATACATATTATAGTAAATAAATTAGAACACGAGTCACACAAAGAATGGGAAGAAGAGTTAAAGAGTCTACCAGTGCAAGAACTTCCAACCTGGAAGAAATTTCATAACTTCCTTGAAGGAAAATTTAGAGTATTAGAGATGATAGAACCCACACAGTCGAAAGAAAGGCCTAATGTTAGAACAAAAACTTTTCACATCTCTGCACCAGAGACAAGTTCTTCAGAAACTTTTTGTGCCTACTGCAAAGGAGAACACATTATTTTCAAATGTCAAGGGTTTATTAAACTAGAACCAACAGATAGAACAGAGTTTGTGAAGAACGAAGGACTATGCTACAATTGTTTATGGCCAGGACATAGCGTAATCTCCTGTAGACATAATACATCTTGCCATAAGTGTAGAAGGAAGCACCACACCCTATTACACGAGAATAAGCAAAGGAAGACAGACAGAACCGATAAACAAGAGCAAAAGAACAAAGACCGAACCGATACACAAGAGCAAGAGGAGAAAGAAGATGATACAGCAAGTACTCCAAACATTTCAGCCCATGTATCTACCCAGAGCAATGACACACTGTTAGCTACAGCCTTAGTTAACATTCAGACGAGTAAAGGAGACCAAACAGTCAGAGCTCTGATAGATCCATGTTCTCAAGAATCGTTTATATCAGAGTCAACAGTACAACGATTACAATTGAGAAAGGAAGAAGTCAAGGGAAACGTTACTGGGATTGGCAAATTGGCAACTTCGATTAGGCATGCGGTGGAGTTACAGATCACATCACGATTGAACCACAAGTTTAAATTGGGATGTACCGCATTAGTCATGGAGCAAGTGACTGGAATAATGCCAGCTACGAAAATTGATAATCGAAATTGGGTTCATTTCACGGGCTTACAACTCGCTGATCCGAATTACAATATTCCAGGATCCATAGATTTATTACTTGGAGTCAACATCTATACTGAGATTTTGATGAATGGCATTATTAAAAACAATCAAGGAGTACCGAGTCCTATAGCACAACAAACACAATTTGGATGGATAATATCTGGAGGATTACAATCAAAAGATTCTACGAGCCACGAAGTCGTCAGCATGCATTTAAATGTGAAACTAGACCACATGCTGCCACGATTCGAGGAACCAGAGACATTGGAGACTAACAAAAACGTTGTTTATAATAAAGGTTTAGAGCGACAAGAGAATAAGAGAGACATTGTTAGTTTACCATTTCGTACAGATGATCCAAGAATACCAGAAAATCCCAGAACGATTGCATTAAAGAGATTTAAGAACTTAGATAATAGAAATACAAGCAAAATAACAATAGTAGATGATCATAACCAATATTCTGAAGAATACTCAACACTAAGATACATAAATCCGTCAGCAACAGAAAATATAATAGAAGAATTCAAACCAGCCGAAGAAACACCTGAAACAGTAGCAGAACAAGTTAGTGTAAGAAAATCCGTGTTGAATAATTTAACTGAAGAAGAAGAAGAAGAAGAAATAAAACTTACCATTTTGAAGAACTTTTCGTCATTAGAGAAACTGCTAGATGAAGTTGTACATTATCGAAGATCGAAGAACCTGAAAAAGAAAAATAAATTGCTAAAACTTCAAAAAAATCAAGAGTTAGAAGAAGCACTTACCTTATGTTTGAAGATAGCTCAGCAGATGGAATTCCCGGACGAAATAGAAAACCTGCAAAATGGTAAAGCAATAAGTAATAGAAGTAGATTGTAATTACTAAATCCTTACCTGGATGATTATGGAGTTTTAAGGGCAGGATCTAGATTGAAGAACAGGAATACAAACAAGGAACTTGACAGAAAACATCCCATCATAATTACTAAAGATAATGTTCTTTTTCCACTGATAGTACGAGACGCTCATCTGAAAACCTTACACGGTGGATTTCAGCAAATGACAACTCACCTGAAAAGGAAATACTGGATTATTAAAGGAACAAAAAGTATTAAAAGGTACTGTCGATGGTGTAAATTATGTGCTAGAAACAATGACATCACCGCTAATCCAAAGATGGATGACTTAACAGAAGTTCGAGAGAATACATCACTTCCTTGTTTTATTGATGATCCTGATTCTGTCAGACCATTTACTTGGAACAGAAATAAATCAACCTTATTGGAAATGTTGTGCAGACAAGAAATCAAAGAATTTCCAAAAAGGTTACAAAGCCAACGAGATAACCGAGAGACGCGATGGAAGTACATCCCTCCAAGACTTTCCAGATCATATTGCATGTAACAAGGACTAAATTGTCCTTGGCGGCGGAGGATGTTGAGATTGTTTAGGATTAGTTTATTGTTTTTGTAGTATATGTATTTAATGTGTTAATAGTATATGGAAGTTATAGTTGATTCCAAAAATATTAGTTAGTTCTTCGTAGAAATCATAGATGTCGCTGTAGAACATTGCATCGCGGTATTCCTTAACGCCCAAGAAATGGATATACAGCGACGAGTCGATGAGGATGGCAGTTCAATACAAATATCGGTACGGTTTTTATAATATATACGTTTAGCTTAGTATAGTGAAAGTACGACGTGGTTTAGGGTACCTTGGTGCGGGGTACACAGGTATCTACTTATGTAAAGTGGCACGCGTGTATGTTGTTTACCATCGTAGTTATATTTACCTACTTGGACTTACCACCGACTTGACGATCTCGACGTCGAATAATCTACCGCATTCCAATACCTACTGTTCAGCGAGATGCCTCCGCGAAGAGATAGGGGAAGGAAGGATGATTCCGCCGACGAGTCGGGTGACAGATTAATGACGATGACGGAACAGCAACTGGAGGCAATCATGAGCAACATTGCGAAGAGCCAGCTGGAGACGAGCCGGCTCCTAATCGAAAGTATCATCACGTCACACCGGGAGGCACAGTCAGGCGGCAGCACTCCTACACCGGCGGCTTTCAAACAAGGGAACTTCTCCAAGTGCACGGCGCGTTTCGACGGGACGACCGCTACGGGTACTTCCGACGAAGCCGATGTACTGGAGGCCTTTATAGACGCCGTGTAGACGTACAAGGAGTGTGCGAACGTCAGCGACGAGCTTGCACTCAGAGGACTTCCTATGCTACTGACGGGAAGCGCGGCACTATGGTGGCGTGGTGTAAAATCTACGACTACGACGTGGGACGACGCGCTTAAACGACTCCGGCGGGCTGATTACATAACTCGCGACAGGCTTGCGACAGGCGTAAATCTCGCGATCGCTGCTGTCAAACGGCACTTTTGTATTACGTATCAGCGGCTACAGAGCAGACAGCAGTCGAGTTCTAGTTCACCCTCTAGCGGACAATCTATGAACTAAAAACTGCATTCGTGTCCTTGTCGTACCAGCAAATTGGTATTATCTAAGCTTCCTTGACAGCAATACGACAGCGACAGCCGAGCAAAATGAAACGTCAAACAGCAACAACCTCTGCACCTGTTGCAAAGTGATTGTTGGGTAATTGTCGAGTGCGTTTACTGTGGTTTTTTAAATATGTAGAGGTACATAACCTCAAGCAATTTGAATAATATCTACGTGAAAAACCAACATCTTTGAAGGTAAGATAGTTTCACACACGGTAGACGGCCCGCGTAGAAGAAAGGATAAATCTCTATTATGTAGTGCAAAATATTTATAATATTAATAGAGAGTAGATCAGAGTAGATAGTACATAATAGTTTAGCCATAACAATGTACTCTGTGGTTTAGCCTACGATCAGTCGAACACTTCACTCTTTAAATTCAACCACAGAGGAACATACTCAAGGAACGTACCAAAGATGACTATAAAAGGTATGGATAAAGCTGCTTATTTTGTTTTCATCTATTGCTGTCCTGTCGCGAGTGGCGCTAGTGTCGATATCAAAAGTGCATGAAAAGTGCATTCTGCGACAGGCGAGCAATAGACGTGCGATCGGCTTGCGTAATACGAATTCTAGTGACATTTTGCGACCGATCGCGTAGTGTTTGCTGTCGCATTGCTACTGCTGTCGCTACTGCAACATTTTACGTAATCAGCCTGCGGGGCATGTACGGTGTCCCGCGACCAGCGTATAAAATATTCCGCGAAGTGTTTTTACAAGTGCATAGTAGTGAACGTGCGGACGTATTTGTATCGCGAGTTAGAGCGTTATTGAGTAAGCTCCCGTACGACTTAACGGAAATCGTAAAAATAGACATCGTGTATGGACTATTAGACAGGCGAATTAGAAAGCGCGTGCCTCGCGAGGCGGTGGAGAGCGTCGAACAATTAATTGAAAAATCCAGGTTTGTCGAGGAGGCGTTGGCGGAGGAAAGTAACCAACCTAACCCTACTCATGCCAACACCAAACACCAAACCAAATGCCAACTCTAAAAATCCTAACCTGGCGAATGCCAACTCTAAAAGTCCTAACCCTGCCAATGCTTGCATGAATGTCAATGACCATAAAGTCAACCCTTCCACTGCCGAAGTGACCGAGAAGGCGAATGATAATAGCCGATTTAAACGCGTTAGACCGAGGTGCGGACTTTGTAAATTATTCGGGCACACGACCGACGTTTGCAGACGAGTCGTCAACAGAGCTGACGGACGGAGTGCAGATAAACCCGAAACCGAGCTGCGCTGTTATAAATGCGATCAGCCAGGGACGACTTATTCAAGGTGCGAACGATGCAAGAGCGCAGCTACTAGTAAAATGGAGTTCCACAGTTTACAGATAGATGACGTTGATGGTGCGCGCCCAGTTGTAACTGTTGAGATCGCCAACCACAAGGGAACGGCCATCTTGGACACCGGTGCTACACACTCCATTGCCAGTCCTGGATTATATAAATTGTTAGTGCAGGAAGGAGTTAAGTTCACCGAGACACACAGAGCCGTGAGGTTAGCGGACCGGACTCAACAGGTAAGGCCGGCGCTGACTTGTGACACATCTGTAATTCTAGGAACACGCTGCATACCTGTATCTTTTATAGTGTTTCCGAACGCGGATACGAGGACTCTACTAGGGAGAGATTTCATTGTACAGGCTAACCTAGTGCTGGACCTGTCTAAGGGTACTTGGTGTTTTTCTGATAAACCTCAAGAAGTACACCCCTTTACGAAGTTGAGTGACTTGCAGCCCGCAGGAGGCGCGGAGCTGATGAAAGTCGATACTTCGCAATTTACCTTGCGCGATGAAGAAGGTACGAGGCTAACAGCTGATCAGAAGGCGCAGCTGAACGCGTTGCTAGTGAGGAAGGCTGACCGCTTTGCTACGAAGGGTCCGCCGACCGATTACGCTGAACATCACATTAAGGTGAGTGAGAAGCAGGAAACTATCGCATCGCCCCCCTACCGACTCTCGCAAAGCAAGAGGATGATTCTGGAGCAGGAGCTTAAGAAGCTTCTAGACGCCGATATAATCGAGGAGTGCGAGTCCCCCTGGCCGGCAAATGTGGTACTGGTCGCAAAGAAAGATTTTCAGGCTTTGCGTCGACTACCGCAAGCTAAATGCCGTGACCGGACCCGACCGGTACCCCCTTCCAAGGATAGAAGACATCCTCCACGTAGCAAAGACGTCAACGGTGATGACCACCTGTGACCTAAGATCTGGGTATTTTCAAGTAGGAGTGACGCCCTCACATCGTGACATGACTGCGTTCGTGACACCTATAGGTACTTTTAGATTTAAGAGGATGCCTATGGGGCTTAGAAATTCTGGAGCAACATTTCAACGTCTAGTGGATAGGTTCAAGACCGGTAAGAGCCTTACTGGGATCACCATCTTGGCTTACCTGGATGACCTTATCATTTTGAGCGATTCTTTCGAGAAACACCTGCAAGACCTGGAATCTGTCTTTGACAGGTTATGTATGTTCAACCTCCGTATAAATCGCGAGAAGAGTCACTTCGCTCGAGACTCGGTGAAGTTTCTCGGTCATTTGGTAGTTCCAGGTGGAATTCAAGCAGACCCAGAGAAGACTCGACTCGAGAGATGCCCGCTCCGCGAAACGTTAACCACTTGAATACGTTTTTGCAAACCTCAAGCTGGTTCAGGCGTTATATTCCGAGCTACGCACAGGTAGCGAAACCTCTGACGGACCTCTTAAAGAAGGATGCGTCTTGGACCTGGTCTTCGAGTCAACAAGAAGCCTTCGAGAAAATTAAAGAACTGTTGATCTCCGCGCCTATACTGCGACAAGCTGATGAGACGAAGCCTTTTTTATTGAGGACGGACAGCAGTGGCTATTGCCTGGGCGCTGTATTGATGCAAGGCGACGGGCCAGATGAACGGCCCGTTGAGTACGCGAGTCGATTATTGACTTCCGCTGAGAGGAACTACACAACAACAGAGAGGGAAGCACTCGCTGTTGTGTGGGCGATTAACAAATATAGGGGCTACATCGAGGGTGCCGAAATCATAATTAAATCCAACCATCAGCCATTACGGTGGCTCATGAGTATTAAATCACCCAGCGGCCGTCTTGCAAGGTGGGCTTTGGCTCTACAAGAGTTCAACCTTCGTACTACCACGATGCTCCCACAGCTGGCCATTTCGGTGAAGAACGTACGCTTCAGCGGCTGAATACGAAGTATTACTGGCCAGGGATGAGGCAGTTTGTGACGGAATATATAAAGAAATGTGTACCTTGTCAGCGCTATAAAGTTGACACGAGGAAGCCTGCTGGGCTATTGCAAACGCCAGCGACGGCTCGGCGATTCGAAGTCATCGCTGTAGACCTGTTCGGACCTCTGCCCGAGATACTAAACCGTAACAAATGGATTTTGATTGTCGAAGACACTTGTACACGTTGGGTAGAGCTATTCGCGCTACAAGACGCAACCAGTCAAGAATGTGCTAAAGTGCTAATCTCTGAGGTTTTCCTTAGGTATAATGTTCTTCGGAGGATACTGAGTGACAATGGGGTCCAATTCATCAGTGCAATGATGCAGCAGGTATGTTTCTCCTTTGGAATAATCCAGTCGTTGACTCCGAGATACCATCCAGAGGCGAATCCCGTGGAAAGGAAGAACCGGGATCTCAACCCCCAGCTGGCAATCCTGGTGAAACAGAATCATAGTGAATGGGATACACATTTGGCTGCGATCCGGTTCGCGATGAACTCAGCAGTTACTAGTAGCACTGGTTATACTCCCGCCTATTTGACGTTTGGTCGCGAGTTGCGCGCCCCTGCGGATGTACTCTCAGATATGAGAACTATTGTGGAGAGCGACAACGTCGTGACCAGCCTCACACCGTACTTAAAGAAGCTAACGACTGTTCTTCTGGACGCCAGCGACGTCCATGAAAAGAGACAGGCACTTCAGAAGAAGAATGCGGACGAAAGGCGTCGCCCAGCCCCCGAATATGCTATGTGCGACCTTGTATTGCTGAAGACGCAAGGAGCTAATGATGCTGGACGTGGCCAAACGCCCAAGTTCATACCAAGGAGAGATGGGCCTTATAGGATCAAGGAAATCGCAAGTCCCACGACTTATATACTGGAGAAGGTGAGCGATACCGAGTCAATTGGTAGATACCACGTCTCCCAGCTCACCCCATTCATAGGTGAAGTGCAACCTCCGCTTAAAGAAAAGAAGAGAAGGGGAAGACCCAAGAAGTTAGCCAAGTAGTAAAATTCGACTGCGAGGGCGCTCGTAGTGAATTTTAGGGGGAGGATGTAACACGTCGTTCGAGTTGCCCCTCGCACGTCCTCTCGGCATCGGCAACCGTTCCCGACGTCCTCTTTCCCTCTCATCCCCGCTGTCTACCCCGTCGACGCCCGCGCCGCCGGCAGGGACAGCGATTTAGTCGGTCTCGAGCTCCCACACGCGATACCCGCGCTCTCTAAGGCGCGACGCTGCGACGAGATTTACGATCTATGTTGAATGTTATTATTAAAGTAGATATCACTTACACTAATATTATTCTTTAATTTACTAGCTCGAAATCTAAGCACAAAAGTTTTTTGTAATTCAAACGTGAAATACTGTGGTGTTTCTAACTTTTTACTTCCCATGGAATTGTTTTAATTTCTTCCTAAAAAGGCAAAAGTTCGCTTACCTGACAATTTGTACCTACTTACACAAAATTTTGTTCGTACACATTCCATGCTAAAATTTGAAATGCGAAAGTATCTGTCAAGTAGTCAACTGTCTGTCTATGTGCTACGCTTTCACGGCCCATCTGTTACACTGATTTTGAAGAAATTTGGTATAGGAATAGTTTGTATCCCGGGGAAGGACATAGGCTACTATTTATCCCGCAAAATTAAAGAGTTCCCGGGGGAATCAAAAAGCCTTTACCCACGGACGAAGTCAGGTACATCATCTAGTTACTAAATAAATAATACTTAACCTATGTTTGGAAGTACTCTTAATTTTTTTATTTAAGCTTCAAAATTTTTCGTTAAATATTTTGTCCGCTAAACACATTTTTCTCCAACCGACTCACAGGAGGCGCCCTTAGGAAGACGTTGTCTTTAAGCCCTAGACCTCAGACCGAACTTTTCGGCGTTGCCTATCGCTCGTCGTAGCAGCCAGTAGGGTCTACGCAGCATACTCAATCCGAAAAACAAAAAAATTGGATGCTTTCAGGCCGCAAAATTATTAAATTTTTGAACTCTTGAAGTCCTTGGCTTGCGCACTAATACAATAAGTTGTGGAAAATTACAACTTTGCTGCCTTGTATAACAAATATCTATTAGATATACCTTATTTCATACCCTGAATAAAGGAAAAATAATAGGTCAAAGAACCATAAAGTAAACTTTCAAAGTAGATATTTTGCATACAGTTCACTGAAATTTTACGGATCCCTGTAACATCTGGTTTACCTGCGAAGAGGATTTTGTTCAACCACGTACCAACCCCTCGTACTAAAATAGCAGGGATAGAATATTTCCATACTATTAGCCTTTACCTACACATCAATAAAGTTAATGGAAAGCTACAGTTTCTTTATTTTTGTAGTTAGCAAATTAGATGAATGAAAGACTGTATGTTTACAGCGTTTATTTGAGAATTTTGTGTTTAGAGAAAACCTTTTTAAGCGAAAGAAGTTATACTTGAATCCTGTAGTAAAAAACCGAATAGCATCTTTAACTATATCCTAAGTTATAATGTTGGAAGTTTAGGAAAATAAATGGGTTTCGTCCGCCCAAATTAGTCTGACTTCCAGAAAATATGTAACATCTCAAAATGAATCGGACCGTAAAATTTCCCTCCGATTATTCGATGGCAGCCCAAAATAACTAAAAGCTCATTATGTAGCAGGTGTTTCCTCAATGGGCAATAAAAACAATTTTTATTGGTTTTCCCTTTCCAGTTCTTATTGTAATCTTCTCACAGTAAAATAAGTTCAAGGCTGTAACAATTTTATGCAGAAGATCGAACTGGCAAAAAATATGCATTCAAATTAATTGATATTAAACACATTTATAGTGTTTAATTAATAAGTATTAGTGTACGGTGTACCTACTATACAATATTTAAACATACCAAGTCATATATAAGGAGAAAAGCAACCTCATATACGAAAATGGGTTTACAGAAACGTGAACGCAATTGAAACCTGGCTGGTAGGTATTCACTGGTAAGTGCTTTTGAGAAAATATCTTTCTACTACACGAAAAGGTAACGATATTGGAATCAGTTTTTTCACTATCTATGTTTTATGAAGGTGGTCTGAGTGCATGCACAAGAACTAATATTTTGTTGTCGCTTCACTTCCGCCCTTTGATTTTATTTAATAAATCCAAGAGAGCGAAGCCACGTGCTGTTACACCGAGGCGGCGTCGCTCTCTTCTCTACATCTACATTGTACAGGAAATCTCTGTGCACAGCTCTATAGATTAGATATGAGCATATACTCGTAGAGTAAGATACGTCTTACTAACACGTATCGTACTCTACGACGATATTGACAATAATATTATTAGTCATTGTCGTGTCGTTGTCGTCGAGATGCAAATTCGAAATATTTACAAAGTCGAGTGCAGCTCTGTTTGCATGACATACACTTCAAACCTCGCTCACCACTCATATGAAAGAATATCTAATATTCTCTCATGAGCATTACCGGATAGCTCACAATTTCATTATTACGTAATAATACTGACCGAACAAAGAAAAATAGTTGCTAAGTTATAAAAGGCCTTGTGCATAGATAATATTTACGAAGAACACATAGAAGGTCGACGAACTTATCCAATTTCATGTTTACTGAGCTTCGCAATTCGCAAACGTATTTATTTCCGAGGTCGAAAGGTGACGAAAACTAGAACATTTCATAAAAGAGATCTCGTTGTTGACATACGATCTGGCTTAACGTATTCAATCTGGCATCGGGTAAAACTAAAAGTGCAATGTAAGTATTTTGGGGCGCCTCGTTTGATAGAATAATAAAAGAAGTTTTATTGCCACTTCCTGTACCCTAATAAATCTTTAGACGTGAGATAGGAATCTTTGATAGGACCGTAACGTGTCACACTGTAACTATTAGTGGACTGACGTTTTTAATCGTTTGCTAATTTTTACCTTTTTTAGGGTTAAAGCGGAAAAAAGAAAGATGTCTACACTATATAAGGAATCTACGAGTACCTTCCAAATTTCAAGTTTTTATACTTTATAGTTTCTGAGATATCGTGATTAGTCATTGAATGAGTGGTATTTCACTTTTATCTATTTATATTATACTAAATGTATTTACACATTTTAAAGAATCGACCTTTGCTCCTACCAAAATATTTCTATTAAGGTCCTACTGAAACCATTTCAATTTTGTGGGGATTTTCGTCAAAATATTGAAAATAATATAACATAGCAGTAAAGCCCAAGTTTTGTAAATCCGATCTTATACGATCCGATTACTTGCTATCTAAATATCATCTATGCTAATTCTGAGTAAAACTAATTCGGTATGCAAGGATTTGAGTTTAATTTTCACATTTCACACACGAGTCGTCATAAAAATTAGAAATGTATCTAAAGCAGCAAAATTAGAATATTACAGAACACACACTACGGGTTAATTATTTAAAATCAGCACATGAAACATTTGTTGTTGCTGAAGCGCTTATCTCAAAAAGTGCTAGGTATAGTGCAATGTGCAAAGCCGAAACAAGTATTTGAAAGAAACAATTTTAAACTCAAAGAAAATAGAAACCTGAATATCTTATAGGTTAAGATTTCTATTGTAAACCAAGGCCCGAAACACAGAATTGGGAATAACCCCAAATTCAAATCCCACCCTTTACATTAACGCACCGCTTACTGACCGTTCCAATAGTGGGTACGCACACAAATTATTTGATATTTTTGTTTTAATTGGTGATGTTGTGAGTTAATGAAGAAAAGAGTTGCTTATTAGAAAGATCATGTTATTTGTGTTTCTGTGAACAAAACAGTTTGAACTTTATAAGCCTTAAGCCCTACGGACATTGGGAATGATATTCTAAATACAGGAAACTAGTTAGGTGCCACCTACGCAAATAGCAAAATTAAGACGTAAATTCTATTTTTATGTTTATTTCATGTTTATATTATTTGTGTTTTGTGGGTTTTTTGTTGTATATGTCACCGTAAGATTATAATCTAACTCACGACATGAATAATAAGGTAGGTTCTATCGGGTTAATATAACTAACAGATTACAATCTACCGAAAAATAATGCGTTAAATTGTAATCTTTCGACAGTTTGCAATTTCGCGAGTTAGATTATAATCTAACGGTTTATACAATCTTACAGTGACATATATATTATTATGGGACTTAGGGCCAGTACAAGCAGAAAAAGATTATCCTTTTTTACTACTAACTAATCTTAGCTTAAAGTACTTTTAATTAACGTTATAATTGGCCTTTTTTAAACGTCTAACCATAACAACGTAGCGTTAACGAAAATGGTACCGTTGACCAAATAATATGCCTTTGCCCACACATCGTATATGTTTATGAACACTTACTTCACCGCGCAGACGTTATTTCTAAGACAATAACGAACGTATGCAATATTACATCAAGTAGAACCATAATATGTTCCATTCAATAGATATGACGCTTCAGCACTGGAGTTAAAGCTTATCTCCAAGCCACAACTGCTATTGCATTCATCGGATCAACTCGTAAAACTAGCAATTCAGTCCTAAACATTGATGATTAAAATCACCAAGCTCACTGATTCTTTTCTGGTTTTATCGATAGAACTTCTTCTAAAGTGTCGAATAAAGTTTGGCATGTCCATAATTAGATCCGTGCACACTCAAACAAGCTTGTCGAGTTACTAACTTCATCTGACGCGCTTTGTTCATGAAGTAGGTACTACAAACTGCAAACTATAGGACTTCAACAGTACTTCACAATGGTACGCTCAGGTTGTTGTAAACATCAAATAAATTTAACATCCAGTCGCAAAGCATCGTAAAGCAACATCACCCCAATATAATCGACACTCCACGAACACTTACGAAGCGATTCGCTTCATCATTTCTGATTCGCATGCCAACTTTTGTTTTCTTTGCCACCTATATTTTTTTTTATTTTACTTAAATAAGCATCAGCTTCAGACAGCTTCAAGTAACAGTCTCGTATAGCCCGATTTTATAATTTTTGTTTGCTAGCGAGTTGTATAATATCTGTCCTCCGAGGGCTGTCTTAGTAGCTTTAATAATAGACAGTCAGATATATGTCTATATAATTCAGTAATATACCCCTCGGAGTGAAGACCAAC
The DNA here is from genome assembly GCA_964035005.1 of Erebia palarica. Taxonomy (NCBI): domain Eukaryota; kingdom Metazoa; phylum Arthropoda; class Insecta; order Lepidoptera; family Nymphalidae; genus Erebia; species Erebia palarica. Next base: position 26,704,818 of record OZ035985.1, on the reverse strand, counting down.
TAAAGAGTGAAAAGAAAAATAGAGAGATAGGGAAGATAATTATAACTTTTTGAATACATTTTTTGAAGTTACATCTTTCTTTAGTGAAAAATAAGTAAAGCGTTGACTGGCGTACTTACAAGTAATTTATGTTCGGAGACCTGGAACCCAAGGTATACGAAAATAAATGCATAGCACGAAAGTGAAACATTTTATAAAACTAGGTACATATTATATTGCATATCATTATTTAAGGATTAAATTTATCTCTAATCTCTTTCCTAGAACTCAATTTATCTAAAAGACAATAACTAAATAAAGTAATTAATCTATGAATATTTATAAACTGGGATTCGTATAATCGTCTCGTTTAAGCTTCTATTCCTATTTAAAATAGCTGCTAGTTGGTGCTAGCAACTCTGTCTGCTCTCGTTTTTAATTTTTTATTTGATGTTTTTTCTTGCAATATTTGTGGGTTTGCTTAGCTCAAATCTCACAACTGAATTTTAAAACAGTTATCCCTGACCGATTAAGCTGAAATATAGCATAAACATTAAGTTGTGGAACAATGCATGGTTAGCTAAGTGACGTCATTCTTAATCTAATATGGCGGACTCCTTAAGATGGGGGGCTAGTTATTTTTATGAACCCCAATGATATGGATATCAATTGAAAGGGTTTGCTGGGAAGAATACGAAAAATAAAATGACGTCACACTAAATTCAATATGGCGGACGATAAAAGCTTGCTAATAAATGTTTTTTAATGATTTAAGACTTATTTTTTATTTATTTATTAATTTAATAATTTCTTAATGTTGTGTGTTGTAAGTTAATGTTGTACTCAATACTCATATGGCATTTTTTTTTTACATTAGTTTGTTAAGTATACAATTTGACTACTAATCTACACATATATTAATGTGAAACCGTGATGCCGCCGCCGCAAAGACTTAACCGATTTTGGCTGAAATTCGTAGATACGAGTAGCTTATAACCTCACCTAAGCTAAACCTCAATCTACGCGGACGAAGTCGCGGGCAATATCTCGTAGTTAAATATAAAAAGGCGATATCCCAGGCTTTGGTGGACACTATAAAACAGCCAACCCAACGGTCTGTATTCAGTGCAGTAGTACCTTATCCGGGGTTCTGTTTAACATTAGACAAATCATCAGTAGCACGGTTTCTACTGTCTGTGTGTGATAATGGTAAGTTTTATTATTATTATTATTATTATTTATGAAATCAATCAGGCCCAAGTCAAATAGGTAGGCAGCCATTTTTGCTTTCGTATTCGAGTACAGTACTTAATAGGAACACTGCGAATACGTGATAAACGTATTAAAACGAAAAGTGCAATGCAAGTATTTCAGCTGCGACGCCTCGTTTGATGGAATAATAAAATAAGTTGTATTGCCTCTCTTGCCATGATAAATTTGTTATCGACAATTTTATATTTTACCGATATTTACCTCAATATTTATACTGGTGGAACTGGCAATGGCGCCCCGAACTGAGACCGCGCGGCATCCATTCACTGTACAGTACGCATTAAAACGCACCGAATCTGACGACGTCAATCGTCATCCGCTTGCGTGGATGGGATACGTATACCTACAGTATTTTACTTAAATGCAGCTCGTTCGGTGAGCGGGTACAGCGGGTCACAAACGAATAAACTTTTACAGAGCGCCATCTATTGACATCATTGTGAAGTTCAGTTAAAAATACTGAAGCTCTAAAAATTTAATAATTTCGTTTCCATAAAATATTTATCTAATTTTAGTATTCATTGTTCAAGTACAGGACATAATTCAAATAATTGATCAAGTTTCAGCGCTTCAAGTTTCACTTTTCAGAAAATTGAGAGTTTTGGAACCGTTTTGGATACGTGAAAAATAAAAAATAAATATTTTTGGACTTTATCTTAACTTTATCTTTAAAATGATATACCGCAACCCTATGTAACGCTATAAACAATATTTTACTTCGCATTCGCTTCTATGAGAACCCCCTGAAATAAAAAATTTTATAACTTTTTAAGCCATATTCGGCTGGAGACCATTGGTTTACATATTATATTTAAATTTGAAGTAATTACGTTCAGTAATTCAGAAGTTATAAGGCTCTGACAGACGGATGGACGGACGGACAAGTGCAGTACACTCAAGTAGACTCAGAAACCTTTGCTTCGCTCGGTCAATTATTCACTCAAAATACTGTGTACTTTAAAATACGAGCTCCATATATCAACTTTTGCTATGGGTTTACGTTTTAATCATATATTATTGCTTTCGCCATAAAATTGAGCTTGTAGAGCTTCTACATATGGAGAAAAAACAGTAATAATTGATTCCTTTTGGTATCCATAAATAATAAAAAAAGATACATAGTAGGTAATACGTAACAGTCTGTAAATACCATTATTTATGAGCACTCATCCGCTCTTTCAGCATGGAATCCGATTTGCATACCTAATCTTATTTAGAGTTTTTTTGGATTTCACTGTTTTTCAACGCAACTTTATATAGTACTAGATGATGCCCGCGACTTCATCCGCGTGGATAAAGATTTTTGATTCCCACAGGGACTCTTGATTTTTCCGGGACAAAAAAGAGGCCTATGTCCTTACCCGGAATAAAAACTATCTCTGCACCAAATTTCATAAAAATTGGTTGAACAGATAATTTTTTTCGGTTCCCGCGGGAACTCTTGAATTTTCCGGGATAAAAGGTCGCCTATCCCGGGATACAACCTATCCCTGTACCAAATTTCATCAAAATCAGTTGAACAGATCGGCCGTGAAAGCGTAGCAGACAGACAGACAGGCAGATACACTTTCGCATTTATAATATTAGTATGGATATGGATATGGATGCTGCTCTTTAGAGCGCTGTCCCGATAGATAGATGTATGTTGGACTTCTAAAAAGATCATAATAATGCAGACTTATTTTTAAATCTTTGAGCATAGCTATTTGTTATAGTTTTATGTATCGTTTATAGTATCGAAAGGATAGTTGCCTAAATCTCTTGGAGTGTGGTATAATCCTGGCGAAACTGGCATTTGGCTCGACGCCATTCTATGTAACGGCTTCGCCCGTTTTGTTTTAGCGTGATAACTGTACAAATAAAGTATCAAGTCGAGATTGTTTTAGACATCCTCTTTATTATATTTCTTTCACAAAACAAATCTATTTTTTATGGAACAGATAAACGCTTCAATAAAAGTTTATCTCGCCTTACGGGTTCGTCGAAGGTTCAATCGAATACTGTCTATCACCATGAGTACATAATTATCCATTGTCTATCAAATAATTTTTGTATCCGAAACACACGTAGTGTGACTTGATTCTCTAGCTCTCTTTGCATCGAAAAAGACTAATTAACAAAAGCTCATGTAGCTTGTTAATTTTTATAGGCCTTATTAAGTAGCGCTTGGGCTTAGGTGCTTACAATTCTGTTTAAGACCAAAAAATGGCAGTCAAAGGGACTGCCTATAGAAATAAAAACGAATATTACTTTTTTTATTAAAAAAAATAAAAACCTTTAACACAAAGCATTAAAGTTAAATTACAAATGTTTTATATTTAAATATTATAAATGCGAAAGTTTGGATGGATGTATGGATGTACGGATGTATGGATGTTTGTTACTCAATCACGACGATGTTTTGACGACCTCATTGCGCAGTGTGTAGCGCTGTTGTCTTAACGTGCGGAGGTCCCGGGTTCGATCCCCGGCAGGGTCAATTTGGGAATTTATAATTTCTGAATTTTCCCTGGTCTGGCCTGGTGGGAGGCTTCGGCCGTGGCTAGTTAACACCCTACCGGCATAGACGTGCCGCCAAGTGATTACGCGTTCCGGTACGATGCCGTGTAGAAATCAAATAGGGGTATGGGTTTAATATAACTGCCATGCCCCTAACAGGTTAGCCCGCTACCATCTTAGACTGCATCATCACTTACCATCAGGTGAGATCGCAGTCAAGGGCTAACTTGTAGTGGATAATAAAAATTTAAAAAAAAAACGCCCCAACGGCTGAACGGATCTGGGTGAAATTTAGCACAGAGATAGAATATAGTCTGGAATAGCACATAGGCACATAAATTAAAGATTTCCCGCGGGAACCAAAAAACCTCAAACCACGCAGACGAAGTCGCGGGCATTCGCTAGTGTATTATATTTATATTTAAGACCTTTTGTCTTCGTAACAAGCATGTCGCTTAGCGAGCATGTCGGTCACGCGAATCCACAAGCTTACCCCTTACCAAAAAGTGCTCAACGCGGCTATAGAAGTTTTCACTTCAAAATCTGAGTAAACGATCACAATCTTAAGGTATCTTACCTGTAGAGGTAAACCGCAAATGGTCAACTCTACTATAGCCGGTTTTTGCGCCTCTTGACTTTGGCAGAAGGCATATTTTGGTTTAGGCACAGTTTAGGTAGTTTGATTCGTCCAAGGTAGTATGCAATCAGCCTTAAGATCCTTTAATTCAGAAGCATTTACTTATTTAGGATCTACGAACTCAAGTCAATCGTAAAATACGAAAATAAGGTCGTAGAAAATAATATAGAAATAATAATAAAATATTATATTAGGGGTTCGAGGGCACCAGTAACAACGCGAAGGGACGTTACAAGTCGATTTGTCATGAAACTTTAGGCATTAAAATATAACTAAAATAAAAATAAAAAACATTGAGCACTTTTATCCGAAATTTTACTAAAGATTGCAACTTTGAAATTGTATCGAAGTAAATAGTAAAGAACGGTTTCTAACTTCCAGTCTATCGGGAATCCCTTAGAATTTATGAATTCTTTCTCTTGTTTCCTGCACAAGTTCGCGCGTCCTGCGTAGTCATTGGTGTTCTGAACATTTCTAAGTTTGTTTATGTTGTTTTGTTTTTGCATTGTCACCTGTTGTTGTTTTTGACCAGTCACCTGGCCCGACCCGACCCTGAAAGGTGAAAATTATTGTAAGTTCAGACGTCGATATTTTAAATTACAAGGCAAAATATATGATCAATAGTTCGTATAGACTAACTGCGTGATCGCATAGATAAAGCTCGTTAATTTGATCTAGATTACTTAACAGAGTTGCTAACCAGCAATATTCATGTAATATTACTCTGCAAAACCTATTGAATAAAGTAAACTAATAAAACATACAAAATTTCATAGGCGTTCTACTGCACTGCTTTTTTTCTGGATATGATATGATTTATGTACGTAAACCATTAATTATCAGTTCACAAAATTGAATAACAGATTAAGAAATTTGAAAATTTATGTTCACAATATTAAACCCTTGTCAGACACAGGCAGGCTGATCACATGGCTAAACGCATGTTGGTGTGAATGACTTGGCTGACTTATAATAATTAACAGCTCTCACAGCAATAGGAATCTGTTTAGTAAATGCCGTAACCACCAACACCACCACTACCACTACAGCCCATTAACGTCCCACTGCTGGGCACAGGCTTCCACTCTCATAGGAGAGAGGAAATTAGAGCTTAGACCCACCACGCTGCTCCAATGTGGGTTGGCGGGCTTTAACGACTATTATCATGTTAGTGATAATAACCAGGACCGACGGTTTAGCGTGCTCTCCGAGGCACGCGGGTGACACAATGTCAACTTCCTAACTCCGGGCTAGTACTGAGAATTTCTAGTACGAAAAACCCAATATTTAATTTCGACTCGAACCCAGGACCTCGTCAGCCGCAATCAAACATGCTAACCACTAGTGGTTGGTCTAGACCAACGAGGCGGTTAGTAGACGCCGTAATATCCGCCTAATGCCGCAATAAGAGGCCTAGTAGGAGATTTTAATAAACACGTTAAAGTTTTACATTTAGTGTGGAATTAATAAGCGCCAGCTGTCATCTTTTAATAAGCGCGTGAAAATTGTAGTTAACTGTAACGCGATTTAGGGCTAATTGTTCAATCGTCAGATAAAGTTTATCGGAGACGGATTTTCAATACAAAACTTGTCAAAACGTCAAATTTATTCCGCCGATAAACTTTATCTGACGATTGAAAAATTTGCCCTTAATAGATAAAAAACATAAAGACACACCTTCTAATTTAAAGATCACAGTTTTATGCACACAGCACACATCGTCATAAATATAATACCAACCTACTTTTAACTAATTACACGACCTCCTTCATAAAGGTGCTCTAGAGAATAATGAACACCAAATTAAAATCCACCCAGAAGCTCAGCAGCTTAAGGCGGCTATACTCTTGTTAAATTCTTCATACGGTAAACTGAGGGTAATATGTCTAATATTAAGAGATTTATTCTAAAACTTTTATTTTTCTCACTTTTTACACCTTTTTTTACAAAGACAAAAAAATGTGCTAGGTCCTTCCGCCCTGATTGTTTTTTTCAATCCTTTTGACCGTTATACTATACTTAAACGACTATGTAATAAATGGGTCCCATTTAGGTAGGAAGATTATAAAGAGGTATTTAATGGTAATTACATATTTGGAAATAAGTAAAATACGATTAAGTTCAATTAAAATAATAGAATAAATGAAACCACTTTTTAAATAATTAAAAACTAAAATTATTTCTGAAACTATAAGACAAATTAAAATATCAAATATCTACGCAATGTAAGTATCACGTACATTATTACAAACATTTAAGTAATTTAAGTAAAATAGGGTCAACGATAATAATTATAAAAGATACCAGGGTGGGGATATGGAAATCGGAGACGATCCCGTTGATGGTTCATTCACTGAAGCTAGGGAGGGAATCGAATTAGAAGCAAATGTGCCGTACAAAGACAGCCGATGAATATAAAGCCAACCACTTTCAACGAAAACCTCTTTGATCGAGATGCTTAGCAAGAAATAGAATCCACAAATACGAACAATGTTCTCCATTTTCTACTTGATTGTGTATGAAGACAATTTTATGGTATTTTAGCTTTGTCTCAACGAAACTTAATTTCTGAAACTGCTGTAATGGAACAACAATAATATCCAAATATTCCCCAATTATCTTCATAGAAACTTACAATAACTTTGTAAGTTTGCTGTATTTGTTTTCAATAGCAAGACGGTCGTATCCGGTAACCGGTATCTTATATCGGTCTAATTTTGGTTTGGAAGCCATACAAAGAACCATCAGAAATTCAATTAAATAAATCTTATTACATCATCTGAATGATCCATTTCTCAATTCGGTTAAAACTTAATGAATTGGACCCTTAAAACAGACACAAACTTCACAAAGTAGTGCAGCAATAACTAAGTAGCACTTAGCGTTTGTCTGGACCGCCCTATTTTTGAGTGCGGTGATAACAACACCAGAAAAACTTTAATGAAACTGCTCTTCTTGCGACTGTAGAACAGGAACTTGTTATTTCACCACCAAAGTTTTCTGATGAACAAATTTGGATAGTACCTACTCAGAAATACGTAACAACAACTTGGTTTCAAATAGTAAGTTTTAATAATGGATCCTTCTCATTGTATTCGATTTATGGTCAGGCCACGTTCAGAGAGTCGCGGAGACGTATTTACGTTATTGTACGTAGTAATTGCACGGCAAAAACGCGCCGCACTAGCTTACGCAAAAAGCCCTGCGTCGCAATTGACCAGTTCTTTATAGTACTGAGAATGCGTAATTTTCTTGTGCATAAGCAGTGGCGGCCTAAGAGGGTGTCAAGCAGGGCAACCGAACGGGGCCCCGCTCTTGCAGAGGCCTCGCGCCCTCGCGCTACAGTCTAAGTAGAAAGAGTCATTAGGTAATAGGTTCTAAATGTGTACTCGAATTTCGCGACCGCCGCGTACCTATTACAAAACCCACAAGGTGTAAGCGTCTAATGGCCACCAGGTTATGTATATAAATCTATGATGCCAGTGCTCGGGTAAAGCGGGCCTTGCAAATACCTACCGCCCAGAGTCTCGCAATGGCTATGGTTGCCCCTGTGCAGAAGGCTTATCAAAAAGAAATTAAGCTCTATGATACATTCCAGTAAAGTTTATTTTCCAAATCACAATTCACGAAGCTCATTAATATAAAATTATTGTTTTCCGTCGGCAATCGGCATATTATCATACTGCATGGTAGTTATACAATGATCGTTCAAACTGTGTAGCAGTGAGTGGCTCGAACTCGATATGACATGAAATATAGTCCCTCTTGAATAACAAATGAACCGATAAAAACTTGCGGAAAAGCTATATAAGTCAATATCGGAACAACTGGAAATCGTAACTCGTACGTAATATATTGATGTTGTAGCTTCAGCTATCTGATAACTATGCTGTAAATTTCACAGTTATTTTTGAACTATCTTTCTCAGTAAAAAGCAGTTTTTGCCTGCTATTCTATCAGTCGACATTAGAGTATTTGATAATTAATATGTTGGCTGATGGACGAAATTTCTCATAGGGCAATGAGATAAGCTATCCTTTGTGCATATTTTTTCAAAACTATTGTAATTTCAAATTTGTTAGTAAGTACATAAATAGTAAAAATGTCCTCCATGAAATGAAGTTCGCAACTTTTAAAATACGTATATGCATAGTGCATGAACAGAAAGGTGAGGGAGTTTTCTATCAATATTTTAGGGGCAAAAATTTGGGCTCTACCATCCACCGCACACTGGTTTATATTATTTTACAATCCTAATCTATTCACATATTATAACTCTTATGAGATAGTACATAGAGAGTTACATATTTGTTCCGTTTGCTCCGTTCCGTTTGCAGACCCTGGGGCCGTGGAGTCTAATAGTGCCCAAAAATTGTTAGAGAGATATTTCACCGCGGTTAATTGCCTCATCGTGACAGAAGGGCTGGCTCATTTTTTGCGCAAAGGATCAGCCTGGCTGTCCAGCGCGGAAATACAGACAGCATTCCACGCGGGCATGATTTATATAGTAATTCGGCTAGGCTCTATTGTATTATTTTCAGTAAATAGTTCAAGAAAAAACAATTATTATACCAAATTGATATCTAAACGAATTTACTAGATTATTCTCAATAGTATAGTGATAATATAGTCAGTGGGTACCGAAGTGTAGAGTCGCCGAGTCCGGGGGAGGCAGACAATCAGGTTGATGGCTCATTCGCCGCTGCAACGAGCCGAGCAGAGAATTGAATTGGAGGCAAATGTGCCATATGAATATATCCCTCGAATCTTCCTCAGTTCTCCCTTGTCAAATCACAGTGTGTAAAATAAGTAAACCTAGATCTACCTAGATCAAACTGAAGTTCTGAGAAAATTGTTATTAAATACTTTGTGACATTTCAAACCAACCAAAGCTTCAGGGAAAAACTATGGCCTAGCCTTGAAGTGTGATCATAAAACGTTTATTATCATGAGTTCAGTCCATCTGCTCACCAATTCACATAACTTTGATCGAATAAATTAACGCAGAATATGCCAAACAAAAGGTTTTTTAGCTTCTTAGTAGGTATGTAAAAAAATATGGGCTCGTACCTATTTACTACTACATAGATGATGCCCGCGACTTCGTCCGCGTGGTTTTTTGATTCCCGCGGGAACTATATGGTCTTCAGGGATAAAAGTAGCCTATGTCCTTCCATGGGATTCAAACTATCCCTATAAAAAATTTCATCAAAATCGGTTGAACAGATGGGCCGTGAAAGCGTAGCAGACAGACAGATATATTTTCGCATTTATAATATTAGTATAGATTAACATCGTATTGTCAACTTTACATCTTTGCGTAGCCTCAAACAATAAATTATAAATAAATCTTTGCAAATATGTTAATCGCTGATTACTTCTCCATTTGCTTGAACTTAAGGGCTTGGCATAATCTACTTGGCTTGGCGCCATACTGTGGAACGGATTTCGCATACTTTATCGTTACAACTGTATGAGTAAATATCTTTTAAGCGCACTTTAATTCATACATACGTTTAGTAAAAACCGTTTTGTAGTTAAATGCTGGTTGTTTTATTGCCATCTACATTTTTTTTGTTTAGTTAATCCCGAGAACCAATTAATCAACAGTACAGTTTACCGAAATGCGGCGGAGTATGTGGCTGTTCAGAATAGACTTGCTGGTGTACGAGTACATATTATTATTTAACTAAAATCCATATCCATACTTAATATTATAAATGCCTAAGTGGTTCTATCTATCTATCTATCTTAGTTTTTCTATATTTCTGCTACACTTTGACAACCCAGAAAAGATTTTCCACCGATTTTAACAAAATTTGGCACAAAGATAGGTTGCATACCAGGAAGTGATATAGGCTTTTATCCCGCAAAATCAAGGAGTTCCTACGGGATTTTTAAAAATCTGAATTCACGTGGACGTAGTCGCGGGCGTCATCTACTAATATTATATGCAAGGTTAATAATAGAGGTGCTTCAAGTTTTAATCTATACTAATATTATAAATGCGAAAGTTTGTATGGATGGATGTTTGTTACTCAATCACGCCAGAACGGCTGAACGGATCTGGATGGAATTTGACACAGAAATAGATTATAGTCTCGAATAACACATAGGCTACCTTTTGTCCCGTAAAATTAGTAAAATAGTTCCAGCGGGTACCAAAATCAACATCCACGCGGACGAACTCGCGGGCATCAGTTAGTACAGGTATAAGGGTATGCAACCGCATGCTACTTATTGTTGTACTCGTTTATGAAATTATTTGTCTAACTTGCGAGTTCATTAAAGCGGTTATAGAGCTGCTTTATTAAACTCTGTTGAACACTAGAAGTCGTTTAGCCTTGTGTGAACATGGCTGAGGACGGGCTACAAAGGCAACTTTGGAAAGTAACTGGATATGCCTGTCTAAGGTGCTATCGCTTCTCTTTTGTGTTAAAAACTTTAATGGAAATATTATTCCGTTAATTGTTGTAGTCTGTTGACATGTTTTCGAAAATTTTAATTATATTTAGTTTCTTCCTCCTCCTTGCGTCATAGTCCCCATTACTGAGAGTCGTAACCCCTTCCGCCAATAATCCTTCTATGAACGATGCCGCACCATGTTGCTCGGTTGTTTGCGACATGCAGGGCTTCATGCAGGTTTTGTTTCTTATTTACGTACTAGCTGATGCCCGCGACTACGTCCGCGTGGATTGAGGTTTTGTGGTTCCCGTGGGAACTTCTTAGTTTTCCAGACTATAATTTATTTCTGTGCCAAATTTCATCCAGATCCGTTCAGCCGTCGGGCGTGATTGAGTAACAAACATCCATACATCCATCCAAACTTTCGCATTTATAATGTTTAAGTATATTATTGATTTATTTGATTAATTGATGAGATATCATCCACGTTATTTTATTAATAGGCCACATTACATGCTGCGATACAGTCGCGATCGGAACAAGTAAATCCATAATACACATATTAACATACATACGAATTTAATATGATAAAATATGCGAAAATGTATTAGTTACCTACCTGCGTACATCCACTTTCGCATTCATAATATTACTATAATGATATATTTAAACAATGTAGCCTCCGACCTTCAACCAACATACAAACAATATTATTTGAAAGAATAATATTTTGCAACGACGTTGAAATCTGTTCACAGATTCCCAAGTTCTAGACTACAAGCTCTAGAATTTAGAGCTTTTATGACGCTTTCGCAGAGATTTCGTTTTAACACAGAAAGTTCGAGGCTGTGCTCAATTTTAAAGTTTCATAGTAAGCGCAGTTTCAACACACGCAATCTGGAAATTTGATCATGCAAACGCCGTGGCAAAAGTCGTGAGCATCTGTAACAATATAACGAGTTTTCAAAGTTTATTTATACACGTCCTCTACGTTGAATTTAATACACCCTATTTTTAATTAATGTTATGACGGTGAACAGTCAAACATACGTACGTGCACATAAGTTTGTCAACTCGAATGGAACTTGATACATGTGCAACCTCTGTATAATTAGTTTAGTAATTACTTCAGAGTTCCAGACTTATGATGGCAAGCAGGTGGTTGCTGAATGTAAACGGTGCATGGAAAATTTTAAGATATATATTTGACTACCCGATGCCTGTTCCCTGGTGAAACTCCTTAACTTTCTGGGATAAAAAGTAGCATATGTCCTTTCCCGGAGTGTAACCTAGCCCCTATACCCACCAAATTTTATAAAAATCGATTGTAAAAATGGGCCGTTAAAGCGTAGCAGACAGACACATAGACAGACAGACGCACTTTCACATTTAAATTACATATTGATAATCATAATCATAGCCTTTATTGCTGAATAAAATATTTTTACAGTAATTATAATGTGTTTTTTTTACAAAACATTTAAGTGAACATCACCTTGTCCTGCGACATAGGCCTCCTCCAAAACCTACCAGATCTACCTCTCCTGTGTTGTTCGCACCATGTAGCACCAACTACCGCTCTTAAGTTAATCCATCTCTTTTCCTTTGCCTTCCTTTACACCTTTACCCATCCCTATGATACCACCATACTAATATGTGCTAATGTTATATATTATTGTGGTATCCCATAAAACATATTAGTATGGATTAATTATTTCCATTTGAAAACAGTTCGGTATCGGTAATAAAAGGTGTACCTATCCGGGATTCCCAGATTTCCTTTTTATTTTCAGTAGGTAAGTAGTTACGGGCACAGAATACATACCAACAGGTATGAGCATGGGTACGAGTAACAACGTAAGTCTATAAATATGTAATCATACATACTTAATATTCTCATTACAAGTCTTCCAAGGCTTCTAAGCTGGACAACAAGGGCCAAAACGATAATATTTTTATTTCGCGCTTAATTTTATATCAGAACTAGATTATGCCCGCGACTCCGTCCGCGTGAATTAAGTTTTTTCATTCCCGCGGGAACTCCTTAATTTTCCGGGATAAAAAGCGGGGTAGCCTATGTCCGTCCCTAGGATGAAACCTATTTCTGTACCAATCTTCGTTAAAATCTGTCGAAAAGATAGGGCGGGAAAGCGTAGCAGACAGTCAGACAGACGGACAGACGGACACACTAGGTATCTCATTTATAATATTAGTATGGATAGATTCAGTCTCCAGGATGTCTACAAAGGCCGGCGATAGGGATTATTGTCTGAGTTAGAATAAATCCTCGTAATAATATAAAGCTCATTTATTAGGGCGGCTACAATGCATTATTAATGGAGCCATTAAAGAAATTGGATGACAAAATAGACTAACATGATTTGTAGATTTGAGATATCCCTGACGCAGTGGTCTTATAAGTGGGAGGTCGCGGTTTCAATCCCCGGCCGGGTCAATTTGGGAATTAGCTAGTTACCACCCTACCGCGAAGCTATTTAGCGTTCCGGTACGATACCGTGTAGAAACCGATTTATTGATTTAATATATATATCTGCCATAACAGCGGGCTAATCCCGCTACCATTTCAGTGGCGATAAAATAAAAAGTGTAGAATTTTGCTCAAAGTTTTTATTACATAAACATCTTCCATAGAATTGTTTAGTACCTACCGCAAAATTTAGGTACTAGACTTTATTATTTTTATATTTATTTTCTTCAAAGTTTTAAGCGTCACTTAATTTTATTAAGCGTTCCAGTAATAAAATGTACGTTGTAATCAGAGATATAATCTCGTTTTACATTAATTGGATGAAGCTCGGGAAGGTTTAACGATCACTCGGTACCGTTAAAATATCCAACACGAACATCTTAAATTGAAAAGACCTACCTACCTATACATTTTGTTGGGCCTACCGCTTACTACCACCAACTACTAGGGGGTACCGCAGACTGCTTCAATGTCCGTTAGTCCGTAACTATGAATACCAAAAAAAACATCCATATATCAGCCTTCATGTACAGGTCCACACAGGCTTTTTGGAGGCAATAATACATAGTCTAACAAAATTTTGTTACATGAGCATTCTTTATTTTATGCTCTTTATTACTAACTAGATAATGCTAGCAACTTAGTCCACGTGGTTTAAGTTTTTTTAATTTTCGCGGGAACTCCATAAGTTTCCGGGATAAAAAGCGGGGTAGCCTATGTCCGTCCCCAGGATGCAACCTATTTCTGTATACCAATATTCGTTAAAATCAGTTGAAAAGATAGGGCGGGAAAGCGTAGCAGATAGACAATAATAAAACTGTGGACATATGACTGCGTTTGTTTAAAGTAAAAGTGAATAAAGTCAACAGAATCTTAATTTCTATTCGTCTTACATAGTAGATAAGTAAATTTCAGAGCAGATAACAGAATTATAAAATACGGTTTGTAGATTGACCGGCAGTAAGGTGTAACCCATTAAGAGCAGGGGTGACTGTGAGTAGAGTTCTGATCTTTTCCCCCGAGGTATTCGTTTGTACAACGGGGGAACAAAAAGGAAAATCTGAAAGAAAATCGTAACGCCTGCGTTCATGAAAAAGAAAATGTTGCACCGCAATATTTTTTTGTTAAATGCTTTTTTGTGTGTTTCAGGCTTTATGTTGCGTCGCAGTCACTCGCGCCCAATCGATTTTTTTATATCGTCGTAAATGAGGCTTTCAGGATTATGGATTTATGAGGTTTACCCGACGCGGATTGATTTGAAGTATTGTTTCGAAACAATTGAGTGCCGGTTTGTATTCCCGTGGTGTATTCTACAGCTCGCATATTTTTCTCCCTCGTCACTTGCATATTCGAATTACTAAGCCGATTTATAAAATGAACTAGCGGAACCGCCCCTGCTTCGCTCGATTGGAGTGGAAAGTCCTGAAACACGTAACTATTTGTTTATATCTATCAGTAGGCCCAAATTTGATATAACGTGCCTATTGTCATGGATAGAAATTCAAAAATGAATCAATAACCCTGAGGATCGATTTTCCAAAAATCGTAAACACAGTGTATTTTATAAAATACACTGTTTTATAATAATAATTTTAGTTTAGTATGAAATGGATACGTATTAAAAATTACGATGTCGCACCGTGGTATGTCGAGTCCCGGTATGTAGTGTCTTTGTGTAGAGCTCGTTTACACATTTCCTCATATTGCTTACAAATATAACTGGAACGTGAACACTGAACATTTCTCTGGCACGGCTTGTTTATTGTTTCATTCTGAAGACAGCACTGGGTATGTGATATACTTATTTATATTTATTTTCCAACTACATACCTAGATGATGCCCGCAACTTCGTTTGCATATATTTGGTTTTAAAAATCCCGGGGGAGCTAAATGACTAATCCTTCCCTAGAATTAAACCTATGTCTGTACCAAATTTCGTCAAAATCAGTTGATTTTTACGAAATTTCGAAATGATTATGTATTTTTGGATTCATCACTTACGTAAAATATGTATTTTGTGAAAATAAGAGTAAACGGTTTCGCATTGATGATTACAGTCAACACTCTTGATAACCAATGAATATTATCACAACAATTTGGATATTATTACTCACTCATATTTCAATCTCAAATTGTATGCCACCACAATATTAAATGTAGGCAGGGATAATCCCGTGAAGGTCGACCCTGCAAAGCTGCCAAGCCCCGCATTTAATATACTTTTTAGGTACACGAATGGAAGTTTTTGTTGGTTCAGAGGATTTTTTCCCCACGTCATTGGGATCGCGACGTTCCACCAAGACATCAAATAACTGTACAATATACAAATTTATCGCGACAAATATTTAATTTATTTGAATTTCATAAATAATTCGCGTAAAGTTTGTGATATTCATAGAGACATTTCGTAGTAGGCGCATCAAAGCCACTGAGTTTTTCAAAACTTTTACTGACTGTCTATGTAATTTTTTTATGATGATTCGTAGTCGTATTATCAATATGCATTTTGTAACTAACCTGACGGGGTCCCTAAGAATCTACACCTTACTCTACCAATAAAATTCAATATTTCTTTCAAATGGCACATGAATCATCTAGCAGTAAGACCCTCATATATTGTTGCGTCCATAATAAACCAAGATCTTTTACAGTTTCGGAAGCTTCGAGACCAATCAACCGTCCAAGCGTTCGAGTTATAGAAAACCTATAAAATGCGTTCAAGCACTGATTAATATCAATGCATAAATTCAGTTCGAGGTTATATGAATTATAATATGCGTGATCGAGTATTGATTCATCTCTAAATAATGACACGCGGTTTACCCGCATGTTCGAGTATTGATTCATCTCTAAACAATGACACGCGTTTTACACGCGTGTTATATTGATTCAATACTGCCATGCTTTCAGTTCAAGCATACTGCGCGTTGCTTGTTCTAAGAACCTTACTTCTTTAGCACATACAGTCATTATGTATAGGATCATTAAAGGATCATATTATCATACACCTCTTCGAGACATTTATACTTTGACTATGAGAGACCTTCTGTATTAATACTATAAGTTTTAACCCAGGGTTAAGATTTCTATCTTATTCAACAACATAAATGTTGTTCCATAAGGTCACCGTGAAACGAACTAATCCTAGTGGTAGCATCTTCCTTTTATAAGACAAGGAAGATGTTTTGAGATGGCATCATTTACTTTTCTAAAAAATAAATGATGGTTGGCTGGCTCCGCCCCGTCACCAATGGTAGGCTTCTTCCCTCCCTTGGTATCCCAAGAGGCATATTAATGCATGGACTAATAAGTCTCATAGAATACCAAAAGTCAACCATGATTGGTTATTGTTCGAACGTAGCGAACGTCGTAAATTTACATATGGCAAGCATAATTAGTCGTCTTTAAGTACATCGCAAAATAAAATTAGACGTACTGTAGAACATAGAAGTGCACACGAAGTGCACTGCGCAAAGAAAGCAAGCTCTCTGGTTCAACAACAAACCAATCCCTTCTTAGCGTCCAACTAGGCAGACATCAAGGCAGACGCAGCCGTGCTGAGGCATCGCCGAAGCGAGTAACTTATATTCCACAGTGCCCAACTCAACCTGCGATAGTAATATGTGATCATAATACGTGTAAGTATGTTGTATTTTATTTTAAGTATGTATATAGATCCACCATAGCTAGATCAAGTATCGTCGGATACTCTCCAAGCCAGGTTCACGAGGCACATAGTACCATGGCTCCCTAGCATTAGACAGCATCCAACAATGTAATGCGTTCGAAATGCTTCATTAATTGCACACAATAAAATATTAATTCTATGAATCGCTCCCACTCTCGCCACCATGAGGAGGAGAAGACGCAGACATAGTGTGCGCTTTGGCGCCCCATAACACCGCGCTCACAACTACGCATTATTTCTTTCGTCGTCTACTCGCTTCCTCCCCTGGCAACCGGTCCGAATGACGGAAATCGCTTTGGCTACATTCAAGATCGTTCCTCATCTAGATCAATTATACTATTATTATTAATTTAATATGTTTTTACTCTTATTTTATAATGTATGCTATCAATTTTTTTTTTTAATGAACTGAGATGTACGTATAGTAGTTACAAGTTAGTGTCATCTCTCTCTCTCTCTCTCTCTCTGGTCTTTCCTTCATTGCTAATGATCGTGGTCCTGGCTAGATCGTAACCTCGAATGGTTTATTTGTTTCCACGGGCTTCTGTAGCCATTCTCACTATGATATAAAATAAGGACGCCATCGAATTTCGCAGTAGGTCAGACCAACTAGTTGGTGAGTGGCCTCGCACTCTTATGTCCTCAGCATGTTGCCCGTGACAATAAGCTTCTTGAGACTGCTGTCCCGACGCCGTATGATGTGTCCGAAATACGAGAACAACCGTTGGTAACATATGGAGGAGAGACGAGCAGTAATAACCAGCTGCGAAATAATTGATACGTTTGACATAGATATAGTAAAAATAGGCTCATTGGAGCTTGAAGAATTAAGTTTGCTTATTCATATCTATCAAAACTTTACACGAATATTTTATTATATTCTAACTTTTACATGTGTAATAGTGGTCACTATATATCAATGGAGGGAAAACGGGTGTGCGGTTGAAGATTTATAGGTACGCATACGCTTCGCTATCTTTTGACCACAATTGCCAGAAGTGGTTTATGGGTATAGCACATAACGTATGAACTTAAAAACATAAACAAATCCCATCAAAAACATAAATGTAAAATGAGAGCCAAGTTCAAAATCGTGATATATATGCCTTGGTTGTTGACTTCAGCGACAAAAGAAGTGAGATCTAAATGGGTGCCAAGTTCAATGGTCAGTCCTGCAATTTATTTATCCCATCAAAAACATAAATGTGAAATGAGAGCCAAATTCAAAATTGTGATATATATGCCTTGGTTGTTGACTTCAGCGACAAAAGAAGTGAGATCTAAATGGGTGCCAAGTTCAATGGTCAGTCCTGAAATTTATTTATAACAACATATAATATTTTATAACAACTTAAAATATCATTTCTTCTTATAACTTAGTATAAAATGTTGAAGACTAAGGCTTTGGCTTGGCTAGTTTTCATATACGAATTATAGCGTTCACAAGTTGTAAAGCTGTAAGTTCTTATTTTATTCTTCCGAAAATTTGGCTTGCTGGTAGAAACTGTACTTTTAGGTACCTACTTAATAATAATTCGTATATGGAAACTAGCCAAGCCAAAGCCTTAGTCTTCAACATTTTATACTAAGTTATAAGAAGAAATGATATTTTAAGTTGTTATAAAATATTATATGTTGTTATAAATAAATTTCAGGACTGACCATTGAACTTGGCACCCATTTAGATCTCACTTCTTTTGTCACTGAAGTCAACAACCAAGGCATATATATCACAATTTTGAATTTGGCTCTCATTTCACATTTATGTTTTTGATGGGATAAATAAATTGCAGGACTGACCATTGAACTTGGCACCCATTTAGATCTCACTTCTTTTGTCGCTGAAGTCAACAACCAAGGCATATATATCACAATTTTGAACTTGGCTCTCATTTTACATTTATGTTTTTGGTGGGATATCATTACTTTTTGTACAGAAATTATTGAACTCAATCTCAAACTCAAAACATATTTATTCAAAATATGTACCTACAAAGTACACCTTCTGAACGTCATGCTTACAGAGCATAAGACGTGATGGTGATAATTAACTACGATATCTTAAAACTAAAGCTACGAGGGTTCCAAACGTGCCCTGGTCTGAGAAGAGCCCGCAATAAACTCCGCTTTTTTTTATTACCACCATCTCACAAATATTTGAAATTATATATATGTACTTATAATATAACATTACATAATCAGCCGCTATAACAATTCATACCCATGCCTTGCTATCATTCAAATAATCCTTTACACTGTAATAGGACTTTTCTATTAGTTTAGTTTACGTTTTACATTAGTAAGTACTTATTATTCGGTGTAAGGTCAGTGTGCCACCCACCAGTAATTCTATTGTACGACTCATTGTACAAGATAATTAAAGACGAGAATTCTCAAGAAAAATATATAGTGTACCTAGAGTTACACTGACATTGACAGATTACATCTATGGTCAGACTACCTCTACAGCACATTTCTACATCTCATCAATTTTGATTGCAAAAGTTCAAAATCAAAAGTTTTTTGTGAAACATTGAAAACAAGCACGGTAAACAGTCGATATCACTAAAACCACTACAATGAATACAAATCACAATGACTGACAGCTTGAGCTGACGACTTCAAATACGTTTCTTCTTTTCTGTCAATGACGTTTCGTTGCACAAAATGTATGAATACGAAGGTAAGGTTTTAATGCAACTATATTATTATTCATTATTATTTACATTAAAATAATAATTATGTGTCATTTTCAATAGTTAAGGAGTTACTACCACCGCTCAAAGCAGTATTGTTTCAAAATAACGGTTGAATGTCACGTACTTTGACGTCCTTAAAATAATGATTATAACACTACAACATAAACGTCAACAATATTAAAATAATACGGCTTTAAGCAATGGTAGTATGCCCCGTTTCAGAGTTTTGATCTATACCTAGGTAGATCATAAAAATGACGATTTTTGTACGTTTATATCTTAATAACCATTTGAGGTGTGCTTATGAAATTTGGAGCACATATGTATCTCACGGGTCTCAATATATGCGCCAAATTTGACATGTTTATGTGAAATAGTTTTTGAGTTATGAGGGGGTCAAAAGTGGCTCCAAATGGTTCGTGTAATATTACACACGGTGCTGCTCGCCAGTTTTTTTGAACTTTGGCTGGACACGCTTCCGCGTGTCTTGATTTTGTATATTCCTCCGCCTCCCATGTATATATATATTTATTTCTATATTAATTGTTTATGTAGTTAATATATGTAATAATAATTATTATTATAATACCTATTAGTAGTATAATAGTTACTTTTTTTGCATAGATATGAGAATTGTATGTAGTACTAATTAACATTTGTAGTAGTTTTTTGTAGATGTATAGCACTTTAATTTGATAGATAGATAGATAGATAGCAAGTAGTAGTTTTTTAAGTATCCTACTAGGTTGCAGCTACGTAATTTTTTTTCGGTGGTGTCACCTGAATCAGGGTTCAAACTGAAAATCAGCGCTGTATGGTTAGTGCTTGCACTGAACATACAGAATTATGCTGAGCCTGGGTAATTTTTTGTGTTGTGCCATGCGTGATATAGTTCATCCCTGCGCCTCATCGTTGTTATTCTGTTGTTTAGATTCTAGATCTTGATTAGATCGTTGAGGTGCAGGGGTGATCTACCTCTTTAAGGTATGCTTGTTATGTATGGCATAATTTGGAAATAAAGGTTTTTTCTTTCTTTCTTTCTTTATATGAATTTTTCTGGTACCGTATTGGTATTTATTTATTTTTTATCCTCGGGAATACGGAACCTAAACCTGGAAATAAACCCGGAACCTCCACACGTTAAGATAACAGCGCTCAACACTGCGCCAGGGAGGTCGTCAAACGTACATTCTATGTAAGGATATTTTCCAGAAAAAAAGAAATAGTGAGAAAAGCTTTGTAGAAATAGATAATTCCTAAGCTCCTCATTTGGCCGCCCTAGGTACTGTCTTCGATAAGCCTAAATTCATCGCTGAATAGAATAATAAGTAGACCTCCCTCAAAAGTCAATAAAATACACCAAGAGCCAATACTCTAAATGCGATAAAGAATTTAAGGTTTTAAGGTCATTTTATACGTAACCGCTTCTTCGCAAAATGGTAACAAACAAAGTTGAATAATCCATGTATTTCTGCATTCCCCTAATATTTTTCAATCACAGTTTCAGCGGCATAGCATTTGACAGGGGGTTAAAGTTACGTTACGCTACCGTTTACCGACAATGAAAACAAATTGGGTTTCAGAAGTCTCGGTTTGAAAAACTTCTTTGAACCAAAACTTAACCCTTACTCTAAAACATGGATGTATACTATACTACTACGTACTACTACTCGTGGTCCAAAAAACCGTACTTAGCCATACATCACCGCCGCGCCGGTCGTGCATCTGGACTTTTTTTTTTTTTTAAATTATATAGGTCAGCGCTTGGCTGCAATCAGACTTGCTTAAAGTGGTGATGCAGCCTAAGGTGGAGCGCGCTTTCCTAGAAGATGCCTATTCACTCTTGATTTGAAGGTACCTATATTAAAAGAGGTGGGGAAAACGGAAGCCGGAAGGGCATTCCATATCCTAGCGGTTCTAATTAGAAACGAGGAAGCAATTATGTGGATTTCAACATTATTTACAAAAACTATGATCTTTTATGTGTTAACCCATCGAAATAACTAAGTTTTCACCTATATGTACATATTATGTATAACATTCACATTAAATATTAAAACTATTTTAAACTTCAATATTTTTTATTCAAATAAACTTTTACTTGTGCTTTTGAAACGTCGGTGGATGCTCTTTTCAATCAAAAATTACAGTAATTATAAGTCTACTGCTACTATTAGTCAATACTATAAAGAAATGCTATATTATTAACGTGCAGCTCAAACAGCTGGGTCTATGCAACTAAGTATATTACGCAATTTGCACGTGTGAGTATCTCCATGCGCTAAGGTGTTTTGAAAATACACCCGTCAAAGCTGGGTCGAGTCAGCTAGTATTTTATAAGACAACTAACTACTAACTATAAATAGGACCAAGGTGGAGAGCCGCTTGGCTCTGCGGTGCTTTCTCTAATGAAGTTAACGTTGAATGTGGCCTCACAGCGCAGCGCCTCCCCTCATTTGCTCAGATTTATGCTAACCTTCTTAATTGCAACTACGCCAGGAACATTTTTAAATATTGAAATTATACGCAAACCGTATACAACTTATAAAATTGAAAAAGGTTCGCACTTTATACAAAAAGCGTTGTCTTAGTTCAAGGCACCTCTTGGGATTTGAGAGGAAGCAAGTGCATTTATTAAATAAAATAAAGCTAGCCCGAATATATTAAGTATAGTCATTTGACCAAGCAGAAGATTAGTTAATATTAGTAATATTGTTGATAGTGTTATCTAGGCTCATACCGTGCTTAGCAGTCATTTGCAAACATGTTCTAAGTAATTAACTAAACTAAACCAATTATAAAGGGCTATGTGTACATAAACAGACTCCAGGCATAAATAACCAACAGCTATTTTCCCATCTAATTATTTATCTTAAGCCATGAATAAAATTAACACATAATATAACAATTAGGCATTATTGTTGTTATATAGTTACAAGGATTATAACTAGGTTACATAATTATAATGTGCTGGGTAAATATTATTGTTTCAGACATAAGGCAACTTTGCTAATATTTCGTAATGGCTGCATATTTTGATCGACACTTATTTTTAGAAACTAGAAACCACCATAGGCTCTTGACTCCATCGCTCCACCTCAAGAAAGTTCGAAGGTCGTTCGTAGGAATAAGCATTCTATTCTATAACAAAATTCCACAACCTACTATAAACTTGTTTTACACAAATTTAAGAAATCCATTAAAAATGCTCCTGAAAAAAGCAAATTATACTGTCGAAGATGTTGGAGGTTGATACTTCTTGTAGACTGTTACTGGCTATTATTCGTAATCTGTCACATAGTGACTTGTGTTGTTTTGGTTGTCATGATTTAAATAAGTTATCTAAAAAATAAAATGTCTGGTGATAAACGGAGTTTCTGTGGTATACAATAATTATTTAAGATATCTGGCCTAGCCACTGCGGGGACTCTGCTAGGCACTTTCCATCAGGTTATGGGCCCAGGACCCAGATAATTGCAGATATCGTAAATTGCAAAATAGGGAAATACGCACTTTCGATGATGACGGATGACCAGAGCTCGTCAGGTACCATTTTTGAAATAAGGAAGCCTGTGGGTGCAGATGGCTTCGAGGTTTGGAAATTCCAAGTCCAAAACTACCTGGAATGTAAAAACTGGTGGGTGGCTGTAGAAACCAAGGAAGTCACTGCAGAACTCAAAGATGCTGATCGACAGGCGCGCCATGTGTCTACTGTTGGAGCCTTCATGTTTTTCGAATGTCTACAATTTGAAGACCGCGCATGAGGTATGGCACAAGCTGTGTGGTGCATACGAAGATAAAGGCTGGGGTAGACGTATATCACTGCAGCGTGAATTATGGTCATGTAAGTTGGAAAACTTTCCTAGTATGGAGAAATACGTCTCAAAGGTACTATCCATAGCACAACAATTGGCTGCAATAGACGCGAAAGTCTGAGACGATTGGATCATTTCCATTTTGCTAGCCGGATTAACATCAGACTACAACCCGATGATAATGGCAGTGGATAATAGTGGAAAGGATATTAGCTTAGAGCAGATTAAAACTAAACTGCTGCAGGAGGCTAATAGACAAACTGAAACAGCTGGAGCTGGAGCTGGTGAACAAGCCCTTGCCTCTAAACAGAATAAAGCACCCAAAAACAATGCTCGTAAACCAGTGCGCAAGTGCTTCAAATGCCACAAAGAAGGACAAGGCAGCTGAGTGTAAGAAGCTGAATGCCGGTATCGTCAATGTGTGCATGAGTACGACGGATACCAAGGTCAAAAGCGATTGGTATGTAGATGGTCAAAAGCGATTGGTATGTATGTAGATAGATGCTCGACCCATATGACTTACGATGCGAAAAAGTTATGTAACTATCAGAAAGTTAAGGGTAACTTTACAATTAAAGTGACCAATGGAGAGATGAGAATTGTATGTAGTACTAATGAACATTTTTAGTCGTTTTTTGCAGATGTATAGCACTTTAATTTGATAGATAGATAGATAGATAGCAAGTAGTAGTTTTTTAAGTATCCTACTAGGTTGTAGCTACGTAATTTTTTTCGGTGGTGTCACCTGAATCAGGGTTCAGGCTGAAAATCAGCGCTGTATGGTTAGTGCTTGCACTGAACATACAGAATTATGCTGAGCCTGGGTATTTTTTTGTGTTGTGCCATGCGTGTTATAGTTCATCCATCATACATAAGTACGACAGATACCAAGGTCAAAAGCGATTGGTATGTAGATAGTGGATGCTCGACCCATATGACTTACGATGCGAAAAAGTTATGTAACTATCAGAAAGTTAAGGGTAACTTGACAATTAAAGTGACCAATGGAGATGAAATACCAGTTGAAGGTAGAGGAAATGCTATGCCAAAAGTTAGCGAAAGTAAAGATTTCACATTGAAAAATGTTCTACATGTTCCTCGTTTATCTTTGAACTTGATATCAGTGAGCGATCTTGTTAAGAATGATTTCGCGGTTAATTTTGGCAAAGGAGGTTGCACTATCAGGAATAAAACCGAACAAATAGTTGCGACGGTGCAATGAAGTTGACGGAATTTTCAAGTTGAATGAAAACCTAAACTACGTCAACGCTACATTGTCAAATTAACCTCTGTCAAACTTATGGCACAGAAGATTGGCGCATTTAGAACAAAAAAACATGCTGATATTGAGAGATTTAGTAACTGGTATGAAATTCGACAGTAAACAAAGCATTGAGCCATGTATTCCATGCATAAAAGGTAAGACATGTAAAAGCCCGTTCAAAAACAAAGGCACACGAGCAAAACAGATTCTTGAGTTAGTACACACGGATATCTGCGGTCCAATGGAAGAGGCATCGTTTGCTGGTTCTGTATACATGTTGCTGTTTATCGACGATTACACGCGCAAGACGCACGTTTATTTCTTAAGAAATAAGAGTCAGACTTACGACACATTTTGTAAGTATAAGGTGGAAGTAGAGAAAGAGACTGGTAAGTTGATAAAATGCCTCAGATCTGACAATGGTACTGAATTTTGTAACCATGCCTTCGACAGATTATTCAAGTCAGTTGGTATAAAGCACCAAACGACGGTTCCGTATACACCCGAACAAAATGGCGTAGCTGAAAGGGCGAACAGATCAATCATTGAAAAAGCAAGGACGTTGCTTTGTTAGGCGAATCTAAGCAAGAAGTTTTGGGCTGAGGCAGTATGTACCGTGGTATATTTGAAGAATCGAAGCCCTACAAAGGCGGTCATGAATAAAGTACCTGGAGAATTGTGGTCTGGTATGAAAGTAAACTTGAGTCATTTGAAAGTTTTCGGATGTTTGGCGTTTGCATTGAAACCGAAACAGAAAAGGCAAAAGCTCGACATGAAGACTGAAGGTTTGATTTTTGTTGGCTACTGTGAGCTTACGAAAGGTTACCGATTGATAAGTCTACAGACTGGCAAGATAACTATTGCTAGAGATGTTAAGTTCTTGGAAAACGTGTTTCCTGGTGATGGTACGAATGTGACGAAGAACGCAGTTGTTCCTTTGTCCATAGAGGAGGAACAAACTGAGTCTGCGATATTGGATGAAGCTCCTGATGTTTACTCGAACAGTTGCTACGAATTCAGAAATGAGTACTGGTAACGCTGGAACGAGTACTGAGCCGAGTGTTGAGACGTATATCGAGCCGAGATACAACCTGCGTGTACGGAAGCCGGTAGACTATTCAAGTACGTGCATCAATGCTCTCGCGGGAATTAACGACGATCCGACGACTGTAGAGCAGGCGCTAGCTAGGCCTGATCGTGAGCTATGGGAGAAGGCCATGGACGATGAGCTGCAATCGTTGAAGGAGAACCAGACGTGGATGCTAGTCGACTTACCAAGTGACAAGAAGCCGACACAATGCAAATGGGTCTTTAAGATTGAGCGAGATAGCGATGGTAAGGTCTCAAAGTATAAAGCTAGGCTATATTAGCGGCACGCTATGATGGCCGGTTTGACACATTACAATAGTGATGTGGAATGTCAATTTATTCTCGAACAAAAAACAATTAAGTTTTGTTTTTGTACCTGATTAAATAGGTTTAATAAAACAAAAATGTATATGTTTATTTAATTTATTTGAACGAACTGAATATTTGAACGAAAATGAATATACATACTTTATATGCACACAAGAAACATATGAATACAAAAGATACCAAAAAAGGTGCCACAAAAGGCCATAATTAATCAGATTCGTCCATACTACTATTTTCACTGTCGTCACTGCTATCATCACATACATTAATAATTATATGTTCGTTTTCTATAATATTATCTATTTTCACATCTCTTTCATAATCTTCCCTTATTAATTTAACAGTTCTATTCACAACCTTTTCCCAGTCTCCTTTAGTCACATGTTCACAAGCTTCTTCTAATAATTTTAGCATTTTTTTTGTGGTAAATGGGGGTTCTGTATTGTGTCTTGCAGCATATCCCTTAATTTGAGCCCACACCAACTCAATCGCATTATACTCACAATGGTAAGGCGGTAACCGTATAACTCTGTGCCCATGTTCTAATGCTATTTCGTCAATGACGTATCGGATCTTGGTTGGTTTGTTTTCTTTTAAAAGACGTACTAATTCCGCTTTTAACATATTCATGTTTGCATCTACGCCATTTTTACGAAGCCATGCGACGATATCAGCTTTCTTTTGGGATTGGGCAGGTGGCTTGTCAATTTGCATCGAGTGGTATGGGGCGTTGTCCATAATTATAATAGATGGTTCAGGGAGGCTACACAACATTGAGGTAAACCATTCAGTAAACTTTTCTCCATTCATGTCTTCATGATAGTCTCCAGTGGTTTTTGACGCAAAAGCCATGAGAGAACCTTCGACAAACCCGTTGATGGTTCCGGCGTGACAAATTATAAGTCGCGATCCTTTTCCTACAGGAACTTTGGAAGTAGATGCTGCTGTGTCATCGTTCCAAGAACGGCCTACAGTATGGTTAGCATTAAGCCATGTTTCATCCAAGAACACAACATTTTGCCAATTTTTGATTTCTTTCACTTGCCGTAAAAAAGTATACCTTGCCATCGCTATATCAAATCTTTCCATCAATATTTTGCGTTTGTTACATTTTTTGTATCGAAATCCAATGGTCTTCAAAATCTTCGTTAAAGAACTTTCCCCACCGAAGAATAATCCAGCTTCCTTCAGTGAATGCACCAACTTTTTTCTTGTTGGATACTCCTTCTGTAAATAGTAGCCGTAAACATGTCTTCGGATAGCATCGGCATCAAAGCTATCGATACCTACGACTGGTTTTGCTCGTTTTCTCTTTTTTGGTGTGTGAAGTTTATTTTCTTCTGTGCCAGTCTCGCCATATTTTTTTTTAGTTATCCGTCTAACAGTTCGTTGTCCAATATTAAGCGCATCAGCTACGCGTTCAACCACTGACGTTATAGGTAAAATTGGCCCTCCATTTTGAGCTTCACGATCGAAATAGTTACGAAGGCGTATTACGAACTCACGTGTCTGACTATTTAGAACAGTTCTCTGCGTACGTTCGGTCATATCGACGAAATCCACAACAAAGGGCTTGAACAGAGTCCAAATTAACGAGCAAGGGTCAACAGTAATGCAGTATCAATATTTGAAATCCAAAGCCAGGTCAAAACTATATCACAATCGCATTGCACTGACAGTTTATACTTTTCGAAGCAACGTCAATTCGAAACTGCTTTGTTTTGCATTGAGCATTGACGCGAGTTTGCCGGAGGTAGTAGTTGTGCTAGCCAGCGATCCTATGTGACGATCGTATTAGATTCCATTTTTAAAAATTTATTGATATTTTTTTGCGATTTCAGAGGTTTGTCCACATAGTGAAAATTGTTCATATTCACAAGTACATTCACCCCTTAAATGGTGCAAACTGATTTTTCTACACTTGTATACATTTAAGAAATCAATTTAATAAATAAATTTTGAGTCCTAAACCTAAAACTACATTCGATAAAATTTATGAATCTCTGCACATCACTATCGTCAATAAAGAAATACAATTATTTCCTTCAAAGTCGTTATCAATTAATACGGAACTTCATGAGCGGACAAACGTCAAACCGGCCATCATAGCGTGCCGCTAATATAGTAGCGAAGGGATTTACTCAGGTACGTGGCGTAGACTATAACGAAACTTATTCTCCGGTGGTTAGGAGCTCGACTTTGCGACGTTTATTCTCATTAGCTGTAGAATATGATTGGGATATACATCAGTGGGACGTAATGACTGCTTTCCTTTACGGTAAACTAAAGGAAAATATTTATATGTTGCAACCTGTAGGTGTTGTCGTCAAGGGTCAGGAGACAAAGGTCTGCAAGTTAAATAGGTCATTATATGGTCCGAAGCAAGCGTCAAATGCTTGGTTTCATGAACTTGACCGAGAGATGCTTAGCTTAGGTTTCAAGCAATCGAAGATAGAGCCCTGCTTATACCAAAAGTTGTTAGGGGATAAAGATAGAATAGTTGTAGTCATTTATGTTGATGATATTTTCATTTTTTGTAATTCTTTACACAAAAATGAAGAGGAAAAGTTGAAAACCGGGTTATTGAAAAAGTTCAAGGTCAAGTATCTAGGTCGAGCTAGACATGTTTTAGGCATGAGACTTGGGAGGAGGGATGAAAACTCCATTTACCTTGATCAAGAACAGTGTTATTAACGTGTTACAGGAATTTAAAATGACGGATTGTAAACCAGTCATTACCCCCATGGAAGCTGGTCTTAGACTGGAAAAGGCTTCTGATGCTTCTGATAGTAGGTTGCCATATCAGAATTTGAATTTTTGAATTTATTTATGTATATATGTATTACTTGAACTACTTTTAATATTTTTTAATATTAAAAAAAACATAAATTTTGATTCAAAATCAAATTTTGTGTTTTTTCAGTAACAACTAAACTGATTTTTATGGAACACGTGAATATCGTTACCATTTCAATATAAATACTATATTCAGTTCTCTCGTATTCAACTCTTTAATCTAATCCGGTATTCAAATCTATACTCATATGAAATACATCCAAGGAGCATTTTGAAACTGCATCTTCAGTAGAGATAATATTTGACTTTAACTGTATTTAATGTTCAGAGTTGTAGTATACCTACTTGGCTGATTCTCAAGACACATTGTTTCACGTTTAAACGTTATATTTTGCTCATATATTTCTACCACGATGTATACATTTATCATCCGCCGACACATCATAGTATCGGATAAAATCATTTTAGCAAAACTTCATCCGTAGGCGGGTAACTGAAACAAAAGCCAATTTATTGTTGGAATAACAACTCAATGAAAAAGTTCATCTACGCCGCCATCTTATTTATTAAAGCAGTGATCTGTGATAGCTTAAAATGTCTCATGATTCACACGTGAGGGGAATGAGCACGAGCGGTACATGACAGTTACCGTATACAGTTTATTAGATATACAAGGCTAGGGTTGCTGTTTAGTCGAGATTTTTAACATCAACTGGTAATGCTTGATTGCAAGTTACAACAATTAAAGTAAATACCCATTTAGTTTGCGTTAGGTTGGACGATAATGATGAAGTGTTTGTTTGTTGGTTTGTCCTTGAATCACGCCTCAACAGATCAACGGATAGACTTGATTTTTTGCATGAGTATAGTTGAGGACCTGGAGAGGGAATAAATAACATTTTATCCCGGAAAATCAAAGCGTTTCCCCAGGATTTTTAAATCTAAATTTATACAAAGGCGCGGGCATCATCTAGTAACGAATATAGAAGGAGAATTAATATGAACAACTGTTCAACCAATACTATATACAATATAATCACAACGTAGGCCAATTGCTCGACTACGTCTTATCGCCCGCCGGGCTCGTTCCCTCGCGTTGGACTGATTTTGATGTAAAACTATTGAACAGTGTGCAAAGTGATTTGACTTTGCACACTTGACTAGCCTAGATCAGACATATCGTGCGTTAAGCACTATAGGACTATCATGTTTGTTACTAAATTACCAAGAATAGAAAACAATGTCCAAATTACTTTCGACTGTCAGCTACGAAATATTAAAGCGTTGCGTGAGTTAATCAATACGAACAGTTCATAGCTTTTCACACCACATGCTCGACAATGCCGAATTATATGTCATGTAAACCTTACCGAAAGCAAGACATTATATCTCTTGGCTTTAGCCGGGTTATAATGTTCTATTGAATTTCATTATAACCCGCTGGTCAATAATGTGATTTTCAGTTTCATAATTCTTATTGCTAAGTCCTTAAAGTCTAATTTCGCTAAACAGAATGTGTCCTCAGCGGGCGCGGCCAACTCGATTTTCGAAGACCGAAGCCGTGGCCCACTAGATTCGCACTGAGACGAACTTCATTTGTTTGTCAAATCGAGTAGGCCACGCCAGCTGAAAGAAGTGGCTATATAGGCCATGGCCCACTAGATTCGCACTGAGACGAACTTAGTTTGTTTGTCAAATTGAGTAGGCCACGCCAGCTGAAAGAAGTTGCTGTAGCCGTAGCTAGTACCTTTAGAAGATTCTAAAAAATATATCAAAAATGTCGAGTGATGAAAGTATTTTGACTCCAGAAGCTATTAAATTAGATGCCATAGGCATTGTCAATAATCTACTCCCAGAAAAGTCAAAGGAAAAATACCTGAAAGTCTATGTATAAAGATTTTGACACATGGAAAACTGCAAAAGGCGCAAAGTCTGTGTCTGAATCAGTGCTTCTGGTCTATTTTGAATATTTATCTACTAAGCCTGTTTTTTTATTGTCTCGCATAAAGTGAGAAAAGTAGAATATACACCACAGGGATAAAACTGTTTTTTTCTTGGGCGCTTCAATCCCTCACTGCACTCAGGACTCAATCTTAATTCCCGAGCAAAGCGAGGGAATTAACTAATAACACCCTCGCTGCGCTCGGGAGTTACATTTGGAGTCCTTCGTTACGTTCAGGATTCAATGTAGCGCCCGTGACATTAAACAGTGCTTTATCCCCTTGGTGTATAATCTACTATTATCTCTCGGGATTATTTAATATACAGATGCCAACCCTGAGTACAGAAGTATGTACATAGTTAAGATTAAACCATGGGGCACTAATGAATGTTCATTCCATCATTCCTCATGCTAAAATAAGGAAATGTTTGAAGCATTTGCACAACTGAATGTGACGTAAACATTGTTAATAGATGCAGTTAGAAAAGCTGGCATGTAAGGTAATATTTTTAGGTAAAAAAAAAGTAAGAAATCCTCTGTAAGAAATTCTTATCAGACCTAATCGATTGCATCTCCAAAAAATACTGATGACGCGGACGTCATAAGTATGTGCATTGTGCGCCTCTTAACGGCTCAGACTCTCTTTCTAACACTATATCTTGAGTTATGCGACCATCTAAACAGTTCTTTCTCAATTTGAGGATTTTTTTGCGTCATCGTGCGTAAAAGGGTTCGAGGCAAAATGTTTACTTACAACAAGCAATACCCAAAATTTTCAACATCTCATTTGATATTCATGAGCATCTATATTTCATACCATAATATCGACTGAGAGTAGGTAAATACGAGGCATACATAGTTTGAAATAGGCCTGAACAATAGTTCGACATAAAAAAATATGATTTGCCCATATCCGTTTTGATAGACTATGTGTGCCATTTATTTTTATATTCACAAAATAAAAAAATTGTATGTGCGCCCCGACGCACGACTGGAGTTTACGCTTTACGAACTATTATAAAAATATATAGAATAGTTAAATGAGGGTAATTGAACACATTTTTTATATTACTGAAAGCGTGCTTGATACGCTTATTTATCTTAATTATATAATTTATATTCATCAAAATACATTACATAGCCATGGATGGAAACATGAACAAGTATTACCATGGAAACGTAGTAAATAACGTAACGGGGAAAGTTTGATTTTACTCCCCATACATTTTCATACCCTGGTCTTTGATATGAAAATCGATTCTTGAGAAGGTAAACTCCAAAAAATTTAAAACTATACCCAAAAATAGGTCATTTTAACTACCAAGAAGATTATCTTTATTAAGGCATTCAGTAGGCATATTATATTAGACGTGATTAAAAAACCATTAGATTAGAATGTACCTAAGTATTACGAGACAGAACGAGTATTACTTTGAACAGAATTCCTATAAAATAGGTACCTATCTATTGAAAATCGACCGTAATATTCAATATTAAAAATGTAAAATTTTGCAAAACATATCAAACTCATAATAAACCAAGATCAAGCACCTAATAAACTTTTATGTGAGCCGTAAAAAACGCTGGCAGACCTCAGCCTAGATAATATAGTGCTGCGTCTAAATATTTTACTTTATCACTTCCAAGAAAAATAAACTGTGACTATTAAAATGCCAAATAAACTCTTGAAATTCTCACCGGATCGAGCTTTTTAAAGTATTTTCTATTTTCCTTCCTATAGCTATTTTCGTAAGGAAAACTCCATCGTGTTACTTGAGAGTAGCTATTCTTTTATTCTCAGAACATCTGTTAAAAACTGCTATCTTTATTTATCGAGTTGTTTTAAACTTTAACGATGATTTAGATGATTCTATTCAAGCAAATAATGCCAAAATAATCATTGCTAACCCAAAAATAGTAAATGGCCACCAAAATTTAATTTAAAATTTTAATTTAACTTTAATTTTAAAACATTTCAACTTTTCACTTAAGTTATATATGTCACCGTAAGATTGTAAAAACTGTTAGATTATAATTTAACTCGTGAAATTGTAAACTGTCGAAAAATTGTGAACCGTTCAATGTTCTGAGTGTCAATTTTTGAAATATTCATTGTATTTACGTTTTCTTGTCTGTTTCATGTGGGTTAGGTTAGGGTACGAAATAAATAATCAGGTAGTGCCCTTAGGTTCTATCGGGTTAATACATCTAACAGATAACAATCTACCGAAAAATAAATTGTAATCTTTCGACACTTGGCGATTTCGCGAGTTAGATTATAATGTAACGATTTTTACAATCTTCCCGTGACATATAATTTAATCCCATTATGAAATACTACAATTCCTATTATTCCACACGTAAGATCTTCAATATAAAACTCTTGAAAGCACGATAAAGTAAAACTGTATGAGTTATTATTTAAAAAGTGTTACCGTCTTAATCTATATTTCTTCTAGTAGTAAAAGAAATAGCTCCGCCGTGATGTAATAGATCTTTAATGAATCCTTCAATCTTTAGATTATAGGCAGCTCATTTCTCAAGAGTAACATTCGTCATAATTCGATTATTATTTTTATTATTTTCAAATTTGTTGTTTACGATTGCCTCATCCTTATTATGCGCTTTATTTCATTTTTTGAATTTCCAGTCATAGTTTTATTGGGTAAAGACACCGAATTGATTGAATCAGGAATTGGTTCAAATTCAAATTCAACTAATTTGAAGTCAACTGTAATCGTATGGCAGATTTGGTTCCAATTCAATTCTGTGTTCGGCCCGTTGCAGAAGTGAATGAGCCGTCGATGTGCTTGTCTCATCCCCCTGCGCCTCGCCTCCTGTGTATAGACATTTATTATGATGGGCACACAATAGCAGTAATTTAATGGGAATAGTACGGACCACAAAAATAGGAATAGATGTGGCGGTCTTCGCAGTCCGCACATAATCCAATAGATTTACATTAGCATTACTAGTACGATTCACGCGACCACGAAGAGCCAAACTCACGATTACGAAGCGTTCTCCGAATTACGATATTCTTGCAAATTTCTAGAGGATACTAGAAGAAGAAAGACGTAAAAGCTCTCCTGACTCATTTATTACCATGAACAATAAAAATATTACAGCGAGAAAATAAAATCACACAAGAACGATACGCAACGACGGGTGACAATGTAGCCTCAGCAGATCGCATCCTTTTATAACCTCGTCACCATCGTTATTTTTCTTAATCACAGGGAATGAATTCCATTCTTGAATTTCATTTCTTTATCCTGAAACAAGTATCATAAGTTAGTATTTATCTACAATAATATATATACGACCTCCAAAAGATGAAAAGTCGGACCAGTGGTCCCCGAGCACAACACCCGCTCGGAGGATGATCATCCTTGGTTACGGTCGAGTCATATCACCTGCTCCCGTGCACGCTTAAGGATGAGCCAGTAGCTATTAATACCTTGCCTGCGTCACGGTTTAAGAAATAGTTACTAACATCGCCAATTTTTTTGGATCTCATAAAATGCATATTTCTCTACATCAGTGTTACACTGTTAAATAAACTGTGTACTATACTTCTGTTTTTACAGTAACATGCACAGATGTTTTGTGAAACATCAGTGCACTGATCTCCGTGGTCATAGGCTCCATTTCACTTCACGTAGCGAAAAAAGGAAAAAAGGAGGGTAATAATGTACATAAAAATAGCAATAGCATTTTTATGTCCATATTTATTTACATCGTTTAGAGGCTAGATTTTCCAGTCAACGTAATATTCCATCGATCCACAATTCACATATACAAACATAGAGAACTTGAAAATCTGATGCCTAACCTAAAGTCCAAAAATACCTTTTTCAATGTAAAAACCTTTTTTTAGCATCAGGGATATTTTAAGCGCCTTTTTATGAAATACTTTTATCGATATTAAGCACAGTAATGAGGTCACACGGCTTTACTAAAAAGAGTAAGAGTATCAGGCTTCAGCTTCGGTGAATATTAATTTATCAAACATTTTTATATTTTGATAATATTTGGCACAGAGATAGGTTGCATCCCAGGAAAGGACATAGACTTTTATCCTGGAAAATTAACTCGTTCCCGGGGGTATAAAAAAATGGCAGTTATAGGGACTGCCGATAGAACTGAAAACAAATATTAAATATTTTTAATATTTTTTTTTAAATAAAAAAAAATTATATATTTGAAATCTAAACCTTAACACTAAAGGCATTAAAGTTTAATTGCGAATGTAGTATATTTATATTTAAGACCTTTTGTCTTCGTAACCACGCGAGCATGTCGGTCACGGTCACGCAAATCCACATTTTTATCCCCTACCAAAAAGTGGCACACGGCTAAAGAAGTTTACACTCCAAAAATAATTAATCCACATGTGGACGAAGTCACGAGCTTCATGTACTAAAGAATAAATAGGTATCTCGCTACATAAAGGTTTAATACCACCAGATAACTCGCGAAAAGCGCAACTTAAGTGAAGGCAACTTATTTTACAATTTGGAAATGAAATCACTATTAGGTAAAACTCAGCTGGATCGATCGCATCGAAGAAATGTCGATAATTTCAAGTCAACGTCAACATCTACCACGACGTGACCCATATTCATGCATATTTACAGCGCGCCTGATGCTGTTGATGAAGAGCGAAAACACACTTGTAATCGGACAGGACACAAAGTCTGCGCCAAAAGTCCACATCGGAGGAGAGCGCAATTTTATCCTGTCCGTAGTGTGTTTTCGTCTTTATACCATAGAATAGGTACAGTTGTACTTATAGTCGCATTTCCAAGTACCTACCTATTGAAAAATGCATCTTCAGCTCCAGCTCCAATGGTACCACCACTGGGGTCTTCAGCGAATCTTTTGCGTATGTGCGATCTCCCCTATGGACACAGTAGTACCACAGGTAGTACTTATTGTGAAATAATAAGTACGTATTCCACAGATTAGTATCCATTCTACATTCTAGAGCTTAATAATCGGTCTGTTTTTCGGAAATGTGCTATTATGTACATCCGATCCAAAAAGGTTTACTTAGTATACTAAACTTTTAATAATCTATAGAAAGTCTATCATCATCATCAAACCAAATCTGGCCTACTTCATTCTTTACGCGTGTATACCTACCAGCCTTATAACCAGTAGTAACTAGGGTATTGTTTTGTTCCTACTAACTGTTCCAGTTGTAACTACTAAGCAAAGGTCTCCTGTCAGAATGAAAAATCCATTCAGTCCATTGCGCTGGCCAAGTGCGGATAGTACAATAGTCAAGGAATGTGGTTTTTGTTTTACGGGAAAATCTTTGTTCATTTATTTTTCATTTTTCATAATAATGACCACGGTAACTTCTCGTGTCGCGTATATCATTACTTACGTGAGGAGGATAAATATAAAATATCCTGTATTTCTACTGTGACACATATCTCATAATAGGCATTTAATCCACACGTGCGTGCGACTGACATAACAAGATATATTGACTTTATTAGTATCTGATATTAAAAAAACTTGAGGCATAATATTATCCTTTATTGAGGTTTTCTTGATAAAAAATGTGCATGTCATAAAAATCATTAGATTGTCCACCCGTCTATGTATCTGACGTATCTATGATATAATGATATGACATGATGATAAGTAAGTAATTGTTTAAAAAAAAACTACAGTTCATAATGGAATGTTAAGTAAATGTCCTGGATCAGCCTCTCATAGGCATAAAATAACACGCCATCTTTATACTGACCAGCACGCCAAATGGTAGGTAGTGATACGAGGGCATTGTTTTTGACGTCGTCCCTGGCGCTCCAGAGTTCGATCCAAGGCAGGCTCGGTTTGAGAATTTAATATTTCTGAATTTTCTCTGGTCTGGCCTGGTGGGAGTGTTCGGCCGGGACAAGTTACCACCCTACTGGCAAAGACGTGCCGGCAAGCGATTTAACGTTTCCATACGATGCCGTTTATAAACCGATTAGGGGTATTAGTCCATTGAAATGTTAAATTTTTAGGCCTTACCTTGCGTTTTTTAGAGGATGCAATTTTAATTTTTTGATGTGTAGGGGGTGTAAAGCTTAAAACATGTTTGTGGGTCCTACCGGTTATGACTTACAGTGCCGAAACGTGGACACGGACATCGAGGCCAGTCCACAAACTTCAAAGTCAAACAAAGTCGCTAAGCACGCTAAGGAAAGAGCTATGCTCGGAATTTCTATAAGGGATAAAATCCGAAACTAAATAATCGCCAAAGAACTAAAGTAATAGTCATAGCTCCCAAGCTAGCATATTTGAAGTGGCAGTGGGCTGGTCACGTTTGCCGCAGGACCGACAGCTGCTGGAGTCGTAAGGTCCTAGAATAGAGACCGCGTCTCAGCAGACGGAGTATAGGGCGCCCCTCGGCTAGGTGGGGCGACGACATCCGGAAAGTGGCTGGCATCAAATGGATGAAAACAACCAAGGATAGGCAACGTTGGCGCAAAAGGTCTATATCCAGTAGTGGATGCCTATTGCTGCTTATTAACCTCAGATTATATTTGTTGATTTTCTTTTATTATGTTAACGGGATTGGCAGTTTTTTACCTACTAAATGGTTAGATTTTTAATCCGTTTCGTTATATTTGAGTTCACTGGATCTCAAGACTAATTTTGCCGCCGCCGCCGACTCATTCTCAAACGGCGCTCATATCTAATTAGTACACACGTATAATATAGGTATAGTTAAGAGTACTTCAAAATAGTACTCACTTCGGAGCGCTGTAAAACCTTAGCTATTGACTTAATGAAAAAATGATGCGACTAAAAGTTGTTCCTCAAAAAACGATCTACAAAAATGGTCAGATATCATTTTTTCGTAAAATGAAAAAAAAGTTACATCGAAAAATATAAATTTTTTTCTCGAACTTCTGAAGATTTTCGCTTATAACTTTTTATTTATAATTCTACGACAAAAAGTTGCTGGACCAAAGTTGTAGAAAATTTAATTTGCAACAAAAAATGTTAACAATTTTTTTTATCAAATAAATAGTTTAAGAGATATATTGTAAAAACCATTTCAACCCCTATTTTCAAGATGGCGGCCGTGGGACAAGAGTGGCGACCCCACAAACTTGGTTTTAACTTTACACTGACCCCCCCTACACATCAAAAAAATAAAATTGCGTCCTCTAAAAAACGCAACCTCAAATGTAACTTTTCAATGGACTATATCGGTTTAGCATAACTGCCATCCATACTACTAGATAACTTGTAACACCTTGAGAGTACCCCAACTTAACTAACAAATGAAAATGAGCATTATAAAGTGAAGTTAAAAGGAGTTGTCAAAGTCTAATAAAATTATTATTAATTAGTACTTGCCTACTGGGGTATTCAATTGGATTATTCAAATTTCAAGTAAGATAACTTGTTTTGAATTATAAATATTATATAAAGAATAAAGTATATAATATAGTAAAGTAAAACATGAAAATATTTTAAAACTGTGAAATCATTTTATAGTGCAAGGTGGGGCGGTTCCCGGTCTGGGGTAACGAAGTTACCCCGGCTGGTCGTAACCATACCTCGTTTGCGGGATTTCACGCTAACATAATTAAGTATTACGACAACGTTATACTTACAAACGCTTGCAATTTTTATTTCTCGTATTATAAACGAGTTTTGCCCGCATCCTCCCCGTAGATGTAAGTTTTAAAAAATCGCGCAGGATTATTTATCATTTTCCCCGTGGTTAAATAGGACATTAATAGTGAATATACTATCCCGCTCAGTAGCCATATTATTATTGGGCAGAAAAGTCGTCATATAAAAATATATGAAATTCAGAATTTGGAAGAAAGAAGAAGAAAGAAAGAATTAATTTATTTGTATGAATATGTGAATATGAGATGTTTGTCGATTAAATAGAAAGCCGCAACATATCCAGTTAGGTAACCCTGACGTACAATTTTTTTTTTTACATTTTTACAATTATTTCAAAATTACACAAAACCATTTTAAATAACGAAGGAAGAATGCTTGATAAACATTGCAAAGTAAATGTTCTTTACATTTTTTTTTTAATCAACGTATTGTCTAGTCTTGCATCAATGTCAAATTTAAAAATATAATAATGCATACATATAATCTATGTCAGCATTACTTGGATTGTATTATAATAACATAATTTAGTCAAATTTGCCCTAATTCCTATTCTTAGATTGTAAAAGTTCGTCAATTGAATAAAATACATTTTGCGCCAACCATTTTATTAAGTGGCAATACAGTAATAGATTTCGAAATCGCATTGAAGACCTTTAACGCACATCGCGCTACAGTTCTTTAGATAATTAGATGTCGGTTGTCCTATTGAATGTCTTTCCCTATTTCTTGTTCCTCGTAAAAATATATCTCTTGCCTTTTTTTAAAGTTGTGTGTGGAAATATTTAGTATATTTTTTTCAACAAGATCTACGAAGATAATTTTAGTTTAAATATAATACAAATTCATATGATCTTATATTATGTACTGAATATGATATTATACAGGTTCAGACTTTACTTCAAATATATGCTTTTAGTGTAGGATAGACAACAATGTGACCTTGTACAAATATTTCACTTGTTCACTTAAATAACGAGAGTGCCATCCCTCTAAATGGCATCCAGCCAAATGTCAGCTTCACCAGGATTATACCACACTCCCGAGTCCCGAGTCAAAGCGATACAATCGACTGTCCTCTCATCCAGTTCAAATTTATAGCCAACTACATCCTTTCTGGTAGTTAAATAGATATATATATATATACATATAAATTGCTATCACTACCCAAGAAATCGAAAAAAACTTTAAGCCAACACTACGTTTTAAGATAAGACAGTTATTTCAACTTCACTCACTGACTTTATTTTTGTTTATGGAATGCGGGGAGAGTCCTCGGATAAATAATTACTTAACTAAAATAAAAACACCCATCTTCGTGGGTGGAAATCGGGTTGTGATTGCCGGCTCACTACTGAGCCTCCTCTCGGAGTGAGAAGGGCCTGGCCGTAGTCCACCACGCTGACCAACTGTGGATTAGCCGACTTCATACACCTTCGAGAACATTATGAAGAACTCTTGGGCATGAGTTCCCTCCAGAATGTTTCCTTCACCGTTTGAAGCAATTGATTTTTAATTTCTTAAAACGCACATAAATTTGTGCATACCTAGTATCAAAATTTGCAGTAATTTTGCAGTAAATATTTTATTTTTTATTTTATTTTATATGAAGTATGCCACCCGTACTTGATCAGCATGGTGGACTATGACACAAACAGTTCTTATTCTGAAGTGGGCTGACATCGCCCGTAATTATATTCACTAGATAATGCCCGTGACTTTTCCCGCGTGGATTGAGGCCTTTTGGTTCCCGCAGGAACTTTTTAATTTTCAGAGATAAAATATAACCCATTATATGTTAATTCAGGACTCAGATTATATTATCTCCATTCAAATCAGTTCAATTATTGCGGCGTAAAGGAGTAACAAATATCCAAAGTTTCATAATAATAGTAGGAAAGTAGGAATTAGGGTTTGTTTTTGATACAAATTTCAAATTCTTTCAACCCCAGCTGCTAATCGCCCATTTCTTCCAAAGTTGCTTCTATGTAATATTGTTTATGAATCTAGGGGGCGTTGTTTATAGGTCAAGATTATTCATAGAGCAAACATTTCCGCAACCCTAACAGGATAATATAATAGTGTAGCGATAAGCATCGGCTCTAATATCTTTCCACTACATAAATGGGTGTCGTATGATCGTAAATCTTTCTACCGCAATTTATACGCATTGCACAAAACCATCGCAGCGTAGTAAAAATATACGTTTATCTTATCTTAATAATATTGTAAATGTTTGTCTGTTTGGTTTGGATGTCTGTTACTCCTTCACGCCATAATGGCTGAACGGATTTGGCTGAAAATTTGAATTGAAATGAAAATGAAAATTGAAGCTTATAACTCGAGTCCCGAATTAACATATAATGGGTTACATTTTATCTCTGAAAATTAAAAAGTTCCTGCGGGAACCAAAAAACCACAATATACGCGGACAAGATCTCGGGCATAATCTGGACTTTAATAAATATGTTAATGTAAATTTTGGTTATAACTTATTAACTACAGGTTACTTATTTTCCCGCAAAATTCATGAATTATCCTGGAAAATTAGAGAGACGTGCGCATCATCTAAATCTAATCTAAGAGATTTGACCTGATATGATGATGATTTGGCCTCGTTGGTTAGCATAGTCGAGAATCTTCGAGAATAAGAAATCTCGGGCATGCAAGTTTCCTCGCAAAGTTTTCCTTCACCGTTTGAAGTAAATCACTTACTTCTTAATTACTCTCTTCTTAAAACGCACATAACTCCGAAAAGTTGGAGGTGCCAGGGTTCGAACCCGCGACCCCGTACAGGAGGTTGAGTGTCTTAACCACTAGGCTATCACTGCTTCCTTACCTTACACAAACCAATTTTTGTTTTATCCACGGCAAGTTAGCCCTTGACTGCGATCTCACCTGATGGTAAGTGATGATGGAGTCTAAGATGGTAGCGGGCTAACCTTTTAGGGGCATGGCAGTTATATTAAACCCATACCCCTATTATGTTTCTACACGGCATCGTACCGGAACGCTAAATCGCTTGGCGGCACTTCTTTGCCGGTAGGGTGGTAACAAGTAGCCTCCCGCCAGGTCAGAACAGGGACAATTGACCCTGAAGGGGATCGAACCCGGGACGCACGTTAAGACAACAGCGCTACACACTGCGCCACGGTCGTCGGTCGTCAAAAAAACCAAGTCAAGTAAATAATTTAAATTAATTATACACACAGGACAAAGGCGCCTCTCTCGAAACTCAATAGAGAGACGGATCCATGTTGTTCAAGTGCGGTGAGCGTGGGTTATACATATCCCAAAATCATTTCCCAAATGTAAGTAGGTACTTGGGTTCGTCCCTATCCACATTTTTCAACAGGATCATTTGAATTTATAACATACCTACTTAATAATTTATGACCAACTTCCATACACTCTAAAAAAAAATTGGTTATTCCTAATATGATAGTGATTATTGTGATCAAGCATCTTGATTCCATACGAGCCTAACAAGAACATAGATACATCAATTAAGATGATTTTGATTGTTTATCATAATTCAATGGACTAGGCAACTGTATTGCTCCTATTATTGTTACTTAACTAAGGCAATTAAGACCTTATTCAATATTAAAATGATAATGACTAAAATTAATAATTTATCTTAGTAAAATTAACTAAAACCTTGGTCAGTGTGATTATGAAAATAACTAAAATGAATAATTTATCAAATCAACTAAGATCTTGTTTAATTTGAACCTCATAAATATTTTGAAACAACTATGAAACTTGTTCAATACTTTTAGGTAACATTATTATGACAACTGTAAAAAGAGTAACCTTACTCTTGTTCATATGCACGAAGACACTTTGTCACATTAACTAAGGGTGATATTAATAAATCACTCTCAACCCAAATCAGACAAACAACAAATCAACAAACATCAAATCAGGTTGAGTGATTTATTAATATGACCCTCAGTTAATCGAAGTGAATTAGATATCTTATTTACTTTAGATTTAACTAAATATTAAATATTAATTAATTATGTTCAAATGGTCAATGCTTCTAAATAATTCAATCAATATAATTAATTATGTAATTATCTGGTAATAATTATTAATTCATAACCAATTAAATCTTTAAAACTAGTCTCATTCATTGTTGTAATTAACATATTATTATGTTTAAGTGATATATTTTAGACAAAATAAAACAAAATAAATTGCAACAAGTTATTTATTAATTAATTATTAAATAGTACAGCGCAACGTTACATATTTTTTACTGTTTATTTACATATTTTTTAATATTACATGGTATCGGAGATACTAATAAATTGTAGAACTTGACAACCTTCCGTGCTGTATGTGGCTCTTTATCTTCATAACAATATAAATGGCTGTCAAACTCTTATGTTTGGAATAGAATTCCCATCATAATAAGATTTTCTGAATCATATAAATAAACATGTAGTATTTCAAAAAATATACATTCACGTGCTTTATAAATCCTTCCCGAACTTCTATTTTACTTGGCTTCCAGCTTTGGCCTGCGCCCGAAATGTGTTTCTTTTGTTTAACCTTCGCAGTGTTTAACAAAAATGGGAAGTAAGAAATCCGGTTAAATTCGATGATTCTTCGCTGAAAAAATTAGAGGAAGTTAGGAAAAAATATTGTAGTAATATAAAATATCCTTTCGGCGGCTACTTTGCTCAAAGGATCAGCCTCACTATTTATTAGGGCAATGGGGCCAGTGTTCTGGTGTCTATGCACCTTTTTAGACATATCTTCTTCATTGCTTTTGTATTAGCTTATTATGTTATGTACCTATGACCGTTGAGTCAGTTTAATTCTCAATTGAGTTTAAATGTAAGTGTATTGAAAATGAAAATTTATGAAAATGAAAATTATAATGAAAGAGTTCCTATGGGATTTTTAATAAACCTAAATCCCCTAGGACGCCCACGAAATCATAGCAATTAATTATATAAAATATTCAGCATACCCAACACGTAGAAGTGGTGTCCTCACTGTCTTTCATTCACGATTTTAACTGATTTAGAATTTAGATTTCATGAAAAAACTGTATGGGACACGTGACTTTATCGACCAATCGATTAATAATGATAGTCGTTTTAAATATTACCTCTAGTAGAATTTAACATTAATTTATAGTTAATCCAATAATGTCAAGTAATAAAAATTATTATTATAACTTTGTTGTTTTAACTAAGAAAAATGATTAGTTTGATAATGAAAATCAATCGAAACAATCATTTATGTTAGTTGTTTTAATTCGTATATTCTTAACTGATTCAATTTACATAATTACATTTTTAATTATTTAGCTTGTTTAAGCTAAATAATTAAAAATGATCGAATCATACAAAGAAGTAAATAATAATAGAAACAACGTATTTATTTGTTAGAATCAATGAGCATACCTACATTGTTAGCTCAATTTTTAATGAACTTGCTGCTATAACTAATCAGTTTTTGTTGATATGTTTATTATCATAATACCTAATTGTTATAACTAATATAACGTCAACCAAGAGAAAATCTCTCTTAGATGGCTTTCATTTTTTAGAGTGTAGTAATATTATAAATGCGAAAGTGTCTGTCTGTCTGCATGTCTGCTATGCTTTCACAGCCCATCTGTTCAACCGATTTTGATGAAATTTGGTATGGGGATAGTTTGTATCGCAGGGAAGGACATAGGCTACTTTTATCCCGGAAAATTAAAGAGTTCCTGCAGGAATCATCAAAAAATATTAATCCACGCGGACGAAGTCACGGGCATCAGCTAGTAAGTGCATAAGTACACAAAGTATGCAGATTGCGAGTTGCTTTTATATAATTTAGAAAAGAGAAGACCTGAAGGTATTTTAATGATGAATTATTATCGATTTTCTGTATGTAATGT
Organism: Erebia palarica; assembly: GCA_964035005.1. NCBI lineage: Eukaryota > Metazoa > Arthropoda > Insecta > Lepidoptera > Nymphalidae > Erebia > Erebia palarica. Next base: position 26,660,362 of record OZ035985.1, on the reverse strand, counting down.
ACAATCCTCATTTTACTTAGAAAATAGGCTTAACCTTCATTATGTACTTCTAAACCTTCACATACTTCAAGCTTAATTAAACAGCAACCACGAATAGTTACAAACTTATTTCTTCAAGTATACGGAACATCTTTATACTTAATAATTTATGACCAACATATAATATAATTTATAGTATAACTAGCTGATGCCCGCGACTCCGTACGCGTGGAGGTATGAAAAATAGATAGTAGCCGATTCTCAGACCTACTGAACATGCGTATAGAATTTCATAAAAATTGGTCAAGCCGTTTCGGAGGAGTATGGTAACTAACATTGTGACACAGAATTTTATATATAAGATAATATGGGAGGCGTAAGTTACACAATAACCGAAAAATCTGAAAACAAATGATTTATTATATCGCCTATAAATATTGCAATAAATGAAATTATAAATATAAATGCCCAGCTAGTGCCCGCGGCTTCGTCCGCGTGGGTTGAGGTTTTCGGTTCCCGCGGAAACTCCTTAATTTTCCGGAATAAAGTAACCTATGTTGTTATTCCAGACTATAATCTATCTCTGTGCCAAATTTCATCCAGATCCGTTCAACCGTTCTGGCGTGATTGAGTAACAAACATCCATACATACATATTACATAAATCCATCCATCCAAACTTTCGCATGTATAATATTAGTATAGATGACATGTAAACTCAACCGGGGTACTTATATTATTATTGTACCTGCATACTTTCTTCGTAAATCGTGAATAGGAGGTTAATGCGACTGTATAAAACGAATGGCTAAAGAGAGCGTTCCGAGAGTTAGAGCCGGCATAAAACTATAAATTAGCACAATCCCAGCTAAATACTCGCTTTGCACTGTCTGTTGAATTATTACCTACAATAACGACGACTTTATGCGTGTAGTTAAGATTTATGAAGCTAACAAAAAAAATCATGTATGATGACGTCTCAACATCAACTTTGGGTCTTAAGTACGCGTTTAAGGGTCTACGTATAATTAGTACCTCTATTATTTTTAAGTTATATCACCTCCTTACTTTATGTACCCATAGCTATATTGTAGGGTGTGACGGGGAAAAGGCTCTCGCACAGCTATGAAAAATTATACATGTCGGCCAACCTATGTGCACGCCTCGCTCTACAACAAAGAGTCTCATAACAGAGAATTGCACTAATGACAAAAGAAAACATTGTGGAAAGACCGCCTTTAATAAGCCCCTGCTGATATCACGCGGAAAGGAATGGTGGTATTGGTGGAAAGTCAGGAACCGAGTGTATGTAGTCCTTTGGGATTACTTTCTTACATTAGTAAACTTCCTGCTTTATGAAAATTATAAATGTGAAAGTTTGGATGTTTGCAAGTTAGGAAGTTAGTTACACCTTCATCGTTACAACATCTTAAACGATTTAGCTGAGTTAATTCATTAACACATTTTAACCCCGAAAAATAAGGAGTTCTCGCGAGAGTCAAAAGACGCGAGAAGAATCCACGCAAACGAAGTCGCGTGAATCATAAGTTACCAGGCCCCTCTTTCTCACTGAGCACTCTGGGTCCAGGGCCCAGCGATCGATGGGGGCTCCCTAGCTACTGCCAGATCACCAACCAATAGATAACCGATAGATAACGATAACTATACACTTACATTATGTTCAAAATATACCTCAATAGTAAGTTATTCAGATTTTAAATTGATCCTGAAGTTTTTTTTAAAGTAACCGTTTAAAATAACATTTCAACCAATCTAAAATATTGCTTAACTACTCTTTATGCATTGTTTTAACAAAATAGACAATTGACTATTTTGTTAAAATAGGCATATTATGCCTTTTCATATAGGGGCCCCATTATCCTAATGTGCCCAGGGCCTCTAGTAGTTTACAGGGGGTCCTGTAAGTTACCTACTAATAATTCTGTAATAACTAGTTATATTTATAGATAAGCTTTTGAAAAAAGCATAAAAAATCTCAAAAAAGCTAATCATAAAATAATAAAATAATAATTTAATCTTGATTATACTGAAGACATCTGTATTGTATCTAGTGCAGCTATTTTCAATCAATATAAAATACGAGTTAGTACGTTATTTTTTCTGTACCTTTTCTACTTTTATTACCGCAATATGTTTCTTTTAATTGAACTTTTCAGGCGGAGTAAATGCGGCTATGTGTTATTTATTACGTTACGCAATTCGACCGCAAAAGTGGAACATTGGGATCAGTCATCTTATATATAAAATTCTTGTGTCACAATGTTAGTTACCATACTCCTACGAAACGGCTTGACCTATTTTTATGAAATTTTATATGCATATTCAGTAGGTCTGAGAATCGGCTACTATCTATTATTTATACCCCGAAAACACCTCAATCCACGCGGACGGAGTCGCGGGCATCAGCTAGTTTACTATAAATAAATAAACAGCTCACCCTGGCTTCGCTGGTTTTAAACTCTTCTATTGATATATGTTATGTGTTTAAACTTTTCTCGATGAAGCCATAGGAAGGTTCTAAATTAATACCTAAATATTTACAAGTTACAAAACAAAAGCAAATTTGGACTATATTTTATGCTCAGATATTATTTAGAATATATTTTGACCCAAACGATACTCTATAATAATTCGCTCCTCCCCTAATAGTGAAGGTAATAGCAATTTTACAACCTATTGTGTTGCCTATGATAGCTGCATAAAATAAGCTTTGTGTGAAGTGAAAATGCCGTAGAAGGGAATTCGTTCCAAATTTCACACGTAAGCGGCAGGCTCTTTTGTTCAATCGTAAAGCATCATCGTTATGACTAGAATTATTAGTTTTGTACTCAAAATGAAAATTTTCTGTAAAATATACCTAACGAGCTTATACCCGCGACTTCGTCCGCGTGGTTTAATTTTTTTTCCACAGGTACTCCTTAATTTTCCGGGATAAAAAGTAGCCTATGTCACTCTCCATGTCCTCAACCATACCCATGCAAAAAAAGACGTTGATCCGTTGCTCGGTTGCGGCGTTATTGAAAGACAAACTCTCAATTTAACACCCTTGGGGATAAAATTTTCAAAAACTGTGAATCACGTATTTTTTAATTTCAAACCGAAAATCCAAATACCAAGTTTCATGGCTACAACTTGAAAAATGACAGTCTTTCATACAAAGTTTCCATCCCTATTTTACCCCTTTGGGGATGGAGTTTTGAAGAATGTGACAAACTTACTTCTTTATTTTTTACTGAAAGGCAAAATACCAAGTTTCGTTGATATAACTTATGAAATATCTTGTAAAATGTAGGACTTTCATACAAGCTTTCGTCCCCTATTTCACGCCTCTGAGATAGAATTTTCAAAAATTGTGAAACACGTATTTCTTCATTTTTAACCGGTAGCTCATGTACCAAGTGTCATGGATATGTCACCGTAAGATTGCAAAAACCGTTACATTGTAATCTTACTAGCGAAATGGTAACTAGCGAGTTGTAATATATATAGATTAAAAACTTGTCCACGGTTATCGAGTGTACCCGAGACCTTTGCCAAAGTATAAATTTGGCCACTCACAGAGGGCAGCATTTTTATAATAATACCTACCTATGCCCAAGCTGCGGTTGATTTGATGTGGTTTTACCGATTTCAAAATTTTGATTTTAGCTTACTTACTTCAGTTTTCACTTAAATGTATTTAAGATTTCAGTTAATCCTAAGATTCATTTTAGATCAGGTAATATTGTTATATTACAATACAGTTAACCAGAAATATATTTTAAAAGATAATTTATTTTTCTCAAACATGCATGGAAATATTGTCGAATATATTATTATATATTTTCGAAAAAAGAACACGCGAAGTATCGAATTTTCGGAAAAAGAAAATCAAATCCATTGCAGGAGCGTTTTTTAAATTTGGAACATTACAACGCTCCTGCAATGTTGTATGAAACGGCGTGCTGGGCTTATGAAATACTCTTTGATCGGATCTCTTTTGTCATTCTTGGCATACCATAGTCTCTTTGCTTAGTACAAATTGGTGGCTACATAGCCATAAATGCGTTTGCGTGTCGGCATAGATGATAAAAAAAAAATTGGCGGCAAAGCTGAAAATTCGTCTTGATTTGTTATTTACATACTTAATAAATATAAATTTAATAATAAGTAAAATGAGTTCCAACGGTTCAGAGAGACTGAAATGGAGATTGATTGTACTCCACCAGATTTAAGATCAGAAGCCAAATTGGCAATGGAAAACCTGCTTCTAGCGAAGTCCAAAGAAAAATACATGAAAGTATATGAACATTTTATGAGTTGGAAAAACGAGAAAAAGTGAACATTTTCTCCGAAACAGTATTTTTGGCGTATTTTAATGAGATTGCTAAAACTAAAAAGCCATCCACATTATGGGAAATTTATTCCATGCTGAAATGTACAGTTCATGTTAAAAACGGCATTAACTTGAAAAATTATGGGAACTTAACTACTTTTCTTAAACGACAATCGACCGGATTCAAAAGCAAGAAATCGAAAATTTTTACTGGCGAAAACATAGAGCACATTTTTTAATGAAAGCCCCATATGATATATATTTAGCGACAAAGGTAAATTAAATTTAATGTATAACATATAAAGTATGTTTTATTTCCCTGCATTCTTTTGAGAAAAGCACTATATATGCCTCGGCGGAAATGGCAATTGCCTATTTCCCAGCCTTTGCAATAATGTACTGTTTATTCTCTAAAGAGAGCCCTGCAGCTTACGTTATAGTTTTTTTAGCAGTGATTTTTTCGAAAATGATGAGGTATTCCATATCTCCGTCAGTGAGTTCCGTAACTAGATTATTATTTTTTTTAATGCATTTGTAATTTTGGCCTAAGGAAGTGGCAGTTTAACCTGTGAGTCAAACCACAAAGTTTTGTTTCAAAACTGACTTGAATAATACCGGCAGTCATAAAACACTGCAACTTCTCTGTAGGTAAGTCTCACTTCTAAATACCTTATGTTGGAACTTTATTCAACTTTAAGATCTGAAGTCGCATCTATTTTGCATAAACGTTGTAACTTTTCAAATCGTTCCCAATTCTTAACGAATTCAAACCGTTCATTTTGATGTAATTTTAATTTTATAATACTACAAATACACCGAATTAAAGTATATGTTATACTTCTTCTCCTTCCAAAAAGCAAATGATAACACGTTCAATTTATGCAAATTATAACACGTTGTAACTTCCCAATTCACGAAATCAAAACGTTAATTTTGATGTAATTTTAAATTTATAATAGGTACTACAAATGCACCGAATATAAGTAAAACATTCTTCCAAAAAGTATTACTTATGCGAATTATAACAATTTGTAGTGTAATTCTCAACCATTTTCTGTACTTTTTGATATTTTTTTTTGGGAATATGAGGTCCACGTGTTTAATTCTCGGCGTATGCAATGTGGGGAAGTCATTATTTTAAAATCGAGTCAGGTGGCAGTTCAGTTGGGAGCCACCGGCCGCAGTATGGTCAGTTATACCAGTGAAATGCTAGTCATCAATTAATTAATCAAAAATGTACCCTACAAACTACTAAAACACTAGTGAAACATTACAATTTCATTTTGTTTTTTTAAGACTAAATTGTTTCAGTTTGCAAGCAATTTGCAACCTGTTCAGTGTACTCTGTACAATTACTGATTAAAACAGAGAGAGATGCAAATCAGTGCTTGAGCAGTAACAAAGAAAAATTAAAGAAATGCACTTCCGCTTGTGTAAGTCGTACTGATCCGGCGAGATATGAAAAATGAGAACTGGCGGGAAGCCAGCTGCTCGCCGTACTACGGAGCATTCATCTAAGAATTGTTCAGACAATAAATGAGAATAATATTTAAAACCATTAGAGTACTCTTCATGGTCGCACCAAAAGTGTGAGAGCATGCTATCTCAATCAAGATACGGGAAACACTCATAAGCGATATTATGACAGAGGTAATAGCGAATGAACATTTGGTATTACCTAGGAACCTTTTTTTTGCCAACTAATCAATATTTCCAAACACATAAAAAATATTTGAAATTATTATTAGATAAGTTAAATGGTTAGTTTTGCTATTTCATAGCTTCCTATACAGGATTGGATGCTATGGTCGAAATACATAATACAGAGTTAATATTATGCATACACCCAATATTGTCCTAGATATTAAAAACTTTTGCAAGTGTCATCGAAAATATATTTGTGTAGTAAGTAAGTACGTAGGCTATCTCCGAAATTTTGCCCTGAAAATGGAAAGCTTTTAGAATGTAAATGAATTTCTATTTCGAAAGGGTTTCCTAAATCGAATATTTTGAGATTGAAATACGAGTAAAACGTCCTCTTGACAGAAAATACTTACCTACTTACGTAACGAATTACTTTGTTACTTACCTACTACTAAACAAATGACAAAGAGATACTACCTAGAACCTATCTAATCGATTGCTTTAATCCACCGAACGTAAGCCGTTGCCTTGGAAATTCCTGATTTGGTAAAAAAACAACCGCTATAATTAAAAACACAAAGGTCCAGACTCCGGGTCAATTTGCAGAAATTGAACCGTATGTAAACATACCCGAAATTCATTGATCTTATAGTAGCCACTGCTCAAAATACTTGTCGTTCATATTTTTTTATATGGTGGTTAAGTACTTCTTGGAGAGCTCGGAAACCGATTGTTTTTCCAAACCAGTTTCAGCCATTGGCCACAAATGGAAATCATTGTGGTGTAGGTTTCAGTTACAGTAGTTAAGTATGTTAAAAAAACTTTTTTTGTCGAATTCCTTGCAAATATGGCAGTATATAAATATACATACCTAAATATGCAAGATATTATACACTTTTTTATTAAGTACTAAAAACGGTTAATTAATCTGTTCCTCAATAATTAACTTTGGAGTAGATAGGTTCCTAAATTAGCATTAAAGCATTAGTAATCTTAAGGCAAAGTTCGTTTGAGTACCTAAAATCAGATGTATGCGCGAGTCTTACAACTCCGTTGCCCGCGACTTCATCCGCGTGGATTTCGGTTCTAAATATCCCATACAAACTTTCACCCCCTATTTGACCCGTTTGGGTGTGGAATTTTTAAAAACTATGAATCACGACGTATTTCTTAATTTTTAACAAAATACCTAGTTTCATGGATATAACTTGAAAACTGACTTTCATAATATACAGAAATTCTTCCTTAGTCTTTAGTTCTTCTAATCTTAGTACACATCTAGGGTACTCAAGGAATATTCTCTCAAAATTTCGAATTACATTCCGGGTTTCAAGTTATTTTCTGAACTACAAAACCAATGACAATGTTTAAGGGGCGATCTTTATAGTATACTAGCAGATGCCCGCTACTTCGTCCGTGTGGTTTAATTTTTTTTCCCCACAGGTATAAAAATATATAAATTTACGGTATAAAGGTAACCTATTTCACTCTCCAGATCCTCACCTATTTACTCATGCAAAAAATCAAGTTGATCCATTGCTCTGTTGCGGCGAGATTGAAGGACAAACTCTCTATTTATCCTTCAATTCATCCTTGGGGATAAAATGTTTAAAAACTGTGAATCATGTATTTCTTAATTTCAAACCGAAATTCCAAATAGCAAGTTATAACTTGAAAAATTACAGACTTTCATACAAAGTTTCAACCCCTATTTTAATTCTATGGGGGGTAACATTTTGAAAAACTGTGATAAACGTACTTCTTTATTTTTTACTGAAAGCCAAAATACCAAGTTTTTAGTTGATATAACTTAAAAAATATCTTGCGAAATGCAGGACTTTCATACAAACTTTCGTCCTTTATTTCTCCCCTTTGGGGGTAGAATTTTCAAAAATGGTGCAACACGTACTAATTCATATTTAACCGAAAGCTCAAATACAAGTTTTAAGGCTTTAACTTGAAAAGTGAATGACTTTCATACCAACTTTCAACCCATATTTTGCCCCTTTGGGGGTGGAATTTTGAAAAACTGTGACACACGTATTTCTTAATTTTTTACCGGTAGCTTACATACCAACTTTTTCATGGATATAACTTGAGAAATGACGGACTTTCATACAAACTCTCAACCCTTATTGAAAAATCATTCCTTAGTGAGCGTCTACGTCACAGAAGGAACCTATTGTCAAAATTTCAAGTTTCTAACCCCAGCGGTTTAGGCTGTGCGTTGATATATAAGTCAGTCAGTCAGTCAGTCAGTTAGTCAGTCAGGACTTTGAATTTTATATATGTCACCGTAAGATTGTAAAAACCGTTAGATTATAATCTAACTCGCGAAATTCTAAACTGTCGAAAGATTGTAAACTGTTCAATGTTATGAGTGTAAATTTTTGAAATATTCATTTTATTTACGTTTTCTTGTCTCTTTCTTGTAGATTAGGTTAGGGTTCGACATAAAAAATCAAGTAGTGCACTTAGGTTTTATCGGGTTTAAATACCTATCAGATTACAATTTACCGGAAAATAATGCGTTAAATTCTAATCTTTCGACAGTTTAGAATTTCGCGAGCTAGATTATAATCTAACGGTTTTTACAATCTTACGGTGACATATATATAGATTTGCCGAGTAGGCAATCTTGAAACCCACAAACAAATCATGGTAAAGCTCATATATCTTGTGAGGTAAGTTTTTTTGCAGCAGGAACCCGGACTATATTTTTTTTTAGAATCAAGCCAGGGCGCTTTACGATAATGCGGAATAATCAAATCTCTAGAGAGGGACTTGTGTACGAAATCGCTAAGCATTAAGCAATGATGCGAAATACGAGAACCTACTTAGATGGAAAGCTGTGTTAGCGAGCTTATTAGAATAAATCTGGTTAATGTTTGTTTACATTAGTAAAAAATACAGTTCAGTTATTCATTTTTCGTAACACCGAAACGGATCTACTTCCTACTCTTAGATGTTACAGTATATTAATTTAGAATACTTAGTTTAACTCTCTCTCAATGCGTCGTATTCGTCATTACTAAGGGTCTTAACCCCTTTCCATTAATGGTAGGAGTTTTCTTGGGATAATAATGCGGTAGGTTCCCACGGCCTGCCGCTTACGGCTCGTCTAAGAGTATTTAAACTCTTAGGTTTTTGTAACGATAATTATCAGATGTGATAGTAGTGGTGATAGTAACCGGGACCCACGGCTTAACGTGCTCTCCGAGGAACGGAGAAACCGAAAAGGCCAAATTTGTACCCATCCAGTCAACGTTGACTCGGGTCAACGTTGTTTAATATTCGCAATCGACTGGTATGCATTGTCACAACTAGGACATTCGACCCTTAATTTAACACGAACCTTAAAATTTATATTATGGAGATACCTACCTAGTAGGTAGCATATTTTCCTAAAACATCCACAGTAATTAGAAAAACGTTTACTCCATCTGCCTCTGAGATATTTAGCTCCATAATGGTAAGTTTATGATGAAAGTAGCATTTATTTTTAGTCGTAGGATCGGAATAGGTATCATATGAGGTGCTTAGAGTGGCTGCACTTAATTGTCATAATATTTGCCATCGTTTCCGACGGAAACCACCAAATAAAGTATTTGAGTGTTTTAATATTGAATCATTCACATTTCCTTCAGTCATGCGGCCTACGCTGGCGCAGCAATAGGCTCTTTCCTTTCTTGGTTCCGGTCGTGCCACTGCAGGCTTAGTTATATAAAATCATGTTTTCTAAAATCGAATACGAACATTACTTTAACTCAATACTCTATAGGTAGTTACTCAATTTATTTATTCCACGTAGGACATACGTCATGTTCTGACCCTAGTCTTTAAAAGTAGCCTATATCCATCTCCAGGATGCAAGCCTGTACAAGCAACGGAAATACCGTACTAAATAGTGAAAAGGCAACATACAGACACATTTTCGTCTTGTATGTCATAATTAGTAAGTAGGAAATATACAAAGTGGAAAAAACTAACATATTCTTGACAGACTGTAGAAGAAATGTGGTCTATATACAAAACGAAATCCGCAAATACGAGGAAATCTGGCTCGAAGACTGAATACCTAACAGTTTATGGTGGACAACAGCACATTTCAATATACTTATTTTGAAAACAAAATTATATCCCCTGAGGTTATATTGAGCTTGGAAGTTAGAACCATGCTAGTGACAGTAGGTAATGAACGTTGGGTGACGCAGTGGGTCTGTCACTCTAACTTTGCTCCGCAAGTCCGCTCTGACGAAGCAGTACTGGAACATTTTCCAAACTTTTTAAATATAATAATATTGTTTAAAGCGTTCGAAAGTTTCTAAATATGGATTGGCATGATTGATTATAATAATAATCGCGTTAACCTCAACCTCGCGTTTAAAATATGCGCTCCGACTTGAATTAAAAAACGTGCAAAATAGTCTACTGATTACCTACTATTAGTGTACGGTGAAATAATTTATTGAATTAAATAGTTAAATCAAACAGTTTCAGACCATTCAAACAATAACTGGTGTCGGTCGAGGTTGAAAGGTCAAATATTTGTTTGTGAAAATCAATTGGAGCGGAATTCGACAAGTATCTATAGATTTAGTTGGAAAACAACTGTTATGGTAACTAAAGGGCTCACTCAAAATCATTCCCAATTTCTACACAATGTGATTTTGATTTTTGAGTTGGGTCTGGTCTGAATGGATTAACTTATTCCATGGATAGAGACAAGCAACACAATCAAACGCCTGCTATACCTACCTATCGATAGGTTTTAGAGCAAAGATAGGTCGATTGAATTATCAGTGTCAATTTTTCCCATAAATATAGAAAGCCTGTTTTCTATGAAGGTTCAAAAACAAGAGAAGACTTATTTATTGAATGATCATATATTACGTAGGTAATACAAGTAAATTAACCTTATCTTACTAACGCAGTAAGTTATAGGCCTTGACTGAAACAAATGAAGACGACGTGACGGCAGCGCCATGCGATAGCAGAAGATGTCAGAGAGTCACACTGAAATAATTAACAACAGACTTTTTACTGCAAGGAACTGCTTAATGATTGCGTTCATAAAGTTCCTTGTCACCAGTCTCCTGTCATAATGGCCAAGTGCGGAGTGGCAGGCTTCACGCCCTTATAACTTTAACGAAGAGCTCACAGGTATGCAGAATTCCTGAACGGAAACCTGTGTTTCTGAGAGCCAAACACAAACATCTTGATGTTTTCCATCACCTTATAGATACATAATTTAATTGCTCAAAACACTCATAACTCTGAATAGATATATATGTCACCGTAAGATTGTAAAAACCGCTAGATTATAATCTAACTCGCGAAATTGAAAATTGTCGACAGATTACAATTTAACGCATTATTTTCTGGTAGATTGTAATCTGTTAGGTATATTAACCCGATAGAACCTAAAAGTCCATTCATTCTAGATTTCAATGTATGGGCAAAACGGCAAAATTCATAACACTTTGAAACCAATGTGGTTTTATGTGACGGGTACTACCTGATTGTTTATGTCGAACCTTATCCTAACCTACAAGAAAACGTAAATACAATGAATATTTCAAAAATTGACACTCAGAACATTGAACGGTTCACAATCTTTCGACAGTTTACAATTTCGCGAGCTAGATTATAATCTAACGCTTTTTACAATCTTACGGTGACATATATAATCCTTGGAGCCGTGTTTGCTGCCGCGCGTCGCATCTTTCACACGTTGTGTCTGACCAAACCCTAACTCGCTGGCGGTAACCCACATTTATGTGTGTGCGTGTGAGCGCAATATGAGGAAACCTAGTGGACTGCCTCATTTCCGTACGTGCGACCGCGACCGCACCCTTATTTCCTTACCGGCTGATAGTCGGTTTAAGGCCTATTGCGCATTATAAGAAGAGATTGTGTCTTTTAATATCTTATTTTTTTCTATGCGTGTGTCTGATCCGACACGACAAATTGTTTACTGTGTAATTGAAAGTCTACGACAATTTAGGCCATTCACCAGCCAAATTAATAAGTAAATTGCCCCGCAGAACAAAACCCCCATATTTTTTCATAAGACTTCAATTAGGTATAAACTTACTGAGTAACTGCGTACTATCTCATACTCGTGCGGCGTACCTACTGCTGCTTGGTTGTATAGTTTTGGCTTTACCTCATATGAGAGCAAAGCAAAAATAATCCATACATAAGAACCTCAGATACGCAACTGTATAACTTATCACCATAATATACTTACTTCTATAACTGCACTTCTACTACGCACTATATAATATTTTCCTCTAATATCCGGGAGTAGATACTGAATAGAATTCAGGAAGGTCAATCTTTATCAAGCCATAAAAAATTATTCATAGAAATGAAAGCCGCTTGGTTGAAAAACCACATAAGGAGGAAAAACACGGGAAATTTTATTGGTTTATCCTTCAATCTCGTTGCAACAGAGCAATGGATCGACGTGATTTTTTTGGCTTGCGTACTTAAAAGGTAGATTTGAATATTTCGATGTTGCAAACCTTATTATTTGCAAACTATAGTCTGTCCGGTCAAATTTTGGATAATCTAATAACTATAAGTTACAAACTTGAAATTTGGAATAGGTACCTAGTTTTAAATAATGCTCACCCAACGATATCGCAAATGAAATAATTCAATAAAAAATTTGACATATTACTATTACAAAAGACGCTGTGGTACTTTTATCGAGTGAGGTATCATCTATTTATTATGCAAGAGCTTCATTTGCACATTTTAAAATATTTATTTCTCTTTGAGTTTTTTACTTTTTAACTTATGGTGAAAAAGGTCAACTTTTCCAACGTTCCATGAGTTAAGATGATGATGAATAGAAGTATTGGACACATACTGACTTTGTTACAGCCGCCCTTTGCTCTGGAATCCAGATAAGTACCAATAGCTAAAGTAGCGTAGCGTCTAAAAATTTAAATGAATTCAAATCCAAGTGCCAGGCGAATAGATTACGAAGTTTCCTTTCATGAAAGTTAAAAAAATGGGAAAGCTTCAGGTACTTACTTTGATATTTGGACTCGACATCCATTACCCGAACTTTTCGAGGAATGTTTGGCTACACTCCGGACTTTTCTCATTTTACTCGACATTTTTTATAACTCGAGTTCGTGATCCAAATACGCATCGTTCCCCAAAATATACCCACAACGTAGATTCTTCCCTAAGGAAATATCAAATAACGCGTAGATTTTTGAAAATCCTGTGGGATCTCTTCAAATTTCCGGAAATGCTCAGCCTCGGAGGCCGGGACACAACTTTAAATCGGTTGAACTGATGGGCGGTGAAAAGACAGAAGCACCTCATTTTCACATTTATAGTATGGATGATTGTGCATACTTTATTTTTCTTTGACCGGTATTCTAAAATCGCATTGATACTTCTCGCACTTCACGTGTAGTATAGTTAGAACGGAAGACAGACGGACAGTTGGATAATGTCCGATAGACTAATTTCGAAATACAGACAGACACTGCGAATTTGTTTATTTATACATGGTAGGTATGAGCTGGTAGGTGTATAACTATAGGTATAAATAAAAATTGATTATTTCGTTGTTGCTCTACTCCTTAGAAAGAACTTAGTAATTTCCACCTTCTCGATAATAACAAGTGAATGACGAGGTAGATCTGTCGCTCTAACTTGACTTTGTGCTTACTAAGCATGAGACTAGGTAGTTTTGGAAGTCTTCTTTTAAAAGTTCCTACTTATAAAACCTCTACTTATGTAGGTATTGATAACCAGATTCTCTGTTCCGTGGTATTGCTAAATTAACATACACTTCATAACATAAAAAATTAAATGGTCAGAGAAAAATGACATAGAGGGTGATGTGTCGAAAACATTGATCGAATTTTACGCTATCACAGAATATTATGATCTATACTAATGTTATAACCGTATATATATACCGTATCGGGGCCAAACTTGCATCCTATCCATGTGGTAGTAAGGCTTTTTGGTCCCTTTCGAAGTCGGTTGAATCAAATTTTTGTCGTCCTTCGCTGCCTCCTCTATTCAAACCAGAAGGAACGCTGGCTTTTACTGCGACAGATAAAGCAAATCTTTTGGCGACTCTGTTTGCGGAAAATTCGCATCTAGATCCAGGATGTGCTATACCACCTTGTTTACCATCTTGCGGCTCTGCCATGTCAGAGATACACGTTCGCCAGAATGAGGTGCTAAGAGTGCTCCGCAACCTGGATGTGAATAAAGCAAGTGGTCCAGATGGAATACCAGCAATGGTTTTGCTCCCGAGTTGTCTCCAGTTCTGACACGCTTGTTTCGCCTCTCCCTTAAGTCTGCTCGGGTCCCTAAGGCTTGGAAGATTGCGAATGTACAGCCGATCCCAAAAAAGGGCAGCCGTGCCGACCCGGCCAACTACAGGCCTATTGCAATCACCTCCTTGCTTTGCAAAAGTTTGGAGCGTGTTTTGAACAACAGGCTACTGACATACCTCGAAGAAAATGACCTCCTGTCGGACCAACAGTACGGATTTCGACGTAATCGGTCCACAGGGGATCTTTTAGTGTATGCCACGCACATCTGGGGTGAGGCCATGGAGAGGTATGGTGAAGCACTAGCTGTTTCACTAGACGTCTCGAAGGCTTTCGACCGGGTCTGGCATGAAAGCCTTTTGAGCAAGCTTCCAGCCTATGGGATACCTGCTGGCTTCTGCGACTGAATATCGGACTTCCTGAGTGGACGATCGTTTCGAGTAGTCGTTGATGGCTCCTCATCTGATCTCATGGCGATCAATGCCAGTGTCCCTCAGGGATCAGTTCTCTCTGCAACGCTTTTTTTGCTGCACATAAACGACATGCTAAAACCCGGTATCTTTGGGTATGCTGATGACAGCACCGTTACAGAGAGATACATATCCGGTCCCCGTGCCAGTGGAGCTGAGATTCTTAAGCACAGAGAGGCTTTGGTAGAACAAGTCAACTTGACCTTGAAGGAGGTGTCCGACTGGGGTGACGCCAATCTCGTCAAGTTTAACGCTACCAAAACGCAAGCGTGTCTATTCACCGCGAAACGGAGTTCATTCCCACTCACTCCGACTTTCCGAAATATATCCGTTCCAATTACCGACAGTGTCGAGCTCCTTGGTATCAACATATCATCCAACCTCAACTTTGGACAATGCATCGAATCCAAAGCAAAAACAGCAGGCAAGAAACTTGGCATCCTCAACAAAGTCAAGCGGTACTTCACGCCGGAACAGCTTCTTATCCTGTACCAAGCACAAGTTCGATCGTGCATGGAGTACTGCAGCCATTTATGGAATGGCTCTGCCAAGTACCAGCTTGATGCATTGGATTCGGTGGATCGTCGCGCCAGGCGACTTATTGGTAACAAAGCGCTGGTCAGTTTGAAGCTGCAAAGCTTAGAACATCGGCGAAAAGTTGCCTGTCTGTCGGTATTCTACAGGATATATTTCGGAGAGTGTGCTCAGGAACTATTCGATCTGGTTCCTCCGTCACCTTTTTATTATCGAACTGCAAGGCATCGACAAGGTCTGCACCCTTACGCAGTCGAAATTCCGCGGGCTCGTACGAAGCGATTTGCTTCCTCGTTTCTAATTAGAACCGCTAGGATATGGAATGCCCTTCCGTTTTCCCCTCCTCTTTTAATATAGGTACCTTCAAATCAAGAGTGAATAGTCATCTTCTAGGAAAGCGCGCTCCACCTTAGGCTGCATCACCCCTTTAAGCAAGTCTGATTGCAGCCAAGCGCTGGCCTATATACTTTAAAAAAAAAAAAAAAAGACGTAAAGTTTGTGAGTTTGTGACGTTGTAGGGGGTAATCTCTGGATCTACTGAACCGATTTCAAAAATTCTGTTACCAATAGAAAGCCACATTATTTATGAGTGTCATATTGACTCGGAAAATGATAAGGCTTTTTCGTGGTAATCGGATTTGCAAAATAGGTAAGTCGGAGAAAAAACGGTCGAACAAAAACGTTTCTTACGAACGCTGCCTTAACGATGAGAGATGCAGGTGATTGAGTTCTAGAGAAAAGTTGTAGAAGTTGATAATGCCTACAAAAAAGTCAGCGACAGCATATGTCTACCTTTTATATTTAAGTCACAAGTTTAAGTAGTTTTTGTTATTAAATAATTATTTAAATCGTTAGCTCATGTTTATTTGGTATAGGTATTATCGACAATAATTATGAATTCTTATCAAAATAAGTAAACTTATCGTCTCAATTTATTAAAACGAAAGACTTTTCTCTTTTACTGCATATAATTTGGACGAATGCAGGTTAAAGAGATAATACGACATAGGTTTGGAACCGCGACAGTGTCGTAACTCGTAATCTATTGAGTTATATTTCTATTAGACGGTTTTTGTCATTCACAACCCGTATCTATTTAGAAATAAATTACTTTATCAGCAAGGAAATTTTATTAAGAAAAAATTCGTTTTTTACAGTAATATAACTCCATTATAGTTTTTTGCATTTTATGAATTTTACCTTTAAACCGACGGTATGTTTTTTGGTTGCATAGTTTAAGAGTTGTTTTAAAATATCAAATACGCGAGACAATTTTATTAAAGTTCGGCCAACGCGATCGCGTCGGTCGCTCTACCAACTCAGTACAACCGAACCACACTCATAATTTCATCACAAGTAAAAATGTTTACCGCCCAACGAAGTGGACACAGGTCAGCTAACTAAATGACTGACTAACTAAATGACTGACACCGTACAGGATACACTGGGGTGTAAGGGGAACGATGACGCTACCGAAAACATATAATCTAAACACAATCAAGTTATTTTTACTCCACTACAAGTAGGCCATCGACTGCGATCTCAGCTGATGGTAAATGATATTGCAGTCTACGGTGACTAGCGGGCTAAACTGTTAGGAGTAGGTATGGCAGTTATATTAAACCCATACCTACCTAGGCTCTAATCGGTTTCTACACGACGCCATACCGGAACGGTAGGGTGGCGTTTGGCGGTAGGGTGGTAACTAGCCACGGCCGAAGTTACCAGGCCCGACCAGAGAAAATTCAGAAATTACAAATTCCCAAACAGAATCTGCCGGGGATCGAACCCCGGACCTGCCACAATTAGACCACAGCGCTCACCAATCCCGGGAGTTCGTCAAATATAAAAACGATAATTTTCTAGTCGCATTTTTTGCAGTAAGTAGAGTACCAATAGCAGTACTATCACCTGCTTCGCATATCGCTTTTGGTAGCGGTCCCTGTATAATGAAGATGACCACATAAGCTCCATACTTGAAAAAGCCTCTAAGTGTAGTGCAGTTTTGTTTGCTGCTGTCCAAACTTGGGTGAAACTACCACACTGTGTTGTACGGTAGTTTCATCCAAGTTTGGACGTGATTGTCTAAAATATGGAGCATGACCGGAAGACACAGAGATACAACCTTGCATTACCTTTACCATTGGCTACATAATACCTACCTACCAGTAGGTACTAAGAAATAGTCTATTGAGGTAATCTCCGTCAACAAAGCAGAATTTTTATGGCAGAAGTGGCAGAATCTACGCCGAAATAGTACGGACAAAGGCTTTATTTATATATATTTTGGTGATAAATTTTCTGCTTACCCTTGCAGTGCGTGTAAATTGCGGTGGAAAGATTTAGCACGCGTGCGATAGGTACACTTTTATGTAGTGGAAAGATATTTTAGGCTGACGTTTGTCGGTACACGAAGCATTCCTCAAGAAATATATGAACAAACGTCTCTCTTTATTTCGATAATTATCCATACTACTATTATAAATGCGAAAGTGTGTCCGTCTGTCTGCTACGCTTTCATGGCACATCTATAAATCCGATTTTGATGAAATTTGATATACGGATAGTTTGTATCCCGGGGAAGGACATGGGCTACTTTTAATCCCGGAAAAATAAAGAGTTTCCGCGGGAATCAAAAATCCGTAACGATGTCACGGACATCATCTTTATGTATCAACCACCACCACTACAGCTCAATAACGTCCCACTGCTGGGCACAGGCCTCCACTCTCATAGGAGAGCGGGGATTAGTGCTTAGACGGTTTGGCGGGCTTTGACGACTATTATCATGCTAGTGATAATAACCGGGACCGACGGTTTAACGTGCTCTCCGTGGCACGGGGGCGAAACACCGCCAACATCCTAACTCCGGGCTAGTAGGGTAGGGAGGGGGAATGGCGTTCACTTAAGGAAAACATGGTGTATTTTTTAAATTATTTATCATAAATCAAAATTAAGAAAAGTAACAAAGTCTTTAATTATCGAGTAATCAACAACTTAACAACAAAAGCATATATCTTTAACCTACTAGTAGTAGGAAAACATTATTTAAAAAATATGTTTGAGCGGCATTGCCCCTGACCTTGGGTAATGCCGCTCAGGGTACGGGGTATTGACGCTCAAACATGTTTTTTGGACTATAACAAGTAAGATAAATTTTAATTAAAGAAATATTAATGAGTTCAACCTTATAAAATAAAAGTAAAGTCTAAAATCACAAATTAGTTAATTGTCCCCATTTGTACGTAAGATTAGCGTTTTTCAATTAAAAAAATATAGTAAACTCTTCGATGTCAAATAAACTTACAAATTATTATTATATAATATAAAATGATTATTATTATTAGAGGTAAGACAAATAAGAAATAGAATAATGTTCAGCAATTTCAGTTTCTTGCTGTTGGGTGAAAACGGGCTTGCGACCTAGTCTTGGGTTGCTCATGTTTTCATTTTTTAGTCGATCTCTCAAAGTAGTAAATGGTATATTAAATTGTTTTGCAGCTTTTCTTTTGGACAAACCTCCTTCAACCGCAGTTTTAGCTGATTGAAGGTCTTCTTCGGTCCAAGCCGCTTTGGCGGTGGTCCTTTGACGATTTCTTGGCATATCTACAACAATAAAAAAATAAGTCACTAAGGGGTAATGGCGCTCAGATGAGCGGTATAACCCCAAATGGTCGTTTTATAATTAATGTGAAATTAAAAAAAAAACATACACAATTGTTGAAAATTGATTGCATTTTCACAAAATAGAATAGTTTTTTTGTCAGAAAAGTAAAATTAATAACTAAATAAGCATTAAAGTTTTGGACTTACCGACATAAACACGTGACCAAAAATAAGATCAGCGCGGCCGCAAACGAAGAAACGCACTTAACAGTTGCATGACGCGAGCTGACTGTCCGTTTGCATCGCTGTTTGTTAGAGGCCCCCTCCCCTCGCGCTTCACGCGACATGGGATGTTGGTACGTTCCATTTTGACAGAGTTACAGAGGTGAGCGCCATTACCCAGTGAGCGCTATTCCCCCTCCCTACCCTACTGAGAATTTCTAGTCAGAAAAACCCAATACTTAATTATGGCCCGACCCGGGCCTCAAGTATCTTGAACGCAAATTGACCGGGCCGGGACTTTTAAGTATGTTGGACGCAAATTGACCGGGCCGGGACTTTTAAGTATGTTGGACGCAAATTGACCTGGCCGGGACTTTAAGTATGTTGGACGCAAATTGACCGGGCCGGGACTTTAAGTATGTTGGACGCAAATTGGCCGGGCCGGGACTTTTAAGTATGTTGGACGCAAATTGGTTATTTATCTGTGCGTCTAGTAGCTCCAAGTAAAGAAGCTTTGAATTACAAGATGGAGAAAAAAACCAAACATCAGTAGCTAATAAAACCTTGTCAGCAAGACGTATCGTATCTCTGTAACGAAGCGATATTAGATTTAGGGCCCTAGCCCATATGTATCTTACATACTGTTAGAAGGTTGTCAAACCAGACGCCATAAATTAATGAATGAAAATGATTGAGGCCTACTAAAAAGTCGTTGCGAAAGTTAACATTTCGTAGGCTCTGGTTATGTGTTTTCACATTATAAACCAAATAATATCCTGCCGTAACGTCCACGAGTAGAATGAAGTTTATGGAGACTAAAATGATTTCTTTAATAAAGAATTTTATATTTCCGTCACAAAACGGTTTAATGGAGTAGGTATCTGAAACGAAGCACAATGACATCGAAGGGCGAGGTCTGCCGGCGGTCTTTTACTACCACATAAAACTTTATGGATGCTTGCTGTTGGTTTATTATGTGTTAAATGTATTAATACCCTTACAGGCCTATGTATTCAATTTGGTAATAGTAGTAAATGACCACTAGGATATTGATAGGGAAATCCGATTAAATACACCTTTAGTATTATTCTAACAATTTTTATTTAATATTTTTGCACAGATATATATATCTATAAATCAATCTTTAATTTGTTAAAAAATTGCTAGTCTGTCTAGTAAAAAGCTTAGTACAAAATGAAGGGAAATTAAAAAAATTGGTAAGTATGTCAAAAATAATACCCACTGTATAATAGAATTTTTATTTTGTTATTCCTTGAGTTTTGCATAGCTCAGTGTTGCCTGTAATCTGAAAATCCGACTCCCAGCTTTCACTAGACTCTAGCAACATTGTTAAAAATATCATACGATTATTGACAAATAACAACGTTACGATATCGACAGATTATTATTTTGTTTGATAATGAGGCCAATTCTGTTGTTCATTATGTCTAAAATAGTTAGCTCTATTTATATTGCTATCCCTTGCAGAATACTCCCTGCGGAAAATGCAGCATTAGATTTAGAGCTGTCATTATAGCTTAGAGATTGTTTTAAACAGAATTGGCCACATTGTATTACAAAAATGTTACTTATACAAGTAAATATTACAGTTACATTCTAGATAGTAAGATATCTAGAATGTAACCGTAACATGTGCAGTTACATTATAGATATTTAACCAGTTCTTAAACTAAAATAAATTCACCACATCATTCATAACACTAGACTGAAATGTTAAAGTCACTTAAATTAAGGTAGCCTTAAAAAATACTTGAAGGGTCAGTATCCAGCCGTAATACAGAATAATTATTTTAAATAGAAGAAATATACATCACAGATCACTTCGAAACTTAAGTATGACAACTTATGTAAGACACTTCGAAGTTTAAGTATGTATATGTCACCGTAAGATTGTGAAAACCGTTAGATTGCAATCTATCTAGCGAAATTGTAAACTGTCGAAAGATTGAAAACCGTTCAATGCTCTGAGTGTAAATTTTTGAAATATTCATTATATTTACGTTTACTTGTCTATTTTTTGTAGGTAAGGTTAGGGCTCAACTTAAATAACCAGGTAGTGCCAGGCCGCAGGTTCTATCGGGTTAATATACCTAACAGATTACAATCTACAGAAAAATATTGCTGTAAAAGAAAAATGAAATACGGTGACATATTATATACACATTAATATAATTATGATGACTTACTTAGTAATAAATGGCTAAATATCTCGACAACATCGAAGGTTATTTAAAATACTATTATTCATCCGTACAATTTTTATAATTGCAAAAGTGTGTTTGTTTGTTGGATCTTTATCACGCCGCAAGAAAGCAACGAAATTATTTTCATGAGTATAGTTGATGACGGAGTGTCATCCATAATATTATAAATCCGAAAGTTTCTGTCTGTCTACTACGCTTTCACAGCCCATCTGTTCAACCGATTTTGATGAAATTTGGTACAGGGATAGTTTGTTTCCCAGGGAACGACATAGACTACTATTTATTCCGGAAAATTAAAGAGTTCCCGCGGGAATCAAAAAGCTTTAATCCAAGGACGAAGTCGGGTACATCATCTAGTAACTAAATAAATAATACTATGTTATGTATAAACCTATGTTTAGAAGTGCTCTTAATTTTTTTCTTAAGCTTCAAAAAAAGATTTTTCGTTAAATATTTCTTCCGCTAAACTACTTTTTACCCCAGAAAATTATGGAGTTCCCGCGAGAATTGAAAAAACTTAATCCACGCGAACGAAGTCGCGGGCATCATAATTATAATAATATTATAAATCCGAAAGTGGATGTCTGTCTATCTGTCTACTACGCTTTTACGGCCCATCTGTTCAACCGATCTTGATGAAATTCGGTACAGCGATAGCCGATAGGTTGTTTCCCGGGGAAGGACCAAGGCTACTCTTTATCCCGGAACATTAAGCAGTTCCCACGGGAGTTTAAGCAACTGTCCACGCGGACTAAGTAGCGGGCAACAACTAGTATCAGTGGCGTGCAGTTCATACAGATATAAAAGCACTGCTTATCTTAGTAAATAATACCCCTTTCAAAATATTGAAAATAAAATTCATTCTTAGCCCACTCCTTCAAATAACTACATAGTTCCCGCACGGCGTAACTCGCGTCAGGTAAGTAGCAACCGATGGACGCCATCTATCGCTAGAAGAGATCGCGCGAAGCCGATAAGCTTACTAACTATCTGCTTCTTTTGCGCGTCATCGAGGGCAGATATCTTTACTCTATTCGCGTCATTCATTCATGATTCTACTCGAAATCATGAACGAATGACGCGCAAAAGAAGCAGAGCTTATTGGCTTGTGATTGGTCAATCGCCAGGGCGAACCCTGGCGATTGACGATGAACAATTACACGCTGCGGCGTAAGCGTCTTCCGTCTTTTGTATTTTCAAAAAGCGCGCGTTTGGAAGTTAAAACCTTTGTTAAGATAAATGAAGGTTTTATTTTCTATAATCCAAATAAGTATTATAATAGGCATGATCTACTATAGACCCATCTCTGTTTTAATTGTTATGTTTATGTTTTGAAAATTTGACTGGAGACACCGTGGCAATGTTGTATATGCCTATAATTGATACAGATATAATAGCACTAGTAATAATTGTAAACCTTTTCTTATTATAAAATGACTCTGTATTTGGATCGCTGGCATGTCAAATAAATAAATAAATGATGACAGTATCCAAGAATCAATGAAATTATGAATTTATCTAATGAAATAGGATTCATGGATTATAAAAAACACATTTATTTTTCTATTTCGAGTAAGATTGTTATTTATTTTGATAAAATAAAACTATAAAATACAGCAATCTGCCATATTGTATAAAACACCACTGAAGCGAATGACTTCACAATTATTGTTTTCGAGCTTTGACAATCGGCAAACAATCTCTATAAGTACAGGTGGTTTAATTAATGTTTATCAAGTATTTTCGTGTTTTTTTTGTTTTGTACTTTGTTGTTCTATAATCAAGCTTTGTTTTACCGAATCCAAAATCAAGAAATTAAAAATCGTTAGCCAAGGATCAAGGATTTACCAAAGCTACTAGCTCTAATTTGCCCAGGATTGATTTGTTGATGTTGGTTGAGCATCTTGCATCAAACAAAGACTTTTGTTTAGCAGAATTTCGCAACGTCAAAACTTCCATGTAAGTACAATAATAACATAATAATTTATAGGTCCTAAACCCGTTAAATCTGCTATTTTATATATTAAGCACTTCGTGGTACTTAGTTATTAGAGGTTATGTTAATGAAATGTTGTTTTTTAAAACTATACCGTATAACTCAATCCCATCAAAAACATAAATGTAAAATGAGAGCCAAGTTCAAAATTGTGATATATGTATATGCCTTGGTTGTTGACTTCAGCGATAAAAGAAGTGAGATCTAAATGGGTGCCAAGTTCAATAGTCAGTCCTGCAATTTATATATCCCATCAAAAACATAAATGTGAAATGAGAGCCAAGTGCAAAATTGTGATATATATGCCTTGGTTGTTGACTTCAGCGACAAAAGAAGTGAGATCTAAATGGGTGCCAAGTTCAATGGTCAGTCCTGAAATTTATTTATAACAACATATAATATTTTATAACAACTTAAAATATCATTTCTTCTTATAACTTAGTATAAAATGTTGAAGACTAAGGCTTTGGCTTGGCTAGTTTTCATATACGAATTATAGCGTTCACAAGTTGTAAAGCTGTAAGTTCTTATTTTATTCTTCCGAAAATTTGGCTTGCTGGTAGAAACTGTACTTTTAGGTACCTACTTAATAATAATTCGTATATGGAAAATAGCCAAGCCAAAGCCTTAGTCTTCAACATTTTATACTAAGTTATAAGAAGAAATGATATTTTAAGTTGTTATAAAATATTATATGTTGTTATAAATAAATTTCAGGACTGACCATTGAACTTGGCACCCATTTAGATCTCACTTCTTTTGTCGCTGAAGTCAACAACCAAGGCATATATATCACAATTTTGCACTTGGCTCTCATTTCACATTTATGTTTTTGATGGGATATATAAATTGCAGGACTGACTATTGAACTTGGCACCCATTTAGATCTCACTTCTTTTATCGCTGAAGTCAACAACCAAGGCATATACATATATCACAATTTTGAACTTGGCTCTCATTTTACATTTATGTTTTTGATGGGATATCATTACTTTTTGTACAGAAATTATTGAACTCAATCTCAAACTCAAAACATATTTATTCAAAATATGTACCTACAAAGTACACCTTCTGAACGTCATGCTTACAGAGCATAAGAGGTGATGGTGATAATTAACTACGATATCTTAAAACTAAAGCTACGAGGGTTCCAAACGTGCCCTGGTCTGAGAAGAGCCCGCAATAAACTCCGCTTTTTTTTTATTATCACCATCTCACAAATATTTGAAATTATATATATGTACTTATAATATAACATTACATAATCAGCCGTTGTAACAATTCATACCCATGCCTTGCTATCATTCAAATAATCCTTTACACTGTAATAGGACTTTTCTATTAATTTAGTTTACGTTTTACATTAGTAGGTACTTATTATTTGGTGTAAGGTCAGTGTGTCACCCACCAGTAATTCTATTGTACGACTCATTGTACAAGATAATTAAAGACGAGAATTCTCAAGAAAAATATATAGTGTACCTGGAGTTACACTGACATTGACAGATTACATCTATGGTCAGACTACCTCTACAGCACATTTCTACATCTCATCAATTTTGATTGCAAAAGTTCAAAATCAAAAGTTTTTTGTGAAACATTGAAAACAAGCACGGTCAACAGTCGATATCACTAAAACCACTATAAACAATGAATACAAATCACAATGACTGACAGCTTGAACTGACGACTTCAAATACGTTTCTTCTTCTTTTCTGTCAATGACGTTTCGTTGCACAAAATGTATGAATACGAAGGTAAGGTTTTAATGCAACTATATTATTATTCATTATTACACTAGCGGCACGCTATGATGGCCGGTTTGACACATTACAATAGTGATGTGGAATGTCAATTTATTCTCGAACAAAAAACAATTAAGTTTTGTTTTTGTACCTGATTAAATAGGTTTAATAAAACAAAAATGTATATGTTTATTTAATTTATTTGAACGAACTGAATATTTGAACGAAAATGAATATACATACTTTATATGCACACAAGAAACATATGAATACAAAAGATACCAAAAAAGGTGCCACAAAAGGCCATAATTAATCAGATTCGTCCATACTACTATTTTCACTGTCGTCACTGCTATCATCACATACATTAATAATTATATGTTCGTTTTCTATAATATTATCTATTTTCACATCTCTTTCATAATCTTCCCTTATTAATTTAACAGTTCTATTCACAACCTTTTCCCAGTCTCCTTTAGTCACATGTTCACAAGCTTCTTCTAATAATTTTAGCATTTTTTTTGTGGTAAATGGGGGTTCTGTATTGTGTCTTGCAGCATATCCCTTAATTTGAGCCCACACCAACTCAATCGCATTATACTCACAATGGTAAGGCGGTAACCGTATAACTCTGTGCCCATGTTCTAATGCTATTTCGTCAATGACGTATCGGATCTTGGTTGGTTTGTTTTCTTTTAAAAGACGTACTAATTCCGCTTTTAACATATTCATGTTTGCATCTACGCCATTTTTACGAAGCCATGCGACGATATCAGCTTTCTTTTGGGATTGGGCAGGTGGCTTGTCAATTTGCATCGAGTGGTATGGGGCGTTGTCCATAATTATAATAGATGGTTCAGGGAGGCTACACAACATTGAGGTAAACCATTCAGTAAACTTTTCTCCATTCATGTCTTCATGATAGTCTCCAGTGGTTTTTGACGCAAAAGCCATGAGAGAACCTTCGACAAACCCGTTGATGGTTCCGGCGTGACAAATTATAAGTCGCGATCCTTTTCCTACAGGAACTTTGGAAGTAGATGCTGCTGTGTCATCGTTCCAAGAACGGCCTACAGTATGGTTAGCATTAAGCCATGTTTCATCCAAGAACACAACATTTTGCCAATTTTTGATTTCTTTCACTTGCCGTAAAAAAGTATACCTTGCCATCGCTATATCAAATCTTTCCATCAATATTTTGCGTTTGTTACATTTTTTGTATCGAAATCCAATGGTCTTCAAAATCTTCGTTAAAGAACTTTCCCCACCGAAGAATAATCCAGCTTCCTTCAGTGAATGCACCAACTTTTTTCTTGTTGGATACTCCTTCTGTAAATAGTAGCCGTAAACATGTCTTCGGATAGCATCGGCATCAAAGCTATCGATGCCTACGACTGGTTTTGCTCGTTTTCTCTTTTTTGGTGTGTGAAGTTTATTTTCTTCTGTGCCAGTCTCGCCATATTTTTTTTTAGTTATCCGTCTAACAGTTCGTTGTCCAATATTAAGCGCATCAGCTACGCGTTCAACCACTGACGTTATAGGTAAAATTGGCCCTCCATTTTGAGCTTCACGATCGAAATAGTTACGAAGGCGTATTACGAACTCACGTGTCTGACTATTTAGAACAGTTCTCTGCGTACGTTCGGTCATATCGACGAAATCCACAACAAAGGGCTTGAACAGAGTCCAAATTAACGAGCAAGGGTCAACAGTAATGCAGTATCAATATTTGAAATCCAAAGCCAGGTCAAAACTATATCACAATCGCATTGCACTGACAGTTTATACTTTTCGAAGCAACGTCAATTCGAAACTGCTTTGTTTTGCATTGAGCATTGACGCGAGTTTGCCGGAGGTAGTAGTTGTGCTAGCCAGCGATCCTATGTGACGATCGTATTAGATTCCATTTTTAAAAAATTATTGATATTTTTTTGCGATTTCAGAGGTTTGTCCACATAGTGAAAATTGTTCATATTCACAAGTACATTCACCCCTTAAATGGTGCAAACTGATTTTTCTACACTTGTATACATTTAAGAAATCAATTTAATAAATAAATTTTGAGTCCTAAACCTAAAACTACATTCGATAAAATTTATGAATCTCTGCACATCACTATCGTCAATAAAGTAATACAATTATTTCCTTCAAAGTCGTTATCAATTAATACGGAACTTCATGAGAAACTACATTCGATAAAATTTATGAATCTCTGCACATCACTATCGTCAATAAAGTAATACAATTATTTCCTTCAAAGTCGTTATCAATTAATACGGAACTTCATGAGCGGAAAACGTCAAACCGGCCATCATAGCGTGCCGCTAGTTTATTTACATTAAAATAATAATTATGTGTCATTTTCAATAGTTAAGGAGTTACTACCACCGCTTAAAGCAGTATTGTTTCAAACTAACGGTTGAATGTCACGTACTTTGACGTCCTTAAAATAATGATTATAACACTAAAACATAAACGTCAACAATATTAAAATAATACGGCTTTAAGCAATGGTAGCATGCCTCGTGTCAGAGTTTTGATCTATCCTTTGATCATAAAAATGACGATTTTTGTACGTTTATATCTAAATAACCATTTGAGGTGTGCTTATGAAATTTGGAGCACATATGTATCTCACGGGTCTCAATATATGCGCCAAATTTGACATGTTTATGTGAAATAGTTTTTGAGTTATGAGGGGGTCAAAAGTGGCTCCAAATGGTTCGTGTAATATTACACACGGTGCTGCTCGCCAGTTTTTTTGAACTTTGGCTGGACACGCTTCCGCGTGTCTTGATATGAGCGGTGATTGCCTAGTAAATATGACGTCTGCCTTCTATTCGGTGCGTCTGGGGTTCGATTCTTGGCACGCATCTAACTTTTTGCAGTTATTTGTGCTTTAAGCAAAACAGCATCACTACATAGTATAAAAACTCGCTTCCCGCTGTCTGTCCCAATGTATGCTTAGATCTTTAAAACTACGCATCGGATTTATATGGGCTTTTTATCCCGGAAAATTAAGGAGTTCCTGCGGGAACGTCGCGGGCATCAGCTAGTATTAGAATAAAGCAAAAACTTACGTCAAGTGATCTTCGCAGAAATAAATAGCAGAATTTAGTTAAATAACTTGTTTGGAGTTAATTTTGATGTGTTATCACACTGGGGGACCGCACACGACATACACACTTTAGAATTCATATTATTCACACAAAATATCTAAATTGTTGTACGAAGACTTATTGTTTATTGCACGCAGTACATTAGAGTACAATGGTAAAAACAATAGTGACGTCACAAACGACGCCATGACACCCGCGAGCGTTTTGGCGTGATTTTGAAATTTAAATTTCAAATGCCAATTTTATCTACTAAACCTTATTTTTCTGCTAAAATAAGAAATTTTTTCGATATAGTAGATACTTCCGAACATAATCTGACCATTTTTCAAAATCAGTCATCATGCCTATTATAAACATATTTTAATTTATCCAGATTTTTTCGTAAATATAAGTACTGTTTTAGACCTCAAAAATTATTAAAAGTGTTAAAACAGTAACTTTTTACGCCATATTTCTATTCTCGTATTACTTGTCAGTTGTCCCTGCTCGTATTGTTTTTTACTTTCGTGTCAGTTCTCAGTGTTTTGATTTATTTTGTGAATTATAATGTTTTTGCAGGAATAAGTAAGTGAAGTAAATAAAAAACCAATCGGATTTGTGCTTGCGAAGTTTGTGTAGTTTATACATAGAACGTATAAATTATTATTTAGAAAATGGAAGAGTATTCGTACGAAATCTGTATAGGCGCTGTGTATAAAAGGTACTTAGACAAAACTTTATTTCCTTTCCCTGTAATGTAAAATTAGATATTATTCGCAAAGGGAGGTCTGTACCTTTGTAACAATATTATCACAAAACAAGGCGGAAAAGTAACTCGAGTAGGTATGATTCTTTTAACTGGCTATGTTCACACTAACAGTTTGTTTTGTTTTTCTTACGTCTTATTTGGTACATAGTGTATGACATAAATAGGAACACTACGTACCCTAATGCTTACCCTAAGCTCAAACCCTGTGCACGCCACTGACTAGTATCTAGCATTATATAATTCGTAAGCTGCATAGTCATCATTTATCTATTAACAATAACATTAATAGTAACTTAACAAGAATAATATCATAGTAACTATCTTATGCGTATTGATGAACATAATATTTACAAAAAACACCGGCGGGCATACTCCGGAGCGACTTTGTGTAACCACTGCGGATGTATTGCTGACACGGTGACGTGTAAGGCTAAAAATAGAGAGTACCATACTGTATAGTGTATATGTCACCGTAAGATTGTAAAACCCGTTAGATTATAATCTAACTCGCGAAATTCTAAACTGTCGAAAGATTAGAATTTAACGCATTATTTTCCGGTAGATTGTAATCTGATAGGTATTTAAACCCGATAAAACCTAAGTGCCCTGCCTCTGGCACTACTTGATTATTTATGTCGAACCCTAACCTAACCTACAAGAAAGAGACAAGAAAACGTAAATAAAATGAATATTTCAAAAATTTACACTCAGAACATTGAACGGTTTACAATCTTTCGACAGTTTAGAATTTCGCGAGTTAGATTATAATCGAACGGTTTTTATAATCTTACGGTGACATATACACTGACGAGGTAGCGTCGTTTAGCGCGAAGTATTTGAAAATTGGATGGATTAAATGCTATTTGTCAAACAAAAACTATGGAGCGAATGTTATATTTTCAAACACAAATAACAAGACTTATGTAAATATGCGGTAATGATTTGTTTTTCAAACGCGAATGCAGGTGTCACCTATTGGCGCGACACCGGCGGGCATACACCGGGGCGACTTGGTGTAACCAGTGCGGCTGTATCGCCGACACTGTGACGAGGTATGACCGTTTGGTGTGAAGCAGCTCCGTGTACAGCACAGCCGGCGGCGCGGGTCGGGCGGAGTGCAACACTCCCGATGGATGCAACATGGCGGCCACACCGGCGCTGGTGACGTAGCGACCTCCCCCGCCCGCCCCCGCGCGAGCCCAAGCGCAGTTGGTGTAGAGCCCGCACAGGAGACACTTTAGCAACTGTAACAGAAAAAATATATCGTGAATATCAGCAACAGAAATTATTTTTTTTCTATCCACTACAAGTTATAGACCTATTACACTGCACTTTTCACAGGGACCCTTACACTTGAATCAGTGTATTGTAATAAGATTAAGGGAGAAAGGGCCCTAAATTGCTGTGTAATAAGCGACGCTCTACTAGCGGCCACGCCCACCCTTTCCACAGGGCCCTGTAAAAAGTGTAGTGTAATAGGCCTATTAGAACTTGACTGCAATCTCACCTGATAAGTGATGATGTAGTCTACGATGGTAGCGGGCAAACCTGTTAGGGGCAAGGCAGTTATATTAAACCCACAACCCTAATCGGTTCCTACATCGTGATGCTTGGCGGCACGTCTTTGTAAGTAGCCACAGCCGAAGCCTCCCACCAGGCCAGACCAGGGAAAATTCAAAAATCATAAATTCGCTAATTGACCCTGCCGAGGATCGAACCCGGGATCTCCGCACGTTAAGACGACAGCGCTCATCACTGTGACATGTTATGAAGATGGAGAATCTTTATGGAGATGGAGAATTTCTATTGAGATGAAGAATCTCTGTGTAGATGTGTGGCGGAAAAAGACTACAATGGGCAGGGACATGTGCAACGTATGGACGACCAGCAGCTACCAAACAATGACACCACAGCCCAGGCGGAGATCAATTGGGTATTTGACAACTATTCAAATAAGTTATTGTTTTACTGATTTTATTAAATAGTGGATCTCCCAAAAGTGGTAATGGTCTTCTGTTAGTTTTATGTTCGAAAACCATTTCAAACTATCGATTGAATCAAAAAAAGTACGTCGAATTTCGATGACGTCAGTTTTTCATCCAACATCGTTTGACGTTTGGGAAAAGTTGTAGATTTGACTTGTTGTCAAATACCCAATTGCGCTGTTTAGATGGAGTTTAGCCGTGCCAAAGCTATCGCACTAAAAAAGTAAAAACTGGAGGAGCCACGCAAAGGAAAAAGTTTGACGGAGAAATTGACTGGAGCAGGCCGGGCCCACAATGAGCTGCAGCGCCAATGATGAAGATGCGTGGCCGAAATTCGGTCGAGAGGCCGATTTTTTTGTTTATGTATGAGGTGTATGTATTTATTATGATGATTTATATCACTGTTACTAAAACATAAAAGAGATACCTGATCTAGGGCTGTTCCGCAGCTGGCAACAGTCATGTTGAGTCGCTGACAGACGCCAAGCAGCTGTTGTCTGATCTCATACGCGTACGACAAGTTCTTGTGGTTCAAATAATTTTCTCGGCACCATTGCTGCAATGAAAAAATCGCTAATGAGAATTGTTCCACCAATACAGCCCATTAACGTCCCACGGCTGGACACAGGCCTCCACTCTCATAAGAGAGAGGGAATTAGAGCTTAGACCCACCACGCTGCTCCAATGCGGGTTGCGTTAGTGATAATAACCGGGACCGACGACTTAACGTGCTCTCCGAGGCACGGGGTGTAACATCACCAACTTTCTAACTCCGAGGTAGTACTGGGAACTTCTAGCCAGATAAACCCAATACCTACTTAATTAGGGCCCGACCCGAATCTCGAACCAGACTAACGAGTCAGTTCTAAGGCTTCTTCAGAGCTAAGAAATTGTTCAATAAAATAATAGCATTTTTTTAACCAAATTAACAATTAACCAAATAGAAGAAGACTCTCCACGCCATTTAGAATTCGCTATTATTGAGGCATACAGTTTTCTTCACGATTTTACTTTTCCAACATACCTTTTTTAACGGGGCTTTACAGAAAGCTTTATATACGTTCAGAAGCGTGATATGATCACCGAGAGGCGATATAAATTTTTGTTTCACTTTCAAAGCTTCCTCCCTCTTGTGTAATGGTGTGTGAAACACATTTTCGCTGGACATTACTGCGACCAAACTCAGTGCCTGGAAAAATTATATGACTGAACATTCGTATTAAGCCCACAAAGCACTTATTCTATCTTTATTTATGCTACATAATAATATTAGAGAATAGATGGCTGCGTTCGTGTGTTTTTGAGATTGTGACGTGATCCGAAGAATGTTTGGAAAACGTATAAATTGTCCCCGAGGATTTTGTGCGTAAACCTACTACGAGTATAAACTAACCCCTATATGTAACTAGACCCCTATACGTCAACTGACACGTAAAAAATACGATTTGGAAAAAATACTTTCAATATTATTCAACTAAATTTTGGTACAACAAAACCTATAGAAAATCTTTACAAATATTTCGAATCCAAATATGACGTCACTTAACCACACTCTCATTCTTACTATAAGTCTCGGTAGAACTAACATGGTTAATAAAAGTTATAACTGATTTACATCATCATAATATTCATTACTATCTCATTCGCCTAAAAGTAATTTGGAATTAATGTACGTTATTAAAACATTTGAATCAAGTTAGAGTACTAAAGGATACTTATCGGAAACCCATTATTACCTCTTCTAAGCAGTCGTATTCAGGGGCACATAGGAGCACTTTGGAATATTTGGGTTCTATTGGAAATGCGGTCATTTTCTTTCCAATTACAGTCAGTTTTGGATTATTTTCATTATCTATGGCACCTGAAAAGTATCGTATATAATAAATATATCATGTATGTACCCTATCGTAAAAATCTTCCAATATTCGTAATGTTCTTTTTAATTTATTGAATTGATTTACTACATTACAATACCCTAATACGAAATACGAAAATGTTTGTCCGCTATTTTGTTAGATAGGGATGATGCCTATATCAAAAATAAATTATTTCTAACAGATTATTAAATAGAGGATCTTCCAAAAGACCTAAAATTCACATCCCCGGTTAGTATTGAGTTTGATAATCATTTTAAAACATAGATTAAATTTTAAAAAATGCGTTGAACTATTGTGAATTTCATACAATTTCCATACTAGAAGTGCGTTTTTAAGTTTGATAAAGAGTTTCTGATTTGATTGAGCTGTCATTATCCCTATTGTCCTTCAATTACACCGCAGCGAAATCACATGAGTAAAGATCATCTTTATACTCATGTGGCGAAATAGTGGATCGACGTGATTATTTTACTTAAATCCAACGTTGTCGCGGGCGTCATTAAGTTTTGCCCGTCTCAAAATACTCTATTTCTTGCCTAAAATTAGTGTATTTGCGATACTTATATTTATTTACCTACTAGCGGGCCCGACAGACGTTGTACTGTCTGAACGTTGGTGGAACTTTTCTTTTGGTGGCATTATTGATTTCAAGAATAAATCAAATGCTTATTAATATTAATATAGGCACAAAAAAAGGTTTGCATTTAGATCAATAGTACAAAATATATCTGGCGTAAAGATATAATGTGAAGCTCGCGAACTCGCTAAGACGCTAGCTTGATAAGGGTCTGGCGTGAGATGGGATGAATAGCGAAGGGCGAAACAACAAACTATGCAGATTCTGTTATATTAATAACTATTATTATGTCTGCGACTTCGTTCGCGTGGATTGAGGTTATTTTGGTTTCCGCGGGAACTCATTGATTTTCAGGGATGAAAAGTAGATTGTGTATTATTCCAGACCGTTCCGCCGTACAGCCGTTCTGGCGAGATTGAGTAACAAACATCCATCCGTACATCCATCCAAACTTTCGCATTTATATTAGTATAGTTTTAGTATGTAAAAGGGAATAACAACGGTTATAAAAATTATACTTTTCAAGTATTGGGTAAATCAGTCATTATAGAAAAATGGATTCTATCATATTAGTCTATCATCATAAATATTATCTATTATATTAGTCTATTACAACTACAAAATTTATCTGCTTCAAACTCAATTTCGAAACTTCGAGCTTTAGATATCTATGTCCGTTCTTCATCAAAAGAGTCTTATAGTGCTATTGAAAATAAGTATTTTTAAACTAATAGAATTTTTATGTACCTATTTCTTTCAACAGAATTAATGCAGCTTGTATAGAATCTCTCGGTGGTGAGTCCAATAAAGGGAATGTACTGGGGTCCATTCCTGCGGCAATCAGCATTAACATTGTCGAAGCCAACGGGCATCTAAAACATCAAATTAATATTTTTATCAAAGGTGAAATATGCTGGATTTTAGACCTGCACGAGTAAAAACAACATTTATTTCCAAATTGTGCCATACATAACAAGCATACCTAAAGACGTAGATCACCCCTGCACCTCAACGATCTAAACAAGATCTACAATCTTGTGGTGTAAGCCTCTAGTTATTTAAGCCAATGTATCTTATATTAAGTGGCCATTATTAAAGTATCATCCAAAATCTGTGGTCGTGTCTCATTCCCATTCATCAGAACCTTATATGGCGACCCTGACAGCGCGTGCGCGAGTCGGTGACCGGCCGTAAAAGGAAAGTTTGACATAAACAATGAGTGACATGCAGTGCTAAAGAAGAAGTTACAATCATGGCAATATTATATTATAATTCGTCAAACTGGCTACGTGTGAGATTTGCGCTGCGGCAAAAAACTTTTATAAATTTGAAGCAATAATCATGGGCAAGCAGCAATCAAAGAAGCAAGAAATTATAATTGCTCAGAATGGTGCTGGGAACTCTGCTTCCACGGAGCAGTTATTGTGGCACGCAAGCTCGACATCGTATGCTTTGATTGCCATTTGCGGTCTGATGTTTATTGGGGCAGCGATACTGCTATTTCGATATTATCAAAGGTGTCATGGAAGTTGGATCCAGCGGAGGATCGAGGCATATGACCTGCAAAGGTCGATGAGTATGTATCGCCGACGACAACGAGAAAACGCTGCCGCTTCAAAGGATTCGCCGGTATGAGTGTGTGTGTCAGTGCGCGGCGAAAATTAAGTTAAAAGTGTCGCGACAATTAGATAAGAATGTCAATGTGCGACAAATATTAGTTATGAGTTAAATTAGTTAACTATGTGTAATCCTATAATTATACCCTTGCCATATTATTAATTGTAAGGTATTGTGAACAAATTTATTGATTTATATTTAGTCTTGTTTTTATGTTATGGCAGATGAAGCCAAAGAAATATTAAGCGACTTACAGTATATCAAAGATTATCTTACAAAATTAGGACCTAGTAGGCGGTCACCCTCTATAAGAGAGAAAAAGGGAGCTGAGGCACAATGTTTGTATGATAGATTTTGTTTCTTAAAGAATTTAATTGTTACTCAAGAAGAACGTAAAGAAATAAAAGGTTCAGAGAGTCAACAGATTTACAAAATATTTGATAACATTAATTCTCTTTATACGAAAATAGTTCAACTTTGTTCTGAGTGTACTGATAATTATCCAAGCGACATCATCATGGAGAAGTTTGAGCTAAAAACTGCAGTCTCTCTGCTACCAGTTATGACGGGTGATGTGAACGTCACGAAACAATTAATTTCCAATATTGAAATGTACGAATCGATGATCGACGAAAGTAGTAAAAAGCATTTGATACAGTTTTTTTTTTAAATCAAGGTTGTCCGAAAGCGCTAAGCTACGCATGTGTTCTAATTATTCGTCTATTACAGAATTAATCAAGGATATGCGAAGTATATTGTTACCTAAGAAATCTGACACGGCGATTCAGTCTCAGCTGCAATGCATCCGACAAGGTAACAGCAGTATTCAAGAGTTTGGTAAACAAGTTGAAAAATTATTTGTTGATGTGACGGTTTCTCAGGCCAACGGAGATTCTGCCGCGTATGAAATTTTGAAGCCAATAAGCGAGCGGATTGCGATTAAAAGATTTTCCGACGGTTTGCGAAATAGTCGTCTAAGTACTATCATTGCAGCTAGGAACTACAGCTCACTGAAGGACGCGATTCAAGGTGCGTTAGACGAGAACTTTTCCAGCACTAGTGAAGAACGAGTGATGAATTTTCACCACAGCAGAGGTAGGTCTAGTTTTAATCGTAACGCACGAGGACGTTTTCTAAATAATTCTACTAGAGAATTTTCTAGGGGGATGCCCGCATCTCAAAATTCCAGTAATTTTGGTCGTGGTCGTAGTTATCGTGGTAACTTTCATAATGTCGCTTCACGCGGACAAAATAGTTATCATGGTTCAAGCGGTTTTCGTGGCCATACATGGGTTCGTAGTCAGGCGCGACGGAATCAAAATATAAACTTAGCCGAAATGAATCTTAGTGATGATTCAAATCAAAAGCGAGATGATAAGGTCCAAAACAATAGTGACAAGGATAATAAGTGGTTTTTTCGTGCATGAACATTTTTATTGCGAAAATATAAATTCGGTTCGGGACATATATTTTGCGATGGATTTGTTCGTTTAAAATTAAATTATGACTTTTATTTTGAACATAAATTTTATTTTTTGAAAAACTTTTCTTGTAGAACGGATGGTATACTAGGACAGGATTTTTTAAGTAAATTTAATTGTTTACTAGGCTTTGAAAAAAACATTTTGACTCTTCAGCAAGGTACACCCATAGAGATACCTTTACAGATGGGACAACTAGGTTTTAATAGTTACATAATAATCCCGCCTAGGTGTGAATTTACGTATTTTATGCGAACAAACTTAAAGAATGAGTATGTCGTTATGCCTAAACAGTTGAGTGATGGAGTGTTTCTGGCGTCTGTTTTGGTTAGTCCTGTTGGTGGTAAAATTCCACTAAAGATTTTAAATACTAGAGAGGAAGAAGTTAAATTAAGTTATTTTGTTCCTGATGTAGTCAACTTGAATGAATATTCGTTGTTTATTTGAAAAAAGTAACGTTAATGCGGAACGTGTGAAAAAATTATTCTCCTTTTTGAATTTAAACCATCTTACAAAAGAAGAGCAAATCTCTATCGAAAATATATAGGCCAAATACTCGGATATATTTTTACTACCAGGAGATAAATTGGGTGTTACAAACCTGTATAAACAATCAATACATTTGAGAGACAATGCTACTCCTACGTATACAAAGCCGTATAGACTACCAAAAAATCAAAAGAATGAAATCGATAGGCAAATTAAACAGATGTTAGGTAACGATATTATAGAGGAGAGTAGGAGCGAATGGTCTAGTCCAGTCCTTCTCGTTCCGAAGAAAAGTGATAGTCATGGAAACAAAAAGTGGCGAATTGTAATTGATTATAGAAAATTGAATGATAGGCTCCAAGATGCGATTGCGACGACCTCCGTGGCGCAGTGTGTAGCGCCGTTGCCTTAACGTGCGGAGGTCCCGGGCTCGATCCCCGGCAGGGTATGGAATTTATTTTATATATTATTATAATTTCTGAATTTTCCCTGGTCTGGCCTGGTGGGAGGCTTCGACTACCGGCAAAGACATGCCGCCAAGCGATTTAGCGTTCCGGTACGATGCTGTGTATCTTCACTTACCATCAGGTGAGATCGCAGTCAAGGGCTAACAAGTAGTGGATAAAAAAAAAAAAAAGATGACAAGTTTCCATTGCCTAACATTACAGAGATACTTGACTCTTTGTCAGGAGCTATATATTTTACACATTTAGATCTTAGTCAAAAATATTATCAATTAGAATTATGCCCAGAGAGTAGAAAATATACTGCATTTACTACCGATAGCCAGTATCAAATGAAACGACTGCCGATGGGATTAAAAATCAGCCCAGGTGCTTTTAGTCGATTGATGACAGTAGCAATGTCTGGTTTACAATATGAAAAGTGTCTTGTTTATCTAGATGACGTTATATGCTTTGGGAGAAATCTCGATTCTCATAACAATAATTTAATTGACATTTTTGAGAGATTTAGGAAAGTAAATTTAAAAATAAATCCCGAAAAGTGTAAATTTTTAACTAAACAATTGCTGTATTTAGGCCATGTAGTATCTCCTAAAGGTGTTTTACTTGATCCAGAAAAAACCCCGAGTAATGCAATGTTATCCAACTCCAAAAAATGCAGATGAAGTTAGACGTTTTGTAGCTTTTGCTAATTACTATCGTAAATTTATTCCACGTTTTGCCGATATAACTATACCTTTAAATAAACTGTGTAGAAAAGGTGTTAGTTTTGTATGGAGGTGTTAGTTTTGTATGGAGTAAAGAATGCGAAAATTCATTTACTAAGCTTAAACAATCCTTGGTCAATCCACCCATTTTGCAGTATCCCAATTTTGATGAAGAGAATGAATTTATATTGCGCACAGATGCTTCTGGATTGGCTATAGGCTCGGTGTTATGTAATAAAAATGATTTACCAATAGCATATGCAAGTCGTACTTTAAATAAATCCGAGGTAAACTATCCAACAATAGAA
This sequence comes from Erebia palarica, assembly GCA_964035005.1. NCBI lineage: Eukaryota > Metazoa > Arthropoda > Insecta > Lepidoptera > Nymphalidae > Erebia > Erebia palarica. The sequence goes on along the minus strand of OZ035985.1, from coordinate 26,621,916 downwards.
AAAGAGCTTTTAGCTATTGTATGGTCAGTCAAATATTTTCGACCGTATCTATTTGGCAAAAAATTTACACATTAAAACAGATCACAAACCCTTAGTCTATTTGTTCAGTATCAATAATCCTTCAAGTAGATTGTTAAAATTTCGGCTAACCCTAGATGAATATGATTACGTAATAGAATAGGTATGTTAAAGGTGTGAGTAATGTACCTGCAGATGCATTATCTCGCATTATTTTAACGTCCGATGAGTTAAAAAATATGTATAAAGAAGTTTTGAATGTTATGACTCGACGAATGGCGAAAATGCTATATGATAATGACAATACTGACAATACACACAATACTTTGCTTAACAAGAGTGACGAAGACAATCGGCCTGATCAACCGAAAGTCGTTGAAATTCTTGGGAAGCCAAAGAATTGTACTGAATTAATTATTTCACATTTTAAACTAGGAAAAAACATGAAATACGTACGTTTTAACGATTTCTTATACGTACCAAACAAGAATAAGATTTATATAGACCCATTTTCTCGATCATGTTTGACGCGAGACGCCTTCGTGAGAGATTTGGATTCTATTTGTAAAAAGATATCGATCGATGAACTTTTCACAATTAAAAATAATGAAAGTAAGAAGTATATAGAATGGTTAACCAAGTATCGTAAAAATAATTATAATCGAGAAAGTCCTCGAATTTGTATTTAAAAAAATATAATGAGTATAGACAACGATGACGATAAAAAAGTCATTCTCAACGATTATCATTTACTACCTACAAGTGGGCATGCAGGTATACGGCGTATGCTCAATAATATTAAGAAATCTTACTTCTGGCCAAAAATGGTGGAAGATATAACGGAATATGTCAAAAAGTGTAGCAAATGTCAGAAGCAGAAACATTCGTTACACACCAAACAACCTATGGTTATAACTACTACTGCGCAGTCTGCCTTTGATAAAGTTTTCTTAGATATAGTAGGGCCCTTAGATAAGGATTATTATAATTACTCATATATACTCACTCTTCAATGTGAACTAAGTAAGTATGTTGAAGCATTTCCATTAGTAAGTAAGGATAGTGTAAGTGTAGCGCGAGCTTTCGTGGATAACTTCATATTACGTTACGGGATACCACGTGAGATAGCAACAGATCGAGGATCAGAATTTATCTCTACGACAATGACTGAGGTATGTAAACTGCTAAATATAAAACAAACTGTATCCTGTGCATATCATCATGAATCTATTGGTTCACTTGAAAACTCACATAAGAATCTTAATGCTTATTTGAGAATTCAAACCGACAACAATTCGAGAGATTGGAGTTATTGGCTACCATATTGGTGTTTTTCATATAATACCTCAGTGCATTCAGCAACTAAGTTTACACCATATGAACTTGTGTTCGGTAAACCATGTAATATATGTTCTAATTTAAAAAACCATGTAGTTGAACCATTGCACAATTTTGAAGATTATCCATTAGAATTAAAATTTAGACTCCAAAAAGCACAAAGTGATGCAAGACAAAATTTAATTTTATCTAAAGAGACTAGAAAGTATAAATATGATCAATATTTAAAACCAGTAATGTATAGAAATAATGATTTATATTAGTTAAAAATGAAGTAGGGAATAAGTTTAGTGATGTATATTCTGGTCCATATATAGTTATAGAAGATATGGAACCAAATGTAAAAATATTACGTAATGATAAGGTAGAACTAGTACATAAAAATAGAACCAAATTGTTTGTAGTGTAAAAAAAAAAAAGTTTTCTTTTCCTTTTTTTTTCATTTTGTTGGGACGTGTGGTGTTAGCCTCTAGTTATTTAAGCCAATGTATCTTATATTAAGTGGCCATTATTAAAGTATCATCCAAAACCTGTGGTCGTGTCTCATTCCCATTCATCAGAACCTTATAATCTAAACAACAATCGATGAGGCGCAGGGATGAACTAAATCACGCATGGCACAACCCAAACAATGGCTCAAGCTCAGCGTAATGCTGTATGTTCAGTGCAAGCACTAACTGACCTAACCATACAGCGCTGATTTTCAGCCCGAACCCTGTTTCAGAGTTGTTGTAATAGAAACTTCTATACAATACCGACAAACGACAGACCGACCACTCAGCGATTAGATAGCGTTCCAGTAGGTCCATCCGCTGTGAGCAGCCGCTCCGCGCCCGTCGCGTGCACCACTCACCTGACGATCAGGCGTGTTGTGGTGTTGCCGCGCGGCGAAGTCGGCGGCGGTGTAGAGCCGGTAAGCGGCGCCGGGGGCGGTGCGGCCGGCGCACTGCCAGCCCGCCGCCTGCTAGCACGCGCGCACTACCAGCCGCTCCGCGCCCGTCGCTTGCACCACTCACCTGACGATCTCAGGCGTGTTGTGGTGTTGCCGCGCGGCGAAGTCGGCGGCGGTGTAGAGCCGGTAAGCGGCGCCGGGGGCGGTGCAGCCGGCGCGCTGCCAGCCCGCCGCCTGCTAGCACGCGCGCACTACCAGCCGCTCCGCGCCCGTCGCGTGCACCACTCACCTGACGATCTCAGGCGTGTTGTGGTGTTGCCGCGCGGCGAAGTCGGCGGCGGTGTAGAGCCGGTAAGCGGCGCCGGGGGCGGTGCAGCCGGCGCGCTGCCAGCCCGCCGCCTGCGAGCACGCGCGCACTACCAGCCGCTTCGCGCCCGTCGCGTGCACCACTCACCTGACGATCTCAGGCGTGTTGTGGTGTTGCCGCGCGGCGAAGTCGGCGGCGGTGTAGAGCCGGTAAGCGGCGCCGGGGGCGGTGCGGCCGGCGCGCTGCCAGCCCGCCGCCTGCGAGCACGCGCGCACTACCAGCCGCTCCGCGCCCGTCGCGTGCACCACTCACCTGACGATCTCAGGCGTGTTGTGGTGTTGCCGCGCGGCGAAGTCGGCGGCGGTGTAGAGCCGGTAAGCGGCGCCGGGGGCGGTGCGGCCCGCGCGCTGCCAGCCCGCCGCCTGCGAGCACTCGCGCACTACCAGCCGCTCCGCGCCCGTCGCGTGCACCACTCACCTGACGATCTCAGGCGTGTTGTGGTGTTGCCGCGCGGCGAAGTCGGCGGCGGTGTAGAGCCGGTAAGCGGCGCCGGGGGCGGTGCGGCCGGCGCGGCCCGCGCGCTGCCAGCCCGCCGCCTGCGAGCACGCGCGCACTACCAGCCGCTCCGCGCCCGTCGCTGTGCACCATGTCCTAACAATATCGTTAACTTTTAATCAAGGCACACTAGTAATAGGCCTATTACACTGCACTTTTCACAGGGCCCTGTGGTAAGAGCGTGGCGTCGCTTATTACACAGTATTAAAGATCAAATTAGAGACCCTTTCTCCCTTAATCTTATTACACTACACTGATTCAAGTGTAAGGGTCCCCGTCATAAGTGTAGTGTAATAGGCCTATAAGTTAGAAGTTGGACCACTCCAGACTTAGCGACGCGTATTAACTCAAATTAGATCTCCGATATTAGACCTGACCCATTGTCTTAGGTGAGCGACAGAAGCGGTGGAATCCTTCTGCGAGACTGTTATGTCGCAGAAGGAATCGGCGGAGCGGATGAGAGAGGACGACGTAAGCTCTCATCCCATCCGCCGTAGAAGGAACAGAGCAGGCGTGCTTAGCGACAGAAGCGACACCACGCGACGCGACGCGAAACGACGCCATAGAAAATCACAGACGAATCTACGCGACAACGTAGGCCACATAAAGGGTCAGCTTCTGTTTGATACTGTCGCGTTGCCGCGTTTGTCGCTCACCTAAGACAATGGGTTAGAACCACCATTGACTTGTCGTGTTTTGGGGTGGTTGAATTGAAGGGTGTGTTACCATGTGTGACTTCCAAACCACTTTTTTAAAGTAAATAATAATGGAGTGGTAACAAGGAGTTGGCAGGAAGGAGTGCATATTATGAATTAACACTACTTTATTCTGCACACACAGGCACACAGTGTATGCAACATGCATTTCATATAGACTATAATGGAAGCCCTATGTTAAACCTAGTCCCAGAACCTTATCTGACCCGGTGGCCAAATTTGGAACTAATTTATTTGTCTATGTCCCATAGAACTGATTTTTATGACTATAGTTTTTGTTTTTATTTTATTTTAAAAATTTATTACCAACTTCATGGATATGTGATAACAGCAACAATATCACTGAGTCATATAAGTTTGTTAGACTATACTTTTGAATAAGATTACATGACGAACGATATATATGCTATTATAAAAAGAAAAGTCATATTTTACAAAGAAAATCTTCATACAAAATTTTCGAAGAATAAAAATAAAATATTCTTATTTCAGAATTGAAGAGTGTGAATGGGTATTGCAAGGCCATTGCGGTTAATTTCGTCATTAAAAACAAAATTATAAATTACATAAAAATTCACCTTTCTTTTACAACACCAGTATCAATGACACATTTTATCTGCGGAATAGTGACAGATGCTTCCGCTATATTAGTAGCCAGCACAATCTTCCGCATTCCTGATGGAGTGTTCTTCCAGACCTGGAGTTGCTTTGCTGCTGGCAACCCTGCATATAGGGGGCATACCCTGATTTGAGGACCTTTAGCTTCCTGAAATCACGAAGCTGTCATACATACAATGTATATAGGCTACTAATTTTCAATGTAATATTGGCTTATTTCACAGAAAAATGTTGTTACACTTACTTTTGCTATTTGTTTTATATTGCTCATAACTGTCTCTATTTCTTCCTGGCCAGTGAGGAACACAAGGAAGTCATGGCTAAAAATATAAATACCAAATAAAATATTCGTAATGTTTTGCCTTCACTGGAATATAAACCTAAATCCACACAGATAAAGTTCCAGATTATGGATTGTCGAACTCATTGAATTGTGGTAGTGTGCATCTTACTTTTGTATTTATTTAATCTTTGCATCATGATGTCAGATTTTAATTATTGTAATGCTGCTTACTTACTTTGCTGGAGTTGTTGCGTGTAATTGGAAAATAGTACACAAAGCAGCATATTGATAATCCTCATGTTTGATCTTTGAGTGGTAGATGGTAACAGGGTAAGTTCGTCCTTCCAAATATATTACAGGACAATTATTGTAATATTTTTTAAAGGCATCTACATCCATTGTAGCCGACATAATTATGACCTGAAAAATAATTATACCCCATGCAAATCCCAAAATATCTACTGAAAATATATATCTTACAAAAGGTTTATAAAAGAGTAATTAAGCATTTAAGAAATATAATATAGCTTTAATCAAATATTTTTATTTTTATTAAAACATATTAGATACCTTTAATGTGTTCATTTTCTGCTCATCCCTTTCTTTCTGTGCCAGTTTGACAATACCAAATAAAACATCTGTATTCACTGTGCGTTCGTGAGCTTCATCCAAAATTATCACAGAGTATTTCTTCAGCAATGGATCATTCATTGCTTCTCTAAGTAGCATACCATCTGTCAGATACTTAACTTTTGTCTGTGGACTTGTCACATCTTCAAATCTGACTGTATATCTGAAACATATAAATCAGAAGTTAATTAGATGATAGAGGCATACTTATTTATTTTCACAGGTTCATTTACATTGCTTTAATTTTATTTTGTGCATTGTTTATGAGTAATCAACAGAGCAACCATTTCTAATACTTACTTACTTACCTACTTAATTTAGAGTTTTGTGATCTGAATTCTGAAATTAACCCATGTGGTAATATATTTAACAAAATTTTGTATTTTGGGCTACTACAGAAGAATTGCAGTTGCAAACACACAACAATAAAAATCATAAAAATACTAGTTATCATTCATCATTTGATGGTATCTTCAAACTGAACTTCAACTTTCACTCGACTAGTAACATCAATAAAGTACAATAAATTTATAATAAGAAAAAGGTTTTTACCCTACTATTGACCCTATCTCACTATTTGTTTCTGCCGCCACACGTAAAGCCAAGGTGATTGCCGCAACCCTTCGAGGCTGTGTCACGGCTATACAGCCCCTACCCTCCAGCCTATGGTCATGTATTATCTGTGGGATTTGTGTTGTTTTACCACATCCTGTTTCACCAATCAATATCATTGTGTCATGTTTCCTTATCTCCTCTAGAATTCTGTAAAAAATTATGATTTTTACATTACTCAAAAGCTAAATACAATTAATGAAATTATCATAAGCACGTAAGTAAGTAGGTACTTCCAAAAATACTTGACTGTCATTAAAACAGGAAATCATCATTCTTCAAGGAAATAAATAACAAGATATACTGATTATGCATATAAAATACCTCACTCTAACTTGATAGACAGGTAATGTTTTTCTGGTTTCTTGCAAATCTTCAGTTTCAGTAGCATCGTTCAACAAAATCTTGTTATTAGATTTAATGAAACTGTCTTGACTTACACCGTTCAAACAAGATGTTTGTGCACCTTCTTTAATATTTTTCACGTTATTTTCAATGCATAGTTTTATTCTTTTAATTTTCAAATCAAGAGAGCTTTTATGCTCTTTTTCCCTACCCACTGCAGTGTACTTAGAATCCATTTTGCTATTTACATAAGCAGAAATAATATAATAATTAGGTAATATTGCTTGAAATTCTGAAAAACAAGAAATAAAAGTCACATTTTATTTTTCTTCATAGTAAAATATCAGAAGTAAATAAAATCCTAACCTCAAAATTTTGCTTTTTTTTTAATTAGCTGGCTTTACGGCTCTGGCCTCTGGGTTCCATTCCTCCTGAGCCTAACGTTAGGTAATGGTTCTAATGTCAAATGAGTGACTGTCATTTCTATAAAATATTTTTGGGGTTGGCCAGTAGAACCTTTTGGCAGATGGCGCTACCATAGCTTTCACCTGTCAAGTTTGTTTTGAATTTGTATTTTTGAATTTAAAACAAGATTTATCAAGATACGACGATGGACGATGTAAAAAATTTGTATTCGACATGGCGGATATGTGATTTAAAGGCTGAATTTAAAAAAACGAGGTGCATCTCTTAAAGGAAAGAAAGCAGACCTTGTCGAAAGGTATAACCTTAAAACTGTTCACCACGCTTTTACTTATGAAAAATTAAGGTTTGAAGGAGTTCAGTTTCATAAATTTCGTACTACTACAACTCTATATTTGTTTAAAAAGAAAAAAATAAAGTTTAATGCTTGAGTTTGGAATATTAAAAAAGTACCTACTTTAAAGCACCTGGACTTGTCTCTGAATTGCAATTTACATTCTAGCACCTCTGATTTGCACATAGTACATTGAATCACAGGTTGCTTGTTTATGATTAGGCTCAGAAGGACTAGAACAGAGCAGGGCGTTAAACCAGTTAAATAAATAAAAATATTGTATCTGATTTTTAGATTTTCTCGCTTTTCCTCAGATTTTGATCAGAGACAAGTAACATATATTTTTATTACCTCCATGATATCATATGTTTTGATCTGTTTTGATCTGAGCGCTTTTCAGCAGAGACAACATTAACGATACTTTTCAGTTTTCCCGAATTTCGCTTTTGAATATTTGACTATTATTCCAAATTTTTTTTTGGTGATTATTTATTAGTAGGATCTCTCAAATGTCGTAACATCCACGTCCCCTGATAATTTTGTGTTGTTTAACCATTTTAAACTATCGATTAAAGTAAAAAAGTGCGTCGAACTTTTGATGACCTCACAATTTAAACATACATAACAGAATACCTACTATAATTATTTAAAAAAAAATACTTATAAATCTAAACTAATTTATTTAATGCGAAAAAAAAAATTAAACATACTGTTACTTGTCTCTGATTTCATACAAATCAATGCACTATGCACGCGTTTTGACGTTTGAAAAAAAGTTTCTGATTTGACTAGTTACCAGAGTCAAGTAATATGTAGGATACTAACTACAGTCTATTTGAAGGGGCAGCGTAAAAAATGTAAATAAAACATACCAGTCACGACATTTCAACTTTGCTATCAATATTTTCATTGTTGTATGTCACAAATCACTCACAAACGTATTATTTCCTGAAGTAAAACATTTAAAGTTTTTAATATACTCAAAAGTAATTCAGTTCAAGCAAAAAGAAGCTAATAATTTATCTTGCAAGAATCCCATAATAAAAACAAAGACTAATGACCTAATGGGTGTTTGACATAAAGAAATAAAATGATTTCATAGAGATGTGACATGAAAAGTGAAGCATAGACTGAATGATAGGAGCAGGTTTAGTCGATTGTAAAAATCGAAAATCGATTTCCACATTCTATGATTTATAATATATTACTGAAAGCATGCTTGATACATTTATTTATATTAATTATATAATATTTTATATTCATCAACATACATTACATAGTCATGGAAACATAATCAAGTGTTACCATGCAAACTTGTACATAACGTAACGGAGAAAGTTTGAATTCACTCCCCATAAATTTTCATACTTCCATACTTCCGGGCTTATTTAAGAAAATCGATTTACAATCGACTATACCTGCTCTTATCATTCAGTGTGAGATCTATGGAGAGAACTTTGACTTTGCTTAGACTTAAGACATGGTTAAAACGATATAGATTTATGTTACTCACTTATGTCCATCTCGTTTTAACTCTAAGTAATGTCTGAGCCAAGTCAAAGTACGCTCTATAGATTTCAGCATCAGTCCGTAAAAGCGACTGTATGTGGTAATCGATTTCAGAATGTATTCATTCAATCGTTTAGTCACAAGTAGTCTGTCAAATGTTTCCATCACTATATGTCCAATGACAATTATAATCACGTGATCTGACGCCATATTTGTTTACATGTTTTACTTTGCCTCGTTAAATAGAATGTACTTTGATATTCAAAGGTTAAGCTCCGACTAGTTGTCAAATTATCAAAAATAAAAAAGCAGTATTTTTACGCTCATTATTTATATAAATAGGAAAAATATAATTGGAATAAATACATATACAGTGAATCCAATATTTTATTCTGGAGCCCTAAAATCGTTTAATGACAAAATATAAAAATAAGTATTTATGATAAAAAAATTGTAAATATAGAATAGTTGCGATGACTTTATTTAGAGCATTTTTGAAAAATTTCAAAAGAAACTTTCATTTGTCTCAAAACGACTACGCTAAACGTCGCAATCCTTTCGTTAGAACATGGCAGACGTTATTTCAAGATGTTCAAGCTGGCTTCAATGTGAAGAGCCCAACTTATCCCGAACACGCAGATGTCGTTATAGTTGGTGGAGGTTTTATAGGGGCTTCGGCCGCCTATTGGCTCAAAACTAGGGCAGGTGAAGGATTATCTGTAGTTGTATTAGAAAAAGATCCTATGGTGAGTTCTACTTGTGTCATTTTTAGTAGATCTACCATCTTTTTACTAAGTAGGTATTTAATAATAATTTTTATGAATTATTAAAATCTGTTTAACTCTAGCTTACCCATCATGGCTTCACACAAATGGTCTTACGTAACATTCTACACATGTACCTATGTATTATAATTATTTATATTCTATTTTAACCTTGTTGTTCTCCATTGTTATTTCAGTATGCTAACACTAACCAGATGTTATCACATGGTGTGCTGACTCAACATTTTTCATTAGCTGAAAACATATATCTCTCACAATTTAGTGCAGAATTCTTTCGCAACATAAAGGAACATTTAGGTGAACATGTTGATGTGCAATACTATCCAATAGGGCAATTACTCCTAGCTAGTGAAAAATATGTTAACAAATTGGAACAAAATGTTGATGCACAGAAAGATTATGGTTTAAGAAATAAATTGTTAACAGTTGATGAAATACAGGACAGATATCCATGGATTAATACATCAGATATCAAGTTAGGTAACACATTTTTATTAATTTAGGTTGAAGTTTATTTTAAAACACCAGCCAGATATAGCATATTTTGTTTTTAGGCTGTATTGGCACAGAATCAGAAGGTGTTTTCAATGCTTTAGAACTCCTTGGAGGATACATAATGAAATCTCAGGAACTTGGAGCAAATTTCATTAAGGCTGAAATGATTGGGTTTGATTTGGAACTACAAAGGGATGTATTAATGGAGGGTATAACACCTGGCTCCTTTCAGAAGATAAACAGATTATCCTACAAAACTGATGATGAAGAGGTGCACAGTTTGAAATTTGCTGCCTGTATAGTAGCTGCTGGAACAGATTCTCCAGATATTGCTAGGCTAGCGAAAATTGGTACATCAAAAGGCTTACTCAAAGAACCATTGCCGGTTGAAAAAAGGTAATATGCTATACTAATAATATAATAAATATAAAAGTTCTGTTAGTCTCCTAGATTTACACATTGCCCACCTTGTTCAAGCATGAATAATAAGGTAGGGTACCTTATTATTTATGTCGAACTCTAACCTAACCTACAAGAGACAAGAAAACGTAAACACAATGAATATTTCAAAAATTTACACTCTCTCATTGAGCAGCAGTGCGATTGCGTAACTTCTGCATCAATCATTGTTACAGTATCAATTGTTGTGATTGGCTGAATTTATGGCATTCTTGCTGCATCAATAGATTTTGTCCAATAATGGAAGAGTGGTAACCAATCAGAGATGATTGCGATCATTACACTGTAGCTGTGATTTTTAGCCGGTCACCCAGAGATACGCTGTCGCCCAGCTGCAGTTCACAATCTGTCGACAGTTTACATTTGAGTATTTGACTGCTATTCAAATAATTTTTTTTTTAGTGATTATTAAATAGAGGATTAAAAGTCGTAATATCCACATCCCCTGATAGTTGTATGTTGAATAACCATTTTAAACAATTAAATTAAAAAGTGTGTCGAACTTTAATGACGTCACATTTCAGAATTTCATTTATATCCATAAGTATGGGACACGTTTTTATGTTTGAAAAAAGTTGCTGATTTGACTATTTGTCACATACCCAATTTCGCTGGACAAATTACAATCTAACGGTTTTTGCAATCTTACAGTGACATATAATTATGATATAATTTTAGTATCACCCAGATGTTGATAATGGGGCCAAATGGGGCCAATTTTGTTTCACAAGCACAATCTCTTAAACTAAAATGACAGCTCTAAAAGTTTAAACCTAGTGCTGCCTCTTTCCAAAGGGAGAATTATGAAAGGGATAGCAGTATAAATAGAGCTGTCATTTTAATTTAGTTTGGAGATTGTGCTAAACATAATTGGCCCCAATGAAGGTACAAGTATATTTTTAGGAAAAAATAATCAAGTATCTTATTTATACCTTGCAGAGAATACAACATATATTCTATAGAAAATGCCAAAAATGAAATGGCACTTGGATTGAACTCTCCATATGTAATGGATACAAGTGGGCTATGGTTGAGAAAAAATGGTCTGCAGAATAACCTAGTGTGTGGACAAATACCTTCTCTCAAACAAGACAGTGGTTATTCTGATAGTGAAGCTTTTCAAGCATCCCTATTGAATAGATATCCTCATTTCAAAGACTCTGAGGTATGAAAAACAAAATATTAGTACTTGTTGTATTTTGTACAAAATTTACATTTGCACGCTGGCATCCAGCAAATTAAATTCTTCAATAAAATCTTTTAATAATTGTGGTCCTATAAAAGATACCTTTTTTGACATAACAAATCCAATTTGTTACTTTATGCCTCAAAAACTCAACTGATTTCACCAAATTTGGCACAGCTAAAACCTGGAAAAGAATGTGGGTTAGTTTTTAGCAGAAGGCTAGATATTATGTAAACAAATATAATTATATGTATAAACTGTCATTTACTATGTTTTTTGTCGGAGAACGCCCATTGCTAGAATGCTAGTTTCCCACCTCAATGCCCCTGAAAAAGGCACAGTGTCTGGCTGCCCGCAGTCTGGCCGCCGGAACGCATAAGCGGGCTCATAAATAATAGTTCTGGACACGTTCGAAATTAGTCCGGTATTCTCTGACAAAAAACGTGAGTTAACAATTGTTTGCATAATGTCACTCACATAGTTGATAATAACAATCTTATTTATTCTTATTGTATAGGTTAAAGTGATTTCAACTGAGCAAATAGACTGCAACACTTATGATGAAACTGGCATTATTGGCCCTCATCCATACCACAGCAATTTGATTTTTGCCTCAGGATTTGGTAGACAAGGTAACTAGACTAACATTCATATTATATTGGGTTAAACGTACATACAACATAGTATACAAAAAAAAAAAAAAGTTTTTGAAAATATTGAGGAAACTGTTTTGGAATAAAAAGCAGTCTGTTGCATCCCAGGATGCAACCTACCTATCCTATGCCAAAATACGTTGAACAGATGAGCAGTAAAAATGTAGCAGACAGATACATACACTTTCGCATTTATATTTATATTATATGAGATTTAAAATATGAAATAATCTTATAAATAGGTTAGGTTCAACTTTCAAAAACCCCTCAATTTTTTTGTGATATTATATATTTTAATATGTAATAGGTTGTTTTTTATTTTATTCTGGACACTTTGAAACGAATTTATGATTTTAAAAAGGTTTTATAATATTATACAGTACTGTGTATAAAATCAAGTATTAAGCTTAACTATTATGATATTAAACTACATAATTACTTCCTATTATTTCAGGTGTCCAACATAGTCCTGGAATAGGAAGAGCTATTGCAGAGCTAGTCATAGACTGCCATTACAATACTATAGATTTAACTAGATATGGATTTGATAGGGTATTAATAAATGAACAATTAATTGAAACAAATTTATATTAATTCATTATATGTACATAATATTATTTATTTATTAAAACAATATTAGTCAAATAAAAGAATTGTTCACACTTAGAGTATTTCGTTTGAATCATACCATAATAGAACAAGTTTTAATCCACTGAATGAAGAACACTCAAGGAAAATAATATTCTTAGGCTAGATGTTTGCACCATAGCATAAGTGGCTGTAGCTGTTAAAAAACAACTTCTAGATTCTTTAACAGCAGCTTTTTACAAGTAGGATCCAAAAGTGCATCCAATTGGAACTTCTTAACAGTAGTCTTATAGTTTTTTAGTCCTGGAAAACAACAGCTCGGAGGACAATATTAAAGCATATAGCATTCATTTTCACATAAGTGATGTGCGAAATTGTTTTCAATTTATGTTTCACATGACGAAAATACCATTGAGAAGATAGATTAACTCTAGAACTCTGGCACTACAATGATATCTGCTTAAGCTAAGCGTCCACATGCCCGCATCGTAAGGATCGGACGCATCGCATCAAACAGATCGTAGTATTCTTTGTATAAAAAGTCACACAATTGCATCCACAGACCGCTCGAATTTGCTCATCGGCAATGCCGACGCCGATGCTCCGAGAGGCAACTTGCGATGCGTGTCCACGGCACAAGGAATGCCGACCAGGTGGACGCGCAACGGCTCTCGCTCCGGCGATAATTGTTCTTCTTCTGCTTTCCTCCATTATCTCACAGACACATTTCACACGTACGCTCACTACGAAAATCCGAATGAAGTAGCGTCGGCAAATCCGATTGCTGCCGATGAGGTGGACGCATTGTGAAAAATTCATCCGTTCGATGCGATACATCCGATGCGTACGATGCAGGCATGTGGACGCTTAGCTTTAAGAATCAATACAAAAGAAGGAACTAACAATTGATATTTGCTAATAGAAATACTTATTAATTACATAACTTCAACAGCTGCTACACAGTCATCTTAAAATTCCTATTTGAACTGAGCTGGAGGAGCTGCAAATAAGGCACCACCTTGCTTTGAAGCAGCCCTTGATGGAGCAAATCCTAACAACTTTTGGATATTTTGCCTGAAAAAAATAAAGTTTTTACAATTAAGTATGTTCATTTTAATTTAAAATTAGAAAAGGTAAATTTTCAGAATCTGTTCTATTGGTTCCTGTTTAGGAAGTTATTGTCACAATGAATTAAATTAGTGAAATTAATAATAATTAATGAAATTAGTTATTAATAATTCTTTGATTAATAAGTAAATTACCTTATGCTCATTGTGCATAAAATGTACAGAAAAATAAAGGAACAATCAGTGTAATCATCACCAGGCAAGTTCCTGTGGCTTAAACCTTGAATCCAAGATATGGGGTAAAAAGGTAACTTAGCCACAACCCTGCCATCAAATCTAAAACAAAGACACAAACATTAAGCCATCCATATAGCAATAACGGTAATTTATCATAAGGTCTATAAAGTAAAATATCTAATAAGCAAATAGACAATTTTTTTATGTGCATACTCATAAACCTAATATTTTTTTAAATTTCATGTAGTAAGATGATTTGCTACTTAAACCTTTTGATCATGAGGTAATAAGAAGTACTTTATTAGTATATTAACTTTATACTATTATTGAAGTCATTTTCTTCTGCCAAAGTCTATTAAACTTTTTGACCTGAGTTGGAAGGTCATAACTATTTTGCTTTTCAACTAAGATAAAACTATCTCAATAACCAATTAACCATAGAACAATAATGAGATGTGATTTGCCCCAATGGTTATTGTGTGATGATTGATGAATATAAAATACTAAACAAGGTTATTTGATTGGTAAAGAATTAAATATAGGTATATGAAAGTGCATCTTTCTATCTGTGTGTTGTTTTACAGTCAAACAACTAAACTAGGACAGAAATAGGTTCCTATAAACAGACACAGTACTTTTTATCCAAGCAAATCAAGAGTTCCCACTGGAATTTAAAAAAAACTGAGATCAATAACTAGTGAAAAACATAATCCTTCTTACATGCTGTTAAACATGCTAAGCAATGCGGTGAATGCAAAACCAATTGCAAACATTGATTTCATTTTGACTAATGAGAGATCCCTGTTGTTATTTTTAAGTCTTTCTTCCTCGCGCTCTATCTTTTTCTTGTGTTGCTTATCCAAAGAGTCTCCATGTGCTTCTTTGCGCTTTTCCACTGTTACATAAAAATCAATTTTTAATTATCTTAAGTAAATAAGGTCTGGTTGCAGTAAACTAGCCATAGGACTTCTTTCATGATACACACTAGGCTCAAACTCAAACTGTTACATGATTGTCCTAGTTCCTTTATTGTGTTCTAGGACATTGCATTAAATTGGAGAGATATAATATCAAAGGGAATCTATACATAAGTGATGGTAGTTAAAACATGTAACAACATGTTACATTATGTAAAATATCAAATAATATTTGACATAAGTTATATGATATAAGTATATTGCTTCATTATAATGCAATATGAAAAAAGTAAAATTCCGATACTTACATTTCTTACTCTGTCGTTCTACTTCAACTTTCAATTTCTGATACTTCTCAGTTCTGTAAACTAATATCCAAGTGAGACCTGAAATAGAAGAAAAAAGATATTCAAATTTCAAATACTACCAGGCCTGCCTCAACATTAGAGTAAAAATCAGATTATTTGGGATATATTATTCTGATATTTTGAATACTATTATAAAATAATAGTAACAATTAACTAAAGTGAATGTCTGTACTAATGGGCAAAATAAAAACTAGGATCAACAGTGTGAAATCCAGGAGCGGTCATCGTTGGTAAGAGGCACATTTAATCTCGTTAGCTGCTGTAAAGGGCCAGACTGGTCCTCCGACATACTCGTATTCATATCCAAAACCCCAAAAGCAAAATCTTTCAACTTAATACAACTGATCACTGACTGACACGCGGACGAAGTCACGGACATCTGATTTATTTAAACATAATTTACCAAATCTTTAGCACTTTACCTTCTCCAAGAAAAGCAGTACATATTGAAATAAATACTATCAGTAACGAGTCGCCCCACATAATGAATTATGAACCTTATTTCACGTTGATTATCAGTCGGACACTAAAACTAAACTTGTTTTATGTGTCTAATAGGCAGAGTCCAGAAACAAGTTAATAATTTAGGCTTTGATAATAGAAGATGATAATATGTTTCATTTTTCTCAATTTCAATGCATAATGATAATAAAAGTTATAACATGTACAACTATGCTAAGACTTTTCTTACATATTGAAAGCTACGTAATACACCTGTCTCGTTCGAGTAACGTAAACGCAGCTTTCAGAAACAAGTAACTATGTATATGTTATTGCGTGAACGTGTCGCGCATTGTCATATGACGTCATTAAATTTAGCTATTGAAGCCAATTTTTTGCCAACTATAAATGGCGTCTGTTGTGCTTCCGGTGTTTCAGTTGTGAATATTATTATTCACCTGTATTGTGAATATTTTCATGTATTTTGTTGTACTTTTATGTAATCAACTATGGTGAAGTGCTCAGTTGTGGGATGTCATAATAATTATAATGTTAAACGCCCAGGAATTTCTTTTCGTAGGAGAGTAACAAAGTCGTCTAGTTTTTCTTTTTGTGGCTAATATTTTAAGTTATTTCATCTAATTATAGCTTAGTTTCTTCTTTAAAGAATCCAAAACACGTCAATTTTTGCACTGTCCCCAAAAATTTGGATTATTTCATTACTTTTTCAGTGGAGTGCATTTTGTTTGGGAATTGTATTGTTTACAAATAATTTGAATATTGATAAAATTTAAACTTCATATCACTCTTACTGTTTCTCACTCTGAGGGGTAGAGAGATGAAATTAAACAGTCAGCTTCTACTTATAATATTGCCAGACTCATTTTAGGCTGTAATGATGATAACCTAGTGATTAAGATGCCTGAATAAGTGGTTTTTGGCCCTTCATTGCAGTTATTGTCTATCATTTCAACTAATGTTTTACAATTGTTTCAGATTCCCAAAATATCATGAATTAAGGCTAAGATGAATGGCTGGCCTGGCGGGATAATAAGGCTGGATTCTGTAAACAGACCTGAGTTCAAGCCTACAAAAGGAAGCAGAATATATATTCATCATTTCAATGGGAATGACATTAATAATAACACTCTAAACCGCCAGCGTCTCAAAGATGATGCCTGTCCATTTCTACGTTTACCAGTAAGAATCCTTACTCAATATTCTTGTTTGTACTGAATAATAAAACAATAATGTAAACTTCTCCATAATGCTTTTCTCTAATCTAAATAATATATTCCTAAAACTGGAAAGGCCATGAATATTGAGGATTTTCGCCCGATAGAATAGAATAGAATAGAATAGAATAATTTTATTTGTCTGAATATGTGTTACAATGATGGTTACAGTATGAAAAGTTGCAGCATATCCAGTCAGGCAACCCTGACGTACAATTTTTTTTGTAGTTAGACATTTTTAAATAGCATAGTACAAGTATGTTCTATATGTGATATTCAAATTACCTAATCTTACAATAAGTCTATGCTACAATATTATAATGAATGGCTATAATGTCATAATATATAATAAATTAATAAATAAGTATATAATGCTTCATCAATTAAAATGCCAATATTAAAATGTCAAATATACCGAATCTATGCTTAATTCTATGTCAATAGTTAAATTAAAAATAATTAAAGTTATTACAATTACTTACAATTAGTAAGTAAGTAGTAAGTATGTAGTTTTATTACAATTTAGTAATTGGTAAATACCAGTCTTTCCCTATTTCTAGTTCCTTTTGGAAATACATCCTTTGCCGTTTTAAAAAGATGAGTGTTAGATCTCACGAACATTGCTATCTCTAGTATATATATACTAGGAAGTGTGAGGATTCCCAGACTTTTGAAAATCGGCTTACACGATTCGTACGGCGCCTTACCAGTGATTGCGCGGATACATTTTTTCTGTGCAATAAAAACTCTTTTTATATCCGTTGAGTTCCCCCATATCAATATGCCATATTTCAATACAGAATATACATAACCGTAGTATGCAGTAAGCGCCGTTTTCATTGTTGAAGTTTTACGCAGTTTGTTTAGTACATAGATAAATTTATTTATTTTATTGCATACTACTTCTACATGTGGCTTCCAGTTACAGTTTTTGTCTAATTTTACTCCAAGGAAAGTAACTGTGTCGATTTCCTCGATTATTTGGTTTTGATAACTAAGATTTAATTTAATTTGTTTTCTGTTACTGTAATTAGAAAAGTGTAAATAGCGGGTCTTTGATAGGTTGACTGATAAATTATTATTATTAAGCCACTCTACTATTAGATTAATTTTATTATTTATTTCAATTTCATCATCATTATTATAATTATTATTGGAGCATGTCAGGATAAGCGAAAAGTCATCAGCGTACAGGATGCATTTGTCAGATACTATATCGGGTAAATCATTTATGTATAGTATAAACAGTAGGGGGCCGAGTAGACTACCTTGTGGTACGCCGAAATTGTTTTGTTTGGGCAATGAATTGAATCCCGTAAGCACCTGTTCCTTATTCAGATTCTCTATTACAACAGATTGTTTTCTGCTTTCTAGATAAGTTTTTATCCATTGCAATGCTGGGCCTCGGATCCCGTAATTTTCCAGCTTACATAGAAGTAACTCGTGTGACACAAAATCAAACGCTTTGGTCATATCGAAAAATATTACAATTGGTCTTATTGAAGAGTCGAGATATGTCGTAACAGTGTCAATAAGATTAAAACAAGCGTGTAAAGTTGATTTTTGCTTTTGGAATCCGTACTGCTCCTTTTTAATCAAATCAAACTTTTTGAAAAATTCTGACAGACGTTGGTGCATTGCTTTCTCGAATATTTTGGAAAATATTGGAATTAGCGTTATCGGTCTGTAATTTACCATACATGATCTATCTCCTTTTTTATGTATCGGTTTTACTAATGCAACTTTTAATAGTTCAGGGAAACATCCATTTTCAAACGAGTTATTTATTAGGTGAGTCAATATAGGGGCTATTTCATTAGCTACTGCTTTTATTATTTTTGTAGCAATTTCATCGAATCCTACCGCATATGTATTATTTAAAGATTTTATGATTTTTATAATGTCATTTTCGTTGTATGGGATGAGAAAAATACTTTCGCATACTCGTTTTTTATTTGTGTTTTTGATTTCCTTGCGGTTTTCATTAGTTATGGTGATAAGGTAATCATTAAAAGCATTTGCAATGTCTTGCGGATCATATAGTAGTTTGTCATTTACCTTGATTTTTTCGATTATATTCAAGTTCCTATGTGGCTGTCCTTTTATAATATCCCAACCTGTTTTACACTTGTTTTTGGCCGTGGATATACGATTAAAATTGCAGATCTTTTGTGCAATTGAAAAGCAGTTCCTAAGATTGCAATTTTGTCTTCGCCAGCTAAAGTTTTTGAGAGCGTGTTACAAGATTTATTATATAAACAAATTAATTTATACCTTAGAGATGAGCAACATGGCTTTAGAAGTAAGAGATCAGTAAATAGTAACCTGTTAATATTGGTTGATTTCATTTTTGATTGCTTGGATCACAGTAGTCAAGTGGATGTCCTTTATTTTGATTTCCGAAAAGCATTTGATAGAGTCAATAATGACATTTTATTAACAAAGTTAAGTAGAATTGGCTTTGCCCCTAATCTTCTACAGCTAATATCAAGTTACCTCCGTGACCGAAAGCAATTCGTTCGACTTGGCCTCTATGAGTCTGAGCAATATCATACACGTTCTGGTGTTAGTCAAGGCTCGATATTGGGACCTCTTTTATTTTTGATAATGGTTGACGACCTACCTTCAGTACTCAATAAGGCTCGGTGTCTGTTATATGCCGATGATTTAAAGTTATACTCCAAAATAGAATCAGAGTCGGATTGTGTCGCTCTTCAAAGTGACATTGACGCGGTAATTCGTTGGAGCGAATTTAATAGAATGGAATTTAATATATCCAAATGCTCCGTAATGACTTTTCAACGCAAGAAGCGTCCTATCCACTTCGCTTATAGGATGGGCACGGACCTCTTGCCTAGAGTGACTTTCATAAAAGACCTAGGAGTAACCTTTGACCCCAAACTCACTTTTCATAGTCACATTACTACGCTCGCCTCCGAATCGTTTCGACGGCTGGGATTTGTGTTGCGGAATACCCGTGACTTCCATGACCGCCGCACTATAAAACTATTATTTGATTCGCTTGTGCGTAGCAAATTAGAAACCAGCTCTTGTGTTTGGAATCCTTACGAAAGTACATACGCTCTCCAACTTGAAAAAGTACAAAAAGCCTTTCTGAGATACTTATACAAGCGTCTCCATGGATATTACCCATATCTCTATCCAACAAAGTTTCTTTTAGGCCACTTGGGATTTAATGCACTGGAAACCCGGCGAGCATGCGACCAACTCGTCACTATGTGTAAAATTCTTACAGGAAAAATAGACTGCCTAGAGCTTCATAATAACGTGTGCCGCATATGGGCACCTAATAATTACACCCAACTACGTCAGTGCCGCTGTCGCCGATTTTTTGCTGTCCGGCCTTGCCGCACTGTGTCACGGGCTAGATCCCCAATACCGCGCACACTGACCGCACTGAATACGTTGTTGACTGAGTCTCCCCCCTGTGATTTATTTGCAGACCAATGGAGCATGGTTGTGAGTAGGTGCTTGAAGTTTTGCGAAGGTTACAACTCGCAAACCATGCAGCTCTCATAAATAATTGTTAATGATATATTATTATTCAAATTTCTATTATTTTTATTTTTATTTTTAATTAAGTATTATTTTTATTAGTTTTTATTTGTGTTTTTTTTTTAATTTTTTTTTTTTTTTTACAAAATTTGTATTTTTTAAATTAACTGTTACTGTTATTAATTGAGAGTTGTGCTGTGTAATTTTTAATTAATTAGTGTAATTGGCCTGTCCGTACTAATTAAATAAAATAAATAAATAATTTGACTATTTCTTTCTCATTGCAGAATTTACCACCCGGGCAATAGGCAAGGCAACCCTTGCAAGAATTGAACCTCAATTTGCGTCCAGAAACTAATAACGATGTTTCTCAAAACAGAATACTTCATACTTCAACGAATTGCAGGCTCCAATTTAAGCATGAATCTCCTCTCGGAATGAAAACGGTTTGGCCGTAGTCTACCAAGCTGGGCAACACGGGGGCGTTGCAGCATGATTGTATTTTTACTCGTCATTTCACCCAGCCAGCGCCCACTACTGAGTAGGAGCCTCCTGTTGGAATGAAAAGGGTTCAGTCCACCCACTCTTGTTGGCCACCATAGTCCACTAAGCTGGCCAACAAGAGGCCCACCGATCGTGATTACCATCTTTTTGAAAACTACTGGGCTGACATAAATGCTGTTTTAGATATGCATACTTCTGAGAAGTTCTAATTAATGTTTAAAATTTATGGGCACAAAGGAGAGCTGCAAGCTCGTCGCGGGTTTTTTTAAATTTTTGATTTTATTACTTGTATAATTAGAAGATCAATCTGAAAACGCACGAAGTTATGTATAATGTAATATTATCAATTGCTTTTTTTTATCTATAAGTTTTAGGAATAAATAATTTTTAAAATCAGTCTACTTTTATTATTCATATTATCACATCATTCAGTAAATTTTTTTCCATAATATCTAGGTATTCCAACTAATATTATGAAACAGTTTTGTTTGTAAGGTTTACATTCAACTGATCATATAAATCTATACATATATTATAAACGCGAAATATTGGATGTATGGATGGATGGAAGAGATAGATTTTAGGCTGGAATAACACACTGGTTAGTTTTTTCCGGAAATTTAACGCGGGAACCAAAAAAACTCAATTCACGCGGACGGAGTCCCGGGCATCAGTTTGTTCATCATAAAATACGAATACTAGTGTATTTCAAAATATTATGTTTAATTATTTATTTGGTATATTTGTGATAATTTTAAACCTTAAGCTCCGCCCATACGCATTTTTTGTTACCGGAAGCTTCAATTTAAATATTTCATATCTTAATATATGTATAATAAAATATATGTATGTTGTTATGTAACAAAGAGGTATTCAGTATCGGTGATGATACCATACCAGCCAGTTAATAAAAAAAATGTGATCGGTGATCAGAGGCAAGATAACCAGAGAATGTGATGAAACCGTGATGTTGCTTGATTTGCAACTAAAATTGGATTTGCAATTTGTATGCACTTCCCAGGTGGCGTGGACTGTTCTTATAAGCTCAGCCTATGCCAGGTAAATGGTAATCTTTCGGCGAAGGACAGCTCTCTTGTACTCGATACGGTATGTTCTGTGGTTCTGTGATGTTCAGTCAATGACAGAGACAAGTAACATAGTCAGTGATGCTTCATGTTGTTAAGTATATACTTACTCTATGGTTTCTTGCATGTTTCTGATGGTGGCGACATTGAACGTCTTTCTGAGTCGTTCACTCAAACGTCCCACTTCAAAAGGTCATTGCTTCATTCTTACATTGTTTTGTGTTGCCAGAAAATAAATTTTACCATTATAACGTCGCGTCGATCAAATATTTTCCAAATCAGTACCAATTTTTTTAAATACGACATGCCATATCTATGTATATATATATGATGAACCTTTAAATTTGTAATCACAATAATGATGAATGTGAATAAAAAATGTTTATATCAACTACAATCTATACTTATTATTAAAAATGCGAAAGTTTGGATGGATGGATGGATGTTTGTTACTCAGTCACACCAAAATTTTATCCAGTGCCGTTCAGGCTTTCCGCCGTGATTGATTAACAAACATCTATCCACCCAAACTTTCGCATTTAAAATATTAGTTTAGAACATTCTTTTTTATTTGGAAATACAATGACTTTAAAAAGAAAATAAATTGTTACATGTACCTAATGGAAATCATCAATTTTAAATATTATTAAAAATATATGTTTGTGTGTCTTGAAATATTCATATCATTATATTATTTTATTGGCTATATTGCATTTTATATTTTATACTAGATGACGACCTCGACCTCACCCGCAAAGATTACCTACGTTTTATTAATTCCCGGGGGAAATCTAGAATAAAATGTAGCCAATGTCCTTCCTATCTGTAGATCAAATTTCATCCAAATTGGTTGAAAAGATAGGCTGTTAACGTGTAGCAGACAGACAGACAGGTAGACACTTCGCATTTATTTTATTGGTATGGAAGTATGGATATTGAAAAGGGATACCTAGCAGTACCTAAATATTTACAATTATTGTAATTTATGGTATCTAAGAAATATAGTTTTGTGTATAAACTATGAAAAAGAATAACAATTTCAGTGCGAGGAAATAAAATTCAGTTTCATGAAATTTGAAGTGTTGTGGCATAATGATAATGGTTATGTATGTAATGGTAATGGTGGTGATGTTCTACCTTCTGCACGGGTGTATCAAGAGCGCAATACTGTGAATTGAAGAACGTTTTACTGTAGATTCAACCATGTAATCTAGCAACATTTTTTCATGGAATACCAACATCACAAATCATGAAACACCGCCCCCTCCAATCGAATTACCAAACTTGGTCATTTTTCTGACTTCCTGTTCAATTCGTTATATTGATCATTCTGCTTCTCGCTCGCTTGTTGTCTTGTCGTGTTCTTGTTGAATAAGCGAATACTATCGGACGGAAAGGACAAGGGTCTCCTGTTGCAGGCCTTAAAGGATTCCTTTGTTGTGCATATTACAAAAAATATTGCAAGAAGTAAATAATGTTTTACCATAGAATAGGGTTTCTATAAATTAAAAATAAACTAATTTGTATAGTATTAGAAGCTTACAAGCGATGTCGAAATTATAATAAATTTCCAGAGCACGTTGGTGATGAGATCTAGAGGAATAAGTGTTTATTTGCCAATAATGAACAATTAACTTTACGTGATAAGATTTGTGTAAAAGAACTGATTCTATATCGATTTACTGTCTTTGAAGTATGAGCCGCCATTTTGTTATGGTACATGCAAGGCGTGGCACATGATTGTGCAACACGTCATCCGCATTCCGCACCTTGTTGAAATTTATCACGCAATATCTAAAGCATGGTAAGTTTTTCATAGCTTTTAATAATATTACTCTAGAGTTAGCCTTACCTAAAAACTAAGTAAGTAGTAAATACGTCTGACTCGAGACATTATGGTTCATCTGGAGGCTCGTGAGGAAAATCATTTTTTATTTCTGATTTGAAATATCCTTACTTGTATAGTTTTTAGATCTTGCGCTGGAATTCACACTCCAGAATAAATATGATACCACTGGCATATCGGTAAATGGGCAACATTTCACATGCATATTTGATATGCATTTAAAATTTTCTGGAAATTCTGAAATAGTACATTTTCTGTTCTATCTACGTAGTTCCTTGAGAATTTGAGATTATTGCCTAAAATAACTAAAAGTAGCTTCAATGCTACAGGGAATGAGGTCGCTGTCGGCTTACGTCATCGCGTAGGTACGCACTAATAAGCAATGCTTATAATTTACCGTTTTATCTAATCTCATTCTTGGTCTGTGAAGATCAGTGTAGCTGCAGCATGTGCAATCTAATAAAGTTCAAGCTTGAGTAATCTAATCTTAATAGTTTGCAAGGCGACTTTATGGACTTGGACTTTGGACCCAAGTAGAGCAGCAAGCGTCCATGACGAATAAGCGCGAGGCCGGGCGGGGGAGGTCGTGACGTGTCGTTAAAACTGGCTTGGGCTTTCTCTTTTGTGTTTTACATTGGCCGATTATTAATAAGCATTTCTGATTGTAGTATTTTTGTGTTGCTTTTAGCTAGGTTTCATCTTGTATATATACAATGAGCAGGCAAGCCCTTATTTCTGTGTTGCAATTCTAATCTATATATTTTTGTGTAAAATCAATTTGGACAGAATTATTTCCAGTTCCATTTTTCACATTTTACTTTGACTATTTGATTTTTTATATGGTGTTGTACAATAGTCCATTTATTTTGTTCTTTCAGGCTTAGCAAATAGTTTCAAAAGTTGGTTATTTAATTTAGACCTGTCAATTTAATTTAGTGATATTATATTAAACAACAAAATTCTGGAAGACTTAATCTATTGCTGCCACCTGGCAACAGTGTTATATACTA
Source organism: Erebia palarica (assembly GCA_964035005.1). Lineage (NCBI taxonomy): Eukaryota > Metazoa > Arthropoda > Insecta > Lepidoptera > Nymphalidae > Erebia > Erebia palarica. The sequence goes on along the minus strand of OZ035985.1, from coordinate 26,596,944 downwards.
ATAATACAGTATTACAGTGTTATTGTTCGTTGTTACAGCCCCGCATTGACCCAGTCCAATTGCTGAACTGCCTCAGCGTGCTTATGTCACCACATGGTGGCATCAAAAGCAGGGATGAAGTACATAGATTAGCTGGGTAAGATTATATTAGTTTATGACAACCTACTTACTTAGAATTATTTATGTAAAATTTGTGTATTTATAATATCCTTATATTTCCATAACTTACTACCTACCTCATTAGTTGATTAACATTCATTTCTTACAAATTATTTCTTTTTTCTTTCAGCTTAATGACCAAGTATTCCAAGAAGCTAGTGTCTAAGTGTATATACATACAAATACTTAAGTGTACAGAAACTGATTTGTTAGGATTATTCATGGGATCTGGTGGCTGGAGATTAGTACATATGTGGCTAACGGAGAGCATAGTTGCTCAAAACTGGCCACTTATAAGAGAATTATTAGAGTTATTACTATTATGTCCAGTTGATATAGAACGACTCAAAACAAATAACTGTCCCAAGCTTGTCAAAGAGCTGTCCAAGGATGGGAATCATTTTGGTAAGTTATACTTAGTATTCCCCAAAATTTCTACTAGAATGAGAATGATTATTCATTTATGTTGTACCAGTTGATGGCTGCCACTTTGTTTGTGTGTTTTAAGTTTTTTAAAGTCCTGTGGGAACTCTTTAGTTTTCTAGGATAAAAAGTAGCCTATATCCTTCCACGGGATCGTATCCCTATACAGAATTTCATCCAAATTGTTTGCAAAGATTGGCTGTGAAAGCATAACAGACAGACAGACAGGCCCACTTTCGCATTTGTAACATTAGTATCGATAAATCATTGCTTGTGATACTAGGAAGTCTGGAGTTTATTGCAATATATAGTAGTGTTGAATCTGAAACAAAACAAATCAAACTATGTAAATGTGAAAGTTTGCCTGTTACTTTTTCATGGCCTGCCCACTAACATAAGATGAAGAGTTCTCACTGCTTTTTTAATAAACAAAATCTGTGCATATGGAGTCTGAAGTTAACATTTCTATTTTAGTAATCAGAGCTCTGGCTTCAAAACTAGTAGAACAATGGCTCAAAACAGTCAAAGGCGAACAAGTAGTGACACTTCAAATATCAGATATACCACAAATAATATCTGAGGCCCAAGTGGAGTTAAAATCAGAGGTTATCAATACAGATACTCTAGATAATGAAGTGGAAAAGAAATCTGTAGATTTAGACAACTCTGTGATACTTGAAAATGGTATCAAAGAAGAAAAAACTGAAATTGAGCCCATCAATTCAGGTGATCTTAAAATTGAACCTGTGGAAAAAGAGGAAGTCAATACTGAAACAGACACTTTGCCTGTACTGAAGATAACTTTGAAAAATGGGAAACAAGTGGTATCACAAGTTGAAGATGATGATAATAAGGTGCAAGAGGGCACACCTGAGAAAGATAAAAGCAAAGAAAAGCATAGGAGTAAGAGTAAAGATAAATCACATGATAAAAATAGGAGCAGTAGCTCTTCAAGATCATCCAGTTCCAAGCATTCTAGCAAATCACCTAGTGATAAACATAAAAGTAGCAGTAAAGATAGCTCTAGTAAACATAGTAGTAAGGATAAATCAAGGGATAAGGATCGCCATTCTTCTCATAGTTCCAAATCTAAAAGCAGCAGTAGCAGCTCTAGTAGCAGTAAAAAGAGTTCTAGTAGTAGTAGCAGTAATAGTAAGTCTAAAGATGAAAAAAGTGAAAAGGTAGTATCTGATAAAGATAAGGTTAAAGAGAAAGATGCAGAGAAAGAAAGGAAACCATCTATAGATAAAACAGGAGAAAAAATTACTAGTCCCTCGATACATAAACTAGGCAAAATACCAAAATTGAGTGATGTCAAAAAAGAAAAACCTTCAATTTCTATTGAAGTCAGGAAACCTGATGAACCAAAACCTAAAACTGTCAAAACATTTCATTCTAAGTTTAGGAATCATGGTCTGGCAGAAGAAATAAAACCACCACCATCGAGGGCAGCATTGCTAAACAAAAAACCTCCCCCTCCTGCCTTGCCTCCAACAGTCTCAATTCCAAAGAGGCCATCACCTGTTCACAATGAACCCCCTCCTGAGAAAAAGCCCAAGACAATAGAAATGACTGAAAAACCTGGGGCTATAAAATTAATTCCACCTAAGCCTAAACGTAAGTATCATTTTAAATATCAGCTTCCAAATATTTTACTAATATTTATTATTTTTTCAGGAAACAACGGTGACCAAGAATTCCGGTTACTAGTTATAAAAAGTGTAGTGAAATTTATAGTTAGCAATTTCGTGTGTGGTAAGTCTAAAATGCATAACTTGACGGGTCTTATACTTGTTTTGAAGTTACCTGTAAACATTTTGTTTCAAATAAAGGTTAAAAATTTTATAAAAATCTTTCGTTGAATATTGACCTGAATCTGTTCAAAGACATCTTAATGAAGTGGCCGGCCCAGCAGTTCAGTAGAGCACATGAAGATCCATTGCAGACCGTTGGGGAGCGACGTCGCATCCGTCACATCCGACAGAGCCAATGGAGTGAAGTAATCTCACTAGACAAATTTAAAAGAAAACCTTGTTGACTATAGGTGCAAGAGTAATTAGTACTGCTGTGTATGCAGTAACAAATAAAAATATGAATGTGTTATGTGCCTTCCAATTTAGGTTCTGGAAATTAATATTAATATTTCCTACTAGAACAATATTTTGAAAAGCAAGTTTAGCGAAGAATTTTTTTGAGATAGCTTAATATAATCTTATCATGCATATGCAGTTATTAGGTTTCGATCAATTCATATAAAACAGTGTGTTAGAATTTTTTCTAAAATCTGTATGATGAACCAAATGGCTACAACAACGCTGGCGTGGCGTTTTTGTGTTTTTACATAGATATATTGCCAGATGAAAAATATTATACCGACATTAAAATGTAATAATATGAAGGTTATAGTAATTTTGATATCGATGCTTTCATATCTTAGGTACATGATACAATATAAACAAAGCCAGGCTATCGTACATAATTTTGACTGATAGAATAGGTATGTGGCTAGCTATTGTGCATATTATAAAAACTTCCTAATAAAAATTATTTAAAATGCGATCAAAGTAAGAATAAGAAAGCGAATGACCGCAAGACTTAAAATTGCATGCTATAATACTTTGTTTTCTTCATTGACCGACTTCTTATTCAACAAGATGTTACAAAAGTTAATAAAACATTGTCAGTGAAGACTTAACAATATGGCGAACTCATTCCTAATCTTAGTTTGATTGCAAAAAGTCGCGGATTTCGTTTAGAACTGTCGAGTTAGAGTCCAGTAGGATTTTCAAGTAGGTACTAGATCCCACTGTATCATGGGTGGGGGTGTGCATAAGGATTTGTGAATCCTTGTATCTTGTACCCACTCAAGTAAGTAAAATTATTCATAGAAAGGTGACAATCCAGTCTACAAATTCGAACAATGGTTCCTCTTCAATAAAGGTTTCTTTTAAATCATGAAAGTCTGATGCACTAAATGCCCTGCTTGTGAAATTTAGGATATATTGAGTGATCAGTACAAAAACTATTGTTTGAATGAGGGAAAACTTATTATTAAATTAATTTAGTTGGCTCTTTTCCTATTTCTCCAATGCGTGCCTGTCTAATGAATAGCGATTAGAGCAGATTAAAACCTAAAAGGTTCAAATTCATTCAAGTCCAGCATGGAAAGTTTGAGAAGCTGTCTATATTATCTGTAATTGTGTATTACAGGTATTGTAACAATAATAGAAGAATAATAATTAATTGATAAAATGAACATAATAGCACACTACAGAAGTTGCCAACCTACATGATAAAATATGTTAAAAACTCTACTGAAGGTAGGCCTCTCCATAGGTACTTCTAAGGTCATTGAGTCAAAGTATGTAGCAGAGGACATTAATTTAAGAAATAATTAATTATATGTTCCCATTTTGCTACATAAAAGGCTTTGAGAAAAGTGTCATTTTTTATAAATTATGTCTGAGAATGCAAGCAAGCTGATCGATGTCGAGAGAAACCTTTATTGAATGATGCCCATTAATGCAAGATTGCCTGCAAAAAAAACTTCAAAAGAAGCGCGTACCTAACCCGGTAATTTTTTTTCCGCTATGGCGTGATTCTTCCTAGAAAGTTTCCAAGCGCACAGCCCCAAACCAGCCTGAAACTATTATGTACCATCATGGTAATCGAACCAGATGCTTAATAGTACAACTGCAGAGCAGCTTGTGTGTGGCTCAGTAGCCACAAACACCTGCCAGTAATGCAGTGTAATGTGCACTTTACGGTGCACTAATGCAAACTATATAAGATTTATTTATTTAATTTTTCTAAATGTTTGAAATAAACTAGGAGATTATTATACCTTGACTACGAAAAGGTGTCAACTGAATAATCCAGTACTTAAATGAAATTAGCTTGGACACGGTAGGTAGGTACCTACACATTATACAATGAAAATCACATAATAAATTTAGATGTTACACAATAATCTTTTTCAGAGATACTTCTTGAAAAATTCAGTGTTTTTCATGTAGGTACCTACATACTAACTTGGAATTTTACAAAAGGACTAGGTACATACGTTTCATGCTTGTCAGTAGGTATTTAAGCAATTATCTTTTCAGCTGTAAAGCTCCGATTTGTGCATCTAACCGATTTCAAAAGTTTCAACTCACAGTAGTTCTCGGCGGTAAATCCATGCGTGTAGGTAGTAGGTACCATTATTGTTGCGAGCTTAGCTAGGTAGGTACTCCTTAAATCCAATAAATCTGAACCGATTTATGTATGTCGAACTGTCCAATGCATATACCTACCGTTTTTTTGGTTTGTCTTGTTTTGGTGAAAATCTGATTTTTGAAAATGAAGGACGGATCTGGAATCAATCGCTCTTTACGATATCCAGTTTAGTAAATACAAATTAACCATGAGTAGATTACCGCGATAGGACGAAACGTGTGTACCCGGACGCGCCTCTGTCCTGTACGTACCTAGTGTGATTTCGCCTTTATACTATAAACTAGCTGATGTCCGCGTGGTTTAAGTATTTTTTGATTTCCATGGGAACCCCTTAATTTTCCGGGATAAAAAGTAGCCTATCTCACTCTCCAGGTCCTCTACTATTCCCATGCCAAAAATCACGTCGATCCGTTGCGCGTGATTGAAGGACAAACCAATAAACAAACACTCGCATTTATAATATTAGTATGATATTCATAATATCCTATTTGGTAAAGGCCTAAAGGGTTCCGTGCTAGAATGGTAAAAATGAGAACCCATGATATGACTGACCGTCTGCCACACGTTAATCCAACCTTATTGCCAATGAAATAATTCAGGTCGAAATGGGAAGATGGCAATTTAAATCTAGGCCCGTATTATAATAAACTGGCATCAGCTAAGGACATGTTCTCAAGTATTGGTCAATCTATGCATTCGACCGGTCTTGTGCATAGGTTGACCGATACCAGAGAAAAACTTTTCATAGCTGACTTCGAATTATTAATAGGTACGGGCCTAAGGTTTCTGGTCCAAAATAGGGATCTGTTTGAGAGGCCATGGCGGCGATTCTGTAACTCAGTGGTTATCAAAAATTTAAAGCCACTGACTTATATTTTTATCCATTGAAGATTTACTATGAAATGTTTTTTCATAGTAAACCTTCAATGGACAAAATATATATGCCAGTGGCTTTCATTTTTCGATAGCCACTGAGTTACAGAATAGGGGTGCATAGATTATTCAACAAAATAAATATTTCGTTCTGAGCTACGGAACCCCGGGTGGGCGAGCCTGACTCGTCTTGGACCGGTTTTCTATTAATATAGAGAAAAAACTATTTGTAATCCGAGATTATGTCAAGCACCATAATAATTCGTTTTGTTTGATGCAAACTAACCACCCCTGCCCGCTAGTTCATTTCAGTATTATCAATTCACAAGCTTGTCATGTTTTTATTACAAAAACAATTATTTATGACTAAAATGCCGATTTTCATATCTCAAACTTAAAACAGGACTTTCTAACTTCCCCCTATTTCACGCCCTTTGGGGTCGATTTTCTTAAAATAAAAGCTTATAATTAACTAATAACTCGAATGCCTTTTCAGTTCTCTACCTTCAAAAACATACGATTTTCATACAACCTTCCAAATCCCATTTCACCCCTTTATGAGTGAATTTTCTTTAAACCCGTTTCTTAGCTGATGCCTATGCTCTAGAAGGAAACCACCTTACAAATTTCAAGCTTGTATATTATTTCCTGATAGTGATTCGTTAGTGAGTGGTTTTTCGCTTTTTATGCATAGAAGATTAATAGATTCAATATAGAACAATAACATAAAATACATATCTTTATCGATCCCTTCCCCGAGTCTATAATAACGTAACTTATTATGACCAGGCGGAACGTGGGGTTTGTCATAGGCAATTTAGAAATTTCTGAATAATACCTACTCTATAGAGCGTATCAAGCGCTTTCGCAAAAATTTCCACGTGCTTTTATTAAGAATAGAGAACGCCAAATTTGATCTTGTCAGTTCGTTACCCATGCGTATGCGCATCGTTCATCTGATTGAGTTGAAACTTTAACACAAAATTAAATGTCTGCACTTGCATAGCAAATGGTCCAATTATAACTGCTTGGCCCAAGTGGAAAGGGGCGTTTATATTATGGTCAAATGCGTAAGGTAACTGAAGTTCAGAAGTCAAAACTCGCATTTAAGACGGGGTTCCAGAGTCACTAATTTTGTGTATAAATTTCCATGTTCCTATCTAAATTCTGAAAAAATTTGATCTGATAGAACTTTAACTTTACACGAAAAATATAACGAAGTTTCTATCCAGGATAGTTATTGAGAAATCAACCATAAACATTTACCATCAGACTTAGTTTTGCGGTCCGAACTATAAGGGTTTTTTTCAGAGATTTAATACTTTACAGAAAAAAGGAACCCTTTGGCTATGACACTGTAAAGTATTTTTTTTAACTTTATTAATTGTAAATTTCTAGCACCGTCTTCATTATTTAGAGATCGAATATAAACCAAATCCTTCTAAGATACGCAACCCTCGGTGTTCGAGTCCAACTCGCACTTGGTCGGTTTTTCATTAACCCGAAGACCTGTAGGCAGATGATATTTTTTATACTAGCTGTTGCATGCGACTTAATATCTAAGTGCTGTTTATAGTTATTAAAGTAAAGTTAGTTAAATGGCTAAGTTTTTTTATACGGGTGATGTGTGAGCTACCTCCCCTAAATATCGTTAAGATCGGTTCAGCGTTTTTACCGCAGAATGATGAAACTGGAAATGAACTTGCAGATTGCAGTCTCGTTTAAATATCTAGGAGCAGGGTGGAATTAAAACCAAACCAACCGATATTAGGTAATAAAATATACCTACTGACTAAACTTTTAATATTTAGAAGATTTGGTGATGGATTTTTATACCCATTAAGTACTTACTTTTATCAGTAGGTAAATATCTATTTCGTTACCTATCTGAGAACTTCCACATACATAAATCTTTCCGTTTGTAATACCTTTATTTATAAGTACGATTATTTTATAAATAAATACCTGCTATCAAACTTACTCTAATCTAATAATAGTTTGGTAATATTTTAGTTGATAGGTAAATTATTTAGCTAACCAATTTCCTGCGACCACTAATAATATGAAATACTAAATAATACTTAGACGATCTTTTAGTAACAATATTACCTCTATTCTATGTGTATCAGTTTCGATGTCTTACTTCATAGTTTCTAGCTGATAGCGCGAGTGGCCTTACGTTTATTCAAAACTAGATGATACCCGCGACTTCGTCCGCGTAGGTTAAGTTTTTTGGTTCCCGCTTGAACTCCTTAATTTTCCGGGATTAAAAGTAGCCTCTGACCTTCCCCGTGATACAACCTATCCAAGTAGGCAAATTTCATCAAAATCGTTTGAACAGATGGGCCGTGAAAGCGTAGCTGGCAGACAGACAGACACACTTTCGCATTTATTATTATAAATGCGAAAGCGATTAGATAGAAGAGATAAGAGATTGCTGATACCCGCGACTTCGTACTCGTGGATTGAGGTTTTTGGTTCCCGCGGGAACTCTTTGAATTTTCCGGGATAAAAAGTGGCCTATGTCCTTCCCCGGGATACAAACTATCTCTCTCCATGTACCACATTTCATCAATATTGGTTGAACGGTTGGGCCGTGAAAGCGTAGCAGACAGACAGACACACTTTCGCATTTATAATTTTAGTATGGATCCTTCTTTATAATACAGTGGGAAATCTTTTTCCTAGATAAAAAGTAGCGTCAAATCCTCAATTACTATACGCATGCAAAGAATCTCTCCATCGTAGCTCTTGCGGCGTGATTGATGAACAAACAAACACTTTCACATTTATGAGTGTATGCTAAATTGATAACTAGCTGATGTCAGTGACTTCGCGTAGATTTAGGCTTATAATGATCCTATTTCAATATATAAAAGTTACCTACGTCCGTCTCCAGGATGCAAGCAATATCTGTGCCTTGGTCCTTGCCTAATTAATTTTAAATTGTATGGGATTTGGAAAACCACGACTATTCATAATCGTAGTTTTTATCAAAATTGGTAAAGTTCAGGACAAATAAATAATACTTAAGTATGAATACGGAGACCTACTTACTTACTTATTTTACTTTAAAATTTTATAAGACTGCTTATTTGAAAAGAAGCCTTGATGACGTCTAGATTTAATTTAGGTTATTCTGCATTTCAACTGTTACTGTACTTAATATGTATGACAATTTATGTAGGATCTATCTGCTTACCGACGTTACCCCGAAGGAATAAAATAGTTAGTCAAATATAAGGTTTATGGGCATTAACTGCCGTAGTTTTTTAGGGTTCGTAGTCAACAAAGAACCCTTCTAGTTCGCCATGTTCCTTCCATCTAAGTTCATTGAATAACAACCGATGATATTAATTCGTCTCAAAAGTATTTCTAATTATGTACAAAATAAACCCGTCATATGCATTTTAGACTTAACCTTACGATTTATAGTTATATAAAATATTATCGTTATGTAGAAAATAATGTGTAATATCTTGTCCTGACCTGTTTTTTTCTTTGTTACAGCTATGGTTCTGCAAGAGAGTGATATGTTCATGGATGCTTTAAATAAATCTGCTACAAATAAAAAAGAACCCAAGAAAAGAAAACGACGTATAAGTGGTTCCAAAGATGCGTCCAACGATGGTTCTCCACCGCACACCCCTACAAGTCCTAGCAGTGAAAGTAAATCAGTTCCTCCAAGGTTTTATCAGGACACACTTGATGAAGAAGATAATAAAGATAAGAGTCCTGATAACAAGGATAAGAAATCTACCGACACTAAAGAAAGTGAGGAAATAGAAGTTTCTGAGGAAAAGAAAGTTGATGAAAATATGGACACCTCGGAGTCGCACACTTTAACGGTTAACGGTCTAAAAGGTGTGCTTTGTTATCATAAACGGAAAGGTCCCAAGAAAAGCATTAGATGGAAGCCAGATGCAGAACTAGAAGAAATTCAATACTTTGAACTTGATGAAACTGAAAGGGTTAATGTAACAAAGACTTTTACTGATATGAAGCATCTAGAAAGAATTCACGAAAGGGAGGCTTTCCAAAAAGCTAGGAATCTCATTAATGATGACGTAATGGAAGAACGGACTACTTGGAGGCCGCTAATACCAGTTGATGCTGAAGACCAAGTTCACATAGAATATGGTAAAAATAGCAAAGAAAAAGATATACAAGCCATTCGACAAAAGGGTACATTGCAGCCTCTTTATTTCCATAAAGCAATGATACCAGACTCACCCCATGAACCGGATCCTGAGACTCATACATATTCCGAACCTATAGTTATACCCCTTGAGGATGCCACTGGTAATCAAGACAACATAAGTGATTTTAGAAATATGCCATGGCCAGAACCAAAAGGGAATGCGCCTCCCGCAAACAGCAGCAGTATGAACGTTCCGACGATGTTCCCAGCAGGCATGTCACAATTTCCGAATACTTTTCCTCCTGCACAATTTCCTGGTGTACCAGGTTTTCCACCAGGACAGCCGATGATGCCTGGAGATTGGCCTAATGGAGTTCCTACTATAATACCTAATGGAATGCCAGGTCCCATGCCTGCACCGGGTATGGCTCCGGGTCCAATGGGTCCTGGCCCTATGGTTCCAGGCCAAATGGTACCAGGTCCTATACCTCCGGGCAATATGCCCCCAGGAATGATGGTACCACCTGAAAATATGATGATGGGTCCAGACATGTTTGTAGGACCCAATATGTTCCCCGTGCCACCAGATGGATTTAACATGCCACAAAATATGTTTCCTCCCGTCGACTTTAATATGTCTGGTCCTCCCGGCCCAGACGGTCCCGGATTCGCTGGTCCCGGCAACTTTAGAGGTGCTATGCGGGGTCGTGGCGCTGGCGGTTGGAGAGGAAAGCAATCTGGCAGTTGGGAGGGACCGCCAAGAGGCCGAGGAGGGCGTGGCGGAAGCGGTCGTAAGACCGTTTGTATATACTTCCAACGGAAGGGCTCATGTCGACAAGGTGACAATTGTACATTTTTACATCCTGGTGTGAACTGTCCGTATTAAAGTTTAAGAATATTATGATCTATATATGTATATGTATAAATACGAAGACTTAAAATGACTGGGTACATGTATATAAGATTATAATACCTGGTACCAAAAGACTGCTTAATGTAAATAAATAATATTTTGTATATACTGTAAAGGTTGTTAATAGACTTCAACAATAGTGCAAATAAACTAAGTTTTTTATGAACTGCTTCTTTTTTTTAGACCCTGAAACCATGCATAGTCCGCGCACGAGCTCTGAGGAAATCCTATGGAATGTTAAAATAAAAATACCTAGAGTTGTCAAAGTGCGAAACAATACTGCTATCGCAAAATTACTCGCATCAAGCTCGAAACTAGTGCTGGGAGCGAGCTGGATATGGAGCTACGATCGGGGATGGCATACAGCCGTCGTTTCACCTGACTTCGATTCCTCGGAGCTCGTGCGCGGACTGTAACACCATCATAATAATTATTATTAGGTACAGCCTGCCCAGAAAAATAAAAAATAAAAAATCTGGGGCGCAACTATTGTACCACTAAGTATTGACGATTGCATAGTCCAAGATAATCTTATAACTCCCATAGTTTACAAGGCGCGACACGAGAAAACGTGGTTACAGCTGTCTATACCGTACTGTGCAGTGCCTTTACGATAAAGTGGGCCCAGGTTATCTCTGCGTACATCTGCCGGTACGTGCCGCGCCTCTGTAGTGGGGCTAGACCTCGTTGAGTACGCGTGAATTTAAATTATCGCTTCACGCAAACATTCAATTGATAAACTTGTGTTTCGTGAATGGTACTTATGTTATATTATTATAAAAATCAGTATACTTATTTTATTTAACACGTGTAAGACTATCCGAAACGCTTGACTTCCTCACGTATAGCCACGGTCAGAAAATGTTTACTACCATAATGCTCAGAATTGCATGAACCCATCTTTGTCAGAAGGTCGTTACGTAGTTTGAATATATCGTAGATTTTTTAACTTTTTCAGTAGGTTGCAACTGGATGGGATATAATAGCCTATATAAAGCCTCTATAGGTAGGCTTTTTGCTGCGGGAAAATTTCATAATCTCATAGGAAATCAGAAATTGTACGCGAAGTCGCGGGCGACCTGTAGCAATAATTAAGAATATGGGTGAAACCTTTATACGATTCTCAAATGTTTTGTTGATAGAGGCCCCTGGCCCCGAGTGCAGTGTGATTTTTCAAGTTATTTAGCTAACGTTTACTGTGCGCGGAGTTGTGTAAACCCGTCAAACGTCGTGAACGTCACCAAACTTCAGATTAACTCCGTGTGTCAATGATAATAACTTGGAAAATTACGCCAATACCTGAGGTAAGAACTGTATTTATGTATTCATTATTGATTAATACGATTTGTTTTCGGAAACGTTTTGAATTTTATAGTGGAAGATGTTGCAGCGGTTGTGAGATGATTTATAATAATGTTCACTAAATATCTTACTTATATATTGATCTATAGCAAAAGTATCAAAGGGGTCTTTAAATAAAATATTATATATTTTGGAATTAAATAAAACGTCGTCTGCTGACTCGCTCTCTAATTGGAACTGTTCTCTTAGCCTAGGGCAGGGATGGCGAACCAATGGCACGCGTGCCACTAATGGCCCGCGACATAATAATTTGGGCACGTCACCGATCACAAAACTCATTATGCACTAAGAAAAAAAAGTGTAAAGTAGGTATTTTGACAACAACAGTCTAACAAGTCACACTAATTTTATTTTAATTTAAATCACACGTTTAATTGACACATTGCAAAAATGTATTTTTTTGTTGTTAATAAACAGTTTTGAGTTGATAGTATTTATTATTGTTATTTTCCAAATGATCACAAATTCAAAATTATTTGATGGCACGTCTATGACCTCATTAAACATTTCTTTAGAAAAAAATGGCACGTTGATACATAAAGGTTCGCCTACCCTGGCCTAGGGGAACGTTATATCGATTGGTAGACCAAAAAGGACTTAAGTCTACATTACACATTTACTTAGCTTATTTACGTCCTTATTCCCATGTACTTAAGGTTAACTATGTCTAATTGAGCGTCGGAGGCAGTAGCTAAATATTCTTGTATAGACATACTTTTAAGGTTTATCGGTGATTGAAATGAAAATCATCAAAATAAATGTTGGGTTATCATTTTATATTTAAAGAAAATAAAAACTTGTGTATTCATCAATAATATATATCTTCAATTCAATACAATGGCAGCGTTTACATTTTGATGTTCCTAACATGTTAAATATAATACTAACGGATTCAGTTCAAACATTTAAGGCACAGCCATGTAGCGTTGTTTGGTTTAACAAAAAATACAAAATAATAATTACTACACTATCTATCAAAATATTTGAAGAACGATTAGATATTGATTAAATGCAAAATTGAAATAAAAAAATTTCACTTAAGAATTAATGCGTAAATACTCTCCTCTATCTAAACACAACTCATTTGTTAAAATGTGATGCTTCCATAGAGTCGAACGCATCGAGGTGCACGTTGATTCTGAAAAATAAGAAATAGGTTATCCCGTGTTTCCTCCCCAAGAAAGCCACAATAGATTGTTTTCAATATAAAGAGTGAGAAATTATAACCAATCACTCTTATTGCACAGTGATGAAAAAAAAACGATGGTTATCTTCAAATAAGAAATGAGGAACCGACATATCACATCGCCACCCGCATAGCGTGTCGAAGTTGAAATGGCAATCGACAGACGTTAGAGTCCCAAGGTCCTACACCGGTGAACTCGCGCCGAAAAGCGCAGCAGCTTGGCAGACCACTTGTTGAGCGAATGACATGAAGCCAGTCACAGGGAGCCGCTTTGTTTCTTTTGCGTCATTAACATAAAGTAACAAATTTATTACCACCGATTTTAAATTACGCAACATTTTCGTTTGCTAAGTATGGATGAAAGGACAAACTTGAGCTCTAAGACAAGATGAGTAAGTTACTTTTATCAGTTTATTTTAATGCAACAATGTTTCGATTCGAGAATACGCTCAACTACCTACGGCATAATTGAAAAACTTGTGGTAAGGGTAAATGTCATTGTTCAGGCTCCCTTTCCACCAGAGATGTGCTACGTTGCTAAGGTATGAATGTGTGTCAAACCCACCAATGGAATCGCTTGATTTTCACAGTTTACCTGTGGTGGTTAATATAACACGTAGCGCAATATCATAGCCTGTTATTGTTCCATAGCGCACATAACGTGCTACGTGAGGAGCTGCCATGACGCTACGGCGTTATGAGTATCACGCGATTGCGCGCAGCGCCTCATAGCACTTGTAGCGGCGCCCGCCTTCAGCAGCGCGCTGCCGCTGGCCGATGGTTAGTCTCGCGTAACGCGCTATTGTGAGTGAACGTAATCTTTGCGTGTTACGAAATCTAGCGCGCTATTAAATTTAGCGTGCTGCAAGACATATGGCGCCTGCCGGCCGCCCACACGCTTTCTTATAACATAGCGTATTTAAAAGCATGCTAAAATTTATAGGTCATAGCCCGTAGCGTGCTAAGGATATATAGCAGTCTTGAACAACTCAAGTTGGAATGATGGCTATGGATGTGTGTAGGGTACTCACTTGTCAAAGGCCGCCTTCATATCCGCCACCTTGGTAGGATGGCACACGACGGCCAGTTTGCCGGAGTCCGCGTCGAACAGGCGGGACAGCCAGCGCGTCGCCGCCGCGTGGACTTCTTTCTGAGTGACCGCCGCTATGGCGCACACTAGGTCACTACACAAAGTAAAAATATTTATTTAGTCAAACAGTGACCTCCTTGGCGCAGTGATGAGCGCTGTGGTCTTACAAGTGAGTGGCGTTGACTTCGATCCCTGGCAGAAAAAGGGGGTTTATAATTTCTGAATTTTCTCTAGTCTGGACTGGTTGGATACAATGCAGCCAGTTAGTGTAACACCTTACTGGCAAAGCCGCCAAGCGATTAGTGTTCGGGTCCGATGTATGGATAACGTTTATTAGGGGTATAGGTATTATATAACTGCCATACCCCTAACTGGTTAGCCCGCCTACCAACATAGACTGCATCACCCTTTAGCACCCAGTGAGATCGCATTCAAGGGCTGTGTAACTTGTAGTGGAATAATAAAAAATTATAGATTCAACACTGAAACTGATAAAAAAAAAAATGAAGATTGAATTTTTACATTTTTTTAACGTTAGATTCGCATGACCGTGACCGATATGCTCGCGAACAGTAACATGCTCGCGTTGTTACGAAGACAAAAGGTCCTAATTGTAAATATACCACATTCGAAATTAAACTTTAATGCATTACTGTTAAGGTTTATATATTCTAATATATTTTTTATTAAAAAAAATATATAATAAAAAAACACAAAAAAAAATCGTTTTCACTTCTATCGGCGGCTTTGACGGCCGGCTCAGCACTCACACAAGCGTTGTGGGTCTTAGTGGCGCTTTTTAAACATAAATACAAAAGTTTGGATGGATTAATGTTTGTTACTTAATCACGCCAAAACGTCTGAACGGATCTGGATGAAATTTGGCACACAAATAGATTATAGTCTGGAATAACACATAGGCTACTTTTTATCCCGGCCAATTAAAGAGTTGCCGCGGGAACCAAAAAAAAACTAAATCCACGCGGACGAAGTCGCGGGCATCAGCTAGTACTTTCATAAAACTTTCAAAAATCTTGGAGGGTTGCTCCATGTTTTCGTAGTTAATCTAATCGTGTTTTGGCCCTTAGTGAAATTGCTGTACTCACCGATTGTAAGTTTCCCCCGCTCTCCGTACGTAGTTGAGCAGAGACTGTTCCACCACATCGGCGACGCACTTCTCGTTCTCGACCACTTCAAACAGCGCCGTACTCTTTGCGGACGCGAATAAGTCCTCGTCGAATTTGCCGTCGGCTAAATATCCATCCTAAAGAAATTAAGAGTAGGATTTTAACAACTACTCACTTTTATTAGATTATTACAGGGTTTCATACACGAGGAAAGTTTCTAAACTTACATAAATACGCACAACGAACGTGCCTGGAACGATATATAGAAATAAATTTTGTTGTTGTTAAAACAGAAATAAATAAATAAATGTTTGTTTAGTGGCCTAGCGGTCAAAAGCGTTCCGGGCGCGATTCCCAGAGAGATGCAGGTCCAAACTCTGCCGGTTCCGGAATTTGTGTTATGTATTTAAGTAAGTTTAAAAATTCCCCACTTTTTTAGGTTTGTGTAACAAACTATTTTTTCTAACTTGTAAACAGTATACATGATTAACAACTAACACACAACCCTAGAGTTAGAAATCCCTATGGCAACTAGAAGAGCTGATGATCTTCAAACGACTGAACAGATTTTTTTGTTTTTCTCTTGTTTAGGGAGCTCTTATGTAACAAACAGATACACACGTTATATTATAACATCCCACTTATTGGTTACAATATCGTAAAACGTAACGCGGATTAGGTCTTACCACAATAGATTTAGCCTTGGTGTATGCCGCGACGGCGTTAGTGGCGCGATAGAGTGAGAACACGAGTCGACCCTCGTTCTGTGAAGGCCGGATCCCGTAGCCGTAAGACAAGCCACCGCCTCGGATTAATCTCCACATTGGACCCTGGAAAATAAGAATCATTGGAATAGGATAATAAAGCTTTTAAGGACAGTGACCTTAAAACAGCAATAAATTAAAATGAAACTGAATGTGTGTCATGTACGATAGCTTTGTGTCACTATAAACTACGTAGTGACGGTACAACTGGTTTGGAAATCAGATTCAACGCCACAAAGGATTTCTGTACTTTGCGCAGATCGCCTGATTGAGCATGATCATGGTTTGTAAATTGATTGAATGGCGCTTGTTTGGAATGATTGAATGAACTACAAAAATAGTTTGGATATCAGCAGCTCTGCCACTCAATAATATGCCGTACGATATAACACGGTGGAAGAACTTTACTAACACTCAAAGAGGATCAAAGCAGAGAAATCAAATTAATAAATTGATGGATTGTAAGTATAAAAGGTCTAAGTGCAAATTTTATTATTTAGAGAGATAAAAGTTTTTGAGCGAAAGATGGTTGGCGTTTATGGCTCGGCACAACTATACTAATGGTTCGCCCTGAACTGAGACCCCGCGGTATACATAGGATAGTTTTAGCTACGTATTGTAATAGTTATCTTTTAACATTAGCCGCAAAAGATCTAAAGAGTTATTGGAGAAACGAACAAACTTTTACAGAGCGCCATCTATTGACATCATTGTGAAGTTCTGTTAAAATACTGAAGCTCATTAAATAATTTCGTTTCCTTATAATATTTATCTTATTTAAGGGTTCGTTGTTCAAGTTCAGGATAAAATTCAAATAATTCATCAAGTTTCAGGCTCAGCCTTTCAGAAAATTGAGAGTTCTGAGGTCAACTTTGGATTTTAGAAAATCTCCACTTTGAAAAGCCCCCAATTTCGTCAATTTTAGGGGAAAAATTAAAAAAAATTTACTCTATTCCTAAATATCTATAAAATGATATACCGCAACCCTACGTAACGCTATATTTATATTTAACTTCGCATTCGCTTCAATGAGAGCCCCCCTGAACTAAAGATTTTTACAACTTTTTAAGCCATATTGGCCTGGAGGCCATCGGTTTACATATTATATTTAAATTTGAAGTAATTACGTTCAGTAATTCAGAAGTTATAAGACTCTGACAGACAGACGGACGGACGGACGGACGGACAAGTGCAAATTCACTTAAGTAGACTCAGAGACCTTCGCATCGCTCGGTCAATTCAATTTGTGCGTGTGTAAAATTTTAAAAGAAACAGGCACTGTACTTACCACCCTTCATTATTATGTAAATCTACAGAAGTTTTAAATGGATTTTATGGCGCATTATTCGATAAAGTGACGTTAATACGTAATAGCGTTACAGTTCAGTTTACCGCTTCTCAGTATAGCTGCGTATACTCAGTTCGTCACCTCAAGCTGCGTGAAGTAGTTGAGCGCGACGGAGAGCGGCGCGACTCGCTCGGCTGCACCACGAACGAGGAGTCGAGACCCTCCACGCCCACCACCATGCCTCCGCTCCAACCGCTCATCAGATCCGCATCCCAGTATAGCTGTGTATAATCAGTTCGTCACCTCGAGCTGCGTGAAGTAGTTGAGCGCGACGGAGAGCGGTGCGACGTCGACGAGCGCGTTGCCGAGCGGCCCCTCGCTCAGCTGCACCACGAACGAGGAGTCCAGACCCCCCACGCCCACCACCATGCCTCCGCCCCAACCGCTCATCAGATCCGCGTCCCAGTATAGCTTAGGTCTGCGAACAAATACCATATCTTTAAAAGTGTACATGTATGTGTAAATAGTTTCTAAACTATGCCGGCGCCCCGCAGTAGGGATGATGACTTAAAACGCTCTTCTAGTATGAAAGTTTGTTTGAAATAATTATTTGTGACGTCATCAAATTTAAATGCACTTATTTTCTTTAATCCGGTCCGAGTACTGTTTAGTGCTCGTACTGAGGGAAATTTGTTCCGTTATGGACTGACATTATACTGCCGCAATATATCCTAGGGAAATATATGACGTCATAAATCATCGCCATTATTGTACTGTGAGCACTGGCGTTTTCGAGGTAGGGTGCTCCCAGTGCTTTGATCACATGATCAACAGCTGGACTCGGTTCCATTTTAAACAGTAACCAGTATAGCGAACTATAAAGGAACGGCTTCGAAGTATACTAAATTGACGACACGCCTTGGAGTGCTCGCATTGTACCTATATCGGAACATACCCCTAGTTAAAAATGATTATCAAACTTAAAACTAACTGAGGATGTGAATTAAAGGTCTTTGGGAAGACCCTTTATTCAATAATCAGTAAGAAATATGGGCATCATCTGTATTGGCTTAGACAATCCTCAGTGCTTCAGTAGAATAGTTAAAAGCTGTTCCTTTATATTTGGCTGGAACTCCACTTTGTCAAATCAATTTATTACTATGATCTCCGACAAAATAATATTAAATGCCGCCCATGAAAATTGGCACATCTAGAGTAGTCACCAATGCCATTGTGAGGCCTGCTTTTAAACAATAAACACTTTCTTTTCTTTTTTAATCACGACTATTATTATAAATATTCGAAAATGTATTTGGTTAGTGGTTTGGCCTTGAATCAAGCCGCAACGGAGCAAGGAACATGTATTATTTATGGATATTGTTATAGACCTGAAAAGTGACAGATATTATCTCGGAAAATCTAAGAATTTCCAAGGGATTTTTAAAAATTAAATAATAGTACTAGCATACAATTGAGAAATTAACTGTCACTTACTCAAGAGGTATAATCTCATTATCCCTCGCGAACCGCTTCCACGGTGCAGTACTAAGTTTGTACTTCTCCAAGTCAGCAGCGAGGTGCAACCAAGGCGTCTCCGTGATGTTCTTTAAGGTTTTCTTCGCCTCACTGATGGCCGCCTCAGCGGAGTCACCGCCGGCGTTCAGTTGCTCGATGAGCTCTTTGAGGAACTTCTGTTGTCTCAACACAGAACTCCAGTGGACGTTGCTGTCTTTGCAGTAGAGCGAGTCACGAAGGATATCGTACACCATTTTGTGACCGTTTCTTCTGACCTGAATATGAATCGGGAAACATCAGATGTAGGAATTTATATAACAATGTAGGTAAAGTATAAATGAACTAATAATTTAATGTAGGTTATCCCTAAAATGGACTAGTAGTTTACTTTGTTTTGTAATACTAACTTTTCAAGACCCTAAACTTTGTTATATTTTTTCAAAATTCAAAATTAAAATTCAAAATACTTTTTATTCAAATAAACTTTTACAAGTACTTTTGAATCGTTGAGTGAATCTACCACTGGTTCGAAATGCCATTCCTACCGAGAAGAACTACCAAAAATTCGGCGGTTGATCTTTTGAAAAAAAAATTTACTATTTCATTAATTTATAGAATACATAAGTAACAGCTGTCCTTAGCATAGCTGAAGCGAGTCAAAACCATGCTCCTTTGTCATTTACGTAATCTTCAACAGCATAATAAGCTTTTTTCACGAGCATACGTTTAATGGATTTTTTAAACTTGTGTAAAGGCAAGTTTAAGATAGGTTGTGGAATTTTGTTATAAAATAAAATGCTCATTCCCACGAACGACCTTCGGACTTTCTTGAGGCGGAGTGATGGAGTCACGAGCTTATGGCGGCCTCTAGTTTGCCTATCATGTAGATCGCATATTTTTTTTGTAATTGTGAATGTACTGTTTTACGAAAATTAAATTACTATAAATATATTGCGAGGCAACTATAAGAATACCTATTTCCTTAAATTTCTCTCTCAGGGATTCGCACGGTTTTTAATTACAAATTGCACATATTGCCCTTTTTTGTAACACAATCATTTTTTGAATATCTGCCGCTTTACCCCATAGTAAGATTCCGTAAGATACTATGAAAGTAAGCAAAATGTACAATTTTTGCAGTTTCAACGTCAGTAAACTGTCGACTCTTTCTGACGGCGTAAGCAGCAGAGCTGAGTTTGCCAGCCAGACTTGATATATGAGTGCCCCATTGAAGCTTTGAATCAAAGGTCACCCCCAAGCATTTTACTTATACTTATTACAGGTATGATTTAAGGATTAATTTTAGAATCATTTTGTGGCCTTATTTTTATGGCCAGGGATCATTATAAGATCTTCCTAATATTATTATTAGTCGTAATATTATTTATTCGTCACTTCGTCCGCGTGGATTCTTTTTATTTTCTGGGATCATTTTATGGTCTAGTATTATAAATCTATAAATATGATACCCGCGAGTTCGTCCGCATGGAATAAGTTTCTTTGATTCCTGTGAGAACTCTTTAATTTTCCGGGATAAAAAGTAGCCTATTTCCCTTCCCGGGATACAACCTAACCCTGTACCAAAAGTTGAAAAAATGAGCCGTATGAGAATGAGTAGCAGATAGAGAGCTAGAAACACTTTAGCATTAATAATATTAGTATGGATTATTACGAGAAAATACCTACTAATATTGTGACTACTAACTACAAGACATAAAAAAAACAATTTACGATTTAGTTTAAACATAATTATATTAAGTTTAAGTAATTAGTTTTTTATTAGTTATTAATTGTTCACGATAATAATGACTCAAACGACTGATAATGATGACGTCAAACGATTTTAATAAATGAAATGATAATAAAATTAATAAGGCAGATGTGTAATAAAGGTGAGATACAGTAAATAAGACGATGACGAAAATAATTACCTATACCTACTTAATATATTCACCTATTATCCTCCGCTTCGTCACTTGGTCCGCGTGGATTCCCATGAGAACTCCTTAATTCTGCGGGTTAAAAAGTAGCCTATATCCTCCTTAGGGTAGAGGTAAGGAGGATCATCTCTGTATATGAAAAGTGTCCGTCGAAATGGATTAAATTGGTATAGTTGAGCATCTGGAGAGTGATATAGGCCAATATTTTATTCACATAAACTTAAACCACGCGGACGAAGTCGCGGGCAACAGCTAGTCATGGATATATTCATAGCTAGTAGGACTAGTCATAGGTTTCCGTAGAAGTACTTAAATGATTGTTACCTGCGACACATCGTTTATTAACCTCTGCGCGAACACCAATAACCTGTCTTTGTTAATCTCAGCTGCATACAACAATTCGTGCAGGTGATTCACCACTTCTTCGTAGTCTACCGGTTCACACTGAAACATTTTTTTTTCTTAGTGTAATCTGCAATCAGTCCAAGGACTATAAGCAAATAAGTTGAAAGAGTAAACTGTGATTTAGAGCTGACCCTCATATTGGAGTCAGGACTTGTTAGTCATATAACCTAGGTCGAGTATGAGTTTTCTTTTTAGGCGTTTTGGGCAATCTAACGCACTGAAACATATGTTAATTATTAATACCAACGTTACCAATACGTTGAAGTCTATTCGCGGTAGATTTTAACCATAAATGTAGCAATTTCGTTAGTACATCCATCTAAACTAACGAAAATTGGACTAAAGTAAGTTATATTCTCTAGCACAGGGAGCACTATGAAACCCTTTCATAGTATTTAAATATTTAGACTCGTTATTTAAACAATGTGGCTAATTCTGTTGTAAATTATCTGTAAACTAAAATGACAGCTCTGAATCTAAAGCTGCCCCTTTCCACTGGAAATATTATAAAAGGGAATAGCAATTAATATAAATAAAGGTGTCATTTTACTTTGGAGATGGTGTACAGTGGAATTGGCATCATTATGTGTTTAAATACGATTAGCTCAGGCTATTTATTGCAAGCTTTGTATGGAAACCTCCAAATAAAAAATGTAATGCTGATTTTTGGCACAAGTGTTCTTTAGGGTCTTAGAAGTATTTTCTCAAAAATCCCTAATATCCCTAGGGAGTTTGATTTGTTATGCGGGATTCCCCCCCTTCCCCCCTAAATATCTCCTCCAACGCAAGAATGTTAGTATTCCCGTACTAGATTGTGTTTGAGCAGATGACAGTAAGATGCTCCGTGATAAAGAACTATCTTTCGACACTGACCCTTGTTTCTACATAATTATGAAGTGAAGTTAGAGAGAGCATTTAAAGGCAGAGTAGATTGTACTATTCAGATGATTGAAAATTTATGTGGTACTTCATGACACAATAATCAAAAATGTGAACAAGGGAGATATATTCTATTATTAGATCGTTACCCTAGGCTCGCTCTGTATGAAATATCCAAAATGTTTTAGACATTTTGGATATTCGTATGGACGAAGTTCCCCGAGCGGACGAAGCTGATGTCATAGATTGACTACGATATATATGGCCGATGTTGTTAGAGAAGCTGACAGTTAGCAGTTCTGTGGTAGAGATCACTTCTCAGTATATAAGACACGTTACCCTGGTCTCGATCTGTACGAAGTGTCCGAACTGTCCCACGGCGAAGTTCCCCGAGCGACCGAAGCCGATGTCGTTAGAGAAGCTGACAGTAAGCTGCTCCGTGGTAGAGATCACTTCCTCATGAGGTATGAGTTTATCTCCCCTCCATACAGGGCATTCTGCTAGAGCGTTGAGGTGCAATGGAAGCCATTTGCGCGTAGTGTGGTCTACGTTTGTGGTATCTAGGATAATTGACATCTGGAAAACAAACATTGATTTAAACGATGTTCCATAAAAGCAATTTTAAAAGAGCTTTTCTATCAGATTATATTACCATTAACATATTATATTGATCGCATTCATTCGAGAATTGAGAGTTTATTTATATATTTACTTCGTTCACATGGATTAAGTTTTTTAAGTTCCCGAACTTTTTAATATTCCGGGATAAATTGAAAAAGAAATTTGGTCAGGGGTGGGGTGCATTCAGGGGAAGGACATAGGCTACTTTTTATCCTGGGAAATTACGGAGTTCCCGCGGGAATTGAAAAAACTTAATCTATGCAGAAATCATCACATCACATCACATCATCATCGTCGCGTGCATCATCTAGTATTAGTAAATGTAATTTCATATAAAACTGAAGTAATCATACTAGTATCATAAATGCGAAAGTGTGTTTGTTTGTTGGTTTGTCCTTCAATCACGCCGCACCGGAGCAATGGATCGACGTGATTTTTTGCATGGGCATAGTTGAGGACCTGGAAAGTGACATAGGCTACTTTTTATCGCAGAAAATTATGGAGTTCCCGCGGGAATCAAAAAAACTTCTTCCACGCTGACGAAGTCGCCGGCATCAGCTAAACTCAATATAGCACTGTCACTCACGTAAACAAAGTTGGTGGTAAGGCTGTGCACTCTCGCATACATGGGTATCTCGTTGAGGTCCAAGTGCGGGCACGGCTCGCCGCCGGAGTGCCACGAGCTGATCTTGTGGCACTTGAGGTTGTCGCACGACGGCACCGGCACCGAGGCCAGCGTGCCCGGGGGCGGGGGGCGCTGGGGACAGAATATTATCACTATCTCTCTCTGCGTCTTAAATAATAGGCCTATTACACTTTACAGAGGCGGCACCCTTACAGTTGAATCAGTGTAGTGTAATAAGATTTAGGGAGTAAGGGTCCCTAAATTGGTCTTTATTGCTGTGTATTAATAGGCCTATTACAGGACATTGACCAAATTCGCCTAAGAATCAACATACGTTTGCAATATACAGTAATTCTTAGCTTATTTTATAGCCTTTATTCCAAATATATGAATTTAACGGACACTTCAAATTAATTAAAAAATAAGTAAATGGATATTAAATTGATTACTATACGTTTCCGTCTCTGGATTATTAACCACAGATCAATAACTTACAGTTTAAAATAATATACAATACCACCGCTTGAGCGCTAGAGCCGTATCGTAAGAAACAAGATAAAAGCTGCTTAAAGTGCTAAGTGCGCTAGTATTCTGAATCTCGCAACGCCATCTATTGAAAGTACAATAATTTAATATTTTTAACGCCATCTGTGAAGTTCTCGATGAACGATGACGATACCTGCATTATTAATAACGCCATCTGTAATGTTTTTGATGAACTACGGCGAATCTTGTCTTATCTACATACTGTTTACAGCTCTATTACAAAGATGATATTTATTTTTTCAAGTAGATTGATCTTGAAAGCTGAAATAAACTCAAAATTGAAAATATTTTTGGTAATAAGTAAACTGTTCAGCCGATTTTAATAAAATTTGGTACAGGGATAGTTTGTATCCCGGGGGAGGACATAGGCTACTTTTTATCCCGGAAAACTAAGGAGTTCCCGCGCGAATTGAGAAAACTTAATCCACGCGGATGAAGTCGCAGGCATCATCTGGTATTTTATAACGTTTTGGTTTTGGTACTTTGCTACAAAATAAATTATAAAACAAGGCTTATATCAAACACCCGAATCTCCTGGCAGCACAGTAGACGTTGACGCAAGCGATCCGTCGCTTGAAGAGAAGGCATATCCTAGACGATATATAACCGAGACATAGAGCGCTTCCCGCTGGGGAAGTTGCCTCTGATCGCCAACCCATCTTACAACAAATCTGCTCATAGTCCACCGACTAATCGCATGATCAGAAAAAGAAAAAGAAAGCACTATCTGAGTCGTATTCCTCATTGCTGAGGGTTGTAAGCCTTTTGATTTTCATGATTTTGATTAATCACAATGCTAGGGGTTTTCTTAAGATAATAATACGGTGGGTTCCCAGGTCCAGCATGCGACTCGACTAAGAGTACTATTTTACTGTTAGGTTTCTAACTGTTATTATCAGATGTTAAGTGATAATGACCGGGACGTATATGTCACCGTAAGATTCTAAATACCGTTAGATTATAATCTAACTCGCGAAATTCTTAACTGTCGAAAGATTAGAATTTAACGCATTATTTTCCGGTAGATTGTAATCTGATAGGTATTAAAGCCCGATAGCACCTAACCGCAGGCCGGGCACTGCTTGATTATTTATGTCGAACCCTAACCTAACCTACAAGAAAGAGACAAGAAAACGTAAATAAAATGAATATTTCAAAAATTGACACTCAGAACATTGAACAGTTTACAATCTTTCGACAGTTTAGAATTTCGCGAGTTAGATTATAATCTAACGGTTTTTACAATCTTACGGTGACATATACAACGAAAAGGCCAAATCCGGACTATCAAATTCGTTAACCCATCTAGTTACCTCGACATTCGACTGTGCATTGTCACAATGCAAAGTCATTCAAGCAGACTTGGGGACCTTGCTTCAATAATTTGATCTGGTCTTACAAAAGAGAAGACCCTAATTGTTTTTTTCGCAAACATGCATGGAAATATTGTCATTATTTTCGAAAAAAGAACACGCGAAGTATCGAATTTTCGGACAAAGAAAATCAAATCCATTGCAGGAGCGTTTTTTGAATTTGGAACATTACAACGCTCCTGCAATGTTGTATGAAACGGCGTGCTGGGGTTATTAAATACTCTTTGATCGGATCTCTTTTGTCATTCTTGGCATACCATAGTCTCTTTGCTTAGTACAAATTGGTGGCTGTATAGCCATAAATGCGTTTGCCTGTCGTCACAGATGATAAAAAAAAATTGGCGGCAAAGCTGAAAATACGTCTTGATTTGTTATTTTACATACTTAATAAGTATAAATTTAATAATAAGTAAAATGAGTTCCAACGGTTCAGAGAGTGAAATGGAGATTGATTGTACTCCACCAGATTTAAGCTCAGAAGCCAAATTGGCAATGGAAAACCTGCTTCCAGCGAAGTCCAAAGAAAAATAGATGAAAATATATGAAAATTTTACAAGTTGGAAAAACGAGAAAAACTTGAACATTTTCTCCGAAACAGTATTTTTGGCGTATTTTAATGAGATTGCTAAAACTAAAAAGCCATCTACATTATAGGCAATTTATTCCATGCTAAAATGTACAGTTCATGTTAAAAACGGCATTAACTTGAAAAATGATGGGAACTTAACTACTTTTCTTAAACGACAATCGACCGGTATCAAAAGCAAGAAATCGAAAATTTTTACTGGCGAAAACATAGAGCACATTTTTTAATTAAAGCCCCATATGATATATATTTAGCGACAAAGGTAAATTAAATTTAATGTATAACATATAAAGTACCTATGTTTTATTTCCCTGCATTCTTTTGAGAAAAGCACTATATATGCCTCGGCGGAAATGGCATTGCCTGTCTCGTATTAGTGAAGTCCTCGCCTACGGCTCGGCCTTCAAACTCATACTCGACCTGCAATTGCCTATTTCCCAGCCTTTGCAATAATGTACTATTAATTAGAAGCACTATGTAATATATTTATTAGTATGGTCTATGATCATACCTCATTGAACTCCATAGCTTCATCGAGAATTTTACCCTTTTCCGCCAATCCTTCATCTCCTAACTGTGCTCTCTGCTCTTCTATTCTTTTTCTCTCATCTTCAGCAATTCTAAAAATATAGGAATAGATTAACATTACAATAATTCAACGTTTAAGTCTGATCAAAGTCAAAGATTCCATGGATATATAACATGCCATAGATACCAGTTTTATACTATTTTTTATGGAAACTCACTTAGCTTGCAACTCTATGCTCGGCGAGCCGATGATGGTAACTAGGTCGTCGCTGAAGTATTTCTTCAGTAATCCCAGCCAGTAGTCCGAACTTTCTTTAAGTAGTTCGTTTAGCGAATTATGTGGGTTCATACGGGATATGAACTGAAATAGAAAATTAAAATAAGCGTTTTCAGACAAAATAGTTCTGCAGGTTCTGCCTGGAATTTGAGCTGTGGTGGATAAATTGACGATCTATTTTGTCGTACAAAATGGGAAGTTGACGGCGGCGGCTATACCGCCGCGCGATTGATTCCTCAAAAGAACTTAGCTAATGGAAAGCACCAGATCACAGACCTGAAGCTACCTGTACACAAATTCAACATGAAAGACCTTTCTTGTAAATAATTCCAGTTTAGGCTCAAACAACATCAACGCAAGCAATTTGGAGCGTCAAATTAGCTTAGCACAAGCTATATATATCTAAAGTGTTGAAATAATAATTCCTCTTCATTCGCACAGATGCTTTTTGGAATGACATATGACTGCTCGCAATGATAATAATATGGATTTTCAAAGCTATGAAATAAACGTAAACGGCGTGTTTAACTGATACAGATTCTTGATATAAGGTTCATTGATTTTTATCATTTAATGCTAAATGCTATTGATGATTTAATGAGTGGCACTCGTGATGGTCACGATGAAATGTGCTCTGATTTATTACTAAATTAAATGTATAACAAAAAGTAGGTCAATGCTGAAGGAGCAAATCGTACGGTTAACCGTGGACCGTACACAGTGTGTGTGTGTGTGTGAGTGTTGCGTTTGTGTATTGTGCATATTATGTGTATACTCGATAATACTTACGTCGTTTTCATTCTGCGAATACAAGGCATCACCGATACACCTAAATGCGATAGCGTGATGCGGATCAGACTCGAGGCTGGCCATGGTCTCTCTAAGCTGTTTTCTCAGAAGCCGTTTCATCCTATCCATGTCGATAGCTTCCTCCCCGTCAATTACGGTTTTCAAGCAGTTCCGAGCCTCGTCTCGAGCTATTTCGAGCTTATCAACGGGCACATTGTCGAGCTCTATTTTTATTAGTGCAGCCATATTTTCTGTTAGGTTGTAGGATACCTGAAAAAAGGTCCCTTTAAAGCTGTTTTTCTAAATCAATACCGACAGCAGCTACATCATCGGTACCGACGTTAGAAGTCAGTACGAGCCGCTAATTACTTTCGACGCTTTCTCATAGCATCCTTTGTCTAAAACAAGGACGTTCCAACAATTCTAAGCACGCAAATTATTCGTGAACACAGGCTGCTATGTAGCTATCAGGTTTTTATAATCCTCATATACTAGTGGTTCGCCCCGAACTGAGACCTCGCGGTATCCATAAGATAGTTTTAACTATTTATTGTAATAGTTAACTTTTTTTTATTCCACGTGAGATGGTGCTAACGTCTTTTATTTGTAAACACAAACGAATAAACTTTTACACAGCGCCATCTATTGATGTCATTGTGAAGTTCTGTTAAAAATAACGAAGCTCATTAAAAAATAAATACTTTCTTTTCCTTATAATATTTGTCTAATTTTAGTATTTGTTGTTCAAGTACAGGGTATAATTCAAATAATTGATCAAGTTTCAGACTCCGCCTTTCAGAAAATTGAGAGTTCTGAGTCAACTTTGGACGTTAGAAAATCTCCACTTTGAAAGCCCCCATTTTGTCAATTTTAGGGGAAAAATAAAAAAAAATTTTTGGACTCTATTCCTAATTATCTTTAAAACGATATACCGCAACTCTATGTTACGCTATAAAAAATATTTTACTTCGCATTCGCTTCTATGAGAGCCCTCCTGAAATAAAGATTTTTATAACTTTTTAAGCCATATTCGGCTGGAGGCCATCGATTTACATATTATATTTAAATTTGAAATACTTACGTTCAATAATTCAGAAGTTATAAGGCTCTGACAGACGGACAGACGGACAAGTGCAAATTCACTCAAGTAGACTCAGAGACCTTCGCTTCGCTCGGGCAATAAATATACTAGCGGTCAGCCCCGACTTCGCACGTGTAGCACTTATCATCATAATAGTCCACACCCAATTATAGCCAGTCGGCACTGGGTAGCACATTACGTTTTAGATTATCATTGCGATATCACCTCCTGCCACTGCAGGTCGCCGCCACTCTTATTTTGCGCGTTATTTTATTTCCATGATATCTTCTAACATATTCGTCTAAATTAAATGGCGTAGAGGGCGATTTGGTCGATATTAAATACTTCAGATAATCAATAATTATATTTTGATAAGGATTAATACTATGTCAGTTAAAACACTAGTAAAGCATTGGTTTATGCCAAATTTGAAAATCATTAAAATGGTTATTGTGAGACAACCTTAAAAGATAGATATACATGTTAACGCGGACTTTTTTATAGAACTTTTTGAGATGAACAATTCCACAATACATTGTTTTCGTATAACTTTTACCATTTACGCAGCGCACGCCACGAAAGCTCTCAGATCAGACGAATTTTTCCGACTTAATTCACATTATTGTAAAATTTTATTGAAAATAAAATATAGCCTATGTTACTCGCTTATAAAGTAGCTCTCTATAAGTGAAAGAATTTTTAAAATCGGTCGAGTAGTTTTTTTGTTTATCCGTTACAAACAAACAAACAAATCTTTCCTCCACACGGTATCGTAGTGGAACCCTAAATCGCTTGGCGGTATATCTTTGCCGGTAGGGTGTTAACTAGCCACGGCCGAGGCCAGACCAGAGAAAATTCAGAAATTTTAAACTCCCAAATTGACACTGTCGGGAATCAAACCCGGGATCTCCCACGTCAAGACAACAGCGCTTAACACCGCGGCAGGAAGGTCGTCAGGTGTAAAGAAATAAATACAATATACTCACGTCTCCCGCTAGTGCGTCTTCTCTTTCGACGAGCGCGCGCTGAAGAGGCGCCGCGGCCGTATCGCATAGATACCGCAGTAGAACCGCGCAAGCCGTCAACTCTTTGAGGGCAGTAGGCTCTGTCAATATGGGCCCACGCCAACCGAACAAAACCTGTTTACGAAATACAAGATAATAGATATAATCTTCTAACAATAAGTTTAAGTACGGAAACCTGCCTAGTAGAAAGAAGAAAAAAAGATATATTATTCGATTGTTTCCTCAGAAACTCTGAGTAAAGCTCTGATTCACTGTCTGCATAGGATTAGGAGGAGTCAATTCATGCTTTTTATGTGAATCGCGAACACATCATTAAAGAAATAAATATTATGGATTTATGTCGTCGTCGTCGTCTCAACCTATAGATGTTCACTGCTGTACGAAGGTCTTCTGTATGGATCGCCACAAAGCACGGTCTTGTGCCGCTTTTTTCCAGCGGCTCCCAGCTACACGCTTGAGATCGTCCGTCCACCTAATGGGGGTCGCCCAACGCTGCGGTGCCAGGCTGAAATTCAAGCACATTGGGACCCCAGCACCTATCGGTTCTACAAACTACGTGCCCCGCCCATTGCCACTTGAGCTGGCGACTCTTCGAGCTATGTCTGATGGATGTGTTATGTAGGAGACAAAAATGTTTTTGTAAAGGCCATTACCTGTCCACAGTCTTCAGTATCGGCGGGCCACTGTTCTCGCAGCTCCCCGTAGTTTGGTGGAGGAGGAATAGTTTGCCATGGCCTAACCCATTCTTCTTGTACTTCCTTTTCTCTCTGTGCCATAAGAAAAAAATGCTGAGCAAAAAACTGTGCTGTGCTTTATTAATCTTGCCAGAAAATATATGGTCACAAAAAAATGCTCAGAATAAACCACAAAAATAAAGAAAAAAGTTAAGACTTGCTTCCTGAAAAATCTTACGATAAAAAGGTCTAGGTACGAGGAATCAATTTTTTTTCTTTGGACGTCATTATTGATTTCAGTCTATATTACATTATCTCGCTTCCACATAGGAACATTCAGTAATTACATAAGTTTAGGTCTAAATTTTGTATCTGCTTCAGGTGTAGACTTCAAAATCAATCAAATTGTTTTTGTGCTTCACTCACAGACAAAATTTATTTATTGGAGCGAAGTTCCTTATGGGACGATGCGGAGGGGTACCCTAGTCGGCTAAAAACGTCCGTAACGAACATATGTGGATTAAGATTTTTATGTATAGTTTATTCGAAATTAAACCTTAACACTAAAGCATTAAAGTTTAATTTCGAATGTAGTATATTTATATTTATGACCGTTTATCTGCGTAACAACACGAGCATGTCGGCGACATGCATGTCGATAACGCCAATCCACATTTGTACCCCCTACCAAAAAGTGCTCAACGTGGCTGAAGAAGTTTTCACTTCAAAAATCATTAAAAAAAAATCACTTACCTGAATAATTATTTTATTTTTACCTTGACTAGAAGTTGAAATTAATATTTATGTAATAAAGGAACTTCGTTCCTATCTGCTGGTGTCCCACGACACCACACTTTTTTAAATTTATATATTATCTATAGATCTATTATGGTGACATTTTAAAAGTGCATCACTATACCAGTAGGTCAATGAATGTGGTCAATAAAAAAAAAACAGGATAGATTTGGCCTCCACAAATATAGCTCATTTTTTAAATGCACATTAGACTCACTTTAGCAATGATGTCATCCTCCACAGTGGCTAATGCTTTAAACACATCATCTGCCTCAATTTGACCTGTGAGAATGATTGTGAGATTCTCAGCTCTGTAGAACTTCTTGTGGTATTCTCTAACCTTTGAAAAGCAATGCAACAAATATATATGAGATAAAATAATTATGACCATGATAGGGCTTGTGAAGAAGCCATGTTAAACCTAGGCCTTGGCAGTTTACATAGTTGCAAAGTTGAGAGACCTGAATTTATTTTCTTAATTTTACTACTTTTTAAACAGTAACACATTTCCGTCCCTAGGACACAGCTTGCCTGTACCAAATTTCATCAAACTCGGTTGAAAAGATAGGCTGTGAAAGTGTAACTAACAAAGTCACATTCACATATTTTATACTATTGAGATGCAATTTTACTTTGAAAAAACTAATTTGCAATAATGAAATTATACTTTGTGAGACAAAGTGTAATTAAATTACCTATTATATTTGTGCTTACTTTTGTATTGTCAGTAGAAATTCTCAAGTTTTCCATAATACCTCCAGTGTCAGCTGAGTACCCACTCTTAGGATACATGGCACGCAGCAGTTTTAACTCACATCTGCAGGATCATAAAGTAAATTGTACAAATGACATTAAGTAATTTACATAAAATTGTGAAATTGGCAATATGTTGTAAATTACTGTGTAAAAATTATTACTTACTTAGTATTGAATTAATTTGTTAAAATAGTAAGTTGATATTTTACTAATCTGAACAAAATCTAATATTTATTTTGAAGAGATTCCAGATCAAGGGAGCTAAGGCTAACAAAGTAATAAGCCTAAGGGCTAACATGATAAGTAAGTAAGATTTAAAGTAACAGAGAAAATGAAAAATAGTAGATGTCACTGCTGCAAAACCTATATTCATGAAAATCCCCTGTAAAAGGTTATTTATTTTCTTTATTTATTTTAGGGGTTTTGTCAATACTGACCATGTCACCCCTATAAGATTAACAATTTTTTTTCCAAATAAACAAGCCACATAAATCATATATATATACATCATAGAAAACAACAAAAATTAAACATAACACATCCCAGTGAGTGACGCTTCCTTTGACAGTCGGGCAGCTAGAAGGCTATTGCACATACCCACACTGCAATTGTTCTTAAGGAGACATGGCCACTCAGGCACATTCCATACACATTCCATAAAAAGATATGAAAGGATCTCCCAAGACTTACCTAGTATCAGCAGTATTTTCCCGCCCCTGTATCTCACAATACACCACACCAGCATCCTCACCCTCTCCATTGATATGGTGTACCTCAGTTATGAACCCTTGCTCAGTAAGTGTAGGCCTCAGTATATGATCAATGTATATAGGGAGCAAAGTTAACATGCCAGCATCTCCTGCTGTGTATATTGTGTAACAGGTATGATCGGTATCCGTCCACGCATTGGTCCCATGCGCCATACAGCGGTTCGCAAGCAAATCAAGGATACCCTTGTAAGGGTATCTCTCGGAACCCAAAAAGATGAGATGTTCCAATGTGTGTGGTAGTCCATCATCATCATGGGCCTCAGTTGCTGTGAAAATGATTTCATATAGTCCACGGCAATAGTTATGAAGGTATAACATAAATGTATTCCTACATAGATTTTTTTTTTTACAGCAAATTGCTTATTAATCAAACTCGGATCTGCCTGTTTGGCACTGAACACATCTACCTGGTGAAGTCGTAAGGATATATTTAAAAGAATAGTGTATGGCTCAAAATAAGAAAAAAATAACACAACACACTCACTCACCAAGGCAAAAGAAACCATTCACGAGAGGTCCTTCGACATTTGCTATTATTACAGTCAATCCAGTTTTTTCCGACACATATTTATTTACAGGTATCACGTCGGATGCTTGTATGGAAGATTTTAATTTGAAGTGTGACCGTGACATGTTCTTAGTATTACAAGTAACTATAATTATAGAATTATGAGTAAAGTTATCGGTAAAATTAATACGGAATGACAGAAGACCGAAAACCAAACAACAATTTTAATGAACAATACTAGAAACTCATAGGTTAAAGGTCTATGTACTGGTCTATGTCATAGATAATACACTATATACTTGCTAGTCTATGTACCACTATATACTAATTATTCTTTTGTGTAGTGGCTCCGCGCGTCGAGCGATTATACTAATCAGGCCCTACCGAGTCGGCCGAGTCCCGAAGTGCAAGGTACCAAGATTTATCGGGTTGTCCATCTCCTTCATCTAGCATTGTATCCCCCGTTGGTCTCTCGCTCTAATTACGCACACAAAATATTTTTAAATTTCGCGGGGTTTTCACTTCACTTTTATTGGTCGACGCCATTTTCGCTGAAAAACCGACGCAAGCCGAGAATGACAATGAAAATCATTACACTAGCGGCACGCTATGATGGCCGGTTTGACACATTACAATAGTGATGTGGAATGTCAATTTATTCTCGAACAAAAAACAATTAAGTTTTGTTTTTGTACCTGATTAAATAGGTTTAATAAAACAAAAATGTATATGTTTATTTAATTTATTTGAACGAACTGAATATTTGAACGAAAATGAATATACATACTTTATATGCACACAAGAAACATATGAATACAAAAGATACCAAAAAAGGTGCCACAAAAGGCCATAATTAATCAGATTCGTCCATACTACTATTTTCACTGTCGTCACTGCTATCATCACATACATTAATAATTATATGTTCGTTTTCTATAATATTATCTATTTTCACATCTCTTTCATAATCTTCCCTTATTAATTTAACAGTTCTATTCACAACCTTTTCCCAGTCTCCTTTAGTCACATGTTCACAAGCTTCTTCTAATAATTTTAGCATTTTTTTTGTGGTAAATGGGGGTTCTGTATTGTGTCTTGCAGCATATCCCTTAATTTGAGCCCACACCAACTCAATCGCATTATACTCACAATGGTAAGGCGGTAACCGTATAACTCTGTGCCCATGTTCTAATGCTATTTCGTCAATGACGTATCGGATCTTGGTTGGTTTGTTTTCTTTTAAAAGACGTACTAATTCCGCTTTTAACATATTCATGTTTGCATCTACGCCATTTTTACGAAGCCATGCGACGATATCAGATTTTTTGTATCGAAATCCAATGGTCTTCAAAATCTTCGTTAAAGAACTTTCCCCACCGAAGAATAATCCAGCTTCCTTCAGTGAATGCACCAACTTTTTTCTTGTTGGATACTCCTTCTGTAAATAGTAGCCGTAAACATGTCTTCGGATAGCATCGGCATCAAAGCTATCGATGCCTACGACTGGTTTTGCTCGTTTTCTCTTTTTTGGTGTGTGAAGTTTATTTTCTTCTGTGCCAGTCTCGCCATATTTTTTTTTAGTTATCCGTCTAACAGTTCGTTGTCCAATATTAAGCGCATCAGCTACGCGTTCAACCACTGACGTTATAGGTAAAATTGGCCCTCCATTTTGAGCTTCACGATCGAAATAGTTACGAAGGCGTATTACGAACTCACGTGTCTGACTATTTAGAACAGTTCTCTGCGTACGTTCGGTCATATCGACGAAATCCACAACAAAGGGCTTGAACAGAGTCCAAATTAACGAGCAAGGGTCAACAGTAATGCAGTATCAATATTTGAAATCCAAAGCCAGGTCAAAACTATATCACAATCGCATTGCACTGACAGTTTATACTTTTCGAAGCAACGTCAATTCGAAACTGCTTTGTTTTGCATTGAGCATTGACGCGAGTTTGCCGGAGGTAGTAGTTGTGCTAGCCAGCGATCCTATGTGACGATCGTATTAGATTCCATTTTTAAAAATTTATTGATATTTTTTTGCGATTTCAGAGGTTTGTCCACATAGTGAAAATTGTTCATATTCACAAGTACATTCACCCCTTAAATGGTGCAAACTGATTTTTCTACACTTGTATACATGAAATCAATTTAATAAATAAATTTTGAGTCCTAAACCTAAAACTACATTCGATAAAATTTATGAATCTCTGCACATCACTATCGTCAATAAAGTAATACAATTATTTCCTTCAAAGTCGTTATCAATTAATACGGAACTTCATGAGCGGACAAACGTCAAACCGGCCATCATAGCGTGCCGCTAGTTTAGTCCTAACCTTAAAATGAATTAAAATTGTTATATGAAAGTTTAATGTTTTGTACTATGAGTTGCGGTGATTTGTGTTACTTATTTTGTTATTTAACTGGTAAGCGATTAGGCGTAGTCTAAAGTGTAAAGCCTACACAGACTTCTTGGAAGTGACTAGTGAGGTTAGTTTGACTGTTTTTCCCTTGAAAATTGGTAAGTAAGGTTAATCTTTGAATATCTAAAGGTAAATTATCAAAGATATTAATAAGGTATCCTCATTTGAGCAACTAAGTATAATGAACACTTAAATTTAAAATGTGAAAGTAGGTAGGTATTTAATTTTGTTGGTTGGTTTGTCTCAATTGTACCTATTCTTGTTTCAATCAAGCTGCAATAGAGCAAAGAATTGAAGTGATTTTACATGGGAATGGTTGATGATCTGGAAAGTAACATAGGTTACTCTTTATCTCGGAAAATTTAAGTGATGCGTTCCCCGAAAAAAATATTTAGATTTTACGAAAGTAAATTCACGAGTAGTTGGCACTATCTGGTGATCCTTGTGAAATTGATCTATCCATTAAAGAAAATAATGTAAAACAGTACCCCGTATGGTAGTTTAATACATGCTTTTGAAAACATGTAATTATAACATTTGTAACAATTATTTTCAGAAGAACGTGCTCCATGAATGCCACAGCACACATGCATGAGATAGAAATATACAAGATGCGAGATGAAAGAGCTTCTGCACCGAGATACTAACCAAATTCTTGACATTGCAGTATAGTTTGGCACTAGTGTATTGTAAGTATAATAATATTAACATTATAGTTGCTAAAGTTTAACCACCCCAAACTAGCTAACGATGCAAAAGATAATAATACTATATATAGTGCACATGTCTATCCCATAGGATATATGAAATCATAATTTCATATACATATTTTATATATAGAATCATATCACATATTGTGTACAGTGGCAGTATAATATTATTATTTAGTTTATTAGTTTATTTATGACGAAAATAAATACTATTTCAATATTTTACAGGTATGCTGTATTCCTGTGCAGTTGTTCAGTATGGAAGTATGGAAGACTTTGGAACAGCAGATGAATACTGTGATCCTGATGGATTACAGTATTCACGTATGACGTTTACGGAATACACTTTGAGTTAGACATTGATCGATACGAATCAATCAATCAATAAAAATCACGGTATATGGCAATTATTACTGATGGGCTCAGTATTCTTCTGTTCCGTAGGTTCCTTCTGTTACATTGTTTTGATTTGACTAGTTAGAAAAAATTGCTCTTGTTATGCAAGTGGTAATTTATATTGAAACAAAGTTTTGAAACAACTTAAAAACAATATTTTGATGCTACCGAGTACTGACCGACTAAAAAGGAAGTAATGCTTCAAGATACTTTATCAATGACTTTATTACTAAAATCGAGAGCATTTAATTCATTGTATGGAAAACATTTACATATTATTATCCAAACTTTCATTTATATTTTTTAAATGTATGTTTTGCTGGATAAAACATAAATAAAAATATGGATAAAAAGTAGCTGGATAAAAAGTATGTTGAAGCATTACCTCCTTTTTAGTCGGTCGGTACTCGGTAGCATCAAAATATTGTTTGTAAGTTGTTTCAAAACTGATGATACATCATCACTTACCTATACCTTTTCTGTTCAGACGTTTTCTCTATTAAAATTTCATTACCAAATAAATACCATTCTCTACTCAGCTAAATGAAGTATATTGTAATTAAAAAAAGTAGTCAAAAAATCGTAAGTCTTATAATAA
The DNA here is from genome assembly GCA_964035005.1 of Erebia palarica. Lineage (NCBI taxonomy): Eukaryota > Metazoa > Arthropoda > Insecta > Lepidoptera > Nymphalidae > Erebia > Erebia palarica. The sequence goes on along the minus strand of OZ035985.1, from coordinate 26,559,577 downwards.
TAATAATAATAATAATAATAAGCTCTTTATTTCAGATAAAAATCCAATCTTACAATAGTAAGTATATATAAATAATAAATGAAATAACAAAATAAGAATAAAAATAAAATAAAGCTAAGCTTAAGCTATTTCCTAAAAACTACTTCCTATTTCTTATTTGCGTCTCGGTGGACAGAGCGCCAGTGCTTGATTATATCACTAGACATATCCTCACCGATGACCCTAAGAATTACATTACTCGTTTGTCGCAATCGCTCCCAGAAAGAAGCTATACGATTGCGCCTGATCGCAAAAAAGTCGGATACTCCCGCCTCAGCAAACATGCCCGACGCGCTGCAGTACCTCGGCAACCTCATGAGGATGCGGAATGCGTCATTATACTGCACCCTCATGGTGCTCATTGTCGTTCGCCTGAATTTCGTCCATAATTGGCAAGTGTAAAAACATTGACAATATGCACGAAACAGGGTTAGCTTTACGTCGGTACTGCATTTAGAGAATCGGCGCGCGAGCATGTTGCACCGAACCGACAGTGCTCTTCTCTCTCTTTCGATGTCCAAGTCATCCCTAAGGTCCTCGGTGACCACATGTCCAAGATATTTAAATTGCCGCACCTCCCGAATTGCAGAACCATTCAAAAAGACCTGTGGCACCCTCTCCGGACCCTTCCCAGATCTGAATATCATCATCTCTGACTTGGAAACGTTATATTTCAATCCATGAGCCTTAATATAACGCTCACAGACCGAAAGAAGTCTCCTTAGCCCTCCGATCGAGGGACTGAGCAGCACCATGTCATCTGCATAACTGAGATTATTAACACATACATCTCCCAAATGACAGCCGACCCTGGCGCTTCTCAGCTCCTCGATCAGACCGTTGATATAGACGTTGAAAAGATCCGGAGAGGTGAGTCCCCCTTGACGTACCCCGCAGTCTAGCTTGTATCCACTAGAGGTCGCGTCGCCCCATCTTACGTTGTTCACTTGGCCTCCGTACCAGTATCTCAACAGACTCGTTACCTCGTCCGGGACCCGAGCAACATGCAATTTGTTCCAGAGAACTTCATAGTTCACAAGATCAAATGCGCGGCTCAGGTCCAGAAAACATGCATACACAGATGTGTTACGTTTTGTGTAGTATCGTACTGTATGTTTGAGACTGAGGACAGCCGAGTCCGTCGGGAGACCGGGGCGGAAGCCAAATTGAGCATCATCAATACTTACATTCTTCTGCAATTCGGGATGCAGCAATCTTTCTAGCACTTTTCCAATTACAGTACCCAGAGAGATAGGCCTGTAATTATTCGTTACGCTCAAGTCACCGGTCTTGTTTTTAATTATGGGCACAACAAGGGTTTTCATTAGGTCATCGGGTAAGTATGAGTATCTTATACACGTGTTAAATAGAGTACAAAGTCTTGAATACAGTATGTTTCCGGCGAATATAATATGCTCTATACTCAGGTTGTCATGTCCCGGTGACTTGCCGCGTTTAATTTCCTTAATTGCATTTTTAACATTAATTGGCGTAAATTGTAAAACATTAGGTGAATTAAAAACATTCGAAGCTAAAACATTATTTTCATTAACAGGCTTATCGATTTCCATAGGGTCTAATTTGAATTTTCTAGCGAATAGATTGGCTATCTCTCCGGGTTCCTGCAAATTCTCAACTCTGATCGGTAGACTCTGCTTACAATTAAAATTTTTGGTTGCATTCCAGAACTTAACGAAATTCTTTTCTTTTTTATGAGTTGCTAAAATATCGAGCTTTATAGCTTCTTGGTTACGTTGACACCAGTTTAATTTGTTTTTAAACATTTTTCTACTCTCGTACATTTCTTTATAAATTATACCTGACGATGGTTTTCTAGCAAACAACCAATTATTATAATAAAATTTCGCCTCTTTGTGGCTTTCATAGACGTGAAAATTCCATCCAACCAAAGTCTTACGCTTGCTCTGTCCACCGACACGCAGATTAGAGCTTATTATTGCACCTGTTTGTAAGATATTTACAATATTTGTATAAAACTTATCTATATAATTACAGTGTTCTAAAATATTATCACAGCATTCGTTATTAAAACATTTTAAACAATAAAATTCATTTAACTCTTGAAGTTTAAAATTACAAAAATTTGAATAAAAATCAATTTGACTGTTACTACGTTTATTCCATCGAATCTTGTTATAAGAGTTATTATCATTATATGTGATTGCCTCTTTATTTTGTTTGCATCCATTAGCAGCTGGACTCACTTTTAGGTCACCTAGGTTACAACATATCCGCAAAGGTAGGTGGTCAGACGAGTAGACCCCATATAGTACTTCTACCGACACTATAGTACTCCATGCGGACCTAGTTGCGACACAGTGGTCAAGCCACCTAAGGCAGCCATGACTATCGCTCACAAAAGTGTAAGTGTTAGAATCACTACCCAAATACTCTAAGCCTGCGCATACTAATTCTTGTTCATTGCAAAACGACACAAGTTCAGAACCAAAACGCGTACGAGGGTGGGCATTAAAGTCCCCTAGTATAAATACTTTCGTTAAGTCATTATCTTCTATTATTGCACTAATTTCTGCAAGGCAATCTGTAAAATTAGGTAGGTTCTCTTCACTGTCTGTGGGCAAATATACCGAGAAAACAGCAAAAATGCAATCACCACAAGTTACACGAACCGCTGCTATTCTATCACTTGAACACTCGATCACTGAAACATTTTGTAATTTAGATTTGCGCCAAAGCAAAGCAACTCCGCCGTACGGTCTCCCGCGTACGATTCGTGAGGTGTCCACAGAGGACTTTGCCGTGCAGCCGAAGTCCTCATGAACACTATCTACATAACTGAGGTCGTGCGGCATAAGCCAAGTTTCTTGCAAGGCTATTATGTCAGATTCCAAACACAGGTCACGAACGTGTTGAACAGACTTTTTTATCGACTTACAGTTAAACGAGCAGAAAACGATGTCACCTTTTGTGTTAACGGTTTTTGTTTGCGGAATATTATTTAACATAGGTACTGGGCTTACTAACCATTAGTTTGTTTGTAAGGCGTATGAGATACCGGACGCTCGCGGTATCGCCGATATACTAACCCGGAAGGCCAAAAGCTTGAATCAAGAAATTTAGGTAATTTACTCGCAGTAACCACGATTTTAAAAGAGTTAAAGGAAGTTGTGTGGTTTTGTTTTAACTTCTCAACACTAACACATTCTTCGCCCCTCTCCAAAATGTGGTCTTTAATGTCTTTTTCGGTGACTACCGTTTTAGCTCGCGATATGTATATAGCACAGAGCGATTCCGCCACTTGTATGGGCACACTACTTGACAGAGATCCGCGCATATTCGATTTTTTATATTTATGTTTACTCCGCTGAACTAACGTGAAGCCAATTTCGTCCGTATTGTTACTATTCATATGCGCTATATTTCCCTGCGTCGAAACACCATTCACTGGTAAAACAACGTCCCTGTAGGTAGGAATGAAACTCGACTGCATGTTGCATACAGATCCCTGAGAGATAACAATCTCCGCGTCACTTGTTCTCGCTGATGTGTTATTGCGTTCGTTCGGTTTCAATGCAGTTTGCTTGTTGACTTGATCTTTCTTGTTAATCGTCAATGATTGGCTCACGGCGTCATTGTTACATTTTATAGGAATGGCTTGTTTTTCCTTGAAACATGAGCGTAATTGACCCAATTCGGTACGGAACGTTTTTTCTAACGTAGTCATTTCCGTTTTGGATACCGTGTCTGATCGTATAAGATTAATCTCGTTTTTGAGATAAGTCAGGTCTTTCAATAGTCTTGATACGTCTACATGATCAAACGATACAGGAGGCAGTCGATTGAGGTCTCTGGCTACAAACACCGGGTGATTGTCGGGGTCGCTTTCTTTAAGCACCTTGATAATATCCTTTAGGTTCTTCTTATTCTTATCGTCCCCCTTTCTCATAGGGCATCGTACTCCGTCAACGAGGGTAGTATACACGAGCTGTTTACTTGTGTCAATTTCACTCTCCGAGAAGTTACTAGCACATATTTGAATAATGCTTAGCTCATCAAGCACGTCAATTTTATTTTGCAAGAAAGTCAATAGTTCATTTATGATAATTTTGTCTTTACTCATTTTTAACTCGCGTAAATTTATCGCATTGCGCGTAGGTATATTTTATACACGGCCCGACACAACGCAAGCGACTTGAATCACGGTTAGCCGAAGACTGACTGACTTATAAGGTAAAAACACTCGTTATCCATTTAATCATACTTTATTAGCAATTTACACACAAACACTGTACAGCCATCTTTTACAGTCCATCATAGATTAATATTTACCACCATTATATCTCGATCTCCCACAGATTTATCTGTGCGATCCACTGCGATCTCCCTCTCAACTGTGCTCTCAAACGCCTCCAATTGCCAGTCACGGTCGAGAGCGCTGCAGAGGGAATCAGACCATAGATGGACCATATGTAGATCCGTCAATTTCAGTCTAACACTACTATTTCCCTATAATTTTCTGCTGTTACTATACCTAACAGCAGAAAATTATAGGGGAATTCATGGAAATCTCAAAAAAGGCGTTATCGCGTTCCGAATATTGTGATTTATTTTGAGACATTATTTTAACAAAAAATATTTCAACTTGATCGTAAAAGATCCGTAGATGTAGGAATGGTCTCGCTCCGCTGCGAAACCAATACTACATCTATGAAAAGATCAAGGAACACTTTAAAAAAACGATATTTTCAATACAACTTAGTTTTTCCCATTCTGGTTCCAAACATCCCTCATTTTTACAGTACGAGTTTTTCATACATTTTTCTACCGGCGCGCGCCGGCCAAAATTAATGTATCTTATTCGGCAGTCAAATCTCATACGCCCACGGACCGTCAGAGTAGAAGGTGTGTTTAGCTCTATGAAATGCGAACGAATGCGGCCGGGCACTATACCTCATTATTTATGTCGAACCCTAACCTAACCTACAAGAAACAGACAAGAAAACGTAAATACAATGAATATTTCAAAAATTGACACTCAGAACATTGAACGGTTCACAATCTTTCGACAGTTTACAATTTCGCGAGTTAGATTATAATCTAACGGTTCTTACAATCTTATAAAGGGCTCTCCACTGATGGGAAAATTAAGTCTGCCCGCATGAGACTGGGATTACTGGGAAACTGATTAGTGATTAGGTACTTATCGCCGCACAAAGACGCGTTATGGTTACCAAAAAAAATACGCGCCGAATTGAGAACTTCCTCATTTTTTGGAAGTCGGTTAAAAATCATACCTATGAGAATATGGCATGAATCGGAAAATTTGAGAATAGGTATTGAACAATTATATTATAGCCGTCGCGCTACTCCTCGAATAGAATTCCATTACACCCGACAGGGTCAATTGCAGCTTGGACCGATAATACCGATGAAAAACAGTCGAATTCTTACTCTCCAATTTTTCTGTTCCCTCCTCCAAAACTGAACCGTTTTTTTTCAAGACTAATTTAAGAAGGACTCTGGCTATTTCGGTATGATTTTCTTTTTTTGATTATATTTGTCTGTTCGCAGGATGTCGGATGCGCGAAAACTGAGCAATTTTTGCCATTTTTGAAGGTTCCTTGTTCTTGAGGTTATTAATTTATTGAAAAAAGAAAAACATAGGGCACCGGACACATGTTATGGATTTTATGGTGCAAAAATATTTTCTCTATTGTAATTATCCACGGAGAAAACAGACTAATACGATTGTATGGGAAAACCGCCCTATCGTATCGTCTTAATATTATAAATGCGAAAGTGTGTTTGTTTGTTGGTTGAAAACAAGACATAGGTCAATCCAGAATTTAATAAAAACAAGACAGGTCGGTGTAAATAGAGAGAAAAGAGATGAGGGAGATTAGATGGTCTATGTAATTGTAATTTCTTAAATTGTCGCTTAGACTATGTAATTGAAAGAAAAATGTATGCATAGTTATTTGTTGTTCCTTTATAGATAATATGCATAATATGCAGATAGCGTAACGTAGATTTAATTCATTCAAGAACCATAATTTATTTCATAAATAATATTTCATAGTTTCACTTTCATGGCTAAATTTGTAAATATCGTAAATTTTGTTAAAAAGTACGGCTATCTCTTAGTCTATATGTATGCCTGCGTAGAGTGGCTGTATATGCCTAGAAACAATTGACAGCGGCTGACAGCTATACCTAGATCTCGCCTAAGGGTTAGGACCCATAAGGTTTATCGGTGATTGAAATAAAAATCATCAAAATAAGTTTTCATTTTATATTTAAAGAAAATAAAAACTTGTGTATTATTATGTGTATCAATAACATATATTTCAATACAATGGCAGCGTTTATATTTTAATGTTACTAAACATATTAAATATAATAATAAAGGACTGATTCAGTCCAAACACTTAAGGCACAGCCAAATAGCGTTGTTTAATTTAACGAAAATACAAAATAATAATTACTACTAATATCTATTAAAATCTTAGAATAAAGATTAGTAGATCTTAGTAGTGCCAATCCAAAAATGAAATAAAAAAGGTTCACTTAAGAATTAATGCGTATAATATACTCTCTTAATAAATGCATATCTAATACAACTTATTTGTTAAAATGTGATGCTTCCATAGAGTCGAATGCATCGAGCTGCACGTTGATTCTGAAAACAAAAAATGGGTTATTCCGTTTATCCACCCAAAAAAAGCCACTATAGATTGTTTCCAATATAAATAGCGACAAATAATAACCAATTACTCCTATTACACAGCCATGAAAAATAACGGTGGTTATCTTCAAATAAGAAATGAGGAACCGACATAACTCGACGCCACCCGCATAAGGTGTCGAAGTTGAAATGGCAACCGATAGACGTTAAGGGCAAAGTAGTAAAGAAGTAAAGTCCCAAGGCACTTGACCGGCGAACTCGCGCCGAAAAGCGGAGCAGCTTGATAATGACATCAAGCCAGTCACAGGTAACCGCTAGATCTATGCGGCGCTGTATGGCTTGTCCGTATAAAAAAATCCGAACAAAATAGTGGGAAAGTGATTATCATGCTAGGCTCGCTGCTACAAACGCAAACCGACTGAAGGTTATTTATATTATTTATGACTGAAAGTTGTTTATATCCCAAGCCAAGTTAAACCAAACTAAGCTACAAACAGTACCATAACCACAAGATTTTAAATCACATCGACGACGATGAGAGTATTCGAACATCGAAACACTTTGGCGTCGTTAATTTAAAGTAACAAATTCATTACCACCGATTTTAAATTTTCACAACATTTTCGTTTGGAGTGCTAGTTAACGATGAAAGGACGAACTTAAGCTCTAAAACAAAGTGAGTAAGTTATTTTTACTAGTTTATTTTAACGTAATAATGTTTCGGTTCGTGAATAGGCTACGGCATAATTTAAAAACTTTTGGTATGTTCAGGCTCCCTTTCCACCAGGGACGTGCCACGTTGCTAAGGTACGGTTGTGTGTTAAGCCATTTTCAAAGTTTACCTGTGTTCGAATTAGAGGTGGTTAATATAACACGTAGCGCAATATCATAGCGCGTTATTGTTCCGTAGCGGACATAACGTGCTACGGGAGTGAACGTAATCTTTGCGTGTTACGAAATTTAGCGCGCTACGAAATTTACCGTGCTACAAGACCTGTGGCGCCGGCCGCCCACACGCTTTCTTATGACAAGCGCGTTACAACATGGGGTCATTATCACAAAATATGTACATTTCTCGAAAATTCTTGTCCAGCTTATATATTATTAAATTAAGTACAGAGGAGTGCTGATTTTTTTATTGAATCAAATTGCTTTTCAAATATGAGCCTTTATCTTCAACTCCTACATGAAAAAATAGATATTATTGAATTAATTTTGTATAAAAACAATTTTTAGTTTTTGTACTCAAGTGATCCATAGGAAAAAATGTCCATTTTGCGATTTTACAGTTGATGTGTTCACATTTAAAGCTAGCCTGTTTCTATATTTTAAGATAGATACATTACTTGTTGTTTACTAAAAACAATATATTAATCTAGGTAGTTTTTCTAATATAAAAAATACTTGTAAGTTTGTCGACGATTTTTATCATCTGAATCACTCAGACTATGTCACGGACAATTTGTTAAGATTTTGTTGCAAATCTACCACTATAAGCTCATATTTCACAAATGGCAACAGTATGCGTCAAACCATGTACCAAATCTCTGCCATTTTGCTTAATAGTTACCCCCATTTAGTTGTCAATAAAGATCGACCCAGCAATTTTTCATAAAAAATGTCATCTGTGTCATAGTGGATTTCTGAACAAAGTAAGGTGTGTATTAGTCTGTTATTGATTATAAGTAATCATAAGCAGACTAATACACACCTTACTAACAAATATAAGTAATATTGTGCGATCAATGCATATCCATTGTAAATGATTTTGCCATTGTAGCTTATTGAAGTTATGTTTTCGGAGGAATGCTCTGATATCTGAATCACGTTCCGCGACATAAAGATATGTATACGTTAGCAGTCCCTATGACTGCCAATTTTTTTGGCCTAGGAACCTAAATACTGATTTTTTATCTAAGCAACGGGACACTGAATAAACTTTTAATAAACTAATTCGTCTTTTTTTATACAACACTGTACAATTGTAGTGCTGGTCAATAAACTTTTATAGCGTGTACTCTATGCCTTGATAAACGTTAGCGGGTGGGTTTGCGTTTGGGTCTGCGGGGGCAGGGGGTTGAAGCAAGTCGTAACTTGACTCGCGACGGTCGCCCGCCCCGAGGCCGGCAGTTACTATAGGGTAATTAGTCGAATCCGGGACGCGACAGGTGATACGCGCGTGCGTGCCATATTTTCCCGCGCATTTTGTCTTGTCCCCTCATTGTAACCTTTTATCTAAGTTTTACGGATTAAAGTGTTTGTGCTTAAAGATTCGTCTCATTCCCATCGAACCCTAGGCTAAAAGGCCCAATAGCCACACTTTTATTTATTTATTAACACTCATGTAAACTCTCCCTGACAATATGTGAACTATAAAAGTACAGATCATGTTAGTCGTAAATGTACATATTTTTTGTTAATGACCCACATAGCGTATTTAAAAGCATGCTAAAATTTATAGGTCATAGCCCGTAGCGTGCTAAGGATATATAGCAGTCTTGAACAACTCAAGTTGGAATGATGGCTATGGATGTGTGTAGGGTACTCACTTGTCAAAGGCCGCCTTCATATCCGCCACCTTGGTAGGATGGCACACGACGGCCAGTTTGCCGGAGTCCGCGTCGAACAGGCGGGACAGCCAGCGCGTCGCCGCCGCGTGGACTTCTTTCTGAGTGACCGCCGCTATGGCGCACACTAGGTCACTACACAAAGTAAAAATATTTTTCTAAAAAATGATATGAATTGTGCACATTTTATACCTTGTAAACGAGTTCGAAAGTTAAACTTCCCGGCCCAGGCCAGTAAAGAATGTATGTATTTTCATTACATATCATAAGTTTGAATTTGGAATCTTTCTTCCTGAATATCTTGTAACTTGTTATAATGTTCTTTGGCCTAAGTAGTTTAAATTTGGAACTCTACCGTATTACGCCTTCATCACTCACAGCGCAAAAAATATATTAAAAAAAAAAGTCACTTGTTTCATTTTTTAGAAAAGCACTATACACACCTCGACCGGGAGAGCATTTCTGGTCTCGTATATAGCCGGCCTCGCGTAGCTCGGCCGTCTAACTAACACTCGACCAGAAAACGCGTACTTCCCGGTCTCGCAATGTAATGCACTATATATATATATATATTACTAGCTGACCCGGCAAACGTTGTTTTGCCGAATTATTAAACTTGCTATTATGCTGCTCCCAAGCGGAGGAATTTGACAAAACGGGACCCCATTGATCAGCTATCGACCCGGGTTGAAAAATATGAAATGCTATCAAAACATAGGGGTCGGTGGTAGGAGGGTAAAAAGGACATTGACCAAATTCGCCTAAGAATCAACACACGTTTGAAATATACAGTAATTCTTAGCTTAATTTATAGTCTTTATTCCAAATATCAGAATTTAACGGACACTTCAAATTAATTAAAAAATAAGTAAATGGGTATTAAATTGATTACTATACGTTTCCGTCTCTGGATTATTAACCACAGATCAATAACTTAAGTTTTAAATAATATACAATACCACCGCTTGAGCGCTAGATCTGTATCGTAAGAAACAAAATAAAGGCTGCTTAAAGTGCTAAGTGCGCTAGTATTCGGAATCTCGCAACGCCATCTATTGAAAGTACAATAATTTAACGCCATCTGTGAAATTCTCGATGAACTATGACGATACCTGCATTATTAATAACGCCATCTGAAATGTTTTTGATGAACTACGGCGAATCTTGTCTTATCTACATACTGTTTACAGCTCTATTACAAATGGATAGAGATGATATTAATTTGTTCAAGTAGATTGATCGTGAATGCTGAAATAAACTCAAAATTGAAAATATTTGTGGTAATAAGTAATTTTCTTGCAAGTGTCCGTAGTTTTAATCTGCTCTCAAGTATAAAAAGGTATTAATTTGAACCCAGTAATCAATGTTTTATGACGGTTAGTTCTTAGGCGAACTTTGTATGGGGACAGAACAATGTCCTATAGAACTAAATGTATTTTTCAATTCCACACCATAAAAAAATAACAAAAAAAAAATTGCCCAAAAAATAAAAATAAATGTTTTTGGGGTGAACCACCCTTAACACTTAGGGGTGTAAAAATTAGTTATAAACCTATTCTCATACCTACTGAATATACATATGAAATTTCATCAAAATCGGTCAAGCCGTTTCGGAGGAGTATAAACACTAAACCTGTGACACAAGAATTTTATAAATTAGAGATTAAATTTTTATTGAAATAAATTCATTACTAGTGCATTTGAATCGTCGAATGTATCTACCACTGGTTCGGAATGCGATTCCTACCGAGACAAACCAGCAAGAAACTCGGTGGTTGCTGATTTACAATTATTATTGTGGTGGTGTGTAATATACAATTGCAATTCCTAGTGTGGAAACCACTGCCCCACTAGTTTTAACCCAAATAATTGTAATGATTTCTGGAACAAATGAAATGAATTTATATCATGTGTACATAAGTAACCGCTGTCCTTAGCATTTCTGGAACTAGTCAAATCCATGCTCCTCTATCATAACAGTATAATGACCTTTTTTCAGGAGCATAAATTTAATGGATTTCTTAAATTTGTGTATAGGCAAGTTTAAAATACGTTGTGGAATTTTGTTATAGAAAAGAATGCTCGTTCCTACGAATTACCTTCGGACTATTTTGAGGCAGAGCGATGGAGTCATGAGCCTATTGCGGTCTCTAGATTGCTTATCGTGGAGATCGCATATTTTTGTAATAGGGATGATGCATAAATCAAAAAAATAATTATTTCTTACTGATTAAATAGACTTACTAGTCTAGTTACTTAGTCTTCCAAAAGACCTAAAATTCACATCCTCGGATAGTTTTAAGTTTTATAACCATTTTAAAATATAGATTAAAGAAAAAAAAGTGCGTTGAAATTTGATGACGTCACAACTGTAAATTAGTATATAACTTCCATGTTAGAAGTGCGTTTATAAGTTAGATAAAGAGTTGCTGATTTGATTGAGTTGTCATCATCCCTATTGGGTATTTGCTAGACAACTAGTCAAATCAGCAACTTTTTTTCAAACGTCAAAACGCGTGCTTGGAATGGGATTTTGTATGAAATTTTGTGTGAAATTAATCAGTAAGAAATAATTTATTTTTGATATAGGCATCATCCCTATTGCTGTACTCACCGATTGTAAGTTTCCCCCGCCCTCCGTACGTAGTTTAGTAGAGACTGTTCCACCACATCGGCGACGGACTCCTCGTTCTCGATCACTTCAAACAGCGCCATACTCTTTGCGGACGCGAATAAGTCCTCGTCGAATTTGCCGTCGGCTAAATATCCGTCCTAAAAAAATTAGGTGTAGGATTTTAACAACTCCCCACTTTTATTATTTTATTACAGTGCTTCAAGCATTAGGAAAGTTTTTAAACTTACTTAAATACATACAGTCCGCGCGCAAGCTCTGAAGAATCGGGGGCTTTTAAATAACCACTGCGTTTAATGGATCGCCCTTTGACATCTGTCTGCTATCTGTGGTCGAATAGTTCTCGCTAACCAAAACGTCAAAAGCCAGTACAATGTAACGTGATTATTGACACCTAGGCAAGCTCCCATAGTTGCACTGGTCAAGACCTTTTGGCACTGATGGTTCAGTGAACCGTGGCCTAGCGGTCAAAGGCGTACCGGGCGCGATTTTCATAGAGACGCAGGTTCAAATCCTGCCGGTTCCGCAATTTTTGATATGTATTTAAGTAAGTTTAGAAACTCTCCAATTTTTTAGGTTGGTTTAACAAACTATTTGTTCTTTTTGATAGGAAACACACAACCAAGGACCTAAAGAGCAGGTCATAGTACTTGAGTACCCTAGAGTTAGAAATCCATTTGTCAACTAGAAGAGCTGATGATATTCAAACGACTGAACATATTTTCTTGAATTATAGCTAAAGACGTTTGGGATCTCTGATGTAACAAACAGATACACACGTCAAACTTATATTATTGGTTAAAATATCGTAAAACGTAACGCAGACTAGGTCTTACCAAAATTGATTTGGCCTTGGTGTACGCCGCGACGGCGTTACTGGCGCGATAGAGTAAGAACAAGAGTCGACCCTCGTGCTGTGAAGGCCGGATCGTGCCGTAAGACCAGCCATCGAGTCGGAATAATCTCCACAATGGACCCTGGAAAGTAAGAAACATTCAATTTTTAACGGACAGTGACCTTAAAACATAAATTAAACTGAAACAATGGGGCCTTGCATGATCATGGTTTGTAAATTGATTGAATGGCGCTTCCTGTACAACAAAAATTGTTTGGATATCAGCAGCTCTGGCATTCAATGAGATGCCGTACGATATAGCACAGTGGAAGAACTTTACTAACACTCAAAAGAGGACCAAAGCAGAGAAATCAGAATCATAAATTGAAGGAAGTCTAGAGATCTAAGTGGAAATTTTATTGTTTAAAGATATAACAAAGTTTTTTAGTGAAATATCGTTGGCGTTTATGGCCCGCCACAATAATATTAAATTTGTGCGTGTGTAAAATTTTAAAAGAAACAGATACTTACTACTACGTATCCATTTGGTCTCTAACCCTTCATTATTATGTAACTGTACAGAAGTTTTAAATGGGTTTTATGACGCATTATTGAATAAACTGACGTATTAACATAGCGTAACAGTTCAATTTACCGCGCCTCAGTATAGCTGCGTATATTCAGTTCCGCCGCGAGCCGCGTGATTATTTTCGCGTGATTGTTAAGCGCATCGAGGAGCGCGTTGCCGAGCGGCCCCTCACTCAGCTGCACCACGAACGAGGAGTTCAGACCCTCCACGCCTACCACCATGCCTCCGCCCCAACCGCTCATGAGATCCGCGTCTCATGCTGAGATCTATACAGCGGACTTTGACTTGATTCAGACTTTACTTAGAGTTAAAACGAGATTGACTTATGTGAGTAACATAAATCTGTCTCGTTTTAACCATGTCTTAAGTCTAAGCAAAGTCAAAGTTCGCTCTAAGGATCTCAGCATTAGTATTGCTGTGGATACTCAGTTCGTTACCTCGAGTTGCGTGAAGTAGTTGAGCGCGACGGAGAGCGGTGCGACGTCGACGAGCGCGTTGCCGAGCGGCCCCTCGCTCAGCTGCACCACGAACGAGGAGTCCAGACCCTCCACGCCCACCACCATGCCTCCGCCCCAACCGCTCATCAGATCCGTATCCCACTATAGCTGTGTATAATCAGTTCGTCACCTCGAGCTGCGTGAAGTAGTTGAGCGCGACGGAGAGCGGCGCGACGTCGACGAGCGCGTTGCCGAGCGGCCCCTCGCTCAGCTGCACCACGAACGAGGAGTCCAGACCCTCCACGCCCACCACCATGCCTCCGCCCCAACCGCTCATCAGATCCGTATCCCACTATAGCTGTGTATAATCAGTTCGTCACCTCGAGCTGCGTGAAGTAATTGAGCGCGACGGAGAGCGGCGCGACGTCGACGAGCGCGTTGCCGAGCGGCCCCTCGCTCAGCTGCACCACGAACGTGGAATCCACACCGTCCACGCCCGCCACCATGCCTCCGCCCCAACCGCTCATCAGATCCGCATCCCAGTATGGCTTAGGTCTGCGAACAAAACACCGTAAGTGTACATGTATGTGTAAATAGTCGATGACAAAATTGCATGGAAGCAACCAGCTTCGCTTCCAGCAACCCACAAGTCAGTGTAATACTTGTCGTAACGTATGCATTGTATATTATTTACAAAGTGTAACATTTTTCTGTTTATAAAAAGCAACTGCTGAGTTTCTTGCCGGTTCTTCTTAGTAGAATTATCTTTCTGAACCGGTGGTAGATTCTTACGACTTATCATAAGTGGCACAAGTTGTCCTATGTGAAATAAATCATTTCATTTCATTAATTTCAAAACTATACCGGCGCCCCGCAATAGGGATGACGACTTAAAACACGCTTCTAGTATGGAAGTTTGTATGAAATACATAGTTGTGAAGAAATCAAATTTCAACGCACTTATTTTCTTTAATCTAGTTTAAAATAAACGGAGGATGTGAATTAAAGGTCTTTTGGAAGACCCCCTATTTAATAATTAGTAAGAGATATGGGCATCATCCCTAAATTGGCTTAGACAATCCTCAGTGCTTAAGTAAATCCAGAGTCAAAGGCTGTTTCTTTATTTAATTATTTAATTGGTCATTTGACTGGAACTCAACTTCGTCAAATCAACAAAATATTATGATTTCAAACAAAATGGTATTCAATGCCGTCCATGCCTACTCTAGACGCCAATGCCAATGTGAGGCCAGCTTTTAAAATATAAACAATAAGCACTTTCTTTCTTTCTTAATCACGACTATTATTATAAATATTCGAAAGTGTATTTGGTTAGTGGATTGACCTTGAATCGAGCCGCAACGGAGCAAGGAACTTGTTTTTTATGGATATTGTTAAATACCTGGTTAGTGACAGATATTATCCCTGAAAATAATCGAAGGAATAAATTATTTTTGGTAATTATTAAATAGAGGATCTTCCAAAAGTCGTAATATCCACGGCCTCTGTTAGCCTCTGTGTTGAAAAACTATTTTAAACTATCAAGTGCGTCGAACTTTAATGACGTCACTATTCAATATTTCATACAAAATCCCATACTAAGTAAGCGTTTTGACGTTTGAAAAATAAATTGCTGATTTTACTAATGTCAAGTACCCAATTTCCAAGGGATTTTTAAAAACCTAAATCCAGGCGAAGTATCTCCTAGTATTCGCATACAATTGAGAAATTAAAACTGTCACTTACTCAAGAGGTATAATCTCATTTTCCCTCGCGAACCGCTTCCACGGTGCAGTACTAAGTTTGTACTTCTCCAAGTCAGCAGCGAGGTGCAACCAAGGCGTCTCCGTGATGTTCTTTAAGGTTTTCTTCGCCTCACTGATGGCCGCCTCAGCGGAGTCACCGCCGGCGTTCAGTTGCTCGATGAGCTCTTTGAGGAACTTCTGTTGTCTCAACACAGAACTCCAGTGGACGTTGCTGTCTTTGCAGTAGAGCGAGTCACGAAGGATATCGTGCACCATTTTGTAACCGTTACTTGTGACCTGAATATGAATATGAAAACAACACATGTAGAATTAAATACCTATAAATGAACTTATTTATGTAGGTTATAATATGGACTAGTACTTTACTTTGTTTTGTAATACTAACTTTTCAAGACCCAAAACTTAGTTATATTTTATGTTATATTTACAAGATGTGATTAAGGATTAATTTTAGAATCATTTTGGGGCCATATTTTTATAGTCAGGGATTATTGTAAGACCTTCCTAATATTATAAAACTAAATAGATGAATATCAGCGACTTCGTCCGCATGGATTAAGGTGTTTTGATTCCCGTGAGAGCTCTTTAATTTTCCGGATGCAACCTACCGCTGTAAAAAAAATCGTCAAATTCGGTTGAAAAGATAATCTAGGGAAGCGTAGCAGTTAGAGACAGACAGCGAGACACACTTTCGCATTTATAATATTAGTTTGGATAGTATGGATTATTATGAGAAAATAACAACTAGTATTAGGTAGTAGGTAAGACATAAAAAAACAATTTAATTGATTTTTAATTTTGAGTTTAAAAATAATTATATTGAGTTTAATTCGTTTTTTATTACTTATTAATTTTTCAGCGTCTTATGACAATAATAATGATAATAAAATTAATAGGGCAGATGTGGATTAAAGATAAGATACAGTACGGCGGTGACGAAAATAAATAATTGCCTACTAAGATTAATTATAGAAAATCATAATTACCTATACCTACTCAATATATTTACCTTTTTTCGTCCACGTGGTTTTACGGGATGAAATTGAAGACTTAGTTACAGATCGAGACCGAGAATCCTTTCCCCGGGATACAACATATTCTCCGCACCTTTCGTAAAAATATGTTGAAAAGCTAGGCCATTAGCGTAGCAGATAGACAGAAACATTTTCGCATTAATAATATTAGTATGGAAACTTTGACAGTTTGTATATTTGTAAGTTTGGATGTACTCTGACTGACTGGACCAATTTGGTTGAAATGGAGATAGCTTATTAAACCTGAATTATTGACACAGGCTACATTTTGTCTATATATGAATTCCTGCGGACTCCGTAGTCCACGCGGACCAAGTTTCGGGCATCTTCTAGCCAGTAAAATCTGAGCAACCCTTTTAATTTATTAAGAAATTTCAACACAGTACAATAAATTATACTAATATTATAAAAGCGAAAGTGTTTGTTTGTTGTTTTGTTCTTCATTCACGCCGCAGTGGAACAACGGATTACGTGATTTTTGGCATGGGTATAGTTGAGGACCTGTAGTGATATAGGCTTATTTTTATCCCGGAAAATTAAGGAGTTCCGGGAATCAAAAGACTTAAACCACACGGAAGAATTCGCGGGCATCAGATAGTCATGGATATATTCATAGCTAATAGGACCTAGTCATAGGTTTCCGTAGAAGTAAATCACTGTTACCTCCGGCACATCGTTTATTAACCTCTGCGCGAACACCAACAACCTGTCTTTGTTAATCTCAGCTGCGTACAACAATTCGTACAGGTGATTCACCGCTTCTTTGTAGTCTACCGGTTCACACTGAAACATATGTTAATTATTAGAACCAACTGAATACATAGAAGTCTATTTGCGGTATAGTTTTAACCATAAATGTAGCAATTTCTTTGTACACATTCATCTAAACTAAAGAAAATTGACAGGACTAAAGTTACTGATATCCTCTAGCACAGGGGACTATTAAAGGGAAAGCAATATATTTAGTTTAGTTTAGAAATTGTGCGCAAATGCTTGAGCAGGAGACGGTAAGCTGCTCCGTGATAAAGAACGATTTTTCGAGACTAACTCTATTTCTACATAATTATGAAGACCCACAGAGCATTTGAAAGCAGAGTATATTTGCCATTCAGATGGTTGAAAATTTATGTGGTACTTCATTATACAGTAATCAAAAATGTGAATAAGATATATTTTATAATACAATCGTTACCCTAGTCTCGATCTGTGC
The DNA here is from genome assembly GCA_964035005.1 of Erebia palarica. Lineage (NCBI taxonomy): Eukaryota > Metazoa > Arthropoda > Insecta > Lepidoptera > Nymphalidae > Erebia > Erebia palarica. Next base: position 26,541,801 of record OZ035985.1, on the reverse strand, counting down.
GAAATGTCTAAAGACGAAGATCCCCGAGCGGCCGAAGCCGATGTAGTTAGAGAAGCTGACAGTTAGCTGCTCTGTGGTAGAGATCACTTCTCAGTATATAGGACACGTTACCCTGGTCTCGATCTGTACGAAGTGTCCGAACTGTCCCACGGCGAAGTTCCCCGAGCGACCTAAGCCGATGTCGTAAGAGAAGCTGACAGTTAGCTGCTCTGTGGTAGAGATCACTTCTCAGTATATAAGACAGGTTACCCAGGTTTCGATCTGTACGAAGTGTCCAAACTGTCCCACGGCGAAGTTCGCCGAGCGATCCAAGCCGATGTCCTTTGAGAAGCTGTCAAAAAGCTGCTCCGTGGTAGATATCACTTCTTCATGAGGTATGAGTTTATCTCCCCTCCATACAGGGCATTCTGCTAGAGCTTTGAGGTGCAATGGAAGCCATTTGCGCGTAGTGTGGTCTACGTTTGTGGTATCTAGGATAATTGACATCTGGAAAACAAACATTGATTTAAGGACGCTAGTGCTTTGGGAGCTCTTGTCATAGCTGTCAACCGCTGTCAATTGTTTCTATGCACATACAGCACTCTCAACGTAGGCATACGTATAGACTAAGAGATAGCTGTACTTTTGGTAACTATCACTAGGAAGGCTGATTCAGTATTTGCTGGGTGTAGGGCTCTCCTCTGGTTGAAATAGTGACTGTCTGCCCGCATGCGGCTGGGCATCTGACTACTTTACGCCGCTCAAAGACGAATAAAGGTTACCAAAGATGAACAATAACTAGAAAGGCAGATTCTAATATTAAAGAATGCGCAATATCTCCAGTATAAAAACTGGCGCTATTCATCGCGCCGTTCACTAGATATGGCGGCTCAAAGATGTGTTATGTATGGTTACCAAAATCGAACAATAACCAGGAATGCTGATACTTGTATAGCAGTGGCGTGCAGTTCATAGAGGCATAAAAGCACAGCTTACCCTAAAAGGAAATAGGTCAATGCAAATTTTTATTATAACAGTCAGTAAACAGTCTTATTATTATTATATTATTATTATTATAAACAGGTATTCTGACAACTCATGCCTACCCTAGCTTCAAGCCCTGTGCACGCCACTGTTGTATAGTATAAAAGTATGCGCAGTATATATGTCACCGTAAGATTGTAAAAACCGTTAGATTATAATCTAACTCGCGAAATTCTAAACTGTCGAAAGATTAGAATTTAACGCATTATTTTCCGGTAGATTGTAATCTGATAGGTATTTAAACCCGATAAAAGTGCCCGGCCTTATTTATGTCAAACCCTAACCTAACCTTTGTAGGTTAGGTTAGGGTTCGACATAAATAAGGCCGTCTTATTCTCTTCTTCTTTCTTGTGAAAGAGACAAGAAAACGAAAATAAAATGAATATTTCAAAAATTTACACTCAGAACATTGAACAGTTTCGACAGTTTAGAATTTCGCGAGTTAGATTATAATCTAACAGTTTTTACAATCTTACGGTGACATATATAACGAAGTCGCGGGCGCTAGTACCGAGTATGACTTCCTAGCGATAGTTACCAAAAGTACAGCTAGCTCCTAATGGATTCAGCCCCTACCACGGGTCCACAAAATATGCGATCGACATTCTCACTATGGGCATAAATATAATATACTAGCTGATGCCCGCGACTTCGTCCGCGTGGTTTGTTTTTTTTTGGTTCCCGCAGGAAATCTTTATTTATACGGGATAAAAAGTAGCCTATGTGTTATTGGATATTGCAGACTATAATCTATCTCTGTGCAAAGTTCATCCAGATCCATTCAGCCGTAATGGCGTGATTGAGTAACAAACATCCATTTGAGATTTTTTGGTTCCCGCCGGAGTTCTTTAATTTTCCGGGATAAAAAGTAGCCTATGCGTTATTCCAGACTATAATCTATCTCTGTATTAAAGTTCATCCAGATCCGTTTAGCCGTTCTGGCGTGATTGAGTAACAAACATTCATTTGAGGTTTGTTTGGTACCCGCGGGACTTTTTAAATTTTTCGGGATAAAAAGAAGCCTACGTGTTATTTCAGACTACAATCTATCTCTGTGCCAAAATTCATAAAATCAATCCGTTCAGCCGTTCAGGTGTGATTGAGCGCCACTCGTTCTTGTGGCATAAGTTTTTTCAATTCCCACAGCACTTCATTATTTTCCGGGATAAAAAGTAGCTGTATGTCACTATCCAGATCCTCAACTATACCCATGCAAAAAGTTACGTTGATCTGTTGCGGCGTGATTGAAGGACAAACTATCTATTAAACGTCCTTGGGTATAAAATTTACAAAAAAATGTGAATCAGGTATTTCTTCATTTCAAACCAACATTCCAAAAAACCCCAACCAAGTTACCAAAAAATACCAAGTTAAATGGCTCTAACTTAAAAATTAATGACAGACTTTCATACAAACTTTCAACCCCTATTTTACCCTTTTGGGGGTTCAATTTTGAAGAAATGTGACATACGTACTCCTTTATTTTTTACCGAATGTCAAAACACTAAGCTTCGTTGATATAACTTGAGCAATATCTTGAGAAATGAAGGCCTTACATACCAACTTTCATCCCCTGTTTCATCCCTTTAAGGATCGAATTTTCAAATACTATGAAACCCGCAGATTATATACCAAGTTTCATGGCTATAACTTGGGACATGAAGGACTTTCATTCAAATTTTCAACCCCTATTTACCCTTTTGCGGGATGAATTTTGAAAAATTGTAAAAGAGGTATTTCTTCATTTTTAACTAGCAGCTCATATACCAAGTTTCATGGCTATAGCTGTCATAAAAAAATGTAAACCCTATTTTACCACTTTAGGGGTTGAATTCTGAAAAACTGTGACACACGTAATTCTTTAATTTTTAACGAAAGCCGAAATACCAAGTTTCGTTTAAATAACTTGCTAATATCTTGACAAATTAAGGACTTTCAAGCAAAATCTCCTATTTCAACCCTTCAGGGTTAGAATTTTTAAAACCTGTGAAATACGTGTTTCTTTATTTTCAACCAGTAGCTCGTATACCAAGTTTCATGGATATAACTTGAGAAATGACGGACTTTCATACAAGCTTTCACCCCCTATTTCCAAAAATTTGAAAAATCCTTCCTTAAAATAACATTTTCATAGCAAACCTTCAATGGATAAAAATCATAGAGAGAATTCAGAAATATATGTATATGTCACCGTAAGATTGTAAAAACCGTTACATTATAATCTAACTCGTGAAATTGTAAACTGTCTACAGATTGTGAAGCGTTCAATGTTCTGAGTGTCAATTTTCGGAATATTCATTGTATTTACGTTGTAAATTATGGAGTCCTGCGGGAATCAAAAAAACTTATTCCACGCTGACGAAGTCGCAGCCATCAGCTAAACTCAATATAGCACTGTCACTCACGTAAACAAAGTTAGTGGTAAGGCTGTGCACTCTCGCATACATGGGTATCTCGTTGAGGTCCAAGTGCGGGCACGGCTCGCCGCTGGAGTGCCACGAGCTGATCTTGTGGCACTTGAGGTTGTCGCACGACGACACCGGCACCGAGGCCAGCGTGCCCGGGGGCAGGGGGCGCTGGGGACAGAATATTATCAATGATGCCAATTCAGTTGTAAACTAACTCTAAACTAAAATGACAGCTCTACTGATATTGCTATCCCTTTCATAATACTCCCCTCCGGAATGGGGAAGCACTAAATTTTGAGGTGTCATTTTAGTTTAGAGATTGTGTTAAACTGAATTGAACTCTCTCTGTGTCGTATTCCTCATAATCATAATATTTATTTGAAGATTGTAGGTTGTTATTACTTACATAGTAAGTTGATGTTAGATGATAGTATGATAATTTTATCACGTTAATTTTTACGCACTCGCACTCTATGGCTGAGGTCTATACAGTATACTTTGACTCAGCACAGACTTTACTTTTCGGTGTTATCGCCGTCTATCAACAGAATAGGGATGATGACAACCCAATAAAATCAGCAACTCTTTATCAAACTTAAAAACGCACTTCTAGTATGAAAGTTGTATGAAATTCATAGTTGTTATGACACAAAAACATTATGCATTATATATATTAGTATGGCCTATGCTCATACCTCATTGAACTCCATAGCTTCTTCGAGAATTTTACCCTTTTCCGCCAATCCTTCATCTCCTAACTGTGCTCTCTGCTCCTCTATTCTCTTTTTCTCATCTTCAGCAATTCTAAAAATATAGGAATAGATTAACATTACAATAATCCAACGTTCAAGTCTGATCAAAGTCAAAGATACCATAGGCAGATAGGTCATGCCATAGATACTCACTTAGCTTGCAACTCTATGCTCGGCGAGCCGATGATGGTTACTACGTCGTCGCTGAAGTATTTCTGCAGTAATCCCAGCCAGTAGTCCGAACTTTCTTTAAATAGTTCGTTTAGCGAATTCTGCGGGTTCATACGGGATATGAACTGAAATAAAAAATTAATATAAGTTTTTCAGAAAAAATTCTGAATGACATTTGAACTTTGCTAAAGGAAAGCACAAGATCTATGCACAGACCTGAAGCTACCTGTACACAAATTCAACATGAAAGAACAATCGTGTAAATAATTTCAGTTTAGGATCAAACAACATCAACACAAGCAATTATGGGCGTCAAATTCGCTGAAAACAAGCCGTATATATATGTATATGTGCATATTAATGTGTATACTCGATAATACTTACGTCGTTTTCATTCTGCGAATACAACACATCGCCGATACACCTAAACGCAATAACGGGATGCGGATCAGACTCGAGGCTGGCCATGGTCTCTCTAAGCTCTTTTCTCAGAAACTGTTTCATTATATCCATGTCGATAGCTTCCTCCCCGTCAATTACGGTTTTCAAGCAGTTCCGAGCCACGTCTCGAGCTATTTCGAGCTTATCAACGGGCACATTATTGAGCTCTATTTTTATTAGTGGAGCTATATTTTCTGTTAGGTGGTAGGATACCTGAAAAAAGAGGTACCTTTAAAGCTTATTTTTCTAAAACAACACCGACAACAGTTACGTCATCAGCATCGACGTCAGACGTTAGTACAGTATGCGACGATTTCTCATAGCAGCCTTTATCTAAAACAAGGACGTTCTAGGAATTCTAAGCCCGCAAATTATTCGTGAACACACAGCCTATCTAATAGGAAGGAAAACTAAACGATCCTGATGATCAATGTTAGTTCCTACTGTTGCAAGTAATATTTGGCAATTATTATTTTCAATGATTCCTGTTGTGTGTCTGTGTGTCGATACAAAACACTAGTCTAAAAAATTTTTGATTTATATTCAAACATAAATTTATTTATTATAAATTGCTTAGAAAGTCTTCGGTTTTTTGAATTTCTAGAATATTTTTAGGAGAAATAAATACATTATACTCACGTCTCCCGCTAGTGCGTCTTCTCTTTCGACGAGCGCGCGCTGTAGAGGCGCCGAGGCCGGGCCGCATAGATACCGCAATAGAACCGCGCAAGCCGTCAACTCTTTGAGGGCAGTTGGCTCTGTCAAGATGGGCCCACGCCAACCAAACCAAACCTGTTTAGGAAATACAACATAAAAGATATAATCTTCTAAATAGAAGTTTAACTGTGGAAACCTGCCCAGTAGAAAGAAGAAGAATAGATATATTATTCGATTATTTCCAATTCTAATTTGAGTAGGATCGGGACCGTTGTCAAATAATCACATAGTAGTCAAGATTTCTTGAAAGTAGTAATTCTGTAAGATGACAAATCTTTTCGCATACCTATAACCGAACTAGGTGCACGGGATTTCACCTCTTAGGTTTGTTACCAGATAACAATCAGTAGGTATTGATAATGGCTCAACCGGTATTTTGGTGCTGTCGAAAACAGAGAGGAAACGAAACAGCAAAAATCTGATCTCCACCCATGCACTGTACAAACTCGCGTGTCGTTGTTTACCACTGCTTGAGCTCTTGAAACTTAAGTCAAAGATGGAATGTATAAGTAGGTAGAATGGTAGGTAAGCTTTAAAACTACAATAATTTAATCTCAATTGGCCCAGTGCTTTTTATGTGAATCACGATCAAATTATTAGAGAAATAAATATGTAGTATGGATTTATGTAGTATACAAAAATGATTCTGTAAAGGCCATTACCTGTCCACAACCTTCAGTATCGGCGGGCCACTGTTCTCGCAGATCCCCGTAGTTTGGTGGAGGAGGAATAGTTTGCCATGGCCTAACCCATTCTTCTTGTACTTCCTTTTCTCGCTGAGCCATAAGAAAAAAATAGTGAGCACTGAAACTGTGCTGTGCTTTACTAATCTCGCCAGAAAAAAATGCTTGGAAAAACCACAAATAAAAAAGAAAAAAATTTAACACTTTCTCCCTCAAAAAAAATTATAACTCTGAAATTACCAAAAATCCCTCACCATGGGGTACTTTCTTATAGGTCTATGTACGAAGAATCAATTTTTTTTTCCTTGAACGTCTCTATTGGACCACCTGTACATTCAGACTTCAGTCCATATTACATTATCTCGCTTCCACTTATGAACATTCAGTAATTACATAAGATTCAGTTCTTAATTTTGAATCTGCTTCAGGTGTGGACTTTTATCTGCTCAAAAATTGCTCAAAATCAATCCAATTATTTGTGTGATTCACTCACCGACAATATTATTACTTACTTACTTATTTATTTATTTATTATCTATAGATCTATTATTTTCACATATCAAAAGTGCATCAGTGTACCTGTAGGTCAATGTACGTGGTCGATAAAAAAAACAGGATAGATTTAGCCTCCACAAATATATTATTAAAAAATGCGCATTATTTAAATGCTCATAAGACTCACTTTGGCAATGATGTCATCCTCCACAGTGGCTAATGCTTTAAACACATCATCTCCCTCAATTTGACCTGTGAGAATGATTGTTAGATTCTCAGCTCTGTAGAACTTCTTGTGGTAATCTCGTACCTTTGAAAAGCAATGCAACAATGATATGTGAGATAGAATAATTATGATGATGATACCGCTTGTGATTAAGACATGTTAAGCCTAGGCCTTGACAGTTTACATAGTCGCAAAGCTGAGAGACCTGAATTTTCATTTATTACGATTTTATTTTACCTGTTACAACCATTGTAAATATGTGCTCTTAAAGTAGGTAGCTTAGTAAAGTTTCAGTAACAGAAACTGCCCTGCTTAACTTTCTTGATAAGGTAGAAAAGGCACTGGATGATAAGGAAATTGCCCTCTCGGTATTCCTTGACATTGAGGGCGCCTTCTATAATACTCCCATCCGCACAATAGTGGTAGGACTAGCTAGGAAAATGGCGGACCCAACCACTGTAACATGGGTAGAAGAGATGCTTTCTAACCGAATAGCCAAAATTGACTGTCAGAAGTGCATACGACCAGGGGCTGTCCTCAGTGCGAAGTTCTATCGCCCCTTTTGTGGACCCTCGCAGTCGATGAACTGCTATATAGGCTGCTGACCTACACTTTGACGCCCAAGGCTACGCCGATGACTTGGTCGTCACTGTGAGAAGTAGTTGCCAAGGTACCATCTCGTACCTCAAGCAGAAAGCACTCTGCACCATTGAAAAATTGTGCAAAGAAAACGAGCTGAATGCTAAATGCGGGTAAAGACCGTATTGATTCCATTTACCAAAAGGCGCAAACTCGACAAGCTCGTGCTGCCCCGGTTGAATGATAAAGAAATACCCTTCTCATCTGAGGTAAAGTATCTACGGGTAACCAATCAATCACAATCGAAAGCGCTCAGCAAGTTGGTTAGATCCTGGTTCAGCACCAAAGCAATGCCCTAAACCAAAAATGACCCCTAAAAAGGTGATGGTCACTGTTTGGTGGTCTAGTGCGGGTGTGATTCACCACAGCGTTTTACAAAACGGCATGAGCATTACTGCAGATGTGTACTGTGAAGAACTGGAGAGAATGATGGAGAAGCTTGCACATCTGCAACCAGCTTTGGTCAATCGGTCGTCCTCACTGCTCCTTTACGACAACGCGCGACGTTACTGCACAACAGACAGTCTCCAAGCTGCAAGAGCTGGGGTTGGAAGCTCTCCCTCATCCGCCATACTCACCAGACCTTGCACCTACCGACTATTACTTTTTCCAAAATGTAGACAACTTTTTAGTGGGTAAAAAATTCAATTCCCGAGAGGCAGTACAAAATGCATTTGAAGAGTTTGTTGCCTCCCGTCCAGCTGATTTTTACAAGAAGGGCGTCAATAAACTGCCAATGCGTTGGCAAAGATGCGTCGATTGCATGAGTGATTACTAACAGAAATAAAAAAGTTTGAAAAAATAAGTACTTTCACTTATTCCATACAAAAAGGCAATTTCATAGGTAAACCTATTATCTAATCTAATCTCATATTATATTTATATATGTCACCGTGAGATTGTAAGAACCGTTAGATTATAATCTAACTCGCGAAATTCTAAACTATCGAAAGATTAGAATTTAACGTATTATTTTCCGGTAGATTGCAATCTGATAGGTATTTAAACCCGATAAAACCTACTTGGTTATTTATGTCGAACCCTAACCTAACCTACAAGAAAGAGAAAAGTAAACGTAAATAAAATGAATATTTCAAAAATTGACACTCAGAACATTGAACAGTTTACAATCTTTCGACAGTTTAGAATTTCGCGAGTTAGATTATAATCTAACGGTTTTTACAATCTTACGGTGACATATATATCTAATCTAATCTACACTAATATTATAAAGAGGAAAGATTTGTATTTTTGTATGTAACGAATAAACTCAAAAAGTACTGGACCGATTTTAATAATTCTTTTTTCATTAGAAAGCTACATTATCACTGAGTAACATAGGCTATATTTAGTACTAGATTACTATAGAAATCTTTAGAAATTCCTATTAAAACCAACCGAAGGTGTAAAAAAATTAGTCATAAAATGTCTTTCATCGCATACGCTGCGAAGAGTATTAATGATAGGACAAAAAAATGTTCGACACTATTATAGAATATATCAATATCTACAAAAAACTTCGCGAGACCATGTGTCTAACTATTGTAGTTACGTCACTATAACTACTTTTTTACATTTATCAAATAGATAGAAATACCGATCAAAATCAGACCGTGTTATCCATACCATTTATACATTTTTATCCAAATAAATAATTTAATATTCAAGACTGTCTCAATACCTGATGATTACTTTTTGAATTATTGAAATCGGACATTCCATTCAAAAGATATCATGAAATTAAAATAATAATACATGCCGGCGGCGGCCGCCACGCAGCGCATCGAGTAACTAACTCTTCGTGAGAGGGGCAGGAAGGGGGTGTACCATTATGAACTAGGTAGCCTAGGTAGGAATTACACTTTTTCATAATTAATAATAAATGCGAAAGTGTGTTTGTTGGTTTATTGGTTTGTCCTTCAATCACGCCGCAACGGGGCAACGGATTGACGTGATTTTTGGCATGGGTATAGTTGAGGACCTGGAGAGTGACATAGGCTACTTTTATCCCGGAAAATTAAGCAGTTCCCGCGGGAATTAAAAAAACATCCACCACGCGGACGAAGTCGCGGGCATCAGCTAGTATACATATAAAATCGTTAAGGGATCAACGCACAGCCTAAACCGCTGGGGTTATTAACTTGAAATTTTGACAGTAGGTTCCTTTTGTGACGTAGGCGCTCACTAAGGAAGGATTTTTCAAAATTCCACCCCTAAGGGGGTGAAATAGGGGGTGAAAGTTTGTATGAAAGTCCGTCATTTCTCAAGTTATATCCACGAAATTTGGTATACGAGCTACTGGTTGAAAATAAGGAAATACGTATTTCACAGTTTTTAAAAATTCTAACCCCGAAGGGTTGAAATAGGGGATGAGAGTTTGCATGAAAGTCCTTCATTTCTCAAGATATTCTCAAGTTATATAAACGAAACTTGGTATTTCGGTTTTCGATAAAAATTAAAGAATTACGTGTGAACCAAGAAATACTTATTTCACACGTTTCGAAAATTCGACCCCCAAAGGGGTGAAATAGGGGATGAAAGTTGGTACGAAATGCCTTCATTTCTCACAATATTTTACAAGTTATATCAACGAAACTTGGTATTTTGGCTAACGGTAAAAAATAAAGAAGTATGTGTGTCACAGTTTTTCAAAATTTTACCCCCGAAGGGTTAAAATAGGGATGAAAGTTGGTATGTAAGGCCTTTATTTCACAGGATATTGCTCAAGTTATATCAACGAAGCTTAGTGTTTTGGCTTTCGGTAAAAAACAAAGAAGTACGTATGTCACAGTATTTCAAAATTCAACCCCTAAAAGGATAAAATAGGGGTTGAAAGTTTGTATGAAAGTCCTTCATTTCTTAAGTTATACCCATGAAACTAAGTATATAAACAGCGGGTTAAAAATGAAGAAATACGTGTTTCACAGTTTTTGAAAATTCGATCCCGAAAGGGGTGAAATTAGGGATGAAAGTTGGTATGTAAGGCCTTCATTTCACAGGGTTTTGCTCAAGTTATATCAACGAAGCTTAGTGTTTTGGCTTTCGGTAAAAAAATAAAGAAGTACATATGTCACAGTTTTTTAAAACTCAACCCTCAAAAGGGTAAAATAGGGGTTGAAAGTTTAAATGAAAGTCCTTCATTCCTCAAGTTGTAGCCATTAAACTTGGTATATAAATTGCAGGTTTAAAATGAAGAAATATGTGTTTCACTATTTTTTAAAATTCGATCCTTGAAGGGGTGAAATAGGGGATGAAAGTTGGTATGTAAAGCCTTTATTTCTCAAGATATTGCTTAAGTTATATCAACGAAGCTTAGTGTTTTGGCTTTTGGTAAAAAATAAAGAAGTACGTGTGTCACAGTTTTACAAAATTAAACCCCCAAAAGGGTAAAATAGGGGTTGAAAGTTGGTATGAAAGTCCTTTATTTCTCAAGTTATATCAACGAAGCTTAATGTTTTGACTTTCGGTAAAAAATAAAGAAGTACGTGTGTCACAGTTCTCCAAAATTCGACCCCCAAAAGGGTAAAATAGGGGCTGAAAGTTTGTATCAAAGTGTGTCATAAATTTTTAAGAGCCATTAAACTTGGTATTTCTTGGTAACTTGGTTGGGTTTTTTTGGAATTTTGGTTTGAAATGAAGAAATACCTGATTCACATTTTTTTTGTGAATTTTATCCCCAAGGACGTTTAATAGATAGTTTGTCCTCCAATCACGCCGAAACAGATCAACTTAATTTGTTGCACGAGTATAGTTGAGGATCTGGATAGGCTACTTTTTATCCCGGAAAATAATGAAGTGCTGTGGGAATTTAAAAAAAACTTATGCCGCACGAACGAGTGACGCTCAATCACACCTGAACGGCTGAACGGATTGATTTGATGAAAGGCACAGAGATAGATTGTAGTCTGAAATAACACGTAGGCTTCTTTTTATCCCGAAAAATTTAAGAAGTCCCGCGGGTACCAAACAAACCTCAAATGAATGTTTGTTACTCAATCACGCCAGAACGGCTAAACGGATCTGGAAGAACTTTAATACAGAGATAGATTATAGTCTGGAATAACGCATAAGCTACTTTTTATCCCGGAAAATTAAAGAACTCCGGCGGGAACCAAAAAATCTCAAATGGATGTTTGTTACTCAATCACGCCATTACGGCTGAATGGATCTGGATGAACTTTGCACAGAGATAGATTATAGTCTGCAATATCCAATAACACATAGGCTACTTTTTATCCCGTATAATTAAAGATTTCTCGCGGGAACCAAAAAATCAATCCACGCGGACGAAGTCGCGGGCATCATCAGCTAGTATATAATCTAATCTAATATATATATATAAAATCGTTAAGGGATCAACGCACAGCCTAAGCCGCTGGGGTTATTAAGATGAAATTTTGACAGTAGACCTTTTGTGACGTAGGCGCTCACTAAGGAAGGATTTTTCAAAATTCCACCCCTAAGGGGGTGCAATAGGGGGTGAAAGTTTGTATGAAAGTCCGTCATTTCTCAAGTTATATCCATGAAACTTGGTATACGAGCTACTGGTTGAAAATAAAGAAATACGTGTTTCACAGTTTTTAAAAATTCTAACCCCGAAAGTTGAAATAGGGGATGAGAGTTTGCATGAAAGTCCTTCATTTCTCAAGATATTCTCAAGTTATGTAAACGAAACTTGGTATTTCGGTTTTCGATAAAAATTAAAGAATTACGTGTCGCAGTTTTTCAAAATTCAACCCCTAAAGTGGTAAAATAGGGGTTGAATTTTTTTATGACAGCTATAGCCATGAAACTTGGTATATGAGCTGCGAGAGAGAGTTTCACGGTTTTTGAAAATTCGATCCCTAAAGGGGTGAAATAGGGGATGAAAGTTGGTTTGAAATGCCTTCATTTCTCAAGATATTTTACAAGTTATATCAACGAAACTTGGTATTTTGGCTTACGGCAAAAAATAAAGAAGTACGTGTGTCACAGTTTTTCAAAATTTTACCCCCGAAGGGTTAAAATAGGGGTTGAAATTTTGTATGAATGTCTTTCATTTCTCAAGATATTGCTCAAGCTACATCTACGAAGCTTAGTGTTTTGGCTTTCGGTTAAGGAAAAAAATAAAGAAGTACGTGTGTCACAGTTTGTCAAAAGTCAACCCCCAAAAGGGTTAAATAGGGGTTGAAAGTTTGTGTGAAAGTCCTTCATTTCTCAAGTTGTAGCCATGAAACTTAGTACATATATGAACTGCGAGTTAAAAATGAAGAAATACGCAGTTCACACTTTTTGAAAATTCGATCCTTAAAGGGGTGAAATAGGGGATGAAAGTTGGTATTTAAGGCCTTCATTTCACAGGATATTGGTCAAGTTATATCAACGAAGCTTAGTGTTTTGACTTGCGGTAAAAAATAAAGAAGTAACTGTGTCACGGTTTTTCAAAATTCAACCCCCAAAAGGGTAAAATAGGGGTTGAAAGTTTGAATGAAAGTCCTTCATTTCTCAAGTTATAGCCATGAAACTTGGTATATAAACTGCGGGTTAAAAATAAAGAAATATGAGTTTCACAGTTTTTGAAAATTCGATCCCTAAAGGGGTGAAATAGGGGATGAAAGCTGGTATGTAAGGCCTTCATTTCTCACGATATTGCTCAAGTTATATCAACGAAGCTTAGTGTTTTGACTTTCGGTAAAAAATAAAGAAGTACGTGTTTCACAGTTCTTCAAAATTCAACCCCCAAAAGGGTAAATTAAAGGATGAAAGTCATTAACTTGGTATTTTGTGGTAACTTTTATTGGAATTGTGGTTCAAGAAATACCTGATTCACATTTTTTTGTAAATTTTATCCCCAAGGAGATTTAATAGACAGTTTGTCCTCTAATCACGCCGCAACAGATCAACATAATTTTTTGCTTGAGTATAGTTGAGGATATGGATAGTGACTTTAGTGAATAAAATTAAGAATTGAAAAAACTTATGCCACACGAACGAGTGACGCACAATCACACCAGAACGGCTGAACGGATTGATTGGCACAGAGATAGATTGTAGTCTGAAATAATACGTACTTAGGCTACTTTTTATCCCGGAAAATTAAGGAGTTCCCGCGGGAACCAAAAAATCTCAAATGGATGTTTGTTACTCAATCACGCAATTACGGCTGAATGGATCAGCATGAACTTTGCACAGAGATAGATTATAGTCTGCAATAGCCAATAACACATAGGTTACTTTTTATCCCGTATTATTAAAGATTTCCCGCGGGAACCAAAAAAATCAATCCACGCGGACGAAGTCGCGGGCATCAACCAGTACACCATAAAACTTTTGTAGGTAATCGAATCGAAAATTAATAATTCCCAGCTCTAACAGTTTTGTGCAAATTGCAAATAACACAGGGTTATAGCAATTTTTTTTTCGTATGTACAATGCATGATCATACATACGAGTATATGCGAAATTATGAATCCTATCTACTAACTAAATTTTTTTTTATAAGTGGTTAAATGGTGTTCATTTTTGCTTCTAGCAGTTATTTGCCTAGCTCTATTTGTAGGTAATTTAACAAAAAGCTATACATGCAAAATATTTTATTTTCATGCACAAAAGGTTAACTTATCTCCGAAACTATTAGTCTTATCGAAATGAACTAAAACATTATTTTGTAGATATACATAATTTAATGAAGATAATTTTCGCCATTGAAAGTTAATATTTTTTGAGAAAATTACAAAAAAATGATCAGGGAGACGTTTGAGAGGGGTGGGGACTTTTGAAGACTGTACTTCTCAGACCCCAAGGAACACTTGTGCCAAAAATCTGCTTTAAGTACATTTTTTTAGGGTCAATGTTTATTAATCCCGTACAACCTATTAGTTTATACTCCAATAGCTGATGCCTGCAATTTCATCTTCATGGTTTGTTTTCTTAATTTTCTGGTATAAAAAGTAGCCCAATTCCTTCCTACAGCTTGTCTGTACCAAATTTTACCAAAATTGGTTGAAAAGATAGGCTGTGAAAGTGTAACTAATAAACAAAGTCACATTTAAACATTTATAACATTATATTAAGATTTAATTTTTTTCCCAGAAGGAAATAGTGGAAGTTGATGGCAAAAATGAATAAATACACTTAGTGGGACAAATGACCTATTATATTTGTGCTTACTTTTGTATTGTCAGTAGAAATTCTCAAGTTTTCCATAATACCTCCAGTGTCAGCCGAGTACCCACTATTAGGATACATGGCACGCAACAGTTTTAACTTACATCTGCAGGACCATAAAGTAAACTTTATAAATTACAATAAGTAATTTACATAAAATTGTGAAATTGTGAATATGTTGTCAATTACTGTGTATAAACTATTAGTATTAAATTATTTTGTAAAAATAGTCAGTTTATTGTTTACTAATCTGAACAAAATCTAATATTTATTTTGAAGAGATTCCAGATTAAGGTAGCTAAAGGCTAACATGACAAGCCTAAAGACTAACATGTTAAGCGTGACTCATCTTCAATGTGAAGGCAACCAAAGATGATCTTGTAAGTTAAAGCAACAGTGAAAAACAATCAAAGAGAAAAAGAAAAATAGTAGATGTCACTGCTGCAAAACCTTTATTCATGAAAATCATCTGTTAGAGGCTATTTTTTATACGAATGCCTGAAAAAAGGAGTATATTGTTTTCAGGGTTCACGTATGTATGTATGTATGTATGTATGTATGTATGTATGTATGTATGTATGTATGTATGTATGTATGTACGTATGCATGTATGTATGTATGTATGTATGTATGTATGTATGTATGTATGTATGTATGTATGTATGTATGTATGTATGTATGTGAGTTTGTATATTCCACCATAACGTCTATACGCCTGAACCGATTTTGATGAATGAGGTATTGTTAGAATCCCTAGGTTATTCCGGGTGACATAGGCTAGTAATTTTTTTTTAAAAATTGTTGGGGTGACTATGGTCCCGCATTAAAGACTAAAGTTGTAAAAAAAAATTCGAAAATAAGATTAACTATATAATCATCACCTAGAAAATGATGAGTAGATTCCAAAAATACATAACATTATAGTGCAATATCCAGTGATTCAAAAAAAAATATCATTTAATAAAAAAGGGAATAAGATTCTATATAACTAGATTAATTTAGATTTGTAACATTATAGTTTGTTTTTTGGCAGGGCAGTCGTGTTTATTAATTTTTTTGATTATGACTTGTTATTCTCTTTATTTATTTTAGGGGTATTTTAATTACTGACCATGTCACCCCCATAAGATAACATTTTTTTTCCAAACAACCATATGACTCATAAATACGTATAGAAAACAACAAAAATTAAACATTAACACAGTTCAGTGAGTGACTGCACTTCTTTTGACAGTGGGGCAGAAGGCTATTTATTGCACATACCCAAACTGCAATTATTGTTCTTAAGGAGACAAGGCCACTCAGACTTCTTCTGTACACATTCTATAAATATATGAAAGGATCTTCCAAGTCTTACCTAGTAAAAGCAGTATTTTCCCGCTCCTGTATCTCACAATACATCACACCAGCATCCTCACCCTCTCCATTGATATGGTGTACCTCAGTTATGAACCCTTGCTCAGTAAGTGTAGGCCTCAGTATATGATCAATGTATATAGGGAGCAAAGTTAACATACCAGCATCTCCGGCTGTGCATATTGTGTAGTAGGTATAATCGGTATGTGTCCATGCACTGATCCTATATGCCATACAGCGGTTTGCAAGCAAATCAAGGAGATCCTTATAGGGGTATCTCTCGGAACCCAAAAAGATGAGATGTTTCAATGTGTGCGGTAGTCCATCATCATCATGGGCCTCAGTTGCTGTAAAAATGATTTCATATAGTCCATGGCAATAGTTATGAAGGTATAACACAAATCTATTCCTACATAGAAATATTTTTTACAGCAAATTGCTTATTAATAAACTCGGGTCTGCCTGTTTGAAACTGAGCACATCCACCTGGTGAAATCGTAAGGACTATATATTATAGGAATAGAGTATGGTTCAAAATAAGAAAAAATAACACAACACACTTACTAAGGCAAAAGTAACCATTCACGAGAGGTCCTTCGACATTTGCTATTATAACAGTCAATCCAGTTTTTTCCGACACATATTTATTTACAGGTATCACGTCGGATGCTTTTATGGAAGATTTTAATTTGAAGTGTGACTTCGACATATTCTATTACAAGTATTGGGAAAATAAACTTTAGGAAAGTACCTACACGGTAAAATTAATACCGAATGACAGAACACCGAAAACCAAACAACAAATAAAATGAACAATACTAAAAACTCCTAGACCACTAAATCCTTCTTTTTCAGCCGGCCTATTCTGTATCTCAGTGGCTTTTAAAATTTGATGGGCACCGGCTTGTCTGTTAGAATCTAAAATTGTCAAAATCAAATTTTGTATTCTGTAACTCAGTTGACAAGAGGTTGATAATCGAAATGACGTCAAATGTACATCTTTAGTGAGATGGCCACGCATAGTGTTGGGATGGCGACTAGAAACGCATTTTGCCTTAGATTCTCGTATCGACAACTATACTTTCGTATTCGCTAAGCAGAATGACAGGTCATTGTTGAAAACTCAATGAGACGAGTGCCTATATCTTTAGCAACTAGTAGAGAGCAGTGTTTTTGAACATCAACAATGATAACAAGTTAGTAAGATAAAGAAAATTTAAATTATTTTCAAAGAATTTAGGCTCACAACAGTAATAGAAGTGAAATAGCGTCCATTTATATAATTAAAGGTAAAACAAACAACAGCCAAGCGAACGACAATGACTCGCGCAATTTTAATTGCACATGCTGACGAACTGCGTAAAGAGAAAGCTTTACGCGTTCATAGGCGTAGGCTGCGGGACTTTTACGATCCTATGGAGCTGCCAGAAAGAGAGTTCATTGCGAACTTTCGATTGAGCAAGGTTGGGTACCTACAGGTTCTTGAAGAACTCAGGGATCATCTCCCAGCCGTTCGTCGAAGGACAGCCGTGAAGAAGAAGAAGAAGAAGAAGACATGGCTTGCATTACACTTACTTAAATGGAATCTTGTCAGAACGCCATGAACAGAAGTATGATGGTGAAAAATTATCCGATAGGATAAAAACAACAAACATAAGAAGTTGTACTAAAACAAAGGTGTTACAGTTACAATCAAGCGCCTTAAGTGGAAGTGGGCGGGGCATACAATCAGGGGACAAGATAAATGGAGCAAAAAGGTAATGAATTGGTACACGGGTCATTTCAAGAGAAAAAGAGGTAGACCAATGCAAAGATGGGTCGACGATATCAGAGTAGTGGCAGGTGGCATATTGTCCCGAACAGCTAGAGACAGAGAGCTGTGGAAAATGTTGGAGGAGGCCTTTGCCATCATCAAATGGATGGGTTTGTCGAGGCAGTGCAGGAAAATAATAGTTAAGATTAAGAATTAATGTAAAATGTCTGAATAAAGGCTTTATTTATTTATTACTTCTAACATTACAATATTAACATTACATTACATTATTATTATTGATTATTAATTTAACTGTTATATAATATACTTAGTCGCAGTAGAAATTACAATAACAATATAATCAACAAAAGAGGCACTTATGCATTAAAATATTAACTCTAACGGAACAGACTAATTAGGAACTTCGTTTTCCTGCATCGCAGGATCCAGTTCAGAAACAACCAGAACAACAGGAGAGGCGTCCGCTGCCTCTGACTGCTCCAAATTGGAGTGGCTAGGTCCGCCAATATTTGGAGTTGCCACCAAATTTGTAGATGTGGAAGCAGTAGCCTGCAAAATAATAATTGAAATCTATTTACTATTTCTCAAATAAAATAACAATGAATATATCTTTTACAACAAAAAGGATTAATTTGCCAGACTTCTATCTAGAAAGTAGGTACATATGTACATACTTTCAAATTGAAGGGTTCAAAGATCTAATCAAAGGGACTAATCTCATGAACTACAGGTCCGATTTGACTTTCAGTGTTAGATAGCTCATTTATCGAGGAAGGCTTATAGGCTATAATATATCATCACACTAAGACCAATAGGAGCAGAGCACCACTGAAGAATGTTTCAAAATGAGGGTTTTTTTTCCTTTTGAGAGCTTCCACTACGTGCACTGCGTAAACGGTTAAAGTTTCGCATGCGGACGAAGTCACAGGCAGAAACTGGGTCTTCATTTTAAAATGAAGTGCGTTTGAATTACTCATAATAAAGTAAAGGGGATTTTATAATAGGTTTGTAGTACTTAGTAAGTTAATACAAACATATGAATATGAACAACAACATATGAATTCCATGCTGAAGAAAGACTTCTTCAGCATGGAATTATGCCAAAACACTTGATATAAGCACTCACAAATCGCACAATTCTTTACCTAGTTATTAATTTGTTTCCATACTTACTTTTGAACGCAGTAGGTACGACAAAACTTTCGTAATTCCTTTTTATTTTTTTCTATTAAAAACCACCGGTAAAATCATACGAAAATTGAGAATATTAATGACGTTTAAACTTCACAATATAAACCACAGAGAAAAACATAAACATCGCAAATCATAATGTCTACCTTCCGCAGATTATTGAACTCTAGTATTAGTCGTACAAATTAAAAAGTCTGACATTTGCTCATACAACATTTCTCAGACGTGGTATGTTTAATTTGACCACATTATAGTCGATAAAATTAGCAGTGACTATCAAGCAATCTGATAGTCATTTTATGCAGTTGACATTAAAATGTTTTACTGAATACGAAACATGTGACGTAAGCATTAGCAACCACTAATGAGTTACCAACAATAGAGTGTTGGTAACTTGTTGTCAAATATTTAGCGAATAGGCCTGCTGGTCGGTGCATTATGTATGTATTAAAATTCAGTAGATATTCGGTTTATCGGTCCCGGCCATAGATTTATTATTTAGCTAGATTAGCTAATCAGCAGCGTAATGCGAAATCGATAGTTTATCTTATCTAGACTCAGATTAATTGATCTGAGTATCTAGATATACTTTAACTTTATCAACCTACAATTTTATCATGTTTTGTGGGAAACCTGCTAATGCTGTATTACTAAAGTATGGCAAATAAGTGTCGATACTGATAGTGTCAAAAAAGGTCAAACACGCACTAACATAATTTTAAATTATCGCAATTATTTACTACAAGCGAAAAAAATAAAAGGAAACGAAGTAAAGAAAATCAGCGTCATGCATAAAAGTTGTATTGATCAATAACGAATAACTGTTAATGTAGGTACTCTGTGACAGAGACAAGTTAACCAGAGTAGCTGACATGAAAACAATCGTTTTGTTATGACCTTAGATAACTACTTGTCTCTGATAGATATATAAGTACAACGGATAGGATAAGAAATTACTGCCTAGAAAGCATCGTAAGGGCACAGCACTGGGTGGTAACATTATTGTATAGGTCATTAATCTGAGGGTTGTCGTTTAATAAATCATTAAATGTGCTGTGGGGGAGGGAGGAGGGGAGGAGGGGTCTACCCCCCCCTATTAGCCAAAAGTTAGAGCGTCGCTTAATACACAGCAATAAGGATCACATTAGGGACCCTTCCTCCCTAATTCTTAATACACTTCACTTAATCTAGTGTAAGAGTCCCTGTGTTAAGTGCAGTGTAATACGCCTAGTGGCAAGTGCTAGTTAGTACTTATAGGCCTATTACACTGCCCTTTTTTCAGGGCCCTGAGGTAAGGGTGGACGTACCCGCTATTTAGAGCGTCGCTTATTACACAGCAAAGACCGATTTTAGGACTAATTCAAATGTAAGGGTCCCTGTGAAAATTGCAGTGTAATAGGCCTATTAGTATTCCGTGGGGGGAGCCAGGGGATCCATCCGAAACACCGGAAGCACAACGGACGCCATTTATTATTACCAAAAAATTGGCTTCAATACATAGAGTAATAGGCCTATTACACCGCAATTTTCACAGGGACCCCCTTTGGTAAATTCAGTGTAGTGTAATAATGTTCAGGGAGTAAGGGTCCCTGAATTGGGAGAACTGGTAGTCCCGGACTGCCTAACTGCCTGATCGCTCTGTAGACCGGGTAGTGTAATAACATCAGGGCGGCTAGGGACCTCAGTCTTCGCACGACCAGCTTGAGCTCGCGCGTGCATTTTGTCAATATATTGTGTGCTAACGAAAAAGAAGTTTTGTTGTTCTGATAGACATGTACCAAGAAATGCCTTATTTACGGAGAAAATAGCATAAAGACTATATGAACTATACTATAGAAGAGTATAATAATTTACTATACTATATGACTGCCCGTGACTTCGCCCGCGTGTATTGAGGTATTTGGTTCCCGCGGGAACTCTTTAATTTTCCGGAATAAAAAGTAGCCTATGTCCTTCTCCGGGACGTAACCTACCGCTGTAACAAATTTCATCAAAATTGCTAGAATAGATGGGACTTGAAATCGGAGCAGATAGACAGACACACTTTCGCATCCATACTAATAATATAAACGCGATCCACGCGGACAAAGTCGCGAGAATCATCTAGTTTATAATATTAGTATGGATACAACTTTTTTTGCTTCGATAGCACGGGTGCCATAATCAGTGAACGATAATAAACATACTAAGATACACGTCCATCTCTCTAGACGTTCTCTTCAGACTGATTTAGGGCCAACAGGGCTCGGTGATAAGTGCGGTGTAATAGGCCTCTACGAATATAAAGCATAGAGTAGGCATTGTAATAATGAGTGAAATGAGTAATATACGCTAATGCCAAGGAGTGACAGAGCGCGAAAATCACTTTTCTTGTCGTTAGCGTTCGACATATAATATAATCAGGTAGTGCCCGGCCTGCTAGGATTAATATATGTGAAAACTGGCCACCTACATAGAGCTGGCTGTTTAAGAGTTGACACAGCTGCGTCGTCAATCAGTAGTTTAATTTATATTTCGATTATGGGTGTGTCAATTGATGTAAATGTCACCGTAAGATTGTAAAAACCGTTAGATTATAATCTAACTCGCGAAATTCTAAACTGTCGAAATATTGTAAACTGTTCAATGTTCTGAGTGTCCATTTTTGAAATATTCATTTTATTTACGTTTTCTTGTCTCTTTCTTGCAGGTTAGGTTAGAGTTCGACATAAATAATCAAGTAGGTTTAGGTTTTGTCGGGTTTAAAAACCTATCAGATTACAATCTTGATATAGAAACTCATTTACCTATTCTTATTCCATTTTCAAATATTTAAATAGCTATTAGTTGTCAATGTATTCATCAGTCCATGTATCATTTTTAGTCAGTTAAAACTTATTATGTTTTAATGAGTATTTTATTACAATTTAATTGACTAATTATTATGGATAAATATCTCAGACCTGATCGCTTAAACGTGGATCCTTCCACACAAAACTCTACTAAAGAATGGGAGCATTGGAAGAAAACTTTCATGAATTTTCTGGATGCAAAAGACTTTGGCAGCTCTAAAATATCATCATCGGAAAAATCACAGGTGAAATTGCAACTTCTCTTTAATCACGTTTCTACAACAATATATGCATTTATTAATGATGCGAAATCGTTTGACGAAGCTATCCATATTCTAGATAATATATTTATAAAGCCTAAAAATATTATATATGTCAGACATAGACTCGCTAGTAGAAAACAAAGCTCGGACGAAAGTATTGATACATATGTACAAGCTTTAAAACTATTGTCTAAAGACTGTGAATATACTGCCGTTGATGCAGACACAAATAAAAATGATAGTATTCGAGATGCTTTCATATCAGGAATATCATCCGATAAAATACGTCAACGGTTGCTTGAAAATCTGTCTTTATCATTGGATCAGGCATATAATCTAGCTCTCTCCTTATAAAGAGCTGAAGTTACTAATCTTAGTTTTCAATCTCCAACTATCAATGTAGCCCGCACTTCAAAAGAAACTGTTTTTAATGCAAATAAAAATGTGGCACCAAGATTTAGTAAACGTAAATGCTATTTTTGTGGTGCAAATATTCATTCTAGAAAGAATTGTCCAGCGTCTAATGCTGTCTGCCAAATATGCCACAAAAACGGTCATTTTGCAAATGTTTGTAGAAGTAAGAATGCAACAATTAACACCATAACTACTGAAGATGTTGAGAATTTTTCAGACGATATTATAAGCGCTGCTACACCGTCTTCGTTAAAAAAAGCAACAGTTCAAGCCTTCATAAATGGTTCAAAAGCGGAAGCTCTTCTAGATACAGGAAGTTCCATTGGTTTTATAAACTATAATTTTGCTAAGTCTTGCCAAATAAAAATTACGCCGTGTAAGCAAACAATTTCTATGGCTTCATTAAATTGTACTTCTCAAGTGGAAGGGCAAATATGTGAAACAATTAAAATAGGAGAGCATGTCTACGAAAATACTCATTTATTAGCTGTTAAGAATTTGTGTGCTGATTTAATAATTGGACATGATGTTTTAAAAAAACACTCAATTATAGAGTTTAAATTTGGTGGCGAGAAAGAACCATTTAAAGTTTGTTGTGTAGCTGAAGCCTCTGTGCCGGCAGTATCACTATTTTCAAATCTCTCTCCTGATTGTAAGCCTATCGCTATTAAATCACGAAAATATTCAGAAGAAGACAAAGCATTCATACAGAAGGAAGTTGCGCAACTTTTAGCGGATGGAGTGATAGAAGAAAGTAAATCGGCGTGGCGAGCACAAGTACTAATAACAAATACACCAAACCATAGAAAACGTCTTGTCATAGATTACTCACGAACAATCAATAAGTATACTGATTTAGATGCTTATCCTTTACCTAACATAGAAGATTTGGTAACTCAAATAGCTAAAAATAATATTTTTAGTAAGAGTGTGTATCATCAAATACCCATTTTGCCTAACGAAAAATATTATACTGCTTTTGAAGCTGCTGGTAGCCTGTATCAGTTTAAACGAATACCTTTTGGTGTAACCAACGGTGTATCTAGTTTCCAGAGAACTATCGATTGGATCATAAGACAAGAGAAACTACAAAACACATTTGCCTATTTAGACGATATCACTGTATGTGGCAAAACAATCGAAGAACATGATAAAAACTTAGAACATTTTATGAAAGCTGTTGAGAAGTATGGATTAACATTAAATATGAACAAATGTCAATTTTCAAAAAGGACAATTAATATATTAGGATACACCATAAGTGAACAAAAAATTAAACCAGATAGTGACAGATTACAACCTCTTATGAGTTTGCCACCACCACATGACAGTCATTAAAACGAACTCTGGGTATGTTTGCTCACTATGCCAAATGGATCCCTAAATTTTCAGAGAAGGTCTACAATCTATCAAAAGTAGATCTATTTCCATTATCTAACGAATTAATTAAATCATTCGAGGATCTTAAATCAGATATCCTGAAATCGATGGTACATGCCATTAAAGACAAAATTCAATTTACAGTTGAAACTGATGCTTCAGAGCATTCGATAGCAGCCACATTATCGCAAGATTCTAGACCTGTAGCATTTTTCTCGAGAGTGCTTAATCATAGCGAATTAAGTCATTCTTCTATTGAAAAAGAAGCTTACGCTATCGTCGAATCTTTAAAAAAATGGCGTCATTTTCTTATTGGTAGACTATTTAAGTTGATTACCGATCAAAGATCTGTTTCATTCATGTTTGATATGAAGCATTCCAGTAAAATAAAAAATGAGAAAATACAAAGATGGCGTTTAGAATTATCCCCATACAAATATGAGATAATTTATAGACCAGGCAAAGAAAATTTTGCAGCAGATGCTTTATCTCGAATTTGTGCCTATATGGATTCCAAACCATCTAATTTAGTTACTCTTCATGAATCCCTATGTCATCCAGGTGTGACAAGAATGTATCATTGGATAAGATGTAAAAATCTGCCGTATTCTATAGATGATATAAGGAAAATGACAGCGAATTGTCAAACCTGTGCGGAAATAAAACCCCGATTCTATAGGAATAGTACAGAAAGGCCAAAACTAATTAAATCTACTGCCCCTTTTGAACGCTTGAGTGTTGATTTTAAAGGCCCTATTCCGTCAAATACTCCAAACAAATATATTCTAACAGTTATTGACGAATATTCAAGATTTCCTTTCGCTTTTCCTTGCTCAGATATTAGTGGGAAAACCGTAATTAAACATCTTCATAGTTTGTTTATGATTTTTGGAATGCCTAATTACATTCATTCTGACAGAGGCTCATCATTTATGTCTGAAGAAGTGAAAATTTTCTTGCATACTCGTGGAATTGCTACAAGCCGAAGTACCCCATATAATCCACAATGTAATGGTCAAGTAGAAAAACTGAACTCTACACTTTGGAAGGCAGTTCAACTAGCTCTAAGAACCCAAAATTTGTCAATAGATAATTGGGAAAAAGTTTTACCACAAGCTTTACATTCTATAAGATCTCTTTTGTGTACAGCTACAAACAGCACACCACATGAAAGGTTATTTAAGTATACGCGCCGCTCTACGAATGGAATATCCATTCCTACCTGGTTAACAAGTCCTGGGAAAATATTAATGAAAAAGTTCAATCGCACAAATAAGTATCAACCAATAACAGAAGAAGTGACTCTCCTGCAAGCGAATCCCGATTATTCCCATGTTCGACTTTCCGATGGCAGAGAAACTACTATTTCCAATAGATATTTGGCACCGAAAGCTCAGCAAGGGTATGGTGCGAATATTTCGGATGATGAAAATGAATCTGAAAATATTAATGACGACGATCAGCACAGCACAAATATCGAAGGCGATGAATCTAATATTGCTAGGGATGAACCTAGAAGATCCACGAGGGTTCATACATTGCCTAGGCATCTGGAAGATTACTGTATGAACTAAGTAGCGGGGAAGAATGATATAGAAACTCATTTACCTATTCTTATTCCTTTTTCAAATATTTAAATAGCTATTAGTTGTCAATGTATTCATCAGTCCATGTATCATTTTTCGTCAATTAAAACTTATTATGTTTTAATGAGTATTTTATTACAAATCTACCGGAAAATAATGCGCTAAATTGTAATCTTTCGACAGTGTAGAATTTCGCGAGTTAGATTATAATCTAACGGTTTTTACAATCTTACGGTGACATAAACAATAAATAGAAAATATGTTTCTATCCATATCAAAGATGCCTTAAATTATAAATTCCCTCACAATATACCTAACAGATTATAATCTTAACTCGCGAAATTGCAAACTGTCGAAAGATTACAATTCGCATTATTTTTCGGTAGATCGCAATCTGTTAGGTATATTAACCCGATAGAACCTAAGTGCCCGGCCACTGCCTAATTATATAATTATGTTGAAACCTAACTTATCCTACAAGAAAGACCAGAAAACGTAAATACAATTAATATTTCAAAAATTGACACTCAGAACATTGAACGGTTCACAATCTGTCGACAGTTTACAATTTCGCGAGTTAGATTATAATCTAACGGTTTTTACAATCTTACGGTGACAAGATACCGCAAAGCCATGGATGGATGTACTTAATTATCTATGGATTGAATTCAATCAGAGACAAGTAAGATGAGTAATGGGCATAATACACTACCCTATATAAGGGCCCTGTTGGTAGGTTGGGTGTGATCGCTGGTTTTGGCGTCGCTATTACACTGTAATTGATATCGGGCCTTAACTCAGTATGAACGAGGACCTAGGTACCACGTCAAAATGCTCGCGTGAGACGGAGAAACACAACTACTCTGTAGTCTCTACGCTGGTCGTGCGACGACTGAGCTCTTTAACTTCCCTAGATTCACTACCCGAAGTCCTTTAATTAGACCCTTAATTTTAAACTAGGTACAATGATTCAAAGTTCCTAGTATCCTTTAATAGTGTAATGTAATAGGCCTATGCCTATAAAGTATATATCGTAAAGGATTCAATATAAGTTACTTGTCTCTGGATCCAATATGGCGGCTTGAGGGCTAATGGCGTCCTTGTGTATTTTTCGGTAATATTGTGATTTGTGAGGTTGTAAACTCGTGCGATACTAAATATTTATTATTTCTCAGTTCGGATTTAATGTATCATTGATTTCTTCATAATACAAGTCAGATTCTACGTGACAGCCCATATCCCACGATGCGTCGTAAGAGTGATCGCACCGCTAGCAAAAAATCAAAATCTTCTCCGGAAAAGAAGTTAGAAAAAGCGAAACATGCTAGACGAAGCAGAAAACATTCATCTTCGTCCGCCAGTGAGTCTACTGAAGATCCTCCGCTTGCAGTTGAAACCGCAGAGATTGCTGAAACAAAGGCCAGTGAACCTCCGAAATCGGAGAAGGAGGATGGTTCCAAAGAGTCACCGGATCAGGTATGGCAAGTTAAATCGGCCGAGACCTCTGGAGATGTTGGTGAAATTAAAAAATTAAAATTATGTCTCGCTCGCCCGCCTTCGACACCTGAAAGGATTGATAGATCACCTAGGAGCAAAAGGAAGCATACTCGAGCTACAAGTTCCAGCGATACTCAGAGTGTAGAGGGCGAGGATAAGAAAAAGTCAAAGCGCCGTTCCAGACGGTGCACTGAGTCAAAAGGCATAGAGAAGAACGATGAAATCCAAGGAGATGAAACTGAAATTGAAGAAAAAGATGTATCAGCATCAAAACCATCAGAGTCAGAACCAGATCAAAGTGTAAACCAAAGTACCTCTTCAACTGATGAAACACCAGTGTCAACAACTCATGAGGAAATTAAATGTGACACACTAGACTCTTATGAATCAGCGAAAGTTGAAGAAAAGAATACTGACACAGCATCTTTAGAAGACGCAGAGGCTTCAAAAAATACTGAGGCTTCAAAAGACAATGAGGCTTCGAAAGAGACTAAGGCTTCAAAGGACAGTGAGGCTTCAAAAGACTCTGAGGCTTCAAAAGACACTGATGCTTCTAAAAGCAACAACTCTTCAAAAAACAATGACTCTTCAAAAGACAGTGATGCTGCAAAAGGCGATGATGCTTCAAAAGACACTGAAGCTGCAAAAGACACCGATGCTTCAAAAGATACAGAAGCTTCAAAAGATAATAAAGTCCAAGATAAGACTTCTGACAGTGAAGCTGTTACTACTTTTTTAAAATCTGATATTGCTACAGAACAAAAAAATCATGTATTCTTGCCTAGTGGAGAAAGTCCACTAAGGAAAAGGAGTCTTTCAGCTGAAAAATCTGAAATTTTAGAATTGCATGCTGAGGAGAGTCGATGTGAATCATCCGAAGTGAGTTTCAGTGAATCTCAGGATGCAAAATCAAAAACATCATTGGACCAGGATAAGGAAGTAAGCAATTTTGTTCCAAGTGAGGTAAGTATTAATAAAAGTACAACTGAAATTTCAGGGCAGCTGAGGTCTAATACTGAGGGCAAAATAACTAGTAACAAAATGGAGGTAGAAAATAATATTAATATAGAAAAACGATCAACAACACCACCACCAGATTCCACACTGGATGATGCTGCAAAAGTCTCAAATTCAGCAATTGCAGCTCAAAATACTACAGAAGATTCACAAACTACAACACATATTCCCAATGGTGAAGTAGCACCATTGGTTATTCACAGAAAAAGAAGATGGGGCTCACGTCTTAGTAAATTGTCTACACAAAAATCAATATCAATTTCTACTGATATTCTTAAAGACATAATACCTGATGTTAAGCCTGCAGAATTTGATGAAGTGATCAAAGAGAAAAAGCATAAAAGGATAGGAGTACCTGAGAAAATTGACCGACCTGTACTACCAAAAATCATTATTGACAATACAGACAATATGGAAAGTTATAAGAAGGAAAAAATAATTGAGGATAAAGATAAGGAAAATGTAAAAGTTAAGGATACAAATCTTGCAATGAAACGTAAAATATCAATAGTTAAAGAACAAGACAGCATAATAGCAAGACCGCCAAGTCCACCAAGACATAAGCAATCTAGCATTTTGTACATAACAAACTTAGTGAGGCCATTCACTTTGCCACAGCTGAAAAATTTACTGCAAAGAACAGGAAGAATTGTAGATAATGGCTTTTGGATTGACAGAATTAAATCCAAATGTTATGTTAAATATGAAACTGAAGAGTGAGTAATTGCTAAACGATAATTTGCTATTCAATTATTTTTTCGGTTTTGGCTAGTTAGCTTAATAATTGTTACCCTTGTTACAGTCAAGCTTTTGAGACACGGCATGCTCTACATGGTGTGACATGGCCTGTCTCAAACCCTAAGACATTACATGTTGACTTTTCAACTCAAGAGGACTTTGACAAAGCTAAGGCTAATGAGGACACAGATAATGCACAAGCATCAAGTATTCCTGGTACTGTAGAAGATTGGCTTCGGGAGCAAGATATGAAAAGAGAAAAAGGGGAATTGGTAAGATACTAATTGTTTAATTAACTAGCTGATGCCCGCGACTATGTCCGAGTGGATTGAGTTTTTTTAGGTTCCTATGGGAACTCCTTAGTTTTCCGGGATAAAAAGCCTATGTGTTATTATAATCTACCTCTGTGCTAAATTTCAGCCAGATCCGTTCAGCCGTTCGGGTGTGATTGAGTCACAAACATCCATCCATACATCCATATATCCATCCAACCAAACTTTTTCATTTATAATACTAGTGGTTCGCCCCGAACTGAGATCTCGCGGTATCCCTAAGATAGTATTAACTATACTGCAATAGCAATAGTTAACTTTTAACATTAGACACAAAAGAGCTTAAGAGTTATTGGAGAAGCTAATAAACTTTTACAGAGCGCCATCTATTGACATCATTGTGAAGTTCTGTTAAAAATACCGAAGCTCATTAAAAGTTAAATAATTTCGTTTCCGTATAATATTTATCTAATTTTAGTATTTTTTGTTCAATTACAGGATATATTTTAAATAATTGATCAAGTTTCAGGTTTAGCCTTTCAGAAAATTGAGAGTTCTGAGGTCAACTTTGGATGTTAGAAAATCTCCACTTTGAAAGCCCCCCATTTTGTCAATTTTGAGGAAGAATTAAAAAAAATATAAATTTTTGGAGTCTATTCCTAATTATCTTTGAAATGATATACCGCAACGCTATGTAATGCTATAAAAAATATTTTACTTCATATTCGATATAGATATTTATAACATTTAAGCCATATTGGGCTGGATCGGCCATCGGTTTACATATTATATTTAAATTTGAAGTAATTAAGTTCAGTAATTCAGAAGTTATAAGGCTCTGACAGACGGACTGACGGATGGACAAGTGCAAATTCACTCAAGTAGACTCAGAGACTTTCGCTTCACTCGGTCAATTAAGTATCAAGTATTTGATTACTTAAATGTGGTAATTCTGCAAAGATTTGTAAAGTGTAACTAATTCTGATAAACATATTCTAACCCTTCCCTATCCATTTAATAATTAATACTACTTAATATTTAAGTAGTATAAGAATGAAAATTATTAAATTATTTCCTTTTTATTTTAAGCAAATAATGATATTGGTTTTATTATAGGACAAGCCGTGGGAGCGAAAAGCTGCAATGCGAGAGTGGGATGTTGGCAAAAATGAAAAATCAAAGGAAGTGAGCCGCCCAGATAAGAATCATAGAGATGAGAGACCCCCTGAGAAGAGGAGACATCGAACCATTGAACGAAGTCCTGAGCCAGGTAAGAGGTTCACCCCGAACTGAGACCTCGCGGGATCCATAAGATAGTTTTAACTATACATATATTGTAAAAGTTAACTTTTAACATTAGATGCAAAAGAGCTAAAGAGTTATTGGAGAAACAAATAAACTTTAAAAGAGCGCCATCTATTGACATCATTGTGAAGTTCTGTTAAAAATACTGAAGCTCATTAAAAATTAAATAATTTCGTTTCCTTATAATATTTATCTTATTTTAGTATTTGTTGTTCAAGTTCAGGATATAATTCAAATAATTGATCGAGTTTCAGGCTCAGCCTTTCAGAAGATTGAGAGTTCTGAGGTTAACTTTGAACGTTAGAAAATCTCCACTTTGAAAGCCCGCTATTTCATCAATTATAGGGGAAAATTTAAAAAAAAAATATTTTTTTGCTCTATTTCTAATTATCTTTAAAATGATGTTCCGCAACCCTTTGTAACACTATAAAAAATATATTACTTCGCATTCCCTTCTATGAGAGTCCCCCTGAAATAAAGATTTTTTTAACTTAAAGCCATCAGTTTGCATATTGTATTTAAATTTGAAGTAATTACGTTCAGTAATTCAGAAGTTATGAGGCTCTGACAGACGGACAGACGGACAAGTGCAAATTCACTCAAGTAGACTCAGAGACTTCCTTGAGAATTATAAATGTGAAAGTGTGTCTGTTTGCTACACTTACACTGCCCATCTATTCAACCAATTTTGGTATAGAGGTAGGGTGCATCCCAGGGAAGGACATAGGTTTATCCCGGAAAATAAAGAGCTCCGCTGGAAACGAAAAACCTTACTCCACAAGTCCACACAGACAAAGTTGAAGGCATCATCTTTTAACTAACAATTTTATAATATAAGTAGTGCAAAAGACATATTTTAACATAATTTCAATTTGTATGTTCTAGCACGAAAGTTTAAGAAGAAGGAGGAGGAAGCACCTGCTAAGCTATTGGATGACTTATTCAGGAAGACAAAAGCAACTCCTTGCATATATTGGCTACCGCTGTCAGCTGAAACTGTAAGATATGTTGTTTAGTACTTTATCACCGTTCTATCCATATTGTGATAGTTAAGTGATTATGCAGTCTAAAACCTGCCAACCACAGTGTCGCCAATATTAATTTTGTCTGGTGGGAGGCTTCGACGTTGGCTAGTACCTACCCCATCAGCAAATGAGTGCTTACGAAACGATTTATTTTGGTACTATGCAGTGCAGAAACCGATATTATAGTACACAAGTGTACTCTCTGTTCCTTTACTCTCATAGCCTGATGGGACAGGAAATCCGACACGACCGGAGAGAGATCAAGCGCAGGACTGACGGCTTAACGTGCTCTCCGAGGCACGAGGGTTAAACACCGCCAATTTCCTAACTCCGGACTATTACTGAGAATTTCTTGTCCGAAAAACCCAATACTTGCTATGGCCCGACCCGGGACTCCAACCTGGGACCTCGTCGGGCGCAGTCCAACATGCTAACCACTAGACCAATGAGGCAGTTAATGTAAGGCAGGGGGTTTAATATACTGTGATACAATCGTGATAGCATGGTGGCTAGCTAATATCTTATGACTAGCACTTGTAGTGCACTAAAAATATTGATTATATATGTCACCGTAAAATTGTAAAAACCCGCGAGATTGTAAACTCTCGAAATATTGTGAACTGTTCAATGTTCTGAGTATTAATTTTTGAAATATTTACTCTGCCTACATTTACTTTGCATTCAACTCGCGCGCGAACTATAGGTTAGGTTAGGGTTTGACATGAATATTCAGGTAGTGCCTGGCCGCAGGCTTACTCCCCACTGCCCCCTGCCCCTTTTTCTCTTGAAATTACCCTTGTACCAATTCATTATTGTTTTGCTCCATTTTCATCAATATATTGGGTAATATTGATTTTTTATGATTACTTATCGATTAGCAAAGGAATGTGGCACTCTAGCCAAAACAAATTCCTTGATAAACATCATGTATATTCTTACTATTTCATTCCAGATTGCCGTTAAAGAGGAGCAACGAAGGCAGCATATGGCTGAGCACGAGCGTCGTTTGCAACTGCAAGAACAGCGACGTCCTCATCGCAGACATTAGCATGGTCCGTCTACAGCAGTACGACACACACGCACACACACACACGCGCCCACACACACACACACACACACACACACACACACACACACACACACACACACACACACACACACACACGCACACGCACGCACGCACGCACGCACGCACGCACGCACGCACGCACGCACGCACGCACGCACACACACACACACACACACACACACACACCCACACCCACACACCCACCCACACACAAACCCAGACACACACACACACACACACACACACACACACACGCACGCACGCACGCACGCACACACACATCCCACGCACACTCACACGCACGCACGCACACACATACACGCACGCACACACACACACTCACATATTCTCATATACTCACATTCAGATGCACCCACACATATTGCATTCATATTTAATACATTATGAACTACACTAACAATACTCCCGTAATATGCTGCTTTTCATTTTAATATTAATGCTTTGTCGCGATGTCGATATTTTTTTCAGATACAAAACCACTGTCAGTGTCACTGTAATGTGACAGTTTAATTACATAATTTTAAATATTGCTTACTAGAATAAATATTAAATTGTATGTAATACTGTAAGTTAAATTAGGTTTAGCGAAGACTTCTATACTTATTATGAAGGCAAAAAGATATGACGAAGCAGCAGAACAAATGAAACTTATATTATGCGAAATGTTATAGAAAGGGCAACAATGGAGGAAAATCTATCATTTATTTGGTCGATGGAGTATCGCTGTCGCTTGGCCGTCCGTTGCCGACATGTTGGATCTCCGCTCTGGAATGCGCTTCGTTTCCTGATTCATCTCAATTATTTAGAGAATCGGCGTTGGATTTGGTGACATCCGAATTCTGAATATTACAAGGACATTGACGAAACCCATTTTTCCAAGTCATATGTTCCAACATTGAAATGATACATGAGAGTAACATAAAAGGATATTGACCTATAAATGGTTCCATGCCACATGTCAAGAAATGGATTCGTCTATTCAAGACTGAAGAAAAAACGGATTGTGGACATTTCAGTTATAAACTCCTGGAAAAAATTCAAATCATAAGTTTTTACACTTGTCTTTACAAAATGCAAGGTAATTATGTGAAATAACTATGCCATTGAAACTTTTAATACCACTGTTTTTGACTTGAAAATTTGTACAGAGTTGAATTTAAAAAATATGTGTTGCAAATTGTATCAGAGCAAATTTGTCTTCAATAATATATAATAAAGATACTTTGATGTCAAATAAACGTTTCTCCTTTGATGTACTTGTTTTATTTAGATACTAGATGATGCCCGTAACTTCGTCAGCATAGATAATTTAAATTTGAATCGGCTTAGCTTTTTAGAGCAATGAACAAGCAAACATTTCAATAAAACATATATATAGTAAGAGATGACCTATACCTACAAAATATCAGAACCTTGAAATTGGAATCTACGAAATACTTTTTAATGCTAATAATTGTAAAATAACTTATCTAATCAATGGTGACCTAATATGGCATACAATTACATGCTATCTTGAGATAATCTAGCGTATCTGGGATAAGAAGCTTTGATAAATATAATATGCAACAATAAGACAGTTGTGTTGGCGGGTTGATATCGTCAACGAATCCGAGAAATAAGTTGTTAGTGATAGGTATTTATAAATCTCTTGGTAAGTTATTTGATATTTCGTCTGGATTATTATATGATTATAGTTATTTTAATGGTACTTATTTAGTTTGTGTCGCGACCAGCGTACTCGGCGGCTGCTCCCACCAGCAGAGACAAGTTAACCAGAGATAGACGAACGAACTTCATAGACATTTTTGAGAAACGTACAGGCTATACAATTTCACGTTATATCTATAGATAAAAAGCAATATCTACCTATACTTCAATTCCATTCATATTTGATTGTCTGTCTCACCTTCTTATGGCATTTAAAAGGTATACATTTTTGTGCTCTTTCCCACAATTTCTATAGATGTGAAAGGCATGAATGGGTTAATATCGTAGTAATATGGCGTAGTAAATTAAGGGATGGGCCTCGAGACGGTGGTACAAAATCGTAACTAATAGTAAAAAAAATAGTGTTGCACTTTTTGTAAAATATCGTTTTTTTTATCGGTTTTCGGTAAATTACCGATTTTTATTACGGGTATCAAGCAAATATTATATTTTTTTATATTCTAAGGTTATAAATAAAACAAAAAGCTTTTAATTTTTTTTATTAAATCTTTTGTACTATTTTCGTTTGAATAATATGCTAGTAAGCTTAAATTCCAGCGCGCCCTGGTCAGAAAATAAGCTCAGAACAAACTGCTAGAACAAACTCAGCCGGATATAATTTTTGTTATCACAATCTCACAATAATACTTAAAACTACTAGACTAGACTACTCTGAGCAATTCATTCATAAATAGGTTAATTATATGTTTAAAAAAAACTTAGATTTTAAGAAACATCTCTCAGATAATATTACCATGTTTTGAGAAATATCCAATAACATGGGTACCTTGGAATGAATTACTATATTTTAGTCATTTTCTGACCAATGTTTCATGTTGAACAAAATTCAATGCCTTGAATGAACCACACAAGACGCAAA
This sequence comes from Erebia palarica, assembly GCA_964035005.1. NCBI lineage: Eukaryota > Metazoa > Arthropoda > Insecta > Lepidoptera > Nymphalidae > Erebia > Erebia palarica. The sequence continues at coordinate 26,506,774 of OZ035985.1, read as the reverse complement.
ACCCGATTATAATGAGAAGCAGGGTCGAGTATGACTTGATTTAAATATTAATACTTATTTTGATTGTCAGAAAATACAATACTTAAGTAAAATAATTAACATAATAGTTATAATATTTATAACGCTAAGCGAGGCAACAATAATCCACTAAACAAAATTTCATTCTGATGATAGAAACCAAATGGCTTTTAAAGTCTGATAGTTCATATACATTCGAAGGTTAGTTAGCCACAATTTTACTCAGCATACAAATTTCATGAAAAAACACGAAAAACTGTTTTTTTTAAAGTATGAAATATAGTACAATTAAACAATAGTAGTAGTAGTAGGTACAAAGTTATATACATATATATATATATATATAAAATATATATATGTGTATATGAGATAGTAACTGGCTAAGGTTCCTGGCCCCCAAACTAGGATTCCCTGTGCTATGGGTAGCCAGTCCTTCGCCGTACCTTTAAATATAATAATTAATTGTTTGTAACTAAGTAAACAATGTACGTATATTGAGGTTAATACTTATAAAATGAATAGAAAAACAAAAACAGTGTCTAGCTAAGTTAAGAAGAAGCTAAGAAACTAATTTTATAATATTAATGGGATTTTTTTAAATTATAATAATTATAACAACAATAGGCACTTTTTGCTTGATGTACCTATGAGACAATAATAGAAACTAGAAAGTATATAACGGAATAAATTGCTCGAGTAGGCTTTTACATCTGGTATTGGTGTGATGTGTAATGTTTCATCAATAACTACAAACTGTCTAACTAAATTAAGTCTGTGAATAGTCACAAACTTGACCCAACCTGAGATAATTAAAATTATTCTAGCAATTAAAAGGTAATCCTACTACTACTTACAATGACTATATTTTACGATACCAGTTGCATAATTAAAATCTACCTTTTTAAAGTCATACATTGGAGCTGATTCTGTAGTTCTGTAGTGCACAATCTCTTAACTAAACTAAAATGACAGCATTAAAAATATTGCTAACCCTTTCATAATACTTTCTGCGGAAAGGGACAAAATTAGATTTAAAGCTGTCATTTTTTAGTTTAGTTTAGAGATTGTGTTATACAGAATTGGCCACTATGTAACTAATATAAACCAAATATTATACATTGCTATACTGAAATCGAAATATTAAACTTAAAAATACAATACTACTAACAATAATTACATTATGACATAGAAAAACATTATTGATAACAAAATAAGAAATCCAATCAAGTTATAATATTCCTTAAACCAAACTTTGATCACAATGGTGATGTCACCATAAGATTGTAAAAAGCGTTAGATTATAATCTAACTCGCGAAATTCTAAACTGTCGAAAGATTGTAAACTGTTCAATGTTCTGAGTGTCAATTTTTGAAATATTCATTTTATTTACGTTTTCTTGTCTCTTTCTTGTAGGTTAGGTTAGGGTTCGACATAAATAATCAAGTAGGGCGCATAGGTTTTATCGGGTTTAAATACCTATCAGATTACAATCTACCGGAAAATGATGCGGTAAATTCTAATCTTTCGACAGTTCAGAATTTCGCGAGTTAGATTATAATCTAACGGTTTTTACAATCTTACGGTGACAGTGACATTAAAGGAGTTTAGGTAAGTAAAATTAATAAAGCGCGGTATAACATCTTTCATGTACGGTGGTATAAATACATAGAACAGAAATACCACTCTGCTTTAGTAATAGTTTTTGCTAACTAAGGACATGCATAGTTTAAACTGTAATTGTGACTTATTAAGATGAATAACGAGAACTATTATTAAATAAACTACTTTTAAATTGACATTCTTTACCAACAACATGTTGAATTATAACAATAACATTTACATTATAAGCACAACTTTGAGGTGGGACTAATAAGCCTATTACACTACACTTATGAAAGGGACCCTTACACCTGAATCAGTGTAGTGTAATAAGATGTAGTGACGAAGGGTCCCTAATTTAATCCTTATTGCTGTGTAATAAGCGACGCTCTAACTCGCGGCCACGCCCACCCTTAACACAGGGCCCTTTGAAAAGTGCAGTGTAATAGGCCCATAAGTAAGTAGACAACTACGAATAAATGTTTTACAGTCCTACAAACTTAACTGACCCGTTGACAGCATCGCTTGTAAATATGTATTAAAAATAAAAATAAAATAAAAATTGAACATGCGTAAAATGCATTAGTTCCAATTTTGCCTAGAAAATTAGACTATAATAGTACAAGATGTTCTATTGATTCATTGCTACAGAATATGTCATAGTACATTAATATATAGATACAAATTTAATTTAAAAATTAGTTGAATTGTAAAATACTATCGATTGCTGTTATACGAATTGTGCCTTTGTGTCAGTGTCTTAAAATTTTCGGTGATAAAAAAAATAGCCTATGTCCTTCCACGGGATGCAACGGGATGAAATTTGGTAGAGATAAGTTGCAGGGCACATTTGGAAGGACATATCCCGGAAACTTAAGGAGTTCCGCGGGAATAAAAAGTGTGTGGCACATTCACACACGGCAGAAGTGAAACTTCAGAAAAGTAGCCTACGAGAGAATGAGATAAATATAACTTGTATTCTATCTCATTCTCTCGCAGGCTAAATCCTATTATGAATATGTTTGTCTCTATGTGGTGTCGCTTTTTCGTTTCACCAAATTTTCAAATCACAACGATTCTAAAGTTTCACTTCAAAAAGCTTAATGCGGACGAAGTCGCTGGCATCATCTAATATGAAATAAGTAAAGATCCTAAATTCGAGTCTAATGAATGTGGTTAAAACTTTCTACGTAATACAAATTAGTTACTTCGACGTCGCACAGATCTATAGCTTGCACCTTTGGTAACCTTAGTTGCAATCAAATTTTCCATTTCCGTTCCCTTTTTTCGTGAATCGACATTACTAATTCTATTGAAGTTAGTGCACCATTGTTTAACATGCATTTTAATGACAAACAGCCAAAGAGCATTCAGAAAGTCTGATTTGTGTTCAACACAATTCAACCATGATGTGTCCTAGACTTGTTAATTTACTAATTAAATCTGTGTATATGCAAACCTTACATATTTTTGCCAAAGTTTGTTCAATTTCATATATACAAATTAGTGCCTGAAATTTAATTGATGGATAGAACAATTTCTAGATATTGGGATGTTAATTGAAGAAATGGTTGAATTTCGTTAGACAATAGTGCACAGTTTTGAAATTCTGCACTATGCAGTTTTGGTAATAAATATCTGCAGATTGCAATGACGATGTAAGACACAGCTTGAGTCTTCAATGCATTTTCAGATGGAATACATTCTTCAATAAAATTTAAATTTTGTAATCTGTACTATGTAGGTTGAGTATTACTTGTCCGATTGTTTATTAATTTACTCAGTGTACTCAGCATTTTGTCATTGCAATTCGCTGGCGCAATTAGCATGCAAAGATTTACCAGTCGAAATGTCATTAATCAATATTGTTTTGTACAGTTCAACAAATTGATGACAGTCTGGATGTTTGCTACATCCACCCTGCCTCTAATTTGGCCAAACAAAATCCAGGGGATCCTAGATTAGGCGCGCAAGACTCACTGGTATTGATTTCAATTATTCTGACCATAGATGTATTTCGTGAATGAAGTTACGTAAACAAAGAGGCTTACTTTCTTGTAAGTCTTTGGCATCGAATTTCATCAATTCTAGCTTTATCAGGGCTTCATTCCAAAAACATTTGAATTGAATTGAAATAATCATGTATTGTAAGAATATCTGTATATGTTTTCATCAGCATGGACACAGCATGGGCCACCTCTATGCTGAAAATTTGTGCAGCTAATTTGACCTGAAAAGTAAAATTATAAATTGATTATCCAAGTTTATGCAGATAGGTTTGTTAAAAATATAGAAGTGTACACTATACAGTCAGATTTAGATTTTGAGGGAAATTGTTCCAATAATAAAGAATATCAAAATGCAACTTTGTATTAAAATTTTAACAAACAATTCCCTCTTTTTCTCTTTTCTTAATTCACAGGGAACAATGCCAGAAAAATTACAAAATGTCATCCAAGTTCATGCAGAAAGGTTTGTTAATTACAAAACGGATAAGGGGCACACAAATGGAATCATGATTGCCATACAGTGAGTATGGCAGTTAGCCCCAGGTGCATCTTAGACTGCATCATCACATACTAGTTGCATATTGAAGTAGTGGTTCACCCAAAAAGTGTAGGACACCCTTGAAGTACAGGACTACTATTTATTTGCATCTAGTAAATAATCTTACATCTGTATAAGGTGTTTAAAACATTTACATATCATAAGGTATTGTCACAGTATAACTACATTCTGATAAGACTACAGTTAGTTGTAGCACCTAGGTCTGTCATGGCCCGGTTTCCTCTGTTATGGCCACAGGGAACATCAGTTATTGATTTTTAATGAAATCTGTCCAATAACAAAGAATGTCAAAATGGTAAGGATTTTAGGCACCAGTTTCTCCTATTACTTGTACTAAAAAGGTACTTGATTATAGATCAAAGACAAATGTGCATTAAAAAGTCCTTAGGTGGAAATTATAACTGGAAATTCTAACTTGTAGATGGCTAGCATCTAGATGTTTAAATTTCTGGTCACTATTTAATAAAATTTATTTGTTTATAATAATTGAGTGCTAAATATTTAAACAAAGGTACTTATTAAGAACAGAATACTAGTAAAATAAGCAGCTTGGTATGATGTTAAAAAACATATTTTGTACCTGCCTTAATTTTTCATAGAAATTGTATAGTTTTAACATGTTTCGCTTTCAGTTTTACAGCCTCACAGCATCTGAAATCCTGTCTATTGTACAACTTTTCACTGCACACCAATTCAGGTCAAGTCCTTATTCTGAAAATTATTGCAGACACATTTAAGTAAATAGTACTTCATAATATTAGCATAGCATTAGTGTATATTCATACAGCGGGCCAATGCCCTTACAAATATAACAACTAATGGTAGAGAGAGTATGCCGTTTCCTATGAGAAACTGCATACTAATATTACATTAGAATGAAAATTCTGCCAGTTTCCTCTGTTGTGTCCCTGTCACCCCGCAGTATTGCTATGTCTAGACCCCTCCATCGAAAGACATATATGGAACTCTTTAGACTATGCTATTAGCATATAACATGACAAATTCAATCATCATCATAATATCAACTAATTGCTAGTTCACTAATGAGCACTACTTTACCTCTCAGAATCAGAAGGGTTTTGGCCATAGTCCACCACACTGGCCAAGCGCTGATTGGCAGACATCACACATTTTCAGAACATTATTGATAACTCTCAGGCATTCCTCAAGATGTTTTCCTTCACCATAAAAGCATGTGATATTTATTTTCTTAAAATGTACAAAGCTAAGTAATTGCCTAGGGATAGAACTCCCAACTACTCTTAGGGAGGCCAGGCGTCTAAGCCACCAGACTACCACAACTTCTACAAACAAAATAAATGGGTCCAATTCATACTAATAACATAAATATTTTCAAAACATAATTTATTTTCAAAGTTCAAATGCTAAAATTATTCAAATAATGCAGTGGAAAAATAATCGAAACAAGTGTCAAATAGTGTCTAAAGTCTAAAATATTATTCCATTATTGTTTCTCAAGAATAGGGAGGGAGAAACTAATCCAAGTCAAAATATATTTATTCAATTTAGGTACAATGTACACTTATTGACGTCCAGTTAGGTACATAAAAAATATGATGGTGATAATCAGATAAGTACAGTATCTTAAAACTAAAGATCCAATGCATGGGTTTAAAGAAAACCTTATTGAATCCTGGTAATGTAAACATTACTAGGATTTATTTATTAATGTATGGGTAATGTATAAATCTAAATCTATTTTTAAGAGCTTTATTGTTAACATAAATTCTAACTTACTCAGTGAGGGCAAAAACTAAGATCGATAGCTGCATTCAAGTAAGATCATATGTGCCTGTAGAGTCCACAACTGAAGCTCTGGAGAGCGCGTTTTCATATGGCATCGCCAGCCTTTCTCATCCAACCATTGTCCTGATTCCTGAGGGACTCTTTTCGAACGGCGTGGACACTTGAAGGTCCTTCCATACTGTGCCTTAGCTACCGATATGCAACCGATACCGATCGTGATAATTGTATATGCAGTCTTCACACCTGTAGGTTTACCTACTGGTACCCGAGAGATCATTAATTAGGTAGCGTAGCCAGCCAGTTTTCGGCGTTTATGTTTCGAAGTCAGAATCAGGGAATTATCTTTATATTCCAAGTCGCGGGTGTCGCGGAAGAGATTAGCATGATACGAGTATAGGTCCACGATCAACACTCACTTCTTCACTCACTAAATCTTCGAAGAAAACACTTTAATAAACTAATTCACATAATAAGAAGCTAAGTTTAAAAAAACTTGAGGCTTCGCCATTTTTATTTTGTAAGAAAACGAAAATGTGGTGTTGCTAGCCTTTGATTTATTTTTCCCTAAATTCAGATTTAATTAAACCTGAGATGAGAAATCCACTGGACTAAAATTGAAAGTACAGAGAAAGTGTATATATTTCCTAATATTTTGTATGGCACCTTCACTTTTTTTTATTATTTTATCAAGAAATAGTTATAATCTCATTACGTAATCGTAATTTCGTGCATAATTAAGTTATAAATGTAAAGTTTGATTTAAAAAGCTGCTCGGAATCTGGCAAGTCCAGATTTAAAGTAAACACCTCTATTTAATACGTTTTTGACATTTTCTTCAAAGAGCCATCAGCGAATTTTTTCCCCTAAATTTAAGGTGAAAGCTTAAGTTGGTTACATTGCTTGAGCGGCTATTATAAATAACTATAATACATATAGTAATAAAAACATGTCTATGTGTGCAAATATTGTGATTGTGTGGAAAGAGTGAGAAAAAAATGTATAGCCATACTAAAAACATGAGATAAAAGATATGTACCTTTTCCTATTTTCATAGCCTAGCTTGGACGGCCCTGCCCACCAGTGTGTGAAAGGAAACTGGAATTCCTTTTTACCCGTGCACCCACTGCATTATGGTTGGGTATACAATTTAAAAATATGTCGATATGTCACCATAAGATTGTAAAAACCATTAGATTATAATCTAACTCGCGAAATCGCAGTGTCGAAAGATTACAATTTAACGCATTATTTTCCGTTAGATTGTAATCTGCTAAGTTTATTAACTCGATAAAACCTAACTGAACTACCTGATTATTTATGTCGAACCCTAACCTAACCTACATGAAACAGACAAGAAAACGTAAATACAATGAATATTTCAAAAATTGACACTCAGAACATTGAACGGTTCACAATCTTTCGACAGTTTACAATTTCGCGAGGTAGATTATAATCTTACGGTGACATATACATTAATAAAGGTAGCTTCTAACTACTCAATATGTAATTCGGTGGAACTTCAGCTGTTAACCTACCATGTAGAAACTTATTTTCTTTTTTATTTCAAAATTTCACCATAATGGGTTTAGTCGGTTTGTATAGGCTGTATGTTTTAATTAAATGTAGTTAAGTGTTCACATTTATCACATATACTATTATTGATGATAAATTATCATTTATCAATTTTATTAGCATAAGTACATAATTCTGTACCTACTAATCTCGAATCAACATCATCTACAAAAATCCAAATATCGGAAAAAAGGTGTGTAAGTGTGAATAATTTTCATACCAATTAGACATTTTCAATAAATTGCGAATTGAAGTACAGAAAGCCAAAAAGATGATGGAAATTATTGGCCGAAAAACAACGAAAATCCTACATGGACGGCGCAAAAAGTAAAAATTATCCTACTTAGTTAGTTACCTATTTTTTTTTTAAGTCGGGGATGTGGTTTGTTTGGGCTGCGCTGGTCAGCGCGGTGGCGGCGCAGAATCCATTCACTCTAGAGGACTTTGTATCAGGAAGGTTCTCTCAACGTGGCTTCAATGGCACCTGGATCTCTGGTAAGAAAAAGTTTCCGTGGCTCAGTGGTGAGCGCTGACCGCTGAAATCGGGAGCTCCCGGTTTCGGTTCCCGGCAGAGCCAGTTTGGTAGTAGCTGATACTTTGTCCGGGGCTAGTCATCACTGGGTACTCACTACTGACCACTACTGACAGACGTGCCACCGTACGATTTAGCTTTCCGGTAGGTACCTGAACAAGGATTGTCTGCATTCCTAAGTTGCTTTAGTGTCAAAATCAAATTTTGATTCTGTGGGAAATTCAGTGTTCGATTCTGGAATATGTAATTTCTCTAATTTGGTAAAATACTTCTACTGTGGAACCATAGAGTAATTAGGATAAAGTAAATCTTACTGACGATAAACTTATCAGCATAAGCTTATTAAAAGGGCATCTACTACGTCTACTTAGGAACCTCGCCTGCTCGATATTACATAGGGAGTCAGTCAGAAGGAAGAAATATAGGATATAGGTATTACTAGTTGATGCCCGCGACTCCGTCCGCGTAGATTGAGGTGTTTTAGGGGTATGAAAAATAGATAGTAGCCGATTCACAGACCTACTGAATATGCATAAAAAACTGACATTCTGATACGAGAATTTTATATATAAGATTAGCAAGTAGGTATAGTTCGCGCGCGAGTTGAATGTAGAGTCATCTCGCGCGCGAACTGTAGGTAGGTACTTAATTGCTCTTATTTCAGATACCGAATTCTCGTACACGAAATCTGGAGAACCTGGAATTTACGTCTTCGATGTTCCCACTCTCGAGAGTAAAGTGCTTGTCTCGGGTGATCTAATGGTGCGTTAAATATTTTTTTTACATTATTAGTTATATCAGGCCTCTTAAGTTTGCCTACTGCATTTAAAATTAATTTTATCAGCATAAGCTTAGATAAGCAACATTTTCTACAGCATAGATAAATATTTACAACGGTCTACAGTCTACATATACCTATTAAAGAATTTAATGGGTTACCTAAAAAGTATGTTACATTTGATCTCGTATTCTATGGCGTAACGGTGCATTCAGTAAATCAGGTTTCCTAATTTGTATACTCATACAAATTAGGAAACCTGATTTACTAGTAAATTAAAAAGTTTAATCTGATTTAAAATTCCGATTTTTTGATTGTGGGAAATGGTATCACCAAGAAACGTCAGAATTCCACGCAATTAAAAATCAGACTTAGACAATAACTAGATGATGCCCGCGACTTCGTCGCGATAATATTAGTGTGGATTTTGCTTAACATAAAGTAGCCTCGTGCTCTGGGTAGTCATATTTACGTAACCAACCTACCTATTTTTTATATTTTTCAGCAAGAACTGAATACAAGCAATCCGATACTTTCAGAAGACAGAAAATTCATTTTGGCTCCTAGTGAAGTTAAATCGGTTAGTACTTAGTACCTTTTTAAAGTTTTATATGAAATTCATTAGATCTATGTGATTGAATTAAATAGGTCTTAGGTACCTACTTACTTATCTAAGTGAAAATATTACCTACAAAGTACCTATAGTTCAGAATAATCTACCTATTAACATTACCAGCTGATGCCCGCGACTTCGTCCGTGTGGATTGAGGTTTTTTTGGTTCCCACGGGAATTCTTTAATTTTCCGGCCTATGAGTGTTATTCCAGACTATAATATTTTTCTGTGCATTTAGTACAGAAACCATCCAGATCCGTTCTGCTGTTCCATTCATCCAAACATTCGCATTTATAGAGTATATAGTATATTATTGGTATAGATTTAACTAGTAGATATTAGTTACCACAGCCATATTCTAGGAAAATCCATTCTAGGAATACTTATGTCTGTTTACTGTTATAGCCACAGTTACAGTGTGGGTAGGGCCCCTACCCGTAGATAAGAAAGGGAAATTGTTACAACCGTACCCAGTCTACCCTACCTGTAACTATATTACCATACCTCTTCAACTCTAGGAATAGTTACCACAGCGTACATTTGATAGTTACCTACGAGCCGCGCTGCGCCGTTTGCATTCAGCCTCAAATATTATTATTTTCTCCACGTGTTTATTTTGTGTGGTTTTAGTTTGTAGATAAGAAAGTTGTGTGGTTTTAGTTTTATCAAAAACCGGTCAAGTGCGAGTCAGACTTACGCACAAAGAGTTCTATATCACCACACACAACATTTTTAGAGTAGGTATATCAACTCGCCGGCATATTTAGCGGAACATAAAAAAAAGGTTTGATATCAGTATCATTTAAGGTTGCTGGCTGGTTTATACGTCATTTAATTTAAAAAGAAATATTTTCAAATTAAGAAAACAACTGAACATCACATTTTATGCAATTGTTTTAATTTTATTCAAATACACCTTATCTGGAGCGAACTTCGAGTATTTCTTCCTTCTGAGTTTGATTTAAAATTTCATTGAAATACTGTTTTTTGTTAGTTTTTTTTAATCGCGTATCTTTCTGGAGTTGATGACTGAATTATGCATGACTTAGCCCCAACGGAGATTGCCAGGGCACTCGAAATGCGAAGAAATGGTGAAACCTACAGAGTGATATCCAGAGATCTTCGTCGACCAGTTTCAACGATCCATCGCAGTATCCAACGGTTCAGGGAGACCGGTACTTATGTGAGAAGAGCAGGACAAGGCAGAAAAAGACGCACTTCGAGTAGGGATGATCGTTTCATTCGGCTTCGTGTACGTAGGAACCCCCGTTTGACGGCCGTCCAAGCCCGACATGAGTTAGAAGCAGTGCGGGGTGTAACCGTAAGTGAGCGTACGGTACGAAGAAGGCTCAAAGAAGCTGGTTTGGGTTCATTTGTGCCCGCCAAGGCTCCAAGGCTTGAGGTAAATCATCGTAGAAACAGGTTAACTTTTGCTCAGAAACACTTTGGAACGCGGACCAATGGAGTAAGGTATTGTTTAGTGATGAGTGCAGAATTCTCTTAAATCAAATTGACGGCAGGCAAAGAATATACAGACGCAAAGGAGAACGATACCTTCAGACAAATTTTGAAACTACAGTTGCATACGGTGGTGGATCAATAATGGTTTGGGCGGGCATTTGTTTGGGAGTTCGCACAGACTTGGTAGTGATTGACAGAGGGAGTTTGACTACAGACCGCTTTATCAGAGAAGTTTTAGAAGAAAATGTCGTACCGTTTGCCCCATATATCGGTGAAGATTTTGTTTTTATGCAGGATAATGCTCGGCCGCATACCGCTCGGGTAACTCAAGCTTATCTTAATGATATGAAATTACTGTTATGGAGTGGCCGGCGAGATCACCGGATATGAACCCAATAGAGCACGTTTGGGACTTGCTGAAAAGAAAAGTTAAGTCTAGAATTCCAGCTCCTGCCAACGTGGGAGAACTGCGAATCGCCGTAGTTGAGGAATGGCGGAGACTATCCCAGGAGACCATCGATAACATCATTCTCAGTATGCCTAGACGGGTAGAAACTTTAATAAGAGCACGTGGAGGAAATACGCGATATTAATCACCATTTTTCTAATTTAATTAATTGTTATTTTAATATTAAAGGACATGACCAGTAATTGCCCTCCGATTCGGGTCAATGCACAGGATTTCCGTTTTTACAGTAAGGTTTAAAAATTCAAAACGAAATTATTATGGATTTATTATTCCAAATAAGGTCAGGGTTCAAATGACAAAAAAAACAGTACGTTTATTGTTTAAATCTTGAGCGTCCGCTTTCCTCTTTAAGCACTACTCCATTTTGACGTTCCATTATATCCATGCCTAATAATAATCTTGTAACCCTACATGAATTACATTTAAGTACCTTAGTCATTATATTATGAATGATTTATTTTTGATCAATTAAATAGTAATGAAAAGGAAATGTATGTTTTGTTTATAATTATTTTTATTTTTTGACAAGTCTCAAAATAATAGATCGAACAAAGCATTTTGAAATACTGCGTTTAAAGGAACGCCCTTTCACATTGCATATGCCGCCATCTGTGGTCGAATAGTTGAACTGGAACGCTCTTTCACATTGCATATGCTGCCATCTGGGGTCGAATAGTTGAACTTGTTAATCAAAAGTAGTGAGCATTACTTAAAAATATTTTCTAGACTCACCACAATACATAGCGCCATCTAGTGTGGGAAAGCAGTTTTTGGTGAAACTTTTTTTATTTATTTTCTCAGTTTTCAGAGCCTTCAGACTCCTGTAACTTTTTTATCTGAAAACTATAAAATATAACAATTACAATAAGAAAGAAATAATACTTGAAAATATTTTTTTAGACTCGCTCAACACAATAAATAGCGCCATCTAGTTTGGGAAAGCAGTCTTTTGGTGAAACTTTTTGTGTTCATTTTCGCAGTTTTCCGAGCCTTCAGACTCCTGAAACTTTTTTATCTGAAAACAGTGAAATATTACAATTACAATAATAAAGAAATCATTGCTGAACATTGATTTTTGACACCTAGGCAAGCTGCCATAGTTCCACCGGTCAAGTCCTTTCACTTTTCCCGCTTACATGAAATATTCAAAAATGTACCGGCATTTTTCACAAATAGCCTTTACTCGCAAAATCTGTTCTTAATGTGATCTCATTTTAAGTAAAACAAATGAAACTTTTAATAACAAAAGAAGGGTAGTAAGTAGATTTTACAATAAAACCATATTTTTTTAATTATGGACCTTTTTTTTATGTTCCGCTAAATATGCCGGCGAGTTTCCTAAATCTATAACCACGCAATATAAATTATTTTAGTAATTACCTAATAAGTAAGATGTCGTAACTACACGTAAATCGTAATGAGTCCTGAAATAACTGGCGTAACTACCTACATAATTATAGCGCTGAACTAGGTGGTAGTAGCGGCTGACAAACAATTCGACAATCGACACCCTATTTATGTAGGTATTATTTCGACACCCTAATTATCGGTTTCCGGAATTTTTCCTATACTTGTGCTGTGAGACCTTGCTTCTTGCCAAATTTCATGATTCTAGGTCAACGAGAAGTACCCTGTATAGGTTTTGATTTACTGGCGAGTGTCAAAATATGCAAAATATGCGGCATAAAAAACCGTGTCTTGATTAATTTAGAAGCTTGTTTTTTGTACAGCTCCAGGAGACCGTAGACCGTAGACGTATTTGATATTAATTTCAACTTGATACCTCCAGTCGTTCCCGAGAAAAAGGTGGCTGACAGACAGACAGACGGAATACGAAGTGATCCTATAAGGGTTCCTGTTTTCCTCTTGAGGTACGGAAACATAAAAATGAGTCGGTTAGATATATTTTATGAATACTACCTAATCAACTGCCTACTTATGACATTTCTTACAACATATTATTATCTACATAAATTTATTTTATCAATTATCTATTTGTACCTATACTAAACCGCTTTATGAATTTCTTTCATAATTACCTATCTACACTTTTATTAAGTATATTTTTTTGTTTTATGATGATTAGGTGATGGTTAGGTGATTAGATGATTATCATGATTGGTTTTATTTTATTTTATTTTATTTTATTTAATGGTTTGCCAACAGGTAATACACAAAAACAATATAAAAATAACAAAACACATTTAAAACATTTTACAGTGTACACCCAATTACTGGCAAGCCGGCATGCATTTAGCTGATCTCGCAAGTGCGGGGTTACCAGTTAACAAATAGCGTTAAACACAAAAAACACAAACAAGATTACAAAAAAAAACAATCAGCTAGATATATTATAAGTCTTTTGATACTGCATCAATGAACTGATGCAGCATCCTTTTGTACTGCTGTAAGGAGAGTGAATAAGGATCTGTGGTAATTTTAGCAGTTTTGAAGAGGTTATTGTACTCACGACATATTCTGAGCAACACATTATTTTGTCCTAAGTTAGTTCTGCATCCCTTAATAATAAACGGTTTGTAATTAGAAAAACGCGAGTTTTTTCGAGGCACAGAAAACTTTATTTTAGATAAAACACTTGGGCAGTCAATTCCGTTATTTAAAATTTTGAAAAGAAGAACCTGGTCGGCTACCCAGCGACGGTTTTCAAGTGAAGCTATTTTAAAAAAGTCAAGTCTTTTTCTGTAAGACGTTAATACCCCCTTTTTGTTTTGATGAGCTGTTAGCAGAAAGAGAAAACGTTTTTGAACTCTTTCGATTCTCTTCACTGGATCTTTATAAGATGGGTTCCAGACGCTCGAACCGTATTCTAATGTACTACGAATCAAGGCCGAATAAACTATCTTAAGGGCCAAACACGACTTGAATGATTTGCAATTACGCCAAATGAAACCGAGCAGCTTAAAGCATTTTCTCACTATGTTGTCTATGTGCGTATTGAATGAGAGTTTCCTATCGATAGTAATTCCTAGGTCTCTGATCTCCTCGACCTCATCCAGTAAAATACTGTTGAGGGTATATGAAGTCTGAAGTGGCATACGTTTTTTAGTAAATTTTATGTGCTGGCATTTTTTAATATTAAGCGGCAGATTATTCTTGACGGACCACTCTGAGATGGAATCTAAATCGCTTTGCAGAGCTAAAGCGACTGATGGAGATCTGATAGTTTTAAAAATCTTTAAGTCGTCAGCAAACAGTGAGAACTTTGATAACCTTACTTGGTCACACAAATCATTGATAAATATAAGAAAAAGAACAGGGCCCAGATGGGACCCCTGAGGGACGCCAGATGGGACCTCAAATGGAGCAGATTCATATCCGCATACTACCACCTTTTGATGTCTACCAGTCAAGTAAGACCTGAACCAGGAAAGTAAATTACCTTGAATGCCAGCCCAATATAGCTTATTTATTAGAATGCGATGGTCAACCCAATCAAAAGCTTTACTTACGTCCAAGTATATAGCGTCCACTTGATGTCCTTTGTCAACTTCATCAATAATTTGAGTGGTAAATTCAGCCAAATTGGATACTGTTGACATTTTATTACGGAAACCATGTTGTTGAGGGACGAGAATAGATCTAAAGTGAAATGATATAAAAGGACAGATCAGAGCTTCGAAAACCTTACCAAAAATAGATAAGAGGGAAATTGGCCTATAATTTAGTATGTCATCTGCTTTTCCACTTTTTGGAATTGGCACAATATTGGCAGATTTCCATTTTTCTGGAAAAATACCGGTAGCCAATGAACGATTAAAAATACAATATAATGGATAAGAAAGAGTTTCAGCACAATTTTTAATAAAAATAGCTGGCAAATGATCAGGTCCTGCTCCTTTATGTTTATCTAGTTTTTTTAGGGCAACTCCAACAGCTTTAACATCTAGAGAAATTTTAAACATAATATTATTTCCTGAAGATATATAGGTTTTATGATGATTTGTTTTAGTTTTTTGTTAAATTATGTTTTTCGTTGTAGGTGTACCGATATTCTACCACGGCTAAGTTTGCTTTGTACGATATTGATAACAAGTAAGTATAAGTACATATTATACATTTGAATAGTTCATAATAGTTAGACATTGCCTATGACGTCAGGTAAAAATAGCTCCGTACCAAAGTTGGGCGTATTGTATAGGTACGATTACTAGGCATCTACTCTACTGTACCTAATATACCTGTAGCGGTTACCACAGTGCAAACTAGATGGCGCTTATTGTAACTTATATATAAGAAAATCGACTGAAAACTTATAAGTTACCATACAAGCCTGAATCACGATATCGAAGTTTTCTGAGAATAGCGCTACATATAGACCGTTCCAACTTACAACGGTCGGATCGGAAAGGTCCCCGGGCATAACACTAGCCCGGAGGAAGATCTTCCTATTGGTGCGGTCTGCGGACGAGTTCATTTCACTCACTCGTCCCACAGTGGTGGCTCCGACGTGATGAACAGGCAACCTTCGCTCACCCAGCAAATCCGCTACATCGTCATTGTCACGTAATCAACCTACCGTCGCCGAAGCACAGCGTCTAGCCCAGCCGCCCAGCTCAAGCGCTAGCAACAGCCGCATGCTGAGCGGTCAGCACAGCCGCTTCACACACAGCCGCCAGCTTCACCGCCAGCACAGCCGCTCGCATAACGCCAGCTCAGCCGCCAGAACAGCGCGTCATGTAGCGGTTACCACAGTGCAAAACTAGATGGCGGTTATTGTATCTTCACCACAGAATAAGATAATCGACTGAAAACTTATAAGTTACCATACAAGCCTGAATAACGATATCGAAGTTTTCTGAGAATAGCGCTATATATAGACCGTTCCAACTTATAACGGTCGGACCAGAAAGGTCCCCCCGGGCACAACACCAGCCCGGAGGAAGATCATCCTATTGGTGCGGACGAGTACATATCACTCACTCGTCCCACATACCTACTTTCCTATAGAGAAAGGAAACGAAAGGAAAGGTACCTTTCCAGAGATGTGCGATAAGCCAATGATGCGTGTCAAACTCGCCAAAAGAAGCTATTGATTTACATAGCTTAGATCGTTAGATGTAAAGATGAAGCGCTCCTATTGGTGGGTTTTGAGACACATCCATACATTAGCAACCTAGCAAATCTCTGGTGGAAAGGCACCCTAATTGTCGGACAAACGGATTTGTATGTCTGCCTGTTCAAGGCACTTCAGTTCACCAGACTTTAACGAATCTAGTTACGTGTATAGAATAACCACTGTATTTATGTAGAATTGTAGTCTTAAAATGTACGTCATTTATACCCAAGTCAACCCTAACTTATAGATGTAGGTTATTGCGGCATAATATTATGTACCTACCCTTAATTCTTTTAATTAAAGCAACTTTTCAGCACCACGAGATACATCGCCGAGCACCAGCGATTACAGCTCTGCATATTCGGTAATAACGACTCGTTGGCCTACGTGTTGGACAATGATCTGTATTACTTACCTGCGAATAATGATTCGGCAATACGGCTCACTATGGATGGCGTACCAGGAGTTATTTACAATGGGCATACGGATTGGGTGTACGAAGGTAACATTATTTGATTTTGATTGAGTATTTTGCCTTTATTAATATAATGATTTATCTAATTAATGAGGATTCTTTTTGATCCTATCTTTTTGACCCTTTTTGGTCACGTAAAAAGAACGCTGGCCATTTATCGATCAAATGAAGGGGAGGGGAGATGATGGGGAACGCTCCGCCGGTATTCCTCTGCGCGTTCGCTATTGGTTCGTCAGTTAAACTAGGCTTCCCGCGTCGCTAAAGCCAATGATTTGACTTGTGATTAGACACATCCACTCCACTGTCTCTCAGCGTTCTTTTTACTTGACGGAACCTATATCGAATGAGTACGCCTAGGTATAATTTTTTTTGGTTATTGCAGAGGATGTTATGTACACGGGCCAAGCCACCTGGTTCTCAAAGGATGGCAGATATTTGGCATTTGCTAGTTTCGACGATACATTGGTGGAAACTTACTCCTATTATTACTATGTAGACAAGACTGATCCTGATGATTTGTATCCTGAACTTGTTCATCTTAAGTATCCTAAGGTAACTCAATTTAAAATAAAATACTATGAAGCTATTGTATGAAGCCATAGAGGATCCGGCGATTTTAAAATGGCACCCAGAATGCAGTTGTACTACCAAGGCGCCGTAGGAGTGAGCTGTGAGGATTTTAAGCTGCCAGTCATGACTAACCTACGCCTTGTTACGCCATTCGGCTCTTCTGAAGGTTTGAAGTTCCTGTGTCGCTATTATCCAATCACCAGTTGGTATATTGAATGAAGAGTCAGTGTCACGAAAGAAATTCCGCAGCGTTTAGTGTAACTAATACTTACATTTTACATACAACAATTGCATAAAAATGTGACTACAGCGCTGCCTCTAGGGGACTTCTTTTGTGACACGGACTATACCTACCCTTTTATCTGGGCTGTCCAATACAAATCGTAATAATCTTAAATCGGTATTAAGTCCTACGAATCTATGCTGTCTTTGAGTCTGGCCATCCAGTAAAGTATCCAGTTTATTTTAGTATAGTGTACCTACTGAATTAAATATACAATCAAAGCAATAAAAAAAAATTTTTAGGTCGGACGCACAAATCCAACTGCGAAGCTGCGCGTAGTAGATGTCTGGAATCTGCAGAGTACTCCAAATTTCATAACTCTCGAGGCACCTTCCGAAGTGACCACCGATCATATACTGGGTGGTGTAACGTGGATCACTAACACGGAGATAGCAGCTCATTGGCTAAACAGGCGCCAAAACTACACAGTGCTCAAGATATGTGACGTCGTCACTGGAAAGTGCGAGGTATGTATAGGTTATTATAGTTTTTCGCCCGAAGAGGCACGAATGTTATGCCATTAGCTTATTATCGCTACGCTTCCTTTTTAACTGGGGGTTCCAATACAGACATTTTCTCGCCATGTTGTTTGGTTCCAGGGCCTTTGCACTTAGAACATTTTTCTGTTGTACGGGGATGTTAGTTCCACAACTCCCTAAAGGATGGCGCTCATGGCGCTTATCTTGTACTGAAAGTATGTATACTTAAAAGTCTGTGATCAGGGTCTGTGATGGCGCTGAACTAAGTGTTCGTTCAGAAGCCTAGGTTTTAGATAAATTAATGATTTTGCCATTTATATAAACACAAAGTCAATAATATATAAAACTTTTTTTTTTGAGCAGAATATGAGATAACTTAGATAATTTATAAAGATTTTTCTGTTATAAATTAAGTTTAGTGGAATGAGTTAGAAGTTTAATGAAACATTTGTGTTTTAATTTCCAAACGTGGACAGCCGCCATTTTAAAGTTTGAAATTCGACATTGACATTGACGTTTTCTGGCATGCCGGATGCCGGGTGGATAAAATTATTATTTTGTTGATAAATTCGTTACAATGTGAAACTATATTAATAGAGTGTGTATTAAGTGTGTACGATGTGAAAAACATGAAACTGTGGAATAATTGATAAACTTGATGTATATTTTTTGTAATTGAGAATATAAGAGAAAATAATCAACATGCGTTTCATTTACTAACATCTGAACATCTTTACAGTTTGTGTTTATCGTATAATAATTTATCTTAATTATTACAAGGTCACATAATTCTATAGTTGCAGAATTACGTGATCTTGTAATAATTAAGATAAATTATTATACAATATACTTTGTAGTAAGTATATAGTACTATAGCATTGTGCTATGGTTATATAATATATACATATTTTAGTTGGACAACTTCCCGATAGATGTCGCTGTACATGGAAAGTCGAGTAGCAACTCTATACCAGTATATTTATTGTACTCTGTGTTTGGTTCCTTGTTGGAAAGCTGCTATCAATTAAAATGACCTTAGGAATTCGATAAGTCAAAGGTCTTAAGACTTAATTTGTTAAATGAACGTGTTGGACAAAATGTAACGCATTTATTAGAAACAAACCAAAATAATTTTATTCTTTAAAATAAATAAAGAGTAACTACAAGTATAGGCCTTCTTCAGATTACCCGTTTTTCTCCAGGATGAACATCGCCAACAACCGAATGGCTGGGTACCCACCGCGTTGCCACGATTCAGTCAAAAAGGCGACTTCTTTATATCTATGCGTTGGTCTCTCGAGCAAAGTGACGGAATGATTTGGCAGCACTTGTACAAGAGCACTAGAGTTAATGGACAGATCTTGTCCAGCTCAATCACACCTGGCGCGTTCACTGTTAACAACATTGTTGGGATGGATGAAGATAATTCACAGTAGTAAGTTTATAAATGTCAATGCATGTAATTCCATTTCGCATAATATTAAAACTATAAAGGCTTATATATATATATATATATATATATAATCCTCTGCCCTATGCCTAGTGTAAAACGTGGTGTGAAATGTATAACGACAAAACACGAAGCGAAGGAAGTAAAGCTTCTTGAGGCAAGTTGGAACTTCATAAATCTGTTTTTTTTCGAACGGATGTAACGCGAATGTAATCGTAATTAAAATGGTCGCCAAACCAGCTGTTTTGAGGCTACATTCTTCTGACGAGGTGTTTTAAAGTAGTACTAATGGGCCTATTGCACTATACTTTTACAAGGTCCCTGTTGTATGGTGGGCGTGGCCGCTAGTTTTGTCGTCGCTATTACACTACACTAACTTTCGGGCCCTAAATTAAACTAAATTAACGTCAAAATGCTCGCGCGAGCCGGAGAAACACAACTACTCTCTACGCTGGTCGTGCGACGTCTGAGCTCCCAAACCACCCTAATAGGCCTATTACACTACACTTTTGCATGGGACCCTTACACCTGAGTCGATGTAGTATATTTAGAGAGGAAGGGTCCCTAATTTGATCCTTATTGCTGTGTAATAAGACGACGCTCTAACAAACGGCCACGCCCACCCTTACACAGGGACCTTTGAAAAGTGCAGTGTAATGGGTCCATAAGTGTTATTACATTGCCCGGTCGGCAGAGCGCGGCTGACCGGTACGACCCGATGTTTCTAATCAGGGATTCTTTCTCCCAAGGTCTTATTACACTGAATCAGGGTAAGAGTACCTTGAAAAAGTGCAGAGTAATAGGCCCATAACTACTTACTCGCTCTATTGCGTACATAATGACGATTCATTTTCAAAAGTGCTTAATTCTTAGTCTTAAACTAGCGGCACGCTATGATGGCCGGTTTGACGTTTGTCCGCTCATGAAGTTCCGTATTAATTGATAACGACTTTGAAGGAAATAATTGTATTACTTTATTGACGATAGTGATGTGCAGAGATTCATAAATTTTATCGAATGTAGTTTTAGGTTTAGGACTCAAAATTTATTTATTAAATTGATTTCTTAAATGTATACAAGTGTAGAAAAATCAGTTTGCACCATTTAAGGGGTGAATGTACTTGTGAATATGAACAATTTTCACTATGTGGACAAACCTCTGAAATCGCAAAAAAATATCAATAAATTTTTAAAAATGGAATCTAATACGATCGTCACATAGGATCGCTGGCTAGCACAACTACTACCTCCGGCAAACTCGCGTCAATGCTCAATGCAAAACAAAGCAGTTTCGAATTGACGTTGCTTCGAAAAGGCAATGGCAAGGTATACTTTTTTACGGCAAGTGAAAGAAATCAAAAATTGGCAAAATGTTGTGTTCTTGGATGAAACATGGCTTAATGCTAACCATACTGTAGGCCGTTCTTGGAACGATGACACAGCAGCATCTACTTCCAAAGTTCCTGTAGGAAAAGGATCGCGACTTATAATTTGTCACGCCGGAACCATCAACGGGTTTGTCGAAGGTTCTCTCATGGCTTTTGCGTCAAAAACCACTGGAGACTATCATGAAGACATGAATGGAGAAAAGTTTACTGAATGGTTTACCTCAATGTTGTGTAGCCTCCCTGAACCATCTATTATAATTATGGACAACGCCCCATACCACTCGATGCAAATTGACAAGCCACCTGCCCAATCCCAAAAGAAAGCTGATATCGTCTCATGGCTTCGTAAAAATGGCGTAGATGCAAACATGAATATGTTAAAAGCGGAATTAGTACGTCTTTTAAAAGAAAACAAACCAACCAAGATCCGATACGTCATTGACGAAATAGCATTAGAACATGGGCACAGAGTTATACGGTTACCGCCTTACCATTGTGAGTATAATGCGATTGAGTTGGTGTGGGCTCAAATTAAGGGATATGCTGCAAGACACAATACAGAACCCCCATTTACCACAAAAAAAATGCTAAAATTATTAGAAGAAGCTTGTGAACATGTGACTAAAGGAGACTGGGAAA
This sequence comes from Erebia palarica, assembly GCA_964035005.1. Taxonomy (NCBI): domain Eukaryota; kingdom Metazoa; phylum Arthropoda; class Insecta; order Lepidoptera; family Nymphalidae; genus Erebia; species Erebia palarica. Next base: position 26,485,034 of record OZ035985.1, on the reverse strand, counting down.
AGGTTGTGAATAGAACTGTTAAATTAATAAGGGAAGATTATGAAAGAGATGTGAAAATAGATAATATTATAGAAAACGAACATATAATTATTAATGTATGTGATGATAGCAGTGACGACAGTGAAAATAGTAGTATGGACGAATGTGATTAATTATGGCCTTTTGTGGCACCTTTTTTGGTATCTTTTGTATTCATATGTTTCTTGTGTGCATATAAAGTATGTATATTCATTTTCGTTCAAATATTCAGTTCGTTCAAATAAATTAAATAAACATATACATTTTTGTTTTATTAAACCTATTTAATCAGGTACAAAAACAAAACTTAATTGTTTTTTGTTCGAGAATAAATTGACATTCCACATCACTATTGTAATGTGTCAAACCGGCCATCATAGCGTGCCGCTAGAGTAGTTAATGAAGTTTTACTGTTTGAAGGCACCTACTTTTGGTACCTTCTAAAGTTATTCATATGCCAGTAAAAACATGACCCACACAACTTGTTCTTACTTACCTACCCTGGCTTCGAGCCATGTGCGCACACCGTGAACCCCTTACTGAAAGAAAGAAAGAAATCTTTATTCAGGGATACAAGACAAAAAAACAGACTTAAAAGAAGAACAAAAAATGGATGAGAAACCTTACTGAGTGCGAAGGCTGAAGTGATAGTTACGAGTTGCTGATGATGTAAAATTTTGCAGTTATTTCACTCGCACGGTAACAAGAGCGCCCTGGCGATCCCAGGTTCACACAGTGGGCGCCCGGGAACACTGTATCAGCTGTGAGATAACGCTGCCGGACGGCGGGCCCTGTTCCTGGGCCACGGCCTCCGCTAGCCGCGGCGGCTCGTACTTGGCCGTAACTTGCTCCTCGCCTGAAGAGCCATCCGCGACGTATATCGTCAACCCATTGAAATCGGATCATATGATAATTCTGGTATGTTTTTTTTTGTCCACTACAAGTTAGCCCTTGGCTGCGATCTCACCTGATGGTAAGTGATGATGCAGTCTAAGATGGTAGCGGGCTAACCTGTTAGGGGCATGGCAGTTATATTAAACCCGTACCCCTATTTGGTTTCTACACGGCATCGTACCGGAACGCGTAATCGCTTGGCGGCACGTCTTTGACGGTAGGGTGGTAACTAGCCACGGCCGAATCCTCCCACCTGGCCAGGGAAAATTCTGAAATTATGAATTCCCAAATTGACCCTGCCGAGGATCGAACCCGGGACCTCCGCAAGTTAAGACAACAGCGCTACACACTGTGCCACGGACGTCGTTTATGTTATACTTATTATAGCGTCTTGTCGGCACAAATTCATTGGCGTGCACATCGTAAAGGTATAAAAGCACTGCTTGTTGAAATAGCTTAATGATCATTTTTCTATGACCAACCTTATCTCTAGTATAAAAATCTTCATGCTTCATCCTCGTCTTAATAAGTAAATAAACTCGTTGTAGGATAATGAGCACTATGTATTTGTGAGTGAGGAAACTCGTGGTTAGGCATATCGAGTATATAGAAGGCGCTGTAGCGATTACTCAAAATAAAACAACGTAACATGCATAGTAAAACATACAGGCAAACACGAGAACAAAGATACAGAGAAAATCACAGGTTGTAAAAAATAAAGATAACGTAGGTATTTTGGGAGATAGAGGCCAAATTATAACTGTGAACCTTTGTAATTTTGCAAATAAAGTTTTTATTTTATTTTGTTACTAGTTGATGCCCGCGACTTCGTACACGTGGATCGAGGTGTTGTGGTTCCCGCGGGAAGTCTTTAATTTTCCGGGATAAAAAGTGTGCCTGTGTGCTATTCCAGATTATAATCTATCTCTGTGCCAAATTTCAGCCAGATCCGTTCAGCTGTTGGGGCGTGATTGAGTAACAAACATCCATACATCCATCCAAACTTTCGCATTTATAATATTATAATATATATTATAATATAATATAATATAATATAATATAATATAATTTAATATAGAAATATAGATATAGATTAGTTATGCAATAATGAGTTCAATGTTATATTATAATGTTAATACTTAAATAAATTGAAAAAAGTAAAATATTTATGTTGTGCGATGAATAAGTAGAATAAAATTAAATAATCTAACTCGCGAAATCACAAAGTGTCGAAAGATTACAATTTAACGCATTATTTTCCAGTAGATTGTTATCTGTTAGGTTTATTAACCCGATAGAACCTAAGGGCACTATACCTGATTGTATATGTCGAACCCTAACCTAACCTTCAAAGAAAGACACAAGAAAACGTAAATACAATGAATATTTAAAAAATTGACACTCAGGACATTGAACGGTTCACAATCTTTCGACAGTTTACAATTTCGCGAGTTAAATTATAATCTAACGGTTTTACAATCTTATGGTGACATATATATTCCGCCTACAGTGGGAAGCGAACCAAGTTGTCCGTGATCGCCTTGTAGGAAAAGACAGGCCGCGTAGCTTCATCACCACAGTTCCCCTGGAGGACGGGACGCCCGCGCCTGTGCGGCTGATCCTGCCCCCCGGGATCAATTTAAATGACACGATGAAGAAATATCCCCTCATTTTCTTCGTATACTCTGGTCCTAACACGAATACAGTTTTTGATACCTTCACTGTTGGTAAGTTATGTTGATCATTTTCCAAATTCATATCTACATTTTTATCGACTTTCTTATTACTATTTGTATTAGTTCGACTATGATTGATCGTGAGATAAAAAGCATATGTGTGTTTATGTGCCTAATTAACGAACTGCCTCGTTAGTCTAGTGGTTAGCATGTGCGGCCGACGAGGTCCCGGGTTCGAGTCCCGGGTCGGGCCTTAACAAGTATCGGGTTTTTCTGACAAGAAATTCTCAGTACTAGCCCTAAGTTAGAAAGATGGCGGTGTCTCACCCCCGCGCCTCGGAGAGCACGTTATGCCGTCGGTCCTGCGCCTGACCTCTCTCCGGTTGTGTCGGATATTCCGTCCCATCGGGTAAAGGAACAGAGAGTGCAACTGTGTATGCACTATGCGCACACACTTGTGTACTATAATATATCCGACGCAGATGGCTAATCTCTCTGGAGATTGGCCGCCGTGGCCGAAATTTAGTCGGAATTTATTAATTAACGATTATTTCTAATGTCTATTATTTTGTTTAAGTTCTAAGTTATATTTACGTATTTTTGTTTGCTCAGGGTACCACTCGTACCTCACAACCAGTCGCGACACAATATACATGATGGCGGACAGACGCGGCGCAGGACTCAACGGACAAAAAATGTTGTATTCCCTCAACAATGCGCTTGGCACGGTCGAAGTTTTCGATCACTTCGTAGTTTTAAGGTAACATTTCATCAACAACATCATATCGACGCTTTATGGACATGTTCTGAAAGCGTGTCTATTGTGTGGGTTATAAGCAATTTTGATCCATTTGTTCATAAAAATGTTATAAACTAGCTGATGCCCGCGACTCCCGCGTGGAATATGTTTTTGAATTCCCACGGAAACTCCTTAATATTTCGGGATAAAAGTAGGCTATGTCGTAGGATAAGTAAGTACTTAGGATAGGTAGATATTAGATAGTATAAAAGGCAGAATCCATTCGGGTCTTATTAATCATGGAAATCCACAACAACTTAAATGCGAGCCGGTTTTCCCTAATATATCTGTCACTTTGACTGACACTCCAAAAATGCGCGAAAACTCCAGGAACCTCAAATGTCAAACGGGGACTCACGTGCGCCATAGACGCGGACGGTCCGTGGTGACCTCTGCGTTCTGTTGCACAATTTTTATCCGCCTAACAATAGATAGCTTGCGCTTTGGACAGTTGACCTGGGGCCATATTTTAAAATTAACCATAACGTTAGACATGTATAGACAGATGGAAGATGCAGTATACCTATACCCCTTCTAACTTTTCCGCAAGGCTTTGAATTAGAAATTCCAGTCTATCATTCGCGTCATCGTTTTTTTGTGTGAGCAGTCTATGTGCTAGTCTCCTGAAGCGAACCGGCGGCGGCGAGATGTGTTTTGAAGATTAATCAAAATTTAAAAAATTACGACGAAAAATTATCACGTCACTAAATGATTTCCGCGACTTCGTCTGCGTGGATTAAGTTTTTGATTCCCACGGGAACTCTCTATTTTTCCGGGATAAAAAGTAGCCTATGTCCTATCCCCGGGATTCAAAATATCCCTATGCCAAATTTCATCAAAATCGGTTGAACAGATGGGCCGTGAAGAGGTAGCAGACAGACAGACGGACGGACAGACAGACACACTTTTGCCTTTATAATATTATAGTATAGAAGTATGGATAGTATGAATTTCTCAGAACTCTGATTGGTCGACTCAAACAATGCCGTTAGGCAATAGGGATGATGACAACTCTTTATCAAACTTAAAAACGATCTTCTAGAATGGAAGTTGTATGAAATTCACAATTGTTACGTCATCAAATATCAACGCACTTTTTTTTCTTTAATCTATATTTTAAAATGGTTATCAAACTTAAAACTAACCGAGGATGTGAATTTAGGTCTTTTGGAAGACTCTCTATTTAATAATCAGTTAGAAATAAATTATTTTTGATATACACATCATCCGTATTCTTGTTAACCTTTTCCAGAGAGGTCCTGCGACGGTACCAGTACATTGACAGGTCACGAGTGGGCATCTTCGGCCACAGTTACGGCGGTTATGCCACCTTGCTAACACTCGCCCGTGATGACAGTAACATGTTCAAGTGCGGCGTTTCCGGGGCGCCTGTTACATCCTGGCTCTATTACAGTAAGTGCTCTGACACCCTTACTTCACTTTTAATCATAAGGTTCGATATTTAAAAAAACTACTTTGACGACCTACATAACGCAGGAGCATATTCGGCCGTTTCCCGAGTTCGAAACTTAGTAGAGGCAGTTTGAGAAATAATCATCTCTTAATAGTTTCTAATCAGTAATCTACATTGATGAGAGTATGGTAGACTTCCGTTGTTACTTATTAATTTATTTTTTTATTATTTATTTATTTAGTACCAAAAAGTTATAAAACATGAAGACAAACAGATACATATCGGACAAGGAAGCGTTTATCTCTATTATAGATCTCTTCCAGTGACACTTGGCACTGTGAGAAAGGTTGTGAAGGAAGAATAGGTGCAACAAGATATGAGATAGAATGAAACGAGATATTATATCATAAACTTACATAAACACACAAATATACATACTTATGACAAATATGTACACTAGGTAGGTATGTACACATACATACATACAACTAGTTACAATTATATTTATAGAAAGAGTTCTAATAAATATAATTCTATAATTGGTAATTTTTTAATCTGGTAAAGTGTAAGTACTGTGGTTTATTTATTTACTAGCGGTCGCCCGCGACTTCGTCCGCGTACAATTTCTGATTTCCTATGAGATTTTCCCGCTGCAAAAGGCCTACTTATAGCAGCTATATAGCATCGGCAGGTTTTTATTATTATTAAGACCAATAAGTCCTTAATGCTGACTTCAAAAACTTATAACCTTCATGCAAGCTTTCAGCCCCTATTTCACGCCCTTTGGGGTGGATAATCGTAAAATTGCTTATGCAGTTTATTATTATTACCTACTTAAAATTAATAAACTAAATCCTAATTTTCAAGTCTGTAACTACAAAAACATAGGACTTGCATACAAATTTTCAACCCTCATTTCACCCTCTTTTTTAGATTTTCGTAAAAATGCTCATGCAGTTTATTATTACTTAAAACTTATAACCTTTATGCCGATTTTCAAGTATCTAACTTCAAAAACTAAGAACCCTCATGTAAGCTTCCAACCCCCATTTCACCCTCTTTGGGGTCAATTTCCGTAAAATTGCTCATACAGGTTAATATTATTTAAATCGAATAACCTACACCCCGATTTTCAAGTCTCTAACTTCAAAAACACAGGACTTTCATACAAAGTTACAACCCCCAGTTCACCCTCTGTGGGGTAGATTTTCCTAAAACTGTTGATACAGTTTATTATAACTTAAAACTAATAACCTAAATCCCGATTTTCAAAAGCTTGGGAGCCCTTAGGTAAGCTTCCAAACCCCATTTCACCCCTATTGGGGTAGATTTTCGTAAAATTGCTTATACAGGTTTTTATTATTTATAACTGATAACTTAATTGCCAATTTTCATGTATAGTCCATTTAAATGTTACATTTTTTAGGCCTTACCTTGCGTTTTTTAGAGGACGCAATTTAATTTTTTTGATGTGAAGGGGGGGTCAGTGTAAAGCTAAAAACAAGTTTGTGGGGTCGCAACCCTTGTCCCACGGCCGCCATCTTGAAAATAGGGGTTGAAATGGTTTTTACGATATATCTCTTAAACTATTTATTTGATAAAAAAAATTCTCGAATTTCTGAAGATTTTCGCTTATAACTTTTTTATTTATAGTTCTACGACAAAAAGTTGCTGGACCAAAGTTGTAGAGAATTTAATTTGCAACAAAAAATGATAACAAATTTTTTTTACCGTGGGATTTTTTTTTGCTGTGAGACAAGGGTGGCGACCCCACAAACTTGGTTTTAACTTTACACTGACCCCCCCTACACATCAAAAAAATAAAATTGCGTCCTCTAAAAAACGCAACCCCAAATGTAACTTTTCAATGGACTAGTATCTAACTTCCAAAACAAAGGACTTTCATATAAACTTCCAACTTCCAACGTTTCTTAGCTGATATCTACACCATAGAAGGAAAAATTCAAGTTTGTATGCTTTATAGGTCCTGAGATATCGTGATGAATAAGTGACCTTTCGCTTTTATATATATAGATTTACATAGATGTATGTGGATTTATAGAGGACTAATTCTTGTTAGGTATCCACGTACTCCTAGTTTAAACTATAATATTGCAGTAACTCGAAGGCATTTCGATTAATTTTTCTCGTAGAGGTGGGGTATGGTAGCGACAGCTGATGTAGATTAATTGCATTGGTCAAGCAAGATTGACACGAATAAATGAGTGAATGGCAGGTTTCTCCGATAAGCTCAAGGCCTGGAGTTGATTATTAAGCAAAGGAAATCCTTAATTTGGTGACTTATAAAGAATTTCCGTGTAGCTGAGAATTAATGAGAAACATAAAGTAGTGTATACGCAAAGCACCGAAGTCTACACGTATTAGGTACTAGATGATGCCTGCAACTTCGTCCGCGTGGATTAAGTTTTTTATTCCCGCAGGAACTCTTTAATTTTAAGGGATAAAAAGTATTATTTGTCTTTCCCCGGGATACAATTTACATGTATACCAAATTTCATCAAAATTGGCTGAAAGGATGGGCCGTGAAAGCGTAGCATACAGACAGATAGACACACTTTCGCATTTATAATATTAGTAGGTATGTATATGTCACCGTAAAATTGCAAAAACCGTCGACTGCGATCTAACGCTTTTTATCTCGATAGATTGTAAACTGTCGACAGATTGTGAACCGTTTAAGTTCTGAGTGTCAATTTCTGAAATATTCATTGTATTTACGTTTTCTTTTTTCTTGTAGGTTAGGTTAGGTTCGATATAAATAATCAGGTAGTTCTTAGGTTCTATCGGCTTAATATACCTAACAGATTACAATGTAACGGTTTTCATAATGTTATGTTGACATATATATTCAGTTTGGACTCTGGACACATCTCATGCTCAGTCCGCGCATTAACTATGAGCCCTAATCTACGCCGTAAGTGTTCCTACGCTTCGCGCCCCTTTGTTTTCTTCTCAAAAACCGACAATAATATAATTGATGGATCATACCGGGCGTCGCTTGTTATAGAAGTTGACGCATTCCAAATAAAAATTACAAGTTCCCAAATTGCACTGTAGGGAATCGAACCTGAGACTTTTCTTTTCAACTACATGACTTAAAAGCTCAGTCCCCCTAAGATCAGTTTAACTAACTGCACGCCATGTGTGCTACTAGCCGCGAAGCACGCAGTTTGCTTGTCGCCGCGTCCGTCGTCAGAACAGGCGTATGAATAAGGACCCCGGATAATATTAGTACTTCTACGTACATTTACGTTGAGCCGTTCGATGTATATCACGAACGACAATAGGGATGATGCCAAGTATGTCAAGAATAAATTATTTCTTACTGATTATTAAATAGAGGGTCGTTCTAAAGACCTAAAATTCACATCCTCGGGTAGTTTTAAGTTTGACAACCATTTTAAACTATAGATTAAAGAAAAAAAGTGGTTTGAAATTTGATGACGTCACAACTATGTATTTCATACAAACCTCCATACTAAAGCGCGTCTTTAAGTTTAATAAAGAGATAGATAGATAGATAGATTAATACTTCATTGCACACATGAAAGAAGAATACAAAGTAAAGTTAACTATAACTAGGTATGCAAAGGCGGCCTTATTGCTTACTGAGCAATCTCTCCGTTGATTTGATTGAGTTGTCATCATTCCTATTAATAGGGTAAGAAACCTATAATGCCCCTGTGCCAGGGAGGTCGTTAACGACTGTAAAAAGCAAGACTATATGTACAATTTTGGTAGAAGAAGATGCCTTGTAATACTTTATAACCGATAAAAACTACTAAATATAAAGATCTATTATTATATTTTTTTTATTACTAAATAAAAAAATCAAGTTGTTTTCTAAAAAAAATGCTTTTTTGGAGTTTTCCGTTGCAAATGTTATATGCTGCGCAGTCGCGAAATAACCGCAAACGCTCTACCAGACTGGCAGGACTGGATTCAATGGACGAAATAATACTTGCAATTTCAGCTTGCCTAAAGGACCTTCCCGAAATTCATCGCCAGCTCTCGGACCACATCGCCCCGCTGTCGCCGTCGCTCGGCCGTCGCTAGTTTCGTGCCTGACAGGCTGTTGTTTTTTTCAGACACAATGTACACAGAGCGTTACATGGGCCTGCCAACTGCGGAGGATAACTTGGCGGGCTACCAGGCGGGTGACGTCACCCTGCTGGCCGAGAAGCTGAGGGGCAAGGATTTGTACCTAATGCACGGGAACGCGGACGACAACGTGCATTACCAGAACGCGGCCAAGCTCATGAAACGGCTCGTCGAACTTAACATACCGTTCCAGCAGATGGTGAGAGGTTTGACTTTCTTCAGTGATATAAACTGACGTATGACGTGACGAACACACATTTTTTCTCGGAACACAAAATTCATTTGACGATTCAAATGTACTTGTAAAAGTTTATTTGAATAAAAAACATTTGTTAACACTAGTATAAAAACGTGATTTAATAACCAATTAAATAAATTTTGTTTATAATGAATATCACTCACGATAGCTTATGCGTTAAAATAACTTAGGCATCTGATTCTATTCTAGGACAAAGTATCTGATTTTAGGGTTCGCTGGCGAAATGATAAAAAAGGAACCCTACCTAATTGGGCGACTTTTCCGTCCGCCACAGCGGCTTATTTTAGAAATGCTATCTAATTTAAAAGACTGTTTTCACAAATAAACAAATATCCGCCATATTGAAACTAAACTTCTCCTTTTCGGAAATCGCTTAAAAAGAATGCATGCACATGCAGACGAATTTCGGAGTAATAATTTCCAATTTGGACAGAATATCTAAACTGTCTCTTTACAGAGCACCAGATCAGTGTAACTCTTGTTACGTCTGAACCTTTTCTACTTCTATTTTCATGTTAACTAACTGTTTTTGTCTTTTTCAGTCGTACCCTGACGAAGCGCACAGTTTATCTGGAGTCGGTATGCACAGATATCGAACAATGAATCGTTATTGGGAGCAGTGCATTCAATTGCCCGCTGAAATCACTGCCAACGTTACTGTTGAAGCTTAAAATAATAGTTAATTAGTTTCTATTATAACTTAAATAAAGGTTACCTAAAAAAGATAAGGTTAGAAAAATTGCGAATTGTCATACTGCATTTTGTATGGTGAAATGTGATTTCACTGAATAACTTAACTAAATGAACCATGAACAGTCTTGTCTGAGACAGCCATTTCAATTGATGTGCTTAAAATAAATAGTACCTATCTAAATAACTAGTTACTTAATAATATGCAAGTAATTCAAATGCCCAGATCTTTAAGTACTTAAATACATCCTAGACGACTTATTTATATTTGCAATCGAAAACATGCATTGAATTGTATACTTCCTTTGATAATAGCTAAGTTTACTGTTATTATTGTTTTTGTAATGTGTATTAATTCATTCATTGAATTCAAGACAAAGCGTTTTATTGTCTTGTGCATGATCACTGACAATCAGATGTGTATATGACGACACCGTAAGATTGCGAAAAGCATTAGATTGTAATCTATGTAGGGAAATTGTAAACTGTCGAAAGATTACAATTTAACGCATTATTTTTCGGTACATTGTAATTCGTTAGGTATACCTATTAACCCGATAGAACCTAACCCTAATCTAACCTACAAGAAAGAGATAAGAAAACGTAAGTACAATGAATATTTCAAAAATTGACACTCAGAACATTCACAATCTGTCGACAGTTTAAAATCTATCGAGATAAAAAGCGTTAGATTGCAATCTGACGGTTTTTGCAATTTTACGGTGACATATACCATTGGTGTATAAATACTTAATTACTGTCGGCGAAAACAAATTCTCGTCACGTTTTCACATGTTACATTACAGTAGACATAATATTAGTACTGTTTTTATTAATTCAATTCCTGTTCCTGTTATAAGTAATTTGTATGTATCTATCGTAGGGTATTTGTTTTCCTGTTTAGTTATTTGTCTTAATTCCGAAGTACGTTTATAATTTCTTATATATGTATAGGGACTTACCTGTGTCTTTAACCGACTTTCAAAAAAGGAGGTTCTCAATTCGACGCGTATTTTTTAAAATAATAAATAAATAATTTTTGATATATTTGTTTAATTTGATTTAGACCCTTTAGCTTTTACTAGAATAGCTGTATTAACAGTGACATAACGGATTGACGCAATGATTTGAGCAGATCTCATTCAATAGGCGTCAATTATTATTATTATTATTACTCTTTATTTTTTACACCACAACACACATAAAAACTAACAATAACTAAGTCTGAGCATAGAATCATACTTAATATTATAAATGCGAAAGTGTGTTTGTTAGTTGGTTTGTCCTTCAATCACGCGCAACGGAGAAATGGATCGACGTGATTTTTGGTATGGGTATAGTTGAGGACGGAGAGTGACATAGGCTACTTTTTATCCGGAAAATTAAGAGCTCCCGAGGGAATCAAAAGAAACTTAAACCACGCGGATGAAGTCGCGGGCATCAGCTAGTACCTACCTACTTAATAACCTTGCCTGAGTCCAAGGTGATATTTTCACAGTTGGCGGAAATATTATGTCATTAAAATAAAGCCCAATAGACCTCGGTTGCCTGAGTCTAAATATGTAAAACCTGCATCAATCATTGTCTCAATTGTTGCGATTTGTTGAGTTTATGGTATTTTTGCTGCGTCAATGGATTTTAGCCAAGCCGTGTTGCAACCTACCTGCGTTAAGTTTGCGGAATGGATTGTCTAGGTTTATCATAAAGACCTTGGTATCTTTAAAAATCTTATAAAGTAACTTTTACGTCCTCGTTACATTAAAACGGGTTTATAATTTATACCTACCTGTACCTACTCGGTAGTGGCCAGCTCGTACTGCTACGGGATACCAGTGGCGGATTTATGTTTGATGTCCCCCTAGGCCCTAAGAGATATGCCGCCCTTTTTGCTGTCTATAAATTAAATTAAATAGACAATTTTTAAATATTATATTACTACATAAATATCAAATTTTATTCACACATATATATATGTCACCATACGATTGTAAAAGCCGTTAGATTATAATCTAAGTCACGAAATTGCAAACTGTCGAAAGATTACAATTTAACGCATTATTTTTCGGTAGTATATAGGTATTGTTAGGTATATTAACCCGATAGAACCTAGCTGATAGACTTGGTCCGCGTGGTTCTAGTTTTTTTTATTACCGCGGGAACTCCTTAATTTTCCGAGATAAAAGTAGCCTATGTCACTTTTTTTCCGTCAATTTTACAATGTTTTTAATAGTTATTCTGCTATTCGGGATGGAGACAAATACTTACAACAAATCAAAAACCATGAAAATCGGTCCAGCCGTTCTAGAGTTATAAGTGTTCGAACAAACCCGACTTTGTTTTATATATTAAAGATTATTAATTTAAATAGACCGTTTTGGAGATTAAATAGTATATTTGTGTGCCTAGGGGTGAAACAAGACTTTGGGTCTTCTCGCACAATATATTTTTCATATAACCTGCATTTAAAGTGTGAGCTTTATTCAAATTTTCAGGGAAAATTCAGAAATTATAAATTTCCAAACTCTGCCGGAGATCGAACCCGGGACCTCCGCACGTTAAGGCAACAGCGCTCATCACTGCGCCTCAGACCAGTGCAAATTACTAGTATCGATTTACCTGTTTATATTTGCCTACCCAAGAGTTGTGACGGGAAAAAAATTTACAACCTAACGTTTGCATATTCTTTAGGCTTCATACTTTCGATTGGTATGGAATTTGTCTATTAACTAAATCAGTGATATGTTTCATTTTTTTTAAAATTGTTAATAATTATTCTGGACTGAAATTTTTTAGTCAACCCATTTGCAATATATTTATTGACATTTGCAATATATTTAATTTTATATAAAATACTTTTCATCCATTAACCAGCTCGGTGAAGGTCGTCTTACAGGACATCTAAAGGGATCTTAGACCATACTTGCACGTAAATAATTTTTCACCATTTTTAGGGCGGAAAAAGATCTTTCTCCAGAACAATGTGTTGCTGGAATAGTCAGAAAAAATCGTAAAGCGATATCTAAGTTAGGATAAACATCACAAAGATTCTGTGAATGCAGACTATGGCATATATTTTTTGCAGAACGTAGGTACATCAATATTACCCAATAAATCTTTAAGTTGATAATGAAAGTGAATACATTCATCTCCTATTAATGTCTCTTCTAAATCGTTAGGATACTTATTGAGTAGTTAATTTGATTGATTTTTCAATTCTTTTGTATCAATTTCAGATAAATTATTAAATAAATTAAAGCTTATAAATATATAATCTTACGCCCGGCTAATTGGCATAATAATACAATTCATGGCGTGCGTATGTAACTAAAAGGCCCTGGACAGGCACGAAGCGCGGCGTATGGTAACGTTATGCTGAATGTACAATCTACCTATTTGAAATATAGAATGAAAAATCATCGGTTATTCACCCCCGGCATTGTCCCCAGGGATGACAAATCGGATTTTTATTTAAAATAATTCCTAGTAATCTTTAGCGATGGCACTGCAATGGGGACGATTGGGAATGATAGATTTTTATAATCTCGGAATGAAAATGTAACAGAAACGAATCTGTCCCAGAAATGAAAGTGTTTTAAAGTGTAACCGAAATAGTGAAGTTGCCAAATTTACTGTTGACGCGTATTCAAAAAGGTAAAAGCACTGATGGTTACAATTGTTTTAAGAAAGCCATGGCCATGTTGTGGCAGTGTGTGTAAAGTACAATGAAGTGAGAAGAACGCGTTGAAACACCGTGCAGTTTGTTAGGGCATGTACCTATTATAGGGTTACAGATAAAAACACTTATTAACAGAATTAAACGGTTACAGATTGATTGGGTTACAGTATCATTTCTGTTTCCGTTAGAAGCGTTTCTGCTTTATAACAGTTTCAAAAAAACGTGTTTAAACCCCTTATTTCGGTTACTGTTTCAGTCCTTAGCCGTTCCGTTCTTTGTCCTATTTACTAGTAGGTAGTCGTGTTGGACACGTTGAATTCGTAAATGTATGACAAAATCACGTAATGAAAATGTATGAAATGCTCCGCGGTATTTCTGTCCAAGGCTTATGTAACTCAGTGGAGGTTGGCGCCCGACAAAAGTGAAAGGAAATGCCCGATCACGATGATACTTACTCGTATTATATATAATAAACTAAGTAAGTAAACAAGTAGGATACAACACAATAATATGGGCTGGGTGTATTACTTGGGGACAAATTTTATGAATGACGCTAGAAGTTCTTGAGCGGTGTACTACTCTAGAAGTCTAGTAGTTGAGATGCCTGGTTTCCTATTCGGGTGGTCGGGGGTTTGACCTTTTACTTTTCAGAGCTATGTTCGTTTTAAGAGATAAAATAAGAAAATATAGTGAGGAAACCTACATGCCCGAGAGTTGTTCATAATGTTCTCAAATGTGCGTAAAATTTGTCAATCCTCACTTGGCCAGCGTGGTTGACTAATGCTGAACCCTTCTCTAAATAGTGCTCAAACGCCTCGTCCTCAATAGTGAGCCGGCAATGAGTTGAAGTGACGATAATGATGAGAAGTTCTTAATAATAGGTATTTTTATAGCCTAATGGAATGATCGATGAAAATGGAATGAGCAAGATTGTGCTCTGACTAAGAGATTGGCGAGAAAATGAGCCACCGTGTGAGGGTACGTAGATAGTAGAGCTGACAGTGGAAACAAACTCCGTGTAAGTATTTACTGAGTCTAGTAGCTCCTATAGCCATGTAGAGCCGAAATCATAGAATTGATCATTTCTAAGCACATTTTTCATAGAAGTCCGATTGTCACGCAAACGCTGGTAAGTTACAATTAACGTATCCGTTTGACACGTAGAAGAAAAATATCTACAATTTAATGAGAAGAGTCAGGCTTCGATCTAGAAGATAAATTCGCCTAAGTATGCAGAAAATAATTTTAGTGTTGAGTCAGCGAAAGTATCTAACCAGGCCAACTAATACATAGATATAGGTTTTATATTCTCCACTCTATGTGTATAACTCTTAAAACTGGGTTCCTAGTTCCTACCTACAAAATTTAAGCAGTTTTTAAATCGTTTACTACCATAATTTGAAAGGCATTCTTGAATCTTGTGTAACCGTTAGGTCGTTCACATAACAACTGCAGCATGGCGATACTCGCCACTATTACATCACAAACCTACTTCGCACTCCAAGGCATGACATGATGACGCACGTTACGCTGTAAATTGTGACTAGAATAAAGACTACATTTGGAAGGAGGCGTAAAAAAAATTTTCTTCCATTATCATTATATGTACAGGTTAAGCTCGATACAATAGCTGTGGCTAACATTTAATTTCCTTGATTTTAAAATTCCTAAATGTAAATAAGTATAAGGTTACTCCATGTCCCTATACTTAATTATCAAGTTGGGTGAGGTTGGGTAATTTCAGGATGTGTATCATAGGAATTACAGATAGATTTGATTCCTATAATTTGTAATAGAGATAGGTTACTGTTCAAACACTTTGGGTCCCCAAACTATAGATCTGCCACCTCGATTGTGTAAGGAGACCTATTTCTATCGGTGGACGTCATGTCTATCGGTTATCATAGGAACCTACCTACCTATCCATCTAGTTGTTTGTTAGACGACTTAATTACCTAGGAATAAACTTGACTCAAGACATCGAGTTTTATATTATTAAATTACTATTAATTAGTAGTTTAATGTCATTGTAACACAACGTATTATAATAAAAAATTGCATTGGAATATAGGTACTTCTTTACTGCTGAATTTTATTTAAAAACGTAAATAAAAAATGTGAGCTTTCAAGATGAGTCGCAATATGTCATTGTAACACAACGTATTATAATAAAAAATTGCATTGGAATATAGGTACTTCTTTACTGCTGAATTTTATTTAAAAACGTAAATAAAAAATGTGAGCTTTCAAGATGAGTCGCAATATCAAATATCAGGCAGAGGCTTGCAGGGTCATCCGAATTGAGGAACACACGCTGAGGATTTTAACCCCGAACCGCCCACTGTCATAAACAATATGATCCGTTATTCCGGAAGAGCATGATTCAAGATAAAGTGCAATGAACCGTTAAGCACTGTTGATTTACTTACCCAGTAAAAGCTTAGCAAGTCATATTATTTTCCTATAGCTTTGCTTATACCTAAGAAATAATCGGATATGTGGAAAAATCTGATTAAAGGCACATACGTACCTACTGGTACGGAAATATAGCAGTAAAGTTATAGAAACCCCTTTATAATAATGATTATGATTAGGTAATAGAAACATTTTATCTCAATTTAGGTATACTTACTTAGGTACCTACCTAATACTTAGTTTTCTTCGTTTCATGACCACAATGTGGTAGATCGCAGAGTTATAAATTAAAAACTATATGTAAATGTAAATGGAGGGAACCAATATCATAAAGGATACAATAAATTCTTGCTAGGTCTAAAGCTGGACGTTCTAAGTGAGTCGCGTAATATTCGACGAATAGTGTCCTTGCTTTGCTTCTATATTTGCTGACTTGAGTTTTGAGTTAAGAGTACGGTCTACTGAGTGACCTGTGAACTGAAAGAACAACACATGAGCGACATTGAAGTTTTTGGTTAACAAATCGCTAACCAAAAACTTCAATGTCGCTCTTTCGGAATTTCATAATTGCACAGTTTTGAATAAAAGCAGGCTAGTCCTTACCCACTTGAGGAGGCATGTCGCTGTGGTTTGGACGCTTTTGGAATTGGCTTTTCAAAAATCTACGTTGTGACTGGATTAAAGATATTTTCTATCTTTTTAGATGAGAACTCTTTTCAAATTAATTCATTTGACCAAAGGTATTATATTGATAACTAGCTGTTGTTCGCGACTTCGTCCGCGTGGCTTAAGATTTTTTGTTCTCCTGCTCCTTAATTTTCCGGGACAAAAGTAACCTATGTCATTCTCCAGGTCCTCAACTAAACCCATTACCCATGGCAATAATCACGTCGATCCGTTGTTGCGTTACGGCGTGATTGAAGGACAAACTAACAAACCAGTACACCAACATACCAACAAACAAATACACTTTCGCATTTATAGTATTAGTATGATGAATATTACGTGTCCAAGATTCACCTATTCAATTGCAAAAACAAAGAAACCGTATCGCATTTTACTTTTCTTAGCACTGAACATACACAGTCTTCGCTTCGCTACGCTCTAATTGAATTCAATAAATGGAACGTAACAGCCAATGTCACACCGTCAGAGCTGAGAGCCCGTGCTATGTAGAACTTTTGTGCCAAGAGTAGAGTTCTCGTCTCTCGATTTGTTGACGTAACATGCATGGCTCCGGGTAAATACCGCTCCGCGAACTTGGCAACAAGACGAGAAATCGGGGGGATCCTTTTTAACATGTCATGTAACGCAGAATTTTATATTTATTATAAGCTTTTATTAAACTTGCAATGTTTGTGGGTTTATTTGGGTCTCATCTTGCAATTGAATTTTATTAAACTGTTATTCCCGACCGATGAGCTGAAATTTTGCAACCTACACGATTAGTTTAATGACATTTGCATGGTTAACTAAGTGACGTCATTCTAAATCCAATACGGCGGACACCCAACGATGGCTGACTAGTTTTTTATGCATCCCCATGATATGGGTATAAATTAAAAGGGTTTGCTGAGAAGAATACCAACGCAAAATAAAATGACGTCACACTAAATTCAAGCTTGTTTTAAAACTGATTTTTAAATTATTTATTTACATTCAAGACATAAAAGAGCATCAAATGCCTTTGTTCGCCAAGTAGGTACTAAGTACACCTATTTGTTAATTTATTAGTGGTATAGGTACTTTAATATTATTATTATTATCTTTCTGGGTTTTGAGATCAGATTTTATTAAAATATATTACCAAATATCCAGAAAAAAAACAAATCGAAACGTGTGTGTAAGTAAGTAATAGGCCACATAAATTATACTATATATAATGAAATATAAGCATGAATTAAGGCCAAGAACATTTACTCGTTGCTGATATCATTACGCAATTTCTTTTAATCATTAAAGTATAAAATTACAACCTTATACTTACCACATAATACTTAATAGTACCTACCTACCTTTTTGTGTTAGGTACTTATTCTGCTTCGAAAGTGAAGTAAAATAAAGAGGCGCATTACTGTTTTTTGCATTAAGTACGTTGAAAGATGCTAAAGTCTACTTTTACCTGTGCTTTTACTTTATTTTTGAGTTTTGCTCGAAGTTACGTTTGGACTAGGGTTGTAACGGAACCTCACCTTCGCCTCCGTAAGTGCGGAACTTTCGCAAGAAATCGTACCTCCGCTTCCGCATCCGGCTCCGCCGTTTTTTTGCGGACGTTTATTTACGTTGACTTACAATGCGAGAGGTACAAATCGAAGCAGGTGACGTCAGCTACACCATTACAACAAGCAAAATGTCCTTAGAAGAATCCTCAAAAAAAAACAAATGTTTGGTTCATCGCATCCTAAAGCACAGAAAATGGACGATATGATCGGAGAAATCCACCCCCGCCTAAGCCCTAAAAGCCTCTTCACCTCTGCATCCGCCTCTACTTCCGCTAAGAACGCCTCCGTTACATCCCTAGTTTGGACCATGAGCTTATATATTTTTCATAATATTTGGCTTTACAATTGTTAAAAAACAAGGTCAAAACCTTTGTGAAGTAAGTAGTACAAAATAGAAGTGTCTATCAATAAAGCCTTTTTTAAGTCATTCAAGGTACGTGGATATTGAAAAAAAAAATGATTTAGTAACTTAGGTAGATATACGTAATAAATTGTCTTGAATTATGTTGGTGAAATCTAGGGTGTTCCATTTACGGAGCGTTTCCTAATCAATTTAAATTCACGTTACGTTATTGGTCATGGTTTTTAGGGTTCCGTACCTCAAAAGTTACAGCTGTTTATGCTGCAAATTTTCGGCACTCGCAAGGGAATCAAAACCTACTGGGTTTCTCCCGTGAACTCAGAATCTTGAAATTTGGTACGAAACAACCTCGTATAGCACAGATAAAGGAAAAATTGCGAAGCGCATACATTTTTAGTTACATCATATAATAAAATATTTTTAATAATTTTAAACTTACTACTGGTTTGTACGGAACCCTCGGTGCTCGAGCCCGACTCGCACTTAGCCGGTTTTATTAATAATAACAACTGATGATAAGCGTAACTCGCACGTGAAAAATAAAACTATCCTAATGAACGTATTCGCACCTACTGTTTGTAACAAAAAGTAAGTGGCTTATTATTTTATGGTTCGTGGAAAGCTGTGATAAGGTGGTCAGATAACGTTGACCTAAGCCGGTGATGAGATAACTTTTGAGTCTCTGAATTTTACACTACGTAGAAATTGTTGGCATTTCACTTCCCACTTCCCCGCTATATAGCAAGAATGAAAATCTATAAGGTTTTGGTTATTGTCTGAACATAGTTAGTATTATGTATATTACTATCTATGTTCAGACTTATACCTTACCTTAGGTCTTGGTTATCTAGACTAATTGTACCTACCCAACGTGTGCTGCTTGGTGGAGAATTTCAAAGGTTATTACTGATCTAAGAATTGATTTATGTTTCTATATCTGATGGAGTCGGTGTACCTATAGTTTACTTCTCATTATCATCATCATCATCATTAGCTGTAGATGTCCACTGTTGGACATAGGACTTCCCTAATGAGCATCACGACACCCGGTCCTCGGCCTTCCTCATCCAGCTATTTCCCGCCGCCCTCTTTATGTCTACTACCACACTACGATTACTTGTACTTACGCGGTCTCCACTCAAGGACTTTTCGGCTCCAACAGCCATCGCTCGTACGACAAGCATGGCCTACTCATTGCCCTTCATTCAACATGCAAATGGTTTGGGCAGTGTCAGTGACCTTGGTTCTCTTCATTGCGAATTCTGTTCCTCAAGGAAAGTCTTAACAAAGACCTCTTCACAGCTCGTTGAGCGACTCTAACTAGTGGGTATTTGTCAGTGTCCACGTTTCAGTGAGGACGGGAAATCAGCGGTTTTCCTGCAAGAAGAATGTTTACCAGTTTCTTTCCCTGTTTTCTTTAAAATTCCGTATATGCTATAGGTTTAACAGTCAGCATCAAAATATTTTTAAAAGTGAATTTTAATTATTATTATGCGATTAAAGATACGATTGTAGCAATTGCGCGGGCGCAGTGAACGTCGACGCGGCGACCAGCGAGCTCGTGCGTGTGGTTATCGAGGAAGTGAATCGTGTGATGTGAGTTGTGACCTTATTGTTTGGACCACTTATTATTGTTGACGAGGGGTAACCATCTCGTCCTGTGACTCGTACATTCATTCACGTAAAATGGTGAGTAGGTATTTAATTTCATTGATTTATTTTTTCAGAGATTTATGAATTCGAACCGAGGTATTCGTAATTTAAGGTATTACCTATACTGATAAAATGGAGCGGGTTAAAAATATTATATGCATTTAAAATTGTGTTAATAGACTGCAATAATTTTAGGACCTACTCAAAAACTAAGATTGAAAAGAATATTATTTTTATAGTAATGGTTTATCAAACAGTGTTCATAAAAATAACTTAGTACCTTTAGTACATACCAAAATACCCTTCCATTGACTTTATCAGGGGGTTCTAACTTCTATCTAATCTAAGTAGTCGTTGAATGTTCGCGCAAGGAATTTTTACAGGAATTTTTTCGATTGTCATTATTTATAATAACACGTTATGTAGGTATATTATGTAGACGTTTTGCGTTGAAACAATTTTATTTGTATTTGTGAACTTTTGGTTCTCATTAGCTGAAGACACTAATTAGTAGGTAATTACGATCTATTATTCTATGGAAAATAGAAAAACGATTTTGGTATTTCCCTAATATATAAAACCTTGACTAAATCACCTTCTAAAATTGAATCACCTAATAACGTTAAAACTGAAGATTAATCTTAGATGTAATAAATGAAAAACCGGACACTGCTGAATCTGTCTCTCAGATTTTGATGAACTTTGACATTCAACAACTACCTTATTGAAAGAAAATATTTCTTAAGGTGTATCATGAATTTTTATGATTCTTGTAAAATTAGTTATGCCTAGATAATTATCTGTATTAGAGACAGGCTAAAGAGTGTTTCATGAATTACTAGGTTTCTAGTGAAATTATACCCAGATAAATAACTATTCTAGCAGGTTTAGATAATTGTCTTGAGGTTAGTCTAGGTGATATAAAATAGGCACCTAGTAGGTACTTACACATAAAATACCAAGGTAAACATACCTACCTAGTCCTACAAGTTAAAGCACCTACAAGTTTGTAATTAATTGTTGCAGTATTATTATGTTGATTTTCTTACACTAGTTTCCACCTGCCTGTCTTCCTGATTATTATTGCTTGGACTAGGTACCAACAAAATCACATTTTAATTAAACTTAGACATAGATAGACCGGAACACATATAATTTTGCTTAAAGGCAGCCACATATGCACAATATATGTATGGGTCGTACTTACGTAAAAATATTATTGCAAATGAAATAAATTATTATACAGTATCGAATTACTTACTAAATAATTTAGTTGCTAGACTTAATAACTTACTAAACTTATTATTAATTACAAACAATAAAGTCGCGCTTTTAAAAGTATTGATGACTTTCGCTTTAAATTTGTTCTTGTCATGGAACACGTCGATAGATTTATCTTTGCCGTAAGT
This sequence comes from Erebia palarica, assembly GCA_964035005.1. Lineage (NCBI taxonomy): Eukaryota > Metazoa > Arthropoda > Insecta > Lepidoptera > Nymphalidae > Erebia > Erebia palarica. The sequence goes on along the minus strand of OZ035985.1, from coordinate 26,463,426 downwards.
TCCCTATACAGTCTACTCAGCCGGTGTATTGTTGATTGATAACCAAGGTTCATTCTGTTGAATTTGTGTGTAAACAGCTGTTGGATAGGGTACCGCGGCAGAAGCAGATGCGAGGGAGTTTTGAGATAAACCTGGCTTAGTAATACTGGGTTATCTATAGTTCCGTTGATAAGCTTATATGGGAATACCATATCATGTAACTTTCGTCTGTCTAATAGTGAATATAATTTAAAGGCAAAAAGAGATTTTTACATTATTAGGTAATTCATTAAGTAATATTTATGATTTATTAAATAAAATTAATAATAGAATAGAACACATATCCGGTACGATGCCGTGTAGAAACCGAATAGGGGTATGGGTTTAATATAACTGCCATGCCCCTAACAGGTTAGCCCGCTACCATCTTAGACTGCATCATCACTTACCATCAGGTGAGATCGCAGTCAAGGGCTAACTTGTAGTGGATAAAAAAAAATCATATATCATATATAATGCTTAGTAGGTACTTAGCTGTACACTGTACAGTAATATAGTTTATTCGTATTTTTCTGTAGTAGCTGCTGCAACGAAATGATTTATTATACAAACAAACAATATTTGCTCTTTATAGCTACCTACAAGTAGAAGAACGATGTAGTATATTCGGAAAATTTAATCCTCAGTTTTAGACAGGATTTCAAGTAGGGAAAATAACATTGGTCACAGCATTATTTTACCATATCATACCACAGCACCATTTATGAGCACATATTGCACACAAGAAATAAATAGAAACATATAATTACAAAAAGAGAAGCTTAATCGTAGTGAAGCGTGCAAAGGCGGTCTTATCGCTAAAGCGATCTCTCCCAGACAACCTTAGGTGATTGGATTGGCGAAATCACGGGTTGCGTGGCAAGCAATTTAGTTCTCCTAGAATAAGATAGACACATACATAAACACTACATACTAATAATACACATATAAATATCTACCATAAATAACTATTTATACATAACATATTCTTGCAAATTTCTAGAGGATACTTGAAGAAGAAAGACGTAAAAGCTCTCTTGACACATTTATTAACATGAACAATAAAAATATTACAGCGAGAAAATAAAATCACACAAGAACGATACGCAACGACGGGTGATAATGTAGTCCGCAGCAGATGCGCACGCATCCTTTTATAACCTCGTCTCTGACACCATCGTTATTTTTCTTAATCACAGGGAATGTATTCCATTCTTGAATTTCATTTCTTTATCCTGAAACAAGTATCTTATGTTAGTAAATATCTTCAATAATATAATATACTACAATCTACTCCATTACATAGATAGATAGTAGTTTTTCAGACAACGTTTGAAGATATGTAGGGATTTTGCCTGACGTATGTCAGCGGGGAGACAATTCCACAACCTGACACAATTCCTCGTGAAAGAGTTATCATAGAATTTCGTGCGGCTAGACGGCATCTTTAGCTTATTGTCTGTGCAGGAACGAAGAAAGAACTGGCTATCCTTACCAAGGTAGCTAAAACGTTCTTTCAAGTAAGCCGGTGTTTGGGGGTAGAACAGGACACGGTATAGAAGGGTCAATGCATGCATGTCCCTGCGCCTTCTGATTGGCAACCACCCCAGCTTAGCACGGTACTCAGAAATGTGGTCGTATTTCCGCAGGCCAAAAATCAAGCGGATTACCATATTTTGAAGTCTCTCAAGTTTATCGAGAAGTTCTTGCGACAGATCTGGATAACAAGAGTCAGCGTAGTCTAACACTGGCAACAAGAGTGTATTGGCTAACGTAATCTTGGTTCTGATCGGCAAGAGATTCTTCCACCGCCTTAGGTACCCGATAGTGGCGAAGATTCTTCGCCCCACCTCTCCTACCTGCGGTCCCCAGCAAAAGGAATTGTCAATAATTAGGCCAAGATTTTTAACTTTATTACTGAGTGGCAATGCTATCCCATCAAAATAAACATCAGGTAGGTTATCTAATTTACAGAGTATTTTGGAATTGCCAACGACGATAACTTGTGATTTATTAGGGTTCACTGAAAGACCATAGGATTTACACCACTCGCAAATTTTGGCCAAATCGGAATTAAGGGTGCTAATGGTAGTAGATATACGGTCAGCAGTATCGGAGGTGTAAATTTGTACATCATCGGCGTAAAAATGAAAGGAAGAGGAAATAACCGTAGCGACAGTATTAATAAAAATAGAAAAGAGGCGAGGGGAAAGGACACCACCCTGTGGTACTCCTGCAGAGAGAGATAGGGGCGAAGAACAGTTGCCATCAGTTTTAACAGATTGTTGACGACTGCATAGATAAGACCGGAACCAATCAACAGCTCCAGATGAGACATTCAGGGAGCCTAAAACCGCTAGAAGTAATTCGAAGTCAACATTGTTAAACGCGTTGCTGAAGTCTAGGAGTATAAGAACAGTGACTAATTTGCTATCCATGGCTTGACGGATGTCGTCGCAGACTTTGATAAGCGCAGTGACTGCTGTGATCTGGTCTGAAGCCAGATTGGTACGGGGATGTACATTATTTTTGGTAAGGAAGAGGCTTAGTTGTTTATTGACCACACGTTCAAGGACCTTGGAAAGGAAAGGAAGAATAGATATTGGCCGGAAATGTGCGTTAGATATAGGATTAGAAGTTTTAGGAATTGGAATAACGAAAGCATTCCGCCAACCAGAAGGAAAGGTACAGGAGGATAAAGAAGAATTAAACATGTGACAAAGGACAGGAGTAATTTTATCAAGGACTAGAAGGATCATTCCGTCCCAACCCACTGCATCTGACTTAATGGCCAAGACGTGTTTCTTTGTTTCCTCTGGCGTCACCTCACTGAACTCGAAAGAAGGATAACCAGGCACAGGCAAAGATCTTAGATGAGTAAGCGTCACTTGTTTCCTTTGGCCATCCAGCGTATTTACAGTCGTAAAGTGCCGATTTAAAGACTCAAGGTCCGGGATACGGTGAACCCTTTTTTGTTGACGCCCAATGCCATGCGAGTTCAAAAATCTCCAAGTTCTTGCAGTATTAGAGTTTTCAACGGAATTAGAAATGAAATTACGCTGGGCATCGCGACAAACTTTATTGCACCGATTGCGTAAATGTTTATATTTAGAAAGGTTAGCATCCGTGGGACATAATTTATACTTTAAGGGATTGAATTTTTCTTAATATTAGGTGAAAAACTTTAAGGTCCTGTAAACAATCACAGAAACAAATTGACCTAATGAACATACTTTTTACAGATACATACATTAATCGTACTGACCGTTACTCTAACATGTGGCGTCAAGGACATCATATCGTCACCTCTACTTGTTCAGAAGACATTTTCGCTTGAAGAAATAGTGCCTCTACAATCACACTTTTATCCTGAAAGATTGGCTGTTCAGTGGATATCAGGTAAATTCCATTTCCACAGTTTCTATTTTGATTAATTAGAAAATAAGTTTTAGTTCACACTACCCAACATTTTTATACGACTGCCTGAAAAAAGGAGTATATTGTTTTCAGGGTTCATGTATGTATGTATGTATGTGAGTTTGTATATTCTTCCATAACTTCTATACGCCTGAACCAATTTTGATAAATGAGGTATCGTTAGAATCCCTAGCTTATTCCGGGTGACATAAGGTTACAAAAAAATTGATGGGGTGACCATAGTCCCGCATTAAAGACAAAAGTTGAAAAAAAATTCGAAAATAAGATTAACTATATAATCATCATCTAGAAAATGATGAGTAGATTCCAAAAACATATAACACTACAGTTCCAATATCCAGTGATTCACAAAAAAATATAATTAATTAAAAATGTGAATAAGATTCTAATTTAACTAGATTAATTTAGATTTTTAACTTTTTAGTTCGTTTTTTGGTAGGGCAGTCGTGTTTTAATTATTTTTTAATTATGACTTGTTAGATTTACACATAATAATATGTCAACGCTTGTAGAGGAAAATTGCAGATCAAATTCAATTATTCTGTCGGTACTCGTTGCGGCGGTCGAGCTTCGATCTTGATTGATGCCTTGCTCCTACTACTAGTACCTACCTAAGTAGTCTAGAACATCTTTAGTTTTCGTATTAAAACTAGAGCCGACTAGAATATAACTCTGTAAATAGTTGAGAAGAATAACTTAATTATTAAAGCTAATGTGATTATTTATTTTTGCTTATTTAATGCTAGCTGATGCCCGCTAATTCTTACCGCGATTTCAATTTTTGGTTCCCGCAGGAACTCTTTAATTTTCCGGCATAAAAAGCTTATGCTTGCTTAAGCTATTGCTTATGTGTTATTCCAGACTATAATCTATCTCTGTGCCACATTTTATCCAGATCCGTTCAGCTATTCAGGCGTGATTGAGTAACAAACAGCCATCCATCTATCCATCCATACATCCATCCATACTTACCACATTAAAAATATTAGTATAAATAGAATACATAAACGTCAAGTTCGATAATTTGTTGGACAACCAGTTAAATGAATTAAGTTGCTTATCAAATTAAATGTTAGATGTTTTTACCTACCTTTACATTAACATTATATATATGTTTTAATAATTGTACATATTTTTTTTTTTAGATACGGAGTATATTGTAGCGGAGCCTGGCTCTATAAATAAGTATGATGCTGTTACCAATAACCACACCACAATTTTAGACCAAACTGAACTGGTAAGTAAAATTATGGAAATTATGGAACCAGCTCCCATCTTCTGTGTTCCCTCATGATAATAATATGGGGCTCTTCAAGGGGCGGATAAACAAATATCTCAAAAGCCAGCAACGCATTGGCGGCTCCTCTGGTGCTGCAAATGTTCATGGGCGGCGGTAATCACTTACCAATTTACCATCAGGTGACCCGCCCGCTTGTTTGCTTGCTATATAAGTAATTTGTCTTGTTTACGAGATCCACACTAATATTATAAATGCGAAAGTGTGTTTGTCTCTCTATCTGCCTGTCTGTCTGCTACGCTTTAACGGCCCATATTTTCCACCGATTTTGATGAAATTTGATATAGAGGATTCACATCCCAGGGAAGGATTGGCTACATTTTATCTCGGAAAATTATAGCGCCCCCCGGGAGTCAAAATTATTTTATTTAAGCGGACTAAGTCGCGTTTATCATGAGGACTTCTTTTCTCGACATTCATATAAAAATATCGGTGATAATAATATGATTGGATGCCTAACTATCTTCTATTCAACAGCTATCCGGCTATCGTATTTTGTATATTTGTGTTTGCAGTTCAATTTAAGCCGATTTGCTGTATCATCGTTTTCAAATGATCAGAAGTATTTGCTATTGACAACAAATAGGAGAAAGGTAAGATATCTTGCATGATCAAAATATTAGTCTCATTTCATTGTTACTTGTTAGCTTGCTTGTTAGATATTATTTGATTAGTTATGATAAGTGTCCGGAAAACCAAAAGCAGTTTCCGAATAACCTATCATCTTTACCCCATCGTAAAAAATGCTTCGTTGGTCTAGTGGTTAGCATGTTTGACTGCGGCCGACCAAATCCCGGGTTCGAGTCCCGGGTTGGGCCAATAACCAGTATTGGGTTTTCTAACCAGAAATTCTCAATAGGTACTAGCCCCTAGTTAGGAAGTTGGTGGTGTTTCATCCCCGTGCCTCGGAGAGCACGCAAAGACGTTGGTCCTGCACCTGATCTGTCTCCGGTCGTGTCGGATTTTCCGTCCCATCGGGCTATGAGACTAATGGAAACAGTGGGTGCACCTGTGTTTGGCGCACACTTGAGCACTATAATATCTCGCGAGCAAATGACTAATCTCTCTGGAGATGCCGTGGTCGAAAGTTGGTCGGGAGGATATTATTTCAATACTAATATTATAAATGCGAGAGAGTCTGCCTATCTGTCCAACCGATTTTGATGAAAGGCTACTTTTTATCCCGGAAAATTCAAGAGTACCCGTGGGAATCAAAAACCTTAATCCACGCCCACGAAGTCGCGGGCATCATCTAGTTATAAAATATGTTAATGAATTTTTATGATTAAAATATCTTAATATCCCGTACTCAGTAGGTATGTAGGTGAACCTAATGTAATGATGTAACAAGTGAATTCTTAGTCGTTGAGATTCGCTTCGGTAGCCAAGTGTGCAAATCGCGAATGCCGAATACAATATGGTTATGCTTAAGTTATAATACGTCAGCGCCATTAATTTCGCTTTATAGGAATGTTTGTCTAATTGAATTTAATGTATAATGTTGTTAATTTAAGTCTTTATTGTTATAATTAAATAATTAGATTTGTAATTTGGTAGCAATCTAACCAGAAATAGCCGATGCACCTAAGTGCATACCTGCTTAATTAATAGTAAGTACATAATTAGTACTTGTATTCCGAACCAGTGGTAGATTCACTCGACGATTCAATAGTACCTGTAAAAGATTGTTTTAATAAAACATCATTTGAGTTTGATCTTAATGCAACTACCTATCCTATTGTTTGTGCAAGATTTATTAAAAGACTGTGGAAGAGGCTCTCTTGCCGAAGAAGGCTTAATATTGTCAATACATTACGTCTTAAACCACGTTAAACGTACAATAGGTACCTATACATCTATCTATAGATGAATGGGGACAATTGGACGGGTGATCTTTAAAGACAGGCAATTCGAGGTCAAAGAACTTAATACTGCATACAAATGACTAGGTAGTTGTCTTCCAAACTATCTTGATTGCAGTAAGTGGCTTAGGTGCACATAATAATATAATTAATGTTTAATTGAACATAACTTCTTTATATGAAGGTTCTTATGTTTGTCGCAAGAAAATTGTATTTGAATACAAAATTAATAGATAAAATATTTCAAATTATTTTCAGGTTTACCGATATTCAACTGTGGCGGAGTACTCCGTGTATAACCTTGATGACAAGTAAGAAGTTTACATTTAATTTTATTCAAATAACTTCACCTACTTTAAAACAACTAGGTATAACCATTGGTGCCGACATACAAACAATCCGAAAGTTGGCGGTAAACTCTACCTTGGTTGAGTTAGTCCGCTACCATCTTCGACTGCATCATAAGTTACCGTCAGATGAGACCGCTGCCAGGGCTAACTTGTAGTAGAATAAAAATAATGTATTATATTTTCGATAAGTTGGATTTAAGTTTTTGAAGTGAAACTTCTTTAAAATCGTTGTGATTTGAAAATTCGATGAAACGAAAAAGCGACACTAAAAAGAAACAAACATATTCATAACAGGATTTAGCCTGCGAGAGAATTTGATAGAATACAAGTTGTCTCATTTACTCATTGGCTACTTTTCTGAAGTTTCATACTCCGTGTATGAATTGCACATACAATCTATTTTTTGTTGAAAAAAATTTCCTATGTAAAACTCAAAACAAAAATTATTCGCCAGGTCCATTACGAGTATCGGACAAGGCCTGCTACAGGTGGTCGTATGGGGCAATGACGACTCACTGGCCTATGTGCAGAACAATAACGTATATTACGTCCCTAATGTCGCTAATCCAGAATCGGTAACTGTTTTAACTAGTGACGGAGTTAGTGGACAAATTTACCATGGCGTTACTGATTGGATTTACGAAGGTAATTCAATTACATTATATATAATAATTTGTGCCTCAAAAACCACAGTCGGTTTTACTGTGCACTGTGTTAATAGGTACGACCTAAAATAATTAAAGATAAACAAATAATAATATATTAATAATAAATAACAATAATTATAAATAAACAAGTATACGACAAACTTAAAGAGGCATACCTATATATCTTTAAAATATAAGGAAGGACTTAGCTCATTCATAAATTCACGTTATATTTCCCAATTTGCATAATTTTTTTTTATAAACGTAAATAATTTTTCGAATTTCAGAGGAAGTGTTTAATACTGCGGAAGCGATGTGGTTCTCACCTAACGGAACCTCCTTAGCTGTAGCTTCCTTCAATGATACTCAAGTTGAGTCCGCCTTATACCCCTACTACGGGGAGCCTTCCGAATTCGACTATCAGTACCCTCTGATGGTCCAGTTTAAGTATCCTAAGGTTAGTTCTCATATAGTAAAGTAAAAATAAATTATTTTAAATTGTCTATTATAAACCATCGATCTAAGATGTTTTTTATTTGTCAGGCAGGTCGCACTAACCCTGAAGTACAGCTTCGAATATTTAAATTAAATGATACTGATAGTGAGACAATGATTATACCAGCTCCTGTTGACATCGTTGGATTGGACCACATTTTAGGAAGAGTGAACTGGGTGACTGACCAAAACCTCATTGTATTGTGGCTTAACAGACGACAAAGTATTAGCGTACTGACTAACTGTGACTTGAAATTGGATAAATGCATTATTTTGAAACAAGAAACTGAGCCCAGTGGCTGGGTCGATATTCGTGAGCCGTTTTTCGACGCATCTGGAACGCAAATGCTAGAAGTCCAACCACTGTCTTATAATGATCAAAGATTTATGCACGTCGGACGCCTTGACTTTAATACTCTAATCACAGAAGACTTAAGCCCTGGAAATTCAACTGTCACACAAATATTGGGTTGGAATCAAGATACAGATACAGTTTATTACATTATTTCGCCTGGTACTGAACCTTGGAAAAGGGAAATGTGGGTTACCTCGAAGGGTATCGCTAAATGTGTTACGTGTAACAAACCTCACTGTAATCATGTCGATGGAATGTTTTCACCTGGTGGTAGTTACGGTATTATAACATGTAGTGAAACTAATATCCCTCCAATTTCTTATTTCTATACTAGTCAGGTAAATAGTTTTAAATTACTTCATAATTCATGTGGATTGATATGAAATATGCTGTTTTTTGTTCATTCAGTTAATTTGTAAATATAATGTTACAGAATGATTCTTTTAAACTGCTGACTGAAAACTCGAGACTTGTGGATATATTGGGTCGCTATAAACTTCCAATGGTACTTTTCAATAAGATATCTTTAGAAGAGGAAACGATGGCACATATTAAATTACTTTTGCCTTCTAAAATGGAACCGGGGGAAAAGTATCCAATGATTATTCGATTGTATTCTGGACCAGGCACCACAAGAGTCAAAGATGTTTATGATATGGGTAATTCGAATTCTGAATAAATACAATTTTCTGTTTTTTTTTTTGCATTCTTCATACCTATAAATTAATACTCAGTTTTATGCAACGAATTTTCAATGCTAAGCTGAGACAGTAAAATCAATATTATTTTATTTAGCATGCTGGCATGCCACATAGTCATATGTTATTGTGTAGGCGTGAATATTTTGATTTTTTTGATGATCTATCATCTCCAATTGGTTCTAAAAATTACTGAATTCACACAAAAACTATCTTTATAAAAGACGCGTTTATTTTCAGAATATTATAACGTGTACTTAAGTAGCAATCGAAGTTTCATAGTAGCGTCTATCGATGTGAGAGGCTCTGGCGCGATGGGAGTAGAGGCAATGCACGCGTTGAACAACGCTCTTGGGACTGTTGAAATTACTGATACTTTAGCTGCTATAAGGTAAACTATGCTCCTTTGGAATGGATTTTATATAAAATCTAATATAGATGTCCTTAGGTATTTCAGATAAGCACCTATTATATAAAAGTTTGAGAATATGTTTTGTTGGGATATTTTAATTTATAAGAAAAATATCAGTAAAGAGAAAAACTTGGACGTCCTGTTTGAGATATATATTTGAAGTAAGAGAAAGTCATCAAACGTAAAAAAAACAATAGATTTAAAAAAAAAGAATAAGAATATATTTAAATATAAACAATTTAGTTTACGGCCAGTTCCAACATCCCCCTTTAAACTAAATTGTCTTACAAAAAAAAATATTAACATAACGTATTAAGACACAGGAACAAAAAAAAAAAACCTAACTAAGACCTAAACTACCTATAATTCTACTAGTTGCGATAGGCCCAAGTGGTTTGGTAAGAATATCTGCGGGTGTATCACAACTTTTCATATAGTCTAAAATAATTGTATTATTACTAACTTTTTCTCGTATAAAATGAAAACGAGTGTCAATATGCTTCGTCCTGCTATGGTGCACAGGATTGTGAGCTAAGTTTAGAGCACTCTGACTATCTGACAATATCTTAATTGTATATATCTTACCAGTAATATCCTCTATAAATTTACGTAAGTAACAGGCTTCTTTAGTTGCTGCAGTAAGAGCCATGTACTCAGCTTCAGTGGATGACAGAGCAACAGTTGGTTGTTTCTTTGATTCCCAAGACACTGGTCCACCAGCTAACTTAAAGACATAGCCCGTGTAAGACTTTCTGTTAATTGGACAATTTGCCCAATCAGCATCTGTATACCCTGTTAACGGCTTTCCAGTTTTCCTGTATATTAAGGAATACTCTAGTGTACCCTTTAGGTATTGAAGAATCCTTTTTGCTGCTTTCCAATGTTCCGTTGAAAAACACGTATTAAATTGGCTTAAGTAGCTCGTTGCAAATGCTATATCAGGACGTGTATTGACTGCCAAGAACATAAGGCATCCTATTAGATTTCTGTAAGGCAGCAGCAATGACTCACCACTAAAGTTTCGTTCTAATTTGCTGTGAGCTAAAGGAGTACTAGCCGACTTACATTCACTCATATTAAATTCGTCCAATATGGACAATATATAATTCGATTGACTAATTTTTATGTAATCTTGATTTCTATCTATTTGTAAACCTAAATATGACTTCAAATTGCCAAGATCTTTCAAACTAAAATATTTTGACAAATCATTTTTAACAATGTCAAACGTCACGTCAGAATTATAAAAGACAATTATGTCATCCACGTAGACACCCAGAATAACAAGTTCATCACCAAAAAGTTTTGTATATACACAAGGCTCAGAAGAAGTTCCTATAAAACCTATTTTTGAAAGGACTTCATTCAATTTTTTGTTCCAAGCACGAGGTGCCTGTTTGAGACCATATAGAGATTTTCGAAGTCTGCAAACCCTGTCTTCTTGGCCTTTCACTGAAAAACCAAGAGGTTGTTCCATAAATACTTCTTCTTCCAAATCTCCATAAAGAAATGCTGTGTCAACATCCAGATGTCTCATTTTGAGATCTTCTTCTGCTGCCAATGCAAACAAAGTACGCAGGGAAGAATGACGAATCACAGGCGCAAACGTCTCATGATAATCTATATCTCTTGTTTGATGAAAACCTTTGACCACTAGCCTTGCCTTATACTTGATTATATTACCATAAGCATCCTTCTTATGCTTATAAACCCATTTACAGGGAATAACTTTTTTATTTGATCTGTCTACTAACTCCCAGGTATTTAACTTCATTAGTGAATTGTATTCATCAGTCATTGCTAAAACCCATTTTTTACCATCTTCTGAATGTATAGCTTCAGAATAGTTTGTTGGTTCACCTGAATCAACATCAGTAGAGGCCTGATAAGTTAAATATTCAGGTGGCTTTCTATTTCTAGATGGGTATCTGGGTTCATTACTTACTTGCGTTTGTTCAGTACAAGAAGACTCTTTATCCATGTTCACAGGAACAGATGATTCTCCTTCTGGACTACAACAATCAACACAATCATAAAATTTATCATCACCAGTTTCAATATGTTCTTCGAATAGTAATACTGACTCCATATTTTGAACTATAGGCTCTGATGCATTTTCCTTTAAAGGTGTAAAACAATTCTCAAAAAAACTTGCATCTCTTGACTTAATAATGCGTCTTGGATTTGCAGGATCCCGAAAAACATAAGTATTAGGATCTTCTGAGTAACCTACGAAAATTGCTTCCTCTGCTTTTAAATCTAGTTTCCTTCTTTGACATGAAGGTACATGAACTAGAGCTCTACATCCAAATACCCTTAAGTGACTTAGATCACTTTTCCGACCACTCCACTTATCATAAGGTATTTTGCCATTCAAAGTTCGATGAGGGGACCTATTTTTCAAATAAACTGCGACTTGGAAAGCATCTTGCCAGTATGATTTAGGTAGTGAGCTTTCGGCCAACATTGATCTCGCCTTCTCTGTTATTGTACGATTAGTACGTTCAGCAACTCCATTTTGCTGTGGGCTATAAGGCGTTGTTACTTGGTGCTCAATTCCATTCGAAGAAAGATAATCAGAAAACTCTTTATTTACATATTCTTTTCCTCCATCGGTTCTAAGAGCCTTTATTTGAAAACCTACTTGTTTTTCAACTAGAGCTCGAAATAATAAAAATTTATTCTTTACCTCAGTTTTAGAAGATATAAAATAAGCAAAAATCTTGCGAGTATAATCATCTACAAAAGTTAAAACATAAACGTTTCCTTGAAAAGATGTCGTGGACATTGGTCCGCATAAATCACTATGGATTAGTTCTAAAGGTGATGACGCCTTATTATACGCTACATTTTTAAACGGTTTTCTAGCTTGTTTACCTTTTACACAAGCGATGCAACTATTTTTATCAACCTTAGTAAAATGTACTCCTACCTGATGATTCTTCAATTGATTCATGCCTATGCGACATAAGTGTCCTAACCGTTTATGCCAGAGCTGATACTTGCTCAGACAGTCAGAGTGCACCTCGTACGCAATATTTTCACTATTTATCTTAGGTGGAATATTAACAGTACCATCAACTATGTACAGTCCACCACAGGGCGAAGCATGAAGAACAGAATCACCTGAAACACAAAAGGTATCATTTTTATAAAAACTACATCCGCTTTTGTCAAAAACACATACAAAACCTTTATCAATAACTTTCTGTACTGATAGTAAATTAGCCTTTAAATCTGGTACTAGGGCAACATCACTTATTGTTTTTACTACATCACCAGGTGTCTTAATAGATATATTTCCTATTCCACAACATTTAACGCTCTCACCATTTGCAACAGTTATATTTCCAGTATTTATTGACCTAAAGTCCCGAAACCAATCTTCTCTGAAAGTCATATGTTTTGTAGCCCCAGAATCTACGTACCAAACATCCTTATTGGAACAGTTAGCAGTAAGTGCTGTGACCGAAGCTGTGACCTCATTTGCTACATTTATTATGCCTTTATTACGTCGTTGAGGGCAATCCGGGCGTTTATGCCCTGGCACGTTACATTCATAGCAAATAATCATTTTATTTAATTTGGATTTCATTCCTTTGGCCTGGAAAACTGCATTTGTTGGTGTGATGTCATTTTTAGACATTTCATTTAATAGTTTTGTCTTAACCAAATCGGAAGTGATTTCTATATTGCAGTTTTCCAGTGCCATGATCAATGGCTCATATTTAGTTGTTAGCCCTCCCAGTAATATAGCTGCAATTGATTTATCTTCGATAACTTTTCCTATGTCAGCTAGGTCTTGTGACGTAGACAGAACTGCATCTATATATTGTTCAATATTTTCAAAGTCTGAAAGACTTAATCTATAAAGCTTTCGCTCCAAGGCTAGCCTTCGGCCCAAACCTTTATCTTCAAAAACTGCCTTCAGGGCCTCCCAGGCTTCGGCTGCAGTTTTTGCACGTCTAACATGTGTAATTGCTACACCGTCTAGTGTTAAGCATATCTTTGCCAGAGCCTTAGCGTCATTCCTTACCTTAATAGATGCAGTGGTCGTATCTCCTTCTGGATATCCATCAATAGGAAACCATAGGTCCTCATGTTGCAAATAATTTCGCATTTTAAATTTCCAAGTAGGATATCCTTCTCTATTTTTGAGACTAAAAGGAGGAACTGACGACGAATGTAACATCTTATTACCACTTATATCTCCGCTTGCTTGCGACATTTTTGAAGGAAAAAAAAAAATATCAAAAGAAAATGAATTTTCTTATTCGCAACAAATAAAGCAACAACGGACAATTAACACCACTTTTCACTTATATTTTTCCCAAGATCCTTCGTGCTGATAACGTGTTGGGATATTTTAATTTATAAGAAAAATATCAGTAAAGAGAAAAACTTGGACGTCCTGTTTGAGATATATATTTGAAGTAAGAGAAAGTCATCAAACGTAAAAAAAACAATAGATTTAAAAAAAAAGAATAAGAATATATTTAAATATAAACAATTTAGTTTACGGCCAGTTCCAACATGTTTGGATTGTCATCTTCATCTATCAGTTGAATAGTGTTACTGATAGAACTAATTTGAATGAAATAAAGGTCCACATCATAAAACTGTGAATAATTGTATCCTGGATATTAAGATATTTAGAGGTATAATTTAAATGAAATCCTTCCAAGGTAGATAACACTCGGTGCGCGAGTCCAACTCGCACTTGACCTGTTTTTTGAAGTGAAACTTCTCTAAAATCGTTGGGATTTGAAAATTCAATGAAACGGATGTAATCGCCACGGTACAAGTGGCACCACCGGACGAACGTGTATTCAAAGCGTTCCATTTTTGTAATTTTCTTCTTGATTATTTAATGTAGCAGTAGAAAGTCTGATTTGTTAATTGTTTTTTTATGTTTTATTTTAATCCGCCTTTAGTTTATAAAATGAAAAAGACGCCAAAAAGAGAAAAAAATATATAATAATAGGATTTAGCCTGCCGGAGAATGAGATAGAATATATCTCGTATACTACTTTTCTGAAGTTTCACTTCTGCCGTGTGTGAATTGCATACACATAACTTTTTTTATTTGGAGCAAACAATACTGTACTGGTAATTAACTATAGAAGTCTTTATTAAGATTAATCATATCTTTATTTTACGCCTTAAATGCTCTAAATGGTTTTTTGCAGACGTCTTATTGCAACATATGAATTCATTGACCCCAAACGAATTGGCGTATGGGGCTGGAGTTACGGCGGTTACGCGACCACCATGTTGCTCATCAAGGATGAAGAGAAGATACTAGCTTGCGGAGCAGCTATTGCCCCGGTTACATCCTGGCTGTATTATGGTAATTGATATTATCAAAATGTTTTATTAATCTTATTTACACCTTATTATCAAAACAACCCATTTTTAATCTGCATTTCTTGAATTCAAATAGAGCAAAAAGAGGCAAGAAAAAAGAGCCATTCAGAGTACTGATCTAGAACAGTCTCCGATCGCCATGTCGGAGGACAAAAGGCAGGAACACATTAAAAAAAAATCTGCATGTCTTTCTGTCTGTTTTCTCAGTCTCAATCCTGTGGACTTTTACCTATATCCTAGGAAAGAACAAAGATTTAAAAAAAACCTACGTCCTTAGAATCAATATAGTTCTCGATCGAAGTCGTGGTCCCCGTACCTACTACTAATGCCGGCAATTAGCTCACCATACAGAATAAATGAACTGTGGCATAGGTCCACGTTTCTTTTGTTTCGTTTCGGTTGATTGTCGAATTGATTAGCTTTTATGAAATCGACATTGAACTTTGTCGACATTTTATTGTTCACGAGCCTGGTGTTGTAGAAAACTGAAAAGTTGAAGGTTGGATACGCATTAGAGCTACGTAATTATAAAAGGCAGGTAGAGAATAGAGTTCTTTGCAAAAACAGAACTAATTATTCTGGGAATGCAAAGAGTTCCTTCAGAATTTAATAAGTGTAAGTTTAGTGTTAATTGTTGTTTTTTTATAACATTATTTAAAATGAAGGAACCAGAACTTCAATTCTCTGTAATCCGCGACAATATAGGATAAGATTTTACAATCGTGCATTGTCAAGTCAATATCTCCTGAAGGTGCTACGGTATCGGAGTGAATCGTACGTTGAGAATAATTTGGAAGGTTTTTGTGGTGTGGTGAATACTCGTATCGAGGGCTATAAGTGCAGGATACACACTGTACCATATTTTTTTAATACATTACAAGTTAGCCCTTGACTGCGATCTCACCTGATGGTAAGTTATGATGCAGTCTAAGATGGTAGCGGGCTAACCTGTTAGGGGCATGGCAATTATATTAAACCCATACTATATACCCATACTATTCGTTTTCTACATGGCATCGTACCGGAAGGCTAAATCGCTTGGCGGCACGTCTTTGCCGGTAGGGTGGTTACTAGCCACGGCCGAAGCCTCCCACCAGGCCCGACCAAGGAAAATTCAGAAATTATAAATTCCCAAATTGACCCTGCCGGGGATCGAACCCGGGCCCTCCGCACGTTAAGACGACAGCGCTCAACACTGCGCCACGGAGGTCGTCAAAATCATATGCTATAATCCGCGTCATTTTTGCGGATTGCTAACGCTATTGTCGCGGAATTAAACTTCTGGTTTCTTCTTTACAACATACTTCCTTTTTTTTAATAGGCTAGCACTTGGCTGCAAGTGCTTGCTTGCAAGTGGTGATGCAGCCTAAGTGATGATAACTTCCGCAAAAATAACGCCTCCATCATTACTACTATAGCCCATTAATGCCCCATTGCTGGGCACAGGCCTTCACTCTCATAAGAAAGAGGGAATTAGAGCTTAGACCCACCACGCTGCTCCAGAGCGGGTCGGCGGGCTTCAACGAATATTATTTTGTTAGTGATAATATCCGGAACCGACGGCTTAACGTACTCTCCGATGCACGGGGGTAAAACACCGCCAACTTTCTAACTCCGTGCGAGTACTGAGAATTTCTAGTCAGAAAAACCCAATACTTAATAATGACCCGACCCCGAACTCGAACCCGAGACCTCGTCGGCCGCAGTCAAACATGCTAATTGCTAATCCCTAGACCAACGAGGCAGTTTAAATAACGCCTGCTTCTATCTAATACCATTATTTAATTTCAGATACAATTTACACTGAGCGGTATATGGACACGCCACAGAATAACCCGGTGGGCTACAACAACTCTGATGTGATGATAGCAGCGGAGAAGTTGCGCGGTCGCCAATACCTACTCGTCCACGGCACCGGCGATGACAATGTGCACTTTCAGCACAGTATGCAGCTTGCGAAGACTCTGCAAAGAGCTGATATTGCCTTCGAGCAAATGGTATGAAATGTTTTTGCAGTTAGCTCAATCAAATAAATGTTATAAATGCGAAAGTTTGGAGGGTTGGATGTATGGATTTACCACTGAATGCGCGCGACTTCGTCTGCGTGGTTTGAGGTTTTTTGGTTTCCGCGGGAATTCTTTAATTTTCCGGGATATAAAGTAGCTAATGTGCTATTCCAGACTACAATCTATCTCTGTGCCAAATTTCAGCCAGATCCGTTCAGCCGTTGGGGCGTGATTGAGTAACAAACATCCATACATCCATCCAAACTTTCGCATTTACCCATTATAAGTTAACATTTTTTTTAGATGTAGTGGGTTTCTTAGGCAGTTAAACAAGCCATTATGTTTTATTACTTATCTGCAGCGTAACCCAGAGGTTTTTGGCCTCTTCTATTACTCACATAATGATGGGCGGTTGCCTGGTAGAAAAATGCGCTGGGCTCCCACATACTCCCCCATAGGATTTGGTTTATGTGACTATGAATGACAATTCTCTTTTAAAAATCCTTTTTCTTTACACACTGCAAGTTAGCCCTGGCCTGCGATCTCACCTGAGATAATACAGAATGAAGTGATGATACAGTCTAAGATGGTAGCGAGCTAACCTGTTAGGGCATGGCAGTTATCATACCAGAACGCTAAATCACTTGGCGGCACGTCTTTAATCTTTATTAATTCTATAATATATCTATCTAAGGAAACCCATGCCGAAATCCATTACTTAATTGTATTTCTTTTACAGAGCTACACCGATGAAAACCATTCGTTAAGAGGTGTGAGTCGACACTTTTATCACACATTAGACCGCTTCTGGACGGAGTGCTTTCATCCATAATCGAAAGTATTGCTAACTGATTGTTATTAAAGACTGTGATTGTGTGTGATACATTTCATGGTGATTCAATAATATAAGATTTTCAATATCACTGAACATGTGAAAAAATAAAGTAGGTATGAGTGTTTTATGGTCACATGGTGTTGTTTAGTTGGCTAGTTACCATTTTACCGAAATTGCAATGCCTTTACCTGCTTTTCAAGTACAAAATACATGTGACAACTGACAACACGGTATGCTAAAAATGGAAACATAATTTTTGCGGCCATAAATAGCATACGGCAGTTACAAAATTAAGTATGCTAATGAATTTTATCCTGGCACGACAGTCTGTCGATGATGTTGCTACATTTTAAGTTATCTATACTAATATTACAAATGCGAAAGTTTGAATGGATGTATGGATGGATGTTTGTTACTCACTCACGCCAGAACGGTTGAATGGATCCGGATGAAATTTGACTCAGAGATAGATTACACATACTTATAATAATCATCTCGTTAGTGTTAGTGGCGTTGCCGTTCTGATTAGATGTAAATAAATAAATACTTACTTATTTCCTTTGGCGCTACAACCCTTTGCGGGTCTTGGCCTCCTCCACAGTTTCTGTCCACATTGCTCTATCCTTGCATTACCATTTTTTTTGGAATAACACATAGGCTTCTTTTATCCCCGAAAATTAGAGAGTTCTCGCGGGAGCCAAAAAAACCTCAATCCACGGACGAAGTTGCGGGCATCAGTTCGTTACATACCTATACTTATCATGGTGTTCGTGGCTCTGGCATCGGCATGCCTCAATGTCGCGATGTAGTTCTTGCGTTACTCCTCAATTTACTAGGCCTTTATCGGTTTCGTCGCACGTTTTGTACCTTATATTTAGTCATTGTGATATTCTTAAGGATGATGAAAAATAAAATAATCGGTATATTTTGCTATTTTACTCTTAAAGTTACTCATTAGATGTATTTAATCTCATCAACCGTCAACTCTGTATTATACAATATCTATATCTTAATTATATTATTGTTATTTGTATAAGACGTTTCCTAAGTAGTAAATTATCACAGCCTAGAAAATAGAAAATGAAACCCATAGTGTAAATAAAAAAAAACTGGAAATATGTGTTGTGTATAATAAAACTTACTACATAATTTTGAACAGAGTTGTTTTGCTTTAACCTTACTTACTTTCACGTTTTAGCTTTGATTCCGTTTGTTACCATTATCATTATATTTTTAGCCCATCGCTGGCCCGCTACTGACGACAGGTCTCCACTTAGAATGAGAAGGTTTAGGCCACAGTCCACCGCGACCAAGTGTGTATTGACGAACTTCACTCACTAACTTTAATGAGAACACTCGACTGTAGGTTTTCTCACGATGTTTTCCTTTATTGTTATAGACAAAGTAGGTACTAAGTGATAAGTATACATGTAGTTTGCTTAAAACGCTTAAGTAACAACTCCGAAAGTATAAGCCCAGCATTCGACTCCGGATTGCCCGATTAGGTGGCTGAAGTCTAGATTACATATAGATACATTAGGACGTATTATCTATAAGATATATATGCAGAAATCAGAATAAAAAGCTATTTAAAGTGTACAGTTTTCAGTTTTTTTCAACTGTATACTGTTCTCAGTTTTTACTATAAATATGTTACGATTCAACTGAACAGCTAAATAAGATAGATTGATTTGAATTTCGGCCTCAAATTGTTGGGTGTTTTCAGCTGCCGTTGATATGTTAGTTGGATGCTCATAGTTTATGTTGCAATAAAAAAAAGGTTTTAACCGAATTTTTAACCATGGATAATGCAGAAGAAAATAATGGAAAAATATATCTGAATTGACATTGACATGTAAATAAAGGGATTGTGTTCGAAAGAACATTTTGTAGGGACAAAATATTTATGAAAATTTTAAGTGAATATATTGTAAACATTACAAAATTATGGCCGAGGATACTCACAAGATGGTAAAGACTTTGTATTATTTGAGTTGCTTGGTATTGGCGTTGGCATGGGGAAATCATGGGGACCTTTATTCCTACCAAAATTATTCATACTTATCATAGTTAGGTATCTCTGTCTAACTTTAGCTTAAAAATATAGGACAATCTCCTGACCAAATTCCGGCCACGGTGACCTATTGCGGTGAATAGTCTCGTAAAGTACGCCGGTTTGGGCACAAGTGTGTGCATAAACATAGATGTTTCTTCATTCTTGTCTCTTATCTCTTGTTCAATGGAACGGTAGATAAACTCGTACGGTCGCCGATCGGAGAGATATCAGCAGGCAGGACTGCAGGAGGCATCGGTGTGGAACACCACCTAACTTCAAACTCTCTCCGGGCTGCAGCAGAGGATTTCTTGACAGAAAGCTCCAATTTAAAACGACATCTGTTGAATAATTTTACAAGAATATTTTATCTTACAGGAAATCCTACAAAGCACTGTTCGATTGTGGTCCTGATCTTCAAGACCGCGGCATATGCGCCGTAGACCCTTGCGATCCTGAAAAATGTTACTCAGAACCCCGTGTGGTGATAATAGGCGCGGGGATGGCTGGCTTGTCAGCTGCCGCAAGACTCGCGAAGCGTGGTATCACCAATCTCGTCGTCTTAGAAGCCTACGAAAGGTTTTTATCATTAAAATTTAGCTGATGAATAGTTTTACTTTCCAAAATGTAAAATACTCGATTAATTAATTGATTAAGATGTCCGCAATTGCTTCTTCAATTATGTAAATAATCGTCTAAACATTACACCTATTATACTCTTCAATAAAATTAGTTAGCTCTTACAAACTAATACCGATTTCGTTTGTTGTTTCCAGACCTGGGGGCCGTATCCACTCCTGTTGGATAGGTGATGTAGTAGCTGAACTCGGTGCCGGTATACACGATCCAGACTACTGCTCCCCGCACCCAGTCTATACAATGTCCACTAAAGAAAGGCCGCCACGACCAGGCTTACCAGGTGTGGAACATTCAAGAGGGCTGTTCGAAAGAGTTGTAACTGGAAAAATGTCATTTCCATCAACAATAACAGCCTATTATAAATTTCGTCAGATTGAGGAAGAAGCTTCTAAAATATTTTGCCTCGGAGGAAGTAAGCAACATGGATCGTTAATAAATTTCATGAGCTTAAGAATTCAGCAAGAATTACACGAATACCCAGAAGATCAACAACATGATGCCGCACGTATAATGTTTGGATTGGCACACATGCTGAGTGCGCGATGTGGTGATGACACTGCGATGTTGTACGGTGATCATTCAGGCTGCTATATGAATATGCCAGGTGGAGACGTACGTGTTCCACTAGGGCTGGTCGGTACACTTGCGCCGTTATTACGACAGATACCTGAAGGAGCGATTCGCTATTGCAAACCTGTCAATTGTGTATATTGGGGTACGTGCCAAAAATCGGGATGTCGGGCGACAGTGTGCACCACCGATGGAGAGGAGTTCCCAGCCGATTATGTTATCATCACTGTTTCTATGGGGGTTCTAGCGATGAATTCGTCGAAATTGTTTTGTCCAGCGTTACCGAGTTCAAAAATTGATGCAATAAGGCGTCTTGGGTTTGGTTATGTCAATAAAATTTATATGGAGTACTGTCAGCCATTTTGGTTGTGGCATAAAGGTGATATAAACTTTAAGTATACCAGTGAAAGTTTAATTAGCCGTACGGATTGGACTCGTGGCATAAGGTCTATTCGAGCGGCACCTAACAGCAAGCATGTGATAAGCGCAATGGTCGTTGGTAAAGAGGCATGGGTAATGGAAGGCCTATGTGATAAAGATGTAGCTGAAGGAGTGACAGCTCTTTTAAGGGCATCTTCGGGCAATTCATATGTACCTTATCCAGTAACATTAATAAGATCACATTGGGTATCGGATCCCTTCTTTCTAGGCGCTTACTCTTATGATTGCGACTGTACTGACGGCGACACTCAAAGAGCTTTAGCTTGTCCATTACCAGGACCGGGTGATTCAATACCTCCTATTCTTCTCTTCGCGGGTGAGGCAACAGTTCCTGGTTATTTTGCTACTTTAGAGGGCGCCAAAATAAGTGGAGTAAGAGAAGCAGAACGTGTTATACAGTTAACTTTACGATTCAAAGGGCCGCCACTTCCAGCTACGCAAACAATAAAACAAAACACTAAAGTGGATTGTGAAAATTAAGCGTAGATACTGAGAGAAATAAGTGAAACTTAAAAGTATGTCTAGGTTTATTTGTCCCGTTATGACAACTTTTTGTACCTGAACCATTGTAAAACGGATGAGTTGTGTCGTGCATGTTTTGACCGAGTTTGTTATGACTTTTTTCTGTTCAAGTTCTTTAAATAAATCATTTATATTGAATGTTACTTTTTGATCACCGAATAAACTTTCTGTAGAAATAGTTATTTATGCTAGGGCAGAAAATATTCATAAGGAAGTCCATTTTACGTAACTTACTTTTATATCTATTTAGAACTCCACTTTTTAGAGACTTCGAGAGTAACACTTTTGTAACTGCCCCTGACTTAGTTAAACGGGAGGGTACCAGTAACCAGACGTATGGGGAAACGAAAAATGATCTTCTGCAAGCTTTAATTTTTTATGTAATATAAGCGGCGGTTTCAGCGTACCAGCGTTCAATTTTTGGCCGTACAATACTCTAAAAGAATTATTGTACGAGTACAAATTATAATCAAGATTCTAGAATGCCTTTTTAAAATATATAACATAATATTTAATACAGAGTTGGAATTTGCAATCTCACCTATTGTCAGCTGGGTAGGGCATGATTTGAATGTACCTAAGAAGTAAGAAGGTATTTATTGTAATTTTCTATTGCCTATTTTGAACACTTCATACTTATACAAAACATTAAAATTACATCACAAAATCGATTTACTCTCACACTGGGAGATGTAACCCACAATGTTTTGGAGATATTTGGAGATCATGTCAAAAGCGAGTGACATGAAGGTCATTAACACCGCGGTCTAATGTAGCTGTGGAGGGCGGCGCGCGCTTCTGTTCAGACCGCGCGTCTCTGCAGATGGCGGGTTGCGGGAGCACGCAAGAAATCGTCTAGATGCGTGACGCAGCGCGCAGGACCGGCCCCCCGCGCGGTGCGTGTTAGCCCCGCTGCCACAAGTTTCCCGGCAAAAAATATCAATATTCGCGTTGTGCGTAAGGCTGCAGCGGTGGCAGGTGGCCGCGCGCGGGCAGCACGGTGGTGTGCAGCTGTGCTGTGCGTGGTCGCGGAGCCGGTGCAGGCGGTGCGTGGCGCGCGGCGCGGCGGCGCGGCCCGGGCGGCAGTCGCTCGCAGCAGGCGGCCGGCTCGGGTCGCTCTCGCACACTCCCGCTTGTGCACCGCGGATACTCTCGCGAAACCGACCCCAGGTACGACCCCGTCATGAATCGCCGATGCGCTCCCATTGTGCTGCCTCACCATCGGCCCGCTAACACACGTGCACTTTTCGTTCATCACATCGTACATTTCCACGCAAAGCCACTAGAATATCAGTTGGACCAATAGTCGCATGTGCGTTCAAACAAGGACCTTTTTTTTTAACAAGGAAGGCTAAGGCTTTTTTTTCTCGAATACTGGTAAGACAATAATTAACGTTTGTGTTTGAGAAATTTTCAAAATATTACATTTCCTTGGTTTCGGAATATGTACCAATAATGTCGATTACCTTAAAAGGTTTTGAAAATAACGTTCACCAACCAGATAAGAGTTTGTTGTTTAATATAAACAAAAAAGATTTTCAAGGAGTTATCATTAAAATCATTACTGGGGAATGTGTTCTATATCATATAAAATGTCACTAGAGAGAAAAGGAGTAGTAACACTGGCTTTCAGCCAAATGCCGATTGTGCGCATCTACAACATCCAGAAAATACTTTAGAAAATTAGAAAAATAGTTACCATCATTTAAATGTTCCACCTTGCATCCACGAAAAAGTTTGATTTTATCTGCAACAATAATAATTTGCATCTTAAATATATATAATAAATATCATCTCTTTCTTTGACGTGTAGAGAAGTCTTAAATTTCACAGAGTTATAAATATTGTATTGACTAATAACTACCCTATTAAACTCATTAACGACGTAATATTTTTTTGCTTTTGGTCGCTCATTTCCCTTCTAGGTGTTATGTTGGGTCTACAATAGTTCACGAACTCATAAAGCTGCTCTTGAGGCTTGTATCACAAGAATTTATATGTATCTAGCATTACTCTCGTTGAAAGCGGTGATCGATATTTTGGCAGCATCATTACACGCCCATGTTTTTACGCATTTATTTCACTCACCACCACGTGGTGACTAGTGTCATGGTATAAATATTTTTGTGAACAACAACAATAAGCATTATTGTTTCGCTTCATTGAACATGCTTTAAGATAGACATAGTAGCCGAGCGTTACATGAGTTCCTTGAGTTGTTCTCATTTTGCGTAAGGCGTAGCTTATATCTAATATTATGTTCAATAGACAAATAAGTACCTTATTGTAAGAATTCTAGCAAGTTTGAAGCATTTATTATAGACTGTGTATACACTGAAACTGCATACTAGTTTAAATAAAAATCCATCAAAATTGGATGCATAATAATTAATTATTATTATTCGGTTTACAACTACTTACTTCTTCTATTTTCCAAAATTTACCGAAATGGGAACCGATTTCGAGGGTTGTTGATATCGAAACGAAGATTTTTACCTCTTGCCAGAAATCATGGCTGACGTGATTGTATTTTAAAAAAATGAGTTTTTTCTAAACAAAGGAACAACTTTTCAAAAGAGAAATCTACTTTTTAAATTAATCTTCACACGCTTGCAGTATGTGTGTACTGTGTACAGTGACGTTTTTTCATGTATCGCAATCTATTATCTACTTATTAATTAAGCTGTTTAGATAAATATGTTCCAAATAACAAATTAGGTTCCATGATCATCCGAGTCAACTAGTTTTTCAATAACAGTCATTATAGAATTGCGTTTTGTGGAATATTGTAGATATGCCATACTTGAGTAATAGATGACCTCAAATGTACCTAGAGTTTATTAAAAAACTATAGTTATAATAGAAAATAGGTAATAGTACAGTTAGTTATATAAATGGGGTATAACGGAATATAAATGGGGTATAACGTAAAAACAGTTTCGTTAGCTGTAAGGAAATCATTATAAGTCCTGTAAATAATGCTGAATATCTAATATGAAAGCCTTGAAGTAGGCGATAAAGGCAATATGGTAGGTGTTGTCAATACATTTTCAACGACACGAAAAAAGTTTTTTTTTAATTGAAAATAATACAATAGAACTTAAAGCTAGCTAGCCTAACCTTCCTAATTAATATATAAATCATGCCCACGTGGAATGGTGGCAAGAATGCTGGCTGCATTTCCGCGCTAGACAGCCAGGCTGATCCTTTGCGCAAAAAAATGAGCCAGCCCTTCTGTCACCAGATGAGGCAATTAACCGCGGTGAAATATCTCGCAAAAAATTTTTGGTACTAAGACTCCTCGGCCCAAGGGTCTCCAAAAGGGTCGAAAAAAGTAGATTTAGAATCGAGAAACTCTCTCGTGTAACAGGAATCAAAAATTAAATATTTATAATGAGATTTAAAAAAAATTGGAGAATTACAATCCTTAAGAATTTGGTCTACGTGTGAAAACATACCTAGGGTACTCGTTGGATTCTTAGTAGGCTTTAATACCACGGCTTTGGCTGTTCGTATACTAAACTGTATTAAATACATTGCATACATTGCAAAATCTATTGGGTCTAGTTTAATGTTTGGCGATTCGTTACGGAAAAGCAGCTACGTATCTCGGTAGTTACAGTTCTAAATATGTATGGTTAAATTTCGCTTGCTGCAATGATACAAAAACATACAGATGAATTGCATATTACTTCTTATGTCAGTTGAAGTTGTGGCAACCAGTTTTGCTCCCTTATAATCGAAATTATTGGTTATTTTTGTTGTTGGTTATTTAAAGTCGTTTACTCGTAATCGGTAAGTTACGTCGAGTTAAAGTCACTGGGGTTTGGTCTCTTGATCGAATATAATTTCCCCTTATTGTTCAGTACCAGAAACAGTTATCTATTATCAATTAGACATTTCTCATGTTTTATTTGTAAATACCATCATAAACACTAATATTATAAATGCGAAAATTTGGATGGATGGATGTTTGCTACTTATCACGCCAGAACGGTTTGAAAAAAGATCTGGATGAAATTTGAAACAGAGATAGATTAAAGCCTAGAATAACGCATAGGCTACTTTTCATCCCGGGAAATTAAAGAGTTCCCGCGGGACCAAAAATCCTCAATGCACGCGCACGAAGTCGCATCACATAGTAACTAATATTTTAAACGCTGTAATTTTTATGCATTTTGTTTTGTAACTTTTTTCAATAAAACCACCTTCCAGTGCCGAGGCAAGCCTGGGACCAGAAGCCCAGTAAGCTCCAGAAACCGTTACTCAAACAGTCAATAAAAGATGTGTTTTATTAACTTTATACGTGTCAACTAAAATCATTCTTACTTTTTGCCACTTTTCACATTTGCGTGATTTTCGCTTTTCTTTGTTCATGGTTTTGTTGAATTTTTACGCTTGACTTTTATAAGAAAATGGGAGTTATACACGAAACGATAAGTTATTCCATTTTCTTTTAAGCTTCTACATCAATAAAAAAATATGCATTGTCCACCGTGCTCGGCGGGAAATATTGGGTCGAAGGTTAATGGAAAATGATTCAAATTGGCATCTTACTTCTTACTAATATTATAAATGCGAAAGTTTGGACAGATGTATGGATGTTTGTTACTCAATCCCGCCCCAACGGCTGAACGGATGATAGCCTGGAATTACACATACTTTTTATCTCGGAAAATTAAGGAGGTCCCGCGAGAACCAAAAAACCTCGTTCCACGCAGACGAAGTCGCGGACATTAGCTTGTTTTATATATTATGAAAAATATTAAAACGGTGATGCAAATTCTCGTAGTCAGTAGCTACTCGTGTGTTTGTTTTAGTTGATGTTGAGGTTTTAATTGATGATATTTCAGTAGACGATATCTTGCTCGGAGGTCAAAACTACAATTTCGAAGTTTTTGGAAAAAAAAATCAATGTTTGAAGTGCTTGTATCTCGGGATTGGTTCGACCCACAAAGCTGCGGTTGCACTCAATTTATAGGAAATTTGTCTACTTTTAAAAGTGTAATGGTTGGCTTTTTCTATAAGATACACTTTTAGTTAGAAGTTATAAGCCAAAAATGATTTGGCCAATGCAACTATGGGAGCTCGCCTAGGTGTCTAAAATTATTTTCAACTATTCGACCACGTTGTTCAGGAAAATGAGGATAATACTGGAATAATAAAACTATATATTTTGCAAGGATTACGTACTTCTTTTAATAAATCACGTTACATTGTACTGCTGCTGTCCCACACTAGATGGCGCTAGACGTTTTGGCTAGCGCGTTCAACTATTCGATCACACTGATGACAGACAGATGTAATGTCAAAGGGCGTTCATTTAAACGCCGTGGTTATTTATAAATGCTTTGTTCGATCAATTACACGTTTCATTGAGGCTTGTCAACAAATAAAAATAATTATAAACGAAACATACATTTCCTTTTCACAATATAGTGACAGAGGTACTTAAATGGTATTCATGTATGATTACAAAATTATTATTAGGCATGGATAAAATGGAACGTCAGAGTAGAGTAGTGCCTAAAAGAGGAAACCGGATACTCAAGATTTAAACAATAAACGTATTGTTTTTTTAAGACTTTTTTACCTTGACTTTCCTTTTTGTTTTTCGGGATAATAAATCCATAATAATTTCTGTTTTAATTTTTAAACGTTACTGTAAAAACAGAAATCCTGCACACTGTCCCGAATGGAGGGCAGAAACTGGTCAAGTCATTTAAATAAGCCCGATAATTTCATGATTTTCGAGTACCACGCAGTTATAATACAGGTTTTTGAGAAGCTGCAAACTTGGTTTTACATGACTATTTGTATCTTTCCTAATAATGTCCAAAAAATCCGTACAGGGCAATTATATTGTTACCTACGACGTTTTTAAATGATCGGCCTATAGGTAATCCTTACTTTAATTTCATGTTTTCTTAACATATAAATACGTTTATTTATCCATAATTAAGTACAACTGCGTACGTTTATCGAACATTTATTCAGTAAACTTTGAATGTAATCGGAAAACCTACACCATCCTGATGCATACCATTTACTCCGATTTTTATAAAAAATAAATTTGTATATATTTCTGTGTCTTTAGAATTTTGTATGCGCAAATAGTTTACTTACAATTGCTATTCCAAATCAGAGAAGCAATGAACTATTTCCTGAACCCGTTCAGGGACTAACCTCTCGGTTCAACCGCGTCAAAAAGCTAAGTAAAAGACATAACCGCCGATTTCAAGTAACATTCTCCGTAGTTGTGAGCCCGGAAAACTAATATGAACTGCAAATTGTCTTGTCAGCTAGAATGTTGCTGACGCCCAGGGCAATTTGTGAGTTATCCCCAATGGATGCAATTTCCTGTTTCCGGCTAATTGCTCTCAAGGCTTTTTGAAAATTTAGAGAATTCTTCCAACCCTTTCCGACGTTTGCGGTGAGCTTTATTCCATCCAAATTGTATAAAAAATGTGAATTACTTTTATAATTTTTTTTTTAGTGAACATTTTGGCTGGAGATTATAAAATAAGTATACTTACGTGCTATAAAGATTCACACAGACATGGAGTTCCCTCTTACCTGATAAGCCGCAATTGGAAATTCGTATTATAGATCTTTTTGAAGTGAAAATATTTAAAAATAAATAATCATTCATCATTAACCAAATGATTATTTTTTCATTGTGTAATGTGCTTTAAATAAGTACTTAAGTTATTTCGTAGTGGTCTGTATTAAATTTGTTACTCAAGGTTTTATTTATGTTATAGAACATTAATTATTAAGGTGGGCTTTTAAAAGACCTTAGGCATTAAACAATCCTCCAATTATTTAAACGTCATTTCTCACCAGCATAACATGCCCGCATGAGATTTCTACTTTATCATGTGTCATGTTAATTTTGTGTTCCATTTATTCGTACTATTAACGAACTGCAACGTGTTGTAACACATGTTGGGTACATTTTCAATGTGAATGCCAATGTGGTGTCAGAGTTACTAAAATAAATAAAATGAACGTAGGTAATATTTTGTGTCTTTTTCGATGCAGCGTTTAATTTTTTTTTATTAAGATGCAGGTTTTTATTAATATTCTCATTTATTCTTTTTTATGGAGTACATGAAATTGATAGTTATTATAGACCACAGAATAATATGTCAGACTAGCTGATTCCCGTGACTTCGTCCGCGTGGAATAAGTTTATTGATTCCCACGGGAATTCCTTAATTTTCCGGGATAAAAGTAGCCTATGTCTACTCTCCAGGTACATAACTGCAAAAAATCACTGCGATCCGTTGCTTTGTTGCGGCGTGATTGAAGGATAAACCAATAAACCAACATACGAACATACTTTCGCATTTATAATATTAGTCGTATAAAGATTACACGATACTTTAGAAGCCTCTAAGTAAGGTAATCAGCGAGTGCCTTCAATTTATTTTGAGTTCATTTAATTTATTCTCGTAATAAGGTATAATAATAAAATGTATGACGAGATTAGACTAGAAAAAACCCAGTCTATTTAATAATAGCTAGTTAATCATTTATTTAAAATAGAAATCTATTATTCAGCAGAAAAAACTATTTCATAACTAAAATATGTTTTTCTGAAACCCAGAAGGAACATTTCCATTATAATAAACGTGAATTGAACATGTCATGTAGACACAGCCGTACTCATTTATAATGTAGAGCAGTATTGCAAACCGGGGCCATGTAATTGTGAATTCCAACATATATTTAAGGTGAAATCACGTCCGCATCTTTACAGGAGCCAGTTCGGCTATAATGTGGAGAATCCTTATATTGATTTCCGATACTTTCTGGAGCGTAATAATTAAAATGGTGGTTAAAATTAGATAGAAGAATTGAATTTTTATCTAAGTACATAGAATTTTTATGGTCTATTATGTAATATTTATTTCTATCTACTCGAAATATTTATGACTTTTCACTTTGCGATCTTCAAGGAACGGTGCTAGAGAGTTCCCGCGGGAACCTAAAAACCTCAATCCACACGGACAAAGTCGCAGGCATCGGCTAGTAGTTACTGAAATATGCAAAGCGTGGCCGCGTGGCGGACGGACAGTCGTATTAAAGAGTAGAGTTGCTTTCCTACCTTTGAGGTACGCAGCCCTAAAACATGACAAAGACGTGAAGTCGAGCGGACAAAACTATTTTTAAATCCGATGTAAATATTTTGTCACAACTCACAACTCATGGAGTGTATTTTTAACATAAGATCGTTTGTTTCAGATACTGGACGCTTCAAACTAGCAGGCGTGCATACCATTAAATCTATAAATAAACCATTGTTACTTAGTGCGACACAAGTGCTTTCAAAATCGTTCACAATTTTTGTAAAGTGCCTCCCATACCCTTTGTTAATATAGGAAAAAACATTTATCAATTAGACACTAGAGTGCTGTAGATTTCCTAGTGTCATTATAATTTAATATCTTTCTAGGTATAATAGATTGGACTAGATACAGTGTTTTACTTTTCCGGAGAGCTGACACATCATACAACGATGTTATAAAGGTAAGTGGGATTCATAGTGCCCTTGCTCTTTAAAATGATTTCTATCTGTGAATAGATACTATAAACATTTTTATGATGACTTAAAATTTTAGTTTTCTATGCTGTTGGTACTAACTAAACGCAGTTTGAGCAAGTAAGTGTATTTTCACACTTATTTTCTCGCTAGCTAATTTAATATTTTCAATTAGATATATAAAACAATATAGCATACAAAACATTGGAACATATAATGAAATATATTTTTTAATCTTGGATATAAAGTAGTCCTTCCTACCTGTATTTCAAAATCGGATATACAGTGAAAGTGAAGCAGGGTGTGCAGACAAATAGACCGAGTCGGTCTTCTCTTTGTATTTAATATTTATAATATTAAAGAAAGGATACATACACACAAAACCTAGAATTTAATATGTAAATTATTGTGAACGTTGTTAATACACTATTATATACTAAGGTATATTATTTTATATAGATATTTTAATTTCATCATGGCACACTTGGAGATTCGATTCGACGATCCGCGAAAATCTACATATCTCGAGAGAAATTCTGGGATATGTGTAAGCCGCCTACCTCCAATGACACTCCGTACTTTTCAATTCAATTTGAGACGAAGCTTTTATCTAGGAGGGGCGAAACGGTTAAACTTACTTATTGAACTAAAGGATTGTCAGAAAAACCAACCGATTCTAAGTAGGTATTACGAATTCCTAGTAGGTACTCTTATTAACATGGAGCATTTGTAACTTCCAAATTTAGCTGCGTAGCTGTATCTACCTACTATAATTTGTTTCTTTTTATAACAGTGTACTCTTCAGTCAGCACCCCCAAGCGTTAGAACCTGGTAGGGACAAGAATCATTGCCTTTAGCACCTGATTGGCTAAAAATATTTAATTCTACAGTAATAGAATTCAGCTTTATCAGAACGCAATAATGCAAATAATGTCGTTATTAATCCCATTAATAGTAGTTAGCTGTATAATTTCAGTTTGCATTCGCAGTTTCCCAATTAGTAAGCAAGATTTATGAGCGCTGCTTGGTCGCTGCAAATATTATTTTCACGGATCGTTTAGTGTTCTGTGCAGCAGGGTTAATATTAAATTTCAGACTGTGACCACACAAGCGGCGCCGTAATGAGATTTAAGTGACATGTTGATTATGTTGCCAGGCTAATCATAAGCCTTTCATGACCTATATACTTAAGCCTGAACACGTACACATTGCGTGGCAGCGCGCGTACATGTGTGCGATTTGCGACAACGCGACTTCATACGACGCGACAGCATCAAACATTCAAACATTGAACTTACCCTTCACGTGGCCTACGTTGTCTTGTCGCGTAGATAAGTTTGTAATTTTCTAAGGAGTTGTATCCCCGCGTAGCGCCGCGTCGTTTTTGTCGCTCCCATGGGACAACGGGTAAAACAAGTTACATCTTTAAGAAGCATGTGGCCACAGGTGTGGATGTCAACGTCAGTAAGACGTAAATATTCTACTGCATATAAGTGACGACGCGAGTTTTCATTAGCACGCGCGCTTCACGAAACGAAACGAATAATTTTGAACATAACAGTGCGTCAGAAGTCACTTCCTTCCGTTTATATATACATATTAAAGCATGTGCTCTTGAAATGATTTGAACAAGAATCTAATTCAAGAATCTACTTGGGTGATGCTGAATATGTAGGTAGTTAGAGTAACTCAGCTGCGAGTTGTCGATATTTTACTCCTTTTTTATATTATTTCGCATGCGGAAGGACGTGGGAACCCACCGCATCAGTAGGTATCCCAAAAAAACTACCTACCGCTACCATTATGTGATTAATGGAAAGGGTCACGACTCTCAGTATACGACGCAGAGAGAAAGAGGTATGTCTTTGTGCCTCAAAAGACATTTTGTAATAGTTATTGCCGATAAATTACGAGAAAATGCCATATTTTTTATTCTCCGCTCGTGCACGACCGACCTTGAGATATTGGAATAAATTATGAGTTGACAATCTTGAATGAATTGGTTGTTTCTTTTGCATTATGACTTTTTTATTATAGAGCTGTGCGTAATAATTTAATTAAAATGCGATGAGTGCGCGTAGCATGTGTAAATACTGACAAAATTAATATAATAATAATTAACGCTCTCGAAGGCCACGGCAAATGTCGCGATAGTTGGAAAGAAGCCAGCGTATTAATAGAGTACTTTAATCCGCCCTGAGATACGACAGACAAACAAATAAGGAAACGCAATGGTGGTAAAAAATGTTACACAAGTTACAGCAAATAATGTAACTGAGCATATAATAAATAATGAATATCGCTTTATGATAAGGTATTTAATATCAGCCGATTCACTCTGATTTTTGGTGCAAAGTTAAGTAAAATCCGTTCAGGATCCAAATAACGCTAAGTTGCACGTATTAGTTTAATCACAACTTAAAGTTTTAAATTTGTTTTTGAACTAACTTTGTGGGCTTAGCTATCATGCACACTCATACAATCGCAACGATTCATGTGTAGGTATACTAGACAAATGGTGCAAAAAAAATTGTTAAAAAAAAAACCATTTTACCACTTTAACATATTAAGTGAAAACGCATGCAAAAAAAGGCACTATATTAGTGATGTTCCGGATATCCGTATCCGTATCCAACTCAATAAATAGATTTTCTTTCTTTTTTTCAATCACACCAGAACAGCTGAACGGATCTGGATGGAATTTGGCACAGGCATAGATCATAGTCTGAAATAACACATAGGCTACATTTTATTTCGGAAAATTAAAGAGTTCCCGCTGGAACCAAAATACCTCAATCCACGCGGACGAAGTCGCAGGCATCAGCTATAAGTACAAAACTCTAGTGTAAAGTTTACACTACTAAACTTCTTGGCAGACATTTTTTTTTAAATCCCATTTTACCACTTTGAACATATTAAGTGAAAACACGTGCAGAAAAAGGCACTATATTAGTGATGTGCCGGATATCCGTATCCGTATCTACGGATGTCCGAGGGAGAAAAAATATCCATATCCGTTACATTTTGACGGATCTTTTACGAATCTTTTACCATATTAATTTTCAATACATAGATGAAATTCTATATATAGTTGATTTGGTAGCAATGAAAAACTATTAAATTCCATTCAGATTATTTTTTATTTCTCAAAATAAAATATACTAATACTATTACTAAACTTCTTTGCAGACATTTTTTAAAACTCATGTACGAACACAAACGTTATCTATGCTGTCCAGTGTCACACTAAAGTTTAGTTGTGTTTTGTTTTTTTTCTAGTTTAGTGACTAAACTATAAACAAAACAAAAGAAAGACCCGCGCAATGCAAGTCAAAACTTGACCTGTTACGCAAAGCGTCAAGTGGCATCGGTATCGGTGGCAGTGGTATCGTTTTAAGGTCACGCGCACTGACACAGATTGAGTAAGAAAGTTAAGATCCGTATCCGTATCCGCGGATATTGACACCAAATATCCGGATCCTTATCCGCGGATATTCATTTTTAACGATCCGGCACATCATTACACTCTATATAATTAAATTAATCTGCGTTTTTATTAACTTTTTACTTTATGCACATATTCCCTTTTTTCGGGTGTGCTAATGGATTTTTTAAGACCTAAATTTCAAAGTATTGGTCAAGGTTTAAATATTAATATAGGTACCACTGATGGGAAAGGCTTTTTCTGATCGATACATCAGCTGTAAAACTCTATTACATCACACCTAGTGATTTACCGATAACACCCAGATTTTCGATTTATGTAATCAGTCCTTTACAAAATTGCTTGCTAACTTTAAAAGCTATGGTCAGTAGGTACTTAGCTTTAATAATTCACTATCTTTTATTAATGTAAGTAATGTAATGATCAGCTGAGCGGAAATAAACATTGTAAATAAAATATAAACAAACCAATATAATATTGAGTTTTCTTCGGTAATTTGCTTAAAAGTAGGTAATTAGTGGCCAATTAACTTGGAATCAAACACGGGCTGGTCCCAATATCCGATAATGTCGTAACAGCCGTATTGCAGGGTATGACGTCTTTGTCGACAATTTAATCGCTCGTAATGACAGCCATTCGACCAGATACACCAATATTGAACATGGATGGCTGGAAAGTCACCTGGCTCCGGGATAACTAATTTGGTGGCATGGCATTACTTGCTGTAAATGTACGTTGCGCAGTTGTTTGATACTAGCATGAGATCCATTTATTTGAGGATCGTAGTAGTTGCCAATATAATTTCTGGTGTTTAATGATGCACCATTACCAATCTAAAGGCTACCCTTTTTATTCTAATTAGTTGTATTTAAAAAAATGAAGTGCATAATTTGATTAAACGCAAAGAGTGCCATCATTTTTTTTAAATTTTTTTAAATAATGATGATGAAAAAACATAATTTAATTTCATCATTTTTCTGTTACCAGCATCCAGTTTGGTAGCTAAGTATTATTTTTAGAACTGTGATATATATTTAGTATATTTTTTTATGTCTGTTTTCCGAGTAATTGGATTAAACACATAATAAAACGAATTTAGACAAACAACGCGCCCGAAATGGAATCCAAATGAGACTTTATTACGTAAAAGGGTAAATAAAGGTTTTTATGGAGGTTATTGTTGTGGAAGGGCGTGGTTCAAACTTCAATCACAGGCCGGAAATAAAGCATAATTTCTATTAAGGCTATAACTTTTCACAAAATGTTATCGTTCGTTGCGTAATAATAAATTATTGTATATTAAAATTATCAAGGTGTTTTTCGTAGATAAGTGGGTTCCTACTTAATTATGAAATACGAACCGGTACTATCCACTTTATGGGACGTTATAATAGACAATATGAGAAAACAAACTTTACTCTTGCGAGCGTGCGCAAAAACATTTGTTCAAACAGTTGCTTCAAACGTTTTTCGATTTAGTGATCCGTTTGCGAAAGGTGTTGTTAATTTTTGTTAGAGTCAAGTGTCACCGTCCCCTACCCTCGGCTAGCTTAACGGTTGTTTTTACTTACGTACGTGAAAAATGTGAAATGATAAGAATGTAATTTAAATGTAGCGTCACACCTCCGATGTAGAGTCTACATGCAGTCTTGATTCTACATTATAGACTGTCGAACTCGAGAAGACTGTTCCTAGCAAATATCAACGTAATTTTGGAGTAGGTAATGAAGATTCAAAGAAATCTCAAGATTTTCATGCAGGACCATTTCTCTGATTCGGAATACAGCTACAGCGGCAGTAAAACGGTAATAGTAGTTTGTGATATAAGAGCGGTAAATAGGTTTTACATACGAGTCGACTAATGTCAGCCCGATGACGCCAGTCGAGGGCTGACCATCATTACGAGTATGTAGAAACCTTCATTCATGGCTCTAGGTTCTAGATCTTAGCTCCCAGCCTGGACTATTCAGCCTTTACTTTTTTGATTTCTAAAACTTAAAACAATTTTAATTAATTATATTAAATACAATTTTTTATTTTATGAATTAATTTCATCAATTCACATCTAAATGTCATTATTTTTTAGGTTTTCTGCATACAAAGTCAATATCATGATGAACCTTCTTGCAAGAAAACTTTTTATTTAGAAGTAACGTGGACTTACAAAAATTAAAAATAGCTGCAAATTTACTGCCCGCGTGCAGTAAATATTTAACTTACAATTCCTGTTTACTGCCTCTGTAAGTGCATTTTTCGGGCAAGTGTATTGAAAAAGTATTTGCCATGATGTTGCTACGGGTGTTACCATAACAATGTATTCAAACTTTGTAGAACTAACATTTTTCTTTCGCAAACCGCCTTGGTTTACACCAACCAGGCATAGGCGCGGGTATGCATAATGCTGCTTTAGTCTGAACTGAAGGCTTATCTTCTTACTCTTCTTTTGACAACTCTAAAAGTATATTAATATTTAAGTATATAAAATTGTATTTCTTTGCAATGCACATTTTCTAGAGAACGTAGGCATCAAATAAAAATAAAAGAGCAGTATCGATGCACTGTTTACAAGAGAAGCAAGTCATTTCAATCTGGCTATGCTTAAAAGCAATTATGCAAGGCGATTTAGGTAATTGAAACTAAAGTCAGAGTTGACATTGAGTATGGATCTGCGGAGATTACGTTGTTTATGGCTAGGGCAAACTTGGATTATGGCTTATGGCTATGGCTAGGCTTTTGGGAAACTATATATAGTTATCAATTCATTTATCTCGGGTATATGTTAGTGAGGATAGTCAAAATGAAATAAACTACTTTTTGATTCTTCTTTTTTGTAGGTGTATAAAATCGTAATATAATACGGGTCCACGATAGGCACTCAAGTTATCGTTTAGGGGTTCAGAAAATATTGACTTGGCCCGTATCCCATGCATTTACTGTACGGTGCGGACGTGAGTAAATATTATACAAAGAACATTTCGCATTTTCCGGCTCAATTGATAAAATTTTCATTTCAAAAGAGAATTCAAGCATTTCAATCCTTCTAAAATTTCATTTCAAATTGTGGCTTTTTGGAGACGTTGCAGCTGCAGATATCTAGCACAAGGTGTATCTAGACAAGCTAATAAGTTTTACTGGATGGATTGTGAATAGTAATAAAATGTCAATCCTGTTAATTCTGCACGTTTAGTGTACAAAACTCATAAAAAATGTCTTGTTTTGTATGTTTAAAGGTAAAAAGTGCAAGTGACTTGCTAGAGCTGACATCTGCAGGCTTTATTACGAATGGTTGTGTGGGTCTTCTCCGTTTGGCCTGAAAGGGCCAAGCGGGGGTACGGGCCTCGAGGCTGAGCCTCCTTACCTGGGCGGGGCGCGGGGCAACATTGTGCCGGTGACTATCTTGAAGCCGGTGAACCGGCTAGGGCCTGCCTTGTAGGCTACGGGCCCCTAGGTCGGGTGTCATTTCCAGAGTTGGGTCCGCACTGCGTGTGACATCATCACCTCCGCGTGCAGGACCCATGTCGTGTCGTGTATCTCGGCGCTGCGGGAAATGGGGTCGCTCTCGCGCGCCGAGATGGTGTCAAGTCCGGTGGACTCCGCGCTGCGGGCGATAGGGTCGCCGTCGCGCACGGAGTCGGTGTCAAATCCGGTGTGTGTCGCGTCGTCGTCGTCGCTACGGTCGCCTGCGTGCCGCGCAGGTGATGGCGATCGTAGGAGCTCACGAGGTAGTGGACGCCCGGTCGCAGGTCGGGTGGTCGGCGGTGCGATCCCGTGGAGGTGTTCGTACGGCCCGTGGTCCGCGCGCGCAGACATGCGCCACGCGAGTTGACGGACGTACCCCTCCACGGTGGGCGTCTTGAGGTCGCGATGGATCACATCGTTCCTCACGTACCTCGGAGCTCCCACGATTTGGCGCAGGCACTTATTCTGCCGGACTTGTAGGCGGCTCTTCTGGTATGCAGAACACATCGCATACCAGGCGGGAGCCGCGTACGTCAGCCGCGAGCGGACATAGGCTCCGTAGATCCGGAGCTTGGTCTTCGGTGTGAGGCTTGAGGTGAGGACCTGGTGCAGCATCGACGCAGCAGCCGTGGCGTGGTTCACAACATGATCAATCATGGGAACCATGGCCAGGCCGGCGTCAATGTGGCACCCCAAGTAGCGCACCGAAGTCTGCCACTGTCCTGGCCTTGCAGTTTGAGCTGACGCATGTGCTTCCGGACGCCGAACAAAATGGCGGCCGTCTTCCACACGTTGACGACCATTCTCCATTTGTCCAGCCATTCCAGAAGCAAGTCCAGCAGACGTTGCATGCGATTTGTAGCGACGATTTGGTGGTACGACGACGCGAAGTACGCGCTGTCGTCAGCATAAAGCGACAACAGCACGTCTTCCTCCCCCTCGCGCAGATTGTCGGCGAGGGTAGGGATATCGTCCGTGTACACCGCGTAAAGACACGGGGATAAGCAGCTGCCCTGCTGCCCTGCCCTGTACTCCGGCCCGTATAGGACGCGGCTGGGAGTCCGCGCCTTCAACGGCCACTCGGAAGGACCTGCCTTCCAGGAATGAGGCTACCAGCTGCACAATCGCAGGTGGTAGGGTAGTCGAGAGGAGTTTCGCCAGGAGTCCATCGTGCCACACACGGTCGAAGGCCTTCTCTATATCGAGAAAGACCCCGACGATGAATTGGCCGCGATTCCTCTCACTGGCGATGTAGTGCAGTCCTCTCGCCAGCTGGAGCGTCGTTGAGTGGTTGCTGCGAAAGCCAAACTGCTCAGCATGCAGAAGAAGGTGCAGAGCGAGCCTTCGCAGTAACAGACGCTCAAACAGCTTGGCGATGTGCGGCAGGAGGGTGATGGGGCGGTAGCTTCCTGGCAGGCGGCGGTCCTTTCCCGGTTTGGGGATAGTGATTACTTTCCCCAATTTCCAATCCGGGAAATGAGCGGTGCGGAGTACGCCGTTGAAGAGTCTCGCTAATGCAACGAGAGATCTTCTCGGCAGCTGCTGCAGGGCGGCGATCGGGATCCCGTCGTAGCCTGGCGCCTTCCTTTTAGGAAGTCGGAAGACGGCCTTCCTCAGCTCGGACGGGGAGATAAAGTCATCTCCCCGGAGCGGGGGAGTCGGGCTCGACAGGAAGTCCGGAATTACGAATGGACACCTGGTACAAAATCGTTGTTATAAATTTCATCCGCTAACTTCGTAAATTTTGTGCTTTGGCTTAAAAGTGATAGGCGAATATAATATTATGCGTCAAAACTTTAATTAATTAGTTAATTTGGTATTAGTATAAATTAATGATAATACTATACTAATACCGAAGATATTGTAATAATCCTAAATAATACTTGTAGGCCAGAACAGCATCTATCATCGGTCTACACTCTACACAAAGAGTAAAAGTTGCAATTCGGTTCGGTATCTACCTATAAGTATATATGTCGTATGTATTATACTAAAGGTACCTAAAGCAGATTGCTTTTCTACCTGTATCCATTTACCATTCATATTACGTGCCTCGTGAAACACGTACTCCTATCTGTTCTCCGGACATGTTCGTATGTACTAACACCAGGCGATAATCGTTAATCTTACCTAGGGGTTCGTACTTAACGATTACCATACATTGCAAACATCTGAGTTTAAATAGCTCGATGGTGTTGAACTGAACAATGTCCTCTTTCTTATTCTCAAGTCACCGAGTAAGTGATGATCACAACGGATTATTTGCACTATCAAAATGTCAAAATATGCACAAAATATGCATCTGTAAAAATTCTATTTATTATTTGAATTCACGATTTTTTGACAATATTTATATTATTATGTTATTTATTACTTGCAAGTGATTCTTCTGCTAATATACAATAAACATTTTTCTAGATTTTAAAAAATAATATTCTTTTTCCAAAATTTCCAAGGACTTGTATAGAGGAAGTCTTTTGGATTCAAATTTTTCTATGGCGTTGGGTAAATTGCTGAAATGTGTTTCAATAAGAACATAGTACAACATGCCTGATACATTTAACTACTACTATTAATAAAAGTGTACTAAAATATGCAATAACTCTGTAAAAATAACCGTGACCGTAAAATTACCGTAAAACCGTAAAATGTCACCGTAAAATTGCAAAAACCGTCAGATTGCAATCTAACGCTATCTAATCTAATCTATCCACACGCTAGAGCCATCAACAGATTGTCAACAGTCAGTCACATCAGTTGTCGACAGATTGTGAAACGTTTAATGTTCTGAGTGTCAATTTTTGAAATATTCATTGTATTTACGTTTTCTTGCCTCTTTCTTGTAGGGTAGGTTAGGGTTTGACATAAATAAACTGGTAGTGAGCACTTAGGTTATATCGGGTTAATATACCGAACAGATTACAATCTACCGAAAAATAATGCGTTGAATTGTAATCTTTCGACAGTTTACAATCTCGCTAGATATATTACAATCTAACGGTTTTCACAAGCTTACGGTGACACATATAATCCGATATCTAGTGATGATGCAGTCGAAGATGGTAGCGGGCTAACCTGTTAGGTGTAAGGCAGTTATTTAACCCATACCTCTGTTAGTTTTCATAAAAAAATATTGAAAGCACGTTCTGTGATTATGGGATCATTATGTTACTATTTCAAAGACTAGTTGGGAACATCCCTTTTCAACAACATGCCTGCCGCTGTGTCCAGTTGAATTGAATAAACTATTTATGCTATTTAAGAAGGTATTTATACGCACTATGGTATGGTAAAGTTTGGAGTTTAACAGCAGTTACTTTGAACAGCAGCTGTGAAAATTTTCACCTAGCTACTGCTTTGAGTTCACTGAAACAAAATAATTACATTACCGCTTCTGAGAGCGTCATGTTAATTGCATTAATTTTGAAATATGTGTACCTAACTGCTTTATACTTAGTTCGAGTAATTAATAAAATTTTGCAAAATGAACAAGTCGCGAACTCGCACTGTTAGGTATGGGAACTGCATTATTAGATTTCCTCAGTAGACAACTTTCCGGATGGCTCTAGCGTGTGGCTAGTGTTATAAAACTATCTGATTCCCGCGATTTCATCCGCGTGGATTTTGTTTATAGCTACACCACAGAAAGCGTGCAATTTTCTGATTTAAAAAGTGGATAAGATTTAAGTAGTTGTAGTTTCTGGCCCATAAATCTCTAGGGTGGAAAGAAAGGCGAAGGAAGGAAGTTAAGAATTGCAGGATATGCCTACCAACAAACACACTCTTTCATTTATAATAGGTATGCGTAGTGATTTCTTGTGCTCGCCATTCCGTCTATGTGGAATGCGCATATTGTAGTCCTCTAGAAATGCTTTCCGTATTGTTGAAATATCGTCGAATACAGTTGAGCCATTCCGAAGATAAGAAGTAGG
Organism: Erebia palarica; assembly: GCA_964035005.1. Taxonomy (NCBI): domain Eukaryota; kingdom Metazoa; phylum Arthropoda; class Insecta; order Lepidoptera; family Nymphalidae; genus Erebia; species Erebia palarica. The sequence continues at coordinate 26,422,037 of OZ035985.1, read as the reverse complement.
TATTATAGACAAACAAGCAGACTGACAAAGAATGGTTACATAGGTTTTAAATGGAGTAATTATGAAAAACATTCTATTTTATTTGCATCTTTATTATCTTACTATACCTATCCAAAGTTTAGTAGAGCTAGAGTGGCAATGAAATTCAATATTACTGAGCGTAAGTAAACCATGTGATGCTCTGTACTTCTATTTCCTAGTCTACCTTGCTGTTCCAGGCAATTATTTTGAACAATAGGTAGTGAAATAGCCAGCTTTCTCACGCTCGCTTCCTGCCTTTTGTTCTTATGGTATGAAATGTAGTTCAATATCGCTTTTCAAAACGAAAATTAACAACTGTAAAAAGTACTTATAGATTTTAATGTTCTTAAAAATGTGAAGCCTATTTATTACACGGCCTCTTGAAATGTCAATCCAGTAGATCATTGAGTCCGATAGAATTTCAGAGATGTTTGATGAGGTCTGGACAGGTAAAGCTTTTGTGTTATGTAGTTTATTTAGTATGACCAATTTCCCCTGCTAGCTAGTAAGATTTTTTATCTTCTTTAGAGGCTTCGAAATGTGGCTAGTTACAACCCTACCGGCAATCTTTTGATTCTTAAGATGGAATTTAACTGGTTTACTCGGTACGACTTCAATTGGGTGAAATTTCTGAAAACTCTTTCTTAGTAGCTTCACGTTAGCTTAACGTTAGTTTTATCATATTACGTGGATGGCACTATAATATAAATTCTAAATGTGCAATCTTGTCCCTGATTTTATCGATTTGTTTTGCTGCCTAGTTCTAGTTCCTTAGTTTACCATCCGGGGCCGTAAGCCATTAATGTTCCCTTCGAGGCAATGTTGCGCGATGAGCTCATTATTTCTAATGACTCTATACCAATCAACCCGATAATGAAGACGTGAATAATCGGTATTTTTTAAGGTCAGGCCACCAGGCCACAGAACTCAGAATATGTATACGTCGGGTAAGTAAGTTAAGACCGTAGAAATAGAAAGGGAAACAAGAGCGTGAAATTGTAGCCACACAGATGTGCTGGAAATCATCAACTTAGGAGATAGGTAAAGTTTGATTAACGTGGCTGCGTATGATAGACTTCTTTGCCCCGTTTACAAAAATAGTAAATACCTTATCTTAAGCTTATTCAGAGTTAGGGGCCTACATTCCTGTTCTGAAACAGAAAAAACTGAATAAAACTAAATAAATAATAACGTTGGTGTGTACTTAAAAGGAAAGTTCATTACGTAAGGAGCGACTTTGCTGAGTCGTGATATCTGTCGTTTACGCTCCCGCATTGAAGAAGTCCCTGATTAGGCATTAGATAATAATGCTCAACGAAAATTATACCGTGGAGAGCCTTCTTAACTGCCGTCATCTTTGTGTGGTCGAACCAGATGAACTTATCTTACGCTTGATTTCACACACGCGCACGCTATGTGTTCTTGAGCGTACTTGAGGACTGGGATTGAATCTTCATCTGACTCAAGGATTTTATATACTATTATGATTTTTTTAATAATCTAGTATGCAACAATAAAATTACATTATTTTAAATTTTGTAAATATTCCGCGTAAAGTAAAATAAAATAAATATTCGTAGGCTTCTCAAAAAAAATTAAAATATGAAAAAGCAAAATATCTCAGGTCGTTCACACGGCGAAGTTCACCCATAAACAGCGGGGTAAGATGCCAAAAGATGCAATTAATCCGTCTCAAAGAAAATAAATCTCGATACGTTTAAAGTTTTTGATACCCATAGAATCGAGTTCATAAAAACAGTTTCATTGGTAGAGCGTTTAATCAATGTTGTTTTTGGCGAACATTTTGCGTGAAGGGAGGCAGTGACGCACGCGCGGGCTGGCGGGGGCGCGGTTGTGACGTCACGAACCATGTCTGATATGATAAACTTCTACAACTTCATTCGGCTTTATTCATATTGACTGAAAAATAGCAACGGCCTTAGATAATAGGGTGACATAATAAACTTTGGGCACGCTCGAAGTTAACACCAATGTGTTAAATTATTTTTGTTATTCGTATATCGTCAGTTCAGAACGTAAATTTAATAAGGTATTCATTGAACAACTAATCTTCTGAAAAGGTGACTGACTGACTGTCTGGTTGATCTATAACGCACAACTCAAACCGCTGAACAGATCGGGCTGAAATTTGGCATACAGGTAGCTATTATTACGTAGGCATCCGCTAAGAAAGGGTTAAATAATATAGGTGTTTGAAATTTGTATGAAAATTGAACTCGAAGTCCCGGGTAAAAGCTAGTTATAATATTTGAACATGAATTTGAATTTAAGAAAGTGTGTAAGTATATTTTTTATTAGTTAATGGAATTTTGTATGAACTTAGTATGAGAAACCCAGTTTATATGATAGGCGCCGAGAGTCTGGGACTTGGCGTAGCAGCGGCGCTACGCGGTCTACCCCATCCGATCTTAAGAATCCGTATCCCCGTAAACCGATTTGTTATGAACTTTTGACGAGCTTTGTGCATTAGATATTAGGATTATGACAAAAAGAAAATTAAAACATTAAAGATTAATCCCTCCCTAGTGGACTGTTGCAAAAAAAAAAAAAAAATTAATTTTATTGAAATATAATAGTGAAATTCTCATTCTCGTAGAAGACGTTTACCATTTCTACACTTTTGGGTGTCACTTTTGATCCATATAAATCCACGAAAAATTATTATAAATGACTTATAAAAAATACTAATATGATAAACACACTCTTAAAATTGGACTGTTGCGACTCATTTTTATAAGTTCCACACAAAATTAGTTAATAAAAAAATCAAATCAATGTGCATGATTTCACAAAATGTACGCCTCACAATAACCTGTATTTCTTAAAAGTTTGGCGAATTTACTGAATAAATAAAATTTCCCATCAATGCTTAGTATTTAAATAACATAAATTGTAAAAAGATAAAGTTCTATAAAATACCTATATGACCAAAAAAAAATATCAAAAGTCCCATAAAGTCACGTGTAAAATGGATCGCAGACCGCACGACCGGCATACCGAGGCGAGCGCTCTTCGAGGGAGGATGTGTTGCTGGATGGGCTCTTTTGTATGTGTGCGTGAGCTCACTACAAGCCTTTGTAAAAAACGTGTTGCTAACAATACATAGCGCGACTGCCTTAGTTTGATGAGCGTAGAATGTTAGGTTCTTGATCCGATTTTATCGATATTGAATGAATGCGTTTAATTTAATTATTAATTAATAGGTATCAGTTTTTTTTAATAACTATTAATAATTTTACATGATTATAATCTCATTTTCTCGTAAATCGTACTTTCCTAAAATTTCTCGTTAATAATTTTACATGATTATAATCTCATTTTCTCGTAAATCGTACTTTCCTAAAATATTATATTTTCTTTGAAATTGTAATTGCCAAACTAAATATGGCATACGTTGTTGTTGAGAGATTTAGGCAGATACCGTTTTCATAGCATTACTTATATTGCAATTTATTTTTATCCTCTACAAGCTTAGTTTAACCTTTGACTGCGATCTCACCTGATGGTAAGTGATGATTTCTATTCTACGCGGCATCGTATCGGAGCGCTCAACGTCTTTGCCGGTAGGGTGCTAATAATTAGCCACGACCGAAGCCTCCCGGATCCCCAGACCAAAGAAAATTCAGAAATTCTAATTCCCAAATTTATCGTAAACAATATAATAATATCACGAGTCAATAAAAGGTGCCTATTATAAAATGGTTTCATCGTTAGCATAGATTTTATTTATTCTTTTAAATTTCGACAATAGCACTGCCTTTCGATAAAAAAACCAAACAATATTATAAGTCATAAAGTTAAGCTAAAGGGTCATAAAGTTTTTATTATTAGAATATTGTTTCGTTTGTGGTAAACAAGATGAGTTTGTATGACATTTTGTTACTGAAATCAAATGGAAGTTTTTGACTTTTGCTTGCAATTGGATCAATTTAGGTAAGAGATCCGTCTTACCTAATTTGATCCAATTGCATGGCCCGCGTGAAGTGTGGTATTTTTATATTACCTGATACTTGAAAGGGTCGCTTATTTATGACCTAATCCTATGCACGTGCAGATTGCACTTGCATAAAACACAAGTAAACCTATTTATCGAATACTTGAACGTTATTTTTGTTGTTTATCAAAATTACAATGGTATTTCCAAAACAAATAAATTGCAAATGGTAGAGATGTCTATATTTTTACATACTATAAATCCCACAAAGCTTTTTGCAATCACTTTTCTAGTCGCCTGCGATCATTGAGGTACTCTGCTCTGCTCAACTGCTTCCAACGAATCCACAAAAGTTTAGTGTTTTTGTTTTTCTGACCTTGGCATCTCTACATGGATTTTGACAGTGGAATCAGTGAAAATAACATTTAGACCCTTGCTTTGTAATTGGATTGGAGTATTTGCTTCTGGATTGGATTTTACTAGTTTTATAATCACAAGGTAAGATTATTTTATATTCGAATTCAGTTACCTGAAAGATTTGATTTTTAATTGATTAAATTGATTTGCCGGTTGCATAATCACTAGCCGCAGCCGAAAACCAGACCAGAGCAGATAAATTCAATACTAATATTATAAAAGCGAAAGTGTTTCTGTCTGTCTGCTACGCTTTTACGGCCCATCTGTTCAACCGATTTCGATGAAATTTTGTATAGGGATAGTTTGTATCCCGATTCCCGGGGAACGACATGCTAATTTTTATCCCGGAAAATTAAAGAGTTCCCGCGGGAATCAAAAACTACCTAAAACATCATCTAGTTCAGAAATAAATTCCCAATTTTATATGTATAATTTTACATTAGTGATCATAATCTATCTTGTCGTACATTCTCCTATCTTATGACTGTACACTATTTTATTATAATATTAAATACTACTGAATGCCCGCGACTTCGTCTGCGTGGTTTGAGGTTTTTTGATTCCCGCGGGAACTCTTTAATTTTCCGGGATAAAAAGTAGCCTATGTGGTATTACAGACTATAATCTATTTTAGTGCCAAATTTCAGGCAGATCTGTTCAGCCGTTGGGGCGCGATTGAGTAACAAACATCCATCCAAACTTAAGCATTTGTAATATTAGTTTCCATTTTAATAAAATCGTACCAATAGTGCCATTATGCTTTCAGGTTTCACCTAGCTTCCAAGTAATTATAATGGCTAAACTGTGAAACGTAAAGTCTTCGGTTAAAAAAAAATTAAAACTGTTCCATGGTTAGAGCTACGGCGATATTGTCTTGTAACGGCATCAAATTCTCCAAAATATGCAAAAGGCTTTAGAAGGGGGAAACATTAGCTCAGCACCTGTTGTCAAGGCGAAGTTTTATAGCTACCCTTTAGATAACATTTCAGCTATACAACATGACAGAGAAAACGAACTAACGAAGCTGCTGCTTTGGAACAGCTGGCTAAACAAAAAAACATCAAAATTGAAAGATGCGGCCTTTGCATAGACTGATTTTTATTTGCGTGGCCACGCCAGATGCTTTGTATAGCAAAGGTACCTTAATTATTAGTAACAGTCAGATAACCTAGGTTTTACAACTTAAAAAATCATAAATTTTAATGATAAGTAAATAAATGAAAAAACATGTAGGTGTATCTAGTTTTTAGTCTTACATATACCCGTGTGTAAGCATATTTTATAAAAGTATATGTATGCCAAATAAACATTTATTAAAATAAAATAATAATAATGTACTAACTAAGATTGTAAAAATTTATTAACATGTGAAAATAGTATGAGCTTGACTACGCAAAGTATCAAAGTATCTTTACCGGCCTATGCTGTCTATGTGTGAGTGCAGCTAACGGTCTTACTGTGCGGTATACCTACTGATTCCAAAATTGGCCGAGCCCGCGGTAGAGCGAGCGAGAATACGGACCCTTAAGTCTTGTACGCGAAGTCCGAATCGAGGATCACGCACACCATATAAATATCTGTGTTTGACCAATAAGTACAATATGAAGATGATCTTCCTTAATAAGCATGAAAACTACAAGTCTTGAAAATTAGGTCGATATAATTTAGACATTAATTATACTCGTATGGCGATTGCTACCCGTGTAATTACGGTGATAACTAAATCAGGTTTCGTTATGACGCCCGGAAGGCTTACTTCCAAAGCCGTTGAAGATATTTTCCAAGGGGAATAATATATGGTTTAACCATATTTTCGTAAATAGTAAAAAAAACAGTGTAGCTCTTTGTTCACCAATAGTAAAATATACAATGTTCGGTTAGCTACAAAAATGCTTTATGGGGCAGCATAAAATAACAGTTCGTGGTCGGATTACATCACAATTACCCTATTTATGGCATCATATTCCGTTTCTACGTAAAATAGGTTTACTATGAAGCTTCTTATCCATATACCTACCATTTCATATGCATAAATAAAATATTATTGTTTGTATATGATTTCGAAAAAACTGTTTCTTACCATATAGGTAATTGTAATTTTTGTTGAATGATATCAAAATGCAAAAGGATCCAAACACTTAAAAATTTTGGTTGAATAATATCTCTTCATCTCGTTTCGAGCATTTTTCTTCCCGAATTTGTCGGGATGTTCGCAGGTAACACAAAGGACGATTCAAGGCTATAGTATAAGCCTATTTGTTACCACACGAAACCAAAGGTTTCCTCCGGGGCTTTTAAAAAACCTAAAGCCTCGCAAATAAAGCCGCGGGCAAAAGTGAGGCGTTAGTAAAAGTTCACTCCCATTTATGCATAGTTCACAAGGGAACTACTACGCCAGTAAAAGTAAAAAGTTCTGTATATTACCTACACAACGTTTTAGTGAAATTGCGGTGGCTTTTTTCACCACATAGTATACAGTACTACCAGCTAGTACAGCTGGTAGTTTATTATTATAGTATTACCTATTCATTGGTACTGCCTACAGTAAAATCCCGGCGGAACTCAGTGATGTTCCGTGATAAAAATTGTGTTGATTTATTTTAATATTTATTTAATGCTTTAAATATTGCTCTCATAAACATGACATAGTTTCCAAACAAAAACATTAAAGTACTTGTTAAATGTTATACGATATGTTGTGTGCTCGATTTTCAGCTAATACTCCTGATCCAACATAGTTCCTTCGAGGTAGTTACAATTTGTATCATGTGTACAAAGTAAATTCTCCTTAACGGCATCGGGGCTTATTCAATGCAGCTTACAGCGATATACGTTCGAATTGATCACTGTTATCTATCGGGTTATAAGGCCGCTAGGAAGTCGCAACACAGACGTCCCATTAGTTTAAGTGCACGACATGAAATACGATGGAATGCACTTCGTAGCGAGAAAGCTTTTTCAACTTCTTTTCATTTCTTTTACACACATTTGGATTTGGGACGGTCTATGAATCGTGTTATGCTTTTGTTTGAATTCGCCAACTGTATAACACATAATTTTTCACCATATAACATAAATTATGTAACTTTAAAAGCTTTGCGCAAAAGCAGACCAAAAATGTACTATGTACTTACTAAGAATATTAATTATGGATATTAAAAAGCAAATTATGCTTACTTAATAAGAGTTTTAATTTTAACACAAAATATTATGCATAAAACGGTCGTTTTATATAACTGTTAACCTGCCAATATTCCGGAGGAAGTAGATTATTTTCGCACAAATCAAACTTCGGTGAAAGGAATCGCAAAGCATCGGCCAACATAAACCGCATAATAATCTAATAAACGAGCAATTCTTGTATATAGGTATATATGCCTATATATATAATCTGATTCATTTTTAGAAAATGTCGTTTTATCCGTGTTTTCAGGCAATGAAAAAATATATGGTTATAATAGCTTAGGTGGGAAACAGGTCGGTTCCGAAACTAGAAGACCCGGTTTCCTTTTTTTTAAATATAATATAAGTAATAATTTATTTTTGATGTTTAGTTTTTAATTTAGTTTTTTTTTTATTATTTAAATATAATTTCCAAAAAACACGATTTACCAAAAAAAAAATACCGAGCAAAGCTCGATCATCCAGATATTGATAAGTTAATAAGAGATATTTACATAATTTGATCGTAAACTATTGCGAAGAGGATCTAGTAACTTTGGATAAACCTTGGACGAATATTGGTTTAAATTCTTTAAAGGATATAGGTATCAAATATTCGATTAAGATACTCTTGAGCAAACTAGATACAAACTCTACAAAAGCTACTACATCGAGTGAGTTATCTTAACAGAACACTGAATGAACAAGAACCAACACAACACACGACAACTTTCTCTTTATATTATACGCACAGTTTTTCAACCCTGCCTCCACTACCAAAGGTTAACTAGAAGAGAATACCTCTACCTATATATTAAGTTCGCCTTTGTACCTACCTTGAATTCAGGTTTAAAATATAACATCTTGAACATCAATCTTAAACATTACTCATAAGTTCAGCAATATTTCAAGGAATTTACCTAATACAGTATACTTATGGGTTATTTTTAGCCGCCACCATTCCCAGTGTTTCATTAACAGTGATTTGTTTACCCAATTAAAACTTTGTAAAGCAAACAGCGGCCTACAAAGTCCAAGTGGGGCTGCAACTTACTTTTTATTTTTGTTTCATGCTACTAAAAAGATTAAACACAGCTATTTCTTCACTGTTCCACTCAATTTAGTTCAGCTGGGGCCTGGGACTTATGTGGTTAATTTGTATTTATTTGTATTAAAATGCCTTTCTATTTAAACTAAGTAATAACTAGCAAGGTTTCGTTCCGGTGCTGAAAATATACCGGTTCTTACTAGTTTATGATGGAATATTTTTCATCTACTGGCATGCCAAATCAGAAATATCTGAACCCAGCAAGTTGATAAATGTTAGTTTAAGTAGATAAATAAGCACGGTATAAATTTTTGCATTTGCTTTACAATTTGAAATTGTAATGCTTTTGAGATAGATGACAGTCGCCTGGACGTTTTAAAGTTGCAAAGGACATTTTGCAGTTAATTAGGAAGCTCTACATTTTCAGTGGAGCGAATCGAACATCTGACGAACGGCGAGTGACTTCGTTATGTCTGGAGTAGGTATACGTATATCAACAGCCTATGATGAATTGCGTACAAAAAGAAACAAGTAATAAGTAATCTTCTATATATTATCAACATAGAATTTTACATATAATAAAGCTTAAAATTAAGTTATTGCATGTATGTACTTACCTAACCATATATGAATACCCCTACTATATTGAGGAATTTTCGAATTATAACGAAATTTTAAAAAGTATAACCAAAACCTCCTTGCTACTTATTCACAATTCGAATAAATATTTATAACTTATAAACTATTGTTACCAGGAATAGAGTAAACATGATCGTATTTACGTAGTCGTTCCGACCAAATTTCGGCTACGATGGCCAATCTCAATCAATTAGCTATATATAGCTATTACAGGACCAACCAACAAACAGTTTTGCACTTTTGCATAAAATATAGATAGTTGGAAAGTGAACCTGGTTACTTTTAGAGAAAATTATTATCTGAAAATAGTAGTTTCCGTATAATAATCGATGATCATTATGACTAATTATACCAGTGATCTCGCAGATTAATCACCCGATCCGGGAACACCTATGTCTTGACACAGGCCGTTCGAAATTGATGTTAGCGGTATCGTAATCGACAAACGACTGCATGACTAATTAATTGGCCTGAGTGGAGTGGTGACTATAATGAATTGCGGATACATTTATGAAGTGTTTGTTTGAGCACACGTGGCCCTACCTAAGGATCGTGCGTGGGTTAAACGCAAGGATGGCGTTCTATCGAAGCCTTAAATTACTTCCAGTCATATATCTAAACATCTGTCTTGCGTTTTTCAGAAGGTCATGATGACCCGAACAGATATTTAGAGGATAATATTGTATTTTTTCATTTATTTTTGCCAGGGTGAGTTACTCAAAATAAATCTGACACTGTACCTACGTGGTCTCCGCAGTTCTTTTTTACTTACCTTATTTAGAGTTCTGTGTATTTCATTGTGTTGTGTAATTTAGGCCTTGATTTGTGCCACACCCTTGGCATGACCGAATGCATTGAAAGATGCACGACACTTTGTGCCCAGACTTATAAACTTATGATTTTCGAAATTCACGATCAACGCGTAATGCGTCGAATATTTTATCTTCATGAACGTGATCTTCCCGAGTCACGTGTGGTAATTTTAATTAAGTATATTTGCTAGGCGTCGGGCGTCAGAAGAGGTAATAAATGTTGGTCGTAAAGGTAATAAATGTGAACGGGAGGTAGTCTGCCTTGACTTGGCCTCGGTACCGTTCCTCTACGACAGGTGATCTACACCTGCATGCCGCACTCCTTCCTCTCTGTATATGATTCTCGAGACACGAGTTTTAATATATTCCTTCCCCTTCCCTCCAAAATGTCGGTGTAAATGTCCTGGCAGATTTATGAGTCGCCGCTCTCTGTCAAATTTATATTTTAAACTAAAATTAGATTTAAACTGAAATGTTTGACTTTTATTTATATAGGAAATAATATATTGGGATGTTTAAGTGAATTCTGTAATTTACAACTGAATTAATTAATTGCTAACTAACGAATCATCGCTGCATCGACGTGAGCCCTTCTATGTAGGATAGGGATCTACCCTTATATTCAGTACTATAATATAGCGGATTATAGCGAATTAAAAATCTAGTTCATTCACTATCATGGACTTCCGCAAAGTAACGCCTGCTTCTATTCAATATTTGCTTCAAGTTGCTTGAAAATTTCAAAAATCTATTGCGTTCTTATACGACTATAATAATAACATAGTTATTTCAAATAAGACGATCCGCGTCCAAAATAATTAGTTTACAAACTACGATTTTGAGAATTGCGAATTGAGATCTATAGCTAGGGAAGGTTTAAATCCTTTTTGATTCTCTATTGGAGGACGGAAGCTTTGGAGTTTCGTATCTTTGTATTTGGGTCAAATTGTCAGCCCAATTCAGAGCGCTTCCGAAAGTCTAGAAAATTAAACGTAAATCCGATGTGTTCGGAGTTTTCCTAAATTTTCCTCAAACCTGATACGATACGAGTATAGGTAGCTACATGATAGACCTACTGTATAGTTTGTTGTATTTGCAATTTTGAATGCGCAGTTGAAGTATAAACTCCATACTTAATCTTTCATTAAATTAATTTTGGCATCATTTCAATTGATGTGTCTATCTAACTACATCCCTTGTTGCTGTTTTATTTTATGTTTGTAAAAAAACATATTCGTAAATAAAACTTAATTAAAATCTGTGTCTGATCTGACAACGTTTATTGATAATGATAGCATAAATAAAATAAAAACCCACAATTTATACAGGTGATTCAGAGTCACTTGATATCGAAGCAATAAAACCAACTTTGGATATTAACATAATGAAAGTTTTTGGTTATTACATCCGTGTGTTACAGAATGTATGCGCGGTTATGATATCCTACAACTTGGACACTAAATTCCCAAGTTTAGGGGAGGTAAACTTTTATAATACGATGCAAATCCGTTATTCAAACAGTAGATATTACACTGGACTGTTTTGCTTAGTAAGCAAACGAAAATATATGTGACATCTTGCTTCAAAATATAAAACTATGTTTACAGCTGTTAAATGATTAGTAATATTAGTTATAGTTTTTACAAAGCTAAAAGTGAAGTGGAGGTCTAATATCCACTGCACTAAGGATGTTCACCGTAATAATGTACTATTTGTATCTATATTCTTATTTCCTAAATGCACACAAATTGAAATGGTAACTAATGATATACCTACGAGAAGATAACTAATATTGGGGCTATCGTATGTACAATACACAGTATGGAAAGTGTATCGCTTACATAGCGATTATTTATTATTCTTTATAATTTCACGAATATCCATAAATCTTAATCTTATCGTTGATATGATATGCGCCAAAAAAAAGTTATTTATATAACTGTAACACAAAGATAATGCAATTCAAATCACACTAAAGCTACTCGATTATTATTTAGGAGTAGCAAAGAGCATGACCTGACCATGAATTTATTTATTAATTATTATTATGATCGTTTAATTGTCATACCATTATCAGATACATAGTATGATCCAGTTATACCTTTAGCTTTGTCGCTAGCAAGGAACAATATTAGATCTGCAATTTCTTCAGGTTCAGAAATCCTATTAAGGGCGGTACCTTGTTTAAACATGTCCCAAGAATATTCAGCGTTACTATTTTCTAGTATATCTGTTTGTGTTGGGCCAGGACTAACCGTATTCACTCTAACACCGTGTGGTGCTAATTCCAAAGCGGCATATTCACTAAAATGGTTCAGTCCAGCTTTAGACATAGCGTAGGCCATCAAGCTTGGCGCTACAGTCACTTTTCCTGCAATGGAGGATATATTGACAACATTTCCCTTAGTTTTAATCAAATGTGGAGTGGCTAAGGCTGTTAAATGAATGATTGCACGCAGGTTCACTCTGGAAACAAAGTCGTACGATTTCATTATGTCACCCTCAAGTAAACTTGCTGAAGCTGATATGCCGGCATTGTTTACTAAAATATCAAGTTGGCCAAACTTTTGCATGGTCTGGTCGACAATTCGGCGAGCGTCTTCATCGACGGCCACATCCGCTCGCAACACAAGAGGGTCGTTGCAGCGCGCAGCGACTGCAGCTAACTTAGCCTCCTTGCGTCCTACCATCACCACACGAGCTCCTTCCGCGCTGAATGCCACTGCCGTCGCTGCGCCAATGCCAGAACTTGCTCCCGTCACTATAACCACTTTATCCTTGAAACTCATGATGACCTGCTGATGCAACGGAAAGCTAATTGATATTAGCGATCTCACTCTACATTACGCATTTTATATGCGGCAGATATAAAACCTTATCCAACATGATAAGATGAATGTATAAGTTCTCGATAAGTTGTAATTAATATAACCGATTTTGATAAATATTAAATTGCGTAAAGATACCAGATTGTAATACATTACTAAAACAAGTAATTTTTTTTTTTTTTAAAAACCCAGTGCGCTGCATTGTGACTTTATAACTTTGAAACAACAATTAGAACTTCGCAGAAGTATGTTACATACTTCTACTACAATTAGAACTTCGCAGAAGTATGTTACATACTTCTGCGAAGTTCTAATTGTTGTTGGTAATATCTAAAATACAAAACTGCATCTTGGTCGGCTCAGTAGTTTTTTTGATCAGCGTGCTGTTAAGGCTAAATGGTAATGAGTAGAGGTGTCAAATAGTGTTAAATTTTAATATTCTGATAAATAATTGTAAAAATATATACCTTAAAAATATTATGGATTAAAAAAATAATATGATCACTTGAGGAGTTTCTGTGACCACCTCCTGGCTTCATAACGAGGACATGGGCAGCATCTAGGTACAAAGTGCTAGTCAAGATAAATCAAAAAAGTCCAAATATGACGGGTTTACGATGAGAACTTAAGGAGTTCCCATAACCATCTCCTGGCTCCATCATGAGACCCTGGGTAGCATCTAGGTACAAAGTGCTAATCAAGAAAAATCAAAAGAGTCCAAATACGAAGGGTTTACGATGAGAACTTAGGGAGCGCGTGCAATGCAAGTGCAATCATGCAATAAGTTCCTATGATAACCTCCTGGCTTCATCATGAGACCCTGGGCAGCATCTAAGTACAAAGTGCTTGTCAAGACAAATCAAAAGAGTCCAAATACGACGGGTGTACGATGTGAACTTAAGGAGTTTCCATGACCACCTCTTGGCTCCATCATGAGACCCTGGACAGCATCTAGGTACAAAGCGATTGTCAAGACAAATCAAAAGAGTCCAAATACGACGGGTGTACGATGTGAACTTAAGGAGTTTCCATGACCACCTCTTGGCTCCATCATGAGACCCTGGACAGCATCTAGGTACAAAGCGATCGTCAGGACAAATCAAAAGAGTCCAAATACGACGGGTGTACGATGTGAACTTAAGGAGTTCCCATGACCACCTCTTGGCTCCATCATGAGACCCTGAGCAGCATCTAGGTATAAAGTGCTTGTTAAGACAAATCAAAAGAGTACAAACACGACGGGTTTACGATGAGAATTTAAGGAGTTTTCATTACCACCTCCTGGCTCCATCATGAGATTCTGGGCAGCATCTAGGTATTAAGTGCTAGTCAAGACAAATGATAAGAGTCCAAACACGAGGGGTTTACGATTTACGGTTTACGTCTTACCAAATCACGATTGCAGCACAGCTTGGTAGACTATGGCCCTAAAACAGATCTAAGAACCTTCTCAGAAGCTAAATATATCTCAAACAAAAAACCCCATCTAAATCAGCACAGTAGTAAAAAGGTAACAATAAAAATGACGATTGCAGCGCAACGTGGAGGATTTTGACCTTAAAATATATCTAAGAACCATCTCACAAGCTATTCATATGTAATGCAAAAAACCGCATATTTATCGGTCCATTTGTTTTCCAGGAAATGGTAACAAAAAGCAAATGCCGTCTCGGTTTCGTGGAGGGTACTAAAATAAAATAATTTGATCATGTACGTTCGATAGCCGCCTAAATGCCTTTGCGCAACACTCATCAGACAGAGTGTATTGTTTTATGGCGCGTAGGTAAATCGCATAGTAACGCAAGCAGACTAGCTGTTACTTTAAAAATTATCGTTGCTTGTTTTCCTCAATTGTAAGTCTTGTAATTGGTCTATAATGAAATAAATCTTATAAATCTCAGAACTTTTAGTGGTAAAAAAAAAAAAACCTTAAATTCTAATTCCGGATGCTAAATTGAAATGTAGGCCTACCTAACATACGGATCAAATATTGACCGAGTTAATTGGGTTCCGAACCGCATTAATCACCCTCGATTGCGTGGGCTAGTCAATACTCCTTTCGTGATCCTCTCTAATCCTAAGAATCGTATTACAAACAGATGGAATCCAAACCTACTTAGCGGCGTATTTACCAACTTTCTCGTTGGATTCGGTCAATAAATCTTTGATTTTATTATCTCTGCCTATAAGGTCTAAACCAATCAACAAAGATCTTTTGCTCCAGTTTTTTAGAAAGTTCCGTGTATAAAGCGTATTTGTAGGGAATATAAAGAAGTATATGAAGGCTTCAAAGAGCATAGTTTGTTAACGAAGTTCTATCAAATGACCGATGAACATTTTAGTATATTATTTAACAAAAACGTCGTGTTTAGTTAGATAAAATTGATATTTTGATACTACCAAAATATTAGGAATACTTAAAAAATAACTCCTAATTATTAGGCCTATAATTGCATTATGCATAACGTGTTTCAGTTACTTCTCCAGAACCGCGGTTAAAAGTTTTATCTGATTTATGAGTTGGTGTCGAGATAGACACCCCATTTTGCTCAGCACCATGATCCAATGCTACTTTCATTGGTTATATTTGTTATTACTTTCTTTAGTTGGTTTTTAGAATCAATCATTGTAACTCTAGTTTTATTGCTAATGGTGAAGTAGATGCTTTATGTAAAAGGTAAAATAATAACACATTTAACTACTTATGTCATAGCTGTAGGTCCCTTCAAAGGACTTCCGACTTCCACAGGCTGCGGTCTGCGGTCTACCTGGGTATAGCGGTCCCTTGCGATCTGCCTTATGTCGTCGTTCCTCATAGTGGTGGTCTGCCAAGGATGCTGTTTTCTATATCTATACGGTTATATATTTCTTTTAATTAATAGTTTTAAAATTTAACTTTAGTAATCGCTACTCCTGTATAATCAACCACATTTTGCTATGTGTATAATTTTCCTCCACTATTTTTAATGAGCCCCATAAACAGTTTATTCGCATACATAAATTCGCACCCCACTGTAATTTTCAAGGAAAATTGAAGGTCTAATAATATTCAACCTTGGCACGTTAATGCAACATATTACGGCTTGAATTAATTTATAATGGACTTAAATGGCGGTCGGCCTTTGCTTTTAAACAAAATGTCACTGATAATGCCCTATGCCTTATCGTACAATAATGTATTACACAGAACGGTGTTTTTATAAATCTTTTAAATGTTATATTTTCATTGCTTGTTGGAGCGACTTGCATTTTAAAGGAAAGCATCAATATCTTTTATGAGAGATTTAAATTTTTCATGAAATTGTCAGTAATTTCATTATATCTATAAAATTGGAATTCTAAGGGCTTTCATTTTTATTAGTGAAGAGAAGGCGTTACTTTGCCGAAGTCCATGTTAATGAATGAACTAGAAGTTTAATTCGTTATAAGTTTAATCCGCCACAGTAGACAAATCTATGTGGTACAGTGCGAGTTTTTCAACTACAGCATGCTATCCCCCCACCCAGTAATTCGGCACGGCACCATACCACACAGATCCTCCAAATCACTCAACGTACGTTTCACTCCGACACCTGCATCTTCGTAAACAAAACAATTTACAACACAAATTAAAATAAAATTTGTCTACTGTGGCGGATTATAGCGAATTAAACTTCAAGTTCATTCGTTTAATTTTTATTGTCGTCTGAAAAGGTCCATCTTCCGCAGGCTTGAATTCACCGATCCTGTAATTAATATCCCACACATTTCCTAAAGTAATGTGAACGTTTCATTCGTTATAAACATGCACGGGATGCTCTAACATCATTCGTTTAAATTAGATGTGTAAAAACTACCACAACAATGCTAACAACAAGATTAAAAAGTTTTTACTACAGCACATTAACGTTTTAATCATGAGCCTAATTACGAATTTCATGATTTTAATGCTTCATTAAAAGCGAGTGCTGTTGTCTGCTAGGCATTAGACTAAAATAACAATCAAGTAAACGTCTTTAGAGAAAAAAAGTCGTAAAACTGATAGTCGAAAATATCAATTTTGTTGTACGGTTTTCTTTAGTCAATGTAAAGTAAATTGCAATGATAACTTTCTTTTACCTCTCTAAAATAATACACTGCTTTATCCGACGAAAAAATTTTCACCGACTTTTGAAAAGGAGTTTTTAAAATTATAGTACGCGCGCGAGTTGAATGCAGAGCTTATGTATGTGTCGCCATACATAAGTATTCAAGTATACATTATTTCTTTAATATACCTATCGAAAGTTTCGATAGCTATATTAAACATACATACACGACAAACGTACACGTAGTTCTACTATAGAATACTGACTATTACTTTATAATCTAACAATGAAGGGATGATGCCTCAGAGTATACTGCATAAAAAAAACTTTCTAAGTAAGGCTAGATACTGATATAATTTCAATGTCAAACTACATAAAATAAAACAAGGTATTTACGGTATTACTGGAAATTCACGCTTGTGACGTAATAAGCATATATCCTTATAAAAATCAGATTTCAAGTTCAGTAGTTATTAAAATATAACTTCATGGGGTGCGACACAGTTGTAATTTTCGAACAGAATAAACTTACTCCGTGCGTATAGCCTCTAACCGAGACGCACGCAAGGTTATTGCTATATTGAAAACACGCTATGGGTACGTACGATGCGATACTTTTTACAAAATAGCAGGTGTAGGTAAGGCAATGCTCGATTAGGTCAATTTAAAATTAGTCACTCGATTTGAAATACAACCAGAATAAGTATTATAAAAAAAAACTGCATTACAACCAAACCTTGGCTTTGTCTAGGCATTCCTCAAGAATGCCGAACGGCCTTGGACAAAGACTAAATCAACCTTTTGCTTCGCAAGTTAGTTACTCTAAGATAAGCTGAGAGTAGTAAGAGGTCGTAACTAAATTTTGACTGAGGCAGACATGAGAAGTTTGAAATGAGTGACTTTACATTAGTCTTCAATCATCTACAATATGTGTTACGCGGACTACGTCGTTGTAAGACTCGCTGCTGCGTCGCGTCGTAGCGAGTCTTTCCCCATTCTATTATAGTTAATTATACACATACTGTACGCGACAATCCAGAAGTAGATATCGATAAAAAACTGAGAATATTAAGTACTCTCATTTGAACTTGCACGAGTAAATAGTTAAACGTGTAGAGGTTCCACGAAACATTTAATGTAATTAGATAAAAGTTGGCTAAACTAAAAGACAATATTCATTTGATCCGGCCACGATTGCTATCTTTAAGCTCAAAACCAAATTGCGATTGCGAAACACAAAAGTAATCAATAATCGCTGAGTCTGCCGGCAGGGGATCGACTTACCATGGTCAAAACACTCGTATTTATACCAACCATTTTCAAGATGGCAACCGTAATGACATGAAACTAGTCAAATTGACAGTCATTATACCTCCTGTTTCATGAGATATAATGACAAATAGAAATAATGCTAACAATTCTAATAGAATATCTATGGATTTGAAGTTTTATAATTTCTTTACCTAAATAATGCTAAAGAGTATTTAATTGATAAATATTGGTAATAAAAGATGGTAAATTTTATAGTATGTGGGCTTTCACTAATCATAATATACCTGAGCAGATTTTGGCTATTTTTGTTTTACAACAAAAAACATAAACATTGCGTGTTAAATTGTTTCCGGACAATATATATGCATACCAATTGAGTCTACTTGGCCATTAAAATTTTCAAATGTAATCTCGTCATTACCAAACTCAGAACGTTAACATTAAGCCCATGGACGACGCTGTCAGGATTGAAACGACTTGAAATCACGCTATAAACATTCGAGAAAGTCCTTTGTGCTTCTTAAAAAAATACCTGCTTTTGCTCGCGACTGCGTGCGTGTATTTATGTAAATTTTGGATATCACTCGATTGTAGGTTATTTATGAAGAATTAATATTAATCTCCTTGTTCTCCACTTTTCAATTAGTCTGCTACGGATTTTAAATATTTCCTTCGTCGTTTTTTTGCTCCATTATGTGATGAAAGAATAAGTAACCCGACCAACAAACTTTCGTATTTATAGTAGCCGAGTAATTAATAGCGTAGAAAATAAACTAAAAAACAAATCAATAGCGAAGGTAAGTAAAAATTTAAGATAGTAGATAATGTAATCTGCACATATCGGCTGTTTCTTTCTCAAAAAAAAAAATCTTACCATACCTAGATAGATTTTATCCTGGCACAAGCAGTCTATATTGAATAAAATAATAATTTTCAAGCTTTGTAGGTAATTACATAAAAAAACTGAATGGACGAATACCTATCAAAAGCTTGGAGAATCATCCATGGGTGTTTTTTTTTTTTTGTAAAGTAAAATTAGCTTGGCGGCGAGAAATTCCCCCATTTGCACCAATTATATGCACGAAGTACGAATATAAAGTGTTAAATTATTATTAAGGACTCTCTTATTTGCTGCAGTATTCAGCTGTAAAACAGACGTAAGTTTTTCTTCCACAATTATTAGTGTTTCGTACTAATAAAAATCAAGAAGGTTTTTACAGAGAACCGAAATAACAGAGTGATGTTTAATTTTTCTTATCCACTATAGAGTTATATTCAAGTGAGTACGACAAAAACAGAAAGGTCCGAAGCTGATTGCTAACCTCCGTTAATCGGAGAGGTATCCGACGAAGAAGAAGATTGGGTGTTATGAGGAGTCGACATACAACTCGCCGAACAGCGACAGCAACTGTTTTCCAATGTGAAGGTTTCCTATTTACTAAATTTTATTAATTTTAGGGCCGGTCATTTAACCAGTTGATATTAATTAATAACAGCAAACAATATTATTAGTCTAGGCAATGGGGCGGTCCGTTGTATGGAGACCCCCGCATTAAATCCTCAGTCGATGAAATGTGCAGGGTTTTAGTATTGAATGATCTAAAACTTACATAAAAATATCAAACAAAAAAAACATGCGGAAGTTAGGTATTTATACCTAAAACTTAATATTTATTACCGAATATTTTCTCGATTTCTTTTTAAAATAATAGTAGGTAGTATATTTACACTAAAAACTGAAATATCAAATGTAATAATCATGTAGAACATCGATATTTAAACCGATTTTATGATGAAATCTAAACTGCGTTTACGCGATAATGTACCTTCCTGCTTTAACAATTGGGAAGAGCATAAAAAACCTTACTTTCTTTGTGATTTTTTGTTGCATATTTATAATATACGTTTAACTCATGATACTTATAATACTATAAAGTTTCGTCGCCTAAGGAATTATTGTTGGCGTCAACTAGCTTTATTGCCTACACTATATGCATTAATTATGAGCGTAAAATTTGCGATCACACTCATTTTACTCGCAAGCTTAAATACTGCATAATAATAAATAATCAAGCTTCTTTCATTTCGTACAGTATTTGTTTCACATGTTGCAAGCTGCAGCATAAATAAATCATGAGTTTGTTATCTGGTTATACAAGCCCGGCTTGTTTTACGATGGCGTAAATTATTAAAGTACGTCAGTAGTAAGTTCGTTAGATGAAAATTTCAGACTTAATTCTGCGACGTAATTTCGAATCTGCTCGTCATATTATCAGGAAAATTTTAAGTGGACATTCATTGACTACAAGTAAGCCGTCACTGGGACCAAAAAAAACGGTGGAAGAATATTTGTTACGAAATTAACAGTGCGCCAAAATAATAATTCGTAATTATACCTATGCATAATATTATGGGGATTTTCGTTTCACGGACTATGCTGCTTTTCACGGTTTAACCGTTGCGATACGTACCTACTGTAGAGCCTTAATATATTACCACAGAATAGGTAATACTTAGTACGATAGTAATTACAAAACATATTTGAAACGGTAACAATATGCAATTTATATGATTGACTAATTGATTGACCATAAACAGGTTTTCAATTACAGAATTCTCTTACTTAAGTAATAAAATAAATAAAGATTAAAACGTTTTACAGCTTAGACTATTCTAAAACAGAGAGATTTGAGTAATAGTTTACTCCAAGGACTTTAAAGCCGTCTGGATTTTGCAGCCACATCTGATCAGTTCAACACGTTTGCCTTTGAATGGGCCTATTGTCACATCCAACCCTCACGATAACCCTATCTGAATTTCAAAAGTTTCCTTTTGTGGTCCCCGGAGCGCACTATTATTGGTCGGGAATTTCCTTTGACCAGCTTTAACGGCCATGTAGGTTTTATAGTAGAAGTAACTTTGAATTAAAATTTGAAATTACGACGCAACGATCGTAAACGTGTACGATTATTGAGACGCAAAAGACAAACATTTTATCGTCAACAAAGACAAGCAATTTTTTATAAATTACTGAATTTCATCTTCTTTTTCATGAAAGACAGAATCTTTTCAATACTGCAGTTTCAGTAGCTTCTTCTTTTGGTGCAGCACGATAACACTAGAATTTTTTTTCTTCAATAGTGATTAAAATCGATTCATTCCATCTAACCTGAGCAAGGATTTTTAGTTATTGACAGACTTCAAACACGGTCTTTGACTTCTCGTAGCTGGGTGTCGCTGGAAGCAAGCGGTACAAGATCGTATATGTGGAGATCCATGCCGGAGACCTTCATTCAGCAATGGACGTCTATAGGTTGAGGTGGCGACGAGATACCTTGAGTAGTTTATGGTGAACTGCCGGGCACGCAGGTTTCCTTACGATGTTTTCCTTCATTTCATTGCTTAAACCCTATAACTTCAAAAAGTTAGAGGTGGGGTCCGAACTCCAAATTCCCCTGAAATATACAAATATAATCATCGTAGAAAAAAAAAGAAAAACCCACACCTGTGCAAGTGCAATAAAAAGTGTTAGAAATAAATATTTGAACCACAGGTTATGCATCCCTACGCACAAGCTGGCTGTTACCAGTAAAAATGCTTACTGTATGACAGTCCGCATTTTTAACCACTTGCCCAACTCAATAAAAAGTTTTCCTATATCAAGGTTTCAGAAACATTTGACTTGCTCTTAGATAAGCTATATTACAAAACTGATGACTACTTAATACACAACACGTATCACTAATCATTTTTGGAGTTTTTCCTACTATTTCTATACGCACGTCTATGAATAGGGCTCTATCGTCATATCCGACCCTCACAATTGCCCTATCTGAATTGCAAAGTTGCCTTTTGTAGTCCCCGGAGCGGCCTATTATTGGCCTGGAGTTTTCCATGGTTAGTTTAGTGGCCTTGTGAAGGTCGTGGTAGAAAACTAAAATTTAGAAATGAGTTGCCCTTTTTAACATGATGAGTTGAGCTCTTCAAAGTACCGCTACCTTCTTAGACAGGGTCATCGCTTACCACCAGGTGAGTTAACATAAAAACCAGCAGTCACATTGTAGGGACATGGGGAACAAACCAAACTACGTCTTGTCCTATTGCATGGTGTGTGAGTGTGAAAACACGGACTTTTTATCCGCTAACCAAACATTTTTGTTTGTAGTGTGATCTCCGTAGTTGTAAAAACGAGCGTTTTGTGGAGTTGGACCTTTCTAAGTCCATGTCCAAGGGGAAAAATGGCGCAAATTTCGAGCGATTTTTTATTGATTTTTTATTAAAATTTGAGAGATTTAAATTGAGAAATTTGACAGGATTATGAATGACTTGCATAAAGCTTAGCCAGAATAGATTTTATAGCAGAGTTACAGTATTTATTTATTCTATAAGCTATAATTCTATTATATTTTAATTATATTCTATAATTAGTTATCAAATAAATTTAATAAAATAGTTTGGATGGATATTTGTTACTCAATCACGCCCGAATGGCTATATAGAGATAGATTATAGTCTGGAATGACACACAGGCTAGGTACTTTTTATTACGGAAAATTAAGGAGTTCCCGCTCGAACCAAAAAACCTCAATCCACGCAGACGCAGTCCCGGGCATCAGCTAGTTGGATATATTATACAGGACTCTATCACAAGTGACACAAGTTGTTCGACATGAAATAAAATATTCCCGTTAAAGTTTTCTCTTTAATTTTCCCGTTAATTTTTGTTTTCTGATTTTTGTGTGATGCAAATAAACAAATATTGTATTAATACTGAGAAATTAAAAGATTAATCTCTGGTAGATTAATTCACTGCCTCGTTGGTCTAGCGGTTAGCGTAGTCGACTGCGGATCACGAGGTCCTGGGTTCGATTCCCGGTCGGGCATACAATTTGTTAGGTATTGGGTTTTTCAATTATGAAATTCTCAGTGCCAGCCCGGAGTTGGAAGTTGGCGGTGTTTCGCTCCCGTGCCTCGGAGAGCACGTTAAGCCGGCGGTCCCGGTTATTATCACTAACATGATAATAGTCGTTAAAGCCCGCCAAGCCGCATTGGAGCAGCGTGGTGGGTCTAAGCTCCTAATTCCCTCTCTCCTATGAGAGTGGAGGCCTGTGCCCAGCAGTGGGAAGTTAATAGGCTGTAGTGGTGGTGGTGGTGGGTAGATTAATTAAATTAGAAAAAAAATTGGCAGCTTGCCTACATGGGCATTTTGTACTATATAATCTTACTTAATCCTTGGACCTTATTATGTAAACATGACAACTAAAGTGTAACGATCGCAGTCAGACCTCTGATTGGTTAAGACCCTTCCGCTATTGGCCAAAATCCATTGCCACAGAAAGAATATCATAAATTCAGCTAATCACAACAATTGAGACTGTAACAACGATTGATGCAAGTTTTACAATATTATGCTACTTGTGTTTATACTTACTGCCTAATGGTGATCGCATACAGAAACAACCCACAACACCCGCAAGAGGCGAGGTGCTAGGGGCGCATTTTAAATTTTGGAAAGCGTACTTATATATAGTGTGACATACACGAACGCAAAAAAAAATGTACTGATGACACAGAGTTCGGTCTTAACGTTTCTTTTTCTTTATTCTCTCAATAAGCATTTCGATTCCATAAATGGCCCAGTCTGTCAATCACATGCGGAAAATATGCGATTCGGGAAAATCTTGTCTCTTGCGTCGCTGAATTGCGAGTCGTCACTTGGTATGCGATAACCTTTACACCCTTAGTAGCTAAGATTAATCTCAAATCTGTTTATAAATTAATGGGTGCCATTAACCGTTTCAATGAAGACTTATCGCTATCCAAAACTTACGTATAGACGTGAATAGAAAGCTTAATGACAGTGTTATAAATGACTTGAATAAAGCTTTACCAGAATTGGGTTAAGCGTGGAAACACACTTATGCAATTTTTTTTCTGAAGGACAAAAAGTTTTGACCCTCTTTTATATGGAGCTACACCCTAGGGCGATAGGCCAAAACATCATTTACCTTCAACGCAGACGTTTTGCGCAGACGTGTCCGATTTCTAGTGTGTTTTTGTTCTTAGAAAGAGTGTATAAAAGCTACGAAGGCTGCATTTTCGGTGGGCAGCAGTGAGCGGAAGCGGGATAAAATACGCACCATTCCACAGTTGTGTTTTCGGCCACCGGTAGCGGCTCAGAACAGCTATAGCGGAATAGCGGAATAGACCCGCCCATTTCAAAACCCTACATGAGCGATGAACGCTGAACGATCTTTACTTACAGGACCGCCGCGTTTTCCGCTCGCCACCAAATACATTTCATAAAATGTATGGCGCGAGTGTATTACAACCGCGGATCCGCTTCCGCCCCGCTGCCCACCAAAAATGCAGCCTAATGTTTGAGTTCAGAGAGAGTATAGCTGCTATATGTATGTCACCGTAAAATTGCAAAAACCGTTAGATTGTAATCTAACTAGCGAAATTGTAACTTGTCGACAGATTACAATTTAACGCATTATTTTTCGGTAGGTATATGACCCCGATAAAACCTAAGCGTTTATGTCGAACCCTAACCTAACCTACAAGAAAGACAAGAGAACGTAATTACAATGAATATTTCAAAAATTTACATTCAGAACATTGAACGGTTCACAATCTGTCGACAGTTTACAATGTCGCTAGTTAGATTAAAATATCGGTTTTTGCAATCTTACGGTGACATGTATAAACTGTAGCCTCTTCGGGTATGTTATCTAAATAAAATAGGCGATCAATCTTTAGGTCAGCTATAGGAACAAAAATTAGCTTCTTCTAAATAATAGAAATCGCGAAGGTCATGGGTCAATGGGCTCATACAGTTTATGCGAGATAGATATTAGTTCATTGAAGCTTATGATGCCGATTTCATAGCCGCGCAGTATACTGAAACGGTCAACTAAGCAGCAAAATTACGCTTAATTAAATTATTAAGTGGCGAATAGCCATCGCATAGAGTAGGTACAGTGAAAAAACTTATATCTCGAGTGTTTCGTGTTTGATTCTGGGATATACGTAGGTAACTATACAAACAAATCCCTTTTTATTATATGAGTAAAGTTTAGTTTAGCCCAAGCTTCACACAAATGCGCCCATGGTCCATAGTTACTACGATGTAAGATATTCTTTATTTCAGTACAAGTCAGCCCTTGACTGCGATCTCACTTGATGGTAATCGATGATGAAGTCTAAGATGGTAGCGGGCTAACCCGTTAGGGGTACGAAAGTTATACCCCTAATCGGTTGCTACACGGCATCGTACCGAAACGCTTAATCGCTTGGCAGTACGTCTTTGCCGATAGGTTGGTAAATAGCCACGGCTGAAGCTTCCAACTCCACCAGACAAAAGATATGACGTAACGATAAGGATGAAAACACACTAAACTAGGGATCGGACAGGACAAAACGTCCGCGACTAAGGTGTGTCCTCCTGTTGCCAAGTGAGCGCGATCCATAAAAGTGAATGATGCGGTCTTTTTGTCTGCCAGGCAAATATTTTTCGTCATTAGTGCGATGCGATTTTCACTCTAATTTGATGCCCTACGCCTCTACCATTTAATATTATCTTTTACCAGGGCAGTTGAAGTACCTAATTAAAAAACCACAGACCGCGCTCTGTCGCAATACGTTAACCTCAAAAATGTATTTTGTTCTTTTGTTTTAGCTGTTCACTTTTATCATCATTCGGTATAATATGTCGCGCGCATCAGCTAATACTTATAATATTTACTAAATGGTACGGTTCATTACTAATAATTAGGTAATTGTGTGATTAAAAATTCATGATAGATATAGTTATTGCTTATAGCTCAGTGGAAGAACTCAAAACTCCTCTTATCACAATCTCAGACTAATCCTTAACAATATGCACAAATTGTTTTAATTAAATGAAAGCTAATAGCTATCTCGCATCTCAGAGAGCTTTAATTTAAAGTCAGAACTAACTTCTGCATTACAGTGACTAGTCTGGCTTAATATATGTATTTGTGAATTCCAGTAAGATTGCAGGATCCCGCTAAGAGCATACGAAAGTACCGTTAGACAGCGAAAGTCCATTAGGTTTTATAGCTTTCACTCGAGAGGACGAATGGCCTCGCCGAACGCCAAAATTAATTAAATTCCGCCTCCTATATTTACACCGGGACGCGACAGTAGGCGAAAAATTTAATTTTACAAACGAATCAGTTTTTTCGACGACTCAATTCAGAGTTTTTAAAATTTAGTCATCAATGGAATTGCTTTGCCTTGTTCCCCAAAAATAGCTTCAACTTTTTTAAGAGGTAATGGTTTCAGAAATCCGTTCCAGAAGTCTTCCACAAAATTATTTTGGAGTACAAGTTTCATAAATTCGTAAATACTTTTGTATTTACCTATAAGAAACGCGCGAAAAAATACAGAAATAAAGTTTATTTAGATGCACAGTTCTTAATTTAATACAAATCTGGAAACATGATGACTGCATGTCAGGAAGTTGATTGTTTAATTCGTAATTTTAATTCAAGTAACTAAGGCTAGCGTCTTCCAGGCTCGCCGGGTCAAGTCGAATCGAAGCGCAATAATTTGACACACGCATACGTAACAAATGCGACTTGATTCGATTTGGCGGGTGCAGCTGCTACGCCTTAAGCATCTTGATTAAGTTCCATGTCCTTCTCCTATTGCCTATAGGAGCAGCGTTACCATCCACCCCTATCTACCTTATCAGTATAATACACCACAACTTTTAGTTATTATTATCGTACCACCACCACTACAGCCCATTAACGTCCCACTGCTGGGCACAGGCCTCCACTCTCATAGGAGTGAGGGAATTAGAGCTTAGAACCACCACGCTGTGTTCCAATACGGGTTGGCGGGCTTTAACGACTATTATCACGTTAGTGGTAATAACCGGGACCGACGGCTTAACGTGCTCTCCGAGGCACGGGGGTGAAACACCGCCAACTTCCTAACTCCGGGCTAGTATACTGAGAAGTTCGAGTCAGAAAAAAATCGTAGATACCACAAATTACCCAAATTATGAATTTCTTTTTTTTAACTTAGTATATGGTTTCAATGAATAATGGATCGTGAATACTTCATTTTCGCACAAAAGCCACTGTTATAATGAGGAGGAATGTAGCGTAATCCTCCACTGTGACACAAAAGAGTTGACGTGTGAATGGATGAAGTCTTTCCATTCATTTAGGCCCTTTTCATAGAAAGCAGTAGGATTTTTTCAAATCTTGTTTTTTATATATCTATATAGTCGAAAAATTAAAAAACTAAAACCTCTAACTAGATTTTTAAAAACTGCCGAGATGAGCAGAGTGGAGACTATACAGACAATTAATACTAATTCTTGAAAAATTGCTTGCAATATTCGTTCAATATAATAGCAATATTCATTATATTGCTGACTGATATTCATTTTAACTGAATTTACGGCACTGGATTCCATTACGGCCTTTTTGAGCTTGAAACGTTTCCTTTCCTGCCACAGCGCTCACAATCTACGAAGCAAGAATACGTTGCCACGGTTGGTTTGCTAAAATTCGAGCAAAATCCATGGAATTAATAAGTACTTTCTATAATACTACTTACAATTTTTAATTCAATGGTAATATCTCATTTCTGTGCATTGTCAAATGTCCTTCTTACCAAATTAATCTCAACGTACATTTCACTCCGACACCGGAGCATCTTCAGATGTTGATTCGACAATGTACGATTGTAATGACAATCTTTGTTACTAGTATTCTGCAAAAAAATGAGAAAATTAAATCTGCTCCATTATATTATGCTTAAATTTGCCCACCTACCTAAAATTAAATGAACGATGGCCCCGAGTTCAGCGCAAGTATTAGATGAAAATGCTTCCGGATTCGAATAAATTGGATTGCGCTCCGCGGCCTCACTAAATATAAATCATAAGCATGACTTGAGGCAAAACAGTTTCGATAAACTATTACCTAACTACTAGAGGATGTATTACCTAGTAATGAGTTAAACATAATAACTGTAATCTTGCATTACAACTATATTTTCAATCGTCGTCGACGTAGATCAGGTCCACTGCTGAGCATAGGTCTCTAGGAATTTCCACATACAACTTTGCCCAGTGACTCTTTACTAGTCGTTTCCAGACAGCCAGTTAGCTTGCTGTGGGTTTCTATTCCATCAGCTTGAGAACTCAACAGGAATTGGGTACCAAGTACCATTGACATAAGTATTAGCAGACTCTTAGCATAAGTATAAAAACGTGTCTATAACATCTAAATTACGAATCAGAAAGATCTGAAACTTTAACCCTTAACAGCTTATTCCCTTGACTTCCTATACCTACGTCTGTCTACGCGGCTTTACAGGGATTTACGTATTTTAAAAAACCCGCTGAAAATCCTCAAAAACCCTTCCATAATAAACCCTATAGTGAATAATATGACCTCCTTTTAACTGTATAGAGACATTGCCTTAGCCTGTGCGTTGCCTTTAAATCAGTCAGTCTTCAAGTTTTCTGAGCTAACTGTATAGTAAAATTTTGCAATTTAAAAGAAGTTTGATGTGCTTACATTAGTTTTTACAAAACCTTAGCAGAATTCAACTTTCATGAATCAGTTAGTGTAAAATAATAGCTTCAAGCTTTTAAACTGGCTGTTCTGCATATTTTGTTGTACTATTCACATGTAATAAATCGATGATGAAACCTTTAAGCCCGTACAGCCGCATCGCATATACCGTAAATCCTGTAAAGGCCGCTGCAGGCAACAGATTGATTGGCGGATAGGTACATTCACAATCATACCTACACGTTCACAAATAGCCGGCCTACGATGGAAATGGCACCATTAGCGCGTAATAATTCTTTTTTAGGTCTATTCTATTCTGCCATTTAATTTTGGTCGTCCATGTTTTCATTGTTCCTCCACATTCAATTAAGCTAGGCGAACAATGTTCATGTTTCACTGCAAAATATTTAATGTACGAATCATCATGATCAAGATTAACCCTTTGCCAGCAGCCCAATGCTGAGCACGAGTCTCCTCTCAAAATCAGAAGGGTTTTCTGGCCATTTTCCACCAACCCCTTTGGTTTGGCATACTTCATACACCTTTAAGTATATTAAGGCGAACACTTCAAGCATCAAGTTTCCTCACGATGTTATACGCATAATAATGTAAAGTAAAAACACCATCTAGTCTATAGTTAAGTAAAATTTAATTCGTGACAATAGGTATGTACACCTATCTTGTATATCATGGTAGCCTGTAAATGCACCTGTATTTTTTTGAAATAATAATAAATATTTCAACATTAAAATACTTCAGGTATAATAAAAGACATTGCAGGACAGTCCATGTAACTCGATACTCTTGAAATCAGATAAAAACTTACTTGACGAAGGTTAAAAATAATTGGTGTGAGACACAATTAGAAAGGTTCGTAATTAATCTAAGCAGATGGCACCTTAATGAGAACTGACACGCAAAATTGTAAGTAACGTTTTGAAAAATTACATTTTATGGAATTTTTCACAGCAGAAAATGCAAATTTAAATAGGTAGGTACTGCCATTTATTATGACTGCTATTATGAAAGTATAAAGGCTTTTTTATGCATACGAATTATACACGGAGCTTTATTTTAGTATGTTATAATCCAAAGCAAAGTGCGGGTGCATCGTAATTGGCCTAGATAATTAGAAAATACGTTTACCAACTTATTATTACTAATAAAAATTACTCAGATAGTAGGTTACATAATTATAACACCTAATTATTGACTAAATCAATGAGTGCAGAATATTAAATTCATATATTTATCTTTTATGTAGAAAGGAAAGATAGCTTCAAGTCTATTCGTTGAAATATTAGTTTCGATCAAACAGGCCTCTAGGGACAGATTTAGTTGAATTTCCGGTTCAGGGTTACGATCCATTGGCTGGATCACTACCAAAGTCTATTGGAACTCGGGAACAATAAGTACGAGTAGTTCGAAGTAGAACTGCTGGCAGCTGGACACTAAGAACGAACGGATATTCAACACAAAATATTTCCATTCAAAATGAATGAAATAGTAGTTCTGTTCTAGCAATATCTGTTTATGCTAGTCAGACTAACAACAACTCTGCTAACAAGTTCACCTAATGCATTCAATTTGAATAAATTTATCGTTTGCTTCATTAAATGCAAATTACAAATTGAATTTTATTGAATAGAAGCAGGCGTTACTTTGCGGAAGTCCATGATAGTGAATGAACTAGAATTTTAATTCGCTATAATCCGCTACAGTAGACAAATCTGTGTGGTAGTGGTGAAGTTCTTCACAATCGTGCATTGTCGAGTCAACATCTCCTGAAGATGCTCCGGTGTCGGAGTGAAACGTACGTTGAGAGTGATTTGAAGGATTTGTGTGGTGTGGTGTTGTGCCTGTGCGAATTGCTGGGTGGTGGGTGTCGCATGTTGCAGGTGAAAGACACGCACTGTACCACACAGATTTGTCTACTGTAGCGGATTATAGCGAATTAAACTTCTAGTTCATTCACTAAATTGAATTTTGTCTGAATCCCAGATGATGATTTGTGGATAATTTCTGAATTTTCTTTGGTCTGATCTAGTCGGGGAGGCCTACCTACTACCATCGATTAAAGTAGTAATATTTCAAAATATTAGCATTATATAACGTACCTTGACGTCCCTAAAATAAGGAGTTAAATGCTAAAACTTAAGCGTGCAGATGGCAGCTGGAAACAAGCGGCACAAGACCGTACTCTGTGGCGATCCATGCAGGAGACCTTCGTCCAGCAGTGGACGATATGTTGAGACGACGACGAATGCTTAAACACGAATGTCAACAATATTACAATACCCTAGTAGTATGCCCCTGGTCAGTTTCATCCTACCGGTAAAAGTATACCGCTAAGCGGTTTTGCATTCCGGCACGATGACGTGTGAAACTGATTAGGGATATGGGGTATGATTACCTATTATATCGTAAACCCTATCCCTACCAGCTTAGACTGTAGGCTGCATTATCACTTACCATCAGTGAGATCGCATTCAAGCGAAAATTTATCACTCACAAGTCGCAAAATTTGGGCAATGCAGTCGGTGTGTAATTTATATGAACTGAGAGGCACGACGCAGCGTCGCTCCGCGCCTGCAATGTAGACTACTTTCAATTAGAATTGCTAAAACATCTCAGTGGAACGTGCCCGCCCTGATAATCAATTTGCTCGGTTTATGTTGGTCGGTGAGCTATTATTGCAAAGTGAAAAAGAAGACAAATTTTACCAAAATCACAGCTAAACATTTGCACTGTTTCTGTATATTTTAATTTTTTTTTGTTGTAATATTAACGTCCTCGTCATTGTCTCAACTGATTTACAAAACTAGTGCACAGGTATTGAACACTGGTAATGGCTGTAAGGTTTCATAAGAATTTTCAAAATCCTCGTTTTCGGCCGTTTCCATTAATCATTGAGTACATTACAGCTTACATGATGTCATAACATGGCTGTCAAGCGACTTGCATCATGTTTTCTTAACATCAGGGTACCTACGCCGTGTTATTCTTGTAAGGGCGGGGTTCCAATTATAGCAGCTTACTTTAATAACAAGCGCCTTATATTTAAATAGCTAAGAAATAACTTTACGGTTGCGCAAGCTTGATATTAGAATATTTGTAGTCTACGCCTCTACGTCACGGTCTACGCAGATTACGTAGCGTTTGCGGGTTTATCAATATAATATCGCTACATTCATCATGATACGTCTGAGAATGATCGATGAGGCACCGATCCTCTTGGCCGCCGCAGTAGCGGTCATTCCGCTCTATTTGTTTGTAAATTGATATTACCAATTTTAATATTGCTAGTGTAATAATATGAAACTCGAGTCTACCTACGCAGTTTACCTGTGTATGACTATCCATATCCATATTATAAATGCGAAAGTGTGTCTGTCTGCTACGCTTTCACGGCCCATCTGTTCAATCGATTTTGATAAAATTTGGTATAGAGGTAGGTTACATCCCACGGAACTACGTAGGCATAGAAAATATCCACAAGGAAAAAGTAACGGGCATTATCTAGTTGGTAAATAAAATGACTTGTGGAAAAGAACGGATGATCATGATTCTACTAGTGTTCATCGACGTGCAAAATTAACCCCTAGAACCGCGGGCTACGTAAGCAGCTCATGAATTACGAGTACTCACAGCTTCTTTGAAGCATTATTCTGAGGTCCGAATAGACAGTGGCAGGACCTACAATAATACTACTGAATAGGTGAATAATACTGATCGATGCAATATAAGCAGCAATTATAAGACATTACAGGCATGCTGTGGTCCCTTTTTGTGTTTCACAGACTTTTTTCAGTAAATCATTTATTTAGCAAAATTGTGGATAATAACAACTGTATAAGTGGAAACTTCCTGTGCATAATCTAATGTCAGAGACATTGTGCAAAAATTATATAACATTACTTAATTTAAAATTAGTTTAGTATAATATTTGAATTGAAAATGTGTCATATTTGTACGATAATTATGGATAATTTTATTATAAATTAATTTTTCAGTATGTTTTGTTAATTAAAGACAATTACAGGGAAACCTTAATGCTAATGAAGTCGTTCACAAATGAAAGTGCTATATTTTACATTCGCTGGTGACTAATTACATTTTCTACGTACTCTATTTCAGTTCAAATTAATCAGGCAATAAAGTACATAGAAAGCAGTTAACTGCCGGGCCTTGCCCGCCCCACTCTAGTGTTTTTTTTTAAATTCTAATTGAAATTGTTCTAAAGTAGTTCACATTGCTATCGGGGACTTTGCAATATATACTATTCGAGTTGCTATAAATACAGAACGTCCATTCGCGTCCAGCACGCGAGCTTTGTGTGTAATAAAACTTCTAGTACAATTAACGGTAGGAAACTTAACAGGTTTAATGATATAAATTACTTTAAACGGCTGTGAAGCTTCCCTGTAAAAGGTCTTGTAATAAATAGCCTATAAACTGAGCTGTCATGGAATTCTATTTTAATTTCGCTTACAATTTACTCTGCATTTAACTCGCGCGTGAACTGTAAACTAAAATGACATTTGAACCTAGTTCTGGCCCTTTCCGCAGGGTGTATTGTGAAAGGGTTGCTCTCGTTTTAGTTTTGCTTAGAGATTGTATACAACAGAATTAGCCTCATTGACTGCGAATGTTATTTGAAATCAAAAGGCTTAACAACTTAAAATATAGTTAATTCTATTTTGTAACGAACGAAACTCAACTTGTGAAGCAGGCTATCGCTAAAGCCATTTCCGGAGTACCTGTCGGAACACGCGAGGTGAACTTTACGATCGGCGTTGATTTACTCGCGATAAAGCCCTGCTTACTGCGCTTAAAAGTACAAAATTAGCATTTCCCTTTAAATCTTTCAGTTAGATAAGACGCGGTTACACAACCAACAATATGCTACTTTAATTAAGATGTATCTTTATCTATATACGAGTGTATATAAAAGCGAAATACCACTCATTCACTCACTCACTCTCTGACTGACTGACTGACTTATCACGATATCTCTGGAACTATAAAGCATATAAACTTGTAATTTAGAAAGTAGATTTTTTCTATAGTGTAAACATCAGCTAAGAAACGGTTTTGAGAAAATTCACTTTTAATTTAATAGGGTTTTTAATTAGGGTTAAAATAAAAGGGAGGGTAAAGTTGTACAAAAGTTCTATGATTTTGAAGTATAGACATGAAACTCAGCATTTAGGCTATTAGTTTGAAATAAAAACTTAACAAGAATAAGCTATATACATAGGCTTTTTGCAGCGGGAAAATTTCATAATCTCATAGGAAATCAAAAATTGTACGCGGACGAAGTCGCGGTAATTATATAAAAGAGAATTTGACAAAACAACTGTTATGTTTTGCAACTACTAACTGAAGCAACTGAACACAGACGTAATTAAATAGCTTCATAAGGTGTAATTACATATATACTGCAGTAAAGGAAGCAGAGATATACACGAGTACAAGAGAACCGATGAACTTTAATTGACCGAAGCAAATTGACACGATCCCAACTTTACAGCAACAAACTTTATGTATGCTGAAATTAAAACTTTTACGAAACAATGTTGCTATACAGTACCTAAACTTTTCGAATGAAACAGCAATTTCACAACGCAAATGTAACCCACAATAACAACAATGCAAATCTTGAGCAGTAAGTCTTGAATAAACAGTTGTCTTGAATAAACAAATGATAGAGGTCATGAACAATTTGCTTGATTAAAATATTGTGGACTAGATGATACCCGTAATTTCATCTGTTTGGATTTAGGTTTTGCAAATCCCGTCGATACTCGTTGATTTTCCGGGATAAAAATTAGCCTCCGTCCTTCTCGATTATAAGCTATCTACTTAGTATGTAGTACCTCCACAGAATAATAAGGTAATACAAGTAGTAACTCGTCAAAATCGGTTTAAAGGATGGATCCTGAAAGCGTAGCAGGCAGAAAACAGACGCGGCTATGACATTGTAAATTTTATTATTCAGCTGTTTGTGTGATGATCTAAACAATCGCATAAAGAAAAATAAAGACTAACAATTAAGAATAAAATTTTATCCATCAACTATCAACAGGACTGTCGTTAGAGTAGGTTTTTCCCGGCTTTTAATGGTCTCAGGAGTTGTTTGGAATGAGTTTGGGAATTTATCGTATATAACTTTTGAAATTGCTTAGTACCTGTTTTTTTGCTATTTTTATAATTATAGAGCCAAACGAAATCATTAAGTTCGTCTATAGAAACCAACTGATTCGGTTGACTGATTGTATTCATACATTTTCAATAACTTTCTAGGCAAGATCTCCAAGTCTATTTAGATGAATTCGTACGCTCTATTAGAGTCCCATAATCCATGAAAACAAACACGAGTGATAATGAAAAGTTAGGCAATAGGCGCTTACTTGTCATTGGATGAAAAACCAATAAAATGTTTTCGTTGATAGCAATAATTTCACCAAAGCTACGAAATCTGCTCCAATGCACAAGCTGGCCATAAAGTGGTGATCGATGGGCGGTGTGTGATTGATATATGATGAGCCATGTCACTCGCCGACTACAACCGTGTAAATCACCGCCATGTTATATTGCCCCGAAATATTACTATGCAGTAGTGTGTGCAGTCAAATATATTCGGATACAAATAAATGAGAAATGTAGGAATAGTTTCCTGAATTAGTTCCACGAAATAGCTTGATAAAACCATTTAGGACCGGAGATTGCCTTTTCTTCTTTATGTTTATCTAATCTTATTTATTTTAGTACGATATCTTAATATTTTTCAAGGGATAGACAATTTGGCGCCAGTTTCTTTTTTTATTAACTAAAAGTTAACCCTCGACTGATGGTAACTGATGATGCAGTCTAAGATGGTAGCGGACTAATCTGTTAGGGCTTTGGCAGTTATATTAAACCCATAGCCCTAATCGGTATCCACCATCAGTTTAGAGTTCAGAGTTTTGGTTGACCGTAGATTAGGCTATCGGAATTAAATAGAGCTCAAATGATCTAAATTTATGATAAGATTTTTTTAATTGAAAATTCTAATTACTGTACAAATCATGCCAGAATAGTGGAAATAATGCTGGCTGCATTTCCACGTTGAACAGCCAGGCTAATTGTGATTGTTAGAGCGATGAATAAGCCAACCCTTCTATCACCAGAATTTAATATTATAATATGTCACAATAATAATATGAAATCATCTAGTTGGATATTCTAAGCCTTAAAAATGAATATTATGAAGTCATTGACAATTTCCAAGTTAGATACTCGTAAATCTTCACATGAACTTGCCGTCAATTGATGATTGATGAGCGCTATGTGATTGATTTATCGCAGTGGTTCCGCTGTTGATTCATATATATCACTGCTATCTGAAAATCAAATAAATTGGTGAAAAAAAATTATCCACTTAACAAATTTTAACACATAATGTTCACCTTTTAGGTACTTAATTAATTAATTGTAGCTCGATATTATAAAGTAAAGGAACAGAGAGTGTACCTGTGTTTGCGCACACACTTGTGCACTATAATATCTCCCGCGCAGATGGCTTATCTCTCTGAAGATTGGCTGCCGTGGTCGAAATTCGGTCGGGACGACATTATTATAATTAATCCTTAGGACTATATTTATTAGTCCTATCAATTTAATTGAGAACTCTCTAAACTAATTTAAATTTGGCATGTCTAAATCGATTGCAATCTCTCATAATGCTTCTTGCGGAAAATACTAGCAATAGAATTAGAGCTGTCAGTGCAATAGAATTAGCCACCACGATATTTGAAATAGAAACGCTAGTTTTATTTCTTCGTGGGTAGGTACTACTTGCATGTTGCAAAATTAATAGTTTTTAAATTGCTGCTGTTCCAGATACATTTTTGTATGGATATTGTTTGAGATAAGTAAAGTTAATGAATCGATACAAACAAATCTCCAGTCATGCGAGCGCATAAAGTACCCATCAGGTGATGATAGGTTGTGTTCTGAGGTGTGGTAGCTTCCACACCAACCACCGCAGTAGAGTTATGTCGACCTCCGTGACGCAGTGTTGAGCGCTGTGTGTAAAGGGGGATCCTGAGTTCGATACCCGGCAGAGTCAATTTGGGAATTTATAAATTCTGAATTTTCTCTGGTCTGGCCTAGTGAAAGGCTAAGGCCGTGGCTAGTTACCATCCTACCGGTAAAGCGATTAAGCGTTTCGGTACGATACCGTTTAGAAACCGATTAGGCCCTAGGGGGTGGGTTTAATATATACCATACCCCTAAGGGCCTGACAGGTTAGCCCGCTACTATCCTATACTGCATCTTTACTTACCATCAGGTGAGATCGCAGTCAAGGGCTAACTTGTAGATGATTAAAAAAAGAGTGAACTCGCCCGCAATCAGGCTGTCTAAACATGCAAGGGCATTACTCACACGTTTACTGTACAGTTGAAATATTGTGGTGGAAAATCGGAGCATATCTATATGTTCTGCAAACATGCACATACTTTATGTAATATCATCGTCTACTGCTTCCAGGTTGTCTTGCCAGCCCTGGTTATGCGCCGCATTTGTCCAACAACTCCCTGCAATGATTCGCTTAAAATCTTCCTATCTAGAACCTAGAGGGTTCAAGTCTGAGTTTTTTGATACGTCATCCCTGTAGATATTTGTTTGGGACTCAATTTCTACCCCCGTGCTACGTCAGCTTAACGACATTTAAAGCTTCGTCGGTTAATCTATTGATTCTCGTTTTTGTCTAATCACGCAGAGATTACTATGAGCATAGCTCTTTCTATAGACCGTTAAGTACCTGTGGGCTTTTTATGAGATATGTATGTATGTATGTATATACTTTATTGTACACCACAAATACACAACATGTTACAAACAAGAATACAACTATAAGTAGGTACAATAAGGCGGTCTTATCGCTAAGCAGCGATCTCTTCCAGACAACTTTAACGTTAGGGAGAAAATGAAAAAGAAGATAAAGGGAGGTGGTGCAAAAATAATAATAAACTTAAATACTAATAACTAAATAAACTAACGAATACCATATATTACAACATATTTTAATAAACTAATATATACAAAATAATAATAATAGACATAATAAACTAAATAGGCATTCCAATAAATACATAAATAAGTACTTTTAGAAAGAAAACAATAAATATGTCGTTACTTATGATAACAAAGAGATAAGTAATAATTTTTAACGTCAATTTTAAACTTACTAAGGGTTTTAGCACGCTGAATATTTGAGGGAAGTTCATTCCATAGAATAGTGGCCCTGAGCGCGAATGAACTTTGGAAATATTTAGTCCGATGCGTAGGGACCTTAAGAATAAGTTTACCGGCCGACCGGAGGACCCACTCTGGTCTATCATGCCCGAGATATTTAAACTTATCCTTTAAATAACCAGGAGTCGTGGGATTGAAGAATACACAGTACAGAAGAGAAACAATATGTAGATTCCGGCGAAATCTAATGGGTAATCACTTGAGCTTTGAACGAAATTCGGAGACATGGTCATATTTGCGCAAACCAAATATAAACCTAATAGCTAAATTTTGAATTCGCTCAAGTTTATTTAGTTGGTCCTCAGTTAAATCAAGATAGCTTGCGTCCGCATAATCGAGAATGGAGAGCAGTAGGGATTGTGCTAACATAATCTTAGTAGGAATAGGAAGAAAAGAACGCAGACGCCTTAGTGAACCCATGGCTGCAAAAGTTTTCCTACTGACTTCTTTTAAATGATGAGACCAAGAGAAAGTACTATCAAAATGTACACCAAGATTTTTGACGGTAGAACTAAATATAAGGAATAATAATGCTATTTAATGAAACTTTAACACCAATTATAATGGCCTGTGACTTAGAAGGATTTACTTTTAGACCATAGCACTTACTCCATTCATTGATAGCCGCTAAGTCACCATTAATAGTAGACATGGCATTAGGCAGATCTGCAAGAGTTGACTGTGAATAAACTTGGAGATCATCTGCATACATGTGATAGGGAGAAGTAATTTTCTGGGAAATTGAACTAATGAAAATAGCAAATAGTAAAGGCGACAACACACCACCTTGAGGTACGCCAGCTGATATTTCACACCAAGAAGCAAACTTATCTTCAATGCGAATACGCTGCCGACGACCCCTAAGATAACTCTGAAACCATCCAACCACTGATGGAGATATGTTAATCGAACGCAACAAACTCAACAAGATGTCAAAATCAACCGAATTGAAGGCATTGCTAAAATCCAACAATACCAATACGGTGAGCTGTTTATTATCCATTCCCCGTCGAATGTCGTCAGTAACTTTAACCAGCGCTGTAGTCGTACTATGTCCTGCCCGGAAATCAGACTGAAAGGGATTCAAAAGGCAATTTCTGTTAAGAAAGAGATTTAATTGATGGAAAACCAGCTTTTCTAATACTTTGGATAGAAATGGTAGAATAGAGATAGGGCGAAATTCGGAAAAATGTAAAGCATGAGCCTTTTTTGGGAGAGGAATTATATGAGCACTTTTCCAAGCTTCGGGAAATATAGACGTAGAGATAGATACATTCAGGATATGGGTTAGGATAGGAGTAACAACTTCAAGGATTGGTAAGATCATATTACGACTTACACTGTCATCACCCACGGCATTAGACGAGACTGATAATATGTTCTTTTTAACATCACATTCAGTGAAAGGAGTGAAATTAAACGGTTGGAAAGCAGGAGTTGGCAAAGAAGAAAGAATACTCAGCGTGCGATCTTTATCCGAGCCGTCTATTGTACTAGAAGTAACTACTTAACCTTGTATATTTGCGTGTGTGACCCATAATATTATTGATGTGCTTTGTGCAATGCAAATATTCGAATGGCCTATTAAATTAACAGGCCCGCGGCTTTTCATTGGAATTTCATACAATTGAATACAGTTGACGATAATATTAAATTGATTGCGATAATATTTTTGATTATAATAATATAGTGTTATTATTAGATTTGTATGCGAGGACACGAACACTGACTTGTAACCTATCGCGCGTCTGTTTGTCGCATTATGTCATATAAGAACTTACGTAGGAGTAGAATAACGACATATTATTTTAACACCGGTTCAAAAGTAGGCAATTAAATATATTGCAATACCTATACCTGACCTAATTAGTACACTACTAAAAGTATATATTTAGAAAAGCATAGGCTACTGTAAGGAATGAGACTTAAAGGAATAAGTATACCACAATGTAACCTTAACGGTGCTAAACTTAATAGTTATGTATCAAATACTTACTCAATTTAATTCCAAGCGTAAAAGTCCTAGCATCTATTTTATTATCTCCATAATTAAGTACTCGTTCTCATTTCTGTGATTACCAGTAACTCATCGCAAACGCTCGCTCTGAGGAAGAACAAAAAAAGGCAGATACGATTATAATGACGGTGTTTTTAATTGAGATATAAACGATCCTCGACTATGAAGTATAGATCGCGGTTGCTTTGGAAGGTATCAGGTAGAAAAACGTGGTACCTCAAATTCGTTTAAGTGTTGAGGTCCGTTTTATTTATTTTTCTTTCGAATAATATTAGAAACCACGTTGCCATTATCAGACACTCATTTACGCGTACGATTGGAACCCCCTGTCAGACACTCTTAAATTATAAAACTCTGTCTGAACCTTTTTGAAGTAATTTATTTGAGCAATTGAAAAAGTATACATAATCTAACGCCTTTAAACGTGCAAATTGTATATATATATTTATATAATCTGAATCTCGAAAATTTCAACAATAACAATTTGGATATTTCATCGTTACATAACTAAACTAGTAAGAAAGTTTATCAATGTATTACACCGCAGCTCACCATTATTCAGAACACGTATACGATGATCGATTACACGCCGAGCTTTTCCACTCCGGCTGCGAGTATACCAGGGTACCTACAAGTATTGCTATTTTATTTTGACATTTGAAACTTCTCACTAAATGAAAGATTCTGAAAAATTGATCCTTGTTTACACTGTATTCCCTTTTTAACTCCGAGTAAGCGTTTCACAAAATATTAATTGGTAAGTATGTCATTTTCATATAGGTACATGCGTCGCAACAACCCATAGGGTTTTTATCACGATTACACGGTAATGTATAGATACCAAAACCGTGACGATATTTCGGATCTCAATCAATC
The DNA here is from genome assembly GCA_964035005.1 of Erebia palarica. Taxonomy (NCBI): domain Eukaryota; kingdom Metazoa; phylum Arthropoda; class Insecta; order Lepidoptera; family Nymphalidae; genus Erebia; species Erebia palarica. The sequence continues at coordinate 26,381,055 of OZ035985.1, read as the reverse complement.
TACTTTTACTTCTCTTCTCTAATCTACTTTTACTCTCTTTAAGTCTTTGAACGTCTGAGGCTTTATAGGGGTTTGAAATTAATATAGTGAACAGCAATATCCGGATTAAAAATGTCTTTTGTGCTCATAGTACAAAGACTACGTGAGGCCGACTATCCCGAACGCCGTATCCGGAGCACGGGCCCACCGGAGCACGCGAGCTGAACCTCACAATGGGCGTTAATTTAGTTGCGATGATAAACGGTAAACCCCGCTTATTGTGCTAAAACGTACCAAATTAGCATGTCCATTAAGTACTGTTACAAAACGCTCTACTAAGATAACTCGAGACTATATATTGTTATATACGCGAGCGTTACTGAGCCATTTGCCTTGCATATTGACTCAAGTAATTCTTTTTCAAGCATTCATTTCTGGCTAAATATTATTGAATCATGACATTATAGTATCGATGTTGTACCAACCTATACTATAATGATAACTACAAAGATTAAAAACAAATGCTAAGTCTTGTATCCTGTTAAAAAAGTGTGATTGGTTAGTGTGTATTTGCTTCTTATTGAATAAAAGTTCTTTCAATGCAAATCTTTTCATAATATATATACCACTAGCAGATGCCCGCGTCTTCGCCCGCGTGTAATAAGTTTTTTAAATTCCCACGGGAACTTCTTAACTTTTCGGGTTAATATATAGCCTATGACACTCACAAATAATGTGGCTTTCTATTGGTGCCACAATTTTCAAAATCGGTTCAGTAGATCCAGAGATTACCTCCCTACAAAGTCACAAACTCACAAACTTACAAACCTCTTAGTAATATAATAATAATAATAAAATCTCTTTATTTGCAAAAATCACATAGGTTCACATTAATAATATGGCGTCAATCTCCCAAAAAAGTAAAAACTATGTTATGGGAGTTAGTGCCTACCCTATTACATGATAGTATTATTTAATAATATTAGTTTAGATTAAATTCTCTAACATCTTTCAACATTTCATTCTTTACTTGTCTTGTCTTACTATTACTATTTCTCAGAACTTTTTGGTAACTAAATGAATTGAGCAAATCCAAAATAGATATCATAATACCCGAGTTCCAGAAATCATAACAGGCTTAATATTTCAATTAGCACTAGAAATTAGGGATCTACAAAACCAATAAACCCCAATGACCATAAACCACTACGACTGGAGATAATGAGTGCTAAATTAGAACTACTGGGCCGTGAAGCGTGGATCGTGGTCGCAAAAATAATAGATACAAATAGATAGTTACTTTGTAATTTGTCGTTGCATATCTGCTCATATTTAACCAACACTGCACGTTGATTAGCCCGCCAGCCCGCATTGGAGCAGCGTGGTGGGTCTAAGCTCTCTCATATGAGAGTGGAGGCCTGTGCCCAGTAGTGGGCCGTTAATGGGCTGTAGTGTAGTGGTGGTGGTGGTGGCACGTTGTTTTTATTTTCATAACTAAATATTGAACAATGGAGGCTGCCCGCGACCTCACTCCCGTGGATGTTTCAAAAAATATTACCTTATTCCATGTTCACATTATAAAGGGGGCTGGGATTTGATGAGTCAGGCAGTGAGTGACTTTTCTTTTTATTGTATGAATATTTACCAAGAGAAGCGAAGTTTCGGAAGAATTTTTTGGTGAACTTACACTGCCTGCTGTTGAAATGATTAACATCATTATTGAAATCGTACGGGACAATCAAATTAACTTTATTTTTTAAGGGCCTTTATTTTACGAAATAAAATATTACTTATAGGTAATACACGAAATTAACAAATAAATGACTTGTTGGTACCTACTGATTAAATGGTAATTTTGTACGCCACAATATTATTGGCACGACAAATAGCGTATGAAGAAATAATGATTTAATGAATTAGGAGTGGATAACTTGCACGACTGTAAAAACAACAATTAAAAGACGAAGAGTACGAGATACCAATTCTATGGTGTCTGCACTTTTAAAATGTAGGTACCTACAGTGTAGGGAAATTGAATTATCTAAAATAAGCTATTTTTGCAGAAGGTTTGCGATAGGTAAAGTAGTCTAAACATAACTAGCTGATGCCCGCGACTTCGTCTGCGTAGATTGAGGTTCTTTGGTTCCCGTGGGAACTCTTTCATTTTCCGGGATAAAAAATAGCCTATGTGCTATTCCAAACTCTGTGCCAAATTTCATCCAGATCCGCTTAGCGGATCTGGCGTGATCGAGTAACATACTACCATAAACAGTTTCGGTTGGAACGCTTGCATACTTATGAAAATCTATTTTGCATTACAAGATTGAGCTTTAGACTTGGCGAAACTTTCCATCGTTCTGTTTGAACGATAACAAGAAAACTTACTCCTGCTAGGTTTTTTAATAGTTCCAACTTTGTTTTCGCTTACCCAGTGTCTATGGAATTCCACTTGTATTTCAAAGTAAATTTAAGCAGGCCACATTGTTTGAATATCACAATCCAGTTGTGATTCAATTAATTCTTAGAGGATATAGGACATAAAATATTTGAGTAAGTAGGTATAGTTTTAATCTAACTTGTATACATAATAGTGACTGAGTTAAGATTTTTAATATCCGTCATATCAGTCTATTTCGATGAAACGTACATAATTACTAAGAATTTATGCAGCACAATATCTAATACCTTTAAACGAGCAATTCTTAATATATAATACGTCTTTACCTATGAAATTGCCGTTTTGTATGGAATAAGTGAAAGTACTTATTTTTTCAAACTTTTTTATTTCTGTTATTCGAAGTAATCACCCATGCAATCGACGCATCTTTGCCAACGCATTTGCAGTTTATTGATGCCCTCCTTGTAAAAATCAGCTGGACGGGAGGCAACAAACTCTTCAAAGGCATTTTGTACTGCCTCTCGGGAATTGAATTTTTTAACCACTAAAAAGTTGTCTAAATTTTGGAAAAAGTAATAGTCGGTAGGTGCAAGATCTGGTGAGTATGGCGGATGAGGGAGAGCTTCCAACCTCAGCTCTTGCAGCTTGGAGACTGCCTGTTGCGCAGTATGGGGTCGCGCGTTGTCGTGAAGGAGCAGTGGGGACGACCGATTGACCAAAGCTCGTTGCAGTTGTGCAACCTTCTCCATCATTCTCTCCAGTTCTTCACAGTACACATCTGCAGTTATGCTCATGCCATTTTGTAAAAAGCTGTGGTGAATCACATCCGCACTAGACCACCAAACAGTGACCATCACCTTTTTAGGGGTCATTTTTGATTTAGGGCATTGCTTTGGTGCTGAACCAGGATCTTACCAACTTGCTGAGCGCTTTCGATTGTCGAACAGAATCCATTTTTCGTCGCACGTAACAATTCGTTTCAAAATTCCTTCATTTCTTTGCCTGTTGAGCAGCGCAAGGCAGGTCTTGACGCGTACTTTGCGCTGGCGATCGTTAAGGTCGTGGGGCACCCATCTATCAAGCTTACCTTTTTATTTTAACTTGCCAATTTGTCGCAAATGGATCAATATTGTTTTGATGCTTACATCAAAAGCTGCTGCTAGCTCAGCTGTAGATTGAATTTCGTCAGCTTCCAAAATCGCCTTTAATTCATTATTGTTGACCAAAGTCTCCGGACGACCACGAGCTTCATTTTTCAAGTCAAAATTTTCGGAACGGAACCGGGAAAACCAATAACGGGTTGTGCGTTCGTTTGTACAGTTTTCTCCGTAAATGTTTTTGATGTTACGTGCCGTTTGTGTTGCGTTGGTGCCACGACGGAACTCATATTCCATAATTACACACGAATATTTAAAGTATCCATTATGACGAAAAATGTTGAAATGTAATGAAAATACAACGCTAATCAAAAAACAAAAGACTGAGTTTGTAAAAAGAATGTCATGGTTTTAAAACAAAATTAATTTGTATTTAGAATACAGAGCCATTACAAACTTTTTTTTATTTGAAATGACCAGTACTGAAGAAAGGCAATTTCATAGGTAAAGACCTAATTAATATATGTCACCGTAAGATTGTAAAGACCGTTAGATTATAATCTAACTCGCGAAATTGTCACTAACACCGCAGCCTGTAGCTAGCTCGAACGTGGTTTGCGATGGATCCGCTTCCACAATAGCCTTCCATCCTTCATTATAAACTTTGATCTCCGGCCGTCCACGGGGCTTGTTCTGCAGGTCGAAATTTCCAGAACGAAAATGTTTTAACCAAAAACGCACTGTGTTTTCTTTTGCAATACCGCCGCCATACACATCATTAATCCTTCTAGCCGTTTCTGCAGCACTGGTGCCACGATGGAACTCGTACTCGTAAATAACGCGATATTTCAAACTGAGTGACGCAAAGAAAAAATCAAAAGAGGATAAAACAAATGAATTAGGGTTTTCAAAACACAAAAGCATGAGTAAATAGCTGCATTAATTTGAAATTGAAATTCCTAACCAAAGAAGAGATATTTGAGATCAAAGTGGCCAGTATGACAAAACGGCAATTTCATAGGTAAAGACCTATTATTAGGTCTTTACCGATGAAATTGCCTTCCTTCAGTACTGGTCATTTCAATTTAAAAAAGTTTGTAATGGCTCTGTATTCTAAATTCAAATTAATTTTGTTTTAAAACCATGACTTTGAAATGATGATGATGAAATTGATTTTTTTCCCGACGAGTGCACTGAGTAACTTTTTTCCCTTCATAAAACCACACTATGATCCGGCTGGCACTAATGAACAGTGGAAATACTAGGGCGCTTCCATGTTAGCGGATAGCCTCATTAAACTTTGTGTCTAATGCAAGCGTCATAGAAATCAACATGAAATGGTTCTTTTAATAGCGGCGCTTTTAAACTAAGCTGAAAAAAAGTGAATGTGGTCAGAAGTTCAGAACGATAGGAAAATTTACTATACCTAGTTTTACAAGTGAATCTTTCTATAGGAAATATTATTTAAGTGGTATATATATATATATATATATATATATATATATATAAATCGCGAAGGACTTCTTGCGTCTTTACAAACTACCACCCTGCGGCGTCCACTGAATGTTGTTAGATTTTTAATGTTTTCAATGCGTATGTAAGATGCTTTAATCAGTATCATATCAGAAGTCGACGTCAAATTTCATTTAAACGTTAAATGGTGATATTCAAATTAAATATTTCTAGCTGAATTTGTGCGTCCGTTCACTCTTAAATCTTTCTTGCACACTCAATTCCGTATAATGCTCTGCATATATCATAATGATTATTATAACTAAATTACATCTATCTACTACTGAATTCAGATTGGTTCCGTAGCGACTTCGTCCGCGTGGATTGATTTTTTTTGGTTCCCACGGAAATCTTTAATTATACGGGATAAAGAGGAGCCTATGTGTTATTGGCTATTGCAGACTATAATCTATCTCTGTTCAAAGTTCATCCAGATCAATTCAGCCGTAATGGCGTGATTGAGTAACAAACTTCCACTTGAGTTTTTTTTGGTTCCCGCGAGAATTCTTTAATTTCCCGGGATAAAAAGTAGCCTACGTGTTATTCCAGACTATAATCTATCTCTGTATTAGAGTCATGAACGTTCATGATTAAAGTTTATCCAGATCCGTTCAGCCGTTCTGGCGTGATTGAGTAACAAACATTCATTTGAGAATTTTTTGGTTCCCGCGGGACTTCTTAAATTTTTCGAGATAAAAAGAAGCCTACGTGTTATTTCAGACTACAATCTATCTCTGTGCCAAATTTCATCAAATCAATCCATTCAGCGGTTCTGGTGTGATTGAGCGTCACTCGTTCGTGTGGCATAAATTTTTTTCAATTTCCACAGTACTTCATTATTTTCCGGGATAAAAAGAAGCCTATGTCACTATCCAGATCCTCAACTATACTCAAGCAAAAAATGTTATTGGAGGACAAACTATCTATTAAACGTCTTTGGGGATAAAATTTACAAAAAAATTGACAGACTTTCGTCCCCTTCACCCATTTAGGGATCGAATTCACAAAAACTGTGAAACACGTATTTCTTCATTTTTAATTTACAGTTTAAATACCAAGATTCATGGCTATAACTTGAGGAATGAAGGACTTTCATTCAAACTTTCAACCCCTATTCTACCCTTTTGAGGGTTGAATTTTGAAAAAACTGTGTCACACGTACCTACTTCTTTATTTTTTACCGAAAGCCAAAACACTAAGCTTCTTTGATATAACTTGAGCAATATCCTGTGAAATGAAGGCCTTACATACCAACTTTCATCCCCTATTTCACCCCTTTAGGGATCGAATTTTCAAAAACTGTGAAAACGTATTTCTTCATTTTTAATTTGCAGTTTATATACCAAGTTTCATGGCTATAACTTGAGAAATGAAGGACTTTCATAAAAACTTTCAACCCCTATTTTACCCTTATGGGGGTTGAATTTTGAGAAACTATGACATACGTACTTCTTTATTTTTTACGAAAAGCCAAAATACTAAGCTTCGTTGATATAACTTGAGCAATATCCTTTGAAAAGAAGGCCTTACATACCAACTTTCATCCCCTATTTCACCCTTTTAGGGATCGAATTTTCAAAAACTGTGAAATACGTATTTCTTTATTTTTAACCCGCTGTTTATATACCAATTTTCATAGCTATAACTTGAGAAATGTAGGACTTTCAAACAAACATTCAACCCCTATTTTACCCTTTTGGGGTTTGAATTTTGAAAAACTATGACACACGTATTTCTTTATTTTTCACTAAAAGCCGAAAAACTAAGCATTTTTGATTTATCTTGAGCAATATCTTGAGAAATGAAGGACTTTCATACAAACTTTCAACCCCTATTTAACCCTTTTGGGGGTTGAATTTTGAAAAACTGACATACGTACTTCTTAATTTTTTACCAAAAGCCGAAACACTAAGCTTCTTAGATGTAACTTGAGCAATATCTTGAGAAATGAAGGTCATTCATACAAAATTTCAACCCCTATTTTAACCCTTCGGGGGTAAAATTTTGAAAAACTGTGACACGCGTACTTCTTTATTTTTTACCTTATGCGAAAATACCAAGTTTCGTTGATATAACTTGTAAAATATCTTGAGAAATGAAGGCATTTCATACCAACTTTTATCCCCTATTTCACCCCTTTGGGGGTCGAATTTTCAAAAACTGTGAAATACGTATTTCTTGATTTTTAACTCATATATTAAGTTTAATGGCTATAGCTGTCATAAAAAAATTCAACCCCTATTTTACCAATTTAGGGGTTGAATTTTGAAAAACTGCGACACACGTAATTCTTTAATTTTTATCGAAAGCCGAAATACCAAGTTTCGTGTATATAACTTGAGATTATCTTGAGAAATGAAGGACTTTCATGCAAACTCTCATCCCCTATTTCTACCCTTCGGGGTTAGAATTTTTAAAAACTGTGAAACACCTATTTCTTCATTTTCAATCAGTAGCTCGTATACCAAGTTTCATGGATATAACTTCAGAAATGACGGACTTTCATACAAACTTTCACCCCCTATTTCACCTCCTACAAGCTTACATCACAGCCGGCACATGTCTGTTTGTTTACAAGCCCGCCACCGCGCGCCCCGCGCCATGCGTCCCTCGTGAACCCCGAATAGGCCCCTCAGACACCGTACCTAGTGCCCGTTTAAGGATATTTAAGAGACGCAAGATTGTTGTCACGAAAACATGATAAAAACTTTACAAATTAAGTACGATATTCAATGGACACGATAAGATGGGTGAACTGAACTCAAAGTATACGTGGTAAATTATACGCTGAACACTAACGCCCTCCAAATTTCAGCCGGACGATTGCGGAACTATATTATACGCTAAAAGGCATTGTAGTGATGAAATTACGTCCATGCCAATTTTTCGCCCTTACATTCTAACTATCATATGGGACCCTTGGGCTAAAAATGAGGGTCGGTCAATCTTGCGTCCGTATTCCGGACGCACAAAGTCAGTGGGACGCAGCATCATCGGTAAATAACGCCATGTAGGACGCAACATGTCCTTCAAGATGTATATATATATATATATATATATGTCACCGTTAGATTATAATCTAACTCGCGAAATTCTAAACTGTCGAAAGATTGTAAACTGTTCAATATTCTGAGTGTCAATTTTTGAAATATTCATTTTATTTACGTTTTCTTGTCTGTTTCTTGTAGGTTAGATTAGGGTTCGACATAAATAATCACTTAGGTTTTATCAGGTTTAAATACCTATCAGATTACAATCTACCGGAATATAATGCGTTAAATTCTAATCTTTCGACAGTTTAGAATTTCGCGAGTTAGATTATAATCTAACGGTTTTTACAATCTTACGGTGACATATATATATTTATTCGAATTTGTCATTACGTCTTTAAGTTTTTTTTTGTAAATCCTATGCGAACACTTTCAGACTTATAAAGTAGCCCATGTCCTTTCTCGGGATGCAACTACCTTCGTACGAACGTTAAAATGTACTGGAGGGAAAGACAGACAGACGCTTTCTACACTTTCGCACTTATAGATGTACTAACGACCGCCCGTGGGATTTTTAAAAATCCGGCCCTACTCCTTGTCTAGATTATGAAGCGAACTTCTGTGCAAAATTTCAGCTTTCTAAGTCCAAGGGCTGGGCGCGTTGATGAGTGAGTCTACTATGTAGAGAATATAATGGTAAAGGGAAACAACTGCACGTTACTTTGGTTATTTGACTTTAGAGATTTCAAGTTATTCCATGCATTGTGTATGGGCGCAAGCTTTAAAGTTGTGGTATGTTTCAGCAAATTGGAGAAGTTGAAACTATGCCCTAAAATAAAGCCGGGTGTTCACAAATGCTTACAAGAATGTATTCAATTGAGGCTAGTGATAATACCAATTACAGTAGGCAGTAAATTCTTTAAACTAAATTAAAATTTCAATAGATAGGTATACTAATGAATTAATTATGGATGCTTGAAGTTTTAATAAAAAAATAATAATAATTAGGAAATTCAATATTTTCTTCTGATGATACAAAGACTGATTAAAAAAGTACAGGTCTAGTAGTAATACTCTAGTTATTTATGACATAAAATCTGAATCCAACAATTAAATTGTGAGACTACCCAAACATAACAACCGGCCAAGTGCGACTCGCGCACAAAGGGTTCCGTACCACCAACACAATATAAATTGTTTCAGTAAATAACAAAGATAGACGCTATAGCAATAAGTCAGAAGCTGTGAAATAATGGTGGAGCCTGATAAACAATTCGATACCCCATGTGTACAGAACCCTAAATAATGGTTTTAGGACTTATTACTGTATTTGTGTTGTGTGACCAGGAACTTGCTTTCTGCTGAAATTCATGATTCTAGGTCAATTCTATTGCGTTGACTTCGAAACTCGATTTTTTTACAGATCCGTCACCTCCCTTTTACTCAGGAATTAATATCTTAGCATTAGATATTAATTCCTACGTAAAAGGGAGTTGACGGACAGACGGACAACGAAGTGATCCTATAAGGGTTCCTTTTTTCCTTTTACATAGGCACGGATCCCTTAAAAGCGGTCTTTTCAGTTGCGATTCGTTTGTAAACAAAAGAACACGTTCACCTACTTGTGAAGATATTATTTTGCACAATTCTTTTGCTTTATTTTCTTTTAGCAATTTTCCAAATAACCTAAGTAAAATGCGCTACAAATTCTGCACAATTTCTCAAATACTTTTCAAGTTACGAAAGTACGTACTCGTAGATAAATTGGGTAGAACAGGGGATTTTCAACAGAGACAGAAAATGCTATAAAGTTGTTTAGTATTTTAACATTGAGTTTTATTGCTTCAGCTCATATCCACTTCAACAAAATAACGTTTTTAAGCCCAACGACCAACTCTGACTTTATACGTAAATAGACTTTACAAACATAAACCGTTAAAGATAGTTAAGATCAGAGTTGCTTGAACCGGTTCTCGTATGGAAGCATATCAAATTTTGTCAACATTAATTATTGTTAATGTTGAATATAGGTATTAGTCGCACCTGAGTTGAATGCAAAGCTAAGGAATGTGCTAGTGCTGTGACCTTATTACTGGTAGTCATATCGATAAATTACAAAAACAAGCAGTGGTTGTATTAGTTAAAAAATATTTAAAATATTGAAACACAATAATAAAGTCCAAAATTTAGTAAATTTCTTAAGTAAAGAAATTAAAACAATTCGGACAAGTAGGGACGATTGTTTTAGTCAGATAAAAGTTTTCTATAGTTCTGTGAATTACACTACGATTAAAATCATCTGTTTTACGAAGAACGAATAGGTAAGAACCTCTTCGTTCTTCGTAAGCTTCTTCAGCTTCTTTTTGTATTACAGATAATATTCTTTTTGATACTCCGGTATATTCGGTCTGCCGTTAAAGGCAAGGTCATAAAGTTATTTTGCCTTTCTTCAGTACGCGTATCCAAAGCTTTTTACGCCATTTCGCGTGCTTGGCGATGAATAAAAACACGTTTTTTGTTACTGAACCTCTTAAAACAGTCATTTTTAAAAATGTACACGGAAAGCAACTTGATTATTAAGCGACAAACAAGCAACAAGCGTTCGATCAAAGAGTATGTATGTGTAAGCATTTCCTAGGAATTGTCGACATAAACGGTGTCGATATGTTAGAGTTCGAAATTCGTCAATGAGATGATTTAAGAACTTGATTTAGGAATAGTAAACATAAACGTTCCCTTCACTGTTAAACCGCGAAATCATTTAGCTGAATTGATCATTTCATGAAATAATCAAGGATATCATTCAATGGTCATAGTTTTCATCAAGACTGATCACTTAAATAATTGATTATATTATGATCAAACCTCTAATTTTTGGTATCCATAAAAATGTAGAAGTAAAAAGGACCAGAAGACTCGCTTCACCTCGCTTCAATCAGGACCTCCTTCGCGAGCTTCTGGGTTCACACTTTACAAAAACACTCTAGGGTTAGGGCGGGCAAGACTACGTTGAGTCTACGTTATGCTGATTCAGTTTTGGGACAGTCCACCATCACCAACACTGACACCCCCACCATCAACTCATCCTATTTTTTCAACTATAACGAATGCTTGGCCGTTAGACAAAAATTCCAGTACTGTGTATTATCCGTTTCCGTTTACTCCTTTTTATCTAGGAAATGTCAACTTACATAACATGTGGTTGTATGAGCAAGAAAACAAATATTCCAACTCTAACGGATTTGTTATGTTAATATTGACATCACAGCATTAATGTGAACATAAACGGTTATAAAAACTTTAACATATTAATCACTCCGTATACGTATGCATGTCGTACGATAGATGTCAAAGACAGCACTTCACAACACTATCCACGGGGGTGAGGGTGGACGTGGGAGGGAGATGCTCCCGCCCGTTACCTCAGGCCCCGACTGCATTCAACTCGGGTGCGTACAATATCTATTTGGCATACAAGGGTTCGGGAGGGTAAGAAATTACCAAAATATTATTTGAATGTTATGTTTTAATAACTCTAGTAGGTGACTCGCTTTTTACCCGTCGCAGCCCACATTGCTATGAAAATCCCTGCACCCGGAGGTCTTTCAAGTTTGAGCTACTCGTGGGAGACTGACCTCTGAGAGACAAACCAGTCCAGAGCGTTAGAAGCTAGTAAGTATTTTAAAAAAAGAAAATTAAAGTTGAGAACAATTCAATTAATCTTTTGTATTGTATTTTCAAAGTACTTATTGTATTTTAAGAACTTTTATTCCATGATCATACGCAAACTTTTTAATGAGTCCTTTATCAAAATTGCGATAATTAATTATTTATAATGTAATATGCAATAAGATAACATAGAAGTTGATAGTGTATCGCGTATTATACTGTTTTCAGCTCGTTAAAATAATTTTACTGCGAAAACATGCCCGAGGGACCATATCATAGCAGATAAAGTTTATGACAGTGTTTAAATAGCCTAATGAAATATCCTCCTCACTCACCGCAGAGCGTTTATATGCTCGAAAATTACTAATATTAGTCGAATCTTTTTTTTTGTATCATTTTTACACACTAGTTTAAGTTACTTATAGGTATGAGTATGTACCAAAATTACGTTTATAAAATTTATTTATCTTCGTGTTGTATTTATGAATACAACACGACATAGTTTGATAACGTACGTGACCCGAATGAAAGACCATAATAATAATTAGCATAAACTGTAGGAACATCGCGCTCGTCCAATATAACTGAGCCAATAGGGCAATATGTGAGTAGGAATTGCTCGATTAGGGAATTGACAATTTCTAGATTTAAATACCTAATATTTGAGTAAATCTGTCTTATCAATAATAATTAAGTTTTTATAATTATTTTTAATTAAAAAAACCTAAAAATATTATCAAAAAATACACGCCGTCCAAGTAATAGTTAATGGGCATGGTGCCCAAAACACTGGCACTATTACCTCGTTGAATAGAAAGACTTAGCTGTTGGGCTAAATAAGCGCCAGCTCTTTGGCCACCAGAGGCGTGGATCAGTTTTTGGGACACAACAATAATCAATAATAAATAAAATTATTGGAATTACAAAATAGCAGAGCATCCTATCGACATCTGAACACAACAAAAGGCAAAGAAATAGCGACGCATGTAGTTGGCAATATTTCAAATTCTCTTCGAGACTATATTATTTCCTTTTCTCCCTCTAGCCCCTTACGTAATCGAGACTACACAGTATCCGCATTTGTCAGATTGACGGCCCTGGAAATTGGATACAAAAAAATTAAAAAGTGGTTGTCTTTGTTCAGGAAGTGAAGAGTCAAATTTGATAATTTTCAGAGATTGGTTTGTTCCATCCTGACGTATTTTCGCTTGACTGCGCTCTGTGATTGTATGTGATGGTGCAATCAAGTGTGCTTTCAAATAAGCCACATTGTGTTCCAAGCTGCAACTGCAGTGCTTTGTAAATTCATAGAAATTGTACCAATTATATGCAGTGCGCGGTTTACACGCGGCTTATATTATACAAATATATTCATCTGTTTTCCCCGTGGATAATTAATTACAATAGAGAAAATATTCTTGCACCACAAAATCCATACGTATTCGTGCTATGTCCCTATGTTTCCTTTTTTCGATAAATTATTAATTTTAAGAATATGGAACCTTCAAAAATGTGGTCCAGTTTTCGCGCCATCTAGACATCATCAAATAAATTTGACGAATATAATCCAAAAAGAAAACCATACCGAATAGTCGTTTTAAAATTATTCTTACAACCGTTTGAAATATGAAAGAATAGAAATAAAATACGACGATACAATATTATCTGTAGATATTATCGGTGTTTTGTCTTGAATCAAACAATATTCAAAAGACTACTTTTTAAGTAAATAAAAAGAAGTAAATAAATAGGCCTTCGGGCATTATCATACAGGAATACTTAGTGGTTTTTCGTTCCAAAGCTCACCACTAAACCATCGAGTGGAATCAAGTTACCCAAAAGAAAATTGTAGTCTAAATTGACCCAACTGGTAATTTTGCACACTAGGTAAGAAATCACACTAGGCAGCGTTTTAAAATAGTTTTTTCTTTACCTCATCTACTAACAAGGAAAGTTAAAGCTAGCCCGATTCTCGTCTCGAAAGAAATTCGTTATCGTCAAAGCAAGTTCCACTCTTTATCGCCTTGATTTATAACCTTTATCGCTCTTTGTTGGCAGACATTGTATAAGAAAGGTGCTCTAGCTTAATCAATTAAGTAGTTAGCCTTTAACATAATCTATTATTAGTTTAAAGTAAAGACTAAAGAAACACATTCATTATTTTATCAGGTAAGGCTTGGCGAGTGGCGAAGATAGGGTGTGGACTGTGGACATTATATTTCTTGACCTTACCACATATTGCTAAATAGATATGCACGCGTGAGTTTGAGCGGACACTGAAGTTTGAAAAAGTGTCCTTGACACGTCTTTAGGGTGTCTTTACCATTAATATTATAAGTCCTAATGATCTTTAGTCTTTACCACTGCTCCTGTCTAGTATAGTTTCTGTTCCTTAAGAGACCTTGTTTATTAGCTAGTGAGCTATGTTGCATTTTATAGGAACTTAGTTTTTTAAACAGTAAAAAATAAACACAAAAGTCACATTTATCCGTGTATTCGGTTATAGTTTCCAAAGTTCTAACTGGGTTTTAGTGCATTTAAACCGTTTTACGAATATTCACTATTAATAGGTATTGTCTGTACTATTATTCGTCAAAATTTTATCTCGTACCTTCCAAAATAAGTTAAGACGACCAATATTTTTAGACTACTGCGACAATAGCACCGTAAAAGCTCAATTAAAGGAGTGTAGAACTTGCAGTGGTTCAATGCCGTTGCCCAATGCAACGAGTAATAATTATTTATGGTACCTAATCATTAATTAATCACTGGTTGTGGTGGTGCACTCTGCATTACCACATTCTTCTTAGTATCGTCATAATTTGTTTGAAAATAAAACACCGACGCACCTACCTTGTTAGTTTCTTAGCTATCATCTCTTAAGGTTATGCACACGACAGCGGTCTGTTCTCGGTAATGAAATTTGCTCAACAGGGTGGCATTCGGTGCACGTTTGCGCACTGACGGAGCAGAAATTGCCAACTAATTAAATTACAGGCCGTTGCAGCCTCAGTAGACAAGAAATTCATTTCCTACAGGCCTTTTCTGCACCCTTACACTGTTAACGATCGATATTATAATATCTAATCTAATCTATCTAATCTTCTAATCTAATCTAATCTAATATATATATAAAATCGTTAAGGGACCAACGCACAGCCTAAACCGCTGGGGTTATTGACTTGAAATTTTGACAGTAGGTTTCTTTTGTGACGTAGGCGCTCACTGAGGAAGGATTTTTCAAAATTCCACCCCTAAGGGGGTGAAATAGGGGGTGAAAGTTTGTATGAAAGTCCGTAATTTCTCAAGTTATATAAACGAAACTTGGTATTTCGGCTTTCGATAAAAATTCAAGAATTACGTGTGTCGCAGTTTTTGAAAATTCAACCCCTAAAGTGGTAAAATAGGGGTTGAATTTTTTATGACAGCTATAGCCATGAAACTTGGTATATGAGCTGCGAGTTAAAAATCGAGAAATACGTATTTCACAGTTTTTGAAAATTCGACCCCCAAAGGGGTGAAATAGGAGATGAAAGTTGATATGAAATGCATTCATTTCTCAAGATATTTTACAAGTTATATCAACGAAACTTGGTATTTTGGCTTATAGTAAAAAATAAAGAAGTACGTGTGTCACAGTTTTTCAAAATGTTACCCCCGAAGGGTTAAAAAGGGGGTTGAAATTTTGTTTGAATGTCCTTCATTTTTCAAGATATTGCTCAAGTTACATCAACGAAGCTTAGTGTTTCGGCTATTGGTAAAAAATAAAGAAGTACGTATGTCACAGTTTTCCAAAATTCAACCCCCAAAAGGGTTAAATAGGGGTTGAAAGTTTGTAAGAACGTCCTTAATTTCTCAAGTTATAGCCATGAAACTTGGTATATAAACTGCGGGTTCAAAATGAAAAAATATGTAATTCACAGTTTTTGAAAATTCAATCCTTAAAGGGGTGAAATAGGGGATGAAATTTGGTATGTAAGGCCTTCATTTCACAGGATATTGCTCAAGTTATATCAACGAAGCTTAGTATTTTGGCTTTTAGTCAAAAATAAAGAAGTACGTGTGTCATAGTTTTTCAAAATTCAACCCTCAAAAGGGTAAAATAGGGGTTGAAAGTTTTTTATGAAAGTCCTTCATTTCTCAAGTTATAGCCATGAAACTTGGTATATAAACTGCGAGTTAAAAATGAAGAAAAACACGTATCACAATTTTTTAAAATTCAACCCGCAAAAGGGTAAAATAGGGTTGAAAGTTTGTATATGAAAGTCCTTCATTTCTCAAAATATTGCTCAAGTTATATCAACGAAGCTTAGTGTTTTGACTTTCAGTAAAAAATAAAAAAGTATGTGTCTCACAGTTCTTCAAAATACAACTCCCAAAAGGGTAAAATAGGGGTTGAAGGTTTGTAAGAAAGTCTGTCATTAATTTTTAAGTTAGAGTCATCAAACTAGGTATTTTTTGGTAACTTGGTTGGGTTTTTTGGAATTTGGGTTTGAAATGGAGAAATATCTGATTCACATTTTTTTGTAAATTTTATCCCCAAGGACGTGTAATAGATAGTTAGTCCTCCAATCACACCGCAACAGATTAACGTAATTTTTTGCATCCATTGAGGATCCGGATAGTGGCATAAGCTACTTTTCATCCCGGAAAATAATAAAGTGCTGTGGGAATTGAAAAAAAACTTATGCCACACGAACGAGTGACGTTCAATCACACCTGGACGGCTGAACGGATTGATTTGATGAAATTTTGCACAGAGATAGATCGTAGTCTGAAATAACACGTAGGCTTCTTTTTATCCCGAAAAATTTAAGAAGTCCCGCGGGAACCAAAAAAAACCTCAAATTGTTACTCAATCACGCCAGAACGGCTGAATGGATCTGAATGAACTTTGATACAGAGATCGATTATAGTCTGGAATAACACATAGGCTACTTTTTATCCCAGAAAATTAAAGAGTTCCCGCGGGAACCCAAAAATCTCAAATGGATGTTTGTTACTCAATCACGCCATTACGGCTAAATGGACCTAGATGAACTTTGCACAGAGATAGATTATAGTCTGCAATAGCCAATAACACAGGCTACTTTCTATCCCGTATAATTAAAAACAATTCAATCCACGCGGACGAAGTCGCGGGCATCAGCTAGTTTTACTATAAAACCGCTACCAGTTTCCAGCCATTTGCTTAACAGGATCTAACAGGATCTATCTTTCTACCGAAATGGGATCCGCATAGTGCATTTTATTCTGATATAAATGATATAAAACTTACCTAAAAATGTTATAAAATTTGACTATGTACGGGTACACCTACGCAAATTGTTGAAAACTGTCTATCAATTTGTAATTATCACGTTTGAGTTCACGTACTCACGTGTAAGTTTATTAAAGTGGTTTTAAAAAAAATCATAAAATGATATATCGGTTGAGGATTATCAATGTCTAACTAGTGCACCCAGAAACCCTTGCTGATTTCTCTAATTAATATCAAAAATATAAATAGGTATATCAAAAAATTTTTTGAATGGATGTATGGATGCATATATTGATGTATATTCGTTACTCAGTCACGCCAGAACGGCTGTATGGGTCTGCAAGAAAATTAGCACAGAGATAGATTATAGTCTGGAATAGCACATAGGCTATTTTTATACTGGAAAATTAAGGAGTTCCCGCGGGAAGTAAAAACCTCGATCCACGCAGATGGAGTCGCGGGCGTTAGCTAGTAGTGCATATTTACGCTCTGGCATAAGACAGCCAGGTACTAGAATTCCAGCAAACTACTGTGTACCAACCATATTTTTAAGACCAATAATTTTATAACATCAGGCAATTGCTCTTTTGACTTTTTAACCAAATGTGACTGTAAAACGTACGTTTGTATTGAACAAGTTTTTGAGGAATCAGAATATATATTTAACAAACAAATTCCGAGTGCTGAAGCTTGAGTTACAAAGATAAACAAGTTAGTGGTTTCGGTAAGCTGTTGTAAAGGCGGGGAAGCTTGTGGCTGCTAAATAGAAGGCAACATCCGGCTAAGACCGACACACAGGCAAAATCATTGTATTCTACAATGTACGAGGTTTAAACTCTAACCAACTTGTGCATTTTGACGATCTCCGTGGCGCAGTGTGTAGTGCTGTTGTCTTAACGTGCGGAGGTCCCGGGTTCGATCCCCGGCAGGGTCAGTTTGGGAATTTATAATTTCTGAATTTTTCCTGGTCTGGCCTGGTGGGAGGCTTCGGCCGTGGCTAGTTACCACCCTACCGGCAAAGACGTGCCGCCAAGCGATTTAGCGTTCCGGTACGATGCCGTGTAGAAACCGAATAGGGGTATGGGTTTAATATAACTGCCATGCCCCTAACGGGTTAGCCCGCTACCATCTTAGACTGCATCTTCACTTACCATCAGGTGAGATCGCAGTCAAGTGCTAACTTGTAGTGGATAAAATAAAAAAAAAGCATTAACTTTTAAATACCGAACTAAAGAATTAAGCGTGGTTTAATAAAAGAATAAGGATTGATATTTTACATTTCGCAGTTGGCTACAGTGAATACACCTATGAGACATGTTTTAACATTTTTAGGAATTAGGTTTAAGACAGACCGGCAAATATGGAAATTCATCAAGTAAACTCGGCAAACTCATTTAAATACGTTTTTCTTTCTTTTTTTTATAATATTTAAGGTAGGTATTTGGAATGGTATATTTATAATACAATGATTAATCTATACTAATCTATAGGTACTAATATTATAAATGCGAAAGTGTTTCTGTCTGACTGTCTGTCTGCTACGATTTCACGACCCATGTGTTCAAACGATTTTGATGAAATTTGGTACGGGGATAGTTTGTATCCCGGGGAAGAACGCAGGCTACCTGGAAAATTGACGTTCCTGCGGGAATAAAAAAAAACAATCCACGCGGACGACGTCGCGTGTATCATCTAGTAAATAATACGAGTAATAAGTTCCACGAGAAATCTGAGTCATCCTTTTTATACGACTGCCTGAAAAAAGGAGTATATTGTTTTCAGGGTTCATGTATTATGTATGTAAGTATGCATGTATGTAAGTATGTGTGCATGTGAGTTTGTATATTCCACCATACTTCTATACGCCTGAACCGATTTTGATAAATGAGGTATCGTTAGAATCCCTAGCTTATTCCGGGTGACAACAAGTATTTAAAATACTTTTAAATACTTTAAAATACTTTTAAATACTTGTTGACGTATTTAATAAGTGAAGTAAATACGTCAACAAGTATTTAAAATACTAGTTTGTATTTGTATTCGTCACAATAAATCACGGTGCTTTCACTACGAGCACTGGCATCCCCTTTTTCTTGTGTCGTTGAATGTTTCATTTCACGCAGTAGTTTCAATAAATAAAATCAAAATATCATGTAATATCAAACAATTTTGACCATAAAAAATATTTAAATAAATTCACGGCTAATTTAGTTGTATAGCCATATTTTAATATTAATTTTAGCGTTCTATAGTTGTAAGTTTTTAAATAATCACATTAAAATGTCACCTGTCAGTTGCCAATCACGAAGTTTTTGTCATTGATTGTCTTGTCATTTGTCACTCGTGTTATTTTATTCATTGAAATTGAAGAATTGTCTAAATTCATTATAGATGCCTCCTGTAATTTATTTTTGTACAGCTGGTGCAAAAACACAAATAAAATATTAAATGGTGCGACAAAATATGTAGATGTACAAGATTTTATCCAAAAGTGCTGTATTGAATATTATAATAAAAGAAAAAAATGAATTATGTTCTTCTTTTCATTTTGACACACGCTTTATGCTCTTTTTGTTTAATTTATTTTAAAGCTACCAGAAAGAGCTAAAGCGTGTGTCTGTAATGTCCTCAGAATTTACTTAAAAAATTTTAATATTTGTTCAAGCTACCTATATAGTAAAGTTGATTATCTATAGCTATATACACAAGAAAATTAGTTCAGGAACCAACCACCAGGAGCGCTGGTTTCCATAGCTCGTATATTAAGTGGGAGTGATAACTCTATACCCTTTTATACATCCTACTCTATGCAATAAATCTTAGTGTAAAGGACATGACCAGTAGGTAATTGCCCTCCGATTCGGGACAATGCGCAGGATTTCCGTGTTTACAGTAAGGTTTAAAAATTCAAAACGAAATTATTATGGATTTATTATTCCAAATAAGGTCAGGGTTAAAATGACAAAAAAAACAGTACGTTTATTGTTTAAATCTTGAGCGTGCGCTTTCCTCTTTATGCACTACTCCATTTTGACGTTCCATTATATCCATGCCTAATAATAATCTTGTAACCCTACCAAACCCTTGACAAGTCTCAAACTAATAGATCGAACAAAGCATTTTGAAATACTGCGTTTAAAGGAACGCCCTTTTACATTGCATATGCTGCCATCTGTGGTCGAATAGTTGAACATTTTAACCGAAAGTAGTGAGTAATACTTAAAAATATTTTCTAGACTCACCACAATAACTAGCGCCATCTAGTGTGGGACAGCAGTTTTTGGTGAAACTTTTTTTTATTTATTTTCTCAGTTTTCAGAGCCTTCAGACTCCTGAAACTTTTTTATTTGAAAACTATAAAATATAAAAATTACTATAATAAAGAAATAATACTTGTAAATATTTTTTTAGACTCGCTCAACACAATAAATAGCGCCATCTAGTGTGGAAAAGCAGTCTTTTGGTGAAACTTTTTTTGTTCATTTTCGCAGTTTTCCCAGCCTTCACTCCTGAAATTATTGATCTGAAAACAGTGAAATATTACAATTACAATAATAAAGAAATCATTGCTGAACATTGATTTTTGACACCTAGGCAAGCTGCCATAGTTCCACCGGTCAAGTCCTTTATCTACTGGTAAAACGCTTAAAAGCTAAAAGAGGAACACTAAAAAATTTGTTCGGTAATTTTGTTAATGGAACTTAGTAACAAAAATAAGGATTCGCTTAGTTAAAATAGTTTAATTGCACTCGTGGAAACAGATACTCTTTGTTCATTGAGTAGCCGAGATTTGTTAAATGAAAAAGAAAATACTTCTGGAGCTGTAAGCAATTCCGCTTTTTGCGCAACAACTTGATAAAACTTCAATGTTCAGTATTGAGCGAAATTGTTGCGGATCTGTGGTAACTACCTAAGGTATTTACCTGCTTTATATAGTTGCAGAGGTAAAGAAGAAAGAAATAAGTAGGTAGGTTATTCAGAATCTTTCTAAAGCTTCAAATTGTTTATTAACTTATTGACTAGTGACTGTTTTTTTTATCCACTAAAGTTGTCCCCTGACTGCGATCTCACCTGATGGTAAGTGATGATGCAGTGTAAAATGGTAGCGGACTAACCTGTTAGGTATAGCAATTGGTTTCTACACGGCATCATATCGGAACACTAAATCGCTTGGTGCCACGTCTTTTCCGGTAGGGTGGTAACTAGCCACAACCGAAGCCTCCCACCAGGCCGGACCAGGATAAATCCGGGGTTCGAACCCGGGATGGACCTCCCACGTTAAGACAACAACGCTCAACACTGCGCAGGGAGGTCGTTAAAACTCTATGTCCTCTATACTAATATTATGAATGATAATTGCGTATCTGTCTGTCTGCTGTGCTTTCAGGGCCCATCTTTTCAACCGATTTTGCTGAAATTTGGTACTTATAGGTTAGGTAGGTTGTATTCCAAGGAAATACGTACATAAGCTACTGTTTACCCCTGCGCCCTCGGAAATCAAAAATCTTAATCCACGCGGGTGAAGTCGACGACATCATCTAGTAAAGACATAAAGCGCATGTACCTAACCTAAACTTACTCCGAATAGAGGAACTAAGAATCGAAGAGTAAGCCGAGGACGTCTTAGGAATAAGCTATTACGGCCATCTACGCGGCTCTAGTGGATGATAAATCAATATATCCATTAGTATTTTGTTTGTTAGGAATAAGGGCTTATCTTCGCCGGGATTTGTTTTAAGCCGATTAATTTGGAGCGCGCCCGCCGAGTGGAGAAATATCACGCCCGAGAGGATCGAACCGAATCTGTAGGCCGATCTTAACAAATGGCTTTATTGGGTGTCTTGACTTATTGCCCGTTGGCTTACTGCACATTGTTTTGTTGGTCGATAGGCTTTTGACTTGATTAATTATGATACTGTTTTGTTCGAAAACTTATACTGTAATGCCAGACTTAAGGGATTTGCAATTCGGATCCATCATTTCCTGTATTGACTATTGATAAGTAGGTAGTATGAACGTCCAACTACGTGATTATTTTACAAACTATTGTACAATGAACAAAATATCGTTTTGCTAAATAGTATGTACAAAATTAATCCATATCTACTGTCTTATAATAACATACTAACTTTCTATAAATGCGAAAGTGTGTCTGTCTGTCTGCTACGCTTTATGGCCCATCTTTTCAACTGATTTTGATGAAATTTACGCAGACATAGGTTGTATCCTGAGGAAGGACATAGACAGGCTTTTTGTCCCGCAAATTAAGGAGTACCGTACAGCGGGAATAAAATAAACTTAATCAACGCGGACGAAATCGCGGGCATCATCATAGTATTGCATAAAAAAAAACAAAAAGTGGTACTTAGAGTCAAAATATGACGTAGCAAATAAGCAAATTGAGTATTGAAAATCCTTTTTTGTAGCAGCATATTTCAAAGAGCAAAATAGATTTGTTCAAAGATGTCTCGCTTATGTGGAATCGATTAGCTGTTTAATTATTTTTTTATAACGGAGTATAACCGAGATTTCAGTTATTTAATGCTAGATTTAATTTAAAATTTTATAAGTAGGTATAGTTTTTGAAAAGAAGACAGATAGACAAACAACAATTTTTTAAATCATCCCCCACTTACCCTATATTTGGCATGAGGTCTATATTCGGGACGAACGAAGTCATTTAAATTAATAGGTTTTCATATTTGTATAAGCATATGTACCTAAAAGTTTTTGTTTGAGTTCCAATAATGTATTATTCAAAATAATAACGTAGTTCAATTAATACGATGGCAATACAATGCTACAGGGAAAAGTATTTTATATGACAACTACAAAGTTGTTGATTTCCTATTGAACAAACAATCCAACTGAACTGAAAAGAGAACAGAGAGCGTTACGAATCAGTGGAAAATAATAAAATACTATAAAAATGCATTGCAAACCTCGCTACGATTATTTCGATGTTCCCGTCAAAATTAAAAAATATAAAAAGTTTTCAATTTTCTATTCAAATATGAGAATCTTTTGATATTTTGTGCAATTTGGCATTTTTATCACATCAATGATTTTATATTTTATCCAGACTCCAGGTGAAGAAAACCAAATAGTTCAACCTGTGGTTTAACCACAAAATTGGCAAGCGTGTCGGGTGTAACTCTACGAGCGTATAAACTTCTCTTTGCAGGGACGAAAAGTCTCTTAGAAAATGCTTAAAATTTTGAGAGGGTGGAGAAAGACCATGTTTTGAACTTCGGAATGTTAAACATACTGAAAATAGTACTACTGTGTGTACTTTAAAGTATTGTTACATAATGGCGTTTTTGACAGACCACCATACATAACAGTCGTTGGTCCCATATTTTACAGATAAAAATATGGGGCTGCTGAGCGCACATGTTTAATTCAGTAAAACATCACCCAATACTCACCAAAATTACTAATTGATTGCTACTTTACTTAGCACTTGACTCTATGACGAATAGTTTCCAACCCCCATGGTAAAATAATATTTGTATTAGCTGCTAATGGCCGTTTAAACAAAGTGCCTGCGTTATAGATATTTTTTCCTGACTCCTGACTCATCATTAGCTAAGTGAGGTTAACACCAGACACGCCCGCCCGACCCCTAGCATTTCCTTCGGAGATGGATTAATATTGCGAAAACACTTCAGATTTATTCGATAATCCCCATTTCCTTCAACAGTATGTGTTACGGATATAGGTGTAGGTACATTGGTCTTCCGTGTGCTACGCTGACAAGAGTATATTCATTTTAACGCCGTGAATTGAAATGAGATATTACCAAAGAATAGGTAATGTATTACCAGGAGGACCCTCGTCCTTGGCCTTCACGTCTTGACAAACGATTTACGCACTGTCTAGGCGGCACTATTTCCTATGGCTTAACAAGCCGATACGCGAGCGACACTTACGGCCACAAATGGGGCACCTGAACCAGAAAGACCATAACCACACAAAAACAAACTTTATTCAACTCTGATTTCCTAAAATAGCGGCACTGTTAGAGCAAATAACCTTACATTTTTGTTTCAATGGACACAGTATCAGTGACGTTATGCAACGCTTTGCATAATATAGTGTTCGTTACGTGACGGCTCAGCCAGGGCTTAGCTAGAGCTTCATGGATGCTGAAATTGAAATGTACATGTTTTTACATAACAATTTATCCGCGACTATATTGCTCAAGGTTAAAGCATGAGTGGCCATAATTGTGCTGTTTCAGCAGAAATAGATAAAAATCTGTTACCTTTACATATTTTAAAGAAAAAATACATAACTTTTGCCTATTATAGTTGGCTTCAATCTTATTGTTTCAGGTACATGCTCCTACTCGTTGCAAGCAGATGAAAGTTATTCGTTTAAGTACATACATTCTAATGTAAGTAAATAATATAAAGTATTTGAGTTGTGATGTGTTGCAAAGCTGAAGTGGCAATGGGCGAGGCACATAGTTAGAAGAACCGATTGACGTCCCAAAGTGCTGGAGTGGCGAACAAGCACGGGAAAGCGCAGCCTTGGCAGGCCCCCTACTCGCTGGGCGGACGACATCAGGAGAGTCGCAGGAAATCGCTGAATCCAGGCGGCGCAAGACCGAAGAGTGTGGAAATTCTTGCAAGAGGCCTATGTCCAGCAGTGGCCGTCTATCGGTTGAGGATGATGATGATGATAATATTTGAGTACATTTAAAAAAATTCATGGTTGAACACAATTATATGAATGAAATCTGCAAAAATAAGAAGAAAATCTATAGCTTCATAGATTAAGAGAGAAGAACGCCTGTTGACCTCAAAGCTTTGGCGTAAATCCGCACACCCAATTATTCTCCGCAATGTAGTCGGCTAGGAGCGTCTTACAGATGGCTTTTTAGGACGGAGACTAGGTCTCGCAAATGTTTCGACATGTAACCTACATAAATCATGTATTGCTCAAGATAGGTACAAATGTTTTTTTATGCTTTCTTAAGGTCTCGTTTTTATTGAGTTTTTTTATGCAATTTATAACTGAGGCAACTAACTACTATACTAACTAACAAGAAAAGCAGTTCCATTTCACAAAAACAATAATACAAAACCATACAATACAAGTAGGTACGTACTGTAAAGGCAATGAATAAAAAATATGTTTAAAATGAAAATTCCAAGAGTTGTTAGGAAACTTGAATAGCGGTCGCGACTTGCGAGTCGAACATTGTTATGAGATTTGATCGCGGTTTAACCAGCGCAGAATTTAACTTACTTAAAAGTTATGTAAAAGGGCTAACCTATTAGGGGTATGGCAGTTATATTAAACCCATATCTCTAGTCGGTTTCTACACGGCAACGTACCGGAACGTCTTTGCTACGTCCGAAGCCTCCCACCACCCAATTTGGCCTGAATTATAAATTCCCAAATTCGGGAATAGGACCACGCTAAGACGACAGCTCTCATCACTGCACCAGGGAGGTTGCAAAAATACGTGTAGAATTTTAAACATATAGTAGGTACTATTATACATATATCCTGAGGTATAGGTAAGATAAATAATTGGATCTTAAAAGAATTGTGTTCAAGGATAATCGTGATAGGAGATCGAAAAGAGGTTATTTTTATCGCTCGCCTCGAGGTTTGGGTTCACGCCCAACCGAGACGTTAGACACAACTGACATGCCCGGAACCTTGTTTGTTTTTATGAGAGGAAATGCGTAGAAAACCTACACATTTTGGAAACGATTTTTTTCCTGTCACCTTGCGCTATTCTTAAGCCTTGTAAATGTAGCGACGCGACAGCAGATAGACATAGTGATGATGTGTGATGATATCAATCATTTTCGATTGGATTGCACTCACTTTATCAATTAAGGCCCTGGGGCCATATTGCCAACGCAATATTGCATAAAGCAATACTTATGCAATATTACTCAAAATGACTGTTTGATGTCACGTTCCCAAAACAAGGATTATAATTCTAAAACACGAAAGACACCAATAATGAAACAATTGGATTTAAGCGATGGCAGCATGTTGGCAGCATTGATGTAGAATTTTAGTAGTATGGTTGGCAGTATGTTTGCTTCAGCGATAACGCTACAACGCGACAGGTAGGTAATATGTAGTTAGATATTATTCTGTGGCGACAATATCAAACTGTAGCTGACACTTCACTTATATATAAGTATATCATTTTCTTTGAAGTCGTAACGCGTCGCGTTGCATCGCTTTCATCGCTCACCTAGGGCCACGGGTAAAACGCATAATTGTTGCAAAAATGGTATAATTTTAAATAATATCTAACTGGCTCTCCATCGACAGTTAGCAACGGTAAGCGCGTTTCCAGTTTCCATCGCCTTCCTTCTACTTTTTTATGTCATTACAATTTCCTGTAGGTACTTATAGTCCCAACGATAGGATGCCTCGGTAATTAGACCCATCACAGTGATCAGATTTCTTAGTTCCGAATTGTATAAAGATTTTTATTTATTTTCACGGCGATATCCTTTAATTAATTAAATAAATAATAGTAGTAAGTTTTGTAAGTTTTGGCTTGCAATACAGGTTTTCAAGACAATACCGTGTCCTGTGGATTGTGGAAAACCGCAGGAGACCTTCGTTCAGCAGTGAACAAAGTGTATTTGTAAATCTATTTGACCTGGTTTGATAGAAAACACAATCTAAATTAATTATTGTTCATACGACCGCTCAAATGTAATTGATTAAACGAAAGAAGCTAGTCATATACCGGGTGGATACACAAGTTCAAAAACACTACAAATGTCTACCATACATGGTATATATTTTTATTCCATTTTTATTCATAAGGTTCGCTAGCGATCTTTACATAGGATAATCATAAGTTACCTAAATTCATCGATACATGCCAATGTATGTAAAATCATATGAAACATGCGTATTTATAAGTATCTCATAATTAACATAGTTAAATATAAATTAATTTATATAAAAAGTGATACAATAGAAAGAGCCAAAAACGAGTTAAAGAGAACTCAAAAAAAATAAAATTAAAAGTACAATAGATTGTTTAAAACTACAATTAGTTAAACTTAGGCTAATTTATGTTTTGTATCAAAATATTAATATTTAATTTCACAATTTTAAATACCAATTTAGTAGATTGTCCAAAATAATAAACAATGAAAAAAAGTTATTTCTATATAATTAATAAGTCTGTACACAGAAGAATGTTTCTTAACACAATCAGCGTGATTGATTGATTAAGTTGTTAGTGACTAGTTTGTGAAATATGCCAGGTGGATTTATGTTGTAAGCGCGTGTTAGCAATAAACCTGATTTATTATCTACTCCGGGCTAGCACAAACCAAACATGCCAGTCGTGTGACAGACGCAGGCAGTTTGTGGTCTAAAGCTTGAATTAATATGACGGAAGTGCGATATTTAAACACTGTCCCAGCTATGAGGGTCATAAAGTAAACCTTACTTAATATGCATAGAGCTTTCAAAATTAGATTCTAAAGCTTCCATTGCTCGGATTATGTCTTTGAATAATTGTATGGTGATTTTCTTGCCCATGATTTAACGACAAGCTAACAAGGGGACACCATTAAATATACTCTTGTTAAAGAGTTCTAATGCATTATCTACTTGTGTGATTGTTACTATGTTATAACCATAACCTAATTTTGTTATATTTGATCTCATTGGTAGTATGAATTGTTATTGTGGGTTAAATAGTGGTGTTTAAGGCTGAATACTGAATGTTACTAAGTTGGTAGGTATCTAATATTGACCGTTCGTTAAGGTATTTGATAAGTACACTGGATGCTCCCAAGAATAATTTAAAATAAATATTCTTAAAGTTCACTGCAATCGATAGGACAATTGGGACTCTAATAAACCAATTTTGAAATCGTTAAGAAGTCGAGTCACATTCGATATATTCACAAATTCATCCTCATCAATAATTCAGCCATATTTACTGGACGCCTTGCGCCTTCCGATTGTAGTGACATAACTCAGCCTTTGGCCTGCTCCTGCACTGCACGATTTTTATTCTGGAGCGCTTTGACCCGGCATTGTTTCACTTTTTTTGTTTCATGAATTTAGCTGCCTCCGAACTTGGCACTGGTACAATTGCGCTACAGTAAAGCGAAACGTGAATTGAAAATATATCGTTCATCAGGAAGGCTTTAAAAGAAAATAGTTCGTCCTTAGTTTCTCCAAGATAAATTAGTCTGGGTCCTATAGTTTTTTTTGTTACCACGAAAGCCATTACTAGCGCAGTCGAATCTTTGAGAAAAACTGCTATGTTTTAGCTTCTTTAAAATATTGCAAATAAAATTTATTCGAAGTAATCATCGGATTTGAATATGTTTATTATGTCTTTATTTAACGGAGATCTGCTTCAGATTTAATGAATAAGTTAAATTACGTTTGTTGGTTTTTCGGATACATAAGTAATAATTAAAATTGTACAAACAAATCAGTAATGCCCCACTGTGTACTGTGCTATTAAAAGGTGGTCTATCATCGCCGTTTTTCTGGGATATCATGTAATCTAAAGTTATTTCAGTATAAAAACCACTCTTTCCTATCTCCCGTACTAAATAACAAAGAAAACGAAAAAACTGAGGCGGAGCGCTTCATTTCATTTAAATAGTGATTCTTTATTTTACACGCGGACGAGCAACCTAAAAAAAGTTCAATTGATACAGTTATAACATAACTTAGTAAATTAAGTTATTTGTTACGATTTATGTGATTTAAAATAGTTAAGATTTGACTCAAACAACTTCGAACAAAATAGCTGTAGAGAAAGTTTAATACGTGGTATTTAGAAATACCTACTTACTGCAAATCTGTAATCCGCATTTCGAAATAAGTATATGAAAGAAAGCTCAACAGAGGAATTAAGAAAGTCATAAATACCGATTATTGTGGTCACTATAGCTGATCCGCTTCAACTTACAAATTGATGAAAATATTGGTAAATCAGAAATGCGGACAAAATTAAATGCGGATTTACTACACTGATACAAAGCCGCAACGATTGTTTTCCTGGTTTGGGTACACGTCGCGTTGTAATGGTTCTCTCTGAATTTATAAATACACTCATTAAAACATTAATTCATGATTGATTTATGATTTTCTTCTCTGTATGATTACGATAACTGAATAATATTTTTAACTATTATTTCGTTGCTTTTTATTTATTTCAGTTATCTAAATACAACGATATACGAAATAATGACAAAAAAATAATTAAAAAGTTTTGAAATACTTACATACAGTCCAGTGAACGAGTGTTTTGTGAATATTGCACAAACACACCGATGTAATGAAATAAGAACCGAGGCGTAGTTTTTTTTTTTTTTTACACGGCACGGCAACACCATTTTCAGTTTATGAGTCTCCTCAGTGTTTTTTCACTATACCTTCCATTTGAAATCTATGTAAAGCTGAGGTTTTTATCAACAAGACACGGCTCCAGTCAAGTCAGTTGGTAAGCGCTGACCCTTTTGAGAAATAACGTAGCATACTTTATCTTAGATCTTCACTCAGGGTCGTGTTGCTGTTGTCGTGTTTTTCTGTCCAAACCCAGTAACCTTGTTTGTTTACCTATTATGAATCGTACACGAATTTCAATTCGAAGATTTGATAAGTAGGTACACTGAATTAGTCAAAGAAACAACTTATTATAACCGAAATTAAGGCGATTCTTCCTGATTATAAGGATATACCTACCGTTAGTACGTCAACAAACACAATATGTAAATCGAATGATGCTCGAAAGTAAACATAAAAGCCTTCATTAAACCCTTTCCATTTGAGCCTTTTGTTGCAAGTGAGCCAGAAATGAAAAGCGAGTTAACAAACACTCCGAGCCGGGATTAGTCAGTATAAACCGATCTGCATGTCACGCTGCGTGATCATTTCATGACATATATGAAACTGAACGGGGTTGCAGCTTTCTTTTTTGGTTACTCTACTACAGCCCATTAGGGTCCCACAGCTGGGCACAGGCCTGAACTCTCATAGGAGAGTGGGAATTAGAGCTTAGTTACTCGTATAGACTTAATTGAAAAGTAGATATGGTGCCGGCGGCTTCTTCCACATGGATTTTTGTAAAAACCGATTGGAACTATTTAATTGTAATGAATAATATCTGTATCACTTTCCAAGTCTTTAACTATATCAAGTTTGCATAAAATTACTTCGATCTCTGCTGCAGTGTGATTGAAGGACCAACGATGATACACATAACTCCTAAATACGATCCACATAAATCCTATCATGTATTATTATAAATACGATTGTGTCCCGAGGTAGGAAATACTTTTTATCCCGAAAAGTCAACAAGTCTTTATTATTAAAGATAGGTAAGAAAAGGTAACAAGAATTAATAAAAAGTAGATAAACCGCGCGGATGAAGTTTTTCCCCGAGAAAAAAGTACTTACTATACACTCGCTCTAAAACAATATCGACTCGAGAATAAAAAAAAACTAACAGATACTTTTAAATTTATAAAATTAAAAGTAGCTGTATGGATTTGGCTTAAATTTGCTTTTATCCCTGAACGTGGCGGCACCTTTGCGTAGAACATAAAGTTAGAAAACTTTTGAAAATACATCTATCCCTCGCGTTCGATAGCCTAATATTTATAAGGGAGGAAAAATAAATAATAATTAAAAAAATTAAAAAATACGACTGCCCTGCCAAAAAACGAACTAAATTAATCTAGTTAAATTAGAACCTTATTCACATTTTTATTGAATGATATTTTTGAAATGAACTAAATATTGAACTATAGTGTTATATATTTTTGGAATCTACTCATCATTTTCTAGATGATGATTATATAGTTAATCTCATTTTCAAATTATTTTTTTCAACTTTAGTCTTTAATGGTCACCCCATCAATATTTTTTTTTAATTTTACTAGCCTATGTCACCCGGAAAAAGCTAGGGGTTCTAACGATACCTCATTTATAAAAATCGGTTCAGGCGTAAAGAAGTTATGGTGCGATATACAAGCTCACATACATACATACATACATACATGAACCCTGAAAACGATATACTCCTTTTTTCAGGCAGTCGTATAAAAAGCTACACCCGCAACGTTTAAGGCAACGTTATAAATCCCTTTCCACTTGAAAATGTTTTATATTCAACTATATTATTCGCCCACAGAGAACGGTTTTATATCATACTGCCCGTGTAACTTATTTCTGCCTACTGCTGCATTGCACGTTTTTCATTCCACATGGTTTGACACAGAACTCTATCACTATTTTGTTTCGTGAAATTAGCTACTCCCAAATTTTTCATCCGTAAAATAGCTTTTGCAAATTTGCCGTTTTTTTGTTTTTTATTCCACTACAAGTTAGCCTTTGACTGCAATCTCACCTGATGGTAAGTGATGATGCCGTCTTTAATGGTAGCGGGCTAACCTGTTGGCTGTTAGAGACATAGCAGTTATATTAAACCCATACCCCTAGTAAAGTGAAAGATAAATTGTATTGAAAGACATAAAATATAAGACGGGGTAATTAACTACGGTATCTTAAAACAAAAGCTACGAGGGACCCAAATGCGGCCTGGTCTGAGAAGAACAATTCAGCCGGGTTCAATCATTATCAATAGGTATCAGTTCCATCCACATAATTTTCTAGACGGATATAAATCAGAATATTGAGATTATATTACGCTTCGCGTTACAGTGAAATCCTCGGATCTCGTCTTCCCGTTAGAGAAAATGTTTTAATGTCTAATAAATCTGGAAAGTCTTCATTCAGATTCAGTCAGGTCAGAAAGAAACTCTATTACACTCAGGTACGACTTACCAGTAGGGCCTACCTATATTGTGTATGTAGTGTATAAGTATTAAGTATACTTACTTAAATTACACTAATACAATAGAACTTAATGGTAGCTAGCCTAACCTAATTACTATATAAATCATGCCCACGTGGAATGGTGGCAAGAATGCTGGCTGCATTTCCGCGCTGGACAGCCAGGCTGATCCTTTGCGCAAAAAATGAGCCAGCCCTTCTGTCACCAGATGAGGCAATTAAACGCGGTGAAATATCTCGCAAAAATTTTTTGGCACTAAGACTCCACGGCCCAAGGGTCTCCACGGCAAACGGAACAAATATGTAACTCTCTATGAGAGAGGCATACTTCCGCCGCTTGCCGGTTTCAGCCTTTTCTGCTGCGGCTCCCGGCCTTGATGCTGTCTCCCTGATATGACACGGGGCCAATGTGTCTACGCATGTTGCGTCCCACATTAGCGCCCGTCCCCGTTCCCAGGGAACCAGCGTAGAGAGCCATGCACAGGGGTGTTCCCAATCTGAGACCTAGAGCCACACGAAAACTTTCATTATCTAAAAGAGTTGCCAAACATACGGGTAAATTTCGGGAAGCTGTGTTGAAACTTCGTTAAGCAGAGTTGCCCTGTCCAATGAATTAAAAGCATTCTTTACGTCTACTTTCAGCAGTACCTCAACCTCGCCATTCGATAAGAAAGTACGAGCCGAATGCACCGCTGCCTCACAACCACCTTTACTGCCAAATCCAACTTGAATGGGTTGGAATTTATCCTTTAGGGTCGAAACTATGTGTCTACACGCTAATTTTGATGCCAAACGGCGAAAAGTGCAGCCAACAGCGATGGGCCGGATCCCACCGTCCTTTTTATTAAAAGCACAGAGCCTCGCGCCGTAAAGGAATGGCAAAAAGGATGAATTTAATATAATTTTAAGGATGAATGAATTACACTTAAAATTATTATAATAAACATTGAGACTCGGTTTTTCCCTTCTCTAAGTCGCCTGTTAGTTAATAAGGGCCTAGGTATGAAATCATAATCAGCTACTCCTTAAAAAATAATTCCCTAAGTACTATAACTCGAAATATAAAACAGGGCATCATCAGTGGTGAATTGAATCACAACACAATTGGCACAAACGATAACCAACCGCAGAAGTCGCCGTGCACGAATAAATCCAGGACTAGCAAAACAAACAATGTATTCTGACCCGAAATACGAAATCCCGTAATAACGTGCACAATTTTGGCAATATTCGATTATTAATTACAATTGGGATTCCAGAGTTGCATAATATTAATATTTCGTTGTTTGTGGTATATTTCTTGGGAATTTCACCCTCATCCTATTATTTTATCTAGAACAGCAAATTGGGTAAACTTAGTAGAGAAGCATTTTAGAAAAGGATCTCTTAAGTAACTGATACCTACGTTGTTTAATGATTCCATAATACACATCTTTAGATTTTAAATTATGGTATTCTTCCTATTAGAAGTAATATCGTTACAATTAGTTGATTACTTAGGCTGTGGCTGGAAACTGACCTACAAATCATGTCATGCCCGCTAACAAACAAGGCTTACTTGACTTTACTTTGTTCCTTCATAAGCTCCTGCGGTTGAACATCGCACAATCTAAAGGTTAAGCCAAAGTCAGCGTCGGATCACCGCAACTCATCACAAGCGATGCTCATTAAGGTAGGGAAGTACGCTACTGAACTTAGAAGCTACCGCAGCGCAACATTAATCCGCCACACAATAGAATGTCACAATATATTAGGTAGGTAGGTAATTGAAAAGAAAATAGCATGCTTAGACTATTTAAAGGATTAGAAGAGCTGATAAAAGCCGCGATATAAAAGAGCTTTCGAAGAATCGCTAAGCTGATCTAGCTCAAAAAATTCGCAAATCCTTTTGTCTCGAATTGAAGACGATATTTACTCGTGGCAGAAGGAAAGGAAAGGAAACAAAGTATTAGGAAAAAGCTTTTCTAATATTGTATAAGTAAAATTCTATACTAATATTGTAAATGCGAAAATTTGTATGAATGGATGGAATGGATCAATGTTTGTTACTCACTCACGCCAGAACGGCTGAACGGATCTGGATGAAATTTGGCAAAGAGATAGATTATAGTCTGGAATAACACATACGCTACTTTTTATCCCGGAAAAATAAAGAGTTCCCGCGGGACCGAAATACTTCAATCTACACGGATGAAGTCGCGCGATCATTTAGTAGTACATAAAGAAGACAAGCGTATACATAGAAAGAAAAGACAGAGATACGAAACCAAGTGCGGGATATATTTGCGTACTTGATTTTCTCCCCTTATGTGAAAGTCATTTGAATAAAGCAAACTTATTGAATACAGTATGCAAATGAGAGAGAACCGATAAATACAGATTTAAATAAGCTCTGCAGCATCAACTGCCGAGATGAGGCGAGTGGAATTTATTCATGAGTTTCACTAAATGGTTTTATCGCTGATTAGTAAATGTATCTTGTTAGGTTTGTTAATAATATTATGTATTTGGATTATTCCAAAGAATATGAGTAATTATTCTAGTAAACCTATTACTGAATTGATTGCTTATGTTCAATATATTATTGTGGAAACTATTTATCTGAAACCAAAGTGTTGTTAATACGCACGACACCGATCAAGGTTATTTTAGTTAGTGGATAGACTTCGACTTGTTCGATGTTAAATTGATCGAATGTCTGTGGTGGCTCTTGCGGGCGAGTTATAACTATAATCTAGAATAATAATTTGATTTATTTGCCACAAACACGTTACATTACATTTCTCCTAAATACATCTTTGAGTCTGGTAGCTTACAATTTCACGTTGTAGAATCAAAGTAGAATTATGTAAGTATTTCACAATATAATATAGAAGTTACGATATAAATTATAGTAGATTAGGCAGAACAAGTTAAGTGTTCAAGTTATAATGCGCTCATCTCCATTAGCGGTTCTTTTGAAACGGTAATAGAGCGAGCAACTGGTAGTTGCATGCAGCGGCGTTGTCTCTATGCAACGAGGTTTGCATTACTTATGCAGGCCGTACTAAAACACGCTCTCGCTGAGGTAAACATTGTTTTTTGTTTTAACCACTACAAGTTAGCCCTTGACTGCGATCTCAGCTGATGGTAAGTGATGATGCAGTCTAAGATGGTAGCGGGCTAACCTGTTAGGGGCATGGCAGTTTTATCAGCATCATACCGGAACGCTAAATCGCTTGGCGGCAGGTCTTCACCGGTAGGGTGGTAGCCACGGCCGAAGCCTCCCACTAGGCCAGACCAGGGTAAATTCAGAAATTCTAAATTCCCAAATTGACCCTGTAGGGGATCGAACCCGAGACCTCCGCACGTTAAGACAGCGCTACACACTGCGCCACGGAGGTCGTCAAAAATAAATAATTTCTTATATAATAATACGAGAGGCGAGGCGCTTGAGAAAAGTCATTCTATACCGGCGGATGAAACCATCACTTATTATCTCCTTATTAGTAATCTACGCCATATTGTGTACTAATAAGATAAGCAGGGGGTATAATGATAAGAGAGCGCCAAAACAAGAAAAACAGTAATTTATAGTAAAGTCATATCGTCCCGTAGACTTATTTACTAGTATTGTCCGGTACCTATCCTAACTCTAGTTTAGTTGGACGGTACCTAATTTGATTGCCGTATATATCTTAAAGATAGTTCTTTGTGATATACAGCGATAAAGTTCATACCATATACCTTCAGTCAATCAGCCAGTGAAAAAGAGATTAAGAGAGTAAGGCTATAAACTTATAAGACAGTAAATGAACTGAAACGGAAACCGAGCAGGATATTGATAGCTTCTCTAAGGTATAATACAATACAGATTTCATCCGGTCTCCGTGTTCTAAGGTAGTGAGCAGGTGAAGCAAGCTCTCGTTCAGAGACATACTTTAGAAAAATTGACTTTGCATAAGTTTATATTATTATTATATAATATTTATTACAAATTCATTCATACATTGTGACATATTATATCTAGTGGGGAAACCCGAACCACGGTCTTGTTTATTAAAAGTTATATTTTTGGCATGAATAACTATATAACCACTGTGCTTGCACATTTTTAATCCATGTATGTAAATAACCTAATAAATCACTTTCACTGGTCAGAAAAGTCTGCTTCGTCAAACATGAAATTGTGTCGACCTAGTACCTTATAAATCATTTAAGCTTTCTAGAAACAGTATTGCGGTTGTAGGTTATCCTTCAATATCCTCCAGTTTAATGGCTAGAGAGTTTTATAACCCAGTTTTATAGCCCAATTGCTTACATTACAACTATAAAGTATATATAGCCTAAATAAAAATATAATAGGTGTTCTATTTCGTCCTCGTAGATTCTTTATCTGCCATGATAAGCTCTTTTAAATCAGCCCATTTATCTACTTTGCGCCATTTTCTGAGGAGAATATTACGAACAATCTGTTTTTAACTTGCTACAACGAAAATACTAGTAATTAACTAACATTTATATCGGGCTAGTGTGTGCACTAAGTCAATAATAGAAGAAAGTTGTATTTATTTATTTATAGTCTTACTAACGAGACTTATTATGCTAACCTTTACTTTTCTCAAAGTCACCGCTGCGATGTAACTTTAAGCTGACAATTTAAATCCTTCTAAACATCCCCTAAACTATACTCAGGAGATAAGACTTAAGACTTAAAGTACACAAGAAAGCTTTTCACAGAAACAAAGCCACCTTCGGACGTCGAACTTCGCGGAATGATGAAGATATCTTGTAACAAAAGACAACACAGACTTCGGAGGTAAATAGGTACTTTTAAAGTCTCTCGTTTTACTTCCATCGACGTTTTGCCAATATCTACGTTTTGAAAAAGCGATTTATGTACTTCATTTATAGCTACAGGTATTTATTCTTTAGTATTTTCTACTCTAGAACATAAAAATGGAAATCTTAAGATGCAGATCATATCTACTTTAAATAACAACTCAAAGTAAGCCTTAGAACTTCGTGACGCGCCTGCACCGTGCCTCTTTTGAATCTTCTCCTTGCTTTCTTTTCATTACCTATAATATCTAAACTCATAATAGTTAAAGTATCTTAGATACTTTGGAAAATTAATTAAAAAATGCTGTGCAATTCTAATGTATTCGTACCTAAGTAGATAGCTAAGAAACTTCAGCAAAACTTTGTATCTACAGAGTGGAGTCTCACCTTGCTAGTTTGAAATTAGAAACAGCTAGGTATAACAATGTTAAAACTAGAAAGTAACTAAGTAGATACATAAGTTACTAACGTTATCCGATGTTTACTGATAATATTATCTCAGACTTGTGTATTTGCCATACAAAATTATTCAACCCAGGCTTATTTCAATCGTATATAACATAAATAAAAAAAGATATATATGTAGGATTACATCTCAGGTTCTTTCTGTATACATTTACTTCATAAAACTGCAGATATCTACAAAATAATCATAGCTTAATACTGCATGTCTGGCATTTCATTACTGCTATGTGTTTAACTGATCATTATTAAACTAGATGCATAATACTTAGTTATCAAAACCACATTAATGAACAAAAAGCAATATTGTCTCGTTCTAAAACATCACCGGCTGCATATGAGATCGATCAAGAACATTGTGAGATATTATTATGACGGTTGAAAATTTTCCGAGGGATCAGCGACGTCATCGTTTTATGTGAAATCTCCGAGCGATTTTCCATTAAAAGAGACGTGAGGCTCGTTTAGCAACATAGTTTCTGCCTCCAAACGATCCCATCTTGCTGCGGGTGATGGGAATTTCATTTTAATTCCGCCCGTTCAGCGCTGATGGCTATGGAATCATTAAAAACCCTTTTACGGATTCGGGATGATATTTCTGTTTTATCTGTTATATTTTATGACTCTTTTATGTTCCGATAGACTGGCGCGTTTCTGTATATCTCACCGAATAGAACGTTGTTGTTGTATTATTAGGTAGAAGTTGCTTTGTCCCATTCGATTTATTTTTCGTCTATTTTCTTTCCCATTTAGAAAGCTGTACCAATGCCTTATAATCGCATTTGTCTCCATTTAGAATCAAAAGAATACTACATTTTATTTATTTATGCACCTCCCGGCGCTGCAATTTATTTTCAGCATTACATAAAGAACATATTACTTATTCTGTGCTTATACACTCTATATCTAATATTTACCTATATACAAATATTGAAATTATCAGTTTTGTTTTTTTTTTAGAATTTACATTATTTTCCTTCAATAAACCGTGGTGTATTAAACAAATGAACAGTTAAGTTTCCAGACACGTCCGGCGACAGGATTAGTCATAATTTACGCCGCTCGTGGGCCCAACATCTGCAATGCAGCTTCGTCCATCGTCAAGGCCCGCGGTTTGAGCTCTGTGAGCTATAAAACTTGAATTACAGCAATGCGAATCTGACCGAATATTTTTGTAAGCATCATTAGTTATCTTCCCATCGACCATCCCTTCGCTTCCGACTTGGCCTCCTGTCCGTTGCACCCAATTAATCTTAGTTGGAAACTTACATCCTCAACACAAAACTTCACCCACTCCACATACTTTTCAACGAAAGTTCGCAACTAAGCACTCAAAATTAAGCTAGACCATATGTAAAATTAATCTCATCTGCTAGTAAAATTACTCCAGGTGGTTTCAATTTGAAACAGTGCATTGTCATTTCAATATTTAACTCGTTAACTTTTTAACACGCTC
Source organism: Erebia palarica (assembly GCA_964035005.1). Classification (NCBI taxonomy): domain Eukaryota; kingdom Metazoa; phylum Arthropoda; class Insecta; order Lepidoptera; family Nymphalidae; genus Erebia; species Erebia palarica. The sequence goes on along the minus strand of OZ035985.1, from coordinate 26,342,582 downwards.
CAGATGTGAATCTCTGTGAATTATTGCAAGAGCGCTGCCATTTTTTGGGCTAGATAAAACCATTAAAGCTTCCCCACAACGCCGCTCGCTGGTTGGTAGGTACAATTAACACCTCGGTCTGTTCGGCTCCAAAAATGAGAATTGTGTCAGCGTTATTCCTGCCAAATCCGCACAATTTTTGTCTTGTCGCCATTCAGCCTACGGGCATCGTGCCCAAATTGTAATGCATACAAGTTGTTCCTTTAAGACGCAATTATTAAGCCTTTGTTCACTGGTTTTCATTTGCGTATGTCTATTAAGTTTCAACGAATGGAATAACGCAGTGACGAGTGTATCTAAATATTCTCGCAATATAAACGCTGTCCATCTAAAAGTCGTATCTGAGAGAAGTTGGAGTAAGTTCCACCGAGTCGTAAAGTTGGGCTAGAGAAAACATATAAACTAATGAAAGCTTGCGATGTCGTTGGCGTCCATCCAATACCTCTTTCCTTTGACGTTGCGCATTCGGTTTATCACTAACAAATATTTATTAAGAAAACTTCTTTAAGCCATATCCTCATATTAGCTTTATTCAAATGATGTTCGTTTAGTTAATTTCTTTGTTTGTCTGGCTAGGAGTACCAACTGGATTGCATTTATAGAGTCCAAGTCATAAAAAATCTTATAAAGGAAACTGTTTTGAACTACATGAAAAGAAAACTAGTGTGACTTAGACCACTCGTCACGCATTCACTAGCTTACTCCCCACGTCAAGCGTTCGTAAACAAGTTTTACTTCAACAAGTAAATATAGGAAGTAATTTCCCAAAAAGCATATGTTTGCAGTCAACAAATCAACGGAACGGTTCAATATTTTCGAAATAAAAATTATTTTAAAACGGACCTGGTAGTTTAAAATTATTATCTCTTTTCATTTTATTTCATGTAGAGCACAGGTAGCACTCAGCTATGCATCGATGAATTCTATCAGTAGATTGGAACGGAATAAATTTTTCATATCATGAAAGAGGTGTGGTGGAATCGTTTCCGTTTTAACAGCGAAACAGTTTTTACAGAAAAGTTGTGTGTTTATATTATTAATTAATAATATTTCTTATTTTACATTACTTATACACTTTTTAAACGTCAGTAAATGCTGTTGTTGAATTTCAAAACAAAAGGTGATGATTACGTGTATAAAATACCAAACTTACGCGTAACAACACCATTTTAAGACCAAGGAGGTTTAATGTTGTATTTACTGAAAAATAAATTCATTCAAATTACTCTTCCTCCTTTCAAGGCTGTTACGCATTCAATGCCTACTTTTTCCATTTTCATGCACCCGCGGCACCAGGAGTAGCTTTTAATAGAGATTTGTTGAGGGAGCGACTCGCTTCGATAATTAAGCTAGGTAAGCTTCTTTTCCATTCTTAACAATTTATATACAGATGAAAATATTTACTTCCTGCTCGGTTGTTTCACAATAAAATTAAACTAAATACTAAGTTAAAATAACTTTTTTGTAACAGAATAATTGCAATTATTGAACGGTATTCCGAACCAGTGGTAGATTCATTCGACTATTCATAAGCACTTGTACAAAGTCTATTTGAATAAAAAACTTTTGAATTTAGATTTTTTTTTAATTTCCTCCCGACCGAATTTCAAACACGGCAGCCAATCTCCATAGAGTTAAGCCATCGACATGGTATTAAAGTGCTCATAGTGCGTACTCTATTCCCTTACCCGGTGGGATAGAAAATCCGACACGACCGGAGAGAGATCATCTGCAGGATCTATAGCGTTAGCAGTGTTCGCTAGTGGTGGATGAAACTTCCTTCTGGGCTAGTATCTATAGTATAAACTATTACCTTATATTCTGTGCTAGTATTGAGAATGTCTTGCCAGAACAACACAACATAAGGTTATTTTGGTCCGGACCGGGGATCGAACCCAGGACCTCGACATCTGCACATCCGTCTATCAAGCATGCGTCTTTTTATATTAATTGGTTGTACTTAGACATTTTCTTAGATTTAAATCTGTTTATCATTACTCCTAACATAATAGGTAGTCTGTCGGAAGTAACTGATGGAAAACTTCAAATTCTAATAATTAAGGTTTATATTTCCACTAATTTCATACAGTTTATTTCAATTAAAACTAAGAAATAAAATAATATCTAAATTAAAAACTAATTATATTTACAAAAAATACACGCCGTCCAAGTGATCGTTAATGGGCATGGTGCCCAAAACACTTGCGCTCATCGATATATATGTAGCAACTAGATGGGCGCTTTCATAGAAAAAAATTGGGCGTCCAGCCTTTAGAGCACGCTCCTAACCTGTATAGCCCTGTCCTTGTCCCCACCATAGCGCTGTCCAGCTTTGCAGACTAGATGGCATTAGCAAAATAGGTCCACATTCTTTGTTTGACAGGGCCCGTCTATGTAAATTGAGGTCGTTGCTTGCGCTACAACCTCGTTGAATGACGAGGCTAAGCCATTGGGCTAAATAAGCGCCAGCTCTTTGGTCACCAGAGGCGTGGATCAGTTTTTAGGACACAACATTTATAAAATTCTCTGGTGTCCGATGACCAAGGGCCCAGAGTCGCAAAAGCAAGCGCCGCAAAAACGTAGTCCTTAGAATACAATTCTAATAATTGTATTTTTCCACTAACTGTCGTGCACATGATAAACCACCGATCTAATTAGTTACTTACAGTTATTAATATAAAATAATATTATAATCTTTAGACTTTCTACGCGTGTTTTTTTTATATACAATCAAGTCCGTCATGCACCATTAACACTTCCTTCTTCCAAGTTCCCAGCACAATTTGTATCAACGGCACCAAATTAGGTAGAAATAGAGTTTCATTGAGAAAGCGACTGTAATTAACCGTATCCACTTCTCTCGGTAATTTGTGCAGACATAACTGATTGTCTTATAGAATGTTCGGGAAACTTTTATTTTTTAACCTGATAATTTTCCACACTGATATCGATAGCGTTGCATAATATAATGCATGCACTATTTAAGTCCTTATTATTAGGCAGCTGGTATAAATTTACCTTAATGATGTGGTCCTGTGCACATAACAAATGTAGGCTAAGCAGATTCCTATTTCTGTGGTCCTGATGTGTTTCATCCCCGTGGAACATCGCTAACATAATAACAGTCGTTAAAGCCCACCATTGGAGCACTCTCCTATGAGAGTGGGGTCTTGTGCCCAGCAGTGGAACGTTAATGGACTGTAGTGGTGGTGGTGGTGGTGGTGGTATGTCCCAGGTTTTTACTACTTAACAAAACAATTATTTACAAACAATCATTCAGCTGTCAGCTATTTACATCTGTTTATTACAAGATCAACAAGTTCCAATTGCAACTGAATTTTAGAGCAATTCCCCTCAACCGATTAAGCTAAAATTTGAAACACATTGGAAACACATACTATTATATAACTGCGATGGCAAAGCAATATGGTACCATGTAGGTAGTCTTATGATGGATCTGGGAGCATACATGTAGCATAAATAAATAAAATATTTATTTGGGATTAAAAAAAACCCAGAAACAGAATTACAAGATACAGAAAAACTTATGAACTAAACACTATTACTGTAAATTTATAGTCAACCCTGGTGCTATTAACGCTAATCTATGTCGTATAAAATCCCAAAAAGGGCATCGACTCAGCGTTATGCTGATTTGGTGCTGATGTACCATATCACCGATATATTTTTGACGACCTCCGTGGCGAAGTGTTGAGAGCTATTTCCTTAAATTGCGATGGCCCTGGGTTCGATCCTCGGTAGGGTTTTGAAATTTATATTTTCTGAATTTTCCCTGGTCTGGCCTGGTGGAAGGCTTCGGCCGTGGCTAGTTACCACCCTACCAGCAAAGACGCGTCGTCAAGTGATTTAGCGTTCCGGTACGATGCCGTGTAGAAACCAAGTAGGGGTATGGGTTTAATATAACTGCCATGCCCCTAACAGGTTGGCCCACTGCGATCTTAGACTGCATCATCACCTACCATCAGAAAAAAAACAGCGCTGATTTTCAGTCAACCCCTTGAACTTCGACGTCCCAAAGCGGCCCGGGCTGCCCGTCAATCTCACTACGCTGACTGTTGGAACAAGAAATTTAATGTACCTACCTACCCACTAAAACTATAAGTCTACTAAGCTTACTCTATTTGATTTGAGCATAGGAACGAATCCTCAAAATAATTGTAAAAGGTATTTGGGCTCGCTGGATTTCAACTGACAAGTATAATGAAGACCCCTAAATGATATCCATGTTCTCAAAAGGGTGCCGGGAAGTGGACATGAGAACGATACTATTCTGAACTCCGAAATTTTAGGGCTCATTGGATTTGTCTCGACAAGTTCTTGGAAATCTTGCATCAAATAAGGTTTTTTTAAATAAAATTTAAGTATTATTACATCAATTCCTTTCTAAATAAATATACTGGAGTTGATTGTTAAATTGACTATATTTTGACACATAAATAGTCATCCAATTCCCAAGCATTATAGTCATCATTTAAGAGTCCCGTCTGCGTCGTGAAGTGTTCAATAATAATGTCTTATAATTATTATCCTAGGTACGTACCTAGGTATTACCTGCTACTTATGATATATTGTGATCGTTTAACCATTAATTATTGCTCTAAAAGCTTACTAAATAAAATAATGTCTACAGAAAATAGCTATAACCCAGTACAATTAATGTAAGTAAAATATGAAAGCTGAATTTTAATGCTTTGTTACCTACTTACTGGAAAATTTAATTTGTACATGCAAACTTAAAACTTCCTTCTGTCTAAACTGCTTTACATATAGCGCTTTTTTAATTTACATTTCCATAATTCGTAACGCGTATTTCCATATGTTTCTCAGTTAAATTTTGAATATTTTATAATTCTCACTGAACTAAAAAATATTCAACCATGCAGGTTGTAAACCTACTTTTTAGGTACGCAACCCTAAAAATGCCAAAGGATTATGGTTATTAAATGAACTGTAATTGTAGTACAAAAATTAAGTTCACGCTTTACGAAAAACTGTGCAAAAATTAAACAAGCCATATCTTTGGACACCCCGTAAGAACATAAATACTTTCGTTATGCTATTTAATAAAAAGAAAATTACTTATCTGAACGTAACGTAAACGTTTCTTTTGTCACGTACAATTCTTCCAATTTAGGTCTCCGTATTTCATCCTGCCAACAGAATCTTTACGTAATAGTGATGCAGTTTTAAAAATGAGAGTTGATGTAAATTAATCCACTACAGCCCATTAACGTCCCACCGCTGGGCACAGGCCTCCACTCTCATAGGAGAGAGCGTATTAGAGCTTAGATTCACCACGCTGCTCCAATGTGGGTTGGCGGCTTTAACGACTATTATCATGTGTGTGATAATAACCGGGACCGACGGCTTAACGTGCTCTGAGAGGCACGGGGGTGAAATACCACCAACTTCCTAACTCCGGGCCAGAACCCGGACCCGGGACTTCGTCGGCCGTCGAATATGCTAACCACTAGACCAACGTGGCAGGTAAATTAATAGGCCTATTACACTGCACTTATCACAGGGACCCTTACATTTAATAAAATTTAGGGAGTAAGGGTCCCTAAATTGATCCTTATTGCTGTGTAATAAGCGACGCTCTAATTAACGCCCCCCCCCCCCCCCCCACGTGTAATAGGTCTATATTCAAATTCTAATAAAACATGTACCTATTACAATGATGAAATGAATCGTCAAGTGAATCTACCACTGGTTCGGAATGCCATTCCTACCGAGAAGAACCAGCAAGAAACTCGGTGGCTGCTCTTTTTAAATAAAGATTTCATTTACAATTATTATATCAATGTATACATAGGTAACCGCAGTCCTTAGCATTGCTGGAGTGATCAAATCCATGCTCCTCTACCATTTACATAATCTTGAACAGTATAATAAGCTTTTTTCAAGAGCATACTTTTAATGGATTTCTTCAATTTTTGTATAGGCAAGTTTAAAATAGATTGAGGAATTTTGTTATAGAAAAGAATGCTCATTCCCACGAATGACCTTCTGACTGTTTTGAGGCGGAGCGATGGAGTCACGAGCCTATTACGGCCTCTAGTTTGCCTGTCGTGCAGATCACATTGTTTATTTGTAAATATGGATGTGCTGTTTAACAAATAATATATTACTGTAAATATATATAATACCAGCGACCCGCCCCGGCTTCGCACGGGTAGCACTAATAATCATAATTATTAATCCATACCCAATGTAGGCAGTGGGCACTGGGCAGAAATTCAGGTTTTACATTAAGCACTGCTAACTTATTATTATACATATTCATTTAAACGTTACACACCACGTTGTCGCCTTGTCTATTCAAAACCAACTAAAATCAATATGGCGACCCTCAGTGACCATTGACTCGCAAACATTTGTAGGTAATAGTATTGCGGCTATAAATTATCCTATCTTTCAAGTTGAATCAAACTGCACACGGTGTGCAAATTTAATTTAAAATCGGTTAAGTAGTTTAGGAGTCCATAGCGGACAAACAACGTGACACGTGATTTATATATATTAAGAATAAATAAATCTGATACATAAAATTCTTGTGTCACAGTTTTAGTGTTTATACACCTCCGAAACGGCTTGACCGAATTTGATGAAATTTCATATGTATATTCAGTAGGTATGAGAATTGGTTTGTAACAAATTTTTATACCCCTAAGTGTTAAGGGTGGTTTAACCCCACAACACCCCAAACATTTTTTTTATTTTTTGGACAATTGTTTTTGTTATTTTTTTATGGTGTGGAATTGGAAAATACATTTAGTCCTTAATTTTTACCCTCCTACCACCGACCCCTATGTTTTGATAGCATTTTATTTTTATCAACCTTGGTCGATAGCTGATCAATGGGGTCCCGTTTTGCCAAATTCTTCCGCTTGGGAGCATCATAATAGCAAGTTTAATAATTCAAATGGTAAAACAACGTTTGCCGGGTCAGCTAGTGTAATATATAATCATAAGTGTGTATTGTTGCAGTGATGGGGGTGGTGTCGCTAGAGCGGTCTAGTGGCGCGGTGCGGGCGCGCGGCGGCGGCGCTCCGGGCGTGCGGGCGTGCGGTTGCGTGGGCGTGCGGGCGTGCGGTTGCGTGGGCGCGTAGGGCGGCGCGGTGGCGGGTGCGCGCGCGGCGGGTGCGGCGGCGCATGCACGCCACCGGCCACACGGACCGCTCGGGCGGCGGCGGCGGCGGCGGCTCCTGGCGCCTCCCGCCCGACGAGACGCTGCAGGTCGCCGACCCCAAGTCTGCCAAGGAAGACGTAAGTGACATATCACACTTCTCGCGACTGACATATCTATCATGTCCCGACCAACAACGTTCAAACGGCCAAATTGCGTACGGAGTGACGGCCAAATTGCGTACGGAGTGACGACCAAATAGTGTACGGAGTGACGACCAAATTGTGTACGGAGTGACGGACTAGTCTAGTTCAACCAATCCAAAGTCATCCCAATAGGCCTTTTACACTGCACTTTTTACAGGGACCCCTACACTTGAATCAGTGTAGGGTAATAAAATTTAGGGAGTAAAGGTCCTTATTGCTGTTTAATAAGCGACGCTCTAAATAGCGGTCACGTCCACCCTTACCACAGGGCCCTGTGGAATGTCCAGTGTAATAGGCCTATAAGTCAAAATCCGAGCCTCACAGGAGGCACCCTTAGGAAGAAGTAATTGCCCCCCAATATCTTCGAGCCCAAGAGCTCACAACCAACTTCTCAGCAATGCCTAGCGCACGCTCACCAATTGGTTGACGCTGTAGCTGTCGGTAGGACACGCAGCATACTTAATATCTAAGTACTCGTTTCAACTTATTTCCGGCTCACCATATTGTTTCGCCGTTATCCACCACGCTGGCCAAGACGCGCGGAGAGGCAGACTTCACAAACCTTTAAGATTGTAAAACATTTTGAAGGACTCTCATGCAGGTTATCTCACGATGTTTTCCTTCATCTTTCCCTTACTTTTTGACTTATAGTGACAAATGACCGAATTTCTACCGTTTCCCCACCCTTATGAAAAAATCTGAAGTGTGAGTTGATATAGAGTTAATGTTAACTTCACGCGAAAATTATAACGAAGTTTCTATCTAGGATAGTTTTGGAGAAATCAGCCATATCCCTTTACAAACTTAGTTTTACGGTCCGAAATAAAAAGGATTTTTTCAGATATATTTGTAGTAAACTTTACAGGTAAATAAAAGGAAGCCCTTAGCCAGGACATTTTTTTAATAAATCAGCGGTAAACTGTAACATAGTACTGTAAGTAATAGTAGTTTTCAATAAATACACTTGCACTAAAAGAGGCAGTTAACAGGGCTTTGCCTTTGGCCTTTGTTTTGCCCTCGTGCTATTTTTTGCAGTTTTTTTTTAATTTTTGTCAATCCACTTTACTAAATGTAGTTTTATAAATAAAAAGAGTTGTAGTAAAGGCTGAATAGTCCAGGCTGGGAGTTAAGAGGTAGAACCTAGAGCCATGAAGCCAATCAAAAAAAAACGTAATCACAACGATGCGCCGTAGATACTAAATCTTTAATCTGTGCTCGCTATTTCTAAAAGTTTCATTGAGTTTTTCATATTATTAATTATGAGCGGTGGGAGTGATGTGGAATAATAAAATTAAATCAACAATTAGTTATTTTAAATGTGAGAAAAAAAATAAGTATGAGCGTGAGAAACAATATTCTAGTGAGTACCTAATACCTACCTGCTCGAGTTTTATTTTCAAGTTTTCTCACAAATGTATTGAAAAAAATTGTGTGATACACGGGCGTTAGGGTTTTCACAAAGGCGTGATGATGGTCAGCTCTCGTTTGGCAGTATCGGGCTGACATGAGCCCACTCGTATATATGTAAAAACTTATTTACACTTACATTAAATCACAATTTTTTTTTAACTTCTTATGCACCGTCTTTATTATTTAGAGGTCTAATTTAAATCAAATCCTTCCAAGGTACGCAAACCTCGGTACGCGAGTCCAACTCGCACTTGGATGTTTTTTTTCGTAACAAGTTTGATGCAAACTTTATGGCGGCTGAGAACAACATACAAGTCTTTTAGAGCCACTACTATATTTTCCGTCTCAGCAGCTAATATTTCTGAGCAAGTATATTGAGCTTACAGTAACCACGTAATGCAGTAAGTTTCGAATGGAGTCCCATTTCCGAAAATAAGAATACATCGTCGCAAACTACTTACGCTATATTTTAGTGAAGTTTAAGAAATTAGAAATATGGGTTAAACAATTTGATAAAATAATATAAATGTTAATCAATTACAACGTGTTGATTTTTCCAAAGCTTGCGTAATAAGTCCTCGTAGTGCCGAGTGCGAGCCTCTCGCGTCGAGTGTTTGTCGGCAGCCGACCCCGCCGCTTGAGAGCGGATAAACTTTACTAAAACCATACGAAAATGCGACAATTTGGCGAGAGCAATGTTTTACGTTTTTTTCTACACAAATTACGGTTCTCCTAATTTCGGCGTTCTTACTTTTGCTATATTGCGTACTTTGCCAACTACTATTATTACTGCTGTAACTTTGTCCTAATTTCTTACTTAATATAATATGACGTATCTTTTTATTTGTTACTTACATAATATCTACCTATTATGTCGTGCCTTTGCTGGCATACTTCTATTCTATAACTAGATGATGTCCGCGACTTCGTCTACGTGGATTAAGATTTCTTGATTTGATTCCCGTGGGATCTCTTTAATTTTCCGAGATAACAAGTAGCCCATGTCCTTTCCCTGTATACAAATTCTCGCTATACCAAATTTCATCAAAATCGGTTGAACAGATAGGCCGTGAAAGCGTAGCAGAAACACAGACAGAAACACTTTCGCATTTATAATATTAGTATGGATAAGCTAGCGATCTCCCTACTGGTAATACTGGATGCAGTTATGTATTTTATTGTTACCGGTAAAATAGTAACACGCCTTGGCTGAAGCTTCAACCATCCTGACCTGAGTCAATTTAACTCCTAAGTAAAACTTAAAAAACTCCTGCTGACAAGGCTGAAAAAGGCTGCAACTCTTACAACTGCATCACAGAGGTGGTCAATAAAGTATTTGCTATGTTGCAGGATCTCTACCCGGGAGATGGGAACAACTGGCGGAGCATCATATTTTCGCTGTTGGTCATCAGTTGTGTGATAGCTGGCATAGTTACAGCCATTTATTTACTAGGGTGAGTAATTAGATAAAATATCTCTATACTTACCTAATATCAAAGGACCAAAATCCCCGCATATTTTGTCCCCTTAACAATGTAAAATTAAAAATATGGGTCTAAAAAAGACAAATTACCTTTAACACTTGCAAAATAGATGGAAGTTTTTTTGTAATAATTTTTTTTTTCGTCAAATAAATGTTTATTTTTAACAAAAATCGACGGATATTGTTTTTTATTTTATATAGTGATAGTACTATCTCAGAACTTCGGCTATTATATATAAATTCCTATCTAAGAAATTCGGCTCCATTCCATTCGGATTCCAGCTCTCTGGGTACTATTTACCCCGTATATTAATTACCCCATGCCTCGGAGAGCACGTTAAGCCGTCGGTCCCGGTTATTATCACTAACATGATAATAGTCGTTAAAGCCCGCCAACCCGCATTGGAGCAGCGTGATGGGTCTAAGCTCCTAACTCCCTCTCTCCTATGAGAGTGGAGGCCTGTGCCCAGCAGTAGGACGTTAATAGGCTGTAGTGGTGGTGGTGGTGGGTACTATTTACGATTACGAGATGCATTAGGTGCCTATATGCGTCGTGCACATATATACACTTATGAACGTGATTTTGGTTTTTCTCCTACCATACCTATTTACAGTATTTTACTATTATAAGTTCATAGAAAATTCCAAGCACTGCCTATCTAAACGATTTCCAGCCAGTCACGATTCCCGATTCCTTTTAAAACTCGTCAGTAACGGGTATAAGTAATACAAGTTTCTAAAACAAACTTAGCACATCCGAAGCTAGCTGTACTCGACGACAGCAAATCCTTGAACGCTTCTTTGGACTTAGGTACTGTGTACGACTAATACATAAATATGTTGAGACTACATTTCTTTAGAAACTTTTTCTATTTACTTCGATCAAGTGACTTACAGAAACTGGCTTTTAAATTAGTTTTTTAAGCTTTTTTTGTACCTAATACAATACAATAGTCCAGAAAAATGTTACACAAAAGTCCCTTTTTATCGAATCCAAAATTAAATTTTATTTCAGAATTCTTAAGTGACTAACTGGGGTCGCAATTCGTCATTCATTATATGACACAGCTGCATTGCGCGTATGAATACGTTAAGTCAACGAATAAAGTGTAATTTCTATGTTCCATGACCTAACTAATATTTTACATGTCTTTAGGCGCCTTCTGCTCCATCTGACATTTCGTATTCGTTATTAACTGGGAAATGTGGTTGCATGCAAGTTCGCATATTATAAGGCATGGTTTATACGAATTTGAGAGTGTTGCAAACACTTCTCCTACAGATGTAGACTTTGTATAAACTGAATTAATCTCAATTAATTTAGCACTGTCTTGCACCATGCCTGTGCATGTCTCCCTGCCTCACTCCTTGATGTTCGTATAGTATAGGTACCTACCTAATGATCTATCTGAGTAAGTATACGATGATATGATATTAATGAGCGCTTATGAAAGCCAAGTCTGTACCTTTTAACCTACCAGTTATGTTAATTATACTTAAGGGGACTATACGCAAGCACAACCTTGTCGAAAATCTGTAAGAAGATGTGATGTGCGTTTTTGACACTAACTACCTGATTCCATCTATACAAAACCCTGTGACAAAACCTTATTACATTATAACCTTCAAGCTATATAAACTTACGAACAGGCACATTTGAAATACACGAATAGTTTAGCGACACATCATAAAATATTGCTGCTGTTTTCTTGTTATAAAATTGTATATGTAAATAGAGTGCGAGAATGTATTATTTCGCAACATTTCTCTTATACATTTACAATTCACATGCAAGTCGGGCTGGATTTAGGTAGAATTCGTGCACGAAGGCAACAATAACGTACTTACCTAACTACTGTAGGTATACTTATTTAGTTGGTTGGTTAAATGAGGTAATAAAAAAATGTATTTCAGTCTTCTCTCGATTAGATTTGTTTAATTATTTGTGCTGCAAAGCTTTAATTGGCTCTATTCTAAAAAAAAAGTTGGTTCGTCCTCATAGTGAGACATACTTGTCAGATGCAAAAAAACCTCTATTATTGAGATTTCATTGATCGCGGAATAATTGTGCAAGAACAACTTACTCGGACCAGCCTTCACAATATTATTAATTGCAGATATGTGGACGAGTTGCTCTACTGGTCGGGTCGTCGGATGCGCCTGGACGAGTTCCTCCGCGGCGATCTGACCGGCGAGCGGCTGCCGACCACGTGGGTCAGCTCGCACCAGCTCGTATACCAGGCGGACGACGGCGGGCTGCTGGCTCTAGACACCTTCAACAACACCCTCATTGTACTCGTTACCAACCACACTCTAGTTAGTATCTTACCAAATACCGCCAAGCTATTTACACCAGCTCGTGTACCAGGCGGACGACGGCGGGCTGCTGGCTCTAGACACCTTCAACAACATCCTCACTGTACTCGTTACCAACCACACTCTAGTTAGTATCTTACCAAATACCGCCAAGCTATTTACACCAGCTCGTGTACCAGGCGGACGACGGCGGGCTGCTGGCTCTAGACACCTTCAACAACACCCTCACTGTACTCGTTACCAACCACACTCTAGTTAGTATCTTACCAAACACCGCCAAGCTATTTACACCAGCTCGTGTACCAGGCGGACGACGGCGGGCTGCTGGCTCTAGACACCTTCAACAACACCCTCATTGTACTCGTTACCAACCACACTCTAGTTAATATCTTACCAAATACCACCAAGCTATTTACACCAGCTCGTGTACCAGGCGGACGACGGCGGGCTGCTGGCTCTAGACACCTTCAACAACATCCTCACTGTACTCGTTACCAACCACATTCTAGTTAGTATCTTACCAAATACCGCCAAGCTATTTACACCAGCTCGTGTACCAGGCGGACGACGGCGGGCTGCTGGCTCTAGACACCTTCAACAACACCCTCACTGTACTCGTTACCAACCACACTCTAGTTAGTATCTTACCAAACACCGCCAAGCTATTTACACCAGCTCGTGTACCAGGCGGACGACGGCGGGCTGCTGGCTCTAGACACCTTCAACAACACCCTCACTGTACTCGTTACCAACCACACTCTAGTTAGTATCTTACCAAATACCACCAAGCTATTTACACCAGCTCGTGTACCAGGTGGACGACGGCGGGCTGCTGGCTCTAGACACCTTCAACAACACCCTCACTGTACTCGTTACCAACCACACTCTAGTTAGTATCTTACCAAACACCGCCAAGCTATTTACACCAGCTCGTGTAACAGGCGGACGACGGCGGGCTGCTGGCTCTAGACACCTTCAACAACACCCTCACTGTACTCGTTACCAACCACACGTTAGTTAGTATCTTACCAAATACAACCAAGCTATTTACACCAGCTCGTGTACCAGGCGGACGACGGCGGGCTGCTGGCTCTAGACACCTTCAACAACACCCTCACTGTACTCATAACCAACCACACTCTAGTTAGTATCTTACCAAATACCGCCAAGCTATTTACACCAGCTCGTGTACCAGGCGGACGACGGCGGGCTGCTGGATCTAGACACCTTCAACAACACCCTCACTGTACTCTTTACCAACCACACTCTAGTTAGTATCTTACCAAATACCGCCAAGCTATTCACACCAGCTCGTGTACCAGGCGGACGACGGCGGGCTGCTGGCTCTAGACACCTTCAACAACACCCTCACTGTACTCGTTACCAACCACACTCTAGCTAGTGTGTTACCAAATACCGCCAAGATATTTACCATGTTGCTAAGATGACTAATGCTGAGATCGATAGAGCGTACTTTGACATTGCTCAGGCTTTACTTAGAGTTAAAACGGGATGGACTTGTCACTAATCTGTCTGATTTTAACTCAGTCTTAAGTTAGAGATAAGTCAAAGTATAAACTATAAATCTCAAACACGGCGATCTGACTTACGAGTGGCTGATGATTGCGTGAGTCAGCTCGCACCAGCTCGTGTTCGGGTTTTATCATCATTCGGTTCTTATCATCATTATTAGGTAAGATTACGGACAAGCTGTGCTGACTAGTAAATAATGAATACAAAAAAACTTAGGAATGGTATCTATTTCGGCCGAAAAATTATTAATTTGAAAACCCAGTTTTTAGAAAGAGTCTATATCTGAAAAATAGTTTTTTCATATACAAATATTTTAAAAGGTTAGAAACCTAACTTTATAAAGGCGTCCGCTGAAATTGTCCCGTAAATTCGTCTCTAAAGTAAGTCCGGCCAAAGTTCTGCGGTTTTGGAACAAAGCAAATTCAATTTCCCACACGAATTACCTGTTAGAGTGGAAATGCCGTTTAACCGGCAGCGGCAGCGCCATGTTACCGCCATGTTGCGGATATTACACGTACTTGTAAGTTTCTAAGTGGCTTACCCAAAAAGCTTACATGGTTTACTCCTTAGGTACTATACCTATACCAACTATGATATGAAAGTTAAAGTATATTGTTTTAAGATATCCAGAGGTTTTTTAAATTATTTATATGTATTATACGCATTACAGTCGATAAAGATTGGTACACAAAACTTCAACTTCACTTTGATAAGGGGAAACTATTTTTCTCTTCCTTATGTCGACATCTATTTCCACAGGAAACATTAAGAAAAAACATAAGTATAATTTTGTATCTATTGGAAATTATGGTGACAGGATATAATATTTTGCATTTTAAAATGACATCTTTTTATGTACCGATATGTGTTTGTAGATAAATAGCGAATGGTGAGTATAATGCCTTTCACTTGGTTTACACTTTACGGAGAAAATGTTACAAAAATTTCAACATCGCGGGCGAAGTTTAAATTGTTATACAGCGTAAGCCTTGCAAAAGCGCCTCTTGAAATTATCCCGTAAATTTTCCTGGAAACTAAGTCAGGTCAAAGTTCTGGACTTTGAAACAATGCAAATTCAATTTTGCACCTGAATTGCAAGGGAGAGCGGCGCCTCCCGCAGCCTACACCACATGTTGCAGTCTTACGCGGTTACGTGTTATATTGACATGTTGCTTTTTGACTACTCGTATGTATCGTTTTTAGTATGACACTATTTTCTTATCGTCACTAAACAAAATAATCCTTCTGTAGAAGATAATGTTACAAATGACTATAGGGACATAATTCTTTTATATTAACTTCAATTAAGAACTTGAACTCACCTGGTTGGGAACTTAACGTAACAGCTGGTGGAACGTGTTCATGTACGGAATGGGACCCACAACATTGGTTTTACAGGAATTATTTATACAGAAAATCGCTTGTCGATTCTTCTTTTTCGGCACTGAGCAAAACCATCAACGGTCGAAGTCTCTCGTTAGGCAGAAATGCTATGATATAAGAGAGAGCAGGGATTTAGTCAGACATATACGACTCCCTCATATATTTAGAAAAGTTATTTATTCATATTATTTTGTTTTTTAGAGGCAGCTCAATGTGCGCGGTTACCAGTGCTCTCCGAACCTACGTTATGTGCTGTTTCAACACAATATCAAGGAGGTACTTGTTTTTTTTTCATTTGTGAAAGTTTGTATCAGGTTAATGTAACTATTAGAAATTAGAAATCTTTATTATTGGACACAGTATAATGAAATCCAGACCTAGGGAACCCGTATCATAGCTAAGAATGACCGATGAAGTCGAACAAATGTGATTTGAAACTATACGACCTTTCAGATATCAGTGCGCCCCATAAAACTCTTAATAGATGTGTTCCTAGCTGCTACATACTATTGTAACAGTAATTTTTCTCACTCTTACAAACAGTGCCTAACAGAGATTTCTTCAAATTGTGTATATCAATATCCATTTTTTTATTAGGATATTCAAATAATAATTTGAATGGTTCAGAAACCATTGGCAATTTACGTCGCATTAAGTATAGTTTTTAACTTTTACAGGTTTATCGACGGACTTTTACAGCGCATTACACAGTTTATGACGTCACAAATGAGTAAGTTGCTTTAGGCGGTTATTATATACCTACTTTCTCTCCAAGAAATTTTGATCGTGAAAAGAAATAATAATAATCCACTGAAGATACAAAACTTAAACAGTCCTGTTACGTCCCGTTCCTAATGAAATTAATCAATCAAATATCAAATCAAATAAATATTATAAATGCGAAAGTTTGAATGGATGTATGGATGTGTGGATGGATGTTTGTTACTCAATCACGCCCGAACGGTTGAACGGATCCGGATGAAATTTGGCACAGAGATAGATTATAATTTGGAATAACACATAGGCTACTTTTATCCCTGAAAACTAAGGAGTTCCCGCGGGAACCAAAATACCTCAATCCACGCGGACTTAGTCGCGGACATCAGCTAGTTTCTACCATATATCACTTTTAGTATTTAGTTCCTATATTTACTTTTATTTCAATGTCAATTCAAAAGTATGTTTTATGGTTAAACGATGCTATATCAGATTGTTGTGGTCATTCAATAGAAAAACTTAGTCATTATAAATATAACTAAGAGTAAAGATATAACTACTCACATTAAACCACAGAAAAGAGGGTAAGCGCGATGGTTTGAATAGGGTTACCACTTCCAATATTTTGTTCTAATAAAATTATTCCTTGCATGTCATCGCAGACGGCATTGGTAGAGCAACCTACTCAAATTCCTAGAAAAATATTAAAATTAATATATATTTTTTTAATATTATATGTAGTATTTTCTCAACCACCAGTTAAATTGTTAATCTATATTTTACTCTTGAATGGCATCATTCTTGCATTCTTGCAGGGCGTCAATATCTATACTTCAAAGACAAATACTATAAATTCGAAAGTTTGGATGAAAGTACGGATGGATGGATGGATAGATGTTTGTTACTCTATTACGCCTGAACGGTTGAACGGATCTGGATGAAATTTGGCACAGAGATAGAGCCTGTAGCCTGGAATAACACATAAGTCTCGTTTTTGTCCCGGAAAATTAAGGAGTTCCTGCGGGAACCGAAAACCCTCAATCCACGCGGACGAAGTCCATTAACTAGTATTAAATAAGGAAAAGTACTTAAGAAGTTAAGTACATTATGGTAGAAAACTAAATACGCAAAGCCAGCGCAATAAGCTCAACAAATATTATGATCATATTGTGACAACCCTCAAGTCTCAACTCTCAGTAAAGGGCCCTTTTGTTTCAATGGCCGGAAGGCAGTTCCGCTCCATTAACGAATGAAAATTGTAATCGTTAAGAATAACTCGCTATCATTAAAACTTAACCGGAGTTTTTTTACGATTCCACTTTTGTTGTATTCATGATTTTGATTAAATTCATAGACTGACGCAGAAAACGATTCAATTAAAAAATGATACTAACAGCAAAACCTTTGGTGTTTAACGCCTGAGCAACGGCTAAATAGTAACTTAATTATGGTGGCCATAATAAATGGACATAGTTATCTTCACAAATCTTGGAATGTCAGACATGTCTTGGATCTTTTTGGAGCTTGAGAGGTCTTTTAAGAAAATGGATTTTTAAGGAATTAAATATCATTTGTTTTAAACCGTGAAGAAAAATATCGAAACCTGCACACCCGAGAGTTTCTCGTAATATACCTACTCAAAATTGTTTGAAGCTGCCAATCCACACTTGGCCAGCATGGTGGGCTATTGCCTAACCCCTCTCATTCTTTGAGGAGACTCGTGTTCAATAGTGAGCCAACGATAGGTTAAAATGACGATGGAGAACTGTAATAAGGTTTTCACACTCAGAACCGTGAGTAGCAGTCCAACCGAGAGTGGTCACCCTCATGCTGCGCTGTGCAATGTGAACAAATATTGAATGTAAATGGATGCACTGCACTGACCTTGACCCAATACCATTAAGCATCGATATGTATGTAGGTACAAGAGGGCCCTTTCAAAGAAAAAAGTTGGGCGTCCGACTTGTAGGGCATGCCCCTCACCTGTATAAGCCTGTCCTTATCCCCGCCATAGCGCTGTCCCGCTATTCAGACTAGATGACGTTAGTAAAATAAGTCCACGTACTTTGTTTGACGGGGCCCGTCTATGTAAATTGAGGTCATTGCCAATAAGTACCCCTTACCCTTACTCCCTTAATCTTATTACACTACACTGATTCAAGTGTAGGGGTCCCTGTGAAAAGTGCAGTGTAATAGGTCTTTAAGTACTTAATGAGTTCTGACTTCTGTCTGTGAAACAATGGTTGTATCCGCTTCCTCAGCCACCACATCCCACTGTTCGGCGAAGGTCAGAGCAGCTGGGAGTGGCAGCACGCGGCGTGGCTCGGCACCGAGGGCGCACTCATCCTGGTCGCAGACAACGAGGTGCTGGCCAGGCCCGCGCCCCCTGCGCGCCGCGCGCCCTTGCTCCGGCTCACCACCGACGCGAGCCCTGGCCGCGTGTACAATGGCGTATCCGATTGGTTATACCAAGGTAATCATATTGAGCTATCTTTGCTGTTAGCTTATAACGCATACTTCTGACGAGTCGCAAGAACGCGTACACCCTGGCCAAACAAGGTGGTGGCCATGTGCTAGCCTGGCCGCGTGTACAATGGTGTTATATTGCGTTATCTTTGCTGTTCACATACTTTTACATACAGCGCATTTACCCGGGATCAACAAAGTGGTGGTAAGGTACACGCGTACCGCTCTTTTGTTGTTATCAGCGAGGTCAGCCCGTGATGCGTATACGGGCTACTGATAGCGTATAAAAGACTATGTAACAAACTCAATCTTAAAGACAAGTCATATTTAAAATCATTAAAAAACACGACTGCCCCGCCAAAAACGAACTAAAAAGATAAAAATCTAAATTTAAATTAAAAGTTAAAAGTTAAATTAAATCTTATTCACCTTTTTATCAAATGATATTTATTTGTGAATCATTGGATATTGAACAATAGTGTTATATATTTTTAGAATCTACTCATCATTTTCTAGATGATGATTATATAGTTAATCTTATTTTCGAATTTTTTTTTCAACTTTAGTCTTTAATGTGGTACCACGGTCCGACCACGGGGAAACGGTCACCCCATCAATTTTATTTTTATTTTACTAGCCTATGTCACCCGGAATAAGCTAAGGATTCTAACGATACCTCATTTATCAAAATCGGTTCGGGCCTACAGAAGTTATGGTGGAATATACAAACTCACATACATACATACATACATACATACATACATACATATATACATACATACATGAACCCTGAAAACAATAATCTCCTTTTTCAGGCAGTCGTATAAAGAAAATCAGCTTAATAACAAAATCTGTCCCGACAAGTGATCATATTGAGCTCTTGGGTATTGAAATCTCATCCAATCTCAATTTCGGTAAGTGCATCGAGTTAAAGGCCAAAACAGCTGCCAAAAAACCTGGCATCTTGAATAAGGTGAGGCAGTACTTCACACCGGAACAGCGCCTCGATCTTTACCAGGCCCATGTTTGTTCTGGCATGGAGTACTGCTGTCACCTTTAGGATGGATCCGACTCGATGCATTAGACTCTATTGATCGCCGGGCCCGAAGAATCATTGGCGATCAATCACTCACACAGGCGAAACTGCATAGTTTATAGCACCGACGCAATGTCGCCTGCATATCAGTCTTTTATCAGATAAACTTTGAGACCTTCTACCACAGAAAAGCAAGAAACCGTCAGCGTTGGCATCCTTATGTGGTTGACGTCCAGTCAGCTCGAACGAAACGGTTCTTCTCAACGTTTCTGATTCGAACCACCAGGATGTGGAATGCCCTTCCAGCGCATGTATTCCCTGCCCCGTATAAATTAAGTATATTCAAGGCAATAGTGAATAAGCATCTTCTAGGCGGGCGCGCTTGTACCTAGACCTCATCATTGCTTTGTATTAAGCGTGATTGTCGTCAAACGCAAGCCTATCTTGCAATAAAAAAATACTATTATGTATATATTATCTTACTACACTTCCACGTTATCCTATTAACAACTACTTAGGTAAGTGATATTCTTTTCCATTTTATGATTGCAGAGGAGGTGACAAAAACCTCATCAGCTACCTGGGGTTCAAAAGACGGCACCTTCGTGATGTACGTGCAGTATGACGACAGCAAAGTGTCCGAGCTGATGTTCCCCCACATATCGAACGGCATCGGCGGCGCTGGTGCCACCAGATCGGGCTTCCTACTTCCTACTCTTAACAGTAGTCTGCCATCAGTCTTCCCTGATCACGTTTCTGTTAGGTATCCTACGGTAAATATACTCTCACTTTACAGAAATTGCTGAAACGTATTTGTCACGCGACGCTTGTAGAATTTTGTGTGACCAGAGACACACTACTAACACCCGATGCGATGCGACACTAGCCTATCTACACTAGATCTAGTAAAGTGTACTTGCATCACTAGATCTAGAGATCCAAATGGGAGTGTTGCACAGCCAAGTACACATATATTTTCGAACCATATATCAAGGAATCAGCTACCTATTCATATTTTATTCTTTGCTATCAAGCCAACAATACCCATACGTACACCACACGTCATATTACTAGGTGTTTGCTGGAGTGGATTTGAGTGTCAGCGGATCGCATTGCGACATTGCGTGCGTGTTCTTTCGTCGATTATAATTTAAAATTTTAGATAAAAATAAACCTTGTATTACACATAATTATAATGGGTAGGCAAATTTAAATTTAGCCTTCATTTTAATACCTTTTAATAAATTCGCACCAGTAATTGTATCACGCTTATTCATTTCAGCCTGGCAGTTCCATACCACAAGCAAAGCTGTCGATTGTGGCAGTCCAGAATGTAACTTCACCTCCAAGATGGGAAGTCAAGCCTCCTAGTACATTAGACGGAATGTAAGTTCCAGCTACAATTACATTATCTACAGTTTCTAACATACTTGCCATCTTTGTAAATAACCTGAAACATGTTCCGTTTTCTGTTTTAGGGAATATTATCTCATATCAGCCCAATGGGTGGGCAAAGAAAATTCTCACATAGGAGTAGTGTGGATGAATCGGGCGCAAAACCTCACTGTGTACAGTAGCTGCTATGCACCAAATTGGACTTGTACAGAGGTAAATTTTATCCAAGGATTATCGGTGGATCCATACCAATATTATAAATGCGAAAGTGTTTCTGTCTGTCTGTCGGCTACGCTTTCACGGCCCACCTGTACAACCGATTTTTTATTTCGATTGCGAATGTTAAGCAACGTTGACCCAAGTCGGTAACTGGATGGGTGACCGAGTTTGGAGATTCAAATCAGACCTTTTCATTTCCTCAATGTCTCGGAGAGCACGTTAAGCGGTCGGTCCCGGTTATTATCACAAAAACCTAAGGGTTTAAATAGTATGCGGAAGGACGTGGGAACCCACCGCATTATCTCAAGAAAACTCCTACCATTATTTGATTAATGGAAAGGGGTCACGACCCTCAGTAAGGAGAAATATGACGCAGAGAGAGACGCGAGAGAGAAATCTCTTAAAATTAATCGAATATTTTAAATTCCAGACGCACTCCGAAAAAGCCACTGACGAACCCTGGTTGGAAGTTCATGAACAGCCCGTCTATTCGGAAGATGGCAGCGCTTTCCTACTGTTAGCGGCAGTACAAGAGGGCGGGGGGCAGTATTATACACATATTAAGCATGTGGATGTGTTGCGACAACGAATGGCTGTCTTATCTCATGGTAAAGTCGAAGTCGCCAAAATCCTGGCGTGGGACCAGGAAAATCACTTAGTTTATTATTTAGGTGAGCCAGATTATGTTTATCTTACATCGTAGGAGAAATTTTGAATTCTTAAATTAACCCTGCTGGTGAGCGAACCTAGAACCTCCCACGTTATGCAACAGGGCACAGAATTGACCCAGTGAGGTCGTCAAAAATCTATCATTCTCGTATTTATGATACAAATTATTCATTTAATGTAGAACAAGCAGTGTTTCTTATGATACGACTTATCTCGAGAGTACCACCGATTCGAATTTCTTAATGTTAGCGCTCAACGCATGTTCCGTTTGATTACGCCAAAGTGGTTTGCAAAAAAACACACTACAAAAAATTGTGAAGGAGCCTCATTGGGTAGAAATTTATTAATTCAAGATCTATTAGTTTTTTAGGCACTTTTGCTATAGATAAAAGCGTACAGATGTCGGGGAAAGATATTGCTATGTGCAACTAATCCATCTTAGGACTATAAAATACCGATAAACGTGGTTGAAGAACAAACAGATAAACAAGAGCTAAAGATTTATGTACTTTTTCTTTTTTTTATTGAAGGTGTTGACGTCGAAAAGTTTTACCCTCATAATTTTGGATCTGCTAATATTTCCACGGAGGCTTATCAAATTAAGTATTGTTATTGATTGCTGCCGAGTGGTGTTCCTTTAAAATGCTATAGCGTTGTCTACTAACCACACATAAATCCAGCGCAAAACCAATTTAAGCAAATCATTGTCAATTTTGGTATTCGAACATCCCTCATTTATGTCTTCGTTTGGTAGTGAATATGAACAAACATTCATAGCTCAATTGAATCCGATAGTATTTAGATGAGCTTGTACAGGGTTGAAGAGTGTAGCATTGTGTGCCCTATTAAATTTGTTAGATAAATCACATGTATAATCTGTCCAACCACTTAATTTACTTTTGACATAAGGACGCCTATGAAGTTTCATGATTATTGACAGGCAATGTTCGGAAAAAAAAGGCACTACTTCATAGATGCAGATATTTTTTTACAATAGTGAAGTGACGCTGCCTTTTATCCGATATTTCGTAACTCGTATACTCATCTAGTAATTACAAGTACGAATTTCCTTTTCAAAATAGTCACGAAGCTGCAAGGCAAGCTCTATTGATTGTCCTTTACGCATCACACATATTTGGCGACGGATGGTTTCTATGACCTGACTGATTCATGTATATTTACTATAATGTTTTTACATAAATGATTTATTTTAACACATACATTAATATACTTATTCGTTTAAACGCTTGAGTATGTTTACAAAACAATAAAAAATGTTGAGCAAAGATAAATATCAATATGTCAAATCGATTAAAACATCTTCATATAGAAAGTCGATTGTTACCGAAAAACGAATCAGTAACGCATTAGAACATTGACTCGAGCTGCCAAAAGTAAAATAAATGATTGGACAGAAAATAGACAGTATTATAAATGAATTGCAGCACGTTGAATAGCAACATAATTATCATATCTCATTTCGCTTATAGGTAGTGCTGAAAGACCAGGCCAAAGACAAGTTTATGTGGTCCGGGATCCAAACTACGGTGGGGGAAGCAACTCGGTCAGAGCGCGCGCCGAACGCGAAGAGCCGCGTTGCCTTACTTGCGAGCTCGCTCTATGGCCCGCGCGTTTGCACTACGCCAATTGCACTTTCTGGAGTGCCACTTTTTCCCCCGCCAGACCGAAGCTTGGGATAACCCATTATGTTCTGGAATGTGGCGGCCCTGGCCCTCCGCTCGCCGGGCTTCATGACGCTAGAACACATAAGTTAGAAAGAATATTATACGATACGAGGCCTTATAGGTGAGTAAATATTTATGATCCGGACATAACATGACGTCATTCTACCCCGTTACGCCACACGTTATAACTCCACGTCGCGTGTTTCCGTCATATGTGTACAAAAATTCTGCATCAATGGTCATATAATGTAACGTAGCGTAAAGTGACATATTAAAAGTGCGCATCCGACATAACGTTGATAAAACTACTAAACTAACTATTATTAAAAGGAAACACTGGTTGTCCACTTATTTTATGTCACATATACGATAGTCATCTTGACATTCTACCTCGATCCTCTTTAGAGCATCATATGTTCGTTAATATGTTAATGTTCAGCCTTCATTCCACTTCGGTTCTCTTTATAGCGTCCCCACCAGTGCTGTCACTCTCGAGCTATAGAGAGCTATAGAGACAGTAAGACCATGGATTAAATATGTTACTTTTACGCTTAACAGTATGTATAAAAATGGAATATTTTAGTATAATCCAGTATCTTTTTGCAGATCAGTACGTTTACGTGAGTTGGCATTGCCTAGTCGTAGATCATTTGATGTGAAGCTAAGTAGCGGTTCTAAAGCTCGCGTTCAGCTTTTTCTGCCACCTTCATGGCGAGAGGAGCTTCGCGATGCTGCCTTTCCCGTCCTAGTTCAAGTGTAAGTCACTCTATAATCATTTTGCTTGTATACCTTGAAATACTTTAAGAAAACCTTTTTCTTTAAATCACTAAAACTAACAGAGTTTTGGATTTGTATGAGTGTCTTTGTTAAAAGCAGTGCAGGGTTGTCACTTCTACACTATCTACACTCGCCACTTAGGCTTCGGATACACGGACAGCTTAAAGCAGTCAGAATGGACTACTTCAAGCTGCGACTGCATAGATTGCTACAATATTCTACGTACACACATACGATACGTGAAGCAGCAGCGACTGCTTCGGGCGGTTGGCAGCAGTTATCGATGGTAGCTTCATGCTGTTGACTTATGACTTCAAGATCGATCCGTGTATGTTGTTCACTGGCTTCCAAAGCTCAGCTTACGCCTTGCGGATTATCACTCTATAATTTTGGAAGTGAAAACTTCTTCAGCGATGAGCACTTTTTGGTAAAAGGTAAAAATGTGGAAACGCGTGACCGACACCTCATGTACAATATAAATATAGTACATTCGTAATTAAACTTTAATTAAATTCGTAATTAAATTTTTAGGTTTATATTTTAAGTTAAAGTATTTTAAATAATAAACGAATATTTAAATTTAAATATATATATGTCACCGTAAGATTGTAAAAACCGTTAGATTATAATCTAACTCGCGAAATTCTAAACTGTCGAAAGATTACAATTTAACGCATTATTTTCCGGTAGATTGTAATCTGATAGGTATTTAAACCCGATAAAACCTAAGCGTTTATGTCGAACCCTAACCTAACCTACAAGAAAGACCCAAGAGAACGTAATTACAATGAATATTTCAAAAATTTACATGCAGAACATTGAACGGTTCACAATCTGTTGACAGTTTACAATTTCGCGAGTTAGATTATAATCTAACGGTTTTTACAATCTTACGGTGACATATATATATTTTCTTTTTTTTTTAATTTAAATAATCGTTTTCACTTCTATCGGCAGCCCCTATGACTGCTATTTTTTTTTAATATTGTGTGATTGTTTGATAGAGATGGACGACCCGGCAGTCAGCAAGTAACCGACGAGTTTATGCTAGACTGGGGAACGTATATGTCTTCACGTAACGACGTAGTTTACGTAAAATTAGACGTAGCAGGCGCGAGAGGTCTCCCCCGCGCGCTGCTACGCGGGCGCCTCGGCGGAGTCGAGGTGGCTGACCAATTGGCTGTTATTAGGTAAGCACTTATAGGATGTTCATACTTTTATTTTACCCACTACAAGTTAGCCCTTGACTGCGATCTCACCTGTTGGTAAATTACGATGCAGTCTAAGATGGTAGCGGGCTGACCTGTTAGGCATGGTAGTTATATTAAACCCATACCCCTATTCGATTTCCACACGGCATCCTACTGTAACGCTAAAAATATGGCACGTCTTTGCCGGTAGGGTGGTAACTAGCCACGGCTCAAGCCTTCTACCAGGCCACAAACCAGGGCAAATTCAGAAATTGAAAATTCTTAAATTGATCCTGCCGGGGACAACAGCGCTCAACACTGCGCCACGGAGGTCGTCATGGTCTACTTTCTCGTACCATGATTTTTGAAACTTCTGGATCTTTCGAGCATCTTGAATATATTCGGACATTAATCGTTTGGACAAAAGTCCTAAAAAATCAGTGACTGAAGTAAATTATTTAAGATTTTAAAAGATTTATGATGACTCAGATTTTCAGAATTTGTTATTAGTTATCGATACTAATATTATAAAGACGTAAAGTTTGTGAGGTTGTAGAACCGGAATCTCTGGATCTACTGAACTGATTTTGAAAATTCTGGTACCAATAGAAAGCCACATTACTTATGAATGTCATAGGCTATATGATAACCCGCAAAATTGGGGAGTTCCCGTGGAAATTTAAAAAACTTATTTCATGCGGACGAAGTCGCGGGCATCTGCTAGTTTAGTATATATTACGAGAAGGACGTATGAGTCAAGACGCATCGGATTTGTTACAGTTAAAAGTTTTGTCTAAGTAGACCCGAAGATTATTAATAGTAGGTTGGAAAGGTCCTGGATAAAATCTAAATCTAAAATCAAAAAATGTGCCAATAGGGATGATGACAGTATCCAAGAATCAATGAAATTATGAATTTATCTAATGAAATAGGATTCATGGAATATAAAAAACGTATTTATTTTTCTATTTCGAGTGAGATTGTTATTTATTTTGATAAAATAAAACTATGAAATACAGCAATCCGCCATATTGTATAAAACACAACTTAAGCGAATGACGTCACTATTGTTTTCGAGCTTTGACAATCGACCAACAATCTCTATAAGTACAGGCGTTTTAAATGTTTATCAAGTATTTTCGTGTTTTTTTGTTTCCCAAAGATCATTTCCGTAATCTAGTTTTCTTTTACCGAATCCAAAGATATGAAATTGAAAATCGTTAGCCATGGACCAAGGATTTACCAAAGCTACTAGCTCTAATTTGCCCAGGATTGATTTGTTGATGCTGGGTATCTTGCATCAAACAAAGACTTTTGTTCAGCAGAATTTCGCAACGTCAAAACTTCCATCCAATAATAACATATTTATATATTATTATTTAATAATTTATAGGTTCTAAACCCGTAAAATCTGCTATTTTATATATTAAGCACTTTATGGTAGGTATTAGAGGTATGAAATGTTGTTTTTTAAAACTATACCGTATAACTTAATATAAGCGGTGATTGCCTTCTATGACGTCTGCCTCCTATTCGGGGCGTATGGGGTTCGATTCTTGGTACGTACTATCTCTCAACTTTTTGCAGTTATTTGTGTTATAAGCAAAACAGCATCACTACATAGTATAAAACAAAGTCGCTTCCCGCTGTCTGTCCCTATGTATGTTTAGATCTTTAAAACTACGCATCGGATTTTGATGCGGTTTTTTTAATAGATAGAGTGATTCAAGAGGAACACTTATATGTACTTTTTATCCAGGAAAATTAAGGAGTTCCCGCGGGAACCAAAAACCTCAATCCACGCGGACAAAGTCGCGGGCACCAGCTAGTATTAGAATAAAGCAAAAACTTACGTCAAAGTGATCTTTGCAGAAATAAATAGTAGAATTTAGCCCTATAGCTGTAGGATCTCGCCGTGCAAGATTAAGCCACTTAAATCGCATTGTTTTTTAACGTGGCGCGTGAATAAATAACTTGCTTGGAGTTAATTTTGATGTGTTATCACACTGGAGGACCGCACACGACTTACAACACTTTAGAATTCATATTATTTACACAAAATATCTAAATTGCTGTACGAAGACTTAGTGTTTACTGCACACGGTACATTAGAGTACATTGGTAAAAGCAATAGTGACGTCACAAACGACGCCATGACACCCGCGAGCGTTTTGGCGTTATTTTTAAAATTGAAAGGACATGACCAGTAATTGCCCTCCGATTCGGGTCAATGCACAGGATTTCCGTTTTTACAGTAAGGTTTAAAAATTCAAAACGAAATTATTATGGATTTATTATTCCAAATAAGGTCAGGGTTCAAATGACAAAAAAAACAGTACGTTTATTGTTTAAATCTTGAGCGTCCGCTTTCCTCTTTAAGCACTACTCCATTTTGACGTTCCATTATATCCATGCCTAATAATAATCTTGTAACCCTACATGAATACCATTTAAGTACCTTAGTCATTATATTATGAATGATTTATTTTTGATCAATTAAATAGTAATGAAAAGGAAATGTATGTTTTGTTTATAATTATTTTTATTTTTTGACAAGTCTCAAATTAATAGATCGAACAAAGCATTTTGAAATACTGCGTTTAAAGGAACGCCCTTTCACATTGCATATGCCGCCATCTGTGGTCGAATAGTTGAACTGGAACGCTCTTTCACATTGCATATGCTGCCATCTGGGGTCGAATAGTTGAACTTGTTAATCAAAAGTAGTGAGCATTACTTAAAAATATTTTCTAGACTCACCACAATACATAGCGCCATCTAGTGTGGGAAAGCAGTCTTTTGGTGAAACTTTTTTTATTTATTTTCTCAGTTTTCAGAGCCTTCAGACTCCTGTAACTTTTTTATCTGAAAACAGTGAAATATTACAATTACAATAATAAAGAAATCATTGCTGAACATTGATTTTTGACACCTAGGCAAGCTGCCATAGTTTCACCGGTCAAGTCCTTTTAAATGCCAATTTTATTTACCAAACCTTTTTTTTTCTGCTGAAATAAAATATTTTTCCGAAATAGTAGATACTTCCGAACATAATCTGACCATTTCTCAAAATCAGTCATCATGCCTATTCAGTAACAAATCTCCCTTTTTGTATTTAATTACCTATGTACACTGGTATTTTATGTGTACTGTACCTTCTTCGTTTAACCTATCCCTCTTTTGTACTTGAAAATTATATATTAAAGCTTTTATCTCTTCCAGATATTTATTAGACACATTCAAATTTTTGGACGTGACTCGGGTCGCGGTATGGGGATGGGGTTACGGCGGCTACGTAACGGCTATGCTTCTAGGGTCGCAACAAGCCACGTTGAAGTGTGGTATCGCCGTGTCGCCGATAACAGACTGGTTGTATTATAGTGAGTCCTCATCAAGTGCTTTTTCATACAATTGACGAGATTTTAAAATTAATATAATGTCTACGAATTCCTTACAGAATAGCACCATTTTCTGATATATTGTTTCCAACTAGCTAACACAGCTTTCGCCGCTTGAGAATTGTTTCTGGTTCCGCGGTGCGAAAGTAAAAGTTTTCATCTTTTAGAGCACCTTTAATCAAAGTAACCTGACAAGGAAACTTTACTTTTCTATCTACCTTTATACTTATTTGTTGCTTGTTGTGTGTTTAGATGTAGCGTTCACGGAGCGCATCCTTGGCCAACCGTCAGTGAACTATAAGGGTTACGTGGAGGCGGACGCGTCGCAGCGCGCTCACCACGTGCCGCGGCATGCCTTGTACCTCATACACGGCATGGCCGACATGAGCGCGCCCTACCCGCATGCTCTGCAACTGGCCCGAGCGCTTACCGACGCCGGCGTGCTTTTTCGATATCAGGTACCAATACCAAACTATTTCTTTCTACCACCACCACCTCTGCAGCCCATTAACGTCCCACTGCTGGGCGCAGGCCTCCACTCTCATAGGAGAGAGGGAATTAGAGCTTAGAGCCACCACGCTGCTCCAATGCGGGTTGACGGACTTTAACGACTATCATCGAGTTAATGATAATAACCGGGACCAACAGCTTAACAACACTGCCAACTTCCTAACTCCGAGCTAGTACTGAGAGTTTCAAGTCAGAAAAAACCAATAAGAAATTAATTATGGCCTGAACCGGGACTCGAACCCGAGACCTCGTCGGCCGCAGTCGAACATGCCAACCACTAGGCCATCGAAGCACGCATTTCTTCCTACGTTTGTTTAATAAACCAATGATATGTGTTGTACCACATACACGACATGTCCAACATGAGTGCGCATGTCCTACCCGAACACTTTGCAGCTGGCCCGAGCGCTTACTGACGCCGGCATGATTTTTCGATATCAGATAGCATTATAAATCTCTTTTCGTATTTCTTCCATTGCTTTACTACTAAACCAATGGCATGCGTCGTACCTCATACACGGCATGGCCGACAGGTGCGTGACGTACGTTTCTGCGGCGAATGGTATTTAATTAAGTGAAAATTTCTGGTTTATGATGCATTACATACTATCAGGTGCAGCTACAACTATAATCATTCCCATAAGCGAAAAGTTAGATCACGTGTTTATGATAGTTATATTATATTACATTGCAGGCTTACGCTGACGAAGGGCACGACTTAAAGGGCGTGATCGAACACGTATACCGATCTATGGAAGATTATCTCCGAGAGTGCCTGTCTCTTGATCCCGAAGACACCAAGCTGCCTCCGCCAGATAGATAAAATTAACGAAGTGTCACATAAAACATTCTGTCATTTCTAGAGTAGGTACATTATAGGTTTGTTATCGTAATGATTATTGTGTAAATATGTAAATGAAATAGTGATTTAAAATTATTGTGTTCTTCATATTAAGTTTAGTTTATACGCCTTCCGTTGAAGATGCTAGATAGATGAAATAAAATGATGACGTGTGTAGGTATAAGACGTATAAACCAGTATATGTGTAAATAAATATAAAACCTAGAGGATATCCCAAATCTGTACATTTGATGGTTGAAGTTAAAGAAAAACTGATTCATGTTGTATTTAATGTTTGCAACCAGATTTTATATACGACGTAAGACTGCATGAATTGTACAGTAAAGTCTTTGGTTTCTTTAGAAAATGTACCTATTGAATTTTATATAATTCATTGCAGAGTGTTGTACGTAAAGACATGGGCAAACCCGCTGTTATCTGCTAGTATATAACATAAAATACCTATATAGTAAATATTAATTATCTTATGATTACTATAATGAAGAAAAAAGTTCACTTTGTTAAAAAGTTGCTACTGAAAATATAATAAATAAAAACTTTCTAGGTTAAAGATACAGAAAAATCTGACAAAAAATTTATTGTTCTTAGTACTTGTATATAAAATGCGGCTTGGCAACCTTCACCTTAATGACGTTTATACTAAATTTCACTAAGGCTAGTCTCTATTCTGCATAAAATTTCTCACCCAAATAGCACATCACATTCACTCCGATAAGTCAACCTTATATTGTGTCTTTGTTTTTAACCATAATGGTAAATATACTTACCGTACAGATTTTACTGGTTAGATCCTTGATTGAAAATTCTTACATCATTACATATTATAAACCAACTAGAAAACAATGGACATAGAATGATATGAAAATATTGACTCACAAAAAATTTGCTTTACAAAAGTAGGTAAGTACTCATTTTAGAACCTACTGTTGTAAAGCAAATTATTAAGACTTATTAAGTAAAGCAGTTCGAAGAGGATGCCGTTAAGTATAATGAATCTTAAAAACATACCTACCTACCTGTTAAATAATTATTAAATAATGTGATCGTAATATTCATAGCAAAACGAGCTTCAATTTCTAGGCTTTATTGTTACCTGTAGCTCTTTTTACATCCACCTTTATAATACTCTGTTACCGTTACATTACTAATTAAGCTACGGTCATACTGAGGCGATCAGTGTAAGAAGATCCCAAGTTAGATCGACCTTCATTCATCTGCTAACAGATGAAAATTATATAATAACAAAAAAAAAATGTTTCTGAACATATACCGTCAAAAATATGGCCATGGATATGATATATAAAAAATATTAAAAATAATTTATTTTTAAAATTTCACTG
This sequence comes from Erebia palarica, assembly GCA_964035005.1. Taxonomy (NCBI): domain Eukaryota; kingdom Metazoa; phylum Arthropoda; class Insecta; order Lepidoptera; family Nymphalidae; genus Erebia; species Erebia palarica. The sequence goes on along the minus strand of OZ035985.1, from coordinate 26,310,798 downwards.
ACTTGTTTGCAATTGAAATTCCAATGGAAAGCATACAACATACATAATATGCAACAGATAGGTTTCTTCTTTTTTCTATCACTTGGTTGCCGTGTAAAAACAGGTAAGGTGAAATAAGTAATTGCACTCATATGCTTACCACTTGAAAAATAGGTTGAAAGTCGATTTTACTTGGGATCTTAGACCATTGAGTGCGATGTACAGTCCCATAAACTTACCTGACCCAGTGACAGCGTCACTTATTAATATTAAAAATAAAATGAAAACAAAAAAAAACCAGATATAAAAATTTGTTCCAATATTGGCCAGATAACTTAGTGGGACTGTACGTCGTCGTCGTACTCAAATTGGTGCTGGCAGTCGTTTAAAACATATAAGCGCAACCCGGAATTCGCGAAATTCACCTTAATGTGACCCAAGCTTAAGCACACCATTCTTTTGTAATACCTTTACGTCGTGTAGGTATAAAATCTATTTCATAAAATGAGGAGCTTATCATTTAGGGAATCTATTAGGCCTTTTATGAGATGCAGTTTTCTTTAAATCGCGGATTTTTAGTTACTTTTTATACCGTTGCATCACTATTATAAGAACCTCTTACAAAATGTTTTAAATATTAATAAATTAAAATAAAATTAGTAATAATCCAAAGTTTCATAATGTAATTTTTAGAAATGAAGTGACCTTGATCATCCCTATATCCGCAACTGCTTTTGCTTCATCAATTCATCCCTGAGCTTTTCTGTCGATAAATTGAAAAAAATATTATTTTATTACATCAATTTCAATACTAGATTTATTAGTAGTCTCTTATGGAATTTTAGTAGCTAAATGTCAATTTCAGTGAACCTGATATCTCCACTCATACACAGAATCTCAACGTATATTCATAATCAATGCAAAGAGATATCTCACTTGATCTATAATTTCAGTCTGATTAGGAAATTCAGTGAAAATATGGAACACAGGGCATTTACTACTTTTCGGTAACTTGATCCTATTTTGCCAGATAGATTGATCTGACAGAAAGCGGTCGTCTGCGGTAGCTCTTGCTGAGAGGTATATCGTTCGGATTTTGGGCCATACCAATGAATATGTTAAACTATAAAATCCATCTACCAAAATCAAATACCTAAGCATTATCCAAAGTAGGTACTTAATGTAATTTCAGATTTTTAAGTCTGGTGGGTATACCTATATGTAAGTAACTATAACGCTATAGGCCTCAACAATACTGCGTAAATAAATAATCGTGTAACTAATAACCATGTACATTGTACAAAGTAGGTTAAAGGAGCTAGAAATCGCCTTGTTGTTATAGGCAATTATAAGTGTATGAATGTACGGTCCATCACCTACTAGCAGTCTCGAGAAATTAAATTATGTAGGTACTGTTCAGAGCTTTCCACTGTGTTTTGAGATTAACCTAAAACATAACACAAGTTGCAGGCACTAAACGTTCTTATTTTAGTCAGCTAAAAAGGCTCTTTGAACAGTAACATCACAGTTATTAGTTTAGATGTTGAGAAAATTGCATACCACTTTAGCACAGCCGGAAATTCTTTTAAAATTTTCTACGAGAATTAAGAAACAAACATATTTTTTTTAATTTGAAATAGTATTGTTGACCGATAGGAAATTCATATGTATGGAAAAGATAATAGTTATTATTTATCAAGGCAAATTTGATAGTATGTGTATGAACGATGTAGATGTTGTTCACTCACAGAACAAGGATTCTACTTGTTCACTTCATCTAACTGACGTAAATGGGTAATTCGTTGTTGTTGTATAGGAATAATTATCAGCCGATATTTGTAAAGTGTTATCGGATACCTGCATAGACGCATATCGTACATTCCATGTTTGTGAAGACTGCCAATTTGGTCTAAATTTTACAATTAAAATACCTACGATTTGTCGATGATGTTAATTTCATTGCCGTTATGGTCTTAAGGATGCTGTGATTCTTCTATTGCAATGTTTTTTCGATACTATATTGGATATATTGAATTAAAACTATATCTGCATCTGATATACGTAGGTCCTAGTCAAATCGAATTCGTTGTAATTATTAAATAATATTATAATTCTAAGATAAACGTTAGTTTAGTATTTTTAAAATTCTTCCATAATAATAAAATTATAAACTATATTGCTTTGCCCAAAAATTGTACCTATAACAAACCTAGACAATATATATTACGGGCTACGTATACATCACAAACATATGAAATTTTATAGTTAAAAAATAAAATGAGAGAGTTTGGAAACCGGGTGCTTTAAATTTTACATCATTTCTTTAGCGGAGGTCTATAGTTATACAAAATGATAATACCTACTTGTTATTATACACTATAATGACATGCCAAATACGATTCCCGTACCGAATAAAACAAAATTTGCCAGTACGGTTAAATCGTTGCATCGCCTCTTGCAAGGCTTTCTTTGATTGATTAAGATCAGGCCTTGAATTGATTCTATGAAATTGAAAGTGTATCAATTAAATTGATAACGTTCTCATTATATAACACCAATCTAAGACGTGTAGATACTTAATTGTATTTAATTATAATGGCAGGTTGTGTTAATATCAGCACTAAGATCTATCTACAAACTTGATACGCCGCTTCTCTCTATGGTCATTATTTCTTTCTGATGCCCTTTTAACTAAACCCCTTAGTCTTCCAGTGTATCGAAAGCTTCCGAAACCATAGATACTCTTGGGGCAAGAATGTAGGGAACTATGTGATGACTATGTCAATTATTTCCTTGTCTCAACTCTGGTCAGCTATGTAATTGTTCATTTGTTGTAATAATGTTAATGTTCCCCTGGTAAATTAGTTTAGATTTCTGTCTAGTTTCCTCAGATACAATGGATGTGGTATAAAATGTCGATCAATAACGTCTTTTTAAAATTCTTCTGTCCAAGCTGAGTTGTACTCAACAGATTGATATTTTGTTTTAAAGATAAAATAGAGCTAATAAAACTAAGTAGGTACTTATGAAATAAATAAATCAGTGTGTAGAGTACAAATACAGCATAGTGTCCGCCTCGTAACTATAGTGTCGCGGATTGCGCCTTAGCTATTAGATCGATGGTAAGCGTGATGTTGAACACAATAATAATTGTACAGTGTTTACATTTTTTTATTCCAACTTATGCAACCAACTGCAAAAAATACCTCTCAAACCCTGCAGTTATTAATTCACACGCATCATAAGTCTAGAAGTCTAGGAGTTTGTTGAAAAATACAGGGCAGCTATAAAAATTATTGTATTCAGTAACGCGCCGATTGATGGCCCTAGAGACAATTATATTCTACGTTGTTGTTAATCAGTGTTATAAATCTTATCGTCTCTTTTAAGAGTTACAGTGTTGTATAGATCAGTATTTTTATTTGTAAATTCTGAGATTATTCTGTTATTAATGTAAATTTCTTTGAATAAATAAAATTTTCATAATCGTTCATAGGATAGTTTTATTTTGCTACTCTTCATGCGTGGTTAATTAAACGGGTAAAGGTTTGCTGCCTTATCAGTTATCAACTATCATTTATCAAGCATTCCGTCTTTAAGGCTGCTCGGACCGGAATCTTTACGGTTTCTACTCCATATTTCTGCACTTCGGAAATATCTTTCTAATTGTTCGTCTCTAGAAGTGATGTCTGAAAGGCTAGAAAATATATCACTGGTGGTATTACTAAAAGCGCCATCAGAATTACAATTGGTTTGTGAAACGTTACGCATAAGTTCGTAGTGTGAAAAGTTCATAGAAATTAAAGATGTATTTTCAACGTCAGCAATATTCCTGCTGGGACTTGAAAGACTGTCTATAAACATTTCATCTGTTCTACTCCTATCTGGACTTGCATAAGACGTGCTAGTTATATAATCACCGTTCACAAGTTTGCTTTTCTTCAGCCTGCCTATCGCCATGTCCAGGGATCTCACTGCTTCGTTCACATTAAAGGATTTACGTTTCGCAGGCTCAAATTCGACTTTCTTAGCTTGTCCACTGCATTGAGATTTCGCTTTATTGACACATTTCTTATCATTAGTTGTTTCCTTGGTATGATCCATGGTATGAGACTGGATAATTTAGTTTATTTCGAAATTAAAATTATTCGAAAGGTAAATTTAAATCATTAAAAAACTTTACTATTTTGAAATCAATGAAACGATAATAAAAAATCTAACTACATGACAACTTGTTGTTTCATTGACAAGATTTTTGTCATTAGTTTTTTTTTTGTTACGTAGAGTAGTTTACTAACAAATATGCCTTTCCATGATGCCTTCTATTACATAATATTTTTAGTAATTTTGGCACTCTATAACCGGCCAATCTCCTTCGTGCCTCCCTCAAGTTACTCGACATTGGCGAATTTGCACTACTCAAAGCCATAAACCAAGAAGAGAAGAAGATTTTTTGTTTTTTCTATAGTTTTTCCATTTAGATTGGTATTTTTCGTTACACAGATGTCTGACCTATTAACAAAGTATTAACCATAGACTTATAATAATTACTAACAAAAGGATAAAATGTTACAATATTTTCTGAGTTTTACAAGATTATATTTTAATTTAAGCGCTATCTGTTTTTTGGTAGATACACTACATATATATAATTGTTCGGCTGCCATCTGTGGCACTTAGTTCTACGTGATGACGCTAGTTGGCGAAGGGTGTAACCTAATGCGCGCTTCTCCGGGGTACAACACCGTCATGAACACATAATATTGTCACTTATTGACACTAGATGTCGTGAGTAGATGATCAGATGCAAGGCATAATAAATTCTATTATTATCAAAATATTCGCCCGCGACTGCGTCCGCGTACTATTCTGATTTCCTATAAAATTTTCCTGCTGCAAAAAGGCTATATTGTATATAGCTTATGCAGTTTTTATTATTTAAAACTATTACCCTAAATGCCGATTTTCATGTCTCTAACTATAAAAACATAGAACTTTTATACAAACATTCAACCCCTCAGGGTAGAATTTTCTCAAAAGCTGATGTCTACACCATGGAAGGAACCTTCCAAACCTTCCAAGTCCTTCCTTCCTTCAAGTCCCAATGCTTTATAGTACCTGAGATATTGTGATTAGTCAGTGAGTGAATGAGTAGTATTTCGCTTTTATTTAAATATACTTACTCATGCTTATCATTAAAATTTTAAACATATTTGATGAGAGATGACTGATATGATGAATGATGATAATGATATTTTTATAGTGGCATTTTATTGAAAATTCACACACGCGAGTTTTTATTAATAATTAACAATTGTTTATTTATTTTGATTTAGCCTAAATGGTCACCCTGTATGAGCTTCGAGGGCAGGTAAGAGTCACAGAAGGCGGCGGTTGTGGATGCCACTGCTTCTATCTCAGCCTTCACACCACTCGACAACATAACTTCTAGATCACTTTTTATACGGGCACCTAAAATTAAATTATTATAATATTTTTACATTATGACACAAAAAATTTTTGAGATGTTCGGTTGTGGTTGAGTTTCTGGAACTGTTTTCAAGGGTCTTGTCTTTCGAATCTATGTTAACGATAATTGTCCTCTAAAGACAATTATGTATGTTAAAATAACTAATAATAATAGTTACAGACTGATTATTCCTACACATGACTTTGAAGGGAAGCTAAATACTTATCGCTTTATGTTGCAAAAGATAGTAATATGGTTACTAAAGTTCCCAACCTGTAGGTGTATTTAAATAGGGCCGTTTAATTAAAGCTGCAAGTTTGCGCTTGTCCAGCAAGGTAAGGGGTAGTTGGGCCTCCTTAGGGGCAAGCGTCATGATGTCGTGATGGCGCGCACCGAGCAACAACAAACTGCTGCATGCAAGGGAATCCGACAAATGGGATTGTGCCTGAAATATTAGAAATCTTATCAGATTCTGGGAACCACGGGTCTATAATCTCTATACCTAATTTTATCTTAACTAATTGAAAAAACGGCCGTTAAAGCGTAGTAGACAGACAGACATACTTTGCATTCATATTATTAATATGGATATGGATTATTAAATATTAACTCCGGATGTCGTATTAAAAACTTGACTTCATGCTGGCGATATAACTATGTATATTATTATTTTATAACTTTCAAACATACCAGACATAACTAGTAGACCAGAAACTTGAAGAAAGAAAACACTAATTGTTTGAAGAAGGAGAAATTAAAGTAAGCAAGTAATTTGACTAGAATTTATCTAAACACTCCTATTCAATGGAAGGTAACCATATTAAAGCAATTTGACTTTCGAAGACTTAGAAGCACAAGTAGATACACCCAAAAATATACACTCACCAATGAACCGTATTTATAAGTCAAGAAGATCTCGTATCCATGTGGATCAGCATCCACTAGCGCCAATGCTTTTAGGCGTAGTTCATTTACCAATCGGCAAAGCAATCGACGTGTACATACATCGGGGTAGCCTTTACCCTAACAATTACCAAAATGTAATGGATAAATACATTAGATATTCTTAATGTAAACTATAACAATTCTTCTTCAATGCTTTTTTCTTACCGTTAAAATAATTACTGGTCCTAATCGAATCAACGCTCCTTCGTCTAGCAATTTTTGAAAGATAGCGTCTTTCTCTACAACTAATATGTATTTAGCATGTGATTTAAACTCTTTAATTCCTTTAATGTCTTGCGGTATTAATGTACCTATAACAATAAAAAGGTAAGATCTTTGTACACTTCTCGCGATTATAGCCTACTTTCTGCTATGTTATAAAAGATAATATATATGATATCACGATGGTGATATAAGCTATAACGTACCTCCCGACATCATACAGTCAACAATGTTACCATCACTCTGGTGTATCTTTAGGGGGCCTGCGATAAGTCCTTTCGCAGTGGCGACAATACCCAAATCCCAAGGCGGTGTGTCTAATAAACAACAAACATCCCGAACTCCGACATCAAGTCTTGATTGGTTACCAAATCTGGATACATTCTGATAGAACAGTTCCCTACAATGAAACCCATTTAATATAAAACAAAATGCTAAAATAAAGCTTCAGACCTATAAGTTCTAAGCCTTACCTTCTGGTGACGGTCAAATTCTTCATGAGTAACTCATGAACTTTAGATAAAACGAAAATTATTGTATTAAAACGAGATTTATCTTCTGCACTCATGTAGCACAGCGTTGTTGTCTTAGCATCGTGCAAGCCTTTTAATGTGACACTAAAATTATTCATTAAGTAAGAAATCTTTAATAAAGTATAGCTACGTGAGATAAGAAGTTGGAAAAGTTAAGCTTAGTTTGTTAAAAGAACTAAACACTTTGTGTTCATATAAATTATAGTATTTGGGTGTTTGGATAAAAATAAGGGCTCTTAATTTTTAATCTTTCAGGATTTAGAAAAGCGATCTATCCCAAGCAATCTCAGAACTTCCATCCAAGCAGGATCAGCGAGCTCTAAATAAAATAGACATTTACCGATCTAAATCATAGATACAATTGCTCCACAATCTTTGGTTTCTTATAATCAATTTAGGTGCACCGTCTCTTTCAGCGCTATTGTTAATACTGCTTAGTATGTCTTCAATTTTCTTGATGATAACATTTCTTGTTTGTTTTACCTGTGGCGACATTAGGATATCAGCTGGTTTCCCTGGAACTACATGTAAAAAATGTATCTTTGATATCTTAAACTGCTCTATATTAAGCTAGTCATAAAAAAATAAAATCAGAAATAATGTACCATTGATATCACAAGACTGCTTCAAAAGTTGTTGAACTTCGGTAAAAAGCAATTTTCTTTCGGGTAGTATTAGCTGTGGTCCTAGTACTTCTTCTCTATTGAACAGCCTATTTATCGCTGCAACTAGCATCGGATCTTGTTTGAAAGAAAATATTGATGACGACGCTAAGTCTGTCCTCAGTCTCAATGCGTTTTGGTTCATTAGCTCCATTCTAAAAGAACATGATGTCTCATACCTTTCAAAACAACTTATAATTGACTAACAAATCCGATAAAGCACTATTAAAATGAACCACCGGCAAAAGTAGTAATGATCCCTACCTACCTAGTGGCGAGATGTTTATCGACCGCAAACAATAACAGCCACACAAAACGGAGCTCGTAAAAGGGCCAGTAGACAATAGGGCAGCTCCTCAACAGTTTTTACTGCGAAGTCGAGCGAAGATACGAACGAGACAAATTCATCGTCGGTGGCACATCCGACTCGCGCGCACTGAAAAAATGACACAATAGATATAATCGAGAGATAGTAGAGGCAGGCGTCTCGAGGAGCAGATGACACGGCGTGACGACCGCACAAAGGGCGTGAAATGACGTCATAATAGCCTCGAATTATCGCCCCCTCTTGTCTCAGGCAAATATTTAACAGCAGCTCCGTTTTTGTCCTCCTTCTTTGGTCGAAGATCATAAATAACAGGGTTACGGCAGACAAATGACGAGGACCGTTACCGCAGCGCTTTGTTGGTCGTGACATATTGCAACGAGGTGATGTTTATGTCTTATTATGGACTGAGGTCTGAGTTATCGTTTTGGTTCATAGTTTCTTGGTAAAACGAAAATTGTGCATGTTTAGCTTTTTGATTAGGTGATACGACCATAATCTTTTCATTTAGATAATACCTGTTTTATGTGTATAGATTTAATATTAAACCATTTTATTTTCATATACTTACGGATATTTTTTTATCCTAGGTACTTGGTTTGTTACTCAGAGCATACTCGAGTAATATTTACTTTGAATTTTTGGCTAACTACCTTTATGGTAATGTATATTCCGATGACAGCACGGTATTATTACATCATTGAACCTGTTGAGTTATGATTTTAATTGCATAATCAAACCCTCGAAGTGTGAGAAAGTAACCCTTACAAAGGACTTCCATTGACGGCCGGCACCCTGAGGCGCGTCGATAGCATCAGCGGGAGACAGCCCGCACAAATACCATACAAATTGCTCGATAGCTCCTTCGCATTGATTGTTGCAATTATTCGGCGAACCCTTTCACGAGTTCGCGACCGCGGGGAAGTGAGAACCTACTTATCTATTCGCTCGATCTCGTAGCAACTACCAAACTCTTTGAGATCGGTGTGAGTTAACAATATCCTGACTCGGTGTTGTTAGGTCGCCGCGGGACGGCTCCCAGTGGTGTTCTATTATTTTTCGTCACGATCTACGATTAAAATCTCGATCTCATCATTAAGATTTACAAGTTAACAATAATATTATTACTTAAACTAAATTTTAAGAAAAATAGAATAAATTTTTGGAAACCTATTTTATGACTTGAAGACTTTACGCTGGTATATTCAAGCGTAAGTATTTGACGGAATTTATTATAAAGCATATTTTAGTATAAGTTACAAGCTTCCCACAAAATTGCTCCTATGAAGTGGTCATCTAAGCGGAAGCAAATGCGACAATTATAAAAATTGGAATAAAACATTCGTCACATTGTGTGCACTGCGAGAGTGCGTCGCCAACAGCAGGGTGTCGGTTTACAATGGACCACCATCGCGCTATCTCGATGGACGATACGTTACCGCCCAATTGACTGCTCAAACATTATTTTAATACTTTGTTATTGAATTCAGATTAGGGTACTATTTAATTTGGATATTTCCAATATAATAATATCGAACGCATAAGAATAAGCTTTTCGTGTGGCTGGAGCTTTTTGCTTGCCATGGGGCATATAAAGCTGTCGCGTATATATAATATAGGTGCATTGTCGTTGCATAACTGAGAACATTTTTCAAAATTACATCCCTAAAATCACATCCTCTTCTTATTCATACAAAAAAAAGAGTTGAATGTTTAATTTGCAAGCTGAAGCTGTAAGGCTGAATGTCTCCTGTCATCACAGTGCAACAACCCTAACAATTTTATGGGTACATATTCTACAAAAAAAACAAAATAGGTACCTAGTCAGTAACACAGAAGTTGTATTACCACCTGTCTTCTCCATCATCAAAGCCCTAAATTATTATGCTGCTCAAAGACTGTGACAAATCAAAAAATAGGAATTTTGATCACCTTTACTGGGAGTAATTACTTTCTGAAGGAGAGACCTAGTAGATATATGTCCTTTTAATAGGGAGAACTTTTCTTTTACCGATTACGACAGGAAAGTCTAGAAGTCTAAAACGTACCTACTACCTACCGGCATATCCGGCTACTGAATCGGAAGACGACGAAATTCCAGAAACTGAAATCGGAAAAAGACTGTTCTCCATTTTGAATGAAAATTCTTTAAAATAAATAAATTAGAGGAAACGTCAGGCTCTCAGTGTTACTGTCACCTATTGAATAGTTATTTGGCTTCCTCCCAACTCCATATTGTGAGTTTTATCTAAGATTGCAAAAACCTCACATTCGTTACATTATACTTTCGGACCCACATTCCCACACGCAAACTCGGTGAATTCGCAACAGTTTCTCACATAGAGTGGCTACTTACGGCTTTGTGCACTACAATGCAACAATCGTATTTAGTCTACGAACGTCTACAGCTCAATACTCGAGTGGTTTTCCAGTGCTGGGGGCATATAGTTTCGCTCTTTCATTTGTGGCCATTGTTTCTTGTGTAAGCGATCGGTCTAAGGTCCCCGGAACACAATACGCAAATATCGATCAATGCATTATGAAATTAATTGTAAAAAAAAGAATAAAGTTTTTATAATATATGAAGTATAAATTAACACAGATAGAAGTACGTGCATAAGTAGACCGTTTTTTTCAATGGATGTATTTAGTACACTTTATGTTTGACTGAGCTCTTCCCGGATAGCATAGGTGATAGATATTTATATAGATGATTTGAAGCAAGAATATAGTAAAAAGTTAATTTTGAAGAATTACATAATAGTATAAGATTTTTTTTAATTTAATCAAAACTTCTCATTGGATTTCACACGAAATTTATATAAAAAAAGTTAGTTGATGAGGTAAGTAATTGAAATCAGGTATTGATGAGAAGATGAATGTTTTTCAATAATATAGCGCCTGAAATTGTTGCAATAAGTATGACGAATGATTGTACAACTACAACCTTTTATTGTACCTAGATTTAAGTGCTAAACTTATTTTTAGTAATAACCGTAACCCCAACTCCAAACAAGGCAGTGAAGTGGCGTCCCGTCGCTCCCCAATATTAAAGCTGGTTCTTTCCCACCCCACTTCATCCCGCAATATGCTCCCGGATAAATTTACATGTTACAAAGCGACTGTCACATATTAAAGGTCATAATTACGCAATCCATTAGATTTATGGCTGAAAAACAATAGGACTAGAGTGGCCAACCCTTTTGTTTAGTTTAACAGTGTAAGCGACGACCGTTTTGATCATTTATGGGGTAATTAACATAAACGTTCTCATGGAGATCCGGCTCTCGATCGCAATTAAACAGTTATGATTTTAAAAAATAGACAAAGCATAAATAATTTCTTTGTTTATATGTACAGTTCGTTTTAATTCATTCAGTCGCATTTTTTGTAACACTCGCAAAATCAAGGGATCGTTTATATTTTTAACTTTTAATCACTGTACTTTATTTCTAGGCCGACTTAGTTATCACTCTTTCATTCCTTAATTATTTCATGTTAACCACGGAATAATCTTATCAAAAAAAGTGTCTGTATCACGAAATTATTTTGACGACCCGGGTTCGATCCCTGACAGGGTCAATTTGGAAATTAATAATTTCTGAATTTTCCCTGGTCCGGCTTCGGCCGAGGCTAGTTACCACCCAACGGCAATGGCGTGCCGCAAAGCGATTTAGTGTTCCGGTACGATGCCGTGTAGGTAGAAATCAATTAGGGGTAACTATGGGTTAAATATAACTGCCAAGTCCCTAACCGGTTAGCCCGTTACCATCATCATTTACTATCAGCAGTCAAGGACTAACTTGTAGTGAATAAAAAATACTGCTACAGGACAGTGATAGGCAAGACATGAAGTTTCGACCAATGCAGTAGCTTCTGCTTGGTTGGTGGATAAAAAGCCAGATAAAGAAGGCAGTTTAAATACTTGAGATGGCCTGAATTTTGAGGAGGTTCCCCACTCTGGAACCGACCACCAGTTGCTTGTGTTCTTCCCAGCAGCAAATGGGAAACTATGTACCTACTTTATTACTATACTAGCCTGTTGTTTTATGGCCACCTGTGGTTGAAGGGATATCGTATACTAAGGCTAAGAAGTGGTCTAAGAAAAAAACACATCAAAAGTGAAACTTCACAAAAGTAGCCTACCAGAGAATGAGAAATATAATATGGATTCTACCGCATTCTCTAAGGCTAAATCCAATTAAGAATATGTTTGTCTCTTTTTTGTTTCATCGAATTTTTAAATCACAACGGTGCTAAAGAAGTTTCACTTCAAAATGCACAAAGTACATTACAGAATAAGCTCAGAACGTTTAGTTTAAGCTAAATTAAAACCGCGTATTTAAAAAAAACTAATACTTAAAGCTTAAAGACGTAAGATACCAGTGCGTGTCTATTTAATCTAGAATTAACTAAGTGGTTACGGCTTTAATACGTCCAGCGATTCAAGTGTCGGACAGGTGCGCGTTCGGACGCAACTTTTGCTTCTAAGATTTCCTTAAGAATTGATCAACAGTCAACTTACCATTTCTGGAAAAACTAGTGCGGAGTGCCTAAGTAGGTACATACCTGTTTATAAGTGACGTCTATATAAAAGATAGCCTAGCTCTCGCCCGTCACTTCGTCCGCGTAGATTTCCCGTGGAACTGAATTCCTCCTACGCTTATGTCAGTCGCCTACGACAATCACGTAGAACGCGAGGTTGCTATGTAGCAATTGATTCAGCTATTTTGCGGTAAATTCGATATATTGGGTAACCGCTCTAGATTCATCAAAAAGTATCTATCCTCTATGTAATATTCTTCGCTTATTTTCATTTATCTTTAGGTACTTACAACAATCACCAATAATTATTTACCTTTTTGAAAGAATGTACGAGCGAACGACAAATGTAACGGACAGACAAACATTCTACACATTTTTATGCAAAAGAAATACTTACTTACATAAGTCCCACAATTACAGACAAATATGAGCAAAAGGTAAATATCGCAAAAACAAATCTAGTTTATTTTGCATTGATCGTGTTGTTACTTTGTTAGTAAGCAATCTTTAAAGGCCTGAACAGACAGAAAGCGCAGCGATACAGCGGCGCGCTACGACACTCGGTGTAACATGAAACATCATACGCGTCAAAGTTCGGCGTCAAAGTAAAATAAACCATAACAGCATTGAATTAGAGCTCAATTTCGTGTATCCATTCTCGTACGTTTAGGTATGTGCGATACCATAAGAGGCCAATTATAAATTTCCTATTACTCCAAAATGGCGCTAGGCGGGAAGAGCTCCTGCCAGAACCTCTCGTAGAATTTGTTAGAATCTACAACTCCTAGAAGCTGCATTAGATAATTATGTTGTATTGCTGCCATCCTCTCATTTAGAGTTTTGTCTGTCCAAGCCTTATAAAAGATACGTGTAGTCCTGACTAAGGACACTTTGGACAGGTGTACACTGAAGCGTTTCTCAAAAAGATTAATCCTTTAGTAAATTATCGCCTGCCGTTTTTGTCTTATCCTTTTTTGCTACCGTTTTATGTTGTGTTTGTAAATCTATTGAGTTATTTATGTAATACACTGGGCTGTAATCTGTATCCTATTATTTTCGTTGATAGGTGCAAATATAAACCACCAGGTAGTTAGGTACATACGTGGGTAAGTAGTCATATAGGTATGTAGGTATGTATAGAGCCCATCGTTGTCGTCTTGTTTATTTAAAAGCTGACATCTCTCAAAGGAAATCCAACTTTTTATCTAGATAGGCAGAAGTAGTGGACAAAGTGGCTAATTATGTTTTAGACAATCTCTAAAGTTTAAACTAAAATTAAATGATAGGTCTAAATAGGCTATCCGTTTCTGCAGGGAGTATTTTATAAGGGTTATTAAGAACCGTTGTTCTTTGCTTTGTTCTTTTTGTCAAAATGAAATGAAAGATACACATACTTAGCTTGCATCTCGGACACGAACATACCTACGCTACTTATCCCGGAAAATCGAAAATTCCTGCAGAAATTTTCAAAGAAATCCTCGCAGACGTATATGCAGGCAATATCTACTAGGTAAAGTACTTCATTAAAATTTGCCGATAAACAGCTGGCACAAAAATTAATGTGTGCAATATGAATTATATTAAATATAGTAGATATTACAATCAAACAACTATCTTCCAGCCTATCTCAAATCTATTAAAAAACATTTTCACAAACCTGGCGTTTGCCTAGTGACAGGTTTCCGCACAGGTTTCTGATAAAATATTTTTTTATGTTATGTTTATTTTATTCCATGCAGGATCCTCTGTGAGCTGCATTAGATGTATATGCAAAAGCAGGTGTGATTGCAGCTGCGTGCGACGTAAAAACTAAATCTAGAAAGCTCTGCAACATAAACATTTTATAGGCCTTTTATGGAACAAGTGCATTAAAAACCTATTTCAATTTGCAATATTTTTCTATCGCTACATTACATTTTGTCTCTTGTTGGTCTTTAGGTAGGTACATTTAATTCTACATAAATCTCTTTGAAAATCTAACGAATTAATTTATGTATTGGACAGTTAACTCAATTGGTATACTTACACTTTACCTTCGTTATATAATATTTTTTATGAAAATACTTCTAATTATTATGCTTAGTACCTATAACTTGTAAGACTTAAAATTGAATTTATAAGTTAATTAAAAAAGAAAAACAGTTATTGCTATTTTCATAGAAAATCACCGGACTCTGCTAAATTTGAATTTCGAAGCCATTTTATTGTACTTTTAAAATTATAAGCTTAAGCGCACATGTTAAAAAAGTATACAAGTGTCTAAAATCTTTTTTTTTTCAAGTTTTTCTTTTCGGCGCTTGAAATAAATAAGATCAAAATTAAAAAAATGATGTATACTTTTCGATATACGCTTAGTATCCTGATTATATGCATTCAAAGAAAGTAGTTTAGTGAATCTCTATTGAATTCATAGTGCAAAATCGTGGAAATTAATAAATTAATTAAACGAATTAAAAAATATGACTGCCCTACCATATTATTTTTTGAGTTTACCTACATAAGAAGCGATTTGCATAATATATAGCCTTTGGAATCTTATTCAAATTTTTATTAAATGATATTTTTTTGTGAATCACTGGATATTGAACTATAGTGATAAATATTTTTGGAATCTACTCATCATTTTCTAGATGATGGATAAATAGTTAATCTTATTTTCGAAAAAAAAATTTCAACTTTAGTCTTTAATGTGGGACCATGGTCACGCCATAAAAATTTTTAAAAATTTTCCTAGCCTATGTCACCCGGAATAAGCTGAGGATTCTAACGATACCTCATTTATCAAAATCGGTTCAGGCGTATAGAAGTTATGGTGGAATATACAAACTCATACATACATACATACATACATACATACATACATACATACATACATACATACATACATACATACATACATACATACATACATACATACATACATACATACATACATACATACATACATGAACCCTGAAAACAATATACTCCTACTAGCTAAGTATCCCGAAATGAACTTATTTTTTTATTTTGCCTTGAATATTATATGCCCCCAATGTTGCCAATATCTAAGAAGGTTATAAAATCTACTATCAGCTTTCACTAGGTAGACTATGATATGTATACCTATACTTTTTCTTTTTTTGGTGAAGTAGGTAAGGTGAGTGGGGGGAAGGCAGAATGGTTTTGACGACCTCCGGGGCGCAGTGTTGAGCGCTATTATCTTAATGTGCGGAGATTCCGGGTTTGGTTCCCAGCAGGGTCGATTTGGGAATTTATAATTGCTGAATTTTCCTGGTCTGGCCTGGTGGGAGGCTTCGGCCGTGGCTAGTTACCACCCTACCGGCAAAGACGTGCCGCCGAGTGATTTAGCGTTCCGGTACGATACCGTGTAGAAACCGAATAGGGGTATGGGTTTAATATAACTCCCATGCCCCTAATAGGTTAACCCCTTTTCCATCTTAGACTGCATCATCACTTACCATCAGGTGAGATCGCTGTCAAGGGCTAACTAGTGGTGGTTAAAATAAAAATTAAAAAATGGATTTTTTGGATAGATACATAGTGTTGATTTGAAACTGTTATAAATTATAGGGTTTTATGTTAAATGCTTATAACTTCGTTTTGACTGAAAAAGTATAGTACACATATTTCTCTAGAGGTGACAGAAATCATTTTGAAACATTGCTCGATTTAAAAAAAGGTTGATACGTTTGCACTTCAGAAAAAAAAATGCAGGGGAAAGATGGAACTACAGTGGGTTAAGATTGATATATTCACTAGAATCGTATTCATGGCCGTTATGCATTCGTGATGATTAATAACTCACGGCTTCTACGATCTAAATAGCTAGAAAGTATCTGAAATTCGTAAATCGCTTTACTTATTGCAAAAAATAATAATTCATGAAAAATATATTAAATCAATCTTACCGCGTAAAAAGGCAGGCACCCTGAGTTTCTCAAATCTTTTGATAAGTTATTTAAGAAAATATAGGCTCACGTTTTTAAGTAGTAGCACTACCGGGCACTACTTGATTATTTATGTAGTGTAGTTAGGTTTTGTCGGGTTTAAAAACCTATCAGAATACAATCTACCGGAAAATAATGCGTTAAATTGTAATCTTTCGACAGTTTAGAAATTCGCGAATTAGATTATAATCTAACGGTCTTTACAATCTTACGGTGACATATAGACTGTACTGACTTAACGCTCTGGGTTCTAGCTTTTAGAACTTTGACCATACTAAACAGTAAAATATATGAAGATGATAATGAACTAAGTATATCAGTCAATTTTTAAACGTATAGATAAGTTCAAATTTTTTGAAAATCTCAATTTAACGGATTTATTCCTACAAACTTATAAAAGGGGTGAAGCAGATCAATATCCTCAAGTTGATGTGACACTTCTGAGTAAAAACAAAAACATTTATTTGGCGCCACCCAGGTAAATAAAAAAAAACAATCTCTCTAAATGAAGCGTTTGCTATCGGCGCGTGCTACATTCACCTACTCCACGTGCACCCGACATGATTGTTATCTATACAGCTGTCATTGCCGTTCGTCCTCGATAGACAATGCATGGAAATTAGTATTTACATGTTTAAACTTCTATTAAATATTATTGTATTTACTTATTATTATTTTAAAAAAAGGGAAAGCATTCGGTTTTCTGTGCTTTTTGTTATTTTTTACGGCGTGGTGTAGTAAATGTTACCCTCAAAAATGTTAGATTAAATATTATAGTTTTACGTAAATAACTCAATTTAACTAAAACAACATAGTGTAAAACAAAGTCGCTTCCCACTGTCTGTCCCTATGTATGCTTGGATCTTTAAAACTACGCATCAGATTGCGGTTGCGGTTTTTTTAATAGATAGGGTGATTCAAGAGGAAGGTTTATTTGTTATAATACATGCATGTTACAGTAGAGCAACTCTGATAATTTCAAAGTTTTCTAATGTGAACGCTTACATTGCAAACGCTGGCTGAACCCTACGAGATAGATCAAAATAATGTAGTACAATATTGTAAAAAAGAAGTCCGCGATAGTATATGTCTATCTCTTAGGCATAGCCCACAAGAACCATTTTTTATCCTTTACTTTTTACGAGAAATAATGGCTTATTTTGAAGCGATTTTAAGCAATATAGAATTAATCCTTATCCAATTATGTACCTTAAATACATTATGGATTTAATATAGATTAATATGACCCTTTACAGCATATAATTTAAATGAATATTTTCGTAGATATTATAGATTTAAAAAGTTCTTTATAATAAAGTTTATTTTATGACTTTTCGATTAATTATGCACAAAAAGGAAAAGAAAATACCTTTTTTGGTTTTAAAGTTTGATTTTGAAATAGTTATAGCAACAAGTAATAAACAACGATCAGGTGTTTTGTATACCACTAAGATAAACTTATTAACTGTCGCGAATGTGTAAATATCAATCCTCAATCATACTTCATACTAATAATAATGCGAAAGTATTTGTTGGTCAAACCAAGGTTTGACCTTCGACGGAGCAACGGATATACTCACATATTATCTTGTAACGTCGCAAGTCACAGCGTCACAACGTTACAAGAAATGTAACAAGTCGTAATTTAAAAAATTAAAAAACACGACTGCCCTGCTCAAAAACAAACTAAAAAGTAAAAAATCTAAATTACGCTATTCTATGTTGTGCTATGCTACGCTATGCTATGCTATGCTGCGCTATGCTTTGCTATGATATGCTATGCTTAGCTATGTCATGCTATGCTATGCTATGCCATGCTATGCTGTGCTAATAATTATTCATAATAATTATTAATAATAATAACTTTTATAATCTATTATTGTTTTTGTCTTTTCAATTCTGTGTGTATAATAAAGTATATTTTACTTTACTTTACTTTTACTTTTACTTCTTATTATAGAAGCTCTCTAATTTTTATGATTTCACTCATATCCATTTTAGCAGCAAAAATACCATAATTGCAGCCAATCACAACATTTGAGACAGGGCAATGATTAATTGTTAGCATTAGGTTATCCTAAACAGGGCTACAGTGATTAAAACATGCACACAATATGACTAATAAAACACCTAATAGATAATATACTAAAGTTCATCAAAATCGGTCAAACAGATGAGCCATGAAAGCTTAAAAAAGCAGACAGATAGACAGAAAGACAGTCAGACAGACGGACAGAGAGACATACTTTCGCATTTGTAATTTCAGTATGGATTTTGTCGGTTCGGTGGTATATGGCCCTCCATAATCAACAAACTTTTTTTATTTGACCATCAATTGCGAGCCGTCGACGAGTATCAAGGGAGGGCTAAATTCCCTCACACCTCGCGTCAGCTGGCGATCCTCACCCTCCGAACATTCCTATTAACTTCAATTGAGCTCGACAAATTTACATGAACACGTAGAGTCACTAAAAAGACGGAATATTGCGCAGAATCTAGAAAATACACGTAAATATTAAACACTAAAATATCGTAAAATGCTTAAATAAGTTTTTATTATTTATAACTATTAACTTAATTGTCAAATTTTCATGTCTCTAACTTCAAAAACAAAGGACTTTCATACAAACTTCCAACCCCCATTTCAACACCTTAGGCGGAATTTACTCAAAACCGTTTCTTAGCTGACGTCTACACCATAGAAGGAACCTATTTTCCAAATTTCAAGTCTATATGCTATAAAGTTCCTGAGATATCATCATGAGTGACCTTTCGCTTTTATATATATAGATATTCTAGGCAACGAGAGAACTGCTAGAGCTACGGAATCTTGAAAGTAACTTTATTGCGGGAGGAATTCAGTTCAGAAGCTAGTTGTATGTTAATTTTTTTATACATTGCGAGTAAAAGAGCAGGTCGGTCACCTGATGTTAAGTGATCAGGATCACCGCCGCCTACGAAGCCTGTGCTTAGGCTTAATCGGTAGCAAAAATAGGAACTTCGTGTAAAATTTCGTTCTCTTCGTAAAAAACTACGGCTCTAGACATTGCACTTGTGCAAAATCACTTTTTTCATGGCCCCAACAGCACCCGTGCGCCACTGCGCCATATGGACGGACCTACCCGACTCAGATCGCTATTATATTGCTTTTAATTGATAACAATTTAAATATATTTGATGATTCACACTTACAAACCTCATTGTTATTCATCGACTCATTATCCCCGTGTTCGCGTTTCACCAACCGATGTTATCTCAAGCACAAATGTGTTTTACCATTATGTTATTGTCGTCATGCTATTTAAGTATTAAGATATCTCCAAAACTGCAGTATTCTAATGTTTATTATTAGTAAAGGGTCGTTAAAGTTACTGAAGAATTCAGAGAAAATGCGCATCTACAATAATTTATTTAAAACCCGAAACACGCCTAGTATGTCCCTGAAAACTCTACATGAATTCCAATTATAATAGGTAAATGCATCTACAAGTTACGTCAACGCGGTGAAATCACATGCTAGTGTTTAATATAATATTATATTCCAACTAGAAAATGCCCGCGACTTCGTCTGCGAGAAATGAGTATTTTTAATTCCCACGGGAAATCCCTAATTTTTCGAGTTAATATGTAGCCTGGTATATAGTGTATCCTTATAGTTATTTACACTCACAAATAATGTGACTTTCTATTGGTACTAGAATTTTCAAAATCAGTTCAGTAGATCTAGAGATTACCCCCTACAACGTCACAAACTCGCAAACAGACTTTACCTCTTTATAATATTAGTATAGATTACAAACTAAAGACTTGTGGTACTTGTGGTGTTTAGGTATAAGCTAAAGAGTAAAAAACTGCAGCATTAAAAAATGAAATAGATTTAGAAATAACTTTTCTTACCCATTATGGCTTAACCTACGGCCCTTAAAGTTGAAAAAGAAATTATTACCAATAAAAATGTTTCCATTTGGTGGAGAAATTTTATTATTCAATAAAAGTTTGTAGCAACAAAGGCACATTGAATCCCTGTGGTTTGGGAGGCTGTAAATCAGGAGCAAGGACCCTTGCGACTAGGCGAGGGACTTCTTGAACTGTCAAGGCCTCGTTGTGGTCATCCGCATCTCTCCTGAGTGCAAACAAAACGTCGCAAAGTTTGTAAGAGTCAGTACGAGCACGTGTCTTGGGATAGTCTTAGGTATATCTACTCTACTGTGATTAAAGATTGCATAGTTACGAATTAATTATCTTACTTCGAGTAAGTATGTATTTTAAAAATAAAATTTTTAAAATACTCGACTTTGTCTAATTTCATAAAAAAGTAGTTCCAATAGAGTCAGAAATAAATAGAATCATTAAAATAACTTATGTTTTAGTGGTGATTTGTTATTTGAATATCCGAATAATCTGAAATCCGAGCACCTATTATATTATTTTGCGTATAATAGGCATGATGACTGCGACCAAGAACCAATGAAATTATGAATTTATCTAATGAAATAGGATTCATGGATTATAAAAAACGTATTTATTTTTCTATTTCGGGTGAGATTGCTATTTATTTTGATAAAATAAAACTATAAAATACAGCAATCCGCCATAATTGATTAAACACCAAGAAGCGAATGACGTCACAATTGTTTGTTTTCGAGCTTTGACAGGCATACTATTGCTTACTGCAAACTGCACAGAGTACATTGGTAAAAACAATAGTGACGTCACAAACGACGCCATGACACCGGCGGGCGTTTTGGCGTGAATTTTAAAATTTAAATTTCAAATGCCAATTTTATCTACCAAACCTTATTGTTCTGCTGAAATAATATATTTATTCGAAATAGTAGATACTTCCGAACATAATCTGACCATTTTTCAAAATCAGTCATCATGCCTATTCTATAATTGGTCGCTTGAGATAAATCAATTTGTTCTTCATCTTCAACTATAAGGACTGACGAACATTTGGATGCCAATCCACCCCTTTAATAACATTTTTACACAGTAATTATATGATTTGGATTTTGAGTATAACTACCCACAAAGGTACCTATAAACCTATTTAGATCTTTCGAATTTGAATTGCATATAAAACTAATCATAGAGCCGGGTAAAATTAAACGTCGCGTGCCGATGAACGATAAGTGCATTTCACAGACCATATTGCATCCATATCATTATCATAATTGTTACAATGCATCGTCCTCGCTCCTGTGACGGCAGATAATTAAATGAGCTTAATAGCTCGTAATACTTAAAAGGCATTTTATCTTTCGCTACATATACTTTACTAGGCACTCCTTTTTATTGACTCAATATAGAGAGTATCTCTACAGATCTTGAATACTAGACGTTTCCAATGTTAATCCTAGAAATAAGGAAAACTTCATCGCAAGAGAATGACTGGGTAAAAGACATGATTTGATTCGGTGTACAGCATCTAGCCGGCAGTATGAACCTACCAACCACCAACCTACGTACGTTCCTTAAAAAGTGCCATGCATATTAGATAGAAGTCTTCGAAGAATAAAAATTCGTCCAAGAGTCCAAGGCTGTAAGTAGAATATAGAGAAAGGGTTACCTACTTTCTTAATCCGAATTCCGAAGTTAGCTTAATTAAACTAGCGGCACGCTATGATGGCCGGTTTGACGTTTGTCCGCTCATGAAGTTCCGTATTAATTGATAACGACTTTGAAGGAAATAATTGTATTACTTTATTGACGATAGTGATGTGCAGAGATTCATAAATTTTATCGAATGTAGTTTTAGGTTTAGGACTCAAAATTTATTTATTAAATTGATTTCTTAAATGTATACAAGTGTAGAAAAATCAGTTTGCACCATTTAAGGGGTGAATGTACTTGTGAATATGAACAATTTTCACTATGTGGACAAACCTCTGAAATCGCAAAAAAATATCAATAAATTTTTAAAAATGGAATCTAATACGATCGTCACATAGGATCGCTGGCTAGCACAACTACTACCTCCGGCAAACTCGCGTCAATGCTCAATGCAAAACAAAGCAGTTTCGAATTGACGTTGCTTCGAAAAGTATAAACTGTCAGTGCAATGCGATTGTGATATAGTTTTGACCTGGCTTTGGATTTCAAATATTGATACTGCATTACTGTTGACCCTTGCTCGTTAATTTGGACTCTGTTCAAGCCCTTTGTTGTGGATTTCGTCGATATGACCGAACGTACGCAGAGAACTGTTCTAAATAGTCAGACACGTGAGTTCGTAATACGCCTTCGTAACTATTTCGATCGTGAAGCTCAAAATGGAGGGCCAATTTTACCTATAACGTCAGTGGTTGAACGCGTAGCTGATGCGCTTAATATTGGACAACGAACTGTTAGACGGATAACTAAAAAAAAATATGGCGAGACTGGCACAGAAGAAAATAAACTTCACACACCAAAAAAGAGAAAACGAGCAAAACCAGTCGTAGGCATCGATAGCTTTGATGCCGATGCTATCCGAAAGCAAAGCTGATATCGTCGCATGGCTTCGTAAAAATGGCGTAGATGCAAACATGAATATGTTAAAAGCGGAATTAGTACGTCTTTTAAAAGAAAACAAACCAACCAAGATCCGATACGTCATTGACGAAATAGCATTAGAACATGGGCACAGAATTATACGGTTACCGCCTTACCATTGTGAGTATAATGCGATTGAGTTGGTGTGGGCTCAAATTAAGGGATATGCTGCAAGACACAATACAGAACCCCCATTTACCACAAAAAAAATGCTAAAATTATTAGAAGAAGCTTGTGAACATGTGACTAAAGGAGACTGGGAAAAGGTTGTGAATAGAACTGTTAAATTAATAAGGGAAGATTATGAAAGAGATGTGAAAATAGATAATATTATAGAAAACGAACATATAATTATTAATGTATGTGATGATAGCAGTGACGACAGTGAAAATAGTAGAATGGACGAATCTGATTAATTATGGCCTTTTGTGGCACCTTTTTTGGTATCTTTTGTATTCATATGTTTCTTGTGTGCATATAAAGTATGTATATTCATTTTCGTTCAAATATTCAGTTCGTTCAAATAAATTAAATAAACATATACATTTTTGTTTTATTAAACCTATTTAATCAGGTACAAAAACAAAACTTAATTGTTTTTTGTTCGAGAATAAATTGACATTCCACATCACTATTGTAATGTGTCAAACCGGCCATCATAGCGTGCCGCTAGTGTAATTCTTATTTTTTACGTGATAGCTTTACACAGAATGATTTGAGTTGCTGTGTTATTTTGATAAAATAAAACTATAAAATACAGCAATCCGCCATATTGTATAAAACACCACTGAAGCGAATGACGTCACTATTGTTTTCGAGCTTTGACAATCGACCAACAACCTCTTTAAGTACAGAATATGTTTTAAATGTTTATATCAAGTATTTTCGTGTTTTTTTGTTTCCCAAAGATCATTTCCATAATCTAGTTTTGTTTTACCGAATCCAAAGTTAGGAAATTAAAAATCGTTAGCCATGGACATTGACGTAATAATACTACGTCAATGGCCATGGATCAAGGATTTACCAAAGCTACTAGCTCTAATTTGCCCAGGGTTGATTTGTTGATGCTGGGTGAGTATCTTGCATCACACAAAGACTTTTGTTCAGCAGAATTTCAAAACTTCCATGTAACTACAATAATAACATAATAATTTATAAGTTCTAAACCCGTAAAATCTGCTATTTTATATATTAAGCACTTCATGATAGTTATCAGAGGCTAAGTTAATGAAATTTTGTTAATGTTAATGTTTTTTTAAAACTATACCGTATAACTTAATATGAGCGGTGATTGCCGTCTATGACGTCTGCCTCCTATTCGGGGCGTATGGGGTTCGATTCTTGGCACGCATCTCTAACTTTTTGCAGTTATTTGTGTTATAAGCATCACTACATAGTATAAAACAAAGTCGCTTCCCGCTGTCTGTCCCTATGTATGCTTAGATCTTTAAAACTTGATTTTGATGCGGTTTTTTTTAATAGATAGAGTGATTCAAGAGGAAGATTTATATGTACTTTTTATCCGGGAAAATTAAGGAGTTCCCGCGGGAACCAAAAGACCTCAATCCACGCGGACAAAGTCGCGGGCATCAGGTAGGTAAAGCAAAAACTTACGTCAAAGTCATCTTCGCAGAAATAAATAGTAGAATTTAGCCCTATAGCTGTAGGATCTCGCCGTGCAAGATTAAGCCACTTAGATCGCATTGTTTTTTAAAGTGGCGCGTGAATAAATAGGTAACTTGCTTGGACTTAATTTTGATGTGTTATCACACTGGGGGACCGCACACGACTTACACACTTTAGAATTCATTTTATTCACACAAAATATCTAAATTGCTGTACGAAGACATATGGTTTACTGCACACAGTAGGTACATTGGAGTACATTGGTAAAAGCAATACGTCGTCATGATGTCACAAACGACGCCATGACACCCGCGAGCGTTTCGGCGTGATTTTTAAAATTTAAATTTCAAATGCCAATTTTATCTACCAAACCTTATTTTTCTGCTGAAATAAGATATTTTTTCGAAATAGTAGACACTTCCGAACATAATCTGACCATTTTTCAAAATCAGTCATCATGCCTATTCCGGAAGTATTAAAAGTTACTTCCTAAAACAGTTAGGTATTTTGTTTCAAAGGAATGAACTAACATAACAAAGAAAATCAACGAATTTTCCCTCTCAAAGGACGTCAATGGTTGTTTAAATGACAACGCGTAAACCGCGGGGTAAAAGAATAACCGAGAAAAGCTACCTAAATCCTTGTGCCAGATTCCAGATTCCGTGCGCTAATTGCACTCATATGAGATATCTAATTAACAAGGATAGACATGAGATTCCGTCGCTCGGTATTGCGAGCTTATCTGTTAAAGAATGCTAGCATAGTGGAAAGAGATACGCGATACGTGGAGAGAGTGATATTGTTTACCTTTGCTAATATTATAATTAGACTACCTATACAAGTTTATCCAAGTCTGACTACTTTTAATAAAGCCCTTTTATTTATTACAAGTTAAAAGTTTTATACCTTCTCAAAACCCAGTCAATCAATT
This sequence comes from Erebia palarica, assembly GCA_964035005.1. Classification (NCBI taxonomy): domain Eukaryota; kingdom Metazoa; phylum Arthropoda; class Insecta; order Lepidoptera; family Nymphalidae; genus Erebia; species Erebia palarica. Next base: position 26,285,073 of record OZ035985.1, on the reverse strand, counting down.
TAAAAAAAACTGTGTTGCAATCTTTCTGTATGTCGCCTATTTTTTACACTCGGAAAATGAAATACCTGATACCATTGTAGCTGCGAGTAAAATTATTTTTTACGTTTAGAATTTTGAACGAATGTGAAGCGGATGTGTCTCAGCGTATTATGATATAATCATTTGCAGATGCTGTTAGAATTTAAGCTAGTTTTAAGGTAAGTACATTTGCATATTCACACGAAAGACTAGATGCGAGACGTAGTATTCACAACTATACTCGCAATTCGCGCAGTGGCGTATAACGTGCTATTATCTAAATGAGTAGTGATGGCGAATATGTAAATGCACAGTGCACAGTAAAGGATACCGTCACTCGCTCCGCTTGTGACAGTGTTTCAGGTCATATCCGCACAAAGGCCTTTGAGGCGGCGCGGGCGGGGCGGAGGGCGGCCCGCATGATCGCGCGATCACCGTAGACCCATTTGCGGCTCGTTACACGCTGATAGCACCAAACAAAACACCCCAAGTAATTAGGAAAAGCCTTTTCCAGATAGCGTAAGTACTGTGGCTCGGGCACATATTATCGTTTTGTATACACAATATGTTAGAAGTTGGACCGCTATTTTTGCAAGCAAATTCATTCATTAAGCATAATAGAGGACCCAGCCATTCGGCAGTATCACAACAGGTATAGTGTTGTAGTAGTATTTTAAAAAATATCGTAGATTTGTCTGAGACTAAGTAGGTATATAATTATATGCACCAGACATATTTCGAGAAGACAAATAGAGACAAATCTGGGCATCAAAGTATAGTTATGCTATCACAGAATAGTTTTGTGACATATAGTTCTTTAAAAATCTTATAACTTTTTCTAAAATTCCAAACACGTTGCCTATTTCTTAACAAAGGTATTAACTAACTGTATTCTGTGTTAGAACTAACGAAGGCATCTATATTCACAGCAATGACATTTAGGATTGGTCTCCGCTGCGCTGTAGGAGCGCACCAATCCTAAATCTATGCACAATGCATGCGAAAGTTTGGATGGATGGATGGATCGACTGATGTCTGTTACTCAATCACTCCAGAACAGCTGAACGGATCTGGATGACATTTGACACAGAGATAAATTATAATCTGGAGTAACACTGAATAATTTCTGGAATAACCAGCAATAGCCCAACACCCAACTTATTTTCCGTTAATTATATTAGACATGAATTTAACTTCACTTACCAAGTAAACAATGAACTGCTTGACTTAAAATGTTATGTAAATTGCAAAAGTCCACAAATCCCGTTTTAATTTTAATAGCTTTTAAAATTTTAAGTGCATATCAAGTATTAGTCGCACTAAATTAAAAACATTCCATTCAACAAACATTCAAACCATGTACTTCAATTTTTTTTTAAATATAGTTCCAAATTAGACAAAGGTATAGCGCGCGCCAGCTCTGAGGAATCGAGAGATGAGGTAGCGGGCGGGTGCGCCCCGCCCCCGACCGTCGCTTCATACCCGGCACACTCCCTTAATAGTGCTCCGTACGTACGTGCTCGATAAAACGTACTCCCGACGGTGACGCGAGAGTACGTTTTATCGAGTTCTATTTTTAATTTTGCGATAGCTGTTGACGACTAGAGTACTACCTACTGACTTACCAACCTATTATAGCTACGAAACAAAGAAAAAAAGTTAATTTATTGCTTACCTAATGGTTTCTTTTGAATGGATGCACTATCGTTGTAAAAAGATTGTCCCATATGAAGGAGTTTCCTAGTTATGGGTCCGTTGCGTACGTGAAAACAAATTTTAATTACGGGTTGGTTTAGGAGACCTTTTAGCTTAGCGGTCTTTTAACTATGTGATTGTTTAGGGGATGTCCGTGAAACTGGGCATAAGTTTTTGATTCCCTGGAATGCAATCTATTTCTAAACTGAGTTTCATCCAAATTGGATGAAAAGATGGGCCGTGCAAGCGTATCAGACAGACAAGACACGCTATCGCATTTATAATGTTAGTATGGATATAGTTTATTGATTGTTGTTTTTTTCTTTTATCCATTCTGACGATAGATAGTCACGATAGTACATCAAATCCTTAAAGTACAGATTATTCTGATTGCGATAGTGGTTTATAAGATTTTACGTTAATTTTGTACAGTTCATTATAGTTACATTTTATGATAAAATAAAATAAATTAAAAATATCCTTGATTTAGAAACATAAAAATTAGTCATTACGTATTTAGATTATTACATTTATCAATTTTACATATTATGATAGATTCCTCATAGAACTAATATTTCATAATTAATTCAATGCACCCGCTCACATACTAAAGATTTGTTAGTATCAATAACGTAATATCGACTAAACCAAAACTCTATCTCATTACGTCAACATTCCGTAAGATTCCTCGGACATCGCGCGATAAATGTAGGTACTATTAGGTACTTACAGTTATGTAGTCCCTCACCCTTTATGGTCCATGACACAATCGCCGTTCAAAAGTTTAAAAAAAAAATACTTATTGTATGTGTATCTATACTCTATAGTATGTTTTTAAATTTTAATGCTATTTTTAAAATTGGACGTTGGTGGTGAAGTTATTTCCTGAATTTTACAAAGCTTTTAAATTGTGACAAAGTGGACCACATTAATTTGTTTAAATTTTCTGATTTTTATCAGGTATAGACGCTTCATGTTGCATGTGGGCTGTGAAATGTGACTTCATCTGCGTGGATTTAATATTTAATACTTCGTGGGAGTTCTTTGATCTTTTGGGATAAGTAACAATGACCATCTACGGGATGCGAGCTACATATAGTACCAAATTTTGTCAGAATCGGTTAAACAGATAGACTGTCGTATTTATATAACTATACCGAATATGAATTGCATAGATCATACTAATATTATAAATGCGAAAGTGTGTTTGTTTGTTGGTTTGTCCTTCGATCACGCCGCAATGGAGCAACGGATCGACGTGATTTTTCACATGGGTAAAGTTGGGGAACTGGAGTTCGATATAGGCTTTTTATCCCGGAAAATTATGGAGTTTCCGCGGGAATCAAAAAAACGTAAACCGGCATCAGCTAGTAATTCTATATTCGATAAATTGTTTCAGGTTCATAGATCAACAGTGGCTATTTTATACAACTAGCTAGGTACATAATATACCTACCTATGGAATCAAGCTGCGTCGGGTAGAAACGCATTAGACCACCTGGGCTGCTGTCAATGATAGTTTTTACAAACATGTAATATATTATGGCGGCAAAAAGCACAAGCTTGAATCTAGAAATAAGATTGTTTTATTTATCACATGCATATGGCGCCTGATTAACTAAACATGTTCGCTTTGAATATTTAACCGATGAAAACAAATTATTTTGATATGAATATGTAAGTGCTAAAGTAGATATTTATGTTTATGTTCTTAATTTTATACAGGCGTATATTATTATATTTTTTGATGTGAAATGCTATCGGATAATATATGAACTAAGCAATTCGCATGCGATTCCTATTGCGATTGATCTGAAGTAAAAACCCGACGTTTCAGCATCTAGTGTAAGGGACAATCCAGAAGTAGGTATTAATAAACACTTTTAATATATTTGTACTCTCATTTGGACCTTGCACGAGCGAATATTCGCAATACATATACAATAATGTCTTTGTTAGGCAGAACATTAATCTTTTCAAGGAAATAGGTGATACTCACAATCGATACACTAGAAACCGCCATAAGCTAGTAACAGCGTGGTATCGTGTGCGCAAGGTGCAGAAATCCTTTGTGGGGTCGAGTGTACGCTTTTATAATATGGTTCCCAAAGAGTTTCTGGATTTGCCATTACATATATTTAAAGATTGTGTTAAACAGCATTTGTTAAATCGAGGTTATTACACTATCGATGATTTTATTAACGACAAAGTCGCATGGAAGCAACCGGCCTCGCATCCAGTGACCCACAAGTCAGTGTAATACTTGTAACGTGTTGTGTTGTCTACATATTGTAACCTTTTCTTTTCTATGAAAAGAGCAACTGCTGAGTTTCTTGCCGGTTCTTCTCAGTAGAATCGTCTTTCCGAACCGGTGGTAGAGTCTTAACGTTTCATAAGTGACACAAGTTGTCCTACATGAAATAAATAAATCATTTCAAATTTCATTTCAATGGTCACAACATGTAGCGGTTCCACGATAGATTTAATGTAATAAGATAAAAGTTAGTTAAACTTAAAGACAATATTCATTTGGACTGGCCAAGAGTCTGCCTGCAGGAGACTGAATTACCATCGTCAAAACACTCGTATTTATACTAACTATTTTCAATATGGCGTCGGTATCCGCAGATAAAATTGAATGACATGAAACGAGTCAAATTGACTGATATTATACTTCCTGTTTCATGAGATATAATGACAAACAATGCTAACACTAGGTTCGCAAAAATACTTTTAAAAATCAGACAATCGGTGACCGTTTTTTGTCGGCGAAAAATGAAACATACATATTGCAATATTGAAACGCTCACGTCCTACAAAAGTCGGTCAAATTCAATTTCGGCTGATTCGAATGTCGTTGGAAAATGAAAGGTTTGGACGTTGAGACGGCTGTCACAAAATCCGTGATAAAAGTCGGCCCGTTGACTGGTCAACGACCGATTGTTGTGGGTCCGAAGCCACAATAAGTCTGACGTGGGCGGAGGCTCTAATTCTTGAATGTTATTATGTATTTGATTTAAAAATTATTGCAAAAAATCAAAAAACAAGAAAAATGTGCAATTTTTAGCTTGCATAAGATAGGTCTACGTATCAATTTTCCTTAATTATACTTTTTAATTAAGGAGGGACAGGCAATATGATAAATGCGAATGTAGGTTCTGAGGTCAACTTTGGACGTTAGAAAATCTCCACTTTGAAAGCCCCCCATTTCGTCAATTTTAGGGGAAAAATTAAAAAAAAAAATTTCTTGGACTCTATTCCTAATTATCTTTAAAGATATACCGCAACCCTATGTAACGCTATAAGAAATATTTTACTTCGCATTCGCTTCTTTAAGAGCCCTGGAATAAAGACTTTTATAACTTTTTAAGCCATATTCGACTGGAGGCCATCGGTTTATATATTACATTTAAACTTGAAGTAATTACGTTCAGTAATTCAGAGGTCATAAGGCTCTGACAGACGGACGAAGGGACGGACGGACAAGTGCAAATTCACTCAAGTAGACTCAGAGACCTTCACGTCGCTCGGTCAATAATATATAGCACCGGTGCTGAAAGGCGACTTTACTGAGCAAGAAACTCACAATGATAAGAATGATACATGTTTAAGTTGTTACTTATTAGGTTGGTATGCGATTGACCTACCTAGCGGTAGGTAGGTCTCTAATCGGGGGTGTGAAAACCGCAACTCAATTAATGGATCTACCTTTTACTAGATGATTCATCCGTGGATTTTATCTCTTTAACTTTCCGGGATGTCCTACCCCTAACCTAACCTATCCCTGTAATCGGTTTTGTCAGAATAGTTTCAAAAGATGGGCCATAGATAATATTAGTTCGAAATAAGTATCTAAAAGGGGGGTTGAAAGTGTAACGGTGTTGCGTCTCGCCGAAGTCTAGTCAATCAGTGGATGCGGGTCCACAATTAACAACACGTGCCGCCACGGGAAACAGAATGCGGATCATATATTTTCATATTACACCGATTTTAAAACATCGCTTTATATACCCGAACAATTTACGATTATGTGATTGCAATCGACAGTTGTAATAATTTATCAATTAAACTCAATTAATGTAAAATACAAAACAAAGGTACGGTTAACCTAATCCAGGTGCTATTATGATAATAAAAATAAATTCTTAAACCAATTTGATTACAATCACTCGAGAAAGAATGCTAGCTGTCATCTTAATAGCATCTGGAATCTGGATATGATAATACCTACTTCAACACTATAAAAGCAAATAAAATTATGTCCCTTTTTTTGAATTTAATTTTATAAATACATAAGTATATATATGTATTTATAAAATTGGCCTATAGGCAAACAATTGATGGTTAAATACCAAAACTGAGCTTTCAGATTTATTAAACAATCGTCGGCGGGACCTTAGCGTTTTCACGATCTTTGAAGAAATCATCATATGATATTATAAGTACTTACTTATCATTAGGACAATCAAAATCTTGCTTTACGTGTTATATAGTTCGCGCGCAAGTTGAATGCAGAGTAAATGTATGGTGATGTCATCGTAAAATTGCAAAAATCGTTAGATTGTAATCTAACTAGCGAATTTGTAAACTGTCGACAGATTACAATTTAACGCATAATTTTTCGGTAGATTGTAATCTGTTAGGTATATATTAACCCGATAAAAAGTGCCCAGCCTGCGGCCACTACCTGGGGCCATACTGCCAACGCTTAAAGCAATATTTACGCAATATTACTCACAATGGCACATTGTTGACGCGTACCTTGACGTTCTTAAAATAAGGATTATAATTCTAAAACACGAAAGTCCACAATAATGAATATGGCTTTAAGCGATGTTAGTAAGTCCCCTGATTATTTATGTCGAACCCTAACCTAACCTACACGGAAGAGACAAGAAAACGTAAATACAATGAATATTTCAAGAATTGACACTCAGAACATTGAACGGTTCACAATCTGTCGACAGTTTACAATTTCGCTAGTTAGATTACAATCTTACGGTGAGAGTGACACATACCTACATTTACTCTGAATTCAACTCGCGCGCGAACTATACTCTATCTCTAAAACTTAAGTTTGCTAAGCATTTACAAGGTTATTTTCATTATGAACAGAACTGAACATTCAGTTGACGATTCAAACCATTGACTACAATTTATCACCAGGTCGATCCAGTAGGCAGAGGAAGATCCGGAATATTGTAGAACTGGTGGCTGATGCCTATAACACCTGTAAGCCCTGCGAAAATCTGTTAGATGCAAAGTGGCCCAGGCTAAGCACAATTTCTAGGCTAACATAAAGATAGAGCGTATTTTGTCTGCGATCTATTGAGTTCAATCGAGGCAGATCATGCAAAGCAATGATTTTTAAATGTACAAAGGATCTATCCCTGTCATTTTAATTCGAACTAACTGCCTCGTTGGTCTGGTGGTTAGCATCTTCGACTGCGACCAACGAGCTACCGGGTTCGGGTCCCGGGTCGGGCCATGATAATTAAGTAAGTATTGGGTTTTTCTGACTAGAAATTCTCAGTGCTAGACCGGACTTAGGATGTCAGTGGTGTTTCACCCTCGTGCCTCGGAGAGCACGTTAAATCGTCGGTCCCGGTTATTATCACTAACATACATTAATGTAGAATTTTAGTACCTATACTAGATGTCCGATTAGCGCTTCAAAAATGTCCCCGAACAATTACTGCACAAAATACGATAGTGCTCTAATTTCTCGCCTATCTCGGAATTAGAACAATATTTAATATTGTTCTAATTCCCACCGCAACACTAAAACTTCGGAGGGAATATCTTTTTGTCGGTAAGTTTGTACCAATAAAATGAATTTTCATGTAGTTAAATGGATTCAAAAAGTAAATGAAATGATTGATCAATATGTTATTGTTTGGCCAATATTTGCGACAACGCGTCAAATATTGTAAAAAATATTGATTTTTCGGCAAACACGGGATGCATGGAGTAATATTGGTACTTTAAAAGTTTTGTTGTTTGTAGATTTCCTAGCAATCCATTTTTTTGTGCATCATGGATATCTCTAGTTGCGAAAGAAAGATGAGAAGAGTGTTATATCCATCCAAAAATACATATATGTGTTCAATACATTTTGATAAATTTGATATTACTGGAAACGTGCAAAGGCGTCGATTACGCATTGCTTTATGTATGGCCCTGCGCAGTAATGTACTATTATTAACACAGTTTGGTTTGTGGTAATTTCTCGGCAGTTGTAAAAATCGGTCTATATTATAGATTTCAAGAAGTTTTTTCTAGTTTAATTTATTACATGACTATTTTCATCGTAGAACTAGGCCGATAGGAGTTATTGTCAAAAAACTGTTATTAGGGCGCCATTTATCCAAAATGGCGGCGCGAGCGGCAAAGATACGAAGTGATAAAGTGGAAATTCGGAAAGAACACGGCGAAATCTATAAAATACACTAATTTGCAAAACTTCCGAGAAACTTTCCAGGTAATACTACCAAATGATCGTATTATATACAACTTCTTATTGTATAACAATTGGATTTTCGTGGGAAATGGGGATGATTTTATTTATCAATTTGACTCCGTAACTCCGTCAAATATCAACCGATCTTCACAATTCTTTTTTCTCATACTGTCGGGTTAGTCTCATGTAAATTTCATGAAGATCTGACTAGTAGTTCAGAGATGAAATGCGGAATTGCACATCGGTAGCAGCAAATCAATTTTGGTCAGTTTAATTACCTTAATAAGACATAGATTTTTAACATAAGTAAGCTGGGGCGGGTAATCTAGTAATATTTTTTTACGGCCATACATAACAAAAAAAACTTATTGCTTACATATTTAGTTTTATTTTATTAATAAATATTTTTGTACATATTTTAAAAATTACTTTTATTTTGGATTTAAAGGTTATTCCTACGTTTTCTCTGATGACAGAACGTCTTAAAAATGAATATTTTCCAATCGTAATGTAGCTTTTATATGTTATTATTAAGGTGCATACTGCATAATTAACTGAAGTTGTTGCTAATATAATACCTTTTTCTACATTTCCCGGTCAGAAACTCAAATGTGTAAGTGTGTGCAAATTGGGACATTTTTGCGATGATTTTTGTTTGTGACCCTGTTTCTATTAGTAATTATTCTATTTCAATGCTAACATAATAATAGTCGTCAAAGCGTGCCAACTCGCATTGGAGCAGCGTAGTGGGTCTAAGCTCCAATTCCCTCTCGTATGAGAGTGGAGGCCTGTGCCCAGCAGTGGACATTAATGGGCTGTAGTGATTTTACCCAAAAGTAGTCTGACCCCAAGTTAAAGTACGCTCTATTGATCTCAACCCTAGAGGCCAATATTAGGATCCTCTTTGGGTTACTTGGAAACATTTTACGTTTTACACATGTATTGAAAAGCTGCTAGGCAAATGTAAAAGATAGTTACACATTATTGCCACACACAACGCTATAATAAACTTAAATTGCTGATTTAAAAGAAACAATTTCTGCTGTTGTTATTGAGATAACATACTAATAAGTGGAATTAGCGCAGTTAAATTGTCATTATAAACAAGTTTAGTTTATTTTTACACCATAGACTTGGCGGGATAGCTTTACGTTACGAACTCTTATACAAGTAAGTAGGTATTTTACATCTGTGAAGAAATTATATGTAAGTTATGTAATTATCTTTAAGTTCCTAGAGACCGGGAAAATTACTTAAAAAACAGTCTACGATTATTTGCGATAATTACAGGCTTTGTTTTTGTTAAAACTTACTTACTTATGTCCTTTAGGTATAGGAAATAGCCATATTTTTTTTAATTATATATGTCACCGTAAAATTGCAAAAACCGTCAGATTACAATCTACCGCTTTTTATCTCGATAGATTGTAAACTGTCGACAGATTGTGAACCGTTCAATGTTCTGAGTGTAAATTTTTTTAAATAATCATTGTATTTACGTTTTCTTGTCTCTTTCGTGTAGGTTAGGTTAGGGTTCGACATAAAGGCCGGGCACTTAGGTTCTATCGGGTTAATATACCTAACAGATTACAATTTACCGAAAAATAATGCGTTAAATTGTAATCTTTCGACAGTTCGCTAGATAGATAGATTACAATCTAACGGTTTTCACAATCTTACGGTGACATATACATCACAATGCCTTTCTCGCGAGTGTAATTTTCCACAGTTGTGCCTAGTATTACTACTCATTTAAATAAACTATCCGGTCTGTAATTTTTCTTAATTCTTATTATTTTTTGAACCTAGGATTTAAATATTACAATTTTATGCTGGATACTGGAAATAGCTAACAAGTTTTCTTTATTTGTCTCCATACAGGAAAATCCACTATTTCTTTCAATGAATCCTCAAGCATCACACCTGCCACGGTGTGAACGCTTGTTTGAACTTGGAATCTATCTGCGCAAGCTTCCATGTACCTACCTAAGTGAGATTTCTAATGTTAGAGATATGAACAAAACGATCATGCCCTCAACAGAAGGTCATAAACCCTAGCACTTCTTGTAAGTTTAAACTTAGCTCGAAACCCGTTTTGTCTTAAAATATAGGAAAATTACTCTGTAGCGTAGGTGGCTGCAATTTTGCTCAATATTTATGTAAGTCTCGCAAAATTAAGTCAATACGTGACATGTTCACCCAAAAAAAGTGAGCCTTTACCATCACAATACAAATAATGATTTATACAATTAATATTTTCATAGAACATCATTGATTAAGATTCAGCATGTTTTATTTCATGTATTTTATTTATTTGGAAAAGCAAAAGTCAAGCAGGAAAATCCGCGGGCATCTGCTAAAGGCTTTATAAAAATCATCACAAGTTCATCGAACGTTACTAGCACATCTGGACACGAGGACAATCTATTAACATAAACTTATTGCGTAATAATCTAGTCGGCAGATGTGAGTTGATTGCCTCCTAGATAGGTAGATCCAGTCACAGGTGTAGCCCACGTGGATGGACAGGGCTGTGACACTATTCTTTTATAATACTCAAATTTTTATACCCCCTTATTTATGTGACGATTGAAGATCATGACATAGTAATTATTAATTTTCCTACCTATTAGTGATTTGACGATAAAAATTAACATGGTGTTATACAATCAGATAATTTTTAATGACTATGTACTTAAGCAGGCTCTAAGTTTAGAATATAACTTATTTTAATAATTCTTGCCGGAATTTATTGCAAATGAAATAATTCCAAAAATATTATGATTCCCACAATTATTGGAAAAAGGGGCTGAAATGAGGTCTAAATAAGAAGTTGTAACTTGCAATTGCATTATGGCGATAGGCCTTTTCAGCATTAAAATTTATAAATCTCATGGGATATCAGCAATTGTACGTAGGTGAAATTGCGGATTTAACAGTATTATAATAAATCAATAAATGGAATCAATAATGTTTTAAAGATTAATAAAGAGTATTAAACCTTGGAAGAGGAAAAAGCGATACAGAATTCAGACAGTAGTTCAATAATAGTTGAAATGCTTAAACACAGGTAGGTCCGACTTAATCAACAAAGTCCAAACAGTTTCTAAAATCATCCAACCACATAAAAGCACAGCACAAATGAACACTTCCATATTCTTGCTATTCCTCACTTTGAACACAATGAGAATTATATCACCAGAAATTAATATAAACAAATTTATAAGATACACTGCGCTCATAAACCGACTATTGCCATTTCTACGAATACAGTTCAGTAGTATTACAAACAGCATAGCTACAGCTATTGATAAAATTATAAGATTAGAAGTCAATCTCACAGCCGGTACAGTCATAGGGTCGCTCGAAGAAAGGATAGCATACAAGAAAAGTATCACGATTTCTTCATAAAGTTCTATCACCAAAGCGGATATATATGTGAATTTAGTGACTTCGCTTACTGTGTACACGTTAACTCCGTTTTCGAATAGGAATAAATCTGAGAACATTTTCAATGATGCGCAGGCGGTCCAAAAAAGTGTTATGAGAGTCAAATACGTAGATACTTGGAAAACTAATCCTGATACCCGTGTATCTGACTCCCCTACATCGCTATTTCGCAATAACGTGTAAAGATAAGTAATGAGTATCAAATTTAGTGCACTCGAAAATGTATGCTGGTAATTAAAATAACAGGATAGATGGTTTTTTATAGATTTTTGACACCACAGCTGAATGCACATGGTCAGAAATCCTACGGCACCAATACTTGCACCGATAATTAATGTCAATACAACTTCATCGTTCACTTTATTCACTTCACTATTAATTTTGTAGACTGTATAATTGTAAAAACTGAAGGCATCTTCTTCATTCGTATAATTCATTTTTTTACTACAAATACGGGGGGTTAGGATAAAAGTTCGATTTTCAATAAAAAAAATATTATTTAAAATCTCAGTTACACTCCAACTTCGATATTGCTGATAAAGGTTTTTATAAATAATTAATCATTAAAATGGTAATGTATAATACATAATGTAAATGTTATGATAATGATGCAAATTAATTAAATTAACAGCAGCGTTCCTATAAGAGTTTAGAGTTGCCTTGAAAAAAAAACTCATGTTTGTAACGTTTTCGGGGATAAATATAGACAGCTTTCTTTTTACCTTGGGAAATCAAAGAAGATTTAAAAAAATAAACAAACACCGCTGAAGTTGGTTGAAGTTTTTCAGCAATTACCATCATTTTGTCCTGATTTTTAGATTACTTATGTAATATTTTATGCGCTTCTGTGCTTTTTCTTCATAATTCTTATAACATGCTGTATAATACCTAACTTGATGAGCCCAACAAAAACATAAAATAATGAACAAAATAACGAAAAAATACCATTTTATAGCGACAACCCTAAACTAATGTGCTTGTTAAACTAGATTATCCAGTAGTTGCGATTTTATTGTTTGATCATTGCTTGATAATTAAATAGGTATTGATATCCCAATAACTACACAGTCCTGTTTGTACACACTGCATCCATTAGAGAATTATCACGTTTGGGTAACAATCAATTATTAACCTGATCCCCTGGCTTCGATGAATGATGATTTGTGTAAGTGATACAATCCAGGGCTCGTATTATGGAAAATTACTATTTAGGTATGTAGTAGGTACTGTGGAACGATCCCGATCACCCAGATTGGTTATGACGACCTCCGTGACGCAGTGTTGAGCGGTGTTGTCTTAACGTGCAGAGGTCCCGGGTTCGATCCCCGGCAGGGTCAATTTGGGAATTAATTAATTAATAATTTCTGAATTTTCCCTGGTCTGGCCTGGCTAGTTACCCTACCGGCAAAGATGTGCCGCCAAGCGATTTAGCGTTCCGGTACGATGCCTGTGGAAACCGAATAGGGCTATGGGTTTAATAATTAACTGCCTTGACCCTAACAAGCTAGCCCGCTACCATCTTAGACTGCATCTAAACTTACCATCAGATAAGATCGCAGTCAATGGCCAACTTGTAGTGGACGAAAAACCGCACTCTTCTGCTAGTGGCTAAAATTCATTTTTGCAGCAAGAATTAGAAATTTAGTAATGATGAAATTTAGTACGCTATAGAAAACCAGTAATGCAGTCAACCACAACAATAATTGACATTTTAACGATGATTAATACACTTTTTACAAACAGAAGCGAGGTAGATTTAAATACGAACGAAATTATAAATAAAGAATTGCTCAATTTTATGGGAGAAAGTCCGGAAGATGTATCGTCTATCATATTGCAACAATCGCAATAATTGTAATAATTGGTTTAATTAATGGTTTTCTAGAGTACTAAAATCGAATACGTACTAAATTTCATAAGTAAAATAATTGCACCGGCTTGTTACTAGGTAAGTAAAGGTATTATTTCAATACCAAGTCCCAATAGACAGTACCTACTAAGAGAAATAGGCTATGAAACAAATTATGAATTATTGTATAAGTAGCTGAGCCCGCGACTGCGTTCGTGAGGTTTAATTTTTTTTATACTCCCTCGAGTACTCCTTCATTTTCCGAGACAAAAAGTAGCGTATGCCACTCTCCAAACTGTCCGTCCTCAACTATGCTCATGCCAAAAATCACGTCGATCCGTAGCCCCGTTGCGGCGTGATTAAAAGACAAACCAACAAACAAATACACTTTCGCATTTATAATATTAGTATAACATATATTAGTACTTATTCTTATCCTTATCAGATTTTGATCAAATGTTAAAATATACCTGTAGGTATCCGTAAAGGATCAGATAGAACGGGCAAACGACGACATCATTACTCATACGAGCTGGTTTTGAAACAATTAATATTTTTTTCCACGCACTTAGTTGACGCTTGAGTGTTCTGTAGCTTTATTTGCAACAAGCAATCGAAATATAGATGATACTATGGAAGGTAAATACGGTTTGCAAATATTTAGATGTTTTAAAACGCTCTACAATAAGTGTGAGTGCGAACTTTGACTTTGCTTAAACTTAAGACAGTTAAAACGAGACAGATTTATGTTACTCACATAAGTCCATCTCATTTTAACTCTAAGTAAAGTCTGAGCCAAGTCAAAGTACGCTCTATACATCTCAGTATAAGAGTAAGTACGTTTCATTCGTAGTTCTAATATTTCTACTACTAAACTACTAAATTCGTGAGTTCATTTAACTGCAATCTTCTGTTAGATATCTACAGATATAGGAAAGTATAAATAATTAGTTAGGTGTATAGTCGGGGAAGATCCTCGTAGGATGGTCCTTTTAAAAGAAATCTTAAAAGAAGAAGCAGACTAGGTAATGTTAATTTATTGAATTAAACTCCTATAGCCATACGGAATCCTAAAAACTACGTGCTCAATTAATTAAAAACATCCCTTTGACATATCTCGCGATGTAAATAGTCACGTACACATTTGAGATAATTAATCTTTTAGCTTATATAAGGCATGACAGCCACAAGCCCTGATTAGGTACCAGATATATTGAATCAGGCGTGCGCAGGTGATTTTTCTTGCAGAAAAACTTTTTGCTAGGCAGCTGTGTCGTGAAAATTGCAAGCCCCTATGTCCTATTCCACTCATAATCTATGTATTAATAGCCAATTGCTAATGACAAAATGGAAATGCAACGTTTGGTCAAAGACAGAGTAATTACCGGTAGTACGTTAGAATCCATACAAATATACGGGCGAAGACACGTGCCGCGGTCATCCGGCTGGTGTGCATTTTTAATATTAATATTTTTATTAAATACTTATTTATAATATAAAACTGCATGGACCTATAAACCAACTCATACCTAATTATACGTTTTAAGCCTGTCCTCCTCAGTCCTCATCTGTGGATGAACTCGTTCGAGTGGAATTTTTGAAAATCCTAGGAAAATCCTGCATGCAAAATCACAAGTTTAGAAAGTTATTGGTTCGTTGGTACGAGTACCATCTACATAATATGTAAGTCAGCAAACGAAGAGCGTGAATGACGATGTCCCGAGTACGATTCCCGAGTCGGGTCATAATCAAGTACCTAATGGATTTTCCTGTCAAGAAATTCTCAATACTAGCGCTGAGTTAGGAAGTATATTCTTATTTTTTTTTATTTTCTTTATCATGCACACTTATCTACAATTGACATAATTATTTCAATGAAAATTGGGGTTTTAAAACCCCAATTTCCTAAATTTACATAAAAACTTACAAACTAGGCATTAGTTAGGAAGTTAGCGGTGTTTCCTGCGCCTGATATCTCTCCGGTCGTGTCCAATTTTCTGTCCCATCGGGCTACGAGAGCAAGAAAATAGAGAGTGCACCTGTGTTTGCGCACACACTTGTGCACTATCTGATCTCCCGCGAAGATGGCTGATCTTTGTGAAACTGCAGCCGTGTAGTCACTGTATTCGAAATTCGGACATTAATTAATTATTTAAGTATCCCTTTTTCATCCGTAGATGCAGATTCGTATTTGTAGGTACGAGTAGGTACGACATTTTGAAAAATTTTTTTTAAGTTTTAATCAATATTACTGACTTTCTTGAGTTTCTTAAAAATTTATGGAAAAAAAGTTTTTCAGTATCACATGATACTGAAAAACTTTTGGAACATGCGGTTATTAGTAGTTAGCAGAGAATATGCGGTTATTAGTATTTTTAAATTAAGCAATTTAAATTAGCATAAACAATATTTAAATATTAACAATTTAGTATTACTTCATAAGTCAGTATTATAAATTAGTTAAAGCTTAACGTCTATACAGAATAGTGATTGCCATTTAATCTGGGATATAAGTATTAGACCAGTGACAAGTAATGCACTGGTTTGAAACCTTGCAAAACAAAGTAGATAGGTACGATGATCAATGTGAGTATCGATATAATCATTTACGGTCCTTTGATACGTCCTCCTATCATATCTAGATGCTAATGGGATGACAGTTAGTATTGTATGATTATCTCTCGAGTGTCTGTAATCATAAGAGGAAAAGAGATAAACCTATTTTTATACTATCCGAACAGCATATCTGCCTTGGGTGATCTTTGCATTTTCAACAGTTTGTAACAGGATTTATGTCATTGGGCCAGCTCGATTAAGTACAATCGGTCGTTAGTAACCAAGGGTCAAAGGTGGAAGTTGCAGGATGCAGGCTGCAAGCTGTGTTAAAACATCAGCTTTACTACTATTTCTCGATCGAGTGAGTCTTACCTGAGTCTTAGACTTAGATCTATAAAGCGTACTTTGACTTGGCTCAGACTTTATTCAGAGTTAAAACGAGATGGACTTAAGTGAGTAACATACATCTATCTCGTTTATCAATGTCTTAAGTCTAAGCAAAGTCGAAGTTCGCTCTATAGATCTCACCCTTAGACTGGGATTAATTATTGTTGAATTAACTGGTCAAGTGCATTTCAGCATTCGAAAAGGTTCCGTAGACATGCTAGTTGCTAAAAACTTGACTATTACTATTTCGTAAACGGTAGTTTCTTGTTTAAATTAACTGTGTGAAAAACCTCATGATGATATTTAAATACCTATTTTGGTGAGTGACAATTTTTTATCTCGGATCTCACTTGTATCCTGATTTATGCACTTATTTCAAAATTGTAATACGGCTCTGTGTAGTCTTAATTGATTTCCATAACTGCATTTAATTTCAAATTTACATCTCAAAAGTAGATTTTTGAAAATCTACTTTGAAAAATTTAATACTTATTCAGTTTTTGTTATGTTTATAAAAATAAAAAAAACATAACAATATGGTTTGGCATAACCGAATGGTCTGTAATCTGCAATCTAATTCTATAGACGCGTGTAAATACAGCAAATAAGTTCAAAATATTGCGGAGCTTTTGTATTGGCGCACATGCGCGCTCTCAATATTGAAGCAGCGAGACTCCACAAAACGCTTTTCATTTCGTTTGAATCGTTCGCGCATTCTGTGCGCACACGCAAGATATGAGTCAGGCGGACCGGCAAAGAATAGTTGGCGTAATAGATACGCAAACGTTTTCGATTGCTTTAATTTTTTTTCTTGTCACTAAAACTGTTGTAGGAGATGTCAATGCAAAGAACTAGTTAGGAAGGTAAGCCTACATCCAATATACTAACTTACAAAATGTAATATCCACTAATTGCACGCCATACTTGTGAGTCCACTGTTTCCAAAAATATTGTAAGAGCTCTATACGTGTATTTTGCAATAAATAAATATCTTATCTTATCTTATCTTATCTAATGTAAAAACGAAAACTGTAGCAATTGGGTTAGACGAATGTCTGCGCGAAACGTTAGGGTCCAGAAACGGCGTTGCATAGATAATGTCGCATGTCGTAGAAAATGTACATAATGACAAAGTAAATGATGCAGACTTTATGTCCGCGAGACTAAAATCTTTTTACTCTTTGTTTCTGAGTAAAAACAAAGGTAATTCTAGGTATTATTGAGTTTTTGGAACGAAAGTTCCTTATGGGACTGGAGGGGTAGGTACCTAGCCGGAAAAAAAGGTCCGGAACGTTACGAGCGTCCTAAGTGATAAGGTTTATATTTTATTGTTTTTTTTTTATTTAAAAAAATAATTAAATATTCGTTTTCGCTTCTATCTGCAGTCTCTATGACTGTAATTTTTTTTATGTATGTTTGCTATACAGTGTCTAAATATGTAATAAGAAATTTCGTTCATCTGGTGTCCGACACTACACTTTTTTTTTAAATTACGTACCTAAGTAGGTACTTTGTAAACATATTTCAAGAATAATTTTCGAGAGCAAGAATTTTTTCCTGTATTGGATCACAGTGAACTTCCAGAGAGCTATTCGATCCACTGGTGGAGCCCGACGGTGGATCCTAATAAAGTTAAACAAAATTATTAGGTACATTCACCGCAGCTTCAAGGGCTAACTTGTAGTGTATAAAAAGAACTGAATCTGAAATAACAATCATCATTTATATTGAGAACATTCCTCCATCCGTCACATATTCTTTGGCCGTGCGTAATTAGTAGCGCAGTGAGCGTTGTCTGTGAGGAATTCTTTTGAGAGGAGACAAATGAAGGAGGCTCCGAGCAGCATCGTCCCGATCAATGGGGTATCGTGTGTCGGCCACCTGCGCGCCTCGTCCTCGTCGTCGGCTCTTTCAACGGGCACGCCGCACTGCAGCGCTGCGCTTCGTGTATATGTAACTACCTACCCTAGTTATCTAAAGTCCACAGTAAGTATTTAAAACATAAAATTTTGACACTGACACTGATGGATAACGCACAGCTACCAGTGTAGACTCACTGGCAAAGACTTTAGATCAAGAGTATGAAATTTTGAACACAAGCTCCTTAGGAGTTGTTCAAGAGCTCATAATTTTGAAATGATTTTTAAATTCCATAAAGCAAGGGGAAAGGTAAAAGACGACGGTTGACGACCTCCCTGGCACAGTGGTGAGCACGTGGAGGGGGGAGGTTTCAGGTTCGATTCCGTTACCGGGGTCTATTTGGGAATTTACAATTTCGGTCTGGTGGAAGACTTCAGCCGCGGCTAGTTACCTACCACCCTTGTTTCCACCCAACCGGCAAACACGAGCGGCGTTCCGTACTCCGTTACGATTCTTGGAAGCACGCCTTTGCTGGTAGATAACTACAGCCACAGCCAAGGAATTACATTTGGAAATACTAGCAGATATATCTAGTAGCGCAGTGAGCAATAGTTATGAGAACAGATCTAGTAATTATATTATATTTGATAGTATTTGATTCATAGTGCCAGAATAAAAGTTCAGTAGTTAGTTTATATTCGCCCATGTAAGTATCTATTAATAGAAAGAATGTGCCTTTTTCTGAAGGCAGAGAAGTAAGACAATTTTTTATTGAGTCACAGGCTTAACCAGTCTAAATAATTATAAGTAAAAAAAAAGAACGCCTATTCAAATAAAAGGTAGTATGCAATACGAAAAAATCAAAAGAACTATACTTATTGGGTCTAAAACATTGCTATCAAACAATAACCACAGCACTAAGTAAACTGCAACAAATATATTATTAAATTCGCGGATCGATTTGTAAAATCGAGATCTCACACGGCGATATCGTCTCCCCCGAACACCCCGCTGGCTCCTGAGAACCTCACTCATTACCTAAAATATCAGTGAATCGATACATTAAAATTATTATTAATCTGATTGTACTCGTACATATCGATTTTATCAGTCGGCAGTTGCGGATTTGTGGGATTTTAAAGTACTTACGATATTATAAAAGTTTTCTAATGTAGGTAGATCCATATACCGTCTATATTTCGACCGCTTATTAGTGATATGTACCTACATGCTTAAAGATGTACACTCTACGTGTAGTAGAGGGTAGGCCTCTACTACATAACATGATTGAGAAAATGAAAAGCATAAGTATGAAAAGTAAAATCTGCCAAACATCTGAGGTGGGTTGTAAAGAACTCCTTTGTTCCGTTTTTCTGGTACGATCCTATATATACCTTAGTACTGTAGAAATAGTGTTCAACCTAGTTGAATGTAATCTGAAGACTTGGGAGGAGGCTAATTGGCCTAAAAACAAAGTCTTGGTAACCCCAACACCAGGGAGTGAACAGGAATTGTGAGTGCCGCTCAGATGATTAGCCTTGCGGAGAACAGGGTCTAATTAACTATTTATTTGTAGATTAATCTTCGTTCGATGGAGATCTGAAGATGAAGAAGTATCATATAGATAGTTGGACAATATACCTACTAGTTTCTACAATTATTTTTCAGTAAGAATATACCTATTGTATCATTGCTTACCGGAATAGTATTATTTAGATTATGATTTTATTCATTTGAGCTTGGCTGAGTGCCTAACCTCTTACTCTATGCTAAGGTCAAATGAATATTCTATTAGGATTACCCCGATCAACCCCACCTCTCGTAACTTAGTTAATAGCCCTTAATTCGAGTGATTGTGGGAAAGGGCAAAGACAATGGCGATAGCATCACGTTAATAGCTGCCATCAGTAACGGAGGGTGGAGGGCTTGCTTATCTGTCAGGATTAGCTGGTAACGGTTATCCGATGCCGATAAAATGGATATGGGGATGACGTCACTCTAACCGTAGAGAGTATTTGAAAATAAAATGATCTATGGAGCAACTTATTTCCTACTTTTAAGGTTGCATATTATCTGCGCGACGTATCCACGTAAAAACCGTACTGTTAACGCCAATTGTCATAGCTTAAACCAGGTAAGGAAAAGCTGACGGTAAGTAGTTTACCTATTCATTAATCATCATGATTTTTCCGCACGTTAACCTAGCCCTTAATCAAAACAATGAAAATAAAATAAAACAATTAATTAAGTTATTCTCACATTGTATTTGCCTTACTTTAAACTTTATACATATTAACGTAATGTTGCATTATAGTGATTAATGACCAATTAAGCAGACTCCCTGTTCCGTGAATTAAACTGCACCTCTAATGAAATAACTTCAGACAGGATCCTAGGCTCCTAGCCACCTTGCGCTACGGTTATAGAAAAATAATAGTGATATAAGTCATATACGAGTACAATTTGTATGTTTAAACTCATTCAAAAAGCCCGGCCTTACAAGAAGACCTCTTTAACCAAATCAGTTTACATCGCATACAAGTTGCTGCATTGAATTTTATTATCACTCTGTAATAATGTTAAAGGTCATATTCCCTTGATAAACTTAAAAGCCTATCCAATGTTTCCCAAGCTGGGATTAAATATCCAGAATGACGTCAAAAACTAATTATGTATAATTTAATGATGCAGTTTTAATAGACATGTAACGTTGACTATCTAGACAATGATTACCAGGATGAAAAGTAGCTCATGTCCTTCCTCGGGATGCAAATGCAATCTATCTCTGTACTGGTCAAAATCGGTCGAACAAAATATGGGCAATTAAAGTATGGGTAGTGAGTAGCGACAGACTGACACAATTCCGCATCTATGGTATGATTTTTGCCTCATATAAAATTGATGGTGTTAATCCCAGTTACTGTTCGGGTCGATAGTTCCTGTTACATTCACAGATCCATATTATCAACACACTTAAGCCTTCGAACATGCTTACCTACTACCTATATTATGTATTTGTATGAAAAGATTTTTTAGACGATAGCGATTGTTTTTTTTGTATTTTATTACCACGATTTTGGTCTGAGGAGTACGTAGGCCTCTAAAGTTTGGGGAACAGTGGCCAGCGCAAAGTGAGGGGGCAATGGATGTATTGTGTTAATATCACAATATGCGGCTGTCAGTTAATTGGAATAGATTATGGGAATGAAGGGAAGAAGACTGTTTTCAGTGGAGTGGTCTCGGGGGATGACGGGTGGAGATCGTTTTATGATTTTTTATGAAGTCATCGAGTGACAATGCGGAGAGGCGGATTATCACAATATTTGGCTGCGGTCGTGTGGCGTCACTTGTAAATTGAGCGGTTGATGTGTTTAATCATACTAATACTAATATTATTCATTCGAAAGTGTGTTTGTTTCTTGGTTTGTCCTTCAATCACGGGGCACGCCACAACAGAGTAACCGATCGACGTGATTCTTGGCATAGTATATTTGAAGACCTGGAAAATGACATAGAATACTTTTTATTCCGGAAAATTTAGGAGTTCCCGCGGGTATCAAAAAAAATTAAACCACACGGGCGAAGTCGCGGGATCAACTAGTAACTTAGATAAAGTGAAATATAAACTTTTATGTTATAACCAATAAGTAAATGTTACTTTATTCGTTGAAAAACAAAATTTAAGTAAATACCTAACTGAAAGAATACATTGTGCGATTTAAAATAAAGTGCTTAAAGTGCTGTCTGAAAATACAACAAGGTACCCACCTAGTTATACCTGCCGGTAAAACCTATAACAATCTAAGACTTTTTTCTTTTAACACGTTTGCTGCGTCAGTAAGTTTTCAATACTTTCCATTCCTTCGGAACAAGGCCTATAAACCTGGTAATAAAACTTCCGTTGTGACGGCACAAGGCTTATAGACCCTGTAAAATTTAAGAAACTTAAATCCTTTTTTTGGCTTCATGTAAATATATATTTGTCTTTTTTGCTTTGAATATTAATAATAATGAATTAATTGACATACACCTGAAGGCGTTCGTTAACAACTTGTTTAGTTTAAAAATTATAGCTGTATTCAAAATACAGGGCTTAATCACCCTGTGCCGCACTGAATAAGGGAAGTCTGGTGCGTATTTTAAGGATGTGAAATAAAAATATCGATAGCTGTAATTAAGTTTTAATATAATGAAAAAAAAAACAAACATGAATTAATCTTTTTCAATAAAACATGGGTAGCAAAAGTTTTTTTTGCACTGAACACATTTAGTTAATTTTTTTTTAACTTTTTTGTCAGCTTGGCGACTGGTTAAAAAAGGTTCGGAGTTTTGCGTAAAATCTGACACAATTCCTCTTCTTATCACCTTTTACCAAAGTGTGTTTGTCAAGTTTTTGTGCGGGTTCTGAAAAGATAAATTTATTAATTTATTATTATTTATTTGTATGTGTGTGGACTCATTTACGTCTGCGTTGAAATTACCTATATCATTGTCAAAGTCCTTTTTTGTAAAATCTTTGATAATTTCCTCCACAAATTGAAGTTTTGGTATTTTATTCCCATCATTAAAATAAATAGTAATGATGACTCACCTGTCTCTGATAAAGTTAAATCTAATTTAGATTTAACTTTCACTGCTTCACTTTCCTCGCAAACATCATATAATATATTTTTTCGGCACCGTTTTGTTGGTCTTGACGCCATGTCGACACGTACGTTTCTCACGATTGCAAGCCAGCACTAGTCGCGCGAAGCTAACGCGGGGTGCGGTACCAGGTGAGCGGGGTACAAGGTGCTTCGACCTGGTTTCGCATTATGATGAAATTTTATTTCTTCCGTGCGGTACCAGGTGAAAAAACCTGGTATTAAGGTAGATACACCATTGGATTCTATTTAAATAATACATCTTAGATATATATTCATCTCTGTCCTACACCGAACCAAGTTAAAGTTAGGCCTTCCGCGCGACAAGGAAGTCTATACATTTCTTAGCCGCACTGTAAGCGTAGACGTGTACAAGGTTTTAGAACCTGGTTTCGCACTCAACGTGTTAAGACGCGGTTTATAAAAAAGTGGCGAATGGCATCCATGTTGTGTGAAACAAACGCACAAATCGATGTCGAAGCCTGTACCTATTCTGTAGTTGAAGTCATACTTTATCCATTGCCACATGTATATAAACCGCACCTAAAATTTTTCCATTTTTCAAATACTTATCAATAAATTTTCCCTCAACTTTTTTTTCCCAGCATCAATGACCTGAGTCCTGACCTAGTGAGGAGCCCGCATGCACGGCAGACTGCGTGGCTTCGCCTGACTCATAGCGAAGCACTGACCACGCTCAAGACATCACGAGGGCCGTCTCAAGTGCTGTGATTCATGGGACCTTATGAATGAACGACGTAGTTCACATGCTATTGACTGTATCATTACGAGAGCTGACCCTTTTCCTTTTTACTTGTAATTGGACAGCTCTATCTAGTACGTAAATAAAATGATTGCTTATGTACATAAAGACAGCTTTTATATTATGTTCTTGTAGTAGATTTGATGGCCGCTAAATATTTATTTAGTAGTTGCTACTGCCACAAAATTAACCACGGATTAGATGCTATGCAACGGTGCTAGTACTAAATAGTAGAGTCGTGCGATTTTAACACATCTGCCAATAAAATTGATGTACCTACTTAATCAATGTAGAAGATTTAGGCAGCCCATTGTAAATAATATAAAACGTGAAATACGGAAGGAGTCTGTAAAAAAAAAAAGAAATTGCTGTAATAGAAAATGAATTATACTAAAAGATTGAAGGGAATGAAATAGGTATTCCGTACCTCTTAAGTACCTTCTATGATCTTTACTGTCTAAACTTTGCCTTTATCAACTGTAATATAAATTAAAGATTAATAAATTCTTATTTTATCTTTTTAACAAATAACCTAATTCTTAACGCTCCATACGACACAATACATCCCAATCTACCAATAAATGTACTTATTATTTTCCACAATAAAGCTAGTCGGACGCATTGGTAAATTGATACAATTTTTGTACCCTAAAGAGGCGTATTACAGCGTGAAAACATACATCGTAGTCCGACGTTTTTCGATAAAAAACAAATATAAAAGGACTAACAAAAGTAACAAAGCTTTGAAGATGCGCAATAAAAATGTAATAATGCGTTCTTGTGCGGGGTGCGTACGAGCGTGACCGGCGCGCGCGACAATGGAGGCAGCGGCGCGTGCGCAGCCGAAAGCCCGCAACACACCTTGCTCGCTCATAAAGTCTACACGCTAGCGGTGAAGCTTTGTTATCTAACACGAGTTTGCATTTACAAGCTTTTTCACTCGTCAATAGCTACGTTTAACTTTTCTATCGAAATACTGGAACAAGCCTCAGCCAGCTTTTCTTTTTATTTGTTTTATTTGTTTTATTCAAGTTGACCCTTGACAGCGATCCAGTATAATATAATGAACTCTGAGACTGCAGTCTTACCTGCGGTATTTCATAATGCTGCAGTCTAGGTGGATGCGAGCTATCCTGTAAAGGGTATAGCAGTGGTTTTGGAAGTTGGAACCCATCATACACCTGTTTCTGGTAAATATAACCTCTATGATTGCTCTGAATCGATTTTTACATTGATTCAGCATAATATAGTACATAATATTATACCAGCAGAATAAAAAAATGATGAATCATATTAAAAAATTATAGAACTAAAACGACTTTTGACCAAAGTCTATCAAAAACTTCTGCTAAACTTTAAGCTCCCTTAAACCTTTGTAGCAATGTCCAAAAAATAAGCTTATAGACGAATAAAAACTCCCCAACAATAATCCATAGAAATCTTCAAACGGGCATTGTATTTTTTTCGTATTTGATTTGTTGCTACAAATAGCGGATATGAAAGGCGTTTAAGGTACTTAATGTCCAGTAATTGGCGATCAATGAGGATCAGTGGGTACATTGTGTTATACTATCGAATGCTACAGCTTTTGTGTGGACGGAAACAAAAAAATAAAGCCCAGTAAGCACCCGTCAAGGGTCAACGCTCAATGGCAAGCTGTCGGTGGACCCTGGGCTTATAAAAAATGGCCAACACCCCGATTTAAAATTAAAAAAAACCGTTTGTTTTCAGCGAGTCGTGAATTCATCATGCAAACGCTACCAGAAGTAAATGATATTCAACTAGATATCAAGTTACGCTATTGAAGTCACTGTATGTGCAAATTGTTATTATAATATTTTCTTTTCTCTTTAACTGTTTTGTAAAATACCACAATCGATCTATGTCATATTAAAATTAATAAACAATGAAGTAACTGCAGATATCTATATCTAGTAGCGTACCTATCAAAACTTCTCTATGTTAGCACAAAACATTGCCTAGTAGGTACCTTCGGAAAATAATTAGTATTGTGTCTTCGGATAACCTATTCTGTGCGTTCGGGCTTCCTAGGTCCTATATTTAACCGTGCACACATTTTAATAAAACAATTAGGCAAGGTGTGTCAACGTATTTCATTAAACGTTTTAAATTTTAGCAGCGGCCTCCGTAATGTAAAATCACCGGGTGAAGCGAGCTAGTCCCACGCACTCTGAATAAGAAATATGAGCTGAACGGATACTGCTATTATCAAAACATTATTACAACACTCCAAACGCATCGCCCTTCGAATGTAAAAATTAAATAACAATTGCCTTTAATATTCGCTCGCTGGTGCCCACCCGAGGGTGGTTTCATAAAAAATCTGTCAATCTGCCGTAGATCAATCATCCGACGTGAATGGTTCGGAGGGGTGAGTTCAAACCGCAATCGAACTTCACAGATAATAAAAGGCGGTCCATATTTACGTAAACGCATCGATTTGATGTACAACATTGTCCTCGGAACATCCGACACCAGATTCTGTCCCTTCACTCCTTTGTGGGATTGAAGCTGAGTGACGTTTTGGAAATCGCACGAAATGTCAAGTAGGCGGATCTGTGTCAAGTACCTTCAATGTGATATTTTAATATCATACGGTTTATTTTCAAAACTGGCCTTCTAAGAGATATTTGTACAAAAAGCTCGGTTTATGATGATTGATATTGAGTATTGACAAATAACTATAAACAAGTTTCGTAAGTTTTTTTATATGTATTTAGGTACCCATACCAGACTATGAGTATCCAAAAATCCAACCGTTCCGGTATGTAGGCAGGTGTGTACGATGCTACCTAAACAGACTGATTAGGGTAATAGGTCTCATTAAAACAGCGATAGGTTACCCCCTCAAAGTCATCCCGTTTAGATCATAAGGACGCTGAAAAAAAAATTTTAAGTGCCTTCTAAAAGATTCTCAATTCGGCGCATATTTTTTTAATGTTTTGCTATTAGGTACTCTTTTTGCAACTTACAAACAAAAAAAGGAAATATTACCTACTCTAATAGACAAGGTGGAACATATCCGGGAGTCAATAGTCACACGTGCACAACACGCGCTCAGGCAGGTAATAAGCACACGTAACCACTCAGTGAAGTTTAAAAATGCCATCTTCCAACACCTTTCTACAATGACGTCACAATGTTTAACACTCAATAATATCTTCTACAAGGGAAGGTACTTTAGTGGATAAGGTAGGAGACGCACATGAACGCTTCCACGTGTGAAGTGTGTAGTTGCACGCTCCGTCGCGCCCACGTGCCTGAAGCGCGCTGCGCACGCGCACAGGTAGGCGCTACCTTTTAATACTAAGGGTCAATTGCACCACATAATGTTATCTTTATAGTTAACTAGCCCACCAAAGCTAGCAAAGCAAGTGGCATAATTGGGTATTTCACTGCTATTCAAATAAATTATTTTTTTTTGTCATTATTAGATAGACGATCTCTAAAAAGTCGTAATATCCACGTCCCCTGATAGTTTTTTGTCGAATAACCATTTTAAACAATCGATTAAAGTAAATAAGTGCGTTGAACTTTAATGACGTCACATTTCAGAATCTTATGTAAATCCCATACTTAGGATGCGGTTCGTCAACGTTTGAAAAAATGTCGCTGATTTGACTATTTGTCAAATACCCAATTCAGTATTTTTACAGGTGTAGAAAGTAGAGATACCTGACTTTAGCAACCCAAAGTGGCTTTTATTGTGTGGTCAAAATTAACAAGTTTGTCAAACAAACTTATTATCTAAGTTACTTCGCCGAGGCTGTCAGTAAAGTGCAAAACACAAGAGTTATGAAAATCCAATTTATGACCTTGTTCCTATCTCTACATTAAGTAATCCAAAGAGTAATACAAGCCAACTTAGAACGGGCTACACCATACTACCATAACAACAGTAGCTAAAGGTTTAGCAACGAAAATAAAATAGAAATTAACGAGTAGTCACACCAGTATCAGTAATGCGTACTGGCAGCCGTGCAGTTTATCACCGGCTCTAATCACCCTCCCAGCATCTTTTATCATTAATGAACTGTCAATAGCTATGCCATTTGACTTTTTAAATGTTACGCACATATTTTTGTCATTATTAGGTACTTGTGCCTAATCCATACTAATATTATAAATGCGAAAGGGTGTATGTCTGTCCGTCCGTCTGTCTGTCCACCTGCTACGCTTTTACGGCCCATCTGTTAACCGACTTTTATGAAATTTGATAAAAAAAATTATCCCGGAAAATTAAAGAGATCCCGCGCGAATCAAGAATCCGTAATCCACGCGGACGAAGCCTAGGGCATCATCTAGTAATTTATAACCCGCTTGTGATGTTTTTCTGTGGTAAACTCACAAAATAATTTAAAGTTTTTGCAGGTACTATTTTGTTTTATTTATAAATATACTAGATGATGCCCATGACTTCGTTCGCATGGATTAAGTTTTTTTAATTCCGTATAAAAATTAGTCCCTCCGTTGGATGTAACCTACCTATATACCAAATTTCATCAAAATCGGTTGAACAGATAGGCCGTTAAAGTGTAGCAGACAGACAGACAGACACACTATCGCATTTATAATATTAGTAGGTATACCGGGATAAAAAAGTAGCCTAGGTATGTCCTTCCTCGGGATGTAACTTACCTCTATACTTACCAAATTTCATCGAAATCAGTTGAGAAGATGGGCAGCAGACATATAAACAGACAGACACACTTTAACATTTACAATATTAGGAGTTACCAGTACAATAGAAAAAGACACGGCGTGTGTCCAACCACGGTGAATTCAATAATAGGATTAAAGTACGTGTCTAAATGAACATCAATGCCTTTGTAATGACATTACCTTGTTTTGAGAACCAGCTACTGACCAGAGGGTGCGTGATTGATCTATGAATTGGTGAATACGATGTTAATTTTTAGCTTGTGCTAAACTTTCATATAAATAACCAGGGTTGCGAACCAGAGGGATTATCTCTATAATTTTGAACCAAGTAAAAGGCTAATGAAGATTATTGTTTTTAATACACGCTGAGACTGTCAAGAGACGATCTGGTAAATGCTTTACTCATGTTTGTTTCTATCGCGATATCTTAGCAGAACATTAAATCGCTTTACTCTGCAGCTTTTACAACAAAAATCTAATCCCGCTCTACATTTTATAAAAGCACATCGCCCACCTCAACGCGAGTAGCTCATTTCACAATGTTAGGATTTAGGATCCAAATGCTTTAAAAGCACAAAAAGCTTTATATTGAAGTAAATAACAAGTTGTAAATTCTGTCTCGATTTGTTTTACCTCTGTTCTGTTATTTGTTTGTGTGTAATAAAGTGTTTTTACTTACTTACTTACTTACTTAAATCTTTATTGTTCGATGAAACGAAAAAGCGACACTTTATAGAGATAAACATGTTCATAATTGGATTTAGCCTGCGAGAGAATGAGACAAATATAACTTGTGTTTATGTGTGTAATCTCATTCGCGGGAGTAAATGAGATAGAATACAAGTTATATTTGTCTCATTCTTGTATTCTATAACTTGTACTCTTTAACTTGTACTCTATAACTTGTATTCTGTTTCATTATCTCGCAGGCTACTTTTCTGAAGTTTCACTACTGACGCTACGATGTTGTTCTGCTGTGTGTGATGAAATCACATTTCATATTTTCATTTTTCATTTAATTTCATTACACATTCTCACACTTTTATTTCGTCTATTGTTACTCGTTGTAATTGTGAGATATAAAATAAAGTTCAAAAAACTTAAGTTATAGGCAATTTGTTAATTGTTACATTGAACTTCGATACATGTCGGCTTTCAACAATAACCATAACCGTAGATCTCAAATGTACAAATATTGTTCTAATAACAATAAACATAAAGTATTCGCGGCGCCCATTATTAGGTAACCCTTTCCCACCGCTCTAATTTTACTAATGCGTTCGGTTAACGGAGGGTCAATAAAGTATTAGGTTAAACAAACGCTTTAAACGTTGTTCAACGTTTACAGATTATTTGTAGCACTCACTAAAACTTATTAACACTCATACCTATTAGGTTACCCACGATATTAGATAGGTTAAAATGAGCCTTCAAAACTAAAGATAATATACAAAACTCGAGTGAAGAGTGGCATAATTGTAACAACACAAATCAGTCAGAAGATACAGAACAAGTAGTACTATCAAGTTAGTATCTGGGGGACTGGATTTGAAGGTCTGATTGGCGCTTTCCCTTCGTTTCCTCGGTATCTCAGTCGTAGCGTCGGTCTTGATTAACCTATCATTGGCATTAACCTAAAAGTTCGTATTCTTCTTCGTCATTTCACTCGACTGTGTCTCCGCTCCTCTCTGACAACTGCCTACCTTGTGCATAAGGGGGCATAATAGTAACTATAACCTATTCTGTGATAGTAGGCCGTAGTTGGGCCGTCTGCCGTGCCTTCACTTGGTATGCCCGTCTCAAGAGTTATTACATATTAGTCATATTTAGAATGACCTAGGCAGTAGGCATGCACTATAAATCTCAGAAAACTCCTATGACCTTTTTGGTATCCAACAAGGATCTGTAACAATACATATTACCTATAGCTTACTTCAAAAATCAAAATATTATTTATTCTTTTTAAACTAAGCAACTTGAAAATCGTATTTAAGAATAACATTGAAATTGATAATAGACAAAGAAATGGCACGCGTTCAAGGACCGGAGATATTATATTTGAAATGAAATCCGTTCACATGCTGCTTGCTGTCACAATCGTAGCTAATTGCGCATAATGAGCAGAGCAACAAACGCAATATGTTTTTTGCCATTATTTATATCCGCCCTGCCGATTTGGCCACCCTTTGCCTCTCGCGGGTTGAAATAAAATTTAATGGTCCGGCGAATGCGTTTTGAATTCAATCATTGAACATAATGCCAAAGATCCGATTTCCGTATTGTACAAACCAACAATTAGGTATCATCTTCAATCATTTTGCAGCTTTAACGTACCTGTGTACGTAAAAGATTGCGTACGTAGAAGTTTGAAGATGATACTACCTAACTATTATCTAAAAATATTTCTGTTTAAAATAGGTAGTTATTCGAGCTGGATTAAAATATAATGCATTACAAAACTTTGGTAGACCATTCCTTTAACCAGAATTAAAATAGATGTGTAGAGGGGTTTGATACTAGAAGATAATTTTATTCGTGCTAAACCACATTCACGGGCTCGGCAATGCTACAGCCGAGTCTAAGTATGTAGGTATAGTTATTAGAATAGTTTGAAATTTTGTGAAGGAACGCGGAACGGTCTATCATAAATAATTAGTTTCGGTATACATAAGTAACCATACATTTTCGACACAATCTTCGGTCCTGATACCTATATGCATAACCCTGGAAAACAATAAGTTTAGTCTAGAGCAGGTATAGGTATAGGAATATAAATCGTGATCTATAGGTATACCTACGGAATTATTGAGTAAGTAACATAATATCAACTTCGAATGAAAATAATGGAAACAAACGAAAACAAAATCAAAATCCATCTGTTTTCCCACGCCGATCCACATGAACTTCCTATTAGAAGCATCAATTAATTAAAAACCACCAATCAAGGTGGTTCCCACGTCATGATATCTCACTATCACGCAACATCTTTATTCCTTTATTAGATTACTCCCCTAGCCTCCCCGCACCTACCCTTTTGTTTCGAGGGTGAGCGTGAAATGGACTGACCATAATTACTTTGTAACGTGTTATAACTCATCAATTTTTAATACCTTCATGTACCTACATATCCCTTCGAATAAAATCAGTGACTCCGATTAGCGTGAGAACATATACCTACTAGGAATCTGCCTAGGTACCTATCTGGATATTAAATAACTTATGAAATGAAATGATTTATTTATTTCATGTGTCCTACATGAAATAAATAAATCATTTCATTTCATTACTTGTGTCACTTATGAAACGTTAAGACTCTACCACCGGTTCGGAAAGATGATTCTACTGAGAAGAGCCGGCAAGAAACTCAGCAGTTGCTCTTTTCATAGAAAAGAAAGGTCACAATATGTAGACAACACAACACATACTTACGTTACAAGCATTTCACTGACTTGTGGGTCACTGGATGCGAGGCCGGTTGCTTCCATGCAACTTTGTCATTAATAAAATAATCGATAGTGTAATAACCTCAATTTAACAAATGCTGTTTAACACAGTCTTTAAATCTATGTAATGGCAAATCCAGAAACACTTTGGGAACCATATTATAAAAGCGTACACTCGACCCCACAAAGGATTTCTGCACCTTGCGCACACGATACGACGCTGTTACTAGCTTATGGCGGTTTCTAGTGTATCGATTGTGAGTATCACCTATTTGCTTGTAAAGATTAATGTTCTGCCTAACAAATAGTTTATTATTGTATATGTATTGCGAAGGCACCGTAAGAACACCAATCTCTTTAAATTTTTCACGAAGTGATACGCGTGATCCGAGGTTATAAATAGAACGGATGGCTCTTTTCTGCAATATAAAAATGAAAATAAAATATACCTACCTACTTGCTAGGTATGTACTGACGCTATTAAGCCCCAAATTTTTCCAAAGCTATTTGACCTGAAATACGGAAGACATTTCTAAAAAAAGAAAACTAAAGGGTAGTAAATATCCTACCTACTATAATTAGGTATACGTATAGGTACACCCTACACGTATACCTAATTATAGTAGGTACCGACTCTTTATTTTAGAAGAATTCTAGGGTGGCTAGCTAATAGCTGGTTAGGTACTTCCTAATCTGAAAAAATCAAGTTTACCTCTAATGAAATGAAATTTCAATATAAAGCTGTTTCTCTAGAGATTTATGATGAGCAGGTACTAGAGGAAGAAATTAAATCGTAGATATTACAGAACTTAACCAATTACCTAATTTAGGTAGGGTATGCTTGATATTTTTGTGAAAAATATTACGATTCATACATTTCGATAATAAGTATTATAAATTACATGGAATATCATCAACAAAAGGCCCACTGTCAGCTACACGGGGCAATTTGTATAAACTGTATGTAAATCATAGAGATCTATTGAATCAACGCGGAAATATCGTGCCAAGCCCTTGTTTATGCAAAGTGAAATCTTTTTGGAAAATTTAAATCGAGTTCCTGATTGCATGGGGTTACATCAGTGTGATAATTTATTATTAGTATCAGCAAGAAATTACAGAGGTTTTTTTTATATGTATAGAGAGCAAACGAGCAGGCGGGTCACCTGATGGTAAGTGATTACCGCCCCCAATGCGTTGCTGGCTTTTGAGATATTTGTTTATCCGCCCTTTGAAAAGCCCCATATTATAATCATGAGGGAACACAGAAGATGGAAGCTGGTTCCACAATTTGAGGGTACGTGGCAGAAATGACCTGGAATAACGGGTGGTGGTCCCATTAAACTGTAGATATATTATATTTATCTATAGAAATCACCATAAAAGAGAAAATCATCTTTTTTAATAATATTCCAACGATTTTTTTCATGGAAAATCTAGGATATATAATTACATAACTAATACTTTCCGAAGTTAATTTTGCCAGGAATCTATAGGTATTCTACCTTCTTAGAAATAATTATTATAATAATCCTCCCGACCAAATTTCGGCCACGGCGGCCTATCCCAGAGAGATTAACCATCTGCACGGGAGATATTACTTATAACTACTTAGTGCACAGTGTGTGCGCATATACAGGTGCATTGTCTGTCCCTTTGATCTCATAGCCTGATGGGACGAAAAATCCGACACGACCGGAAAGAGATCAGGCGCAAGACCGACGGTTTTAGGTGCTCTGCGAGGCACGGGAGTGAAACACCGCCAACTCCCTTACTCCGGGATTGTAGGTACTGGGAATTTCTTGCCAAAAAAACTCAATACTTGTTATGGTCCGACCCAGGACTCGAACCCAGCCGCAGTCGAACTTGCTAACCACTAGACCAACGAGGCAGTCGAGGCAGAAATGAATCATCAGCTGCAACTGTAATATATAAAACAGCTTACAGCTGATTTAACTAAAGAGATAAAATGGGATGTAAATATTAGGCAAGTATTTTTCTTCCATTATAGTTCGGTAAGTTTTGGATTAATAAAAGTATCATGTACGTGTAACACATTATGCACGCATGATAAGTTATTTGAAAACTCTTGGGAAAACCTACAGAAATAGGGTTTTCGCACAGAAATAGAATAAGTACTAACATTTATAAAATATAAATCCGAAAGCGTAGGTAAGTATCTAAGTATCGGTTATTTTTTCTGTGCCTGTTTTCTCATCCTTGAGAGATGGATAACAAGGATACTCGTAGTTTTATACAGAAAAATCAGAGTAGGTAGACATATTTTAAAAGCCGAAAACTACGCGGACAACTTCAATAACGCGTAATTATTGTCTATAAATCAAGTCGTAGTTATCGACGACGACGGTCAGATTCCGATTGAAGATTCAGATACTTTATTTGCGTAATAATATGTGTACCTACATATAAGATAGTTAATTTAGTTACATAGTCCCAATATATTAGACGAACCGGTGCACAAATATTATTTAGATTGCACTTGCACAATGACTCTTAAATTGATTTAGTTAAATATTTTAATGCTGTCCCTTTTTGGCAACTACAATATGCATGGGCCAAAAACGGACAGCATCACAAAATTTAACTAAATGTGTTTAAATGTATTGTGTACCTAAGTGATTTTACTATTGCATTACATTTACATTTTTATTACACGAATTACCTACATTGCTACGCTACGCACGGCTACGCTTTGCCAGTACAGTAGCGTTAAATAAAGATGGGCAATAGTTATAATAAGTCAACTTTATTGCCTTACACACACCCTCTGCAGCATAAAAAAGCCGAACAGTTGTCAGCAGTCACGTGCTGCATGTAAAATGGTGGAGGTCCCGTCTCCATGGCTGCGGCCGGCGCGCGCGCCCGCATCTCACTGATAACGGACGACTATAAATTAACTAACACACGGCTTTTCACAACAAAACTGTACAATGTCACTTTTCACCTTGTCTTTTTATTCGCTATTTCGTTCCAAGGTATCATTTTTACGAGCCGTATTTTATATTTTATATTTTTACAGGACAGGACTCTACATTTTGCATAAAAATTATAAAGATAGGTACCTACCTACATCGAATTTTTACCCAGTAGTCGGTCCAACAGGACTCTACATTTTGCATAAAAAATGATAAAGAAACCTACATCGATTTGGTATTTTATAGCCATAAACAGATTCAGAAACATGAAACCTTATTTATTCTTATTACGTGTGGCTTCTACTTGCTTTCATGGTGTAGTTTTTTGGTCTGATCTGCAAACTTCTTTCAAATCTCAGCAGATAGGCAATATAACTTTGAAACTATAATACCACAGATTATAATTATGTAATCGTTCTCAGACTTCTTCTTGGTAACAATACCTACTTAGTTAACATCAATAACCCACCGTATGAAATCTCAAATCACTGCAAGTAGGTGATAGGTAGATACACCATTTATCATAATAATAAGGGTAGTTTGGATACCATACTGACCGCAATGGAGTTCCTTTTCGTAATGTTCAACGAAATTACATTCCTGGCCATCACATACCAGCTGATTGAATACACGTGAGCCTTTTTATTCCATTTTCTTTTATAAAGTTGATACAAGTGGGTATCCGCTCTACAAAAATGTTTTAAGTTATTAAACGTGCTCTTAATTTAAAGTATTTGCTCTTGAAACTCAGTTCGTTGAAAGGGGAGCGCAAGTAAACAAGAGAATTAGTCCACGTCGTTGCAACACGGTCTATCATCAAAGAAACAAAGAACATGTGACAGTGTACAGTTTTTCTCACACACATTACGGAGTACATTCTCATCTAGCTTAGGTGCGTTTTAAATATAGCGTAAGTCTTCATGAGTCTTGAAATCCAATCCAGTCGATTCAGTTGAGTATTGTGGCAAAAATATTTAAATCGAGAATAAAGTAGATATAAGAGAAAAGGTACACCAGTAGGACAATTTCGCAATTTAAATTCATAGTTAAACTTCTCCTCCATACATCTACGATACACTGACAAAGGAATCAATATGTACAGGTACTTTGACTATTATCTTAACTGGGTAGGTAACTACATTTTTTTTAATCCACTACAAGTTAGCCCTTGACTGCGATCTCATCTGATGGTAAGTGATGTTGCAGTCTAAGATGGTAGCGGGCTACCTGGTTAGGGGTACAGCAGCCCATACCCCTATCGATTTCTACTTGGCATCGCACCGGAACGCTATATCGCTTGGATTAATACTTACCTGGATAACTTAGCCTAGGTAATAGATTCTTATCTGGGATGTAATATATAAGTAGTTTCATATCAATTGTCTATAAATCAAGCACAGGTTCCTCTCTGTCAGTGACAAGTTAACTGCCAACGCAGATAACCCTTCGCTACTGATACGAAATCTTCATATCTCCATTCAGCCCACCCCAGCCCATAAGCCTTTCCACACAAGCGGAGTTCAAACAAAGGATCAAATTAAACAAATCCGCAGACAATCGCGTTCCGACGCACACGAACATGAACATGAAAGAGAGTTAATCAAACAACTATTTCTAACTCTGAACAAATAGCACGCCCCCGCGTCTCGCGCAACTGTCAACCTACAAATACGTTTATGATTGACCTCACATTTGAACACAATCGGGTATCGGCTATAACTAATCCGATACTTGGAAATGCGCAATCGTATACTATAATGGAAAGGCAGCTTTGCCGGGTGTTTGCATTATGGTTTTATAGAGTCATGCGAATTTCTACCTCGTTTGTCAAAATCTTTCTATGAAGTCATGCGGTAGGTACTCGATGGCTTTTTACGGACAGTACGCGCGCGAGTTTAATGCAGAGTATCACCATACATTTGCTCTGCATTCAACTCGCGCGCGAACTAGTTAGGTATAGGCACTTTTCTGGTAGGTGGAAACAATATTGCGAGTAGGTACCTAGATAATATTGTGTTAGTTATGTGCCATGAAAGAAACTACCTATATTTAACTACTAGTACGAGTACATGTACAGTTTAAATTGTTACTGGCTGGCTGGTTGTAAAGTTAAAGCGTTCTGAAGTCCCGTAGGTAAGTAGAAACAACCTAGCTGGCAAACTTAAATTGACTACACGCTGGAGTCATGAAACTTCGAAAGCTATAGTAGGGGGACAGGAGGGCAAGATGGTTCACTATACGAGCAAACTCATTCATAACAAAAGCATAGTTTGGAGATAAATAAGTTGAAAAATTTTAGATTTCGCGAAAATCACGATTTGACGAAGTCACGGGCGTCTAGTATTAATATATCTATGAAAATGTTTCCTTTACATACGTAGAAATTCAGAAAACTTTCAAATTCAGCGTATGTATGCAAAATCTATTTAAATTTCGCATGCGAATTGAATGACGGGCATCTTATTCTGGCACGAAATCGCTGGCAATTCCGCGAATTGACGACTTCCGCACAAGTGAGGGGACGCAAATTGTTCTTGCTACATAACTGCTTTTTACTCGGGCGTCAATTGATAATAATGAACGTAGCGGAAGGGGACTGCCGGCAATTCACCAATGGTAGCGCTGCTATGTCTTTGCGTGCCTAATATTTAATAAAGTTTACAATTTGGTTTTAATATGAAACTGGTAAGATTTATGTTAATTACGAATAACTATGAGATTGACGTATTTTTATATTATGACTAGCTGATGCCCGCGAGTTGATCCGCGTGGATTTAGGTCGACACGCCCATACAAACATGACAGACCCGGCTACCATGACAGTTTTAGAACCTAGACAAGAGGTACGGACCGTACGTCTTGTCTAGGTTCTAAAACCGTACCGTACGGTACTCTCACCTATGGTTGAGAAGAGTAAGAAACTGCATACTTATTTGACAATAGAGTGGCTGAATTTTGTATTGAAAATTCTGCCAGAGTCCTCCGTCACGTTCCTGTCACCCACCCAGCGATGCCCTGTCGAAAACGCCTCCATCGAACGACCACTGGTAGGAAAGAATGTATCTCCTTAGACTGTGCCAATATTATAAAGGCTACATTTTATCACGGAAAATTAAAGAGTTCTTAATCCTTACTTACCTTATCCACGCGGACGAAGTCATCGGCAAAATCTAGTTTAACGTAAAGATATATACCTACTAAATACTCCATAGTAATTATATACCTACCTAATACAGAAAAACAAATCTGCCTATTATACCTACTTACCTACAGATGGGATTTAACATTTGGCGGCATACATCTGCATACACAGATCTGCTTACTAAGCAACGCCGACGTAAAAAGTAAGTCAACTTTTTCGAGAATTCGAGATTTTTAAATATAAGTAGGGAAGAGAAGAACCTAAGCTGCTTGTACCCAATAAAATATTAAGATGACAATCACAACGGAAGGATTAAATAATTATAGCGAGTAAAATCTTGTCTACAAACTTTCTAAGCTTAACTAGCTTACGAATATGTAATCCGATTTAGACTTTAGTGTTAACTTGTGTTTATAAATAACAGGTAGCAACCAAAACCATAAATGCAATAGTTAAATAGATTACCTGCTTAAAGATTATGCTGACTGAAATACCGTAAGCTATACCAACATGTTTTGACAATATTTTGGTTCCTACAGATAGCCAGATAAATTATTATTATCTTTCTTGATTTTTAATTCCACTATGGGTAAGTTAGCTCTAGACTGCGATTTCACGGTAGTACCTACTAGGTAAGTCATGATGCAGTCTAAACAAGAGTCTGGATAGTGCTATCTCTTTCCGCAGGGAACATTATGAAATGGATGGCAAACAATTTAAACCTCACATAGTATTCGTTTTCTTTTGAGATTGTGTGCCACATATTTAGCCACATTAGCAGCAATCTACCTCGCACATGCCTAGTTAAAGTAGCACAAAAATAGATCACCTTATCGTAGGTAGGTCAAAAGTAGGTCTATGCATGCGGTACCTTCTTTAGAACAAACCCATAAGCAGGGACAGAAAAACAGATTAGAAAGGATTGATAACAGAATCAAATGTGTAGCCGTTTTCAATGTGCTTTTAAATCTGTTAACACAAAACACTCTTATTTCTGTAACAGATATGAAAGTATTTAACATTGTTTTAAAGTATAACCAGAATAGCGACGTAGCCAAATTTACTGTTGACTCATATTCAAATTTGAACCTAAGGCGAAAACACCGATGGTTGCAATTGTTTTAAGAAAATGCATGGCCAATGTTGTGTCAGTGTGTGTAAAGTTCAATGAATTGAGAAGATCGCGTTGTCACCGTGCCATTTGTTAGGGCAAGTACCTATTAGGGTTACAGATAAAAACACTAAATAACAGAAATAAACGATTACAGATTGATTGGGTTACAGTACCGTTTCGGTTTCTGTTAGAAGTATTTTTGTTCTTTAACAATTACAAAAAACACTTATTTCGGTTACTGTTTCAGTCCTTGCCCGTAAGAAACTAAAATATTGTATTAATTTGGTAGTAAGTAGGTAAAGAGTGGTCAATACAGGTATGAAAAACCGAAGTGCTGGAAACACCGATTCGTATTTCGCGAATGTGCGTACACGTCATTCGCGCCCGCATGTCGCAACCTTTTTTTGTAAATCAACCTATGCATATCTACCGAGCTACCATAATTAAAGTTATTTGCGACGCAAACTGCTATCAATAATTACTTTTAATTATAATTAAGTACTAAGTATTACAGACTGCCTCGTTGGTCTGTTCGACTGCGATCGACGAGGTCCCGGGTTCGAGTCCCGGGTCGGGCCATAATTAAGTATTGGGTTTTTCTCACTAGTAATTCTCAGTACTAGCCCGGAGTTAGGAAGTTGGCGGTGTTTCACCCCCGTGCCTCGGAGAGCACGTTAAGCCGTCGGTCCCGGTTATTATCACTAACATGATAATAGTCGTTAAAGCCCGCCAACCCATATTGGAGCAGTGTGGTAGGTCTAAACTCTAATTCCCTCCCTCCTATGAGAGTGGAGGCCTGTGCCCAGCAGAGGGACGTTGTGGTTGAGTAGATAGACTAAGTATTATCGCCAATAGTTACAATAGTATAAGATACAAGTCAGGAAAAGTTACTATGACTATGTATGGGTGTGTGCTACCTATACCTGCCAATGGTCATTTATAGTTATAGATATTTGACGACCTCCCTGGCGCAGTGTTGAGCGCTGTTATACCCACGTTAAGTGGGAGGTCCCGGGTTCGATCCCCGGCACTATCAATCTGAGAATTTTACCTAATTTATGAATTTCAATTTGTTTTTCTTGTTGTAGCTGGGAGATTAATTTTGTTGTGTGATATCCAAAACTTACAATAAAAGAATAAGCTCTATGCTACCTATTTAGTTTCGGCAGATCGTGGGAAATCCCGCTAGTACGATCGTTGAACAGAAGGAACCAGGTTGAAATCCGAGTAGATATTAGGTAATTAGGTACGTTCCGGATGTTTTAAATACGAGTAAGTAGATTCATAAAATTAACCGTCTAAATCTATTTACCTGACCATATTTATAAATTTTTCAACTTTTGCATAGGTACTTATACAATTTAGGTACATGTATTCCTAATAATAATAATATAATACATTTAAATAGGTAGTACCTAAATAGGTAGGTTCTAGATATATCTAATCTAACTCAACTGTCACTATATAGGTACGCACATATCTACTTTGAATATGTACCTAATTGTAAAACGGGACATTACGCATTAATTTACCTAGAGATACGGAAAAATCAATATTTTCGAAAGCGATATGTAAGTAGATGACGTGTCACTGAAATTACCCGACGGTTTTCCTGAAAATTGTTACTCGCTTAATCGGAAACAAGCAATTGGCTGGCGCTACATACTCTACTATTGGCCGAGCGGGGACTAAAGGTGGGGTCTCGCGAATACCGCGTTGGGATTGGTTGTGGGGTTATCCCACCTTAGTCGGTGGTGGGAGAAATCATCCCCATGTTTATTTTTGTTGTTAAAGTCAGTGAGCTATGAGCTTTCGTTGCGTAAGCCGCGTGCTACGCCAACTTCACGTATGGTGGCGAAAAACAACAATCTTGCAAATATTCACCGACTAGTTTGTGTTGAAGTGTATAGTGGACTGTGATTTGTTAAAGAACTGATATTGTACTGGTGAATTGCACTTTTACGGAGATGGTTATCCTGTAAGTATCTCAGTCATAAT
Organism: Erebia palarica; assembly: GCA_964035005.1. NCBI lineage: Eukaryota > Metazoa > Arthropoda > Insecta > Lepidoptera > Nymphalidae > Erebia > Erebia palarica. Next base: position 26,244,076 of record OZ035985.1, on the reverse strand, counting down.
AATTATTATTAATAACCTCGATAAGTGTACCTACTGATAAAATACTAGACGTCAAATAAAGGCCTAGGCCAAATAATACCTACTTAATAAATAATATCCAATCTGTATAAATAACTAGATGATGCCCGCGACTTTGTCCGCGTGATTTTAGATTTTCTTAATTCCTGCGAGAACTCCTTAATTTTCCGGAATAAAAATGGCCTATGTCCTATGCTGCACGGATCTGGATAAAAACTGGCACAGAGGTAGGATAAAGTCTGAAATACTACTACTTAGATACCTACATACATAGGCTACTTTTTATTCCGAAAAATTAGTTCCCGCGGGAACCAAAAAACCTTGATTAACGCGGACGAAGTCGCGGGCATTAGCTAGTGATATTATAACGAATCTTTGCTATTAGGTCTATATTTTATGTCGTAGGCACTCACTAAGAATCGTTTTTTTTTCATTTCACCCCTAAGGGGATGGGGTTAAATACGGGATTTAGTTTGCATAAAAGTCCGTTATTTTACAAGTAAAGTACTTACTTAAGTATATATGTCACCGTAAGATTGTAAAAACCGTTAGATTATAATCTAACTCGCGAAATCGCAAAGTGTCGAAAGATTACAATTTAACGCATTATCTTCCGGTAGATTGTAATCTGTTAGGTTTATCAACCCGATAGAACCTACCCAATTGTTTAAGTCGAACCCTAACCAAACCTACATGAAACAGACAAGAAAACGTAAACACAATGAATATTTCAAAAACTGATACTCAGAACATTGAACGGTTCACAATCTTTCAACAGTTTACAATTTCGCTAATTAGATTATAATCTAACGCTTTTTTCAATCTTACGGTGACATATATATTATGGTTCAGGATTTTAGAAAATTTTTGTTTTCGCAAATGATCTTCGAAATAGAATGAATACCTATGTAGGTACTAAAATTCTACATCAATGCTAATGAAAATAATATAAAGTAAACCATACCTAATATGCTATAGAAAAACTACTTAGGTACGTTTCGTCGTCGTCGTCGTCAACCGATGGACGTCCACTGCTGGACATAGGTCTCTAATCTATACCTACCTACTAACGAATATCATAAAGAGGTAAAGTTTGTGAATTTGTGAGGTTGTAGGGGGTAATATCTGGATCTACTGAACCGATTTTGAAAATTCTGGTACCAAAAGAAAACCACATTATTTGTGTGTATACCTAGGCTATATATTAACTCGAAAAATTAGGGAGTTCCCGTGGGAATTTAAATACTTATTTCACGCGGCCGAAGTCGCGAGCATCTGCTAGTAACCTAATAAAATGGCTACTTTGCAAGTTGTAAAAAACCCCAAGCTTCCAATAAAAATATGTTGTCATTTACACATGCTTCTAAATGGATTTAAAATCCAATTGCAGCGATAGGGTGGGTTAACAGATAGCAAACTAGTGCCAAGACTATACTCAGTTCAAGCAGAAGACTAAGCACTGAATGATCTTCTTAACTTCTTATCCCAATTTTTGAAGTGAAACCTTCTGTAGGCGCGTTGAGCAATTTTTTGGTAGAGGGTAAAAATTTAGATTCGTGTGACCGACATGCTCGCGAACATATTGAATACTCCATTCTAAATTAAACTTTAATGCCTTAGTTTTAAGGTTTATATTTTAATAATTTTAATTTAAAAAAAATTCTTTCGTTTTCACTTCTACCTATCTATTTTTTTCTAAAAAATTAAAACAATGAAGCCGTGTGTAAAAGCTAGTTGGTGTCAGAATTCCTTGACAAATAAAATGCTTTGGATAAATATACATTGTCTTCGATATAGAATAAAATACCCACGCTAACATAATCTGTTTATTGGTAGAGCGTTAACAATGGTTAAGCTGGGGTGAATTGTGGAAGGTGTTGGAGGGACGCCAATTGGGTTTAATTGAAGCCTATTGAGAGTAGAGACCGGGGCGACCAGTGCCTTTGAATACACACAGTTATTTAAGCATATTTAGGAATAAGCATCTATTTAACCATTTTCTTACATTTATACACACGTACCTACCTTTTGAAATAATAATTTTCACTATTTTTTATTTTATGTGATTAATTATTGACAAATGAAATGTATTAGGTACCTACGTATAAAGGTAGATAGGTAATCTACCTTTTTTATTCGTTTACGGGAGAGAAATACCTGCCTTGAGAGCCAGGTTATGTGAGATTTTTACCCACTAAAACCCCCTCGGTGGCCATCCTAAGCGCCAATTTTATGTATTAAATAGCGGAAAGCTCCGAGATTTCATATGAACGCAGTATATACCAAATGCGCCAGTCAAAAAAGACTCTAGAATCATACTCTAGTTTTAATTACAATCCTTTAGTAGGAAGGCATTTTATCAAGTTAACCGAAATGTCCCACTTAAAGAACGGAAACCTTTTGTATTATTGAACTTATATTTTTACTATGTCGCCAAATAGAGAAGACGCCCAATGTAACATTCTTTCTTTGTTTCATTACCTTTATACATCATCGTCTATTAACAAAAAGTTATAGGCATTTATTAAGATTATGCTGATTTAAATCTTAAACAATAAATAAGTATTAAATCATTGGAAAAAAAATTTAAAAACAAGCTTTTATCGTCCGTAGGTGTATCGAATTTAGTGTGACGTCATTTAAATTTTGTTATTCATCTCAGCAAATCCTTTTAATTGATACCCATATCATGGCGATGCATAAAAAATAACTAATCCGCCATATTGGATTTAGAAAGACGTCACTTAACTAACCATGCAATTATTATCATCCTAACTAATCGTGTATGAAAAATTTCAGCTCAATCGGTTGGGGATAACTGTTTTGAAATTAAGTGGCAAGATTTGACTTAAACAAACAAACTGTACAAGTTAAATAAAAGCTTGAAAAATATATTTTGTTACCTACAGTTTCAATTCGAATCAAGAATCTTTTACTTATCATATCAATATTTTAACATTTTATTTGCGTATTTTATAGCTCGTTAAAAGATTCCGTAACTCCCCAGCTTACTTTGAAATGATTTCTTTACAAAGCGATTTATCCAATTAAACGTCTGCCCCTTCAGAAGGCAATTCTGAAGCAATTGGCTCAACGAACTTGAGAGGGGAGCTTTCTCCTACACATCTATTAGGTACCTACGAGTTGAGAGATTTCTACGCAGTTTATTGATTACCTATTGATAGATAGGATTGATAAAAAATATTTTTATGTTACTTAGTTTTATAATCAATCCTAGTCTTTAAGTCGTGAAATTCGCCTAAACCAATGATTTTTGAACCATTGCGATAGCTTTTGATTAGACATAATAAAGATCAAGTACCTACTAATGCCACCGTTTAAAGTTACATTTCAAAAATATAGCTACGAACTCGTAAAACAAGTGTGGAATCTGACCAATGAGACCCACCTATATTTTTTCTTGCAGTACCAGCCGAGCGGATATGTCAGAAGGACCAGCCACACCCGAGTGGGACATCAACGACGCGACAGTACCGCGTGTCACAAGCTTCGACCCCTTCGGCGAATGGTGCGACGGGCACGTGCGCAGAGTGTACCCCCCTGGATGTGAAGAGGCCCGAAGACATGCCTCCGGCTGGGCCATGAGGAACACGAATAACCACAACGTTCACATACTGAAGAAAAGTTGTCTTGGAGTACTGGTCTGCTCGACGAGATGCCGCCTGCCAGACGGCTCCCGTGTTCATTTACGACCAGCAATTTGTGATAAAGCGAGGAAAAAACAGCAAGGTAACTATTGCCCTTCTATCTTATAAAATTACAATTTGTTATTCTTGTCTATTGGTTTGGATTTAGCTGAAGTACATATGGTAATCAAGGAAAAATTATTATTACCTTATATAACCTTTAATAAATAATAGATAATTTATAAAGGTTCCTTTATTATTCTTGTGTAAAAATTACTTAGTAAAATTTTTTATTTTTTTTTATCCACTACAAGTTAGCCCTTGACTGCGATCTCACCTGGTGGTAAGTGATGATGCAGTCTAAGATGGTAGCGGGCTAACCTGTTAGGGGCATGGCAGTTATATTAAGCCCATACCCCTATTCGGTTTCTACACGGCATCGTACCGGAATGCTAAATCGCTTGGCGGCACGTCTTTGCCGGTAGGGTGGTAACTAGCCACGGCCGAAGCCTCCCACCAGGCCAGACCAGGGAAAATTCAGAAATTATAAAATCCCAAATTGACCCTGCCGGGGATCGAACCCGGGACCTCCGCACGTTAAGACAACAGCGCTACACACTGCGCCACGGAGGTCGTCAAAAATATAATAAAAAATATAATAAAAATAATGTGACATACCTAATGTTTCTATTTTTCTACAGGTAAGCCATGTCCAAATCGCCTCTGCAACGGAGGTCGTCTAGAAGTGCAGCCCTGCCGCGGTCACTGCGGCTACCCTGTCACCCACTTCTGGCGCCACACGGAGCACGCAATCTTCTTCCAAGCGAAGGGTTCCCACGACCATCCGCGTCCCGAAGCCAAAGGAGCCAGCGAAGTACGACGCTCGCTCGGTGCGGGCAGACGGGTCCGCGGCCTGGCGTTGCTGCTCGCGCGAGAAGCGGCAATAGCTGACAAAATACTGACTGTAAAACCAGAAAAGCATATGCAACAGAAGATGAACACGCACCCACAGCCCCCACCGCTTATTCCAGATAATCAAAGAGGTCAGTTAATTGTTTTCTGCCTGATTCTGGCTCACGTAAAATTTCAATTTCAGTATAAATCTTTAAAAAAATATTTGCCTGAACGTTTTGAACGACGTTTTGAATAAACGATTTTCTGTTCTGTAATATTAAAACTTAATTAATAGGTTTTTTATCTTTTACCGACAGTTCTTACGTGCACGTGTGGGCCATTTGAATGCAACTGTCGATGGCGATCCGAAACAGCGGCGGAACCATACGCATCAGCCGCGTGGACACCGACAGAACACCAACCTTACACAGCGTACATCCCACCGAACCAACCAACGCCGTCACTTCCACCGGCCCAAACATATGACCCGAACGCTCTCCCAGCCGACGACATATTTCATCCTGAAGAAATCTTCCAACTCGACCAACCGATACGCCTCGATTTTCCCATGGAAGAAAACACATTAGAATCTTCTCCAACCTTTGCGGACCTAAACGGTGAAAATTCAAGGCCTGAAGATGCGTACTGGCTTGAATGGCAACGAGCTGCAGGCGGATCGGAATCTAGTGAAACCCCATCCCCTGAACTTTTCGGTAATGGATACCAACAGACAGAAGTTTATTGCGACCAACAGAATTACATCCATCAAAATTATTACCCAGAGGAAGCGCAATACTACCCTGTGGAGAACATGAGAAATTCTTCCCCAGTTATGGAGATGCAGGATCAGCGGTACTACAGGTATGGGCAGGACTGCGCGCAAAACAATGTGGAGATGCAAACGTGGAACTATTCCGACTGTGCCTTCAGCTCGCACGAGGTCCCCGAATGCAAACAGTACTATGATGTCCAACATTCGCAGCCCGTTAATGGCTTCAGTCCATTGTTATAATGTTATTTTTGTAAATTTGTAAATAGCTGTTGTAAATAATTGTAAATAAATACTTTGGTTGTTATATCATGTTAATCAAAAAACGAATGGTTTAAACTAAGCGATTTGTTCCTTTAAAATTAAGAGTTGAACGACTGTTTGTCATTATGAGACTCAATTAAACGTTTTCGGTAGAGCTCACTGGTGAAATAAATAAAACCGATGTTTTTTTTATAAAATGGTCTATTTATTGTATAATATAAAAATTACATTAAAATTGTCAATTTTACATTTTTTTTATTTTCTAACGACAAAATTGGTCACTACAAAATAGTCCATAAAGCGATCACACTATTGAATTGTTATGCATAATATAACACTAGATATGCAATCGCGAGAAGTATCTCTAATATATTAGTGACAGATATATCTGTCACCGTAAAATTGCAAAAACCGTTAGATTGTAATCTAACTAGCGAAATTGTAAACTGTCGACAGATTACAATTATTTTTCGGTACTTTGTAATCTCTTAGGTATATTAACCCGTAAAACCTAAGGGCACTAACTGATTATTTATGTCGAACCTAACCTACAAGAAAGAGACAAGAAAACGTAAATACAACGAGTATTTAAAAAATTGCCGCTCATAACATTGAACGGTTCACAATCTGTGGACAGTTTACAATTTCGCTAGTTAGATTACAATCTTAAGGTTTTTGCAATTTTACGTTGACATATCCACATGATACCACAATATTGGCGTTTTATAACAATGATCAATTACAATAGGTATTCGGTAAATTGTATTCTGTTTGCGACCAGCGCAATCAATCATAGGGCTGCTGAATATGATGAAAACTCTCCAATTATGAAGATGAGATTCAACAACCTACTATTTACAATAACAATATTAAACAACCATTGACATGAATGATCGCAGTTAACGGATCGACCTAATAACTTATCAGCAGATGATGATTTTCACCATCGTTGTCACATTAAGTCCGAATACCTTGTCATCCTGTTAAGTCTCTATATAAGCATTACAAAACAAAGCATCTGACCACACTGTGATGACCAATTTCCAAAATTGATATTGCTTAAGACTTTAACTTTGCCAATACAAAGCAGGTTTAACTAGATCAAAATTTGTGATTAACATTACGTCCTTAAAAATAGGCCCTATTCAATTAATGTTGCCATATTAAAATCATTAATTAAAGGACTGAGGAGACCACAGCACGCACTATCACAGCGGTCGGCTGAAAAGCCGAGCTATGTCTCTAACCACATTTAAAATATACAAGCTGTATCCGTAATCCCAGTCTTGACGTTGCAATTAGAACCTTGACTTCATTGTTTTAGAGCTCAATTTCGTATATGCATTCACAGCCTGCGCTCCAAACGGAAACGTTTGCAATTATAATCGGTTGTACTGAATTTTTGACTTTAAATCAAAGGGTTTTGGGTCCATATTACTACAACGCGAATGTGTTTGATCGCTCGAATACGATCAATTGAAATTACAATGTAGAAACTGAGACTAAGGGCACTGGTTCTTGTACCATCGTAAACTAGCTTAGAGACACCTGGAACCCACGACGGGGGCCATGTTTAAGGCCACAAACTAATTTTAAAACGAAGCATGCCTCCATTCTTTTCAATACAACAACATTGCTATTTATTTGCGCTTCAATTAGCGAGTACATTAGTTAAAATTAGAATCGCTACAGTAATATTATTATCGGACGCAAGACTCTGCTTCGATCGATAAAAACAACTATACCTACAGCAGTACTGTAAAATCCGTAAGTTAACCAGAAAACTACAAGTAACATGTCAAATCTATCTAGGAGTTGAAGTTTCAAAACTGAAGCGAGATCGTTTGTATAAGCGTTTTTATTCAGAAGCCTACACTCTTGTAAGGAGGAATCTCTTAACCAAAAATCGAAGCTTTACGATATAACAGCTATGACTTAGGTATCAAGATAATAGACTTATAAGGTAGGACAAAATCTTAAGGATCGATGCATTAACTAGTTGTATTTAGACACGTATAGTATAAGAACATTAATTTTTAATTAACGTACTCTAATTACATAAAAATAACTATGAGGAGACTAATAATTAAATAGTGTTAACTCATATTATAGTGATTTTTGTGCTATAATACAATATGATATCACCAATTATAATTATATTAGATTTATAGTATATTTTATATCTTTCATATAATGTGGTGAGGTGAAATTACACAGGTCTGCGAAAATATTAAATTGAGTATTTCATGCAGAATTAATAAATTGTAGAGATATCTTTGGGATACTGGGTTTCATTATGTACGCACTTACTTGGAAAGCAATTAACTGTGTAAAGATTAGTTTCCCTTTTTACACTTCTAAAACCACAGTAGAAAAATAAAATCTTGTTTCTCTAAATAATTTACATTTTCATTAATCTTGTGATAGCAAAGACCTTTTATTTTTATTTATACTTCAGATCACCGCAGACCTATGTTAACATCACTGCATACGAAGTACGAAACTAAGATTTAATAAAATAATCCACAACGCAATAAGGACAAAAAAAACTATATTAAATGAACGTCAACCGCAAAACAATCCATGTAAAGCTTAATAAGAAAGACTACATTATAATAACTTTGTACTATTAAGAAAAGCAATCACGTAAAACAATTCCAGCAGAAGAATCTGCATCACACTGACATCCATTGTCCAAAAAGAATCGAATTGAAACTAAGCAAGGTACCATATCAGTTATCACATTCAAGTTAGTATAAAAGGAAAGATGTTATACTTTACACCCTAAATTCATTGACACCAAAACATACGAAACTTCAACAATATCCAATATAACAGTTTCGTTATATCTTAGAGTAGAATATACAAATGTCAAAAAAGACAAAATTTTAAATAATGAATTATACCATGTCGTTAAAATCTCGGAAGACTTCAATTAGGTGGAAATATTTGATAAAGGATTTAAAAAGATACGCAATTTTGACGGCCCTGGGCAGGCCGTTAGGCATAATTTTAAAGACAAATTAAGTATTCTATAAGGTCATGGCCGCATACCATTTTCCTTCTATCCGATCTCCCAATTGATCCAAATAAAATATATAACCGATTTATTATTAATTGTAATACAGTATTGCATTGGTCAACTTTATCAGTTTAACATCACACAACACATTCAGCATCGCAAATTGGCGTACTATCACATCTGAAACCATAATATTATTATTATGTTTACGCGTTACGTCTAACGTCCACTGGGTCGCCGATTAGCAATATAATTGGTTAGCCTTATATTTCTAACCACGTCAACTTCATTCGCATGGAATATTAATAAGATAACAATGGATTGATCTGCGTCGAATAACAAAAGGCCACGGCGCTGAGTCTATACGAAAATACTGCCATCGGATTCGAGGACCGAGTGGCCATCAGCCTTTACTGCTATTTAGACATCTTATCTAAAAGGCGGGCAGCGTAACAATAATCTGCATGTACAACTTGGCAAACTTATCCGTAAGTGTGGTGGAGGCACCACTGTCTGCTAAAAGATCAACATGTCAGGATCAATACAGAGTAGATTCCGTTACTTCCGAATTTCGCCACACGCATAGGTAAGCTTGTCAAAGTGTACTTAACGTAATTCGGCTTATATATAAAGTGTCATATAACAATTATAATATTATATTAACTTGTGGATGGCTGCTTTTGTAAACAGTAATAAGGCCTTCACACACTGCCATTTGTTAATTGTTTTTCACAATATACATAATTAAATTGTAATTCATAACGACGACCTTAAGATTTTAAATCGAAACCGACTAGCATAGTATTCCTGCGTCGAAACACTTTGGCCTTAAAGTCAAATAGACCTTAACAGGCTTGTGTTAAGGCTCAAGATCGTATACATCCACGGCCAGCGCTCCAAGCGGAAACGTTGCGAAATTAAAATCGGTAGTACTGAATTTGTGACTTTATATCAAGTGCGTTTGGGTTTGGGTTACTAGACGTCGCGTCGTTTTAAAGCTCGAATACACTCAATGTCGGTGTAATTTTTTAAATTTTATGGCAAGGGTACATGGTTATTATTATGAGAGCAGCTAGTTAGGCGAAAACATTAACAGATAATAGAGAAATTTGGTCAAAGGAATGTGGTTACTCAAATAAATGGTTCTTGAAACCAGACTGTGTATGTTATATAGTTTAAAATTTCACCTCATTGACCGCTCACCCCATAACACCACCCTGTATACGGGCTATTAAAGTAACATTCATCATTAAGATAATATTATCATCTATACAGTGGTGGCGGCAGTGTGGAAAGGGCTTAAACAGTCGTTTAGGGACAAATTACACTTATTCAGTTCGTTGTTTTCTTGCAAGAAGGTTCATCATGATATTGACTTTGTATGCAGAAAACCTAAAAAATAATGACATTTAGATGTGAATTGATGAAATTAATTCATAAAATAAAAAATTGTATTTAATATAATTAATAAAAATTGTTTTAAGTTTTATAAATCAAAAAAGTAAAGGCTGAATAGTCCAGGTTGGGAGCTAAGAACCAGAACCTAGAGCTATGAATCTAATAAAAAAAACGCAATTACAACAACGCGCCGTAGTCTAAACTATATCTTTAATCTGTGCGCGCTATTTTTAAAATAGTCATTGAATTTTTCTTATAAATTATCAATAAATATGAGTGATAGATGTGATGTGGAATCATAAAATTAAATCAACAATTAGGTACAATTAGCCGCCAAAATATCGATAAGTATGGGCATGAAAAAACATTTTCTAGTGAGTACCTAGTGATTATCTACTCGACTTTTATTTTCAAGTTTTCTCACAAATGTATTGAAAAATGTCGTATGACACACGGGCGCTAAGGTTTCTACATACTCGTGACGATGGTCAGCCCTCGACTGGCGTCATCGGGCTGACATTAGTCAACTCGTATGTAAAAACCTGTTTACCGCTCTTATATCACAAACTACTAATATCATGTAGGACTTTAAATCAAGACATATTATGACACTCTTATAAATATTTTTTTCTGAACAGGAACTAATGTCAAACTAACTACATAATTAATTTCAAATTCATTTATATTCAGGATCAGCATGATTAAGGCCTTTAAATACAAGGCAAATTGAATGTAACAAGTGATGTACAAAGACTTTAGCGACTTCTGGCTTCAAATTCATAGTTATTATTCAATGAGTACATGCGTATATTGTAATGTAATGAGTAATGAGTACTCGGCGTGCTATGGAAAGAGCTATGCTCGAAATTTCTTTGAGGGATAAAATCCGGAACGAAGTGATTCACCAAAGAACTAAAGTGACCGACATAGCTCTTAGGGCTGGCACGCTGAAGTGGCAGTGGGCTGGTCACGTGTGTCGGAGGACCGATGGACGTTGGAGTCGAAAGGTCCTCGAGTGGAGACCGCGTCTTGGTAAACGCAGCGTAGGGCGCCCCCCAGCGAGGTGGAGCGATTATATCCGGAGGGTGCCTGGCATCGATTGGATGCGAAAAGCCGAGGAAAGAGAACGTTGGCGCTACTTGAGAGAGGCCTATGTCTAACAGTGGATGCACAACTGCTGATGATGATGATGATGATGATGATGAATTAGTACATAATGTATTGGCTCCTGAGACTTTGATTTAACAATATACCTAGTACTATGTTTTTCTATTGGTTTCTTGAAGAAAAGGGTACTATTATCTTCAAACCAATAATTTTAGTTTGAAGATGTGTGCACACTCCATAAAACACAAATAGGCACATTTGTCTTTGCCCCTGAACATTTTTGGACTAAACGTCAAAGACGAATAACAGCCCTATATTATGACAGCAGCAAGTCTCACTGTATGCGGGGCGGTGTGGAGTGCGGCAGGTGTCGTCAGGGCGTCGCCTCTTCGGCAAGCTCGGCGCCAGGCACCACCGAAGCCACGACCGTCGTGAGTTCCGGCGGCTCTGGGCCCGGACACCGGCCCACGCTGCATTCCATGTCAGTACTGAAAATAACAGATTTATTCAAATAATAGATTAATGCGAATGTGTGTCTGTCTGTATGTCTGCTTTCTGTTCAACAAATTCTCACGAAAATTAGTACAGGCATAGTTAGAATCCCAGGAAAAGCCATAGGCCTATTTATTCCAGAAAATAAAGGAGTTCCCGCGGGAATCAAAAAATATTTATGGTATCAATTTTATTAGCTGCCAGAGCAACAATGCAGAGCAAAATGGACTCAACCATAATTTTAGATGCTATGGCTAAAGAACTGCTAAATTTCAGGCGAATTTAGGCAATTTTTTTTTTGTTTAATTTAACACTAATCTTTTGTCCACCAGTCCACACTAATATCAAAAATTAGTAATTGTGTTTTCTTGCTAACTGTCTGCCCATCTGTTACACAGCCTAATCACGCTACATCTCGTTGATGCACAAAGGCTACTTTTTATCGCGAAAAATCAAAGAGCTCGCACAGGATATATAAAAAACCTAAGCTCACACTGAAAAAGTCGTGGGCATCTAGATGATTTTAATATTTAATAATAACTCCTTTAATATCAGACATATTTTTTGTGAATAAAATAAATAGTTATGCCTTTACTTATTGGTTGTAAGCTTTCAGGACCTATCTTTTCAATCGATTTTGATAAAATTTTGTAGAGATGTCTCTATATAGTCCTGAGGAAGGCTAGGAAAATAAAAAAGCTCACTAGGGGGAAAAACTTAACCACAAGGAAGTCGTGGGCATCAGCTAGATCAAAAATAATTGTCATACATACACGACACTCGTGGTTAAAGCCTGCATCCTCGCAGTATGCCACTGCTCACTAGCTTCGATTGAATCCAACTGGTCCTCCGAAGGGCCGCAAGGCACCGGGGCGCCTTCACTCATCGTCACGGGAGACTCCAGATTTATTAACGTAGCAGTGGCCACCTCCACGCGACTCGCTTCGTCCGTGTTCGAACTCGTAGACTGACTCGTATCCACGGACTTTTGCATATCTGCTAGCATTTTTTTATAGCACAATTAAGTTTTGGTTTCATGGTTTCTATAATATTTTTTCAGTTATATTACAGTTCTCACTTTCACATAATCCTAAAATTGAAACAATTCTCTAATTTAAGCAATACCTCTTTATTATCAAGTCTAAAAGTGACGATATTCGTATCTCAAATTTTCTAGTAAAAAAAATTTAATTCTTTGTCGACTGAAAATTTTCGTTCGTTAAAATTAAGGTATCGCAGAACTAGTTTAAATGGCACAAAAAGTTCACTTTTCCACCGAGACGATACTTTGTTTGGGGACTAGAATTTTAGGTTATATAGTACTTAATTACTCGTAAGTACATCCCAATACACGAGTAACTTGTACATCATAATGTTATCGACGCTATTAGATGTTAGAGTATAGTAATAGTAAATATTTCGCTGTTCTATCTCAAATAGAGATACGGGGATTTAGACAATCCAACTTTTTATGTATATTATCAATGTTAGCCACGACAATTAACAAAACAAGCGAGCTCTAATAATTAACAAAAATTCTAATGGCGCGAACACATTAATGTGTTGTGGTGTGTACGTAATCTAACGTAACTATCGAATAATCGGGGCGCAACATGGCTCGCTGCCGGACAATAGTACGCACGCACATCTCCATGTAAAATGTATTACTGCCATCGCGTGACGACACACCATAACACTGTATGTCTGCAGTTTTAACAAGCTAAACTCCGTGGACAATAGGGATGATGATAACTCAATCAAATCAGCAACTTTTTATCAAACTTGAAAACGCACTTCTAGTATAGACGTTGTATGAAATTTACCATTGTGACGTAATAAAATTTATTTCTTTGATCTATATTTTAAAATGGTTATCATACCTAAAACTAACTGAGGACGTGAATTTTAGGTCTTTTGGAAGACCCTCTATTTAATAATCAGTTCGAAATAATTTATTATTGATATAGGCATCATCCCTATTAATGGAAGGATGAAATAAAAGCGAGACCTGGGGCATGCATGTAGGTCAACCATTTCTTGAGCGGTCGCGTGCCGCTCAGCATGGAGAAGACGCTGCCCGCCATTGCATCTGCAACGCAAGGCGAGTGCTCAAATGCTAATAGGCCTATTACACTGCACTTTTTACAGGGCTCTGTGGTAAGAGCGGGCGTGGCCGCTAGTTACACAGCCACTACAGCCTATTAACGTGTCACTGCTGGGCACAGGCCTCCACTCTCATAGGAGAGAGGGAATTAGGAGCTTAGTCCCACCACGCTGCTCCAATGCGGGTTGGCGGGCTTTTACGACTATTATCATGTTAGTGATAATAACCGGGACCGACGGCTTAACGTGCTCTCCGAGGCACGGGGGTGAAACACCGCCAACTTCCAACTGCGGGCAGGCACTGAGAATTTCTTAATTGAAAAACCCAATACCTTACAATTTTTATGCCCGACCGGTAATCGAACCCAGGACCTCGTGATCCGCAGTCGACTACGCTAACCGCTAGACCAACGAGGCAGTCAACAGTTAAAGTTACACAGCAATAAGACCAATTTAGAGACCCTTTCTCCCTAAATTTTATTACACTACACTGATTCAAGTATAAGGGTCCCTGTGAATAGTGCAGTGTAATAGGCCTATATGGACTGGACAGACGCAAGGCGCGACGGGCACTTCCCAGAATTCATGGTAATTATCATGTATGGAGTTTTTTAACTAGCAGATGTCCGCGACTTCGTCCACGTGAAATAAGTTTTTTAATTCCCACGGGAACTCCCTAATTTTTCGGGTTAATATATAGCCTATGACACACACAAATAATGTAGCTTTCTATTGGTACCAGAGTTTTCAAAAACGGTTCATTAGATCCAGAGATTACCCCCTACAACCTCACAAACTTTACTTCTTTATAATATTAGTATAGATTGCACACCACAAGAAAACGAATTACAAAAGTAACATTCAAAATTAAAACAGATACAAGGTAGAAAGATATCAGAGTTATCTCTTCAAGACCACCTTATGACCAGTGGGAACCTATTACAACTTTAGGAATGCTAATTAAGTATGCATATACTTTTTAGCTGGAGTTTCTGTAACCGTGTCGCTACTGGTACAAAAATTATGTGTATGTAGTAGATAGTAGTTAAATAGGAAAAGAACATTATTCGTTTTCGTTGTCAAGAAATTCTGGGAAATGCCCGCGACGACGGCAAAACAACGCAGTAAACACATATAAGATTTGCAATACAAGGAATTGTTTAAGCGCGACGCGTAATAGTAATACATGGTATTATAAAATAAATTTCGACTAACTTAACAAGGTCGCTTTGCATCGCTACCGTCGCGAGATTTGTCTGCGTAAGCCTTAATCTCTGACATTGGTAAAATATGTTGAGCAAATGTCATTATTTATTGGTTCAAAAAATTTGAACAACGCCGTCATCGCTAACATAACGGACCTAAGAATATAAGGCTCATTTTGATAATGAAATAATATATTGACACTTTCAATTTCTGATGCTAACGTTGTCCAAGCTTTGAACATTTAATACCAATGTCTGATTTGATCCAACAAAATAAAACGAGTTCATGCACAAAGCAACACTATACGGCGACAAGCGCAACTAACTCTAGTTCGCCAATTTCTCAAGCTATTTTTTCTACTAATCTTACTCTGTTTTTACGAATTATGTACTGGATGTAACATAATAACTTTAGAATGTGACGAACTATTTAATATTAAACAAAATGTAATGTAAGAAAGTAATGTGGCTTTATTTTGAGCAAAAAGAAATAATAAAAGATACAAAAGAATACACAAATAATAATAAAACATAGTCCTGAACAATTAAGTCAGTTAAACGGAAATTCTTGATACACATAAAGTTGTACTCTTACATACAGATTACCCATGCGTTTATCACGTCTTGTCAAGTTAACGGCTCTAATACACGTTTGATCAACGATACGAAAACGTTAGCCCAAATGGATTCGCCCAACATGAGCTTGGATTTAGATAATAATACTACAGTGTGTGTCAGTACGGTTACTCCGAGTTTGATCGAATTTGAAATACGTCTCACTAAAGTGAGGTGAGAGTGAGCTCCTCCATACATCTACAGCCAGCGCTCCAAGCGGCAACATGGTGAACAAAAAGTCACCGAGTCATTCCCACTCCAAGTGAAATTCGATGAGAAAGATCGAGTCTATAACTCACCAAACGTACAAAAAATACGTTATGAGTAATGTCATTTGCTATTTTGGCACTCCGAGTGTTACTTTTTACACAGATTGACATCTCAAAGTGCGAGAATGACGTCATTTTCACACTCGATAGCGGATTCATAACTCACCGAAAATATTCCAGTGATAAACTATTATATTGGGACTCGATTATGACTGCGAGGCTTTATTTTGCTTGGAAAAAGATAATGGACGCTGCGGAATGACCGACGTGAAGACAGGCGTGATAAGGCTCAAGTTAACCGCGTCTCAGACAAAAAATTTCATTCAGCTATATCGGCTCACGAAGAGAGCTTTTATTTATTTGTGCAAAATGTTGAGGGTAAACAGTGACCTCAAAGGCTCGCAAAGAGTATCGCTGGAGACGAAGGTACGTATGACAATTCATTTGGAAAGTATTGTTAATTCCACATAGTATTTAGGTTATATTTATTGTAGCAGCCCCAAGAACTATGTATTTATTTTATTAGTAACTCTAAGTCGCTGTATTAACAACGCAACGTACCTACTTATCTACTAAACGTAGAGCTATGCATTTACCTACCTACATTTGTACTAAAATACAAAGGTTCATAAACACTTAAATACCTACCTAAAACATAATTCTGTCAAATTACAGCTGCTTAGTGCACTGCTCTTTTATGCCAATGGCGATTATCAGAGGATGGTTTGTGAGGCCTGTCATCTTGGACAGCAAACTGAGCAAATATGTGCATGAAGTCACAGAGGCACTTAACCATCCTAATGTGGTTAGGAAATATGTATATAAAAAAAACTAGATGATTCCCGCGACTGTGTGGATTAAGATTTTTGATTCCCGCAGGTACTCTTTAATTTTCCAGGATAAAAAGTAGCCTATGTCCATCCCCAGGATACAGGACTGGTGGGAGGCTTCGGCCGTGGCTAGTTACCACCCTTCCGGCAAAGACGTGCCGCCAAGCAATTTAGCGTTCCGGTACGATGCCGTGTAGAAACCGAATAGGGCTATGGGTTTAATATAACTGACATGCCCCTAACAGGTTAGCCTGCTACCATCTTAGAGTGCATCATTACTTACCATCAGGTGAGATTGCAGTCAAGGGCTAACTTGTAGTGGATAAAAAAAACAATCTACTCCTGTACCAAATTTCATCAAAATCGGTTGAGTAGATGGGTTGTGAAAGCATAGCAGACACACACACTTTCGCATTTATAATATTAGTATGGATTATAGTGTTATAATCATATACTTCCCTCTCCCCTGAAAATAAGCATAAAGCTTGTGCTAGAAATAGGTACAACAATAGACCTGCGATAGATCTTACAACCATTAACCATTGAGCTATTGGTGGTTACTTCATGATTAAATGTTACAGGCTGTGGATGTTGACTGCCACATCATTAACATCAACCCAAGATACCCAGTATGATTCCACAATCAGTTCATCTTTAAGCTAAAGTTAAAACTCCAATTTTGAAACTGAAATGCCTGCATGTAAATCAGGCAATACTATCTTTTAGGTATGATATTTTAAATTAATTTTCTTTAGCAAACCAAATAATTGAGGCCAATTCTGTTGTACACAGGGTTTGAAGCTAGGGTAGGCATTAGTTAGAATACCTATGACTGTCATGATGAAAAATGAGCATTGATGTATTTCAATATGGGTAAGCAGTGCTTTTGTGCCTCTATGAACTGCACGCCACTGGTTGTACACCATAACTAAATTTAAATGACAGCTCTATTTAAGTTGCTATCCCTTTTACATTATATTTATTTTTCTTGTGGAATTGACTGGCAATAGATTTAAAGCTGTCATTTTAATTTAGATATTGTGTTAAACAGAATTGGCCACAATATCTAACGGGCTAATTTACATAATTTAAGGGAAAAAAAACACACTGATACTCATAAAATTGTTTACTGGAATCCTACACATCTGCCTCTAGTTTGTCTGTTGTGTATATTAATTTTTTTTTAACAAAAATGTGTTAATTATTTATTAAATTTGAATATTTCAGAATTCCAATTGAACAGCCCACGGATAACAACTCTGATGTAACAAGTGAAGTGAACAATCCTCTCATCGCATCTTTTGTGGATCAAACAAGGCTGCTGACAATTGCCCAACAAAAGAGACAGATTAATCAATACATATTTCAACTAAAATATATTTGTATGATTACCTTTTCAACCTTTTCAATTTATTTTACAAACACAACACAATATTAAAACAAAATGAGTAGACACATTTGGCTAACTAATCAATGATTATTCTGGCCCAATGCCGATAGACTATTGAGGACTTGTGCCCAATTACATTAAGCACTTTGGTGCTAACTTCCGAGACAGTGGGGTCTCCGCATTTCCAGTTGCACTGAGTGCCCGAACTGCTGCAGTGTTCTCAGTGCGGGCACCTTTTTTTAAATCTTTGTAAGTCTGCAAATAAAAATATAATATTATTATGTACCTGCAACTTTCTTGTGGATAAAATTAGTATATATCAACAGTGGCATGCACAGGGTTTGAAACTAGAGTAGGCATTAGTAGGTCAGAATACCTATTTACTAGCTGTTTTGATGATAAATACATATTGACTTATATCCATTTGGGTAGCAGTACTTTTATGCCTCTATGAACTGCATGCCACTGTATATCATTTTATTTTGTGTATATTGTAGTTTACTTGAGTTTAAGTACTGTAATATGTCGTGATCTTACCCGCTTTCAGTGTTCGACAGTCCTGTCTGGCCCATGCTCTTTTAGGATATCTTTAGGTATTTGCCACTGGAAGTCCGCCCTTTTGGCGCTTATCAGTCCTGTGAACTCACCACAGTGGCTTGGTGGTCGTATGGCGACTAAGATGTTTATTTGTTGCTTCTTGATCTAAATGAAGAGAATAATAGTTGATTATGGCGATAAAAATAGACGAACACGTTTGAATAAATATGAAATATTAATTTAATATCAATAATAGGTAAACAGAAAGATTTGTCGAGAAAATTAGTTCAGTTTACATTTTGCATTCGCATCTACTTACTTTTAGGCACAGTTTATGTTCGCTTTCCCTCCATGTACAATCAATTATAATTAAAAAACAAGTTAAACCGGTGAATCCGAATACCACTACCCACTACATAGGAGCCGAAACGAAAATTATTAATTGTAAATAAACCAGAGTACAATAAG
The DNA here is from genome assembly GCA_964035005.1 of Erebia palarica. Classification (NCBI taxonomy): domain Eukaryota; kingdom Metazoa; phylum Arthropoda; class Insecta; order Lepidoptera; family Nymphalidae; genus Erebia; species Erebia palarica. The sequence continues at coordinate 26,225,048 of OZ035985.1, read as the reverse complement.
ATACTACAGCGCGACCGCGTATCTCTGACAGCTACAGTGTAACGATCGCAATCACCTCTGATTGGATAACACTCTTCCACTATTGGACAAAATCCATTGAAGTAGCAAGAACACCATAAATTTAGCCAATCACAACAATTGATACTGTAACAATGATTGATGTAGAATACCGACCAAAAATGCTGGTCAATATCACGAGCAGTGTTACCAACTCTCGAAAATATTTGTCCCTAAAACATAAGTCAAAAAGCCCCAAATATATTTTTTATACGACTGCCTGAAAAAAGGCGTATATTGTTTTCAGGGTTCATGTATGTATGTATGTATGTATGTATGTATGTATGTATGTATGTGAGTTTGTATATTCCACCATAACTTCTATACGCCTGACCCGATTTTGATAAATGAGGTATCGTTAGAATCCCTAGCTTATTCCGGGTGACATAGGCTAGTAAAATTTTTAAAAAAATTGATGGGGTGACCATGGTCCCGCATTAAAGACTAAAGTTGAAAAAAAAATCGAAAATAAGATTAACTGTATAATCATCATCTAGAAAATGATGAGTAGATTCCAAAAATATATAACGTTATAGTTCAATATCCAGTGATTCACAAACAAATATCATTTAATAAAAATGTGAATAAGACTCCAAAGGCATGCAAATCGCTTCATAAGGAGGTAAACTCCGAAAATAATATAGCAGGGCAGTCGTATTTTTTAATTCGTTAAATTAATTTCACTTGTTTACCGTACATTCAAAATTAAGATTCACAATGAATGATTCAAATTTTCGCTAATAATGAAAATCTTAATTTTGGAATTACGGTTTTCTTATTGATCGTAAGAAAAAATTACAATAAACATTATTTTTAGAAAATTAAATATTGAACAAGTAACTTCAAAAAATTATAATAATTATACAACCAATATTTTGTTTGACTTGTTATTCATTCAACTCCGCATTCTTAATAATAAGAATCGGTAGTAGATGATAGATCTAAGAAATAAAAAATAGGTAAAAAATATAAGAAGCCAAAAAATCCCTAAAAATATAAGGGCCCTAAAAGAAGCCCTTCGCATTTGTTTACGCCCTAAATTTGGGGCCAAAAGCCCTAAGTTGGGAACCATGATCCCGTGGATAGATAAAACACAGACTTAAGATTAAAATAATGACTGACATAGAGTAGACATGAATTTTGAAATATTGTGGCATTTTACATCTTACATCCATGATTTTCTTATAATGGCAACAATTGAGAGGACAAGTCTCTCTGCCTCGGACTGCAACAGTCAAGTGTGGTCTGGCGGTACTGGCTGCTATTTTCCCTCGTAGTACGTACGTCCGATATCCCACTCCTTGAAATCACACTTTTCAGCATCGATTTGCATGTTCGCGGGAGATATCTGTCCCCCTGAGGAGACAGATTGGAATTATTTATTATTATTAATAATTAATGTTGTATGCATTTGGTTGGGGTAGGTACCTCGAGGGTACTTAATACTAGTTCCACTGAGTTTTTATTCCCCAGTAGTTCACCTGCGGATAAATAGTTGCATAGAAATACATATAACGGGGATTCAAAGACATAACGTAGGCATCTTGCATTTAATGACAACTAGTGATGAGTAATGAATTTATTAATGTGCTGATTTCTGACAGATTTCTCATATGTCTGGCAACTCTGCGGGCCTATCACACAGCCTATCCTAGCGATCGGCGACTTTGAATGATTTCATTCGAATTATTTGATTATACAAATAATTCGAATGATTTACCAAAATTATTAACTAACATGCTCCACTAATTGATACTAATTTGATTCTATTAATGATAGTTACAAACTTGATTCGAATACTGATTTAGAAATACTGATTTAGATATTGATTACTGATTTAGAAATCGGTACAGTAACAAGGAATTTCAAAATGGCGCTGACTTAAAAAATTTTGGTTACAGTTTCATGTTTTGTAATTTAGCCACCTCCCGGCTAGTTGCCAGGATCCTCAGATATCGATTTTGAACGGAATCAATACCTATGTGAGCACCAGAATATTTTTAGCTGCTAAACATTAAATTTAACTCCCTAAAATAATAAAAAAACTCGCTAAAGTGGCAACACTGGAAACCCCAAGCTTTTTGAATGTTTTGATTAGAGACAATAAAGATTTTGGCATTTATACTTTTTTATGACATTCTACCATAAAGAAACGTACCATAGTGTGCGCAAGGCTGTCAGTGTCAAACTGCCAAAAAACTGTCAAATTACGCAATGAAAAATGCCAAAATGCCGCATGTATCTGTCTCAGTTTTTTGCGAATGTATGAGAGAGACAATTGTTGCGATCGTTTTGTCATACGATTTACTAACTCCGTTTACTCACTTTAACAAAACGTGCCCGTTTAATAAACTCATGGTATGGAAATATTCGCTTACACTTGGCGAGGTGAGCTCTCACGTCGATCAATCGAATTTGCAATGTAAAAACTCGGAGTAACGCTACAGGTAAAAAGACCTGCGACCAACACGCAACGCAATGGTATTATAGATCTTGATTTTTCTTTCCTGGCAACTTTTGATGTTCGAGAATCATGCATAATCTAAATGCTTACGAGTATTATAGTGATAGATATATGAGCAATATAATATGTTTATTTAGCTACGTATCCGGCAATAGAGATTACACAACGAGATTTAGAAAGAGCTAATCGGCCGTTTCGACTTGGTACAGCTCTGTCAAATATATCCATGAGACGTCTCGTCGCTGACTTGTACTCTGAACGACAGAGTCGTTCGACGCTTTGCGAAGTCGAAACTGTTGATTAACTTTATCTAAAGATCGATGTGTAATCTTTGCAGGTGGGTAATGCACGCGTGTTCATCAAGTACAGGGCAAAACACACAGCGAGAGGGCGCGGGTCGGGCGCGGGCCGGGTCGGATGCGCGGCGGGTTGAATTCCTTATATGGACGACATCACACAGCGTCACCCGCCATGCGCCCGAACCGCGGCCTTGTTCTGTGTGATGGTATCCATATAAATACAAAGAATTCAACCCGCCGCGCACCCGACGCTCCTCGCGCCCGACCCGCGCCCGTTCTCTGTGTGTTTCCCCCTTTAATGCATGCAACGGTTTACGGTGTAATCTATGTGTAATATCTGTGTAATCTATTCGTGAGTTTGTCGTGTGTAATCCTACCCTGCTTATGGCGATGGTCACAGCACGGTGGGTGCGGCGGATGAGGCTTTAGCGGCTTCACGAACACTCGGTAGAAACGTGAACCCCGCGGCATTTGATACCGGTTGCCACTCTGAAAATAACACCCTCAAATGTGCTGAATGCCCAGTATATTGTATCACACCAACCAAATCATCCATACTAATATTATCCATGCGAAAGTGTGTCTGTCTGTCTGTTACGCTTTCACGGCCTATCTGTTCTACCGATTTTGATGAAATTTGGTAGGTACAGGGATAGTTTACTTTTATCCCGGAAAAATCAAGAGGTTCCGCCGGAATAAAAAAAATGTATCGATTTTGATGAAATTTGGTAAAGGATAGTTTGATACCCGGGAAAGGTCATAGGCTACTTTTTATCCCGGAAATTTCAAGATCAATATCTTAATCAATATAGTATCATATAAATATTAAAATTGGGTGTTTGACAACTAGTTAATTCAGCAACTTTTTTTCAAACGTCAAAACGCGTGCTTATTATGGGATTTTGTATGAAATCTTGAATAGTGACGTCATCAAAGTGCGACGCACTCTTTACTTTAATCGATAGTTTTAAATAGTCAATCAACATAAAACTAACGCGGGACTTGGATATTACGACTTTTGGGAGATCCTCTATTTAATAATCACTAAAAAATAATGTATTTGAATAGTGGTCAATACCCAATTGCATTAAGTGCGTCTGTATGTTGGTTTGTCCTTCCGTCACACAACAAGTGAGCAACGGATCGACGCGATTTTCTGCCATGGCATGGTTGAGTACCTGGAGACTGACAAGGCTACTTTTAATTCCCGTAAAATCAGAGTATTACGTATTTGTGAGGACGGATAACACTCGAGTTCATCTTATAAACATGAAGTTGGCATAATACCCTTAGAACTACACCATCCATGAATTAAAGAATATTATTATATAATGAAATTAACATACTTCAACAAAATTTTATCATATAAAAACGTTTTGGTTTTATGAAGAAAATCTATTCTAAGCTCTGTTAGGATCCAATTGACTATAATTATTAGGAACAACCATGCAACAAAAATCTTTAAAAAAACCCCCGTTTTGTTTTAATTCCTCCAGTTAGTTATGTTTACTTCATTAGATAAATACCTTCTTAGCGTAACAGTATTCCTTCGACTCGACTGTTGCGACGGCATAGAGTCGCCTTTCGCTCTCGTTCTTCACGTGTATGCTAAGATCGAGTGCGGCCAGGCAGTCGCTATGCACGAAGTACATTATCGACGCTTCCTGAAACCGATACTTCTAATAAATAATAATAATTAAAATATTTCAAATATAAACCTTAAAACTAATGCGTTGAAGTTTAATTACGAGTGTACTATATTTATACTATAGACCTTTTGTCGCCTTTCGCTCTCGTTCTTCACGTGTATGCTAAGATCGAGTGCGGCCAGGCAGTCGCTATGCGCGAAGTAAACTCGCCGGCATATTTAGCGGAACATAAAAAAAAGGCCCATAATTAAAAAAATATGGTTTTATTTTAAAATCTACTTACTACACTTCTTTTGTTATTTAAAGTTTCATTTGTTTTACTTAAAATGAGATCACATTAAGAACAGATTTTGCGAGTAAAGGCTATTTGTGAAAAATGGTACATTTTTGAACTTTTCATGTAACTGGGAAAAGTGAAATTTAATATTAAAATAACAATTAATTAAATTAGAAAAATGGTGATTAATATCGCGTATTTCCTCCACGTGCTCTTATTAAAGTTGCGAATCGTTGAGGAATGGCGGAGACTATCCCAGGAGACCATCGATAACATCATTCTCAGTATGCCTAGACGGGTAGAAATTTTAATAAGAGCACGTGGAGGAAATACGCGATATTAATCACCATTTTTTTTAATTAATTGTTATTTTAATATTAAATTTCACTTTTCCCGGTTACATGAAAATTTCAAAATGTTCCATTTTTCACAAATAGCCTTTACTCGCAAAATCTGTTCTTAATGTGATCTCATTTTAAGTAAAACAAATGAAACTTTACATAACAAAAGAAATGTAGTAAGTAGATTTTAAAATAAAACCATCTTTTTTTAATTATGGACCTTTTTTTATGTTCCGCTAAATATGCCGGCGAGTTTACATTATCGACGCTTCCTGAATCCGATACTTCTAATAAATAATAATAATTAAAATATTTCAAACATAAACCTTAAAACTAATGCATTAAAGTTTAATTACGAATGTACTATATTCATACTAAAGAACTTTTGTCTTCGTAACAACGCGTGGTGTCGGCCACGGTTACACAGCACTTATTAATATAAACCTTAAAACTAAGGTATTAAATTTTAATTACGAATGTACTATAATAATATACTTAAGACTTTTGTCTTAAGAAGAATGGTGTCGGTCTCGCGTATTCCACATTTTTACACCCTACCAACAAGTGCTCAACGCGCCTATAGAAGTTTTCACTTCAAACATATTAACATTATTTCCACAATAATAGATGTAAATTGTATAGCACTTACATATTAGTAGTTTATGAAAAAGTTGCATAAATGAGTGTGTTTAAAAACCGAGCGCAGCAAGGTTTTTAATAGTATGTAAGCGACAATCCAGAAGTAGGATATTATACTTCCTGTTACATGGGATATAATGACGAATAGTAATAATGCTAAAAAGTATCGCACGAGTGTTTTAACATTGCCATTGAAATTGATGTAGTATAATATTACACCAGCTAAAGACGTAAACAGCCGAGCGTGTACCTAAATGTGTAGTTACCTGCATAACTGTTTAGTTATCTGCATATCTGAGTAGTTACCTACATAACTATGTAGTTACCAACATAACTATGTAGTAGTTACCTAAATGACTGTGAAGCTACCTACATAATTGTGTAGTTACTTATATAACTGTGTCGTTACTTACATAAATTTTTAGTTACCTACATAAATTTGTAGTTACCAATATATATGAGTAGTTACCAAAATAACTGTATAGTTACCTGCATAACGGTGTAGTTGAGATGCGCAGGGTCCCACAACACAAGCACAGTATGGCCGGGCAGACACGATGACAGACTTAACGTACCACCGGCCAGGCCCAGGGGGGTGTGACATCGTATCCGCGATCGCTTGCCTTCTTCTTTCTTTGGTGACGACCTAAGAGACGATATTCGTTCCTTTTTAACAAACTAAAGTAAACTAACTATTTTGATTGTTTTAGTATTTTTTTTTATCCCAAAATAACACATAATTATATCATATCTCTTTACAAAAATAGTTGCATTTCAAAAATTACTCAAAATTGAATAGAACGGCACACAATGACTTTCCACAGTGATAATCTAGAAAACACGGCAACATTTTCAACGGAAATAATTTAGAAATTGTTTAATGTTTAGAACAATATATTCCAATTACTATACCTTCACACACTTATCAGTTAAGTGTGTAAGTCATTATGTAATATATTCGTATACTTAACAGACACTAACCTGCCTTCACTATCATCTTCCCTGCTCTTATCTGCCTCGTCATTTCTCTTATCTAATTCCTTTTTCAGATCCGCAACTTGTTGCTGAAGTACTGCTTTCTCGTTTTCAAGGGTGGCAAACTTTAAAAAAAAACATTTTTTTATTCTTGTAGCAAATTACGAACTTAATAATTATGATTATAATTATTATCTGCTACGATATTCCATCTCGTGCTGAAAAGTTGCGTCCAGGTGGAATCGAGGAAATGTAGGAAATAAATCAAAACAAAAAACAATTGCCAGTCATAGGGACTGCCGATAGAAGTGAAAACTTAATGTATTGAAAAATTAATTAAATATTTTAATTATTTAATTTATTTTTTTAATATAAAAAAAATTAAAATAGAACAAGTAATTAAAATATAAACCTTTTCTAAGGCATTAAAGTTTAATTACAAATGTAGTATATTTATATTTAAGCAACGACCTCAATTTACATAGACGGGCTCTGTCAAACAAAGAATGTGGACCTATTTTACTAACGCCATCTAGTCTGCAAAGCGGGACAGCGCTATGGCGGGGACAAGGACAGGGCTATACAGGTTAGGAGAATGCTCTAAAGGTTGGACGCCCAATTTTTTTCTATGAAAGGGCCCATCTAGTACCTACATATATATATGTCACCGTAAGATTATAAAAACCGTTACATTATAATCTAACTCGCGAAATTGTAAACTGTCGAAAGATTGTAAACCGTCCAATGTTCTGTATCAATTTTTGAAACATTCATTGTATTTACGTTTTCTTGTCTGTTTCTTGTAGGTTAGGTTAGGGTTCGACATAAATAACCAGGTAGTGCCCGGCCTGCATATAACTAACAGATTACAATCTACCGAAAAATAATGCGTTAAATTGTAATCTTTCGCCAGTTTTGATTGATTTAAGAAGAAAAGTGATTGTCATAATGTCAATACCAGAAATAAGAATAAACTTGTAATGCCTGCTTCTAGGCTTAGTAAAACTATCAATTCATTTGTTGGAAACAGTGTCTGCTTCTACAATAAGCTCCCAGAAGACATGTTGAAGATGTCTCTAAATAAGTTCAAAGTTAATGTAAAACGTAAACTCATTGAAAGATCTTACTACCATGTAAAGGATTGCTTAAATGACAAGGAAGCTTGGCAATAATTTGCTCTAATGGCTCTGATAGTTCCTTAGTTAAGATGATTTGTGAAATGGTGATAATGAAAAATATAACCCGGTTGAGTTTATTGTGGGCTCTTCTCAGACCAGGGCGCGTTTGGAACCCTCGTAGCTTTAGTTTTAAGATACCGTAACCAATTATCCCCATCATATTTTATAAATAACTGAACCTAAATTGAATAAAAATATTATTTAACTTTGACTTTGACTTTGACTAGGACGGCTATACGGCGTCGAATTTAAACCTTATACCTAAGAACGTAAAAGTTATTTTCCACAAAGTGAAAACTTTTCTAGCCATCATCCACTCACTGAATGTTGAAATTACCTGAGTTTTGAGAAGGTTGTCATAGTCGTTGGTCTCGGGATCCGTGAGCTGTTGTATGGTATCACGGTATTTGTTACATTCGCGTATCAACGTCTGCTCGCGCTCTCTCAGTAACTCCAGCTGCCGGTCCTTTTCCGATAGTAACCTCCGCGTTACGTCGTTTATCGTCACCTTTTAAGTTTATGAAAAACAAAATAGTTTCTAGATTAACGTTTCATAAGTGACACAAGTTGTCCTACATGAAATAAATAAATCATTTATCATTTAAATATATAATACTTTGTATAAGTGAGGGAAGAGATTATTGCACCATCTGTCAGATATGTGAAACCGATGTGTGAAATTAGGAATTACTTTATGTGGCGCAGTCGGTAGAAGATTTAAAATTCAGGGTATGTAATGGATTTCAAACCTAAATTTCAAAATCCTTTATTCAATACTATCTGACTTGACTAAGCTTCGCTCGAGTAGAATTTCTGAGAATTCTTCTTTAATGACCTCCATTATACGATAAGAGAACTTCCATGTATAATGTTAAGTTCCTAGACCCAACAGTTCGAACTTTAGGTTAAAATGACGTCACTGTTACATTTTCAATATAAATAATAAATTTTCAATAAAATAACTTATTTCTTTCGCTCGTAAGCTTAAGTTAGTATTACCTGTTTATCTGTGTCATATCTCGATTTCAATAATGATATCTCGGCATTTAACTTCTGTTCCCACTCAGTTTTGCACTTATCAACAGCCTCTTTAACAGCTTGCTCCTTCTCCACTTCTGCGTTTTCCTTCGTCTGCATCACGATAGCGTTGTGGTTGCTTATCTCTATCACGTCTGTTCTCTCTATTTTCTCTAAACTAGACTCTGATGGGGATCGGTCCATGTTGTTTGTTAAAGCTACTAAACGGAACCTATAAAAAGACATATACCTTTTTAATCGTTTTTCAAGAGAGTTTTTCATTTCTCCTCCAATTAGCCGTAAAACGTTCATTAGTCAATAGATTCTTCTGCACCCAATCATGTCAATCATGAGTGATAAATGTTTAATAGAGCAGAGAATTATCTAGATATTTGTCATTCAAACATCAGTCATCACATACGATGCTAACCTAAACTTATAATTTATATTAAAGAATAAATTATAAGATTAGGTTTATTATTTTAAATATCTTTTTTAAATATTTACTTAAAATAATTAAAATATAAACCTTAAAACTAAGGCATTAAAGTTTAATTACGAATGTAGTATATTTATATTTAAGACCTTTTGTCTTCGTAACAACGCGGTGACGGTGTCGGTGACGCGAATCTACAAGCTTACCCCCTACCAAAGTGCTCAACGCGGCTAAAGAAGTTTTCACTTCAAAAAAACATAAGATGTTAGACTATTTATCCGTCAGTCATGTCACCATGTGCCCGTGGCAAATCTTGGAGCAATAACGATGGTTAAATGGATGCGTAACAGCCCCGGATCTAGAGGGGGCAAGCCGGGGCCCGTGCCCCGGGCGGCAAATTAAGAAGGCGGCAGATTCAAGCTTGGCAGAATACACTACTCAGCATTATCGCAACTTTGCGATGACAGACGCGCAGAATAGTAAATTTATAAATAAATTTGTTTATTGTTTAAAAAAAAGTTGTTTAATTCGGACAACTAAATGATCCATAGATTATATATATGTGTACATCGTAGGTTAGTAACAATAAAAACACAGAACTTGACTGACTGGTAGCTAAGCTATCAACGCACAACCTAAGCCGCTAGGGTTAGAAATTTGAAATTTGGACAGTAGGTTCCTTTTGTGACGTAGGCGCCCACTAAGGAAGGATCTTTCAAAATTCCTCCCCCAAATAGACCAGGGTCGATAATTTTTGAAACCAAAAATAATCATTGTAGGATGAATTGGAAAAGGCTCTTCCTTTTCCAATTGGTTTCATGTAAAAGATAAAAATAAAAAACCAAAAACATGGGTAAAACACCCATGTTTTTGATTTTTTATTTTTCAAATAAATTTTGAGGTTATATGAAAAAAGTGTAGATACAAAAGTTGTAGATCTTTTTATTACCTACAACTTTTCCATTTAATTTTTTTCCATAGGACTTGTAGCTTTGCTGGAAATCGAGATAAACCGTTTTTTAACCTTAAAAACCACCCCCTTCCACTCCCCGACCTCAGATCCTCCGTAAATTATTTTTCCTTTTATTTTTGTTTTATTCTCTTCCTTTTCCAATGGATTTCATCCTACTACGGTTTTTTCCACCATTTTCAAAGGCCCTGGTCTAAAAGGGGTAAAATAGGGGATGAAACTTTGGATGAGGATTTTTTTTTCGGTTTACATCCGAAAAAAAAACCACCACCAAGGCACCCGAGCGTAACAAGGGCGGGTCCGCTAGTATAAACATAAAAGACACAGACATGTCCACTTCCCCGCGTCGAGGGGAAAGAAACGAGTTGGTTTTCGTGCACCCTCTGCACAAGGCACCTCTTTAGTGGCGAAGTACTTAAACCTATTAGCTATAGTCTTTAGTTTGCTGTAGGGACTGTTCCGAATGACAGCTGCGACATCCCTGACGCACTGCAGAAGCAGAGCAATCCCATCATCATCCTAATTGGAAGCGCAAGTTGTCCTGCGATCTTTTGGCATACCCGACCCACAGGTTGTTTACACGACAAGCTCTGGGAATATGCCTTGAAAAGCGTTACCTTAGCTTGCTCAGTACAACGGAAAAATCTGCGAGCCAACATATTACCTCTGTCTGCCAAAGCACTGCGCTCTCTTTCAATATCAGCATCATCTATCAATAGGCTTATGGCTGAAATGATGATGACGATAAATGTAAAAATATTGGCGAGCGAGGGCGGCATTTTTAAATTTTTGCCCCGCCTCGAAAAAATTCAAGATCCGGCACTGATGCGTAAATGTGATTGTACTATGTGTAAGTAGGACGCTACACCCAAAGTAAAATAGAATTATAATTGCGAGTTGCAACACGTAGACCTCACTCACCTAGACCGCAGGGATTCAATTTCTGCTTTGTACTCAAGGTGCATTTTCTCCTGTACCTCTTTAAACTCTTTCTGCTTCTGAACTTCGAAATCTTTTAGTTTTTTGTCAAACGCATTTATCTCCTCTCGAGATTTTTCGAGCAAATCTTTTGTTGCTTGGTGTTCACTTTCAAATTTTTCTATATCCTTTTTATGAGCTAATATTAATACATCTTTCTCTTTCTTTAATATACTAATTGAATCGTCCTTCTCACTTAAAGAAGCCTTCATATCACTTAATTCTAGTTCATGATCTACTGTTAACCTTTGAGTCTGCTCACGAAACCTTAATTCAGTCTCTTCACAGCCCTTCTCCCAAGCTTCAGTGATTTCTACATATTTCTGACTGACAAACTTCTTTTGTTCGTCTATATCGCCCTTAAGTTTTACAAGCTCGTCTTTTATTAAAACTATATTTACTTTGCACAAACTAAATAGTTTTACTAGAAAGTCTTGCAATTTTTCGATGTTCACTTTGTACGTGTCCATGTTATCCTAAAATATTATGAATATGTTTAATGAATAAATAAAAACCTTCAATTATCCACAGTCTCAAAATCAATAAAAAAAGCACATAAATAACATAAAAATAGTTTTACGTAAAATAAGACTAGTAGACCACTATATGGGGCCGGCGAAGACAGGAGCAACGAAAAACAACTAGAAACGTGACCACTCAGATAAGCTCAAAAATAAGCCTTGTACCACGACACATGTAAAAAATTCAATCGACAATCTGCGAAGCGCAAGTTAAGCAAAAGTTGATAAATGTGTTAGTGTCTCTATATCTACACTATAATAATAAGCCCATCTTAGGCCTCGCGAACTGTGCATTACGTCATTACAATAAGAAGACACTAGTTTCTCAGGATTAGGAATTTGAACAAAACTCAGTTCTTCCTCAATCATTACATTAATCAGATTCGTCAAAAATACTTTATCAGGATATTTGAGTGGCAATGTTTGTCGACATATAAGTGCACCTGTCGTTCGTCCCGGCCCCAATCCAAGCTCGAAGGTAGCGACTCCTCGATATAAAACTCTGAGTCGACAAATTCCTCTCTAGGACTCCTTTCCAGTATAATGGGGAGGGTTCGCACCTCGGTCACTGTGGATACTGCCATGGTTGAGGGAACGCAACTCGTTGAAATGTCCACTGTCTGCTTTTCAGCTGCTGCTTGCCCGCTTAACTTTTCAAATTCCGTATCGGTTTCAGACTCGAAGTCCCTAAACAGAACAAATAAATGTGAATATCCTAAATTTTCATCATGCCAAATTGCTATCGGAATTTTATCACTTACTTCTCAAAATCAACTTGGACATCTTTTTCGTCGTGTTCAGAAGAACTTAACCTGCAAAGAAAACAAGATTGTAATAATGTATAGCTGTTTCGGAAGTGAAACTCAGAAATACTTTTTAGTCGTCATCGTTCTTAGAAATAAGATCAAATTTTGTTATAGTTTACAGAAAATAAATAAATTTCAAAAAAAAAATATCAATAAATAAAGAGAAAATCCTACCTTTGTCGGAAAAACTTGACAGCCGCATCCATGTCGTATTTAGGTATTTCGCTTGCAAGATCCGGAAACGCATTCGAAATAAATTCTACATCTTCGTTGGTTAGTGCAGGCAGTTTGACATCGAAAGCCGGCGGTGCTTGCGTCGCAAAGGGAGGTGGGAGATCCGTCATTCCAGGGAATAAGCTCTTGAGAAAGTGGTCGTCAAAATGGGTATTAAATTCTTGACGACGGTTGACTTCTTCCTCGTGAATTTTGTAAAGTTTTTGTGCCAAGTCTGTTGCCCACTAAAAATCGAAAAAAGAAATTGGCTATAATATAGCTTTATAACATTGTTGATTGATAAAAATATCTTCTGGTTCGCGCTATCGTTAAGGACACGCGGAATAACGGTACAGAAGCATTTGTAGTAAAAATACCTACCTTGAGGTGTGATACAGTTGTAACACTGACATGGTATCGCGTGCCGTCCCCTATATATAAGTACATACATAATATAGGTATGGTACCTACCTACCTACCTATGCTACCTATGGTTTGGGGAGGTAGGAAACTGCATTCAAACATCAGACTAAGATTAGATTCTGACATTAGAGTGACAGAATTTTGTACTGAAAATTCTGTCAGTTTGATCCATCATGTTCCTGACACCCCGTAGCATTGCTCTGTCTAGACGCCTCAGACTGTGCCCCGAGCGCACGAAGACCGCGGGCGCGCGGTGCAGCTGCGCCACGAATGCTGAAGTAGCGCGCGAGGCGGTTGAAGCGCTGGAACGTGTACCTTGAGGTGCACCTGCGAGAAGGTGCCGCGCCGGACGACCTCGTGCACGGCGCGCACGAAGACCGCGGGCGCGCGGTGCAGCTGCGCCACGATGCTGAAGTAGCGCGCGAGGCGGTTGAAGCGCTGGAACGTGTACCTTGAGGTGCGCCTGCGAGAAGGTGCGGCGCCGGACGACCTCGTGCACGGCGCGCACGAAGACCGCGGGCGCACGGTGCAGCTGCGCCACGATGCTGAAGTAGCGCGCGAGGCGGTTGAAGCACTGGAAGGACAGCATCGCGTGCGCGTCCTGCACCGACATCGAGTTCTCGATCAGCAGCACCGCCCTGTTAGTACAGCGGATCGTCATTAGACGGACCGTCAATATTTATTATAAACGATCCATTGTTGTTTACCCGTTTCATTCTATTCTGGAGTGTCTAAGACCTGTATTAATAAACCTACGTCAGCAAAGAACTATCGTGAGTGATATTCATTTTAACTATACAAAACTACCGGTTCAACTTACGTGTTATGTCGGAAAAGAGCCCAACTAGTTTCGAACCCGTTCGGGGCCCTTATTCATAAGCCTGTTCGCGCGACGCGTCCGCTCTAAGACACGAAGGTTCGAAACTAGTCGGGCACTTTTCCGACATAACACGTGAGTTTACCGGTAGTTTTGTATAGTAAAGATTCTCAAGGCTCGGTCGAAAGCATAGAGTCTTAAGCAGCACCACCTGTTAAGACAGTGGATTGTTATTAGATGAATCAAAATGAACGATCGTATTATTAGCCTGAGTAACAACCCATAACAACAACAAGAATCCTTTTTCCTTTTCTAACTCAAAATTTTCAGACCCAACATCAGCTTGAAATGTATATTATGATGTCTGTCAGTTTATTTTTATTTCTATGTACGCTAGCGTATAGTTTTGTATAGTTTTAATTAATTCGCGCCTATCATCACAAATTGACTGTCAAAACAAATGTTGAAAATAGATCTATAGTCCGTCAATCTTAACTGCCGCGGTGGCGGCAAAAAATTGGAACTAATTTTTGTGCCTGTTTTTATTTTATTTTTCATATCTACTAGAGACACTTTCACCGGGTCAGTTTAGTTTGTGGGACTATACATGGGCCATGAAAACTGTCAATCTGACTATGACAATGTTCTCTTATTTTTATGATCTTTTGTCACCACAAAGATAAAGATGAATGGGATTTTTTAAGATATAAGAAACGTTTTAAAAGTCAGTTTTATAAGAAACAAGTAGAAACTTACTCCAGTCTAGCCTTCAATATATGTGACAGTTCATCCTTGGACTTGGCGATGCGTCTTCTGATGTCAACCAGATGCTGATGGCCTTCCAATAGCTTGTCCAGCTGACACCGGTGAGACTCCATTAGCGTGGGCAAAACGGACGGATCGCAGGCTGAATTCAACCGGTCGCGATACTGTAAAAATCATACGTTTATATTATATTCTGTCAAACCATTTATAATACTTTTGACATCAGCATGCCTATGAATTGTCATAATTATTGACAGGCAACCATCTGCATCCATCGGCAACCATCAGGCAATAATCAGGTACTACCTGATTATTTATGTCGAACCCTAACCTAACCTACATGGAACAGACAAGAAAACGTAAATGCAATGAATGTTTCAAAAATTGACGCTCAGAACACTGAGCGGTTCGCAATCTTTCGACAGTTTACAATTTCGCGAATTAGATTATAATCTAACGGTTTTTACAATCTTACGATGACATAAATATACCTAACTATTTTCTATAAAATACATGCTAATTGTGTGATTTAATGGAAGGCCTACCTATCTAAATTGTGAAATATATATCTATGTATTCAATCCGAAAGTATCTTTTAATTTATGTATCAATAACACGCATGTTTGTCGTTATTAAGCCAGTCGCAATATAGCATTGAAGAGAATACCCGCATTTGATTTACCTAGTCCCTTGAAGTTAAAGTGAACCTTAATGCAATAAACAACATCTTTAGCGATAGATGGTTTCTATGACCGGAAGGATGCGTGTACATTCACCGTACTGTTGTATATAAATGATTTATTTTAATACATACATTAATATACTTAGTCATTTAAGCGTTTGGGTATGTTTAAAAAAGAATAAAAAAATGTTGAGCAAAGATAAATATCAATGTCTCAAATTGATTAAAACTTTTTCATAAAGAACGTCGATTATTCGAATCAGTAACGCATTGCAAGAAGAACATCATTGAAATGAGGTGCCAAAAGTAAAATAAATGATTGGACAGAGAATAATAAATGTCTGTTACTACATCAAATGTTTGGCAAATTAATTGTTTGTGCATTAGTAATTGATGTAAAAAAAACTACACAGAATTATATCATTTTAAAACCCCCTTTATAAAATAGTTTTTCCATGTTCAGGACAAAAATATAACTCATAGAGAAATTGTTCAAACCAAGTAGTTTCAACAATGATAAGTTCATTTCGTATCTTTTCACAGCATTTATTATGCACAACATAAAAAGAAGAGAGTTCAAAATTTCTTGCTAATTGTGTTCATAGTAACGTTTCAAAGGTATAGAGCAAATTTACCTGAATTAAAGAAGCAGCTTGCTTGTGTTGATCTCTTTCTATTCTTTTCACTTCACTTTTCAGCTGATCGAGTCCATACAGACGGTCTTCAATGCCCTTAATTTGTTTGAGACCGTGCACATTTGCGTATTCCAATATGTGATACAGTTCTTCTTCCCTTTCCTTTAAGGGCTCAGCATCGATCTGATAGAAATAGGACGTTAATTATACTTTCTCATATATTTTTTTTGTTATAATATGATCTATTGTATCTTGGTATTTTTTTTATATCGGTATATGAAGATGATACTGGGTAAAACAGAATCACCGATCCTGCAACACTTCATTAAAGTGCTCGGTCGGTGATTTATTTTATTAAATTAATTTAAATATTATGTTCCTAGATATTAAATAATTACTAACATAGTTTTTAATGATTGAATGATTGAATGTATTTTGACTAACAAACATGGGCCTCTGTTGCCTAAATAAAGAAAGTTATTTATATAGCAAGCAATCAAGCTAGCCGGTCATCTGATGTTAAGTGATTTCTGTCGCCCATGAACTACCATGGTACCAGAGGTACCAGAGTGGAACCGCCGCGCCAATGCGTCGCCGACATTTAAGAAATTTGTGTACCCTTAACTAGCCGTGAGTAATAGAGTAAAGATTAATTAATATTTTTTCAGGAATCAATAGTAAGAATTTTTTATAGTTTGGTCCTGTCCATCCCTGCATTTCACGGATTTTTAATTTGATAAAAACTTAGCGCTTGTGATTTCACCTGATAATACGACGATACGAGTATATCTAAGTTGAAAGCACTCTTTATTTATTTACGTTTTGATTGCTAAATTATTCGACGGTACGCATCTAGCGGAAACAAGCCTCCCATTTGGGCTCCCATCCACTAAGGCAATCTTGTTTTTAGTTAATTTAAAGTATTACATTATCTACACAACAATAAACATAACATTGGTTTAAATACATATATTCGGATTCAGTAGACAGACTTTGGAAAAAAAAACTTACTAAGGCCAGACCCTTCTGGCAATAATCAAGGATGTCTTGCAAGGAGTCTTCATTCCCTTGTGCCAAGATCCAGTGAAGCAGTGTGAACTCCTTCTTGCTCTCGACGGACGCCACTTTGAACGATTCCCCTTCTTCAGACTCCTCGACTGGTTGCCCGGCTTCTGATGAAGTCGCTCCTTGATTACTTGTTGAAGGCTGCCTATGTTCGAAGACTAAAATAAAGAAAACTTACAGTAAGTATCACTTCAGTTGAAATTGTAGTTTACTGCACTGTATAGCAGTGTAAACTACAATTTCATGTCATTTGAATGATATCATGCACATTATGACTAGCAATTTAAAAAAGGTTTAACCATAAAGGTTTTTAACCCATAAACCACAAAAATACAGTACTTTTAGTTACTTTGAACACTACTTTTCTATTTTTTATATGTATGTTCTGTTGTCTGTATCTGGTATGGCAATGAAGAATTCATCCATTTATCTAGCAATTGTACTCTTGTGTTATAAGGGCAACATTACAGCATGCTATAGGGTCGCATGGTGCGATAATTTACCAGCAACTGTCGGCAAATTGTCGAACCTTAACTATACAATACAGTGTCGTCTCAACAGTAAATTGTCTGCCGCATGCTGCTTAGCGCCTCATAATAATTGTTATCATTAATTGTACGCATTATCCATTGTCACATGTTGTTGCTCTGGCGTGAAAATAAATAAGCAAACGAAAAACTAAAAAGAATATAATTCATAAAGCACAAAGGCATTCAATGTGCTCACACTATAAATAGAGTAATACCAAGGTCTACATGAAATTAAAGATAACCTACTTGCTTAACTTATTTAAAATTTAAATATATTCATCAATTGTCCATACAAGTAATAATAAGCACACAAAAGAACAAGTCAATTTACTTCCGTAGTACAATGTCTATGGCTTGACATAATGAGCAAACTAACATGATAATTTACAGTATAACTAGCGTTTGACTTTTTCCATGTGGACTGCACAAATTTCAAACCACTATTTTACCCCCTTAGGGATTGGATTTTCAAAAATACTTTCTTAGCGGATGTCTATGTTATAATAGCTATTCTGCATGCCGAATTTCAGCCTGATTCGTCCAGTGGTTTGAGCCGTGCGTTGCTAGATCAGTCGATTAGTCACTTTTTCCTTTTATATATTTAGATATACCTACTGCCACATTTTTGCTACATTAAACTTAAAGAGGTTTTCAAATCACGAATGCCTCTATACGAATAAGTTTCATGTGAAATATGTATAAGTATTTATAACACATTCACCAGTGGCGTGATAGAAGCATAAAAGCTCTGTGTAGCCACTTAAGCTCAGTGCTTTTCATTATGACCTTCCAGTGCCATACCTACTTAAATAAATGACCTGCGTTGGCTTCAAACTCTGTGCGCAATTACAGACCAATTCACTTAATATTCTCAAATCACAAGTATGTGACTATGTTACTATTTAACATATGATACAAACAATATGACGATGATGATGATTGATGATATATATATATATATATATATATTTGCTATTTTATTCCACTACAAGTTAGCCCTTGACTGCGATCTCACCGCGATCTATATTAAATGCGCAATGTATATAAGGTACTTAATTGGATAAGAAGTAATGCTGCATTGCTTAAAATCGCTTTGTAAATAAGCCATTATTTTTAGTAAAAAGTAATGGATAAAAAATGGTTATTGTGGGTTATCCTGAGATTATTTTGATCTATCTTGTAGGGTTCAGCCAGTGTTTGACAGTGGGAAGTTTTTTTATGAAGTTTTACAGAACTTTGTTTTATACTATATAGTGAAGTGATGTATTACCATCTTCCTCTGACAATTTGAACACCCCAGTTCCAAAATCCGCATTTCTGTTCTCCGAGCTGCTATCCAAAGGTTGGTTGTATTTATAATGTGGGCCTTCTAAGTCAGTCTCCTCGAATATGTCGAAACCAGAGAATCTATGCGCCTCTGCGTTCAACTGAAGGACAGGGAGTATTTGTATCTTGCCCAAGGATCTCAGCACATCGTTTAATCTTAAACAGAAAATAAAAAATAATTATTTAAGTACTTACATAAAACAAAACTTTAAAAACTTAAATTTCAATTATATAAATAAAAGCTTTATTGTTTACATTATTGTTAGGTTAGGTTAGCCACAATATATCTTAAGACAATTAATAACTAACAATAAAACAATTGGAGACGTCAACCCCAGCATTGCCAAGCATTGGCAACAATGCTCAGCACTGGTTTTCAGTTTGCTCCATTCCAGAAAAAACATGTATATTACGCAGCGCCCTCTGCTTAATTAATATATATTTTTTAACTAAATCTAGTGTAGATGTGAGAAAAATATAACTCGCTAATTATAAACCTATCTATTTAATTTTATTAAAGAACCAGGGGACTTAGCACTGAATTTATTGTATTCTTGAAGCAAGTCCAATGAAAAATGGACTGGTATAATTTTAAATTAAATTTTCAAGGAATAAATTACGTGTTCAATTGAAAAATACTTACGTATTCAATTTTTCGTGATAATCTTCCTTTTCCTGTCGTTGCTTCTTGAAAGATTCCTTGAAACTTGTTGATCTCTCGCAATACTCACTATAAATGTCCTCTAGGTTAGCAACAACTGCCGCCCAACCCTAAAATAATTTAGCTTTCTTATAAACTTTTAAGACTACTTTTACAATTTCCCTGCTAATCAATTATTCATTGTAACACTATATAAGCAATCTAAGGGGATAATATGTCCTTTCCTGCCAGCCGTTCGACAGAGGTGTTAAAACAGAGTAACTCTGTGGGATGAGCGGGATGTGAGAGAGGAAACTGGCAGAATTTTCATGCAACTGTCATGGTAACTGGGTCTGTCATCTGAATGGATGTCGACCCACTGTAAGTATATATATACTTACACTGTGATAGAAGTATGATTAATTACCTGATGCTGTA
Source organism: Erebia palarica (assembly GCA_964035005.1). Lineage (NCBI taxonomy): Eukaryota > Metazoa > Arthropoda > Insecta > Lepidoptera > Nymphalidae > Erebia > Erebia palarica. Next base: position 26,204,907 of record OZ035985.1, on the reverse strand, counting down.
AATGCTGTTCATGTACAAGTTGATCACAACTCCTGGATACTTCATGCGCCAGGTCGCTAAACTGCTCTGCTAAGGTGGCACAGGATATCACAGTATGAACATTTGGTAGTGAGGAGCAACACTTCTCAACTGCAGTCTTCATTTCAGCAACCGATTTACCTTCAAAGGCGCTACGGATATCGCTTCTGAACTCACCCGTACTTTCTAGTTCCATTATTGGACTGAGGTCACACACTAAAACAATCCATGTTAATTTTAACTTAAAAAAATAAAGGATCAGTTATAACTTGTAAACTGTTTAGCTATTATGAAGTTCTTTTTATCAGTTCAAATGACAATTTGATAACTATTATACAATAATTCACATCTAAATTCCAAAAGAAACATTCCTTTCTTCATAAGTTTATGGTACTTAAATGGTTTAAATTTTACACACAATTTACAGACCATTTTCCTACTACATATTTTTAATTGAAGAAAATAAACGATGCACGCATGGATTAAAGTATCTTGATTCCCATGGGAAATCTTTTAATTTTCCATGTTAATAAGTAGCCTATGTCTTTCCTCGGGGTACCACCGATCCCTGTACCAAATTTAATTAAAATCCATTGAACAGATCAGGCCGACAGACAGGCACACTTTCGCATACTTAATTTATAATATTAGTATGGAATAGTATGGATAATATTATTGGGTATGATTGTTGGAATCATTTTGTATTATAATAATAAGGGCTGATAAGTGTTTATTCAAAAACTGGATGGTGACTTTATCCGTGTGGATTTAGGTTTTTGATGAGAACTCTTATTTTCTGACTTATATACCCCAGAGGGCAAACTATCTCTGTACCATCAAAATCAGATGAAAAGATACCTTGTGAAAGGATAAATATAGACACGCTTTTATCATGTCAGTTTGGATTTATGTGATCAAGTTTTAACTGCATTAATTTAGACTTACTTGACTGTTTATTTAAGTGGCTTTCCTTTACTGAAGGCTTGCTGAACATGTATATTGGGTTCGTGTCTGTGCCGGCACTGTATGAGGAAACCATATGATCAGACTGCAACACCTCTCCTCCACTTACAAGGAGTACTAGAGATGATGCTGGGATTTTAGTTTTCTTCTCTATGGCTGCTTTTAAGCTGGCCACACTGAAATTAAAAATAAATATCAAAAAATGTATGTATATAAAATAACTGTGATAAATATTGTAAATTTGTAAATTTATATATTAATATTCCTTGGGTAGGGCCTATGTTCAGCAGTGGACGTAAACCACACTGCACAGCAGACTGTTTTTTTTATTGAATTTTTACAACATAACTTTTTCATATTAATTTATTAACTTCCTGTCCTGACACTCGGGAGAGTTTATGTGAATGGTGCACATTACTCCTAAACAACTAAATTAACAGAACAGATGACGATAATACAATATACTTATATAACAATCTAAATACATATAATAACAGCCTATAAATGTGGGAACATGTAGAAATATGAAACCACTAGAAGAGAAACACGTCAAGCACAAAAGAGTTTCATCAGAGATCACAAGTTCACTTTTACTTAATTCGAAGTCTCATTTTGTTTATTAAAATTATTCATATTTTGTATTTACATTGTATTTACTATATATATTTTTTTTTCTGGGGTGGGGGAGGAAAAAATCCCTCCGGACTTCTGCCTGTAGGCAGGGCATGTCCGACTTGCACGGACTAAAACACCCTCCCCCCACGTCCAGGTCAGCACGGAACCACTTTAGTATTACTTCATGCTGCCCTCTATTTCTTACTCTTGTTTCTTTTTTTCCTTTCTTTCCTTCTCTTCTCTTCGCATCATTATTGCCCTAAGCATTTGACAACTTCGCTCGTTCCCTGCGCCTCTGTTCGTAGGTCTGCACAGCCAGAGCAATCGAAGTTGCGTGTCTCGGGGTGTCTTCCTCTCCGCAAAAGAAGCAGTTCTCTGTCGGTGATTTTCCTATTGCGAAGAGATATGAACACCCCGTTGAACACCCTGTGACCGCTCAGCGCCTGCGTTAGCCACCTGTCTACCTCCCCATGCTTTCTTTTGTGCCACATCTTCAGGTCCTTGATTAGTTCCCTCGTCCAAGTACCTTTTCCGACTCCCAACCACTCCTTTTCCCACTCGGTAAGAATTCACTCGCGCACTTCAAGTGCCGTTTGTTCCTTACTAGTGAAGAGCGTGGCGCGTTCTTTTACCATCTTGTGAATGGGGATGAGTCCTGCGATCACTAGCGTCACACCGCGTCGGTGGAGATAGTATGCTCCACAGATGCCTATCGCCATTCGCCTTTGTACTGATTCTAACTTTTTCCGGTAAAGTGCCACCGTCATAGCGCTCTCGAATATCGGTGCCCAATACAGGATAACAGAGTGGGCAACAGCTGACAATACCCTTCTTCGGCTTGCTCTGGGGCCTCCCCTGGTCGGCATTAGTCGGTTTAGTGCCTCAGTCAGGTTTTGTGCTTTTTTAGCTACTTCCTCTACTGGTTTTTTTTGTAGTTCAAGCTTTTGTCTAACCATACCCCCAGGTATTTGATATACTCCTCATTTACTATATATAACTATAAGTATACCAACTGAATAGGTTTTTGCTTATTCGAACAGATGACAGACGTGTGCTAGTTGATGAACTATGTATTATTGTTCCATATGTCCCATACAATTATGATGGTATATTTAAATATCAAATTAACAGTAAAGTTATTTAGTTCTGTTGACTCAACTTATACTTTTTTATTTTAGATTGAGTTTATATAATTTTGATGTAAAATTACATAATTTGTTTAATTTTATACATTATGTACATTATAATATGCATAGATGAGTTACACCCTATTAACGTCCCACTGCTGGGCACAGGCCTCCACTCTCATAGGAGAGAGGGCATTAGAGCTTAGACTCACCACGCTGGTCCAATGTGGTTTGGCAGGCTTTAATGACTATTATCATGTTAGTGATGACTTAACGGGGTTGAACACCGCCGACTTCCTAACTCCATGCTAGTAATTAGAATTTCTAGTCACAAAAACCAATACTTAATTATGGCCTGACTCGGGACTCGAACCCGCAACCTCGTCGGCCGCAGTCAAACATGGTTGTGGTGGAGTTACACCCAGACTCCAACTATTGCGTAAATCACAGTAGTCCTAGTGTTCAAATTGGAGGCCACCAGATGAAGGGATAAGAGGAAACAAGTGGCAAAATATATCTATAATATTGCAAGGTGGAAGAAAAAAAGGCATCTAGGTTGTGGGCATGTTTGTTTCTACAATCAGAAAATAAGGATGGGGGATTTCCTAAGTGAGGATCAAATGACCCACGGTTTGAAGTCAGTGATCAACCACTATACTAACAAGATAGTTCATATATGAATTTTATCTGTTCAAGACAAGCCCCTATAAGTACATATGTATGTTTCATCATCTATAGATCCTCACCATACAGAAACAGTTATTCATATTCTCCACTTTTCATCGCACCACCATTTATTTTTACTAAACCTGCAAACCAACTTGTACTTTATAGCCAGCCCGCATTTATAGAATCTCTACTGAGTTATTATACAAAGTGACACACACCACTCTGTCACAGACACTAGTCATTTTATTTTTATAGTTGAAAATCTCACTTAATTAAGAAACTCACCTTTGTAAGGTCAGGTTCATATCATATGTGGTCATCTGACCAGCATCCACATGGAAAACGTAAAGCATTTTTGTTTGATATTTTTGCAACCTATATTTAAGACACTACACCATGCTCATTCATATCTTTCAAATAATTACGAAATGCTGTAAGAAAACAATTATAAATATAGTTCATAAACTGAAGTTATAGAACAATAAAGTCTCATAAGATATAGATTGATACTCTTAAGTGACTTGAATAATTTTATCATAAATGGCCTCAACATAATTTGTGATCTACTAAGTATTTGCTACGGTATACTTAGTTGACAAAATGCCTAAATCAATACCAGATGAGGAGTTTGTAATGTAGTATCATATAATAACTTATTTAATATTATTTGTAATGTGTTTTTAACAAGTCGCAATTCTTTCTCAAAATAAACACGAACGTCACAACCAGTGTTGAACAACTGAAATCGATTATACACCTGTTACTTTCAATGTAGGATAACTAAATAGCCCATTCAATAATCATAATTTAAGTAAAATAAAAGATTATTTTATACAAAATCTGAAACTATTACGCCAAAAGGTCCAAGTAGAACGGAGACAGTTTTTTGCATCGAACAACAAAGGCACATTACATACACAAACACAACTCCTAAATTACTTGACGATCATTAGTATCACCGTTAACTTTTATACAATTACAATAACTAATGGCTAGGGTTTTTATTATGCAACGCGATATAACAATATTGTGTTAAATTATTAAAATAATAATTGTGATAAAACACTGATTTATATGTCAACCAAAGTTTTCTATTCACAAAATCGTATGTTACTTGTCTCTGGTTACTTGTCTCTGAAAAACATCATCACCATACCCCTAAAAACTGTCAAGCACTGACAAGTGTCAACGTCGAGGTGCTGTCAAGTGTCAAACCAAGGATGAGTCAAGGAACGGCATGATTAGAATGACTAAAGACTAAAATGACGATTTACCAAAGTGCGGCCCTGATAACTATCGACAATATTTATCGAAGTGGTTTGGTTACTTTGTTTAATGAGTTAAAATAAAATAATAATTGAGTAAAATGCAACATATCCTCTCATAAATATATAATCAAAGGTTTATTATATACTCAGAATACAGTTTGTTCTGTATTCTGAGGCTATGGAATGCATTTTGATGCTGGCATAAAAACCGGATTCTGTACGATAATGCTAACCCTACCACGCTTTTACGACACAGCACCATTAAAACAAAACCAAAAATGTTTACAAATATGTATAATATGTAAAAAAACATGTTTACGAATATTAAAAAAACCCATAATAGGGTTTTAATTATTACAACTTGTTTTATGCATTTACTAATCACTAGTTGACCCGGCCCTCACCCCTGCTTCGCACGGTGGGCCCTTTATCAAAGGGTGAGCCTACCTATTGCATAGACAAAACATCTCCCAAGATCCGAACTCGATTCACGTTGGTTTCTAGCAGTTGTTGTCCCTCGTTTGAAACAGCTTGGTTTTCTAGATAGAAAGATGACTGTTAAAAGTAAATCTTATGTACAAAACCAAAACCTACGCATAACACTAAGTAAATTTTAATTATTTATTAAAATAAAAAGTTTGCAATAAAAAAATGGGCAAGTACACTTATGAAAATTATTAAATAAAATGCATTTAAATATTTTAATCTTAATTTTGCATCTAGCACGTTGGTCATCTATTGACAGCTGTCTTTCTTTTAAAACAGCTTGGTTTTAAGGATAGGAAGATGGCTGTACAAAGTAAATGATATATACAAAACAAAAACTAAACATAACACTAAAAAATTAATTGACCGAGCTAAGCGAGATCACTGAGTCTACTTGAGTAAATTTGTACTTTTTCGTCTGATCGCCCGTCCGTCAGTCTGTCAGAGCCTTATAACTTCTAAATGAGTGAAAAACATTTCAAATTCAAACATAATATGTTTATACCGATGGTCTCAAGCTGAAATTGCAATTTAGGAAGATGATATAGTGAAAAATTTTATATTCATGCAAATATCAAGTTTTGTGTATTTTATATAATCTCTAGTAGGTACTTATCAAATGCAAAACAGGTAAAAATCTAGCTTAAAATCTAATATTTACAGTAAACTAAACTAAAATATGTTTCTTCGTCATTAAATAACCAATATACGAGAAAACTTGTTTGAACCGGTGAAATCAAATGTACTCTGTGGGTGAAATGTTAAATTTGTCAGATTTTTCTTTTTATTACAACTAGGCATTGTTGAAAATGATTTTCAAGCTATACACGAAAATAACACTAAATTGTTCTCCGTAACAAATACGTAGACAATTTTTCAACAAAACATAAATACACGACGTTACCAGGCGATGAAACTTGAAGTACGCAAGTACAACAAATGTACACTAAAATGGCGGATACGCACGTTCAAGCTATAGGTCGATTACAGTATAGGTCAGTTCCTCTTATTTCTTTATTCATTAGGGAACGGTCAAGGCAAACAATTTGCATGAAATTGTGTCAAACTCCAGCTGTTTTCACCCTGTCACATTCGTAGACAGGGTAAGGGATATAAACATGGCGTCAGCGTATATATTTAGTATGCTATAGCGATAGCTTTATATTATAGATATTTTGTTAATGCTACATATATATAAGTATGTAAGTATTATTTGAAGTGAAAATTTATTTAGCTGCGTTGAGCACTTTTTGGTAGGGGGTAAAATTGTGGTGGTAAAAATCACGCACGCGTTTTGACGTTTGAAAAAAGTTGCTGATTTGACTAGTTGTCAAATATCCAATTGCGCGACACGTTCACGCAATTACTTATTACACCTGTCTCTTACAAATAACATAACTTTCAATAAGTAAGAAAAGTCAAAACATAGTTGTAAATGTTTTTTTTAACAAAATGCATCGGATAACTATAATTGAGTGAAATGCAACATATCCTTCTCCTATATATATGTCACCATAAGATTTTAAAAACCGTTAGATTATAATCTAACTCGCGAAATTGCAAACTGTCGAAAGATTACAATTTAACGTATTTGTAGGCCGGGCACTATGTACTTGATTATTTATGTCGAACCCTAACCTAACCTACAAGAAACAGACAAGAAAACGTAAATACAATGAATATTTCAAAAATTGATACTCAGAACATTGAACAGTTTACAATTTCGCGAGTTAGATTATAATCTAACGGTTTTTACAATCTTACGGTAACATATATAATCAAAGGGGAGTACATAAGTACTTTTTTTATTATTATTATTTTAAATATTTGTATTTATATTGGCGTTATAAGTTTTCACTTCTATCGGCAGTCTATCAAATTCTATCTATGACGGCCAATTTTTTTTTGTTATAAACTTTATTGCTCAGACTCACTCAGACTTTATACAGTTCCTTTTGTAATATCCATAGATGTACGGAAAAAACTTTAAAATACTAGTTGGTGTCCCTCTCGTACATTATATATTTAGTGGCTATGTGTGTGTAAGGGATACTACTAGTTCAGTTACACTGCACTTACCACAGGGCCCTGTGGTAAGGGTAGGCGTGTCCGCTATTTAGAGCGTCGCTTATTACAGAGCAATAAGGATCAAAGTAGGATCCCTTACACCCTATATTTTATTACACTACCCTGTACTATTAAACTAAAATGAATCGGGTCAAGGATCCCTGTGATAATACAGTGTAATAGGCCTATAAGTCTTACAAGTTATAGGCCTATTACACTGCACTATTCACAGGGACCCTTACGTTTGAACAGTGTAGTGTAATATTTATTAGGGCTAAAGGTATAGTCTAAAAATATTTTTTTTAATTTTTCCCCTAAAATTGACGAAATGGGGGGCTTTCCATATATTATCAAAGGGGCTTTCAAAGTGGAGGTTTTCTAACGTTCAAAGTTGACCTCAGAAATCCCAATTTTTCTGAAAGGCTGAGCCTGAAACTTGATCAATTATTTGAATTATATCCTGTACTTGAGCAACAAATACTAAAATTAGATAAATATTTAATTTTTAATGAGCTTCAGTATTTTTAACAGAACTTCACAATGATGTCAATAGATGGCGCCCACAGTTTACAATTTCGGTGAATTTCGTTAGTTAGATTAGAATCTTACGGTTTTTGCAATCTTACGGTGACGCATACAAATAATAGACGTTAGCACCATCTTACGTGGAATCAAAAAATACCGCGAGGTCTCAGTTCGGGGCGAACCACTAGTAATAATACGAATGACTAACCAGCTAAGGCTGATCATATTTTATTTATATATATACCTAACCTCAACCTTAACCAGTGCAAATCATTCATTAATCTGTCAAACCACACACGATATTGAATTGCTTACATTTCAAGAAATAAGATTTAATGTATTTTCTGTGGTCCTAAATGTAAAAGCCGTCTGTATGATATTTGAAACGAACAGCGTATTATTATTTTATTTATCTTTTTTTTCTTTGAGCTTCAATATTTTTAACAGAATTTCACAATGATGTCAATAGATGGCGCTTTGTAAAAGTTTATTCGTTTGTGCCACAATGATGTCAATAGATGGCGCTTTGTAAAAGTTTATTCGTTGTGCTTTTAAATATATAGACAGACGTTAGCGCCATCTTACGTGGAAAAAATAATAGTCTACTGATAGTACTGATGTACCGAATGATGATACCGCGAGGTCTCAGTTCGGGGCGAAGTACTAGTAGTAGTCCTCGTTGACTATGGAACCCTGAAAGGCCATCTGTAGAAACTATCACCATCTTGTGATCACCATACTATCACAATATTTACTACGGGGAGACACACTGATGCTTGTAATGTCGAGATCCAATCAGGCAATTCTGAGGCTGCTGGGTCTTTATTAATTGAGCGGAATACCTACAGGCATCACAAGTTCTTTTGACCTATAACTTTTATTTAAAGGTAGGTAAGTACAAAGAATAATGCAAATAATAAAGAATTTTATTTTATAAACATCCTTTTTGAAGTCTGGTAAAAAATCTAAAAAAAGTAGCATAAAAACATACTTATTATACTTTGATATGGTAAAAATTTCAAAAACATTCAGGAAATACGTACCTAACATCGGTACGAAACAATATTAATCCAGGGATTATCCACCTATCTATTGGGACTGCTCTATGCAAGCCAACTTCTCTGTTTCAAAATGATTAAGATAGTGTCCAAAGTGTATTGACACAATCTTTCCATACCAACTACAAATCTGCTAGTGTTATTGCTATGTATGTATGCATTAAGTATTATGCTTATGCATATATAATAAACATTTTTACAATCACCAATAATATTAAATATTACTAAACAACAATGATTTTTTTTCCTCAATACCTATAAGTGCATCAATTTATCATAATTGTATGCAAACTTCATAAAATAAATATACTTAAGTAATATTATGTAATTGTGATTTCTGTCCATGTTATTAAATATTTTTATAGTAAGTTAAAAACTGTCTTAATTTATTATTATTTCCAATACTTTGTAATCATTGCAAGCTAAGGTACAGAATATTTTTATTATCCTATGAAATTATTATTCTAGAAATTTCTCTTGCAACCATTAGTAACTATCTTTCAAAGCATTTGAAATGCCTTTAATTTGAATTTATCACAGATAATAAATTATCAGCCATGTACTTGAAAACAACAACAACAGACATAATTATATTATAGTCTGATCACTATGGGGGAAAGTACCTTAAGTAAAGTAATGGTATCTTAAGTAGATAAATTGATATCTAACATAAGAAAATATTAAATCAGTATTGAGTATTATACTTAAAAAAAAGTTATAACAGACCACCATACCTACTAACAATCTACTTACAAAACTTTGAATTGTTTACCTTATTAGTTTAGTTATTTTGTTTCGACAAGAAATAATCTATATAGAATAATAAAAATATAATTACTTAATAGAATAATATAATTACACATTAATTATTCTGATTTCTATAATTATAATATTATCTTCAAATATAATTATTCTTATATTTTAGTTTCACTCATCTAAATGCAATACAAAATTCAATAGGTAGTCTTTGATTTATAATTTGATAGAATTATAATTACAAATGCAGTCACTTTATACTCAGTAAATCTGCAATTCAAGGTGATATCTTTGACCCCTGCATAATCACTTTTACGTGACAACAAGAACAAAATTTTGTATCACGCGTTGTGATGTATAAATATGATGTTATTTATGTAACATTGACTTTTTTATATAGTTTCTAGTGCTGGAAGAAACTATTTAAGACTGAATAAATAATATTTTGAACTTACTGAGTATAATCTTCATGAATGAGTATGTCATAACAATTGTAACCTCAAAATGACCTTTGATAACTCTGAACAGTTTAAACTGGAATGTTGTAAATAAATTGTCTTTTTAAAGTATATTCTGCAGTATTAATAAGCATTTACATATAATATTAAAATAATATAATAAGCAGATTTAGAATTTGAGCAAAAAATACCTTCACCATACAAAACAAGTACTTAAAATATCCTCAATGAAGTGTAGGCTTCTGCCATTTATAGGAACCTGAATATTTAAAGTTATATTCAGCCAACTTCGCATCCGCCTCAGGAGGGCCACGTGACCCATACATATACAGCACAGGTTTAATATGTTGCTCTTCTAACTGTTTTAAGACTGGTGTAAATATACGCCAGGCCTCCTTCAACTCATCATTTCTCACAAAGTGCATCTGAGTTCCTGTAAATACATCAAGAATTAATCTCTCGTATGCATCTGGCACATCAGCCTCTCTATACCTCATGCTATATGTGAGATCCAGTTCAGTTTCCATCAAATCAAACTTCATGCCAGGCGATTTACTCATTAATTTTAAATACAATGCTTCCCCAGGTTGAACACGTATAACCAATTCATTTCTTTTTGTGTGACCCTGAAAAATATCTCCAGGTACATCTTTATATTGAATCCTTACTTCTGCCTTCCTCTCATTCAAAGCTTTTCCACAGCGTAATATGAATGGTACACCTTGCCATCTTGAATTATTGATATAAATGCCAGCTACAGCATATGTAGGAGTTACAGAATCCTTAGGTACAGTTGGGTCATCCAGGTATCCTAATTTCTCTTCTCCTTGTCCATTTTGATTTCCAACATACTGTCCAACCAGTAAATCTTTGAGTTCTATAGGTTTAATATGTCTAAGCACTTTCACCTTCTCATCTCTTATATCGTCTGGATTCAAAGTTACTGGCTTTTCCATAGCAACAAGAGATAAAATTTGCAAAAGATGGTTTTGCATTACATCACGTATTATTCCGAAACTATCAAAGTAACCACCTCTTCCTTCTGTACCAAAAGGCTCTTTAAAGGATATTAAAACAGATGCAATATTTTCTCTATTCCAGGATGGGCTAAAGATTTGATTTGCAAAACGAATTGTCAGCAGATTTTGCACCATTTCTTTACCCAAGTAATGGTCAATTCTATATAGCTGTTCTTCTTTAAATAAGCTAGCCAAATGATTACTCAATTTTTCTGAACTTTCATCATCTCTACCAAAAGGCTTTTCTATGATTACGCGTGTAAACCCTTTTATAGATATACAAGCATTTTTAATATTCACAGTGACATCTTCAAATACTGTAGGTGGTACAGCTAAATAGAATATTCTATTTGCACGAGGGCCTTTCTCGAACTTACTGATATGTTGATTAAGAAGTTCATAATCAACTCTTCGATCATAAGAACCAGCAATATACTCATTTGCCTCCCAAAACTCATCAAACTTTTTTTCTTCTCCTGGTCGAACTTTCATAAACTTCATCGATTTTTCTTTAACCTCGTCCACTGATTGCTTTGTTCTTGCGTATCCAATAAATTTGGTGTTTTGCGGTAAAACATTATCCCGATATAAATACCAAATTGTTGGATAAATCTTTTTCTTAGCGAGATCTCCCGAAGCTCCTAGCAACACAAAAGTATGGGGATACTGGAAGTCAGCCTTATTTTCCATTTTTTATGAACAGAAACTAATTGGAATTTGATGAAATTAATGAAATAGTTACTCTATAAGTTTGATATGCAACTCGAAACGTTGCTTTTGAAACTTGCAATTCGAAACACTACACTTTAGCGCAAAGTCTCAAAGTCAAATGTTTTTTATCAATTTATCGTGCAATTTGAAATCACAAAATCAAATGAATAATTATAAAACTGACTTGATGACTTGTATTCAATGTTTTCAATTATCCTATATTTAGGTTACTTGTCTCAGTTTTCAATGATCCACCATCCCAGAGCACCATCCACTTATATTACTTGTCTCTGCCCTCTGGTTTGGTGATTGGTTTTTTTTTATGAACTGATTTTACTGTTCTGGGTTTCAGCCTTTCTGAGCCTCGGTGATTGTTCAGTAATCCAGATTGCATATCCTTTGACTAAATATATAAGAGAGAATAAATAAAGTTATACGATGCATTTTATTATTAAAACATGTAAAACTATGTTTTGACTTTTCTTACTTACTAAAAGCTACGTCATTAGAACGAGACAGGTGTATTATATTATTGCGTGAACGTGTCGCGCAATTGTCATATGACGTCATCAAATTTAGCAATTGAAGCCAATTTTTTGCTAACTACAAATGGCGTCTGTTATGCTTTTGGTTGTGTATAATTACCTGTTTTGTGAATATTTTCATGTATTTTGTTGTACTTCTATGTAATCAACTATGGTCTAGTGCTCAGTTGTGGGATGTCATAATAATAATAATAATGTAAAATGCCCTGGAATTTCATTTCGTGGGTGAGTTACAAATCCGTCTAGTTTTTCTTTTTGTGGCGAACATTTTAAGTTATTTCGTCTAATTATAGCTTAGTTTCTTCTTTACTGAATCCAAAACACGTAAATTTTTGCGCTGTCCCCAAAAAAATTGATTATTTCATTACTTTTTGTTTGGAGTGCATATATAGTGTGGGGATTGTATTGTTAACAAATAAATTGAATATCGATAAAATTAAAACTTCCTATCACTCTTATTGTTTCTCACTATGAGGGGTAGAAAGATGAAATTAAACAGTCAGCTTCTACTTATAATATTGCCAAACTATTTTAGGCTATAGCGATGATAACCTAGTGATTAAGACACCCAATCTCCGGTATGGTGTCTCGTATTCGAAGATTACAGTGTCTATTTATGTGGTTTTTGGTTCATTCATTGCAGTTATTGTGTATCATTTTAACGAATGTTTTACAATTGTTTCAGATTCCCAAAATATCATGAATTAAGGCTAAGATGGCTGAATGCTATAAACAGACCTGAGTAAAAGCCTATAAAAGGAAGCAGGATATGTAGTCGTCATTTCAATGGGAATGACACTCTAAACCGCCAGCGTCTCAAACATGATGCCTGCCCATTTCTACGTATACCAGTAAGAATCTTTACTCAATATTCTTGTTTGGCATAATAAAAACAATAATGTAAATTTCTCAATACTGATTTTCTCTAATCAAATAATAAAATTTTACTATTTCTTTCTTCTTGCAGAATTTACCATCTGGGCAACAGGCAATTCAACCCTTGCAAGAATTGAACCTCAATATCTGTCCAGAAACTAATAACGATCTTTCTCAAAACAGAATACTTCATACTTCAACCTATTGCAGGCAGCAGGCTTCAATTTAAGCAAGAGTCTCCTCTCGGAATGAAAATGCCATAGTCCACCGAGCTGGCCAACACGGGGGCGTTGCAGCATGATAATATTATTTTTACTCATCATTTCACCCATCCAGCGCCCACTACTGAGTAGGAGCCTCCTATTGGAATGAGAGGCCCTCTGATCGTTATTACCATTTTTTTGAAAAACTACTGCTGTTTTTGATTTTAGATGTGCATATTTTTAGAAGTTCTAATTAAAGTTTCAAATTTATGGGCACAAAGGAGAGGTGCAATAAATAATTTTTAAAGTCTATTTTTATTATTCATATTATTATCACGTCATTCGTCGTCATCACGTTATTATCAGTAACCTTTTTCTATAATAACTAGATATTCCAACTAATATATATTATGAAACAGGTTTGTTTGTAAGGTTAACATTGAACTGATAATATAAAATACGAATATTATAAACGCGAAATATTGGATTTATGGATAGATGGAAGAGATAGATTATATTCTGGAATAACACTTCGGCTAGTTTTTTCCCCGGAAAATTACCGCGGGAACCAAAAAACCTCAATTCACGCGGAAGGAGTCGCGGGCATCAGCTAGTTCATTATAAAATACGAATACTAGTGTTTTTCAAAATATTATGAATAATTATTTATTAATTTTATTTGTAATAATTTTTATTCTATATCGATTAAATAAGTATCGATAATACTGAGATACCAGCCCTAACCCCCAGCTTGAGCTCCGCCTATTAGTCATTTTTACTTACCGGAAGCTTCAATTTAAATATAATGTTTCTTAACCTTCTCAATATATATTATCAAAGAGTCAGACCAAATCTCTAACACTCTTATGTTGATGACCATTGGTTGATGTCTGGAGAATGTGCTGATTAATCTGAGGTGCTGGAGATCTACTCTATAGTTCCAGAGCTGTAGAGCCAGAACATTAAAAATAAAAAACTCTATGGTTTGTTGTCTGTGATTTTTGGTTTGTCACTGTTCGGGTGTCGAAACTTCAAATGAAAATTAATTTTATTAGAATAAACCTAGTTTATTTTAAATTATAGACTACTTTTTGCTTTACTAGTCTTCTTTGAAGACTATTTCTAGTGATTTTAAGGTGTTGTTACATTTGTGAACTATTTGCAATATTAAATTATTGAACTATTTAGTTCAACGACCTTGTTACTGACAGGTTCATCGTTGTACTACTGAACTATTACTATTGTATGAAAGAGGTGATATACAAAATAAAATATAATATCGGATAATGATGGAGCCCTCGAGAGATGCAGGCAAGTACAAGTTTATCTGAAGTAGCTTTTAAATTTTTAATTGATGTTTTTAACCATTGTCATCAATGTACCTACTTACCTATATTTTAGTTAGGCTTCTTCTTCTTCTTCTTCTGCCCTATCCGAAAGAGTCATTACTAGGTAACCACGTACCTAGTACCTACTCTACACCACATCAACTACCATGATAATATTATATTTGTTGTCTACATGTTATAATGTAATAATGTGTATGATAGGTATGTGTTTGTAATAGCTTGATAGAAATGCTTGACCTACCTAGTTACATTTCTCTAACAGAGGTTTGATTAACATAATTATAAATATTTAAGTCAGTAAATATAGTAGATGAGAGGTAGCTTTCGTCACTAAAAGCAAAACTAAATACTAAAAATTTAAGTGCCTCTCGGAAGACTGATTTGATTATTTTTGCACACTTAGATGAATGTGTTAAGCCTACCGCTCGTTTGTATTAGTTATGTGGTACAGCTCACTGGTTGCCATTCTGAACATGTTAATAACATACATTTTTATGTAAGTTTATAGAGCATAATTATTTTTGTTTGGAGTAGCTTCAGATCAATTAATATGACCTGGGTGGAGCTATATATAGCTTGTACACATATCGGACAGTCAATGTTAGACAGACTGTAGGTCAACACATTGCAGTTTGGTGTAGCATTTAAGTAAATTACTAATAATAATCTTGACATTAACTAAAAATTTAAAATTCTTCATCAAGAGCAACTAAAGAAGTTATAAAAGATCCTGAATTTTCATTTAATTAATTTTTTCCTTAACAATTTAACAAGTAAGTATTTTATTGTTAAGTACTGCAGTACATAACAATGAAAAAAGTTCATTGACCTACTTTTATTATAAAATCATAACTATTAAACTATAATATGTCTCTTTCTGGAAAAGGGCTAGAGGCACTATTGTTACATTGAGTGGATTTTGATGTAAATGTTATGACATCAGAACAGTAAACTTGTTGGCCGCTTTTTGATTTAATATTTGTACAATTGAACACTCATTCCGTCCTGATAATGACTTAAAATTAAAATAAATTATTTCTAATAAATACTTCTAGCATTGATCCTAAAATTCTTGCAGAAAACTCACCACCAGTAAGATCCACCACTGATTTGTTTATACTCTGATGCTCTGTCTATTTTTCTGTAGAGGCACGATATGCAGCACAGTGACTGCACTGTGCTGCAGGGCTGAGCAGATTTTGTAATGCATGAATGACAAACTTAATGAAAACTGTATGCTATGGCACAGACATGTGTTTGTCCTGCTCTATGCTGAGTTGTAGTACCAGCAAAGATTTCATGTTGAAGCCCCTTTTTTTAACGGTTCTCTCTTGTGCACTGGCCACAGACACTTCTCATATGATGTCATAGGCAACCAAATTGTCAAAATTGTAAGTAAAAGTTGTTGGTATGATAAAAATCATCCAGACCTAGTAGTGCTTTTTCAGATAATCACTTGCCAAAAAGTTTTACTACTCTTTGAAAAACTGTAAAGTAGCAACAACTCGATTTCATAATCTGACTTCTCTGAACTCTTTTTACTCGTAACTGAGAGGCGACACAGTTTTGTAATAGCAGTAACAAGATTTTTTTGTGCCACAGCTCTGTGAATAAACTAATTGGGATGGAATCAAACCCTATGAGCAAAAAAGACTTTCAAAACATGGACTTATTTTGCTCAATAGAAGGGGGTGGTTGTAACAAATAGAAACCCTGATCTAAGTGGACATGATCAAAAGCTGCACAAAGAATGAGAAAGCATGATCAATCGGCATCATCAAATCCCTGTAAACACTTTTTGAGCTACAGAGTAGTTCATATTAAGGAACAAAACACAAAATTTGACATAGGTGCATCAGCAAAAGCTGCCTACCACAAAGTATTAAATAATATACATACATCTATATTTATAGAATAATAATTTCATGAGTTATAAATATATGTCACAGTAAAATTGTAAAAACCGTTAGATTGTAATCTAACGCTTTTTATCTCGCGAGATTGTAAACTGTCGACAGATTGTGAACCGTAACATACTGCTTACAATTTAACACATTATTTTTCAGTAAATTGTAATCTATTAGGTATATTAACCCGATGGAACCTAAGTAGGTACCTATACTACCTGAATATTTATGTCAAACCCTAACCTGACCTATAGTTCGCGGGCGAGTTGAATGCAGAGTAAATGTATGATGACACATACACATCGCGCGCGAACTGTACAAGAAAGAGACAAGAAAACGTAAATACAATAAATATTTCAAAAATTAATACTCAGAACATGAACAGTTTACAATCTTTCGACAGTTTACAATCTCGCGAGATAGAAACCGTTAGAGCATTATTGTAACGGTTTGTACAATTTTACGGTGACATATTCATAGTTATACATTCAAGATAATATAAACAAGGAATCATTGAAAGCCATGAAAATCAGAAATACGTAATTAATTTCACACGTCTTCAATAGATGGCGCTACCTGATTTTTTTCCTAGGAATATAAATTTATATTGAAATAAATCCAGCTATAGTCACAGATACATAATATAGGGTTACTTAAAAACATGTTATTCTAAACTAAAATTTTGCAATTTTGCTTTGTTAAATGATGGCTGACTATATTTTTAACCGACTTCCAAAAAAGGAGGAGTTTCTCAATTCGACGCGTTTGTTTTGTAATTTAGGTTACTGCATATTTCCATGGTTTATAATCGATTCGATTATTTTTTTTTCAGTGGTTAGAGAAAGCTCGCGAGTTGGTGCCATAAAAAATTCTGACTCCAAATCCTCAATCCTGATTCTGTAGGTGTACTTACGACTCAAAACTAGAGAGTAAGGAAATTATGATGGTGAATTCATATAGTAGGTATCAAGTCACGTGTATACGATTCAACTCTGAGCCCCAACTCCTCAACCCTGATGCTGCAGGGTACAGAACTCCTTAAAAATAGCGATTTAGGATTTTTTTATGGTGAATTCATATTATAGGTGTCAAGCAATGACTGCATACTTAAACCCAAGTCCCAACTCCTCAACTCGATGCTGCAGGGTACTGCACTCCTAAGCCGTGAGGATTAAGAGTACACAAAAAATTTAACAAGTCATAATAAAAAAAATTATAAACACGATTGCCCTGCCAAAAAACTAACTATAAAGTTAAAAATCTAAATTAATCTAGTTGAATTAGAATCTTATTCACATTTTTATAAAAAGATATTTTTTTGTGAAACACTGGATATTGAACTATAGTGTTATATATTTTTGGAAATAAGATTAACTATATAGTCATCATTTTCTAGATGATGATTATATAGTTAATCTTATTTTCGAATATTTTTTTTCAAATTTAGTCTTTAATGCGGGACCATGGTCACCCCATCAATTTTTTTTTCAAATTTTACTAGCCTATATCACCCGGAATAAGCTAGGGATCACAGAGTACATTATATATCTAGGGATTCTAACGATACCTTATTTATCAAAATCGGTTCAGGCGTATAGAAGTTACGGTGGAACATACAAACTCACATACATACATAAACCCTGAAAACAATATACTCCTTTTTTCAGGCAGTCGCATAAAAATAAAAATTCTTTCTAAAAAAATTTTTATTTCTACACACTATGTTGAAGTCGGGCGAGTATAACAAAGATAGGCAAAGTTGACGCGTCAGACTCGCCCGACTTCAACGTCGTGTGTAGAAATCAAAATAATTTTTTAGTTTACAGTGGCTTTGAAAGTTGGTTTTTTGGAAAGAATTTTTATTAAATGTAAAAATTATCAGTATTAAAATTATTAAAATTTTCGTGTACACGTAGCACTGCTAAAATCCACGTACGTTAAAAGAATAAAAGTAAATAAGTTCTGAGGGATGTGGTGGATGAAAAAACTCCAGCTTCAAAGCTAGCAATTTTGGTAGTATCTGATGTGCATAATTTTTGCCATTGAGAATAAATGACGATGAATGAGAGTAGTCTACCCGAGGCTCGGTAATTGAAATGCGTTAATCTTTCCATCATCTTTCCATTGCTCAACTTTATTGTCATTCTTGTTAATGTTCAGTTATTGACAATAACGTTGAGCTGTGGCAACAGATGGCTTGAAGCTAAGCTGGACCTTTTGACATTGTGATGAACGCTTACTTTAATAGTATAGAATCCACTTCACATCACAGGCACATTTCGACTCCATATTAAAAGCGTCTTTAAATAGCCGATGCAAGCCGTAACCGTAGTTTGAGATGATTCCGCATCTACTATTGCTTTTAAAATTCGTCATTATCAGCGTCTTTGTTATTTGGGTGTCCGAGAGGTAGCTACTAGCAAGTAGCTACTAACTACTTTTGCGAATTCACGACGCAAAATTCCGGAACGAAAGTGGGTGATCGTCGGGGTCGAAGCTCGTACCTGTACGAATATACCATGATTTTTCTTAGAGGCCATTGTTGCAAATCACAAAGTTATAAATGGACATTGGAGGAAAACAACCCCCATGAAAGGTGAATAAGGCGGATAATCTATCCGATTGATGTCTAACTGACGAATAAAGATGTTTTGGAAGATGTTTAAAGAAATTGGCTATTATTTTATTATAATATTTGACTATTAATCAAATAAATTATTTTTAGTGATTATTAAATAGAGGATCTCCTAAACGTCGTAATATTCACGATCCTTGATAGTTGTATGTTGAATAACCATTTTAAACAATCGATTAAAGTAAATATTTCAGAATTTCGTATAAATCCCACACTTAGGACGCGTTTAGCGTTTGAAAAAAAGATTGATTTGACTATTTGTCAAATACCCAATTCTGTCAATATTTCAAATTCACTGTCGGGTGAACGTTACTCGGAGATGGAAAAATCAGCCCTTAGAACTCCAACTCAAACCGAAGATTTTCCAGTGCGGCATATATAATATTATGATGAACGAGCATAACGACCTTTTTATAGAAACCATCCATTGACTTTCTCACTCTTTAATTGTTTTATAAACCGGTGTTTCTAGAGATTGAAAATTTAAAGACATTCTTTTGCCATTACTTACTATAAAAATTTAGAGGAGAGAAGTTTGCAAGTTCGATGTGGTCAGATTGCACTATGCGGTTTGCACGTGTGATGCGTTGCAGTCGCGACAGGCAGCGCGGGTGGATGGCAGGGTGAGGGGTGCGCAGTCGTGTGCAGTGGACCACACGTCGTCGCACAAGGTCAAGGAGAATGATTAACAACGAAAATACAGCAAAACAAATGGAGGAGCGGGGAAAAGGGGGTCGCGGTGCGGCAGTCAGAGCAGCGGCGCCGCTGGCATCCGTCGCGTGTCCGGCGCTTTACGCGACGCATTCGAAAATCAATGTACGATCCGCAACCGGCATTGGACACTTCGCCCATACATCGCAATTTTGATCGAGTCTTGATAAACTACGTCACGGCAACTCCCATGCGCCCTCGCCAGTTTGATTGAGAATGCAATCATTTTTCTTCAATTGCAGACATCTTTCGCATCAATAGCAAGAGAATTAAAAAACGTGTTAATTTTTGTTTATCGGTAGATAATACTGGAGTCTCTAAATATTTATTCGAGGTAGACAAATTACAAATATCAAATCAATTGAAATGCATTTGTTGTAAAAATCTACTATGCAGTAGGATACTTATTTTTTTTGTTTAAACAACTGGCAATTTAATCAGACAACAAAGTAAAATCGACAACAACACTATTGTACCTAATACTTACCAATTCCACTAAGTTCGTCATCCACTAAATTGGATTTAATGAAGAAAGTTTAAGTTAAATTTGTTTATATACTTTAATGACCCATTATAACAAAATCCTGTTTTTCTTAACACATAGCGCATATTGCGCATAATATGTAAAATTGTAATGTTTTTTTATGCTCTATGTTTCTCTTTATCTGACACGAGTCGTAAAGAACGTTGCAAGGTTGCAAGTGTATTGACTCCATTGGGCTGAACACGCTTATCTTTTCTATCGCCCTGGTGGTTGCATTTTCATTGATAGGTATGTGTTCATCACCTTTGTGACGAGATAAGACACAAAATTTCCTCGTTTGTTAGGTTGACTTACGTCAGGGTGATGTAACTAGTTGTCGAGAGCGTGCCAACGAGAGCGCTGATGAGGCCTTTACCGACTGGACTGAGTTCTCACTATCCGACTCGCTCCAGCTTCGCTCGAGTGGAGAGGTGGAATTGCTAATCGTCCTGAGACTATTCTTTGGCTGGAAACCCAAATACCAATAATTGACATAAATATTTACTTAATTTGAATAGTGATGGACTTTCTGAATACAATCTTTTCCCATCTTGGTGGGTGGAATTTCCAAAAACCTTATTGAGTGCCTTCGTCATAAAATGACTATAATTACTCAACCTAGTTGTTTAAGCTGCGCGTTGATAGATCAGTCAGTCATTCAAACAGATTTAGCTTAGCTTGGAAACGCCTCTAGCAAGTATTATAAAACAATATAAAAATATTTTCCACTCCGTTCGCGTGAAGAGATTTATGATTAACTCCCATGTTTTCTAATTAACTGTGCAATTTGTGCAAGCGATTATGCCGAGCTTTATTCAACTAACTAATATTTATTTTGACAGTGATAGCTTTATGACCTTTTTTATATTAATATTTAGTACTTTTACAAACGTTTCGTTAATATTAAAATTTTGTGAGCACATACAGAGTGTCCCGTAAATAAGGGATCAAACTTAAGTGGAAGATACATCACCCAATTATCTAAAGTTTTAAAAAAACATAGGGTGACCAAGTTTTTCTGTTTTATTTAGTTTGTCCATTTTTTCTACCCTAAATCAGTTTTTTAACGCTATTGCTGTAATAAATAATATTTTTTAGATCTGATTTTTGTTAAAAATTGCTGATTAGTTTACCAATGTATTATGAAAAACATTTTAATAAATAATGTTTTATTTGATTGGGAAAAAAGGTTTGAATCGAATAATTAATTTTCTTTGATTATGACAACCCAAATTAAAAACAATCTCCTGTAAAAAATTGTATGACACCGAAGTGTACCTTTATTTAAAAAACTTTTACACTTATCAAGGTTTGCAAATTGGTATAAAATTTGCATCTGGTCCTTGTCGTTACAAAGATACTGCCAAAAATCTAAGAGAGGTGCTGAATTTACAAAATTAAAGTAAAATAAGAAGTGTGCTACATTCTAACTTTTTTACTTTAAAATGATTTACAAATGTCTGTTGTCTTAACTAAATCACTAAGGCAAGCATTTTTATTTTTTTGGCATTCGTAGAAACTAATTCTAAAATTTGGGATCGCTACCTAATCACTATTCTTAAATAAATTGGATGAAATAAATAAGTATACCCATCGTAAGATTTGTAAAATATGTTATTTAAACAGTTCAAAGATTTTTATGAATCTAAGAGTCTTGTCTGTAAGAAAAGTGAATATCATCAAATATACAACGTGTTAATGATGGATGCACAATCTGTGAGATCTGTGAATACCATAATTGACCTTAACTTAGGCTATAAAGTATTGGTCTTGAAATGTCATGTAGATCATGTAGGTCGTCATAAACGAAGGCATTTAATGAGAAATGTAAATTCTGTGAATAAAGTTCTGCAAAAAAAATTGCACTTTCTCAAACTAAGCAACTTTTGTATTGTGTCCCTTGTTTTCAATTTATTAGTGGAAGGAACATTTATTATGAACTCTGTTTTATTTTGCAATTATTTCACTGATGAAGGCAAAGCTGCTGGCATCAGTTAAAATAACTCATAAAGGTACTCAATTCAGCAGTATTGGGTAGGTAGCCATTAAAAAGTATTCTTTATCGTTGTCAAGGCCTTCTAGTTTATTAGAATTCATTGCCGCCCTCGTGATAATTCACATTTGGAATACTAATAATATATATATAGCCAAAAATAATCTTCATCATCTTAATTTTTAGTAGTGTAAATATTGATATTACCTCTAATATCAACATTTACACCTGATATATTCATATTTTTTACAACAGCGCTTTGTAAAATGTCGATGACAGTAGAAAGGTTCATTGGTTTTGTCACGTAACTCCAATTTTTTTTAGAAGAACATTTAAGATTGATAATCGGGTTACATATTTCATCACATGGTCCTTTTCAGAATGTGGTTTCCACTTCACTTAACGCGTCACGATCATCAATCCTGTGACGCCCTGCGACAGATTTGATCTGTCCGTTGCCACTTCAATGCGTTTTGGTTCACCTGCGGATTTCCTCATTACATACTTTGTTCTTCGTAGATACATTGTTTTTTTTAACAGTCAACTACTTTAACACTTTTGAACTTGGCACTCAACTTGTCTTACTATCAGACCCTGAAATTATTGAATCTGATAACTGAATATCGAAGGATGTTCTGCGTAACGTCTGGCTTTATAACACAGTTTAGCATTTAAACTGTAAAAAGACTACGAATACCGAGACAGATCATCTAAAAACACATACTTGTGTAGTAACTAGTTAGGTACTATGAATTCCAAAAGAAATTCTTGGCCTAATCGCCTGCAACGCCTTTTAATTGTTGAAAAATTAACTGACTCATTTAATATTAATTTATTGTTTGCAACGACCTCAATTTATATAGACGGGCACTGTCAAACAAATAATGTGGATTTATTTTACTAACGCCATCTAGTCTGAAAAGCGATACAGCGCTTCGGTGGAGACAAGCACAAGTCGGACGCCCAACTTTTTTCTATGAAATTGCCCATCTAGTACCTACATATATATCGATGATTGTTTGAAAATATCTTGAAAATAGTATTTCAATATGTAGAATTTCTAATGTACCTAAATCAAAAATAACAACGCTAACGCAACCCAAAGCCGCCTGGGGTTTCTCTTATTATCTTTCTCCGTTACGTTATTTACTTTACGTTTCCATGGTAACACTTGTTTATGTTTCCATGACTATGTATTGTATTTAGATTAATATAAATAGGGAAGATGACAACTCAATCAAACCAGCAACTCTTTATCAAACTTGAAAACGCGCTTCTAGTATGGAAGTTGTATGAAATTCGCAATAGGCATGATGACAGTAACCAAGAATCAATGAAATTATGAATTTATCTAATGAAATAGGATTCATGGATTATAAAAAACGTATTTATTTTTCTATTTCGAATGAGATTGCTATTTATTTTGATAAAATAAAACTATAAAATACAGTAAGCCGCCATATTGGATTAAACGCCAAGAAGCGAATGACGTCACAATTGTTTGTTTTCGAGCTTTGTCAATCGCACTTATGTTTACTGCACACTGCACAGAGTACATTGGCAAAAACAATAGTGACGTCACAAACGGCGCCATGACATCGGCGTACGTTTAGGCGCGAATTTTAAAATTTAAATTTCAAATGCCAATTTTATCTACCAAACCTTATTTTTCTGGAGAAATAATATATTTTTTCGAAGTAGTAGACACTTCTGGACATAATCTGACCATTTCTCAAAATCAGTCATCATGCCTATTGTGACGTTATCAAATTTCAACGCACGTTTTTTTTAATATCTATATTATAAAATGGTTATCAAACTTAAAACTAACCGAGGATGTGAATTTTTTAGGTCTTTCGGAAGACCCTCTATTTAAAGTTAGAAATATTTTATTTTTGATATAGGCATCATTCTTATTATATAATTAAAAAAACGAGTGAAAAATCGGCCCTAATATAAATGAACATTGATACGTTCATGCTTTCAGTATAATAAAAATGGCGTTGATTTGCCCTCATTTAATAATCTAGTAAATGAGGGTAAATGAACCTGGGTGAGCGAGCTTTGCTCGGTATTTTTTTTTGGTAAATCGCGTTTTTTGGAAAAATTATATTTAAATACAAATTACATACTGAAGAAATATGAATAATATTTTTCGATCTTACCGACATAATAATAAAAAAATATGAACTGGTTGTTTAAATAAAAAATCACGAATGCAATTGGGCTGCCAAGAATAGTTTTTCTCACAAAAGAAGGAACTTGAAAAAAAAAGGGGGAAAAACCGGACTGGAGACATCTGGGCTCGTATCGGGTTCTTTGGTTTCGGGACCGCCCGTTTTCCCACCTAAACTATTATAACCTTGTAGACGGTGGCGAAATTTACCTTCGAATTCTAATGATATTGTAGCAGTTTTTCATTGCCTGAAAACACGGATAAAACGACAATTTCTAAAATTGTATCCTGCTAGATCGATTTATCGCTCACTAAACCCCCCCCCCCCCCCCCCTGCATACAAAATATCATGAAAATCGTTTTAGCCGTTTCCGAGATTCAGATTATATCGCTAAAGGTATATTATGCTCGTTTAAAGGTAGATATATTTTAAAATTGTTCGTAAAGAGTAAACTCCAGTCGTGCGTCGGAGCTGACGCACACAAATATTTTTCTAATCTTGTGTCATCTAACACTGTTTAAGACAGTTGTTTCACTTCTACATTCATGCTTTGAACCTCAAGTTAGAACGCAATTTTGAAATTCCACGCACTCAAGAGAGGCTTCATGTACACGACAGATATACGGCTGGCTTCAGACACACTTCAGATTACGCTTTGGATGAATGATTACGGCAAGACCTTAATTTTAAGGTTCTTGGTAGTATCCTAGTAATCGGCCCTAATTCAAATTTCAATGAATAAAAGGTTAGCCCTTGTTGGGTACTCTAACTACAGCAAACAGCTAACGCACCTAATTGTTATCGGACAGCTAATCGCGGGCGTGAGCTAGCGCGGCACGCCTCGGGAAGCGTTGCGCGTTGCTTGGTCACGGCCAAGGTCTCCGCTGTCGATAATATTATTATGTAACTCTTTTCTATGTAATGCCTATTTCACTCTCGCGTTTCATTCATTCAAATTATTCATTATTTTTCAGTGTTTTTGTACTTGTTACTTTTTCCGCCAGTTCTAGTTTTCGTAAACGATCCTTTGTATTCGACGCTTATTTTTGGACGATAATATGTAAGAGGTATAATATTATGTTTTTCTATTGTTAAAAGTGTGTTTAGTTAAAAGATTGTGGTGTACAAAGATTTCGTGAGGTTTGTTGAAAATAAATTGATACTTAGCTCATAATCATAATAATTTGAACGTAACAATTTTCTGAGAACCAATAAAGTTGACGACATCGCTTTGCTTTGTCAACGAGCTTTAATGGTCTTCCAAGATTAAATTAACTTGCTTAAATTGATAGTTCATGATGTCTAATGCGCCTGACTTGTGTTGAAAATGAAGCAGCATTGTTTCGGATCAAGTTCCGGTTACACTCCCCCCGCGCGATCTCCGTATGGAGTGCCCAGTGAGAATCAGCGATTTCGCATTAATAGAGCGCAAACAAAAACCACCTGTAGTCGTCAGAGAATCGCCAAGGTCGCAGGCCCCCGTGACTCGGTCTGCGTTCCGTTTACCTATATCTCGCGGCAAGCCGGCGAGTGCACTCGTCGCGCCGCCCCCGCCATTGACTCACCGCAACCGCTACCCGCTCGAACATCTATGATGGCTTGTTGCAGCACGGGTCAAATCGGCTATGTCTGATTTTATCCTTGTCTGCTGAAAATTTATTGGCAGTATATTTATGAATAAAATGTACTAGGTAACTCACATTAATTTTACATTTGAACTCATGTCATGCTCAAGCAACTATGTACATCTTTCTTTGTAATCTACCTACCTATTTACCATTGAATGACCAATGCGTGTGTTTGTAGAGAGGCACTATAGCCTAACAATAAATGGCTTTTGTGATTACTTAATTTTGTCTTTTTCAAGAACGTTTTTCCTCAGGTATGATAGGTATCAAAATAAACCCTCTTTTAATTTATTATTATCACATTTTTTTAAATAAAAAATTTAACTGGTTAAGGAATGCTTATTGTTACCTACTGGTTTTAGTAGCGAAACATTTGACACTGCTATTAAAATTAATATGAGGGCTCTGACAAAATTAGGAAAGCTAAGATTGTATTTAAAAATGAAAGTTCGTGCAAATAAATGTATGTGTTTGTGATAAGGTGTGAGCGAGATGCTATTGTCGACGTTAATTATTGTAGCTGGGGGCGTCAGGTCAAGGTCGGTGGAGAATCGATGTCAAACCACAAGTTCTGTTTCACCGGCAACGCTACAGTTTGCACTTTGCACGTATGCGTCGCGCATGTCGCGTTGATGTTTATCGCGAGGAAAGTATTAAGAAAGTGCATTCTCGCTTAATCTACGCTCATTTAGTAAATAACATTAAACTGAATAGCGAACTGGTATGCGAATCAACTACCGCTAGAATATAACTTTGTACCTATAGTAGTTTTGAGGATGATTATGTTTTGTACATATACATATATACCTAGATAGATAGCCTATAAATACTTTATTGTCACACATAACATAGAAATAACTACACATATATACGGAGGGCATAAAGTCTTGAACATGAGAAGATTTGAACCTAATTTTGGTCCCAGACTCCCAGTATAAGCTGGTTGGGTAAATTTTGACGGTATTTTCAACCTGCCACTGGGTGTTCCCCGTATACTTATCGGTGAATTGATATTATAAATCTATAAAGCGCAAAACACACGGAACAGGCGCGGGTCGAGCGCGGGCCGGGACGGGTGCGCGGCGCGGCGGTTTGAATTCTTCGTCGGGAGCCGCGCCCTTCGCCCGCAACCACAGGCAGCGCGCGGGTTGCGCGGGTAGTTAGCGGGCGAATTCGTCGTAATACACGTATTCTTATTGATAGGCATTCACACGTACGCGTGCGCGGAGCGTGACGGGAGTTGGTTTTGAAAGTGGATTTGAATGGAAAAATTATAGAATGTGTTCCTTAATATATTTATTTGTTATAAACTATTAAAAAAACTGTTTTGAAAGCAAGAATATGGCAGCGGATTAATTTAAAATTTCAATCAATATGCATTTGCGCTGCCTCTGGCAAGGTTGAAGGTACAACCGCGCCCGACCCGCCATCAACCCGCACCCGCGTTTTGTGTGTTTTTTTACCTTTAACCTATGGCACAGAATATAGTAATATGTACTACAGTACCTACTAAGTACTTACCTTTGTTGAGATCATTATAGATGAGTTCACCAATATACATATTAGTCTGCAGATCTCGAATCTATTGCCATTGTGATCTGTAAAATCTCCGATAAGGAATTTCAGACAAAATTCATATATAGGTAATATAGTAAAATTACTTTTCTGACGATATATTAAAAAAATAAATATTCATATTTATGTTCCCGAATTTTCTCTTCTTTCATAGCAAAAAAATTTAGAGACCCCCACTTTTTGGATGTAACATCGGTCATATCATTTTTTTTTGTATAAAATGTAGCCTATGTCACCCAAATTATGAAACCGATTCGATTTACAACTCATTCATCAAAATCGGCTCAGTAGCTTAGGCGAAACGTCGTAACATATAAATACGTTCAGACATAGGTACCTACTACAACTTGCATGATAGACTGCTCAAGTCATAAGCTTTGCCATAGGGTTAAAAGAACATTCAAATTACCCAGATAATCAGTATTCTGTTCGGATATTGAAAGTCGGAAAAAATTTAATATTAGCAGCAAGTTTGTACAGTTGTTAAACTTTTTTTTTGATCTAAGTAACTATACATTTCTACATCAATGATATATTCTACTTATTTTATAGGGGTTGATAAGTATGTCAAAGCTTAATTGATTAGTTACTTACTAGAACAAAATTCCCGACTTTTAAACAGTATCGAAGGATTCGTAAAATTAGATTTAAAACTCAGCTATTTATCTACTTATAAAGCAATTTATTGTAAACGGTAGGGAACATTTCCCCAACTGTATAAAAATATGCCATACAAAATATAAATCAACAGCTATTTAACATAATTAGGTACCTACTACGAATATAAAATACCTAGCCTATGTGATAACATTGGCGCCTCGCGCATATAAAAGAATTTCGTATCGATTTCTTGTTTTTGTTTGTATTCCTCAACACCTACACCATACACTAGTTTATTCGCCTGCGTAGTTTCATGGCGTAACAAATACATTATGTTATTATTAATATATTATGTTGGTAAAATATTCTTACCGTCTATTACCTATTTTTAATTTCGAGGGAAATTGGCCCTGTCTCGTGTTCCTTTTGTGTCCAAACATGTTGTAATAATTATAATATTATATTACTGCCTCGTTGGTCTAGTGGTTAACATGTTCGACTGCGACCGAGGAGGTCCCGGGTTCGAGTCCCGGGTCGGGCCATAACAAGTATCGGGCTTTTCTGGCAAGAAATTCTCAGTACTAGCCCGGAGTTAGGAAGTTGGCGGTGTTTCACCCCCGTGCCTCGGAGAGCACGTAAAGCCGTCGGTCCTGCGCCTGATCTCTCTCCGGTCGTGTCGGATTGCCGTCCCATCGGGCTATGAGAGTAAAGGAACAGAGAGTGCACCTGTGTATGCGCACACACTTGTGCACTAGGTATAATATCTCCCGCGCAGATGGCTAATCTCTCTGGAGATTGGCCGCCGCGGCCGAAATTCGGTCGGGAGGACATTATTATTATAATGTACATAGGTATTATGAGTAGATGTATAAAAAGATATGAGAGTCGTGCTTCAATGAGTTATTTGTATAGGGTGTGAAAAATTAAGTATTCAACCGGCACTACCATTTATGTGATTTATAGTTATTTGTACTAAAATATACCAAGGTACCTAGACATATTTATTGTTTTCACCACTAGCTTATTTCCACGTTACGCAAATGTAGCATAAGAAATAATAATTGTTAAATAAGTAGGTACCTACTTTATGCCAAATTTTTTTGATGTCTGAGGATATAGTATACTTGGTAGGTAGTACCTACAGAATACAGATCGTTCGACATTTACAACTATGTTATCAATGATTTCAGTCATTCCTTTTAAGGTTAGGCTTAAGTGTTTTTTTCCAACCCGCTGTTATGTATTTGTCACCGTAAGATTGTAAAAACCGGTAGATTATAATCTAACTCGCGAAATTGTAAACTGTCGACAGATTATGAACCGTTCAATGTTCTGAGTGTCAATTTTTTAAATATTAATTGTATTTACGTTTTATTGCGTCTTTCTTGTAGGTTAGGTTAGGGTTCGACATAATAAATAGGTAGTGCCGCAGGCCGGGCATTTAGGTTTTATCGGGTTTATATATATGTCACCGTAAGATTGTAAAAACCGTTAGATTATAATCTAACTCGCGAAATTGTAAACTGTCGAAAGATTGTGAACCGTTCAATGTGCTGAGTGTCAATTTTTGAAATATTCATTGTATTTACGTTTTCTTGTCTGTTTCATGTAGGTTAGGTTAGGGTTCGACATAAATAATCGGGTAGTACCCGGCCGCAGGCCGGGCACTTAGGTTCTATCGGGTTAATAAACCTAACAGATTACAATCTACCGGAAAATAATGCGTTAAATTGTAATCTTTCGACACTTTGCGATTTCGCGAGTTAGATTATAATCTAATGGTTTTTACAATCTTACGGTAACATCTATCTAACAGATTACAATCTACCGCAAAATAATGCGTTCAATTGTAATCTGTCGACAGTTTACAGTCTTGCGAAATAGATTATAATCTAACGGTTTTTACAATCTTACGGTGACATATATACCTACCTAGTTTTTTTTTCTTAATTTAGGTTAGACACAACTTACTATTTAATATTTATCGCAGTTAGTTACGTTGTTTACAGTATTGTCCTGGGACTGGTGGAGTATCTGCTATTTGATACGTCTACTCCCCAGTCCCACCATGTACATAAAAGAGTATAATTAGACTTAATACTAGACACATACTAAACATAAAGGTTAAACATAGTGTTACTGTAGTATACCTACCTATAACAGGTCTAACACCTAAATATGTAGAGATGGATTATTGCTAGTGTACCAAATACTTCCGATATATTAAATTAGGTACCATCCGGGGATAAATTATAATATACAATCCATTAAAAGTATGCTCCTGAAAAAAGCTTATTATGTAAATTATAAAGGAGCATGGATTTGATCGCTCCAGCAGTGCTAAGGACAGCGGTTACTTTAGTAGACATTGATATAATAATTGTAAATGAAATTTCTTGCTGGTTCTTCTCGGTAGGAATGGCTTGGTTTATGTGAATAAAAAAACATTTGAATTTGAATTATGATATATGAGATGGGATGTGAAGCATAAAAAAAGGTTAATTAATATGCGAAATTAGCACAAATCTTTGAACACAAAATAGAATAGTCCTATAAAATATAAGTATGTTTATAAGACCTAAAAAGCTACTAAAAGATTTATTAAATTTATTTATAGAAACAATTATTTAGAAAACTTCAAATCACACACTATAAACAAGCGTATACCTAATGTATTTCATTTATTGTAATAACTTAAAATAAAACAAATATTTTCTGATATTTTTGTAAGTTTAGGAGAATGTAGCCTTAAGCATACTAATTTTCGGTTTCTAAAATTAACATGTGGCTTTCGTGACCAGTGGCGTGCACAGGATTTTGAAACTGGATAGGTGGTTTAAACTAGCGATAGACGATATTGGTTAAAGCAAAAAAGAAATATATATGTAATTTTAAATATCAGGCCACTCATGCCAGTATTATTATTATATAAAGATTTTATTCTAAACTCAACTCGCCGGCATATTTAGTGGAACATAAAAAAAAGGTTTGATATCAGTATCATATAAGGTTGCTGGCTGGTTTATACGTCATTTAATTTAAAAAGAAATATTTTCAAATTAAAAAAACAACTGAACATCACATTTTATGCAATTGTTTTAATTTTATTCAAATACACCTTAACTGGAGCGAACTTCGAGTATTTCTTCGTTCTGAGTTTGATTTAAAATTTCATTGAAATACTGTTTTTTGTTAGTTTTTTTTAATCGCGTATCTTTCTGGAGTTGATGACTGAATTATGCCTGACTTAGCCCCAACGGAGATTGCCAGGGCACTCGAAATGCGAAGAAATGGTCAAACCTACAGAGTGATATCCAGAGATCTTCGTCGACCAGTTTCAACGATCCATCGCAGTATCCAACGGTTCAGGGAGACCGGTACTTATGTGAGAAGAGCAGGACAAGGCAGAAAAAGACGCACTTGGAGTAGGGATGATCGTTTCATTCGGCTTCGTGTACGTAGGAACCCCCGTTTGACGGCCGTCCAAGCCCGACATGAGTTAGAAGCAGTGCGGGGTGTAACCGTAAGTGAGCGTACGGTACGAAGAAGGCTCGAAGAAGCTGGTTTGGGTTCATTTGTGCCCGCCAAGGCTCCAAGGCTCGAGGTAAATCATCGTAGAAACAGGTTATCTTTTGCTCAGGAACATCGACTTTGGAACGCGGACCAATGGAGTAAGGTGTTGTTTAGTGATGAGTGCAGAATTCTCTTAAATCAAATTGACGGCAGGCAAAGAATATACAGACGCAAAGGAGAACGATACATTCAGACAAATTTTGAAACTACAGTTGCATACGGTGGTGGATCAATAATGGTTTGGGCGGGCATTTGTTTGGGAGTTCGCACAGACTTGGTAGTGATTGGCAGAGGGAGTCTGACTGCAGACCGCTATATCAGAGAATTTAGAAGAAAATGTCGTACCGTTTGCCCCATATATCGGTGAAGATTTTGTTTTTATGCAGGATAATGCTCGGCCGCATACCGCTCGGGTAACTCAAGCTTATCTCAATGATATGAATATCAATGTTTTGGAGTGGCCGGCGAGATCACCGGATATGAACCCAATAGAGCACGTTTGGGACTTCTGAAAAGAAAAGTTAAGTCGAGAATTCCAGCTCCTGCCAACGTGGGAGAACTGCGAATCGCCGTAGTTGAGGAATGGCGGAGACTATCCCAGGAGACCATCGATAACATCATTCTCAGTATGCCTAGACGGGTAGAAACTTTAATAAGAGCACGTAGAGGAAATACGCGATATTAATCACCATTTTTCTAATTTAATTAATTGTTATTTTAATATTAAATTTCACTTTTCCCGGTTACATGAAAAGTTCAAAAATGTACCATTTTTCACAAATAGCCTTTACTCGAAAAATCTGTTCTTAATGTGATCTCATTTTTAGTAAAACAAATGAAACTTTAAATAACAAAAGAAGTGTAGTAAGTAGATTTTAAAATAAAACCATATTTTTTTAAATATGGACCTTTTTTATGTTCCGCTAAATATGCCGGCGAGTTTATAAAAGAGGACAATTTATGTTTCTTGAAAATTGTAGATCATCTGTGCTTTGCCTGAGTATGAAGAAAATATTTTATAAATTTCAGAATATGGCACCATTGATTATTAATACTTATTCAAATTATCAAGATCTCTC
Organism: Erebia palarica; assembly: GCA_964035005.1. Taxonomy (NCBI): domain Eukaryota; kingdom Metazoa; phylum Arthropoda; class Insecta; order Lepidoptera; family Nymphalidae; genus Erebia; species Erebia palarica. The sequence goes on along the minus strand of OZ035985.1, from coordinate 26,171,793 downwards.
ATGTAACATGAAATCGTTTAAAATATTTGAATTAATAAGTACATGAATATGTTAGGGGTCCCCAAAACCGTGTTTCTGATAAATATGAAAACACGTGGAGGCGTATGTAAGCATCAAATTCAAGGCCGCATCATAATATAACGTAGTAGTAGGGGAGCCCAAGAGGGGATTTTTGGATTTACTCCAGCGCGGCAGATTAATATAAAGGGGGATTTTTTGGACCCTGTAGAGTACCTTCACCATATATGAGCCCTGTATATTGGTGGGTCTGTCTAGGACAGTAGATCAAATAATTAGATAAATAAAATCGATCATAAGAAATACTCGAGCGCGTCAGATTAAGGTAGAGTGAGTTAATTACATGCTGAAAAGTGTACATTCAAATAATCTGACGATTTGAGCGAGACCCAAAGGAGTTGGAAAGTTACAAACTTTAAAAACTCCAACTCCTTTAGGTCTCGCTCAAATCATCAGATTATTTGAATGTACACTTTTCAGCATGTAATTAACTCACTCTACCTTAATCTGACGCGCTCGAGTATTTCTTATGATCGATTTATTTATCTAATTATTTGATCTACTGTCCTAGACAGACCCACCAATATACAGGGCTCATATATGGTGAAGGTACTCTACAGGGTCCAAAAAATCCCCCTTTATATTAATCTGCCGCGCTGGAGTAAATCCAAAAATCCCCTCTTGGGCTCCTCTACTATAGGGTGCTCTACCATAAAAGATACGCAAAGTTACGTCACAAGTCATAATACCCTATTTAAGTTTGATAATTTTGTAAATCAGAGGTGCGATCATGTAAGAATTACCGATCCAATCGTCTAAGTTCGGTGTCAAAGTAAAATAAACCATAATATAATTGAATTAGAGATCAATTTCGTGTATCTGTCACCGTAAGATTGTAAAAACCGTTAGATTATAATCTAACTCGCGAAATTCTAAACTGTCGAAAGATTAGAATTTAACGCATTATTTTCCGGTGGATTGTAATTTGATAGGCATTTAAACCCGATAAAACCTAAGTGCCCTACTTCTTTATTTATGTCGAACCCTAACCTAACCTACAAGAAAGAGACAAGAAAACGTAAATAAAATGAATATTTCAAAAATTGACACTCAGAACATTGAACAGTTTACAATCTTTCGACAGTTTAGAATTTCGCGAGTTAGATTATAATCTAACGGTTTTTACAATGTTACGGTGACATATCCATTCTCATACGTTCATGGTATCGAACATACCTAAACGTATGAGAATGGATACCTAAAATTTAATATTTATGACTGAATATTTTCTCGATTTCTTTTTAAAATAATAGTACCTGGTTAGTATATAATTTACACCCAAAACTGAAATATCAAACGAAATAATCATGCAGAACATTTATATTCAAACCAATTTTATTATCAAACCTAGACTGCGTTTACGCGATGCAGCTAAAGGTACACCTTCCTGCTTTGACAATTGGGTATAGTATAAAACACCTTACTTTCTTTCTGATTTTTATTGGATATTTATAATATTATACGTTAAACTCACGATACCTTAACATACTGTAAAGTTTCGTCGCTTGAGGAATTATTGTTGAGGTCCACTAGTGGTTACTTACTAGTTTATTGCCTAGACTACAGAGTGACATAGCGAAAAATTTAATAGTAGAGGCTAGCGCAGGGTGATCGGTCTATGAGTGACGCAAAACTTAATTACAGAAATGGCAACAACGCTTACGAAGGTCGACAGCTAACAAGTCCAATTATTTAGTTGATTCCTATTATAATTTATAACATATCTAAATTATTTACCTGCTACAATCCCATAGCATTTCCAAACGGGATTGTAAAAAAAACTATTATTTTTATGGCAACTAGTTTTTTCAATATTAAAATGAAATTTATTCACGTATGATTGTAAGCAGACCTTGAGCGAGCCTGTTGAGTTAAGACCTTCATGCCGGTAACTGCGCGGAAGTTGGCGGGTACATTTTTTGTCAATTTCGAGCTCGTTGAATTTAAGCGCGCATTAGTCACGAGCTAACCTTCAGTGTTGAAGCTCGCGAGCGCATTGTCAATGTGGTGCACTGCGATATCGGCAGTGTTACGTCGACGCATCGGGTGCAATAGCAGCCGATATCACAATTCACAATGTCAGAACGGTGTCTGCTTTGTCCCTGCCGGTGGCTTTCATAGCGACTCGCGTTTAAGTCAGTATGTGCAAAAGCGATCGTGAACAATATTTTTATTTTATTTATGCAATAGGCGTGTTTACCTCTGTGTTGCGGGTTCGTAACAATCAACAAGTAGTGTTACGGTAGTGAAGTTAAGCGGCTGTCTAGAACAGAGCGAGTATAGTGCAGTGATGTGAGGATGTTAGTGCGTGGCCATGTCGAGCGTGGCGAAGAAAGACAAGCCGACGATGTCGGTGACTGCACTGATCAACTGGGCTCGGCCAGGGCCGCCGGGGCCGCAGCAGCCGCCGCCCGCGTCGCCGGCCCCCGCCACCAACATGCTGCAGACTTTTGGCTCTCCTTCGAGCATACCCAACGTTGACTGCTCGATCGATATGCAATGTAAATGCGTCATTTTCTTTTTATACGACTGCCTGAAAAAAAGAGTATATTATTGTTTTCAGGGTTCATGTATGTATGTATGTGAGTTTGTATATTCCACCATAACTTCTATACGCCTGAACCGATTTTGATAAATGAGGTATCGTTAGAATCCCTAGCTTATTCCGGGTGACATAGGCTAGTAAATTTTTTTAAAAAATTGATGGGGTGACCATGGCCCCTCATTAAAGACCAAAATTGAAAAAAAAAAACGAAAATAAGATTAACTATATAATCATCATCTAGAAAATGATGAGTAGATTCCAAAAATATATAACACTATAGTTCAATATTTAGTAATTCACAAAAAAATATCATTTAATAAAAAATGTGAATAAGATTCCAAAGGCTATTTAAGCAAATCGCTTCGGAGGTAAACTCCAAAAATAATATTGCAGGGCAGTCGTATTTTTTAATTCGTTATATTAATTTCACTTGTTTTTTTGTTTATCGACGAGTACTTTATTATTACTTTATACATGTCACCGTAAGATCGTAAAAACCGTTAGATTATAATCTAACTCGCGAAATTCTAAACTATCGAAAGATTACAATTTAACGCATTATTTTCCGGTAGATTGTAATCTGATAGGTATTTAAACGCAATAAAACCTAAGTGCCCGGCCGCAGGCCGGGCACTACTTGGTTATTTATGTCGAACCCTAACCTAACCTACAAGAAAGAGACAAGAAAACGTAAATAAAATGAATATTTCAAAAATTGAAATTCAGAACATTGAACAGTTTACAATCTTTCGACAGTTTAGAATTTCGCGAGTTAGATTATAATCTAACGGTTTTTACAATCTTACGGTGACATACATACTTACCTGACAATAGCAGGCAGTCAGGCATTGTAAGCGAATAATAATAATAATAAGCGAATATTTTGTTGTATGCTATCTATGGTGTTGGTAGTGAATTAATTAGTTACAATATTAAGTATATAACCTGAATTGTCCAATATAACCTACCGAAGAATTTTTTCGTAACTGAAAACAATCTATAGACGCATGTTAGTAAAATGTCACGCTTTAATAGTACATTATTGCAAAGGCTGGGAAATAGGCAATTGCAGGTCGAGTATGAGTTTGAAGGCCGAGCCGTAAGCGAGGACTTCACTAATACGAGACAGGCAATTGCCATTTCCGCCGAGGCATATTATATAGTGCTTTTCTCAAAAGAATGCAGGGAAATAAAACATACTTTTTTACCTTTGTCGCTAAATTTATATCATCTGGGGCTTTAATTAAAAATTGCTTTATGTTTTCGCCAGTAAAAATTTTCGATTTCTTGCTTTTGAACCGATTGTCGTTTAAGAAAAGTAGTTAAGTTCCCATAATTTTTCAAGTTAATGCCGTTTTTAACATGAACTGTACATTTCAGCATGGAATAAATTGCCCATAATGTAGATGGCTTTTTAGTTTTAGCAATCTCATTAAAATACGCCAGAAATACTGTTTCGGAGAAAATGTTCACTTTTTCTCGTTTTTCCAACTCATAAAATGTTCATATACTTTCATGTATTTTTCTTTGGACTTCGCTGGAAGCAGGTTTTCCATTGCCAATTTGGCTTCTGATCTTAAATCTGGTGGAGTACAATCAATCTCCATTTCACTCTCTGAACCGTTGGAACTCATTTTACTTATTATTAAATTTATATTTATTAATTAAGTATGTAAATAACAAATCAAAACGAATTTTCAGCTTTGCCGCCATTTTTTTTTATCATCTGTGCCGACAGGCAAACGCATTTATGGCTATACAGGCACCAATTTGTACTAAGCAAAGAGACTATGGTATGCCAAGAATGACAAAAGAGATCCGATCAAAGAGTATTTACTATTTAATAACCCCAGCACGCCTTTTCATAAACATTGCAGGAGCGTTGTAATGTTCCAAATTCAAAAAACGCTCCTGCAATGGATTTGATTTTCTTTGTCCGAAAATTCGATACTTCGCGTGTTCTTTTTTCGAAAATAATGACAATATTTCGATGCATGTTTGAGAAAAATATTTTATGAGATTTTCTTCAATAAGCCAACTGGCAGACAAATTACATTTCAAGTTTTTAGGCGTCGAGCTGACGCCTGACACGTCCAGTAATTAGAATTTGTAAATTAAGAAATTATTTTCTTTGAAGTAAGTATTTTACCTGTTATTTGTGTTGCTTATACCTGTATTAAGTACTATCTTACAAAATAATAATATATTATTCTCTGCTCACCTAAAACTACTTTCTACTGCCAAGAAAAAGTGGCTTATTTTTACATATATAGTACTTAGCACGTCCTTTTCCCATTATTTTTCTTGATATTTTGGAGTCTTGTTGTTTGGGTTGTTGAAATTCTTAGGGTGTACACTTTACATAGTTACTTTAGTATGACTTTCAACATATACCTAATATTTATGGCTTTGCCAAAGTGCCTTGTTAAATATATGCATTACAGGCTATTTTCTGTGATGGAAGTTTGTAGGTAGAGCATTGAATAGACTACAGAAATAGAGTGTATACTTCTCTAATATACGCTGAGTATAGCTATTACCTATCTGATCCCACAACAAAACATTATAATGTGATGACCAACTTCCTATCGAAAATATTTGCCAATTACTTATAATGTTGTTTATGGCATCTCACATTTTTTTTTATAGTATTTAAAAATCAATACCATCATCATTCAATAGATTCCTATTTCCCAATGCTTAAGACCGGAACTCGAAGATGACCACTTGCCTGAAAGTTCTAAAAGTCCATATCTCCTCTGAATAGAACACCGATTTTGATGAAACAACGACCAGGTAAAGTCAGAATATCCGAAATACACTTTAAAGAATACCATCAAAATCTGTAAAGTAATTATTGCGTTGTGCTGGACCAGACAGGTTTATTTACTTTTTAAACTGAACTGAAGTTGAACTACACTCCGCTCACACAGTGAGCGGAGTGTAGTTCAACTTTTGGACCCTTTTCGATTTGTCCTTTATTCACATACTGAAACCTACTCGTATCAACCTACGCAACTTTCTACGCACACGTGGTTCACAATTTGATGAGTGAGTAGGTCCCGTTTTATGTAGTTTTTGAACGTCTGTATCTTAAGTACCATATGCACTTGAAACTTATCATCTTATTTATGAGTTACTATGATACGGACCAAATATATGAGGGGGGTAAAAAAGCGTGAAATGTTTCGTGTAAAGATATTACAATACACACTGCGTGCGGTAGGCCGAGGCTTAGGTTGGCGCACTACCTTGCGCATCGATTCTCTAAATTTCTAAAAAACTATTTTGATGGCTCTGACATAAAATTAAATCTGACTTACCTTTACTCATTTTGATTAATCAAATAAATAAGCGTAGGTTTATGATTTCTTATACAAACAGCTATTAATAATAATCACTTCATACCTACAGTGTTTTTTATGGTACCAGCTAGTTACTATTGTGGTTTTATGCCAGAATTATGTTGGCACCACAGTCCACAACACAACCCGTATCCAAATTCAGAATATAGATTCGACATTTCCATCAAACATCCCTGCTAGAGCTGAGCTGAGAAGTTGTATTGTATGTTCACCATAAAGAAAATCTAAATCTATTGTCTATACTTTATAATATTATACCTACTATCTATCTATCTATACTAATACTATAAATGCGAAAGTTTGGATGGATTGATGAATGGATGTTTGTTATTCAATCACGCCAAAACGGCGTAACGGAACATTTAACGGATCTGGATGAAAGGCACAGAGATAGATTATAGTTTGGAATAGCACATAGGCTACTTTTTATCCCGGGAAATTAAAGTTCCCGCGAGTACCAAAAATCCTCAGCCCACGCGGACGAAGTCATGGGCATCAGCTAGTAAATCTATGAAGTACTCTCGTAGCATATCAAAAGTTATTTGAATCTTCGTGTCAAGATACTCTTTTGTCTTATCTCAGTCTAGTTTCCTACGATACGTGATAATATGTTGGTAATTGCGTTGCATTAAAAAAAATGCATGTCTCTTGTGTCTGAACGTAATGTTATTTTATTTGAGGTAGGTAGTCCAATCATAATTCCTTATAAGTATAACCAATCTGATACTTAACTTATGTTGATAATTAGAAGAATGTCGGTATGATTTTTATCTTATTCTGCTATCAAAACACAGATAGCTATTTTTTTATCTTTTCAGTAAACATAAAGAAATAAGTATATTGTGTGCCTAGGGGTGAAACAAGACGATTTCTTCTTCTTTCGATTCTGAAATCGTGTTTCATCCCGCGGCACACACTATATTTTTCATTGCATTGAAAGTGCGAGTTTTATTAAATTGTATTTCCTATTTATTTTAGTTGCTAGGTTGTTGTTTACAAATATTATGTGTCAGTTTAGTTGATGGTTAAAATGTCAATTAACAAATAATAAAATTAAAAATTTTGAAAAACCCACGATGAACTGCAGCGCTCCAATTTGAATTTATAACTTTGAAACAACACAAAACTGCATCTTTGTCGGCTCAAGCACTTTTTTGACCAGCGTGGTGGACTATGGCCACATGGTAAATGGGAGTAGAGTTGTCAAATAGTGTTAAATTTTAATATTCTGAAAAATATTTTTTTTTTAAATATATCAGTTCAAAAAATACTTACGTTAAAAAATATTATGGATTAAAAAAAAAGATCACTTAAGGAGTTCCCATGACCTCCTCCTGGCTCCATCGTGAGACCCTGGGCAGGATCTAGATACAAAGTACTAGTCAATACAAATCAAAAGAGTCCGAATACGACGGATTTACGATGAGAAATTAAGGAGTTCCTATGACCACCCTCTGGCTGCTTCATGATACCCTGAGCAGCATGTAGGTTTAATGTGCTTGTCAAGACAAATCAAGAGTCCAACGACGACGGGCTTACGATGAGAACTTAAGAAGTTCCTATGACCACCTACCAAATCACGATTGCAGCACAGCTTGGTGGACTGTGGCCCTAAAACATCTTTGTAAATTATTAACATTAATAATATTTTGCCGCTGGTCTGCTCTCCGCCGTTGGGCTGGTATGGAACCGGAATTACTCTGTATTCATACAATAAAATAAATAAATAATAATACCCCCAAAACTCACCCGCCCGCCGCGCTGTATGGTTTCTTCTCGACCGCGATCACCGTTCAGGACTCCAGATAGCACAATACGTTTAATCACAAATTATCCCGCTCACAATAATTGTACCCCGACCGCAATAGAATACATACTACACTAGCGGCACGCTATGATGGCCGGTTTGACACATTACAATAGTGATGTGGAATGTCAATTTATTCTCGAACAAAAAACAATTAAGTTTTGTTTTTGTACCTGATTAAATAGGTTTAATAAAACAAAAATGTATATGTTTATTTAATTTATTTGAACGAACTGAATATTTGAACGAAAATGAATATACATACTTTATATGCACACAAGAAACATATGAATACAAAAGATACCAAAAAAGGTGCCACAAAAGGCCATAATTAATCAGATTCGTCCATACTACTATTTTCACTGTCGTCACTGCTATCATCACATACATTAATAATTATATGTTCGTTTTCTATAATATTATCTATTTTCACATCTCTTTCATAATCTTCCCTTATTAATTTAACAGTTCTATTCACAACCTTTTCCCAGTCTCCTTTAGTCACATGTTCACAAGCTTCTTCTAATAATTTTAGCATTTTTTTTGTGGTAAATGGGGGTTCTGTATTGTGTCTTGCAGCATATCCCTTAATTTGAGCCCACACCAACTCAATCGCATTATACTCACAATGGTAAGGCGGTAACCGTATAACTCTGTGCCCATGTTCTAATGCTATTTCGTCAATGACGTATCGGATCTTGGTTGGTTTGTTTTCTTTTAAAAGACGTACTAATTCCGCTTTTAACATATTCATGTTTGCATCTACGCCATTTTTACGAAGCCATGCGACGATATCAGCTTTCTTTTGGGATTGGGCAGGTGGCTTGTCAATTTGCATCGAGTGGTATGGGGCGTTGTCCATAATTATAATAGATGGTTCAGGGAGGCTACACAACATTGAGGTAAACCATTCAGTAAACTTTTCTCCATTCATGTCTTCATGATAGTCTCCAGTGGTTTTTGACGCAAAAGCCATGAGAGAACCTTCGACAAACCCGTTGATGGTTCCGGCGTGACAAATTATAAGTCGCGATCCTTTTCCTACAGGAACTTTGGAAGTAGATGCTGCTGTGTCATCGTTCCAAGAACGGCCTACAGTATGGTTAGCATTAAGCCATGTTTCATCCAAGAACACAACATTTTGCCAATTTTTGATTTCTTTCACTTGCCGTAAAAAAGTATACCTTGCCATCGCTATATCAAATCTTTCCATCAATATTTTGCGTTTGTTACATTTTTTGTATCGAAATCCAATGGTCTTCAAAATCTTCGTTAAAGAACTTTCCCCACCGAAGAATAATCCAGCTTCCTTCAGTGAATGCACCAACTTTTTTCTTGTTGGATACTCCTTCTGTAAATAGTAGCCGTAAACATGTCTTCGGATAGCATCGGCATCAAAGCTATCGATGCCTACGACTGGTTTTGCTCGTTTTCTCTTTTTTGGTGTGTGAAGTTTATTTTCTTCTGTGCCAGTCTCGCCATATTTTTTTTTAGTTATCCGTCTAACAGTTCGTTGTCCAATATTAAGCGCATCAGCTACGCGTTCAACCACTGACGTTATAGGTAAAATTGGCCCTCCATTTTGAGCTTCACGATCGAAATAGTTACGAAGGCGTATTACGAACTCACGTGTCTGACTATTTAGAACAGTTCTCTGCGTACGTTCGGTCATATCGACGAAATCCACAACAAAGGGCTTGAACAGAGTCCAAATTAACGAGCAAGGGTCAACAGTAATGCAGTATCAATATTTGAAATCCAAAGCCAGGTCAAAACTATATCACAATCGCATTGCACTGACAGTTTATACTTTTCGAAGCAACGTCAATTCGAAACTGCTTTGTTTTGCATTGAGCATTGACGCGAGTTTGCCGGAGGTAGTAGTTGTGCTAGCCAGCGATCCTATGTGACGATCGTATTAGATTCCATTTTTAAAAATTTATTGATATTTTTTTGCGATTTCAGAGGTTTGTCCACATAGTGAAAATTGTTCATATTCACAAGTACATTCACCCCTTAAATGGTGCAAACTGATTTTTCTACACTTGTATACATTTAAGAAATCAATTTAATAAATAAATTTTGAGTCCTAAACCTAAAACTACATTCGATAAAATTTATGAATCTCTGCACATCACTATCGTCAATAAAGTAATACAATTATTTCCTTCAAAGTCGTTATCAATTAATACGGAACTTCATGAGAAACTACATTCGATAAAATTTATGAATCTCTGCACATCACTATCGTCAATAAAGTAATACAATTATTTCCTTCAAAGTCGTTATCAATTAATACGGAACTTCATGAGCGGACAAACGTCAAACCGGCCATCATAACGTGCCGCTAGTTTAATACTATTTTATAAGTCAAAGTGTAGGTTTTTAAATGTGATGTGTCGAGTAGTGTGCCAGCAACATTGCGTCCGAAAAAGGTTGCATATAAATATTGAACAATATTTAATGATCTTCTCAGAAGCTAAACATATCTAAAACAAAAAACCGCATCTAAATCAGTACAGTATTTTTTCAGAAAAAAGATAATATATTTTTTTTTATCACGATTGTAGCGCATCCTGGTGGAGTTTGACCTTGAAATATATCTAAGAACCTTCTCACAAGCTATACATATCTAATGCAAAAAACCGCATCTCAATCGGGCCAGTTTTTTTTTTTCAGAAAAATGGTAACATATTGAAAAATAAAAATCACGATTGCAGCTCAGCTTGGTGGACTTGGTGGTGGTGGTGGTCCTAAAACATATATATGAACTATGTCAGAAGTTATGCATATCTAATGCAAAAAACCGCATATTAGTCAGTAGTTTTCCAGGAAAATGGTAACAAAAAAGTGCACAAACACATAACCTCCTATGGTAAACACATATATACCGTTTCTGTTCCGATACTTTGACAGGAATGAAAGGGTAGAAAATGCCATGCTTGCCAACGATGATTTTATACCCGCTGAATGACGTGTTCGTCTGAAATTGACTAGTTTCAGGTGGCTCAACAGGCATTGAAACTAGCATTTTCAATGCAGGATATAGTATGTAAAAAAAATTACGACCACTCCTTAAGTCAAACGTTGGGTCTCTTCTTGTTGTAGTGCCTCCGAATTGTGTTTTTCGTTTCGCAATTGTAATTGTAATTACCTCGTGAATTTCCTATAATCCGCAGCATTGTGACGTGCTGTTAAATAGCGTAAACGCGATTATTTATGCAAGTTACATACATATTATTATTACGATTATTGATTAATTATGCTTGTTTTGGAAACTGAGCGTTAAGAAATATTAAAATGAAAATACGATTCATAAATAAAACTAAAACTCTCGACGTCTTATTACAGAGAAAATAAGGTAGCACTAGCAGGTACCTAGGTACAAAAGAAAAATTACATAATATCAGCTTCTTTAAAATAAGATCTGATAAACAAAATATATATGATATGATATACTTTGTTGAAAGTTTATCGGAAGGGTGTCTGTTTATTTTTAACTGGCCACAAAGTCTCCAGTCTAAAGGACCGGTTCCATCAGGTTTTTCTGAATCACAGACAACATTTTTGCTCATATTCTATACTACCACTGTCCATGTTACATTTTGCAATTTCAATTTATTATTATCATTGATAATAATATTTCAATTTGTCAACTTGTGAGGAATACTCGATAAATCAATAGAGTTGGCACTTACGCAATTTTTATAAATATCCATGACATGAATTGATCCTACATGAATACGATAATATGCATAATGATCTCTACATCACATAAATAGTATATTATATGCCAATACATACCTACCTACATAATTATGACAATACCTACTCATCGGTGAGAAGGGAAAAAAATATTGAATAAATCTGCAAAATAATCTAGTGGTGAATCACCTTCAATCACCAAGACTGTGAGTATTCTTGGAAAGGTGGAGTCTGAAATGAATCTTCGATTCAGTGCTATGATAAGCTATTCCATTGACATTGATTTGATACCTACCGTGGTGGTGGTGGTGGTGTGGATATTTGGTGACCGCTGTGGTCTTGTCGTGGGAGAGTTAGATTCCACGAATTTGGGAATTAATAATTTCGGAATTTTCTCTGGTCTGGTCTTGTGACAGGCTTTGCTCGTAGCTAGTGACCATCCTACCGGCAAAGACGCACTATACCAAGCGATTTAGAGTTCCGGTGAGATGCCGTGTAGAAACCGATGAGGGATATGGGCTATACCCTAAAAGGTTACCCCGTTACCATCTTAGACCGCCATCATTGACGTATGATAAAATTGGGCAATAGCTACCTACCCTTACTTAAACGTTAAATCAAATTTTGATGATCTGAACTTTAAATATTAAACTTTTGAGAAAAGCTAAGATGAGATGAGATATTATGGTTGGAATTACCTACACTCGTAAGTTATTACGTAAGAAGGGGACGTAAATAACATTAGCATGACAATACGCGATTTACAAGAATGTTTACATTTGGTACTTACCAAAAATGTGATCGGCTTACATGAGTAAAACGTACAATTAGTGTAATCGTAGCCTAGGGTTAAGGTTGAAGAAGGAGCAGGTTAAGAATAATATAGTCAGTAGAAGGATACCAGCTAGAGATGTGTGTGAACGTAAAACTATCAGAGATTCAGTTTTGTAGCTTGTTTGAAACGGCATACGATAATCTATTGCTTTGGAAAATAACCAAGGGAGTAGTGACACTATTGGGGCTTACACAGACCCCTTGACATATACCCTAGCAGATATTAAAACATCCTGAAACCATCCTTCTGCATAATTTACCTTGTAACATTATGTACTAAACAGCTACCGAATGTAAAAAGTTTGCATATATTACTTATACCAATCATGGACCTATCCTCTGATAATTGTTACGCCTATTGTCTTTGCGTTTCATGGTAGATTCGAATTCATTCAAACTTTCAGAACGACGAAAAGAAGCGCGCATTCACGAAATTCGTGTCGACCCTAACTCAAACAATTCTTTCTAGGGCTGAACATAGAGGCGGGTTTCATGTCGCCGATGTCGCCGCCAGAGATGAAGCCGGACACGGCAATGCTGGATGGCATGCGCGATGACGCCACGTCGCCGCCCGCCATGAGGAACTACCCCCCGAATCATCCCCTCAGCGGTTCCAAGCACCTCTGTTCTATTTGCGGCGACAGAGCGTCAGGGAAGCATTACGGAGTTTATAGGTTAGTAAATAACTTTTTTCCCCACCTTGCCCGAAGGCTCTTTTTCAGTATGTATGTAAGTTATAAGTACATTATTGCAAAGGCTGGGAAATAGTCAATTGCAGGTCGAGTATGAGTTTGAAGGCCGAGCCGTAGGCGAGGACTTCACTAATACGAGACAGGCAATTGCCATTTCCGCCGAGGCATATATAGTGCTTTTCTCAAAAGAATGCAGGGAAATAAAACCTACTTTTTATGTTATACATTAAATTTAATTAATATTAAAAGTTACATTAGATATATTGGGGCAATTACTAAAAGAAAATGTTATTGATTTCCCCGGTACATTTATGTTTGTTTGTTGAACTTCTGATGAGGTTTGCAGGTGGGCAATGGCAGTGGTGGCTTTAATTAAAAATTGCTTTATGTTTTCGCCAGTAAAAATTTTCGATTTCTTGCTTTTGAATCCGGTCGATTTTAGTTTAAGAAAAGTAGTTAAGTTCCCATAATTTTTCAAGTTAATGCCGTTTTTAACATGAACTGTACATTTCAGCATGGAATAAATTGCCCATAATGTAGATGGCTTTTTAGTTTTAGCAATCTCATTAAAATACGCCAAAAATATTGTTTCGGAGAAAATGTAACTTTTTTCTCGTTTTTCCAACTCATAAAATTTTCATATACTTTCATGTATTTTTCTTTGGACTTCGCTGGAAGCAGGTTTTCCATTGCCAATTTGGCTTCTGATCTTAAATCTGGTGGAGTACAATCAATCTCCATTTCACTCTCTGAACCGTTAGAACTCATATTACTTATTATTAAATTTATATTTATTAAGTATATAAATAACAAATCAAGACGAATTTTCAGCTTTGCCGCCAATTTTTTTTTATCATCTGTGCCGACAGGCAAACACATTTATGGCTATACAGTCACCAATTTGTACTAAGCAAAGAGTCTATGGTATGCCAAGAATGACAAAAGAGATCCGATCAGAGCATTTAATAGCCCCAGCACGCCGTTTCATACAACATTGCAGGAGCGTTGTAATCTTCCAAATTCAAAAAACGCTCCTGCAATGGATTTGATTTTCTTTGTCCGAAAATTCGATACTTTGCGTGTTATTTTTTCGAAAATAATGACAATATTTCCATGCATGTTTGAGAAAATATGATTTATAGATTCGTCTAAGTTATGTGTTATAGGACACTGAGGGAGTTTTATTCATAGACCGTAGAAATTAGAATAGGAAGGTTCTAATGGTGCCGTCCACAAAACGGAGCGTAATTCGGGAACTAACTAAATTTTAATCTGCGCTGTTTTACCATAATCGTAAAAACCGAGAAGACATAAATTTCATGCTCACGAAATGAACGACAATTTTTTGGAGTTTACTTGAGTCTTGGCAATCATTTTCACATGAAATGTTTTTGGTGGGTCTATATATTATGTCACCGTAAGATTGTAAAAACCGTTAGATTATAATCTAACTCGCGAAATTGTAAACTGTCGAAAGGTTACAATTATAAGATTACAATATTATAATCGTTCGTAAAGAGTCGTGCGTCGGAGCTGACACACACAATATTTTTTTTTAATTGCTCTGTTTATTGAAACTACACTGATATATTATTGTATGTGTATTCTGTGCCTCAAATATTATTTTTTTCTAAAAATGCGATATTTTGCTTCTCAATTTTCTCAACCTTCCTAATTTGTACAAAAAACACACCTTTTTTTTGGATTATGTAGACTCTGCTATGTATAGCACTTGTATACAAGTATTATTATACTTATTTGTTTCTCGTAACATTCCGTTCACTAAAAATAGTTTCTTCAAGCTTATTATATTATAAGAGGCCTGTACACGGGCAGAGTAAATAGCATAGTAGCACGGTAGAGCACTAACTATCCTACTAATACTATACTAATGAAGACAGCATTAGTAGAGTAGAGTACTCAAATTTGGAAGAGTCGAGTAGCTAGCGCCGCGGGCAAGCTACTCTACCATTTGGCTTCTTCCACCTCAGCATTCACTCCACTCCCACTGTACTATGAATTGTGCGAAATACTACTCTAGCAAAAAAAAAATACGTGTTAACATTTATTCTACTGAAACTGGTACAGTAGGTATTGTACGCTAGTTCACTTTACCGTTTCTCTACCCGTATATTCCAGGCTATATTAGATCGAATTTTTATTAGTAAATAAACTTCGATCACTGCATTTCCTGAATATTTCAAAGAATAATATCTACGCCTTGCTGGTATCTATAGTTGTGTATAACCGGTCTATCTTATTAAACATCCTAAATGTCAATTTATAGATCGTTTCTATATTAGTCCTTTCGGTATCATTCGCTCCCTTTCTGATAGAGCTATATTCCCAGTGCCCTTATAATTATTGCTATATCTACATTTTACTACAGGCAAGTCTAGACAACGACTACCTATGGAATGTATGTAGATATATTCCAACGTAGACACCGAGACAGGTCAGTTGTAGTTACCTACAACTATCTAGACTTTGCGGTTTTATATATAGGTATGTGTAGGAACTCAGTAGGTAGGTACCTATTATATGAATCTGTGAAATAACAAGTATTTCTATGGATTGATAAATAACATTTGATAATATGAGTAGGTTTTTATGATAAAAAATCGAAATCTCTTCTCTGTACACGAAATAATAAGGCCCGTATTAATAAACAGGTTATCTAGTATCGGTGTTAAGCATAGACTGACCGATACTTAAGAACATCGCTTAAGTACGTGTTCTTAGTTTGATTTCGGGCCAACTTCTCACTGACAGCATGACACAATTCAAGATTGGATTTCGCGTGCCTATAAATGTGTCAGCATAGATTTTGGAGCGAAGCGGAAACCAATCCTTAATGTATGGTTCTCAGTATGGAAAATGGCTTTTTGAAGTGAAAACTTCTGCAGGCGCGTTGAGCACGTTTTGGTAGGGGGTAGAAATGTAGATTCGCGTGACAGTGACCGACATACTCGCGAACATATAAATATACTATTAAACTTTAATGCCTTAGTGTTAAGCTTTATATTTTAATTATTTTTAGTAAAATTTAAAAAAAAAAAAAAAAAACAAAAAATCGTTTTTACTCCTATCGGCAGTTCCTATGACTGGCAATTTTTTTTTACTCACAATTTTATTGCAAAACGTTTGATAAAGATGCGCAACTCTCGTCGCTACCGATTTACTATATGGTATTGGAAATTGGAATCTAACAATAATTAAGTAGGTAGATAAGGCATACCGAAATTGAATTATTATTGCATGTTCCTGAAACAATAATAAGCTGTCAGTATGTGTATGGAATTTTTTTGGCGTGGGAGGCTGGTTGTGTACATTCTATACACATCCACTTTTGTACAATCTGAACTAATGTATTATTGAAATAATTTAAAATTCTATCGACCGCCCGCCGCCTGTAATGTCATGCAAAGGGGCATTTTATTTTAACCTTGAGAATACTTAAGGCTGAAAATCATTCATTCGAGGGCAGGTAAATGGAGCACGGGTAGGGATCGGATGACATACATTGATTTAGCAATTTGCTCCCATAATTTTACATCATTAAATTCTCCTTTTAAATTGTTCACGTGGTTACGTGGAAGCTCGGAATAACCACCCATCATCTCCTTCCAGTCTTTATTTCCATTAACAGAGAGTCCATGTCAGTGGTAGAGTCAAAACAATAAGTATCATAAGAGAAACATGGATGACTGATGTCCCCCTAAGTTGAGGTTGACTTGAAAATATTATGATCATAAAAGTTTACTACTTGCTCGATATCTGATTGAGGTACTATTTTATTGGTTTGGTTGTGCACTGTAAAATGTAAACAGTGCTTCTCTTCTTCTTACAGAACGGCAAGCGAAGCCAACCCAAGTACCTGAAACTATAAGGATGATAATAAATGGATTTATCAAATTAAATGCACGCATTGTCAATCGTCAATTTTGATCTAAAACGCTTGGTTTACAGAATATAATATACCCTGTTAAATATAAATATATTCATTCTATTCAATCTATACCCTCGATAGGTACTCACTATAGGATATATATATTTTATCAATGAATTTTTTGGACTTCAGCTCTCAAGAAAAGATAATTAAAGCAAGGGTTCAAAAAATAAGATTATTAAAATACTTGGCATAGAGCTTTTGCTGGGACTGCTTTACGCCACATACTCGTGTGCCAATGCATATGCAGTAGCTCCCTGCCACTCTATGGGGAGTTTCTAGGTTCGCTATTCCAGCAACTTGGGAACCCAACGTCTATCGGTTCTTCAATGTGTCACTCCAGCTCGCAATCCGTTAACAACCTGTTGATCTATGTCGGTTACTTTATTTCTTCTGCGGATCTACTCATTTCGATCACATTAAGATACTCTAAGCATAGCTATCTACATCGCTTGCTAAATAAAACACACTGCATGTTTTATATTTATAATATGTAGTCGAGAGGTTAGAGAATCCCGATTGGGATCTGGTTGTACGTAGAGCCTGACGCACCCGTATATGTAACATTTTTAGTGTTCGTTAAATATTTTTGCCCAAACTGGTTTCGCATTCTTTCTTTCGCTCGTTTTGGATTCTCGATTTAAGAATTTTATTGTTTAGCAAGTATAGTTAGTCCTTGTTTTAGAAGGTGAACGTTGCCAATGTGGCATCATTTCCGCTAACGAAAAATTCAAACATTTCAACAATAACACATTGATCTTAGGGCACAACATTGTAGTGTGTTTTTGCTGCTATGGAATCTGTGATATTTTGGGTCTTAATATCACTTCTTGGGAAACAAATCTTCGCGTCGCGCTATCTCTTCTGTCGCCAAGCGATTACTCTTGTCGTCAGACTATTTTTAAAAGTTGGATGAACGAAAACCATGTTGTGATTTATCTAAGTTGGTAATGCATAGTTTAATAGCATATCGTGACGTACAGATAATTTTTCAAATCATAATGAAGTTTCTCTACGGTCGATAGATATATTCTACAAAATTGTTTTTTTCATATGAAACAAACAATACTCAATCAAGTAGGTGAAAAAACCAAAGGCAGATGAACATTGAACATTACAGCTCGTATAAAATATAATATGTAAAAATTCTTCTGCCTAGAATAATCTTAAAAGTGAAATCAATTTATCACGTATATTTAGTAGAGACGGAATATAATAAAGAAGAAAAATTCCATTAAAATTAGAAGTACTTAGTATGTATTACTTATTTTCGGTCCATCACTCGCAGTAATTTCATTTAAAAGGCACGAACAAATTTTATTTATTAGAACCACCCAATGTAAAATCACCGGAGTATACATATATTTTTAAATACAATACCTATTAAATTTCTTTTTCATTACCCACGTATCTCGTGATAGCCTTACAATACGCTTATCAATTTTGATAAAGCTATATTGTGTCATGACTTTCACTCTTCTATACGTGACTTTGAATTTGAACGATAATGGTTGTATTATTAGGTCCCAGTTTATCGGTATACTGGTAGCGCAGTTTTAAATATACAGAAACAGATAGAATGAACTTACCTGTGCTGAGATCTTACTGGTTTGGAACGCTCCCATATCAATTAGATATCATATTATCACCTACTCGTATCATCATCACAATAATTATCTATTATTCAGTATCTTAATGAAAAGTTGACAAATTAATGTCAGGAAAAACAATTTAGAGAAACTCTAAATTTTCTTTTTGACGGACGGTTTATTACAAACTAGATGATTCCCGCGATTTCGTCCTCGTGGATTAGGATTTTTTGATTCCCGCGGAACTCATTAATTTTCCGGGATAAAAAGTAGCCTATGTCGTTCCCCCAAGATACAAGCGATTCAACCTACCCCTGTACCTAATTTCATCCGCATCGGTTAAACGGATGAGTCGTGAAAGCGTAGCAGACAGACAGACAGGCACACTTTCACATTTATAATATTGGTAAGGATTTAATTGTTAAGTACCTACTAGTAGAGTAATGAGTAGGTAATGATGACCCAAACAGAGGAAATTGCGTACATCGAAAAAAGCATCTGGAGGTAAAATAATCGATATAGCCCTTAATGTTGGTAGAAGGCATGGAATTGTGTGCGGCGACCCTTGGTAAATTATAACAGGGATGATGACAACTAAATCAAATCAGCAACTCATTATCAAACTTAAAAACAAACTTCTAGTATGGAAGTTTTATGAAATTCACAGTTGTGACGTCATTAAATTTCAACGCACTTTTTTTCTTTAATCTATATTTTAAACTAACCGAGGATGTGAATTTTAGCTCTTTTGGAAGTATATTTTATTTAATATAGTAATCAGTTAGAAATAATTTATTTTTGGTATAGGCACCAACCATCCCTATTGATCATCAATAAATCACACTTCTTAGTTTTTGGTTCAGCTTGAGTGTTCAATTTAGAAAAACTTGTTTTTCAGTTGCGAAGGCTGCAAGGGTTTTTTCAAGCGGACGGTGAGAAAAGATCTGACGTACGCGTGTCGTGAAGAGAGAAACTGCATAATCGACAAACGGCAACGGAACCGATGTCAATACTGTCGGTATCAGAAGTGCCTTGCGTGTGGCATGAAACGCGAGGCCGTGCAAGAAGAGCGGCAGCGGGCGGCTCGAGGCGCTGAAGACGCACACCCGAGCAGTTCTGTTCAGGTAACTATTGCTTATTACACTGCACTTTACAACGGGCCCTGTGGTAAGGGTAGCCGCTAGTTATAGCCCTATTACACTGCACTTTTTCAGCACATCACACCCTTAGACTGATTAATTGTAGTGTAATAAGATATAGGGAGAAAAGGTCCCTAAACTGGTCCTTATTGCTTTGTAATAAGCGACGCTCTATCTAGCGACCACGCCCACCCTTACCACAGGAACCTGTAAAAAGTGCAGTGTAATAGACCTATTTTAGAACGTCGCATATAACACAGCAATAAGGACCAAATAAGGGACCCATTCTTGCTAGATCTTATTACACTACACTGATTTAGGAGCAAGGGTCCCTTCCAAATATGTAGTGTAATCGGCCTATAAGGGTCCCTTGCATAAGTGTACTGTAATAGGCCTATAAATTTTCAACCTCACTTGTGTTAATGCACAGTAATTTGTATCTGTTTACTGTGGTTAATGTGAGCCTGCACTATTAGATAGCGGCTGTCAAATATCCTTTTCTTTTATCCACAGATTTTTAGTAGCTTTTGAATGATATTTTCGGTCCTTTAAAGATTTCTTTGACAACCTCCCTAGTGCAGTGGTGAGTGCTGTCTTATAAGGGGGAATTCCCGGGTTCGATCCTCGGCAGGTTCAAATTGGAAATTTTATAATTTCTCAATTTTCCCTGGTCTGGTGTGGTGAGAGGCTTCGGCCGTGGCTATAGTTACCACCGGCAAAGACGTGCCGCCAATCGATTTAGCGTTACGGTACGATGCCGCGTAGAAACTAGAAACCGATCGACTGTGTCGGTTTAATGAACTAACTGCCATACCCCTAACAGCCCCGCTACCATCTTAGACTGCACCATCACTTACCACCAGGTGAGATCTAATGCAAGGGCTAACTTTTAGTGGATATAAAAAATCATTTTGCAAGGCCGAATTTACACATGTAACTACTAGCATAACTTTAAAAAATGTAACAATAAACACCGTTCGCTAACAAAGCTCCCAAGTCGAGCTATTTTAGCCTAGCTTTTGCGACAATTGTCATCTTAATTCAATCAATTTACCCTATAATTTTTTTATTAATACACCCAAGCCTTCTCTATGAATTCATCTTGGATCTTGGAATACCCATAGTTGAAAACCGTATGGATATCAATACAGTACTTTCTGCGGTTAGTGCGAACAGACAGATAAACTCGGCGGACTTTGTTTTTTATAGTAAGTAGTGACTCAATCTATCAGATCAGTTTGCAATCGACAGCGATTCTTTCTTCAGTAAATAGTCTATATTTCTTCGAACTTCTAACTTTTCTTGAAATATTAGCTAATTGAAATTGAGTTTGCTATTGTATTTCAAATCGAAATCGATGAACTCTATAAATTATTAAGCATTATCTTTTTATATAAGAAGACCCGTAAACCATACCTGAATATAATACCCGTTTTGTAATATACCTACATATATAAAAATACAACATACATAGAGCGTCGTTATGGTATAAAGCTAATCGATATCGAAGACGATAGCCTCTTCAGCTTCCGTTGAACGAGTATATTTTGCACATATTATGGAAAATTGCGTACGAGCAAACTGGGAACCCAAAAAGCTGGAAAATTATAATAGTTAAATAATAATGATACAGCATAGTTACATGTGATTTATATAGATGCATAGGTATATTAGACCTAAGGTCTAAGAACCAAGGTATCAGCGGAAGCCGTTCTCCAGCACGATGAACCGACGATAAAAATATAAATAGAACGGATGGAAGTGGCTACTGGCTGCATGAATGAGACTGAGGACTGGGTGTGGTGGCACTTATTAGGGAAGGTCTATGTCCAGTAATGCACGATTAGGGTTACGATAAATTCGAAGATGAAATTCAGTAATCCATATGTCACCGTAAGATTGTAAAAACCGTTAGATTATAATATAACTCGCGAAATTCTAAACTGTCGAAAGATTGTAAACTGTTCAATGTTCTGAGTGTCAATTTTTGAAATATTCATTTTATTTACGTTTTCTTGTCTCTTTCTTGTAGGTTAGGTTAGGGTTCGACATAAATAATCAAGTTAGGTTTTATCGGGTTTATATACCTATCAGATTACAATCTACCGGAAAATAATGCGTTAAATTCTAATCTTTCGACAGTTTAGAATTTCGCGAGTTAGATTATAATCTAACGGTTTTTACAATCTTACGGTGACATATACATTCGAACTGAAGTAGGTAAATAGCATCCGAAAAAAGCTGGTTCAAATATAAAATCGTAGAATAGAAATGCTGTGTCGATAAATTACCTCAACGTAATAAACATTGTTAGTTCGTTAGTCACAAGGTTATCGATTTAATTTATTCCGTGGCCCCGGCTAAGGTCCATGTCCTTCAAGCTATGAAGGATATAGATTAGGTGTTGCCGGTAAGTAATGTATTTATTCTAATTTCGACCACACGTTGAACATTATAATGTAACATACTTAGCTTGCTTCTATTAGACGCAATAAATCCGCCTGTATAATTAAATATTATGACTAAAACTTCTAGTTATAATAACAATCCTTCTGTATTAGAAGTATTATATTTTGTAATTATTTTGTACATTGTTTGAGTCACAAAATATGGAAACGTCGGAGTACTTAGGTTCTCCAGAGACAACCTTAGAGACATTCACTCAACCAGTAAAAGATCGTTTTAATGGTTGTATGAATCGCGAAAGTCAAGCTAGATTAGAAGTCTTCTTTTAGTCTTAAGTAAGTCGTAAAATAACATGTATGATGAAGTAAGACAGCTAAAAAGTGTAGGTGCTTATGCGGATTGGTCCTACGCTTTAAACGTCACTAACTACAGTTAACACGTCTCGACGTGAGATGCACCATGCAGTGTGTCATATATTATCAACGCACCCTAGTTAAAATAGCTCAATATCTGGCTCTGGCTTCACATCCTATACGCCACTGACACTACGACGCTGACAAAACTAACATCCAAATAAAAAAAAATTGGCAGTCATAGCGACTGCCGATAGAAGTGAAAGCGAATATTTAATATTTTTTTTATATATTTAATTAAAATAATTAAAATATAAACCTCAACACTAATGCATTAAAGTTTAGTTTCGAATGTAGTATATTTATATGTATTTAAGACCTTTTGTCTTCGTAACCACGTGAGCATGTCGGTCACGCGAATCTACATTTTTACCCCCTACCAAAAAGTGCTCAAAGCGCCTAAAGAAGTTTTCACTTCAAAATGCGTGACCGGCACCAGTCTCTGTTTGTATGTTTGTAACTGTATTTTTAGCCCAATATCTATTTTAGTCTTAACATTTCTAGCAAAAATAAACCTTCGACGATGTAAAAGCTCTGCTAGTCTATTCTACGGGTTTACTGAACTAAAAGGGAACTTGTCCCCAACTTTCCCAGGAGCTATCAATCGAGCGGCTGCTGGAGATGGAGTCACTCGTGGCGGACCCCACCGAGGAGTTCCAGTTCCTGCGCGTGGGGCCCGAGAGCAACGTGCCCGCGCGGTACCGTGCCCCGGTCTCAAGCCTGTGCCAAATAGGTAACACGTGGCTCCACATTTTCCCCCTTACTTCAGACCAAACGGAATTTGTTTTGTGTGTAACTGCCTCGTTGGTCAGGTGGTCAGCACGTTCAACTGCGGCTAACGAGCTCCAGGGTTCGAGTTATTAAGTATTGGGTTTTTCTGACTAGAAATTCTCAGTACTAGCCCGGAGTTAGGAAGTTGGCGGTGTTTCACCCCTGTGCCTCGGGGAACCCGCATTGAAGCAGCATGGTGGGTCTAAGCTCTAATTCCCTCTCTCCTATGAGAGTGGATGCCTGTGCCCAGCAGTGGGACGTTAATGGGCTGTAGCGGTGGTGGAATTTGTTTTTGATGACACTTTATAAAGAACTGCAGCATTATTGGCTTCTTTTTTGTCTGCTTCGAATTTCATACATAAAATCAATACTGATACAGTTCATCGTTGAAATAAAAAAATTAGCTACGTGTTGGTGTAAGTTAGGTGACCTTTGCTTTTTACTTTACTTTTGACCTTTGCTTTTTACTTTACTTTTTACCTTTTTACCTTTGCTCGTTTTCGTTCAACGTTTTTGATTCGAGCTAATGAGGTTTGGAAAACCCTTCTCCGTTTATGACTGTACTTTCACGGCTAGAGTGCAGAAAAGGCATTTCTAGGCGTTCTAAAACTAGACTCATCATTGCTTTTCCAAAGCAGAATGTTATTACGCGCAAATTGTAATAAAATACCACAGTATCGTATAATATTTTCCAGGAGCTATGAATCTTAAACTTTACTAATTTCATTTTATAGCAGGATTGTCGCTCTCATTTGTTGATTTTATAAAAAGGAGCGTACTTTCATCCAATTTACTCAAAGCCAATGAACAAAAAATCAAAACTTATATTTTAGGAAGTTTTTGAAGGCGCTACTTAAGCTAGACCTAGAAAAAATTACGCTTATTTATTGTCTAGCTGCAGTACAATAATAGTAACATTTGTAACATAACTAGCATTGTTAGTCTGTTGGGAAAGTCTGGCTGAAAACCGAGAGGGTTGGAGGCACTTGGTTCAGCAGAATATCATCGAATTCAAGAGTAAAAGGAGGATAGATCTGGACATTTACCGTGACTAACTTAAAAGTAGACCCTCCAATATAATTTACAATTATGTTGATGGTACCCTATCATGTCCTCACTGCGCGCGTTTATCAGTCACATCAGGGCACATGAGCGAAGCCCTTATTGAAAAACCTAACAGAGATTCAGTCGCTGTTGTCGAACTCGGCAATGGAATCATCAGTACGTTCCAGGAATAGACTGCCGCTTTTTATACGACTGCCTGAAAAAAGGAGTTTATTGTTTTCAGGGTTCATGTATGTATGTATGTATGTATGTATGTATGTGAGTTTGTATATTCCACCTCCAATTATATTTATTATTTGGAATCTACTCATTATTTTCTAGATGATGATTATATAGTTAATCTTATTTTCAAATTTTTTAAAAAAAAATTCTAGCCTATGTCACCCGGAATAAGCTAGGGATTCTAACGATACCTCATTTATCAAAATCGGTTCTGGCGTATAGAAGTTATGGTGGAGTATACAAACTCACATACATACATACATACATACATACATGAACCCTGAAAACAATATACTCCTTTTTTCAGACAGTCGTATAAAAATATATAACACATATAGTTCAATATCCAGTGATTCACAAAAAAATATCATTTAATAAAAATTTGAATAAGATTCTAATTTAACTAGATTAATTTAGATTTTTAACTTTTTAGCTCGTTTTTTGGCAGGGCAGTCGTGTTTTTAATTTTTTTAATTATGACTTGTTTATTGTCACTATCTGACGACATGATCTCTACGGTTCCAGGCAACAAGCAAATCGCAGCGCTGGTGGTGTGGGCGCGCGAAGTCCCTCACTTCAGCCAGCTGGAGCTGGACGACCAGGTGCTGCTCATCAAGGCGTCCTGGAACGAACTGCTCCTCTTCGCCATCGCCTGGCGGTCTATGGAGGTAACTGTTCCGAACGACCTTTCTTCATAAAAGCTATCATACATCTCTCATACTCGTCGGGCTAGGAGACTTATTGGTAACAAAAAAAAAGCGCTGGTCAGTTCGAAGCTGCAATGCTTGGGACATCGGCGCAAAGTTGCCTGTTTGTATATTCTACAGAATATATTAGGGAGAGTGTGCTCAAGAACTATTCGATTTGGTTCCTCCTTCACCTTTTTAACATCGAACCGCAAGACATCGACATGGTCTGCACCCTTACGCAGTCGAAATTCCACGGACTCGTACGAAGCGATTTGCTTCCTCGTTCCTAATTCGAACCGCTAGGATATAAATAGAATGCCCTTCCGACTTCCGTTTTCCCTTCCTCTTTTAATATAGGTACCTTCAAATCAATAGTTAATAGGCATGTTCTAGGCGTGCGCGCTCTGATTGCAGCCATGCGCTAGGCTATATATTAAAATAATAAACACGACTGTCCTGCCAAAAAACGAACTAAAAAGTTAAAAATCTAAATTAATTTAGTTAAATACAATCTTATTCACATTTTTATTAAATGATATTTTTTGTGAATCACTAGACATTAAACTATAGTGTTATACATTTTTGGAATCTACTCATCATGTTAATCTGATTTACGATCAATTTTTTTAAACTTTAGTCTTTAATACGGGCCATGGTAATCCCATCCATTTTTTATTAAATTTTACTAGCCTATGTAACCTGGAATAAGCTAGGGATTCAACGATACCTCATTTATCAAAATCGGTTCAGGTGTATAGAAGTTATACATATTAAATTATGTATGCATCATACATACATACATACATACATGAACCCTGAAAACAATGAACTCCTTTTTTCAGGCAGTCGTTTAAAAACGCGCGGGTTTTGACATTTGCTACATTGTTTTATCGCTGATTTGATTTGATTTGTTGACAAATAACTAATTATGTTTTGTATCCCTTTCAGTACCTGGAAGATGAGCGGGAAAACATGGACGGCACGAGAAGCGCCGCGCCGCCGCAGCTCATGTGCCTGATGCCTGGTAAATACTATGCTGAGATACCAAATGTTCGAAACCAATATCTGACCTTTTAGGATCACCTCTATTTTGTTCCCCCCTTCATAATTATTCTATCTATAAGAAGTAGATTGTTCCATCTACAAAAAGTGCTGATGTTTCCAGGCATGACCCTGCACCGCAACTCTGCGCTGCAGGCGGGCGTGGGACAGATCTTCGACCGCGTGCTGTCGGAGCTCTCGCTCAAGATGCGCACGCTGCGCATGGATCAGGCCGAGTACGTCGCGCTCAAGGCCATCGTGCTGCTCAACCCAGGTAACTAGCGCCCTCTGTGTAATGAGTGTCGCATATTGCTTAATACCTGACGAGGGGCAGATCTTCGACCGCGTGCTGTCGGAGCTCTCGCTCAAGATGCGCACGCTGCGCATGGACCAGGCCGAGTACGTCGCGCTTAAGGCCATCGTGCTGCTCAACCCAGGTAACTAGCGCCCTCTGTGTAATGAGTGTCGCATATTGCTTAATACCTGACGAGGGGCAGATCTTCGACCGCATGCTGTCGGAGCTCTCGCTCAAGATGCGCACGCTGCGCATGGATCAGGCCGAGTACGTCGCGCTCAAGGCCATCGTGCTGCTCAACCCAGGTAACTAGCGCCCTCTGTGTAATGAGTGTCGCATATTGCTAAATACCTGACGAGGGGCAGGTCTTCGACCGCGTGCTGTCGGAGCTCTCGCTCAAGATGCGCACGCTGCGCATGGACCAGGCCGAGTACGTCGCGCTTAAGGCCATCGTGCTGCTCAACCCAGGTAACTAGCGCCCTCTGTGTAATGAGTGTCGCATATTGCTAAATACCTGACGAGGGGCAGGTCTTCGACCGCGTGCTGTCGGAGCTCTCGCTTTCGCTCGCTTCGCTCTCTGTGCTATGAACCCATGTATTTATCCGTATCCGTTGTTATGTCGGTCATATCGCCCGACATTTTTGCGGGTTGTCTCTGCGATTTTGTGGGACAAATTGGTTCGACTTTTGGCTTGTTCACACTACCTATTTGTGATCGAGATTTTACCTGAGACGTCACCCTACTTTCATTTGTTGAACATCGAGCCACGCTCGTCCTCACTAAGCAAAGTTGTAGTTAAGCAAGAATAGCAAGCTTCAACAGTCCGACAGGGACTGTTGAAGCTTGCTATTCCGCGACAAATCCATGTCGCCTGCGACGCCGCATAACACGTAGAATTGTGTTGGGCAACAAGTTCGCAGGATGTCCGCGTTCGTGTAAACTAGGCCTGAGTTTCGTATATTCGTTAATACCAGACTTGTTATAGAAGTCCATCCAGCCGTTTCGATGTTTTGAATATATAAAGAATCCACGTACATTTTTCTATACGCTTGAAAAGTATAACCTTGTCGCGCGGTCATGAGCTTCCTTTGACCTTGCGAAACTATGAAAGATTTTATAGAAATGTTTTGGCGGCTTTCGCGTGCTGCCACGCCGTGAGTGTAGAGGGGGAAGTAGAGATTCCTCATTACTTGTCTTTATACTTTGAGAGATTTTTCTTATGTTATTTAATGTTTTTCTTTTTCCTTATTTCAGATGTCAAAGGGCTGAAAAATCGAACAGACATCGACGTTCTAAGAGAAAAGGTACATTACAGTTTTAACCATTGAATATTCATAACTATCCAGGAAAAAAGGCTATATTATTAGTTTCTAAATTTTGTGAGAATCGGATGGGCTGTGAAAAGGTTACAGACATACAGACATACTTTCTCATTTAGTGTGAGTTTGTGGTTCCATAGATCTATAGTCTGTTTTTCCTTAACTGGAAATAAAGTTAATAAGAATTAATGATCAAATGAAAAACCTAACCCGAGAACGTCTAAAGCGCGTTTTGCTAAGTAGGTTTCTGCAATTTGTTTACCTAATGTCTATTATAGCATCTATTCTAAGGAATGTTAGACAATGATCATCCACTACAGTCATACTACGGTGCTTCAGCTTCACCTGAATTATTATTTTCAACAGATATTCTCGTGTTTGGACGAATACTGTCGACGAGCACACAGTTCCGAAGAAGGCAGGTTCGCGTCTCTGCTACTAAGGCTACCAGCCCTCCGTTCCATATCCCTCAAGAGTTTTGAGCATTTATTCTACTTCCACCTGATAGCGGAAGGGAGCATCGGCAACTACATAAGAGAGGCGCTGCGTAACCACGCGCCGCCTATTGATACCAGTACCATGATGTAAGACCCTTAATCCGGCTCCGAAGGACCAACTTTTAAGTCTCACCCTAAAGTCCGTGGATGGTTCGCAGTTTTATTCCAAAGACTCAGCTCGCCGTTACTTTTAAGGGCAAAACACACAGGGAACGAGCGCGGGTCGGGCACTGGCCGGGTCGGGTGTACGGCCGGTGTAATAGGCCTATTACACTGCAATTTTCACAGGGACCCTTACACTTGAATCATTGTAGTCGCCCACCCTTACCACAGGGCCCTGTGGAAAGTGCAGTGTAATACGCCTATTACCTTGATTCAGTGTAGTGTTCATTACACTACATTTAGGGAGAAAGGGTTCATGATTAGGGACATCGGGTCGTCCCGATCCGGCGAACAGAGCGTCCCGCGCGTGGAACCCGACCCGACCCGTGTGTTTTGCACTTAACAGGCAGCGCTGAACGCATATGATGTTATCACCACTACAGCCCATTAACGTCCCACTGCTGGGCACAGGCCTCCACTCTCATAGGAGAGAGGGGATTAGAGCTTAGACCCACCACGCTGCTCCAATGCGGGTTGGCGGACTTTAACGACTATTTTCATGTCAGTGATAATAACCGGGACCGACGGCTTAACGTGCTCTCCGAGGCACGGGGGTGAAACACCGCCAAATTCCTAACTCCGGGCTAGTACTGGGAATTTCTAATCAGAAAAACCCGATACTTAATTATGGCCCGACCCGGGACTCGAACCCGGTACCTCGTCGGCCGCATTCAAACATGCTAACCACTAGACCAATGAGGCAGTTATGATGATTATTATGAGTTTGATGTTATGGTTCTCTTTAATTCGGATTCGGAAGATCAACTTCAAGTAAAGCGAATCTTGTATGTATGTGAGTGGCTACCCGTGTGGGTAGCCACTCACATACATACAAGATTCGCTTTCAAAGTCTCAAAGTTTTCAGCATGTAAGTGTTTACATGCTGAACACTTTGAGATGAGACAGCAGATTTGGCTGGTTTTTCCCTTCATTAGCAGTTTATAGAACAAAAACAATATATTATAAAAGACAACGAATAACGTTTAACCACTTTGCAATGCAATTTCAAAACCTTTAATTTATAAAAAGAAGTGATCAT
This sequence comes from Erebia palarica, assembly GCA_964035005.1. Classification (NCBI taxonomy): domain Eukaryota; kingdom Metazoa; phylum Arthropoda; class Insecta; order Lepidoptera; family Nymphalidae; genus Erebia; species Erebia palarica. The sequence goes on along the minus strand of OZ035985.1, from coordinate 26,142,171 downwards.
TTCATATATGGTTGTATAAATGAAATTACTTTCATATAATTTACTATCCCAGTGTTGACCTATAAATCTACAACTTCATTAAACCAGTGAGTTTATGATGAGTTAATAATTTAATTGTTAAATTGGTGGAAAAATCTGCTCATTTTCTTCCTAGCTAACTCTTGAGAGAACCTTGCGCTTTACGTAAATTATACACTCACCATCAGGTGAGATCGCAGTAAGGGCTAACTTGTAGTGGATAAAAAAAAGCACTGAAGTTTCAACGGGGCCGAATGAAGGGTTATTGTAAATTAACCAATTAAGTTAATATAATGTATTTTATTTGGTAACAAAGACTATACTTCTATTATTATTAATTAATTTTATATAATTACTAAGGTAAGGAATAATAGCAAATATATTATTAATGTGTATAGATGTACATTCGCTGTGACCTGAAGTGATGAACGCTAAGGAATTGTGCCTAAACTAAAGTGCACCATTCGGAATTACAAATCACAAATGAAAAGTAAATAAATCTTGTTAATTCAAAAATTAACAGGTGTTAACCTGTTATGAACTTTTGAACCTCATTCTAATGAGGTATTCAACATATTTTTTATTTCGTCATTCCATATGAGTATTTCTTATCAGTAAACGTAAAAATATATTATTTAAGTTTGGCGGAGTCGTTATTTTACAAATAGTCTGGACAAAATATCCAGTAAACTATGAAATATATTTGAGTTTTCAGCTGTAGGCGTAGTAGCAGTGTACACTAGCAGTAAACCTAGCGAAAGTTAAATCTGGAAAGTCACTTACACTGTACAAGACTCGCAAGTCAATTTTATCTTTGTTTTAACAAATAAAACTGTATAGTTAAGCAAGCAGTCAATGCTGAACGGCTTATGTCTATTACTGTATATCCTTGCTGGATTCAAATCAATCAATCAAATCAAATATTCATTTATTCAAATTAGGTACACTGTAGGTACAGTTTTTGATGTGAAATTATTTATAAAAAAACATGATGGTGATTATAAGTTACGGTAACTTAAAACTAAAGCTTCGAGGGTTGCAAACGCGCCCTGGTCTGAAAATATTATTAACGAACTTCGGATTTTTCGACTTCTGCAAGTTTTATTGTTTACTTGTGTGTTTTAGTGAACACTTCGCATTAATTGGATTAAAGTTGCTGTCCAATAACGGTCGCTAGTGCGTAGAAAAACAAATAGAAAAAGTTAGAAAATGTGTCTTGATAAATAATCAAGTGTTGGTAAATATTGAAAATGAGGCCGCCTCTCTTATTTATAGTAATTTTATGCGAGCAACACAATTAACATCATTTCTAGTTTCTAGATGTGTATTAGAAAATCTATCTATCGGATATTCCTAGAATATCTAACATTTAAATTGTTAACTAATAGGCCTATTACACTGCACTTTTTACAGGGCCCTGTGGTAAGGGTGGGCGTGGTCGCTAGTTCGAGCGTCGCTTTTTACACAGCAATAAGGACCAATTTAGGGACCCTTTCTCTTTAAATCTTATTACACTACACTGATTCAACTGTAAGGGTCCCTGTGAAAAGTGCAGTGAAATAAGCCTATTAGAGTTAGACGTAAAATAGTTGTTCTACCAAATCTTTATTTAATGCTAAATTTTTTAATGTAAGTAAATCTATTAAACTGCTCACAGCTGTTGTCAGGACTTTTAACATTGTTGCTGTCTTATAATTATCTAAAGAAATCTAATAAATTATTATTATTATCTATTAAAATAATGTGGTCACATGTAAAAAAAATTAGGGCCTTAGCCGACGGCAATTTTTAGCGTGTTCCGGAATCGCGTACCAAGTATGTGATTTATATGAAATTCTGTAATGTGACGTCATTAAAGTGCGACGCACTTTTTTACTTTAATCGATTGTTTAATAGGTCTATATTACACTACACTTTTCAAAGGGCTCTGTGGATACGGTGGTCGTGGCACCGAGTCAGGGTGTCGCTATTACACTGCTATTATAACTTTCGGGCTCTAACTCGACGAGTGAGCTCCCTAAACACCCTAAGTGTTATTACATTGCCCGGTCGGCAGAGCGCGACAAACCGGGACGACCCGATGTCCCTAATCATGGACCCTTTCTCCCTAAATCTTATTACACTACACTGAATCAATGTAAGGGTCCCTTGAAAAAGTGCAGTGTAATAGGCCAAAATGGATCAAGTGACGTGTTACGACTTTTGGGAGATCGTCTATTAAATAATCACTAAAAAAGAATTTATTTGAATAGTAGTCAAATATCCTATCTTCGCTGGTCGCTTAAAACCTGCAAAAGAAGATGCTGTAGAAGTAACATCGATTTAACACAATTACAGCATCGTGAACTCGTGTGACATTTCGATTTTGGCCATGTAATCACGACCCTACTATCGCAATACATAATCAATCATGGTTACGTGAGCGAAAGTAGATGCCGTGGGCTCGACCCTAATTGTCTCGGTGCTTTAAAAATAATCATGTTGTGCATTTTAAAGTGCATATCCAGTTATGGGTAGAAACTTAGTTTAGTATAATAATTATCGTTATTAATTAATTTTATTATTAAAATTGTAAATATTAGTAACTACGTCTTTGCATGTACAATTTAATTTTAATAAAGAAGTAAATTATAATGGAAACTATTGTATAATAAGCTTATCCGTTGCGGGTGTGAAGATAGGGATGGTGTCAATGGCCTATTTTATTAATCTTATTTTTTATTATAATACCCAGGCCAGTCTTGTTTACCTCAATAGAAAGCATTTTAAAGGCAAATTAACTGGCAAAATTAACCAGTATTAATTTACAAAAAAAACGCCTTCCTGATTTGAATTTTTTTTCGAAATTGGACTATCGTTAGCACATTTAAATTTACAGCCTACAGGGCTGCGGGGCGAGAGATTTTTATCTATTCGATCACGAAGTTTACTGCATTTGAAAAGAATCAAACAAGCGCCGTCTGTCATCGAGCACTGAAGAGCCTATAGTTCAGAATAGAAATATGTCCCACTAGGCCCCCTGTTAACTTTAATGCGATGGAAAATTTAAAAGATCTCCCACTAGGGCCGCTGTTTGTTATTATGAACTATAACGAAAATGTAAAAATATGTCATTTATAATTCTTGTATAAGTATGTAGTTACAGAAACTGATCGATGTTAGTCTTGAAAGATATAACGTAAGTTTGCCGCTGTGCAGTAGTATCCATGCAGAGGAAGTCGCAGGCATCAACTAGTTTCATATAAGTTAGACCGTTAGGGCGCTTAACGTTCTGAGCTATATGGGATATAATTTTATATATGAGAGGCGCGGCGGAGGTTTTGCGGCGGTGTGGCCTTGGAAGTATGAAAGCGGCGTCCGCGCCTCACCGCCTCTGTATACCTTGCATCCCGTCGCTTATATATGTCACCGTAAGATTGTAAAAACCGTTAGGTTATATTATCTAACTCGCGAAATTGTAAACTGTCAAAAGATTGTGAGTGTTCTCAATGTTCTGAGTGTATTTTTTTTAAATATACATTGTATTTACGTTTTCTTGTAGGTAGATTAGGTTAGGGTTTGACATAAATAATCAGGTAGTGCCCGGCCGCAGGTTCACGAGTTAGATTATAATCTAACGGTTTTTACAATCTTACGGTGACATATACATTTTGTATGAAATACCTATGACAGAAGCGGTCTTCGCCAGCGACCTCTTGTGTATTTATAATATGTACACGATTTTGACTATTCGCAACGCTTGACTTCCTGACTTACGTGGCGCGAACTGTATGCTAGGGTGAAACCTGGTTAAAAGTAGTAAATAATAGTATAACTCTATGGGTAAAACCTACATTCTCAAATCTTTTGTTGATAGACGGCCCCCAGTGCAGTGTGGAATCTTTCAAGTTAACTAACGTTTACCGTACGTGGAGTTGTGTAAACGGGTCAAACGTCGTGGACGTCACCATATTTCAGATTTACTTCGTGTGTCTAAGATAATAACTTGGAAAATACGCATATGCGTAGACGGACGCATACGCATATACGCAGACGAACGCTTTTTACGCCGGGCGTAAGAAAAAATAGTTAAAACTTACATAGATCCAGGTCTGGGCAAAATACGTGCTTTAATTAAAAAATACTGTATCACAAGTAATTAAAATACAAAATATCTTTAATTAAGATATTTGAAATAAAAAATACAAAATAAGTAATGTAGACCAGGCACGGGCTGAAAAGTAGAGGAAAACACGTAGGTAAACTTTTGTGCATTCTGTTGGCCAATTTTGACGTACAGCGTACAGTATACATAACTGGTGCAGTGTTGCCAACTCTAATAGCTGCTTTACCATCATTACACTCACGATCGCTAAATGAAGGTTAAATGTATTTTGAAGCCTCAAGTATTTGAAATACTAATTGCAAAATACCTCGGCGTCAAGTATTTGAAATACGAATTACAAATTACATTTTAAGGAAGTAATTGAAATACAAATACCAAATACCTACGTATTTGTATTTCAATTAATACAAGTAATTCAAATACTGCCTAACCCTGCATAGATCTAATTGCTATGAAAGATTCTGAAGGCGTTTTTGTGAAATATGAATCAGAGGAATTGGCTGGCGACTTCGTGCATTAGAAGATTATTTAAACAAATAGAAAGACGGAACCAATAATTGCAAGTTACCTATATATAATATTTCGGTAGAACTAATTATACAACACAGTCCTTACGCAGTAATACATGTTCGATCTATATGTGCACAAAACTTTGTATTTGCTTCACATAAATTTAAATTTAATTTTTATTTAACACAATTTTTAATTTAATTGTAATTTACATAATACATGTCAATTAGTTCATTAGGCAAAGCAAGCAAGCAAACGCCTGCTAACATGATATTAGCAATTTTGAGATCTTGAATAAATTAGCGTGTGAACGTATACACGGGATATAGGTATAACTATATTCTTGCAAATTTCTAGAGGATACTTGAAGAAGAAAGACGTAAAAGCTCTCCTGACTCATTTATTAACATGAACAATAAAAAAATTACAGCGAGAAAAAATCACACAAGAACGACACGCAACGACGGGTGACAATGTAGTCCGCAGCAGATGCGCACGCATCCTTTTATAACCTCGTCTCTGACACCATCGTTATTTTTCTTAATCGCAGGGAATGTATTCCATTCTTAAATTTCATTTCTTTATCCTGAAACAAGTATCTTATGTTAGTAAATATCTTCAATAATATATATTATGTTCTATTCGAAATGCAAAAAAAGCGTAAATGCCCGGCGTAAAAAAGTGTTCGTCCAAACGGGGGCTAATATTTACCGTGCGTGGAGTTATGTAAACCGGTCAATAGTGGACGTCACAATATTTCAGATTTGCTCCGTGTGTCAAAGATAATAACGTGGAAAATACGCCAATGCCTCAGATAACAACTGTGTAAGCATTCATTAGTTGAAATTAATACGATAGATATTTTCGGAAATGTTTCGAATTTTATAGTGGAAGATGTTGCAGCGGTTGTGAGATGATTTATAATAATGTTCACTAAATATTTTACTTGTATAAATTTAAGTTATATTTTTTGTATAGACATAATTTAAGGTTTATCGGTGATTGAAATAAAAATCATCAAAATAACTTTTGGGTTTTCATTTTAAATTTCATCTAAATTCACTTAATCTCAAAACCCACTCAACTGATTTTAAAAATTATAGCATCTATAGAAAGCTACATTATTAACAAGTAAAATAGGCTATATTATATTTCCAAAAAATTAGAGATTTTACGAAAATTGTAATAATGTGAGATATGTCGGAAACAATCATCTCATCTGAGAGCTTACGTGGCGTGCGCTGCGTAAATATTTAAAGTTATACGAAAACAATGAATGGCGGAAACGTTCCTGTAAAAACGTAGTAGGTAGGTATATAAAGTCTATCTTTTAAGGTTGACGGTAAGTCAATGTTGACTCACAATAACCATTTCTATGGATCTGAAACAGTGATTTACTTGCGAAGGTGTTTTACCAACATAGTATTATACCTTATCAAAGTATATATCTTACTATCTCAAGTATTTAATTTACACAAAAATTGTCCTTTACACCATTTAATTTAGATGATTATCTTATGAGATAGTATAGAAATATCAAATAAAGTACAACGTGCAACGGAAATTGGCAGTTATTTTCAACCGAAATTACGTTTAGTTATGTTATAACTTCCGTCTCAATAGTAAGTACTTTTAAACCACACATAAGAAATTTTACTTTCGATGATTTATTTTACTACAAAATACAAAATATCAGAATGGTGCGACGGTCTTTTGAACTTAGTAACAAAAGGCAGGGCCAAAATTGTGGACACGTCCGGGAAATTCCCGCCTTCTGGTGATCCTATTCATAATTCGATGTTTTCTACACACGTCCATATGCGGAGAGATGCATTGGTCCCACGAATCGCGACCGTTTATCAACATTCGCAATCAGCACCCCACCGGCTCAGTTTTCCGTCGAACGGTGCCTGTTGCTCGGATGGAACACTAAGTTCAGAGCACGCGTCGCTGCCGGCAGTACTCTTGTGCTAGCTATCACATATTCCGTCCGCGTAATCGAAATAATTACAAACTATAATCAATATCGATAAAATATTATCACTATCTGTTGAGTACATAATTTGGTTAGTTAAAAATAACGAAAATACGGAAATAAAAATAACGAAGATAGAAAAAATATGTTTTAGGTAAGTAAGTTTATTTATGTTTTGTCGATGCTTTTTGTACGTACTCACTAGATATATTTTTTAATGTACATGTGTACGCAAATAATACCTATTCATTTAATCATCAATCATCTTTCATAGGCACGGCAGTCAGCTAATAACGGTATGAAACGGGAGGTAACGGGCACGGAATATTATGTTGTAGGTATAATATTTTGGTCGGTTTCATTTATTTTATCGTTATTCAATTAGTAGTTATCTATGAAGAATTATTATAGATACCTACTTATTAAAACTTACTTAAACTAGTATTTAACCAAAAAGGACACTTTAAAAAGTTATGTTGTTAAAATATAAAGCCGTGGAAATTCCAGAGTAGAAATCGAAAGCCTCAGGTAACAGACAACCAGTTCTGAATATCTGATTTGGGTAGGAGGTAGGCTAGGAACTTATTGGATTTTGCAAAAACTTAATTTTTTAGCGTCATACATTTTGTATGCTCAAAGACCATGCACTAGGTTGGTATTATACATTTATAAGGCCTCAATAATTCGAATAAGTATTGAAATTGCATTCATTAAGCACTTCACATTTAATTTACCTAGGTACTTAGCCGTATTTCGATTGATATTCGATCATGATTTTTGATTACATAGTTAGCTATACTGCTACTCAAAGAGTCAATGTAAGTATATTATTTTTATTACCTATGATTGAAGATATCTTCAATCATAGGTAATAAAAATAATATACTTACATTATACCTAATACCAATAGTACCTACCTAAATTTCATCATGGTATGATCATGTAATCTTCATTACATACTACTTACTACTAGGTATACTGTGATTAACTACCTACTAGTATACTGTGATTGGGTAGGCACTCTTCCTTTTTTCGTCTCACGACTATACCTGTGACTATACTTATAGGTATATACCTACTTAATAGGTAAGGTTTTGGTTTACTTTCTCAAATCCCAGACACAGTTATTCAAAAGAAACGTACCTATTTACTATAATAGATCTACCATTACTTGACTAGGAAGTTGGGAAGTGATAGAACGCAAAGAACGACATCAAGGGTAACTTGTTAGGCATCAATTGAGTACTATCTACCTAGTTAGTTTTTTAAATCAAATGAGTATTATTTTATAGTTTTGTCTTACCAGCTTTTCACTATGGCATCGTTCAATGTAGCAGCCAGTAGGCTTATATTTTCCTACTCAGTGAATGTAGGCTGCAAGTTGCTTAACGTCGTATAAAGGCTGTGATGGATATTGGCTAATAAATGTAAGGTAGATAATAGTTATTTTTTGGTGGTGATGGATGATGCGAAAGCAGAGGTACGATTTTTTGCGAAAGTTCCGCACTAGTACTTGTACTTTTTTAAAGTATTTACTAGTATTTACTAGGATTGTAACGACACTGGGTATAGACTATTAGGGTTAAGTACTTTTAAGAAAAAAAAAATAAAGTAATATTTTTATAGATTTTATCCTTGGGACGTATCACTGGTATCACGTATAATTAGGTAAGTAATTACTTATTTTGAAGTTAATTTTTTATTGCTAAGTGTATAGATTTTTAACACGTTTTGAATCTAAGTAAAATCTTTTTTGTTACAATGTATCTATGTACGTATTTTCCTTGCATTACTTACATAAATGAATAATGTTGATTGGCTACAATTTACAATTTGGATTTTTGTATATAGGTAATACCGTAGACCTAGACAGAACAATCATGTGAAAATTCCAGTTAAATATACTTGACTAGTTTTTGCCCGCGGCTTCACTCATGTTTGATTTTCAAACTTTCCTACCTACTCCGATTTACCTCCTTAGGGGTTGAATTTTCAAAAATGCTTTCTTAGCGGCCGAAGTCTTAATAGCTCCCTGTTCCGGTTGCCATTTTTAGAAGTGACATTACCACATAACCTACAAAACTTTAAAACGAAATATCCTATTTTCTAACTAAATTTTTTAAATTCTTGCTTCTGCAAGCTTCGTACCCGACGCTTATCAAAATATATTTTTTGCAGACGTGTACATCCTAATTCTTTTTTTCGCAATAATATTGATTTAAGGAAGTTCGCCTTTGCCCTTTCAGCCTATCCGTCCAGTGATTTGTGCTGTGCGTTGATACACCAATTAGTCAGTCACCTTTTCTTTAGAAAAAATTAGATTACTGTACTAGGAATATAAAATTGAGGGTAGATGCACATTATATTATTATCAGCATCTATTTATATAGTGCCAAGTGAGTAGTTAAGTAGCCGATAGATATCCGAGCCGCATGCGAGGATTTTAAAAAGCGCCGAAAGTTTAATTTTCAATGCGCGCATTTTACAATACACTTGTAAGTAAATGCAACATAACTAAACAGTTCTAAAGATGTTCTTGGACTAGAAAGAAAATCATGATTCGTTGATCACTGACGACACATCACAGTTTAAAGAAAGACAGCTTTGACATAGGTAATAGGTATTATTAAACTCACCACATATATTTCTATCCATATTCCTCATAACTCTCTCACACATTTGCCTTCCATATGCGCCTCGGCTCAGGTCTCGACTGTTATACCTACTCACCGAACTTTTAGCATAGGTAAATAATAACTAAGTATCTAATATAATCGCTTTGTACTTAAATGGTATTTTAATATCTAGTGTACCAATAAATCATTATCACTAAAATATCACACCAACGATCACCTAGCATAATCTGTCATACATATCCTGAATTATAAATAATATTGTTATCTACGAAAATGCGAAAACGTTCCAGCCCTAACCATTTACGGGTGATTGATGAGAATGATATCAAAAATTAATTATAACTTAAATTAATAAGTATAAGTAGGTCTGTTATTCAGTATTAACTAGGGCGCTTATCAACTCAGGTAGGTATTAAATTAGGTATTTCCAGGGGGTTTTGATGACCTCCCTGGCGCACGTGGCTATAAGTATAAAGTTAACCTGGGTTTAATTCCCAGTCAGTTTGATTATTATCTAAGTTGGCTCTTGGCTGTTGTCTGGCTCAAGCGATTTAGTGTTTATGCTTAGAAGTGTAAATAGACATAAAACTACTAAGGTTTCAAGTAGTGTCACATTCAATATTTCAGATTTTTAAGGGGTAAGTTCATTGATAGATAGGTAATATTCTATTTCTATGGGTAAGTTACACATGACCTATAGTCCCACAAACTTATCTGAGTGACAACGACGCTCTAGTATTTATTAAAACAATAACTAAACAGGCATACAAATTTGTTCCAATTTTGGCCACCGGGTCAGATAAGTTTGAGGCACTATACTCTACAAGCTGTATAAAAGATTGCCTGTGGCACTAATTATAGCCTATAGATAGGCATAGCAACAGAAGATGCCTACCAGTCTTAGAAAATAGCAAATTAACTAAGAAACTAGGTAGTAAAGTAGTTAAAATAAAATAATAACAAGGACAGGACCTTAAAAAAATGTTTGACGTTAATTCGAAATAAGCTAACGGGAACTACAGTAGCGCCGTCTTAATAGGCCTCTTTTTACAAATGTAAAAACACAATTATAACCGAACACCTAAGTGCGGCGGGACTACGAGTACGAGTCTACGAAGCATCAAGTAATAGGGCTATTACACCGCACTTTTCACAGGGACCCTTTCGCAGATTCAGTGTAGTGTAATAAGGATCAGGGAGTAAGGGTCCCTGTTAAGGGAGAACGGGTGGTCCCGGTCTGCCTAACTGCCTGGTCGCTCTGCAGACCGGGTAGTGTAATAACATTCAGGGCGGTTAGGGACCTCAGTTGTCGCACGACCAGCTTAGAGAGTAGTTGTCTCTATGGCTCGCGCGTGCATTTTGTCAAATAATCGTGTGCTAAACTATAATATAGAATAGTATATATATAACTATACTATAGAATAGTATAGTAATTTACTATACTATATGAACTACTAGCTACTGCCCGTGACTTCGCCCGCGTGGATTGAGGTTTTTTTGATTACCGCGGGAACTCTAATTTTCCGGAATAAAAAGTAGCCTATGTCCTTCTCCGGGACGTAACCTACCGCTGTACTAAATTTCATCAAAATTGTTTGAATAGATGGGCCTTGAAATCGTAGCATATACTAATATTATTAACGCAATCCACGTGGACAAAGTCGCGGGAATCATCTAGTTTATAATATTAGTATGGATACTACTTTTTTTGCATCGATAGCATGGGTGCCATAATCAGTAAACGATAATAAACATACTAAGATACACGTCCAACTCTCTTGACGTTCTCGTTCATACTGAGTTAGGGCCCGGTAGTCAGCGCAGTGTAATAGCGACGCCAAAACGTAACGCCCACGCCAACCCTTACCACAGGGCCCGGTGAAAAGTGTGGTGTAATATGCCTAAACTATTATTTTATCCGTAACGGGGCTACATAACTTTATAAGTACCTAAACTAAAACATGTAAAAAAATATGTAAATAATTATGAGACTTAGTCCAAAAGACATGAGTAGGTAGGTAGTTATTGTTTCACAGCCATAAAAATACCTTTATGTAGTGACTAATTATTGTGACACAGGTCTTTTTGTGTGCGTTTTTCTATGTTGCAGCCACGTACCTAGTGCTCAATGCTCATTTATACGAAGCCTCAATCCAAGGCCACAACTCGCCTGTCACAATGACAAATTCAATGGTATATCTAGTAGAATAGAATACTCATTAGGTTCTCCATAAAGGTAAGCAATGCCAGCGTTTACGATTACTGATTGCGAGGTACTGGCACGTACTGGTTAAGACTTAATTATTATAGTAAATCTTATACTTCCCTAGGTTTAACATATACTCGTAGGTACGGTCTACTAGCTCCTCACTTAGAATAGGTAAGAATTCATAATAAAAAGGGATAGATAATATAATTTTAGTATAGTCTCGAATAGTGTAGAGTCCGTATAAGTTATTTTTAAACACGTCGCTCTAGATATTGTGAATTATACCAACCATAAATAAACCAATAAAAAAAGAAAAAAAGCGAGCTTGCCACGCCACATAGTACCAAGATTTCAATATTTTTTCTGAGTAAAGTCATAGATCTATGTTTTGCAGGGCGACCGCGTATTTTCTGCATCAATCATTGTTACAGTATCAATTGTTGTGATTGGCTGAATTTATGGTATTCTTGCTGCGTCAATGGATTTTGTCCAATAGTGGAATAGTGTTATCCAATCAGTGGTGATTGCGATCGTTACACTGTTGCTGTCAGAGATACGCGGTCGCTTAGCAGAATGACCTAATAATAAATCTGACATTTTCTCAGAAAGCCTCTGACGCAATTCTGCCACCGCAACCACTGACAACGGCTAATATCTACCTATTTATAAAATTTTGTAAAAGCAAAAGTATCTGTCTGTCTTTATGTTACCAATTCTGGGCCCATTCGATCAACCATTTTGGATGAAATTTGGTACAGAGACAGCATACATCCTGGAAACGAACATCTTCTGTTATAACTTATCCTGGAAGTCAAACAGATTCCACAGTTTATAAAAAATAAAAATCTAATTTTGATTCAACGAAGTCGCTATCATTACGTAAATTCTAATTCAATTATCTATTTTGAGTCAACAAACTTTTCAGACCGACAACAGGGAACAAAAAGTTCGGAATTTAAACGTACCTACAAAAATATTACATGAATTAGTTATTATCTCTGTTATTATCCTCATGCTTAATCTATACATTACATACATACATTCATGTTTTGTTTCTACGATCGTGATCTTTGAAATCTTGCATGCTCCTAATCACTCATTCAGAAATTATCTGTTCTGCCTTAATTATATATCTATCAGTATTTCTATATAGCTAGTGCGCCAGCCACAGTGTGTTGTAACTTGTAAGTTCCAACTTGGTAGCGAAGAAAAGAGAAAAATCAAGAAACTTTGACCGTTTTTTTATTGCGAGATAGGCTTCCGCTTGACGACAATCATGCATAATGGACAAAACCACTTATATATGTGAAAATCGTTACAGTTACAGTATCTGAATTAATTTGAGTTGACTTTAGCTTATGTTAATTTTACACGAAATATATAACAAAGCTTCAAACCAAAATAGTTTTTGAGAAATCAGCCATAAACCTTTACTTGAACCAAACTAAGTTTTGCGGTCCGAAATCATTATTTCATAATAATTTACTTATTTAATTTTATAGTAGATTGTTCATCAAGGGACTAAAATCATCCATTATATAGGAGATGTTTAGCTTACCGAGCGTAGCGCGGTATGCTATAGAATCGAGTATTTTACTTCGGCTTTTAGTCCAGTGGTAAACACTACTTTTCACTTCGATTGCGAGAAAAAAAATAACGATTTTTAATTATTTCTTTACCTTTCTGTTACATTTTTATATTAGGAGTAAGATCTTTATTTTTACTTGATGATAATCAAATAAATAGTCACATTCACTTTACCTGCCTTTCCTTTTATTACGTATTGTGCATCGAAATTTGAAATGGATTAATTATCATCCTTAGAACATCAATTTAAATAAATTTAATAATTACAACAAACAAGTCATAATTAAAAAAAATAAAAAACACGACTGCCCTGCCAAAAAACGAACTAAAAAAAATCGAAATTAATCTAGTTAAATTGCCTAGAATCTTATTCACTTTTTTATTAAATGATATTTTTTTGTGAATCACTGGATATTGAACTATACTGATAGATTATATTTTTGGAATCTACTCATCATTTTCTAGATGATTATTATTAAATAGTTAATCTTCCTTTGTTTTTTTTTTCAAATTTAGTTTTTAATACGGGACCAGGTTCACCCCATCAATATTTTTTTTAATTTAACTAACCGATGTCACCCGGAATAAGCTAGGGATTCTATCGATACCTCATTTATCAAAATCAGTTCAGGCGTATAGAAGTTATGGTGGAATATACAAACTCACATACATACATACATGTATCCTGAAAACAATATACTCCTTTTTTCAGGCAGTCGTATAAAAAATCTATGATTTCGCGGCAAACCGCAATGCCAACTTTATTTTTCTCCGTATCATTAGCAAGAAAGGATTTTAAAAAGTACAGTAGTACCATAGACATACCATAGATCTGTAGGATAATGGTAGGATACGATGGATAAAATTGTCATTCAACTAAGTGACTTAATAGGCCTATTACACTGCACTTTCTACAGGGCCCTGTGGTCAGGGTGGGCGTGGCCACTAATTAAAGCGTCGCTTATTACACAGCATTAAGGATCAAATTAGGGACCCTCTCTCCCTAAATCCTATTACACTACACTGATTCAAGTGAAGGGTCCCTGAGAAAAGTGCAGTGTAATAGGCCTATAAGTTTTTAGCTGTTGATAGTAACCATAGACTAAACATGTTTGGAAATCGAATGAGGATATCACGTATACCGGAGGATAGTACGGCAAAAAGAAAAAAAAACTTTAATCCCTAGAGGCTAATAGGCTTATTACACTGCACTTTTCACAGGGACCCTTACACTTGAATCAGTGTAGTGTAATAAAATTAGGGAGAAAGGGTCCCTAATTTGATCCTTATTGCTGTGTAATAAGCGACGCTCTAAGTAGCGGCTACGCCCATCCTTACCACAGGGCCCTGTTGAAAGTGCAGTGTAATAGGCCTATAAATGCTAACTTAAGTCCGCCTATGCTATGCTATAATGACATCTTTTTAGAGCATGAGAGGTGAAAAAGTGTTTTTTTTTCAGAAATTTATGTAAAAAAAAAATAAAAGGTTAGCTAGAACTTTTTTGTATATCAACAAAATTCTGTTTTAAGTTTTTAACGTTAATTTATTTAATTATTACCTCGTTTCTTATGGTAAAATTAATTATTTATGTTGTAATGTATTTTTTAATCTACCTACCCACCTAGGTATATCTTTTAGTCATAATAGTTGTTGCTTTTGTTTCAGTCCATGCTGTTGGAACGAAGTTCCATAACGCGCGTTGCGAAAGGGGGCTACACGGAAATAATTAAGACTAAAAGTTGTAACGACACTTTTTGCTATCGTTGTAAGACAGTAAACAGATACAAATCTGTTTACTGTGGTTGTAAGCCGTGCGGCGTGCGCGTGTTTCTCTGTCTGTCTCTCTCTCTCTCTCTCTCATAGAAAGCAAGCCAGTTATTTTCGTTTCGTCTTTCTATTTCACATTGAACAGTGTGGTGTCGCGACGATTATTTTTTACTAAATATTGTGTATATTTGTTCATAATAAAAAAAATATTATTATAACTTAAAAAAATAATAATTGTAAATTACAATTCCTTCAATAATTAAGTAATCGAAAGGAAAATTGTTCCATCCGGGTGTCCCTTGACACCTCTCAAGTTTTTATAATATTATTTTTTTTTATATCTCTCCAAAGTAGGTAGGTACGTCACTCTCGGTGCGCGACTCCGATTCGCACTTGGCCGATATTTTATATTAAAAGTTAGGTATTTTAACTACTGAGTATTTTTTTAAATAAATGAATAAATATAAAATCGATTTAAATCGCAGATAAAATATACATACCTCACTAGTTTATTTACGTACTTGACTTGACTCGTAGTTCTAAATAAATATCACATTTCGCAGTCAT
The DNA here is from genome assembly GCA_964035005.1 of Erebia palarica. Lineage (NCBI taxonomy): Eukaryota > Metazoa > Arthropoda > Insecta > Lepidoptera > Nymphalidae > Erebia > Erebia palarica. Next base: position 26,126,797 of record OZ035985.1, on the reverse strand, counting down.
GAGATGAAACTTTAAAAAAAATAATAATCTTTTAGATCTTTTACCAATTAACTAGATTCAACAAAATCAAACTATTTTAAAGCTAACTATTTTCTAACTTATTTTTAGATAATTTAGTCACTTTCTTTGGATTTGTCCAAAGATAGTAGTTTGTTGTTTCTGCTCTTTTGATTCCATTCTGGTAGGCAAATTCCACTCCCTTATTTTACAAATGCGAGATATGTCTGCTAAAAGGAAAATATTGATCTCTTCATGTTATTGAAAGATAGTATTTTTGCGTAGGTACATGTAGGTATGTAGTATGTACGCAGTTTGTATGTTTGTGGGAATAGGTAGGTATACAATCTACATTTATAGTTAGCTAAACTAGGATAAATTCATTAAAATATGTGTTTTAAAATTTAACAATTTTACAAAGTTTACCACCAAGCAGATTCACTGTTCCGTGAGAATTAAACATTTTGATTCACAATACAATAACTATTATAGGTAATGTGTAGGTAGATACTTACTTTCCTAATATAACTAATCATTTTTAAAATGGCGGACTAAGTAGGATCTACTTTATAACCATTGCTAGGATAGATAGCTAACTATTAACAACAAAATGTACGATTGATTTTCATACAAAATAGATTCTTAAATTTTTGAGTAGTAGGTAAGTACATAAAATTAAGATAATTTGCTTCTAGAAAAACTGTAATACATACTTATATTTTTTTACAAAAATTTAAGAATCTAACTATCGGTCAGTATTAGAGTAAGTACGTACGTACTTAGTTAAGTATATGTCACCGTAAGATTGTAAAAACCGTTAGATTATAATCTAACTCGCGAAATTGCAAACTGTCGAAAGATTACAACGCATTACTTTTCTGTAGATTGTAATCTGTTAGGTATATTAACCATAGAACTATAGGTTCTACGAGAACCTAAGTGCACGGGTACTACCTGATTATATATTATGTCGAACCCTAACCTAACCTACAAGAAAGACACAAGAAAACGTAAATACAATTAATATTTCAAAAATTGACACTCAGAACATTGAACGGTTCACAATCTGTCGACAGTTTACAATTTCGCGAGTTAGATTATAATCTAACGGTTTTCACAATCTTACGTCGACGTATACATATAAAAGCTCTAATTAGGTATCATGCACCTACCTACTAAATTGCAGGGCTTTACCAGACACTGGTGAAATAAATATAAATACCTTGGAAATTGGTATGTTTTCCCAACAAATATGGTATGTAATGGTTTTTCAGCATAATGGTTTATACTTAGTAATTATGTTACCAATGCCATCACTCATGGTGCGTATTCTATAGGGCCAATTATTATTTTATCTGTGGCCTAGGTTTATACCTCGGTATCTGAATATCTCGTTGTGACACCTCGTTAGTCTAGTGGTCAGCAAGTTCGACTGCGCCCGACGAGGTCCCGGTTTCGAGTCCCGGTCGGGCCATAACAATAGTATTGGGTTTTTTTGACAAGAAATTCGCAGTAGGTACTAGCCTGGAGTTTGGAAGTTGGCGGTCTTTCACCCCCGTACATCGGAGAGCACGTTAAGCTGTCGGTTCTGCGCCTGATCTCTCTCCGGTCGTGTCGGATTTTCCGTCCCATCGGGCTATAAAGGAACAGAGAGTGCACCTATTGTGTTTACGTAAACACTTGTGCACTAATCTCCCACGCAAATGGCTAATCTCTCTGAAGATAGGCCGCCGTGGGCGAAATTCGGTATATTTATATTATGTGAGTAGGAACTCATATTGAAGGATCTAAGCTAGTCTCGTTATCATGGCGATGGCCGAATGACGATGGTGATGCGCGGCCGTGCGTGCGTCCGCCTTTTCCCCCAGAGATGTGCAATGTAGCTAGCTACAAATGTGTGTCAAATCCACCAATCTGCGCGCTTGATTTTCATGGCTTAGAATTAGATGATAGATCGCTAGACGTTAGATCAAGCGCTCTTATACGGTAGTAAATATAAAAGTCTGTACTACTAATGGTGATGGTGGGTTTGACACACATCAGTAGCCTAGCAAGAAGCAACGTAGCATTCTCTGGTGGAAAAGCACCGGTCGTGACTCGCTCGTGGCAAAACGTATTGCAATTTTCAACGTAAGCAATGCGCCTAGGGCTGCAATTTTTTTTCGGTAAAATATGCCTAGTATTTTGCATATTAAGCTCTTTTTTTTTAATTGGATCTACCAACAAAATTGCATGATAAACAAGTATACAAAATGATAAATTTCTTAGGTACTAGGTATACATGAAATTCTGCAAAGTTATATACTTAGTTATTTTTATTTTTGTAGCAGGACTACAAAAATAAAAATAACTATATAAGATACTATAGTACCGTGGTCGATGGGCCGTGCACTGGTGTGGGATGCAACCTGCGTTGATACGTTGGCAGCGTCCCATCTATCAGGCTCGTGCCTAAAGGCGGGTGCTGCTGCCGAATCTGCTCAGTTGCTTAAGCGTCGCAAATACTCAGCCATACTAAGGACTACGTTTTTGCGGCGTTTGCTTTGAGACTCTGGGCCCATGGTCATCGGACACGAAGAATTTTATAAATGTTGTGTCCCAAAAACTGATCCACGCCTCTGGTGACCAAAGAGCTGGCGCTTATTTAGCCCAACGGCTTAGCCTTGCCATTCAACGAGGTAATAGCGCCAGTGTTTTGGGCACCATGCCCATTAACGATCACTTGGATGGCGTGTATTTTTTGTAAATATAATTAGTTTTTAATTTAGATTTTAATTTATTTCTTACTTTTAATTCTAATATAAGATACATAAAAAGAAATGGATAATAAATATTAATTAAATATAATATATTTATAAATATATATTGCAAATTAATCGTAGTTTGACGTCAATGGTAATCCCCATCGGTCTGATACCAGTTTTTGAAGAGGACAGTAAAAATATAGGGCACCTCAAAAAATATAACTAGTAGGTATTTTATGTAAACAGTAAAAAAATCATTTTTTCTTGATTAATATCTTACTCTTTCTAATAAAAATAAAGAGAGTTAATAGATATAATTTTATAATATCTGCAAATCCGAACCGGTGGTGGAGAGAAAACAAGACACGGTATCATAAAATACACAACTTCATGGCCTAACTATATATCTACATGAAAATATATACAAACTGAGTATTGAATTTAGTAGGTACCTATGGAAGGTCTGTAAAACCTAAATTAAAAAAAAAACGTCGATGAGGGCCTAGTTTAATCTAGTTTCAAAAAGCACTTTATGGAGAATAATGTACACTGTGTTTTATAATATAAAAAATATATGTATAAATGACTACTGCAAATTCCTGGGTAAACTCTTAGGTATATTTTGTTGCCAATAACGTCTTATAAGTTCAAAAATCTATGGTTGCCCATGACACATAATTGACTGTACAAAGACAGGCTCAAGAGAAAGATATGCGATGTGCATACAAATAAGCAGTGACTTGACTTACTGTGTAGGCATAAGTAAGTATAGTGACGGTACCTACTGTAAGCGACAATCCAGAAGTAGGTATTAATAAAATACTTTTAATATTATATTTGTCCTCTTATTTGAAACTTGCGCGAGTAAAGGACGTGTAGAGGATCCACGAGAGATTTAATGTACCTAATCTAAAAGTTGGCTTAACTTAAAGACGATATTCATTTGATCCGGCCACGATGCTCTAAATGAAATTGGATCTAAACGCAAAAATATTCAATAATCGCTTAGCCTACCGGCAGGAGACTGCATTAACATCGTCAGAACACTCGTATTTAAACTAACTAATTTCAATGTGGCGTCCGTATCCGCCGATTAAATCGAATTACATGAAACGAGTCAAATTGATAGATATTATACTTCCTGTTTCATGAGATATAGTGAATGAGTTTAAAAATGCTTACACTACGTAGGTAGGTACGTGAATAATCCGCCATCCATTACTTTCGCCAATCTAAACCTTTTACAGTCTTGAAAATAGGTAGGTATTCTGTAAACAACATTACGAAAGTGTGTCTGGCCATCTGGCTGACGTGTGTCTGTTTCGACGAAAGGCAGTTTTCTAGTATTTCTACTTGAATAAGCAACATAAGTACATAAGTATTTATGTAGTTTACCTACTTTATAAAATCTGATGCCCGCGACTTCATCCGCATGGATTGAGGTTTTTTGGTTGTTCCCGCGGGAATTGTTTCATTTTCCGAGATAAACAGTAGCCTATGTAGACTGTATTCTAGACTGTAAGCTGTGTTAAACAAAAATCCGTTTCAAACAAACATCCATCCATCCATCCAAACTTTACCATTTACAATATTAAGTAAACTTCAGATCAGATGATTTTATTTTCATTGTTATCATGAAAATATGAAACAAAACAATTAAGTAATTTGAATATTGAAGATTTTGAACCAATAATATAATATGTATAGGTATATCCTACCAGTATTAATTTTATTCATTGTTCATAAAACGATAGTGATTAAAATTTATTGGTTAAAGATTACCTACTTCTACCAATTTATACTACCTATTTTTAAATACATTAATTTACCTAGGTACCTATATTTTTTCAGTACTTTAAAGTTTTGAGATATCTAAAAATTCGTTGTACCTACCTACCTACGTACGTTTTTGTTTATTCGTCACGCATAATTATTAGTTATATACCTACCTACTTTTATGTAGATATCTACCTGCCCGGACAATGAATTTTGATTAATTTAATGTCGGGTTAGGTTAGGTACTTAAGTATGTTTTTGTAAATTGCGTAGAACTTAATAAATGGGTAAAATCTATGATATCTTTCGGAAGTTAGGGACGAAAAGCAGGACTTTTCTCTTGCAAAAAAAAATAGTGACTTTACCGTGGAAATCGATAGGGTTAGAATATAATCAAATAAAAAAAAAACATTCATTTACTCAATTTAGGTACACTAGGGTACACTTAATGATGTCAATTACTTGCTTATAAAACATGTTGGTGATAATCTGTTACGGTATCTGTTGTAACTAAAGCTACGAGGGTTCCAAATGCGCCCTGGCCACAACAATCGCAACCGGGGTTTTTTTTCATTATCACATCTCACAAATCGTCTTATCTTAAGTTAACGTAACTAAGAAACTATCAGAGCCATTAAAGCAAATTATTTCCAAGCTTCCTTGTCATTTGTGTGATCCTAATATGATAATAAGATTTTCTACAATGCACGATTGTGAATTCACACAATCGTGCATTGTAGAGTCAACATTTCCGGAAGATGCTCCGGTATCGGAGTGAAACGTACGTGGAGGGTATTTTTGAGGGTTTATGTGGTGTGGGGGGTTATGTGTTATCGAGGGCATCAAGTTCAAGATAGATACTGTACCTACCACATAGATTTGCCTTCTGTGGCGGATTATAGCGAATGAAACTTCTAGTTTCTTCATTGTCATGGACTTCCGCAAAGTAACGCCTGCTTCTATCCAATATAATGCTTTAAATGATTGGGTAACCAAAAATGTTCTAAAAAAGCCTGTAAGTCATTGCTCCTTGTTGCCACCCAAATATTGTCAGCATTGCCCACAAGCCCCTGATTATTCACATTCCAGCTCGAACTTTGATACTTTGACAATATATAACTAATTAGAAATGATGTTACATTTAATATCTTACGCACAAAATGAGATGTCTTTTAATGAGCGTCAAATGACAAAAACGCGCCAAATGACAATAGCAAAACTTAGACTAAGCTACCAAGTTCAATTTCCTCACAAGCTTGAAGAAATCATATTTTTAGAAAAGTTATAAAGACAATTGAGAATTGGAAGAACACGAAAGCAGCCATTAAAAGCAAAGAAAAAATATAAAAAGCTAAAGAAAAAGAGAACAGATGTAGAAAAAGAAGACTAATCCAAAAAATTAAAAGCATGCAAGTTATGTCTATTCTATTCTATTCTATTTTCGATAGTAAAAATATTACATGTTTGCCATTTTGTTAAATAAATATTGATTAAATCACTTATTATTATTAATTTCATCGAAGAAATAAATATACGTGTTTTTGGACACTTAATTGTTATTTTTATTTTAGACCTTAACTGTAATATATCCAGAGTTCCTTTTTCAGTAGTTGTTGAATGGTCGTAAACTGACTACAGTATGGTCGTAAATTAACGAAAGTTGGTCTTAAACTGAAAAAAACGCACTTTTTGACAAATCGAAATATTGCATAAAATGGGGAAATAGAAATATTTCAATCATATGGTAATTATTTTTTCCATGTTTCTTTCATGCATAAACTGTTATTTCGCCAAAAAAGGTAAATTTCAAAAAGCTACGTTACTTTAAAGACAGTTAAGTCGACTAACTAGTCGTCAACTGAAGTAGTCACCCTACCTACTTATGTACTACCATCGCAAAAAGCCGCGACGCTCTTGTTTAAAAATAATTATTAACTACATAAGTATAATCCTAATTTTAGAAACATCAAGGTAGGTATATCATATAACTAACTGTTACCCCCATGACTCTACCACACGTCTAATATCAGGGAAGGTCAATAGATGCAGATTTTCAGACTTTGTATCCGTTAAAAGTAATAAAAACGGTTCACATTAACCCACAAACATTTTAATTACTATGAGATACATTAATACATGGTCTAAGTAGTTTTGACCAGTTAAGTACTGATTGACCAATCAATCCATGGCGAGGTTACTTAAACCAAGGTAGGTAAGCTAGAAAATATGAATGTTCAAGTAATCATTTAGATAGTTTATATGCTTATAGATATTTCCAAGTTAGGTATTTTTATTAAATTAACAAGCCAAGTGCGAGACAGAGTTGCGCACCGATGGTTTCGTACCTTAGAAAGTTAACACAAATTATAGAGGCCCGCAACATCTGCGTCGAAAAAGTTTTAATAGAAAAATCCCGTGAGTTTTCATTTTCCAGGAGTGTTGGATAGAAGCAGACGTTTCTTTGTGGAAATCTTTTGAGAATAATTTTGCGGGATTTTGCTATAGGTGCGGGATACACATGGTACTACATAGATTTACCTATTGGCGCGGATTACTATAGAGTACAGCGAATTTTAACACTTCTAGTTTCTTCATTTTCCAGAAGTACACGTAGCAGACCACTGAGGTCTGTAGCAGATACTTTATGGGTGCAATCTCCACCAAATTATTTTCATAAAAAATCAAAATCGGCAGACAGGCATTCGCATTTTATATAATACAAAATGGTTACCTACGTCGCTTCAAAAACAAATTCTCGCACCAGAGAATCATCAAAATCGGTCCACGTGCTTAGACTGTAGCTGTCCTGCAAGGAACATACAAACATAATATTATGTATAACTGATGAACACAACCCTGTGCGTTCCGTAGTCAGGTAAAAAATAAAAGATCGATAAAAATAATAAATCGGTAAGAAGACGTCCGTAGCTACCTAGATAACCCCATAATATTAGGTCAAATAAGTTTTATCTGATATATTTACTAGAATCCATACTACTAATGGTTCGCCTCGAACTGAGACCTCGCGGTATCCCTAAGATACTTTTAAATTAAAAGTATCTTATGGATTTGTTGTTCAAGTACAGGATGTAATTCAAATAATTGATTAAGTTTCAGGCTCAGCCTTTTAGAAAATTGAGAGTTCTGAGGTCAACTTTGGATGTTAGAAAATCTCCACTTTGAAAGCCGCCCATTTCGTCAATTTTAGGGCAAAAATTAAAAAAATATATATTTTTGGACTCTATTTCTAATCTTTAAAATGATATACCGCAACCGTATGTAACGCTATAAAAAATATTTTACTTCGCATTCGCTTCTATGAGAGCCCCCCTGAAATAAAGATTTTTATAACTTTTTAAGCCGTATTCGGCTGGAGGCCATCGGTTTACATATTTTGGACGTGACCAGTAATTGCCCTCCGATTCGGGACAATGTGCAGGATTTCCGTTTTTACAGTAAGGTTTAAAAATTCAAAACGAAATTATTATGGATTTATTATCCCAAATAAGGTCAGGGTTCAAATGACAAAAAAAAAACAGTACGTTTATTGTTTAAATCTTGAGCGTCCGCTTTCCTCTTTAAGCACTACTCCATTTTGACGTTCCATTATATCCATGCCTAATAATAATCTTGTAACATGAATACCATTTAAGTACCTTAGTCATTATATTATGAATGATTTATTTTTGATCAATTAAATAGTAATGAAAAGGAATGTATGTTTTGTTTATAATTATTTTTATTTTTTGACAAGTCTCAAACTAATAGATCGAACAAAGCATTTTGAAATACTGCGTTTAAAGGAACGCCCTTTCACATTGCCTATGCTGCCATGTGTGGTCGAATAGTTGAACTTGTTAACCAAAAGTAGTGAGCAATACCTAAAAATATTTTCTAGACTCACCACAATAACTAGCGCCATCTAGTGTGGGAAAGCAGTTTTTGGTGAAACTTTTTTTATTTATTTTCTCAGTTGTCAGAGCCTTCAGACTCCTGAAACTTTTTTATTTGAAAACTATAAAATATAACAATTAAAATAATAAAGAAATAATACTTGAAAATATTTTTTAGACTCACTCAACGCAATAAATAGCGCCATCTAGTATGGGAAAGCAGTCTTTTGGTGAAACTGTTTTTGTTCATTTTCGCAGTTTTCCGAGCCTTCAGACTCCTGAAACTTTTTTATCTGAAAACAGTGAAATATTACAATTACAATAATAAAGAAATCATTGCTGCACATTGATTTTTGACACCTAGGCAAGCTGCCATAGTTCCACCGGTCAAGTCCTTTGAAGTAAATACGTTCAGTAATTTAGAAGTTATAAGGCTCTGACAGAAGGACGGTTGGACGGGTGGACGGACAAATGCAAATTCACTCAAGTAGACTGAGAGACCTTCGCTTCGCTCGGTCAAATATTATAAATGCAAAAGTGTTTCTGTCTGTCTGTCCATCTGTCTGTCTGCTACGCTTTCACGGCCTACCTGTTCAACCGATTTTGATGAAATTTGGTACAGGCATAGTTTGTATACCGGGGAAGGATTTATCCCAGAAAATTAAGGAGTTCCTGCAGGAATTGAAAATACTTAATCCACGCACGAAGTCGCGGGCATCATCTAGTTATGTATAGGTATGTCACCGTAAGATTGTAAAAACCGGTAGATTATAATCTAACTCGCGAAATCGCAAAGTATCGAAAGATTACAATTTAACGCATTATTTTCCGGTAGATTGTAATCTGTTAGATTTATTAACCCGATAGAACCTAAGTGCCTGGCCGGCGGCCGGGCACTACCTGGTTATTTAAGTCGAACCCTAACCTAACTCGACAGTTTAGAATTTCGCGAGTTAGAATCTAACGGTTTTTACAATCTCACGGTGACATATACATATATGAGTGGAACATAAGTAAGTAACATAGATTTAGGATTGGTCTCCGCTGCGCTTCAGCTCAGGAGCCAGCCAATCCTAAATCTATGGTAAGTAAATTGTGGGTTTTGAGACAACAATAAGATTTTTTCAAACCGATTACTTTAATTTGACTAAGTATTTTATTTACGATGTCACTTTTTGATAAGTTTGTTCAGAAAAGGACAGGTAGGTATAGAAAATTTAACTTAAACCAATGACTTTTAACGGCCTTGTGCAAGTGGGCCTTATTATTTTATTAAATATTTACAATTCACTCAGCGAGTGATGTCGTGTACCGAAAATGACGGCATCATGTAAATATTGATGTTATTGAGCATCTAACATATTCGGAAAAATATATTTAAGGAAGAAAATGATTACTTATTCGTAATTAGTTTGTACAATTAATATACGGCCATGCTTAAAGCTAGAACTGGTTTATGGTTTTTATTCTAAAAGTTCCTATGTAGGTCCTTCGGTTTGGTCGGTTAGGTTCAGGTAGATACGAACTAAGGGCAATACTAGGGCGAATTCGCGAAAATAATTCGGTGAATTTCAAGAATTCGATAAATTCAAATTTCAAAGTGGGTGGCCCAGAGTCAATGAATTTTTGCACGTCAATAATAAAATTTAAGATTGTACAACTATAAGTAAAGACGTGGCGTGTTGTTGATAATAATTCACGAGGGTTTCAGAAAGCGCCCAGGAGAAAATGCCGAAAAGATACTCAGCCGGGTAGGTGGGTACTGATGATAAATTCTGTATTTAAAGAATCTTGATTAATTAAATACTTATATCAGACGTAAGTACCATGCCTTTCATGACAATCTTACAGACTACTTAAGTATAATGCCTACCTAAAGAACCCTCAAGGGTGGAAAAAGCGTTCAGGTCATGGATGGAAGGTACATTAAATATTTAAAGCAAAGGAGATATTCTTTTGTTTAAAAAAAAATAAGTATGTTTACATTACAACGTTTTTAAACAGCTTATCTGAGCCGGATATCGAACCAGCTAAAGAAAAAAAATATATAGAGTTTCGTGTAGAAATGGTTCGATGAAGACCGCTACTGGACAGGTGAACGCAGAAGTATATTTAGAGACAATCAACAGGAATTTGAGAAATCGGAATTAAAAAAGTGGAAAAGTAGAATAATAATTATCATCGAGTTTTTTAAGTCGGTTAAAGATTAAGTCACTCTGTAGGTATATTTTATTTACCAATTTAATGCTCTCGCTAGGTGATCAATCGCATCGTCATCCAATGTGAAAGGAGTCGTGGGTAGAAGAGATTTTCGAAGCTTTATTTTATGATGTGCATTTTTTTAAAGGTTGTTATCACATACTTTGCTTTCACATAACTACTTAGGTATATCGCAATAGAGCCGCGTGAGATCGAAACTTTGAAACCTACTTATTCGTATTCTGACCCCTGCAGTGTGATTCTCTAAGAAACATCTAAGGATTGCTCGCATCGATGCGGTCGACTACAAGGCCGGTCGTTGTACTTAAAAGCTCTCTGACAAAAAAGAGGTTATAAGTAATTAGGCCAAGAACGTTACTTTGCTTAACCTTGTTTTATATAAAAATCACATGTAACGGTGGTCGAGTTTTGTACTTAGGTAGAGCTACCACAAGAGAGTAAGAGGCGTAAGAGCCACAAAACCTGTAATATAACAATGGATATTCAGGCACCAAGAGTCGATCGCATCAGACATATTAAAGAATGCTGATAGGTAATTATCATTATCAGCATATCTTATGCATTGCCTACTACTATAGTAAGCCCACTGAAAGCTAGTGCTATTGCTTTTTTTTACCCGACTGCGGAACGCACAGGGTTATGTGTTCATCATATTGTTGTCTATACCTATATGTATGTTTGTTCCTTGCAGGGCAGCTACAGCCAAAACGCGTGGACCGATTTTGATGATTCTTGCACCAGTTTATGCCGAGTATAACATTAGAGTGTCACTGTGGAAGCCGAATTTGAGAAAAAACAAAATGGCGTCCACTAGAAACCAATTAATAAATGAAAGTCGATAGGCTATAGGCAAGTGGGGTATCGTTAGATAGGTCTTTTAAAATCACACTAAAGTTTCTTAAACCATTTTTCCGTTTAAATGATAATTTAGGATATTTACGAGGTTTCAAAGGAAATGTTTAAAGTTCCTACTTGTATCATCTATCTATCAAACTAGGTATGATACCTATTATAAAGAGAAAAGATTTGGTCGTTAGTAATGGATTATCTCAAAAACCACTCAGCCGATTTTATTAAAAATTATATCACTTATAGAAAACTACATTATAAAGTATATTTTATTTCCAAAAAATTAGAGATCCTTACGAAAATTACAATAATGTGAGTTAAGTCGGAAAAAATCATCTCATCTGAGAGCTTACGTGACGTGCGCTACGTAGGTACCTATATCTTTACAGTTACATGACAACAATGTATATGTCACCGTAAGATTGTAAAAACCGTTAGATTATAATCTAACTCGCGTAATTGCAAACTGTCGAAAGATTACAATTTAACGCATTATTTTCCGGTAGATTGTAATAGGTGTTTAAACCCGATAAAACCTAAGTGCCCGGCCGCAGGATGCCGAACCCTAACCTAACCTACAAGAAAGAGACAAGAAAACGTAATTATACAATGAATATTTCAAAAATTGACACTCAGAACATTGAACAGTACACAATCTTTCGACAGTTTACAATTTCGCGAGTTAGATTATTAATCTAACGGTTTTTACAATCTTACGGTGACATAATATACGTTCCTCTCAAAAAATTCTAAAAAAATGATCCGCGATAGCATATAACTATTTTTTAAGGTTGACTAACAATAACCATTTTTATGGTCTTAGACAGTGCTTTACTTGCAAAGGTGTTTTTACCAATATAGTACCTAATTAGTACCTATTAATCGTTAACTCCTTATCAAAATAAATACCTTACTCATCTCAAGTAGGTATTTAATTGATTTAGATACTAGCACAGTAAACAGAACTAGGTATGCTTGTGAAGTATAAATTAAGTTTGACGCGCATTCTTAAATATTATAATAGGTACAAATTAATTTTCTATACTAATAGGTAGGTAATAAATATTGTCTTTTGTCTAGCGTAAAATTTAAGTTAGTTATAGTTATATTAATATAGTTTAGGCACCTATCTAAATAAGAGTCAATAAACAATTGATTATCTAAATTAAGGTACCTACCTACCTAGGTACCTATCTAATAGTTTAAATAAATAAAAAATACAAATACAAGACAGAATATTACGATAATAATATTATTAGGATTACCTTGCAGGTAAGCAACATAAATAAGGTACATACCTACCTATTTTGACTATATTTTGCTTGCATTTGTAAAGGTATGTAAGCAGGTGTACCTAGTAGCTTTTAAATTAATAATAATACAAAAACCAGATTGTTTACCTTCAGATACTAGGTACCTATCATAACCTTTGATCTTAATTTTTCTTTAGGAAGATCGTTATGATAGCTAGTGTATATACCTAACTGTGTAACTGTAGGTACTGTTTATAAATAAACATCTTGAAAGACAAATAAATTTCGAGTGTAATAAAGTAATAAAACCGAGTTAAAACGCGGCGAATTTATGTGTACTTAAATAAATCAATTAAATCATCAGATCAGAATCAGATTCTAAATAGGTAGTCGACTAATTTTGAACAGGAGCAGGTGTTAAGTAGGTAGGTACTTTGCGGAAATGCGTGGAACTAGGAACAACAAGTTTAATTTGCTATAATCCACCATGTCAGATTTAAATCTATACTTAAATATATAGTCCAACGTGCAGCACTTGATATATATTAAATTGTATGGTGGACCCCCAGTAATCCGGCCCGAGTCTAATCCGGCATCCCCTGTAATCAGAAATATCTATTTTAGCATTAATTTTATAATAAAACGTAAGCTCTCTATTGTGTTGTTTAATTTATTAAAGGAAATGGCCAGTGGAACTATGGGAGCTTGCCTAGAGATCAAAAATTAATGTGCAGCAATGATTCCTTTAATATTGTAATTTTGATATTCTATAGTTTTCACACAAAAACAAATCAGGAGGCTGAAGGCTCTGAAAACTGAGGAAATAAATTAAAAATGTTTCACCAAATAACTGCTTTCCCAGACTAGATGGCGCTACTTGTTGTGGTTAGCGAGTCTAAAAATATATTTTCAAGTATTACTAACCACGTTTCTCAGGAAAATAATTAAGCTTTGCATTATTTGGGCATGGATCAGGATTATAGTGGAATAATAAAACTATATTTGCAAGAATTATGTAATTCCTTTAAAAATGACGCTACATTGTACTGCTGCCACACGTGCTAAACGTTTTAGTTGGCGAGTCTTTTCAAATGTTCGACAACAGATGGCGCTAAACGTTTTGTTATTTCAACTACTCGGCCACAGATGGCAGACATGTAATGCCAAAGGGCGTTACGTTCCTTTAAACGCAGTGGTTATTTGAAAATGCTTTGATCGATCAATTACACGTTTCATTGAGGCTTGTCATCTAACAAATATAATTATAAACAAAACATACATTTCCTTTTCAGTACTATTTAATTGATTAAAAATAAATCACTCATAATATAGTGACTAGGGTACTCAAATGGTATTAATGTAGGGTTAGATTATTTTTACAAGATTATTATAAGGCATGGATAAAACGGAACGTGGAGTAGAACAAAATGGAGTAGTGCTTAAAGAGGAAACTAGATGCTCAAGATTGAAACAATAAACGTGTTGTTTTTTTAGACCTTTTAACTTTGATCTTATTCGGAATAATAAATCCATAGTAATTTCAGTTTTAATTTTTAAACCTTACTGTAAAAACGGAAATCCTGCACATTTTCTTGAATCGGAGGGCAGTTACTGGTCATATCATTTGACATACATAATGAAGTACAGTTCGCGCGCGAGTTGAATGCAGAGTAAATGTACATAATATGTGGGTGTCACCATATATTTATGTATGTATGCATGTATGTATATTCTTTAATGTACACCACAAAACATAAAAAAAAACAGATAGCAAACATGAACTTAAAACGGTACAATAAGGCGGTCTTATCGCTAACCAGCGATCTCTTCCAGACAATCTTATCGATACGGAGACAATGAACAAGTGAACAGTGGGAGGTGGTGCATAAAAATAAACTTAAATTCTAATAGATACATAAACTAACCAATATCATAAATAACGTATTAATAAAATATAATATATAAAAAACAAATAAAATAGAAGTAAGATACATTCACTCTGCCTTAGCACTCTGCATTCAACTCGTGCGCGAACTATATGGTTTGTACTTCAGAGTAGGTACATTTTTGTCAGATTACTGGGGGGGTCTAGTGGCGAGTCCTCTAAGATTGCGCATCTTGCGCCGCAATACCGATAATTATGAACAAGTTGCTTAACAATTATTATATTAGATCGATTTAGGTAATATACCTACTAATATTTTATTACATGAAATAGGTAACATTCACAAAACATACAAGTTTATCAATTAAATGATTGCGTTAATCGATAATTAAATATTTAAATTCACGGGCGCTCAGTGAACGCCTCGCACCTTGGTTGGGACTTACGCCCGACGCCGCCGCATCGCCTCGTGGCTCGTAACGTCGTCCGCAACTTCGCGACTTTCGCAACTTTTTATTCGCGAATAGCTGCGTGTGCCGTGTAGTGTTATTTTCGAAACGTTATGTTTATTTTTAGTTTAACACTTAATTTAATTATATTATGAGTGTTTTGATAAATAGTAAGTGTTAAAATAATGTAAATGTACCTAATAAGTAAATAGTATTAATATTATAAATGCCAAAGATCGGATGGATGGATCCACAGATGAGTTTCTCTCATCTGTGGATGGATCAATAACGCTAGAACGGCTGAACGGACCTGAATAAAATTTGGCACAGAGATAGATTACAGTCTGTAATAACACATCGGCTACTTTTTATCCCGGAAAATTAAGAAGAGTTCCGCGGGAACCAAAAACCTTAATCCACGCGGACGAAGTCGCGGGCATAAGCTAGTAATAAAATATATCACTAATTAGGGGTAGGTATAACTGCCTATATATGTATATATAGGTATGCCCGCTACCATCTTAGAGTAGGTACTTACATCATCACCCACCACCTGGTGACATTGCAGTCAATGGCTAAGGCTATTCCAGACTATAATCTGTCTCTGTGCCAAATTTCATCCAGATCCGTTCAGCCGTTCTGGCTTGATCCATCCATCCAAACTTTCGCATTTAAAATATTATATTAATTAAAAGTATAGATTTAGGTAAATGTATCTATTTTATTGAGAAAGTATCTAACCATCAGCTAGCGCAAACCCAAGATTGACCACCAGGAATCGCCAATTAAAAATTATGAAGGCTTAAGAATTTATTTAACCGCAATCAACGTGACGACATAAGAATTGCTAATATTTATATTTACAGTACGTATGTTCATAACGTCTTTGAGAGGTGATATTATCTAGAGAAAGGCCCGATGATTAGCGTCAGTTCTAATACTGTTTACATAGGTACTGCGCATACTTTTATACTGTATAGGAATCAGCCTTTCTCGTCATGGTTCATTTTTGGTAACCATAAACCGTCTTTAAGCGGCCATATCTAGTGAAAGGCCCATCCGAATGTGGGCAGACTTTCACTATCGTCATCGGTAGAGAGCCCTACACGCACCTAATACTGAATCAGCCTTTTTGGCGATAGTTACCAGAATTGCAGCTATCTCTTAGTCTATATACTCTACTTACAGCCTAAATACATGAAGGACGTTGTTTTGTTGACTCTATAATTCACAGTTGCACAGCAAATCTTTACAAATGCGAATCGTTGAGTCCATATTTATCTCCAGAAGATGCGTCGGTGTCGGAAAGAAGCGACGTTTAAGGGTGTGCCCTTAAACGGCAACAAGAAACCCTTATAGGTACCTAGTTTCGCCGTGCCCGTCCGTCCGTTTCGTCCGCGGCATATTTCACACACTATTTGTACTAGAAAGCTGTAATTTAGCATGGACATATGCATCACGCCGAAAAACTTATGCAATAAAATGTTGAAAAAATAGTACATTATTGCAAAGGCTGGGAAGTAGGCAATTGCAGGTCGAGTATGAGTTTGAAGGCCGAGCCGTAGGCGAGGACTTCTCTAATACGAGGCAGGCAATTGTCATTTCCGCCGAGGCATATACAGTGCTTTTCTCAAAAGAATGCAGGGAAATAAAACATATTATCGATTGTCGTTTAAGAAAAGTAGTTAAGTTCCCATAATTTTTGAAGTTAATGCCGTTTTTAACATGAACTGTACATTTCAGCATAGAATAAATTGTCCATAATGTAGATGGCTTTTTAGTTTTAGCAATCTCATTAAAATACACCAAAAATACTGTTTCGGAGAAAATGTTCACTTTTTTCTCGTTTTTCCAACTCATAAAATTTTCATATACTTTCATGTATTTTTCTTTGGACTGCGCTGGAAGCAGGTCTTCCATTGCCAATTTGGCTTCTGATCTTAAATCTGGTGGAGTACAATCAATCTCCATTTCATTCTCTGAACCGTTGGAACTCATTTTACTTATTATTAAAGGACATTGTTCCGTCCCCATACAAAGTTCGCCTAAGAACCAACTGTCATAAAACATTGATTACTGGGTTCAAATTAATACCTTTTTATACTTGAGAGCAGATTAAAACTACGGACACTTGCAAGAAAATTACTTATTACCAAAAATATTTTCAATTTTGAGTTTATTTCAGCATTCACGATCAATCTACTTGAACAAATAAATATCATCTCTATCCATTTGTAATAGAGCTGTAAACAGTATGTAGATAAGATATGATTCGCCGTAGTTCATCAAAAACATTACAGATGGCGTTATTTATAAAGCAGGTATCGTCATAGTTCATCGAGAACTTCACAGATGGCGTTAAAAATATTAAATTATTGTACTTTCAATAGATGGCGTTGCGAGATTCCGAATACTAGCGCACTTAGCACTTTAAGCAACTTTTATTTTGTTTCTTACGATACAGTTCTAGCGCTCAAGCGGTGGTATTGTATATTATTTAAAACTTATTGTTATTGATCTGTGGTTAATAATCCAGAGACGGAAACGTATAGTAATCAATTTAATACCCATTTACTTATTTTTTAATTAATTTGAAGTGTCCGTTAAATTCTGATATTTGGAATAAAGACTATAAATTAAGCTAAGAATTACTGTATATTTCAAACGTGTATTGATTCTTAGGCGAATTTGGTCAATGTCCTTTATATTTATTAAGTATGTAAATAACAAATCAAGACGAATTTTCAGCTTTGCCGCCAATTTTTTTTTTTATCGTCTGTGCCGACAGGCAAACGCATTTATGGCTATACAGCCACCAATTTGTACTAAGCATTGACTATGGTATGCCAAGAATGACAAAAGAGATACGATCAAAGAGTATTTAATAACTGCCCCCGCACGCCGTTTCATACAACATTGCAGGAGCGTTGTAATGCTCGCGTGTTCTTTTTTCGAAAATAATGACAATATTTCCATGCATGTTTGAGAAAAAATATTTTGTCTTTCGTGTGTCCCATTGTGTGGAGTGTCGTTGGATAGTTCGTTCATAAATATTGCGGGTGTGGGAAAACTATTTTTCGATTCAGGGATCCGTTTGCGAAATACCTATCAAGCAGATTTTTGTTACAGTCCAGTGTCCCGTCCCGAGTGACGGGTAACTAAGGAACCCTAGTCTGCGCGTGGATAAGTTGGCTAATATGATCTGTTGAAAGTAATTCATTAAGATTTTAATTCATTTTATATTTTTTATTGTTTCAGACGACGCCGCGCAGTAGGATGGGCAGAGGTCAAACGACACTTTTAAACATTTTCAGTTTACATTGTTAGAGGAATTACAATCCACGATTTTTTAATTACAACGATGTCAAATGTTGAGGCGAACAATAATATGAAGAAAGCAGAAGTAAACAACTACAAACCGGTAGGCCTTTGGACTGCATTGACCTATAAGTACCTACTAGCTGATGTCCGCGACTACGTTCGCGTGGGTTGAGGTATTTTGGTTCCCGCGGGAACTCCTTAGTTTTCCGGGATAAAAAGTAGTATATGTGTTATTCCAGAGTATACCTAATCTATCTCCGTGCCAAATTTCATCCAGATCCGTTCTGCTGTTAGGGCGTGATTGAGTAACAAACATCGATCCATCCAAACTTTCGCATTTATAATAGGTATGTATTTGATTGATAGGTATATCTGAAATTATGTTCCCCGTGGATTAAGGTTTTTAAAATTCTTTGGGTGGGTAGTGGGTACTGAGTAGGTACCTAGTAGGTATTGCCTCTACCTGCCGAATTTATTCCGTCTGTCTGTCTGGGCCTCTGGGGGTATAACTATAATAATTTTGTTATAATATTTGAGTTGACGTCTGTGATTATGAATTATAATCCTTACATATGTAGGTATGCCACCGTAAGATTGTAAAAACCGTTAGATTATAATCTAACTCGCGTAAATATTCAAGGTACTTGACATAAAACTGTTATTTGGAAATAATACTGCTTTAATCTTTAAGTTTGGCAGCCACGATGCCACAGACAGATACACAGATTACACACATATTTTTTTATAACACCACACACACACACACACACACACACACATCAGAATTAAATTCCTTCTTCTTGCGTCAGGGCTTTAATATAGGTACCGTAAGTTTTCGATCAAAATCTGGTGCTCTTATGACTTATCTATCTTATCAGTAATATCAGGTGGTTTTGACCGATAGAGCACTGTTGTGCCACAAACATGAGTAACTACAGTTTACCTTTATAATTGAAAGCATGATAAAGTGAACTGAGTAATTAGTACCTATTATATTTCAAAAAAATATATTTCAACAGGTGAATCATATCAGAGACATAGAAAGGGGTAAAGGCGAAAGTGGTTCAAACATACCTTGGACAACGGTCACGGTGATGGTATTCGCGTTCGCCGCTTTGGTCGCGGCGTGTGCCGTCGCCTGGGTGTTTTGGAACTGGCAGACTGCCCTGGTGGTCCTCGCGATCATAGTGGTCTTATATGTATTAGCCTACTTTTGGCAGTGGTTATTGATTGCTGCAAGAACTGCGCCACGAGATTTGAAGTGAGTTTTTTTTTTTTTTTTTAATTTATGTTTAGTTGTTTTTTATTGCATATATATGCTAAGGCTAACTGTGGTTGTTTCTCGAATTTATTTCGACTAACCTAAACTGTAAAGTGTAAACTATGTGACTGATATTAAAAAAATACTTACATAAATTATTTTATATAAGCATTTAAAAATAAATCAGCATATAATAATTATGTGGTGCAGACTGCAGAGGGCTCCAGAGAGAGGAATATCCTCACAAAGCGTGCTGTCTAACCGACTTTCAAAAAAGGAGGAGGTTGTCAATTCGGCGCGTATTTTTAAATGTATGTTAGTACTGCTTATATCCGTGGTTTCTAAACCTATTTGAATTTTTTTTTCGGTAGTTAGAGGAAGCTCGCGAGGTTGTCCCATAAATTCTGACTCCAAATCATCAATCCTGATGCTGTAGGTGTAACTACGGCTCAAAACTAGGGAGTTAGGAAATTTTGATGGTGAATTCATATATCAAGTCACGTGTATACGATTCAACTCTGAGTCCCAACTCCTCAACCCTGATGCTGCAGGGTACAGAACTCCTTAAAAAGTGCGATTTAGGATTTTTTAATGGTGAAGTCATACTGTAGGTGTCAAGCAACGACTTCATACTTAAACCCTAGTCCCAACTCTTCAAATCTAATGTTGCAGGATACTGCGCTTCTGAGCCGTGGGGATTAAGAGTACCTACACTTAAAAGTTAAAAATAAAAATTCTTTTCAAAAAACCGACTTCCAAAGCCACTGTAAAGTGAAAAATAATTTTGATTTCAGCACACTATGTTGAAGTCGGGCGGGTATAACAAAGATAGGCAAAGTTGACGCGTCAGGCTCGCCCGACTTCAACATGTATAAAGAAATCAAAATTATTTTTCATCGTACCTATTCGAAAAACGAATATTGGCTTCAGAGGATAGCGGGAGCAAAATTTTTAGGCCCATGAAAAGTCCCATACTTTTCATTTCTCTGTTCTGATTGGTCCGCGTTCGTGCTTTAGTATACAGCGTTCGTCGCAGAAACCTGTCGATCGCTCGTTCCGTTGGAAATCCAAAAATGTTTGAGTGGCTGTTGTCTTCGATAAGTCACGCGATCAATTTGTTGATCGGATATACGTCTTTACATTTTTTGAATTTCGAACGGATTTATGGCTGCTAGTCCAAAAAGGGAAAAAATACTAGCTAACCAAAGAGGTCGAACGCATAATGTATGAAGTTACCTATGACTGGCCGGTTACGTTTTGGCGGCATTGCGCGCTGAAAAAAAAGTCATCTTCTTTTTTCTTCATTTGTTTTTCTCAGAAATGTTCACGCTAGTCCCGCTAGTCACTCCTAGCTTTTTCTCATACGTAATGATGAAAAATAGTGTGTGTCACTCGGGGCCAAATTTTTTGTTCTCGGGCGGCGTATATTGAATTCCTCGCTACGCTCAGGATTCTACTTTAGAATCCCTCGTTACGCTCGAGATTCTACTATAGAATCCCTCGTTACGCTCGAGATTCTACTATAGAATCCTTCACTTCGCTCTGAATTCAAAATAGCGCCCCCGGGGAACAAAAATTTTCTTTGGCCCCATATAACATAATAACATAAATAACTATTTCACCTCTCATGCTCTAAAAAGCGTAGGCGGACTAAAGTTAGCATTTAGGGTCTAGGGATGTATATTTTTTTAATAATTGCCGTCCTTATTCTACAACAGCCGCAAAATTATGTAGATCTTACACATTTAGATTTATTAACTGGCTTTACGGCTCTCAACTCAGAGCCGTAAAGCTCAAAAAGACTGGTACGAGTACCAGCCCTTTTGAGCCCATAAAAAGACTCACCTATGTAATTATTAATTTCGTGTATTCAACTCGATGTTCTATTTTTAAAATTATAACCGGGCGCTGTGAAAAGGGTTGATGTGGCCGCTAGTTTAAGCGTCGCTATTACACTGCACTAAATATCGGGCCCTATCGCAGTCTGAACGAGAACGTCAAGAGAGTTGGACGTGTGAGAGTGAGAGTTGGATCTTATTATGTTCACTGATTATGGCACCCATGCTATCGAAGCGAAAAAAGTAGTATCCATACTAATATTATAAACTAGACGATTCCCGCGACTTCGTCCGCGTGGATCGCGTTTATAATATTAGTATGGATGCGAAAGTGTGTCTGTCAAATGAAAGTGAATTTTCTCCGAATATAGAAATCGAGCAGAAACGAAAAGAGATAATTGATCCGTTGCCGTTGAAATCACGTGCAATTTATTTAAAATTATACTTAGGTACGAGTACCTACCTACCAAAAGTTTTTAAACTGCAGAAGTGAAAAACGAGTCAATTTGTTGATCGAAGTGGTTTTTCTGACTTATTTTGATGAGCTTGTTTGTAAAGAACTTGGCAACAACGGTAACCTACACGAATAAACAACACGAATCAATTTGCCGGAGAAAAACCATTAAGTTGACTGTTCAAAATTGTACACATTGTACTTTTAATTTTTGATAAAATACCTAGTTTTTATTTTATTTCATACCAAGTTGTTTTATTTTCTCGAAATCGAAGTGAAAAGTAGAGTGTTTACCGCGGGACTAAAAGCCATTCTACTTGTTTCTATAGCATCCCTAGCTACGCTCGGAAAGCTAAACACCTCATATGAAATGGCTCATTTTAGTCCCTTGATGAACAATCTACTATTTTACTTTACAGTGGCTTTGGAAATCGGTGTTACAAACATCCATCCATTCGTTCGTCCAAAGTTTCGCAATTATGATAGTTCGGTTCAATAATATAGATTTCTTTCTGACGCTAGTACATACCGATGCGGTGAACATGCGGTGAAGGCGAATGTGGCAGAAAACCTGAATATTTGAATATCTACATATTTTTTATATAAGTACCTAGATCTATTTTTGCATCCAAGAATAAATTATAGATGATAATATTATTTTTAATGATCTCAAAAGATCATTTGAGATATTTCCGGAAACAACGCAGCTACGCTTGTATCTTAACGAGTTTTTGTATCACTAGGTAGATATTTTAATTTGATGTTTCATTTTCATTGTATAATGTACTTACCGTTTTTATGACTATAATATAAGAAAAATAAACTCAAAAAGGTCCCAAAATTGGTCCAAACCAAAATATTTGGCCAATTACCACGTCGTCGTTCGTCCCGCAATCAAGTCATGATACCTACCTACATATTTTTAAAATAAAATTAGTAATATAATATTTTACGTACGTAGACCATCTTCATGGGCTTATTGTGTTAGTGCGACCATCTTTTATGTTCCAGGGCCCTGTACTGTTACATTAAAATTCTAAGATTATCAAAGAGTTTCACAAAGAAGAATTGGTCGATGCCTGACATCTTTCATGAGGTGGTAAAAAAGCATCCGAAGAAGACATGCTTTCTTTTCGAAGACGAATCATGGACCTTTCAACAGGTAATGATCAACACTCATTCACTAGTTTAATCCGAAGAACATGAACCAGACATAGGATAGGTTTTGAAACGCTTGTAGCTAGTTTAAGTGACCGTAATTGATTATCACCATCATGTTTTATGTAAGTACCTACTTACCTAGGTAATTGACGTGTGCAAGTCAGTCGCAAAGGTGTTACGACAAACAATATAAATTATTTTAGTAAATAACAAGAAATATGCCATAGCAACATGTAATCAGATGGAAATAAATGGAAATGGATTAAGTACATAATACATAATAAGGAGCTAAACTGATAGCGCCTGACAAACAATTCGACACCCTACCTAGTATGTGTTGTTATGTTTGGATCTTAATTTAAACATATAATATTGAAGGACGCAGATAATCTCACGGAATTTACCTACCTATAGCCATGCTATCCTTTTTATGGGCATTTGACAATAGTCTAGACAAATATTTTAAACAAGACCTACTAAATACCTACCAGAGGACATCCTCTGCTAGTTTTCTTAGCTAGGTAGGTATGATTACCTACCTATTACAATAATAATATGGAAGTAGGCATGAAGTTTCTGCTCATTCTGTTTAAGTATTTAAAACGCTTTAACCTTGTACGGTCTACGGTTTGGCAATCATACCTACGGGTTATGATATTGTTGTGATATGCGAATTGTGCAAGAAATGTTTGCTAGATTTTTCCATACCAAACTCAATAGGTATAAAACGATGATATAAGGTAATAATATGCATGGCATGTTAGGATGGTAAGGTTTCCCATGTTACTCCCTACTAGAGTAACATGGGAACGGTTCAAACAAAGATTGAAGAAGATGGCCCTCCATAGAGTAGCTCTGAGGAGTTATTCAATCTAATACCTACCACCTTCCGTGTTCTCCAGTCGCACCCTACGTCGCAGAAACAAATTTCATCCTCACCACCTGGATGCCTGGTACTCTTCCACCACCCGTTATTCCAGGTCATTTCTGTCACGTACCCGCAAATTGTGGAAGCAGCTTCCATCTTCTGTGTTCCCTCATGATTATAATATAGGGCTCTTGAAACGGCGGGTAAACAAATATCTCAAAAGCCGGCAACGCATTGGCGGTTCCTCTGGTGCTGCAAATGTTCATGCGCGGTGGTAATCACTTACCATCAGGTGACCCGCCTGCTCTTTTGCTCGCTATACCTACATATTTAAAAAAAAAGAAAAGAAAGCCCATCAAGTCCCAAAGATAGGATCTTATACCTATTATATAATTTATGCTAAGACGTTATAATTGTACCGCTGTCGTTAGGTACAATACTCAATAGGTACAATCAGTAATTAATCTGTGCGTTATACACAAAATATAGAGCGAATAATTATTTTTTAAAAGATTGTTACAAGTAGGTAGGTAGCTGGGTAATTATTGGTAGGTATATCATTATATGACGATAATTAACCGGTTTAAAATTTGTTGTGGTTTCTCCTGAGTTTGGTAAAGGTAAAACCGAGACAAACATCAACTATAGGTATACCTAGAATTAAATTCGTATTTTTTGACCTATTTCAAAAGCTTAAAGTTCAAGGATATTATTATACAGAGTTTTCGCGTAAAGCCAAACTGACTTCAAGAGGAAAACAAGCTCTTTCAAATCTTTCCTTTAAGTAACCATTTTTTTCCAATAATAACTAATTAGTGAAGCCCGAAATCACGTTAAAATAGTTGTATAATAGGGTTCCCTTCAGAATCTTAACACCATGCTTCTGGTTGGTCTGAGCTTAACACTCTTTCTCATCTTTATATCTTACTGATCTTTAAATGATAGAGTTAGAAAGTGTTAAGAGAAGTAGACTCTATCTTCAATCTGGGCTGGTTTTGCATTTACCAATGTGTTACCTATACATTTTGTCTTTGCTCGGGCTAACGACCTAAATCCTATCCTAACTGAATTCTAAAGTCTAGGAGATCGTCCGGTTTGCCAAAGGTCTACCTGGCAAACCTGGGGATCCCAGGCAGACCCTTGACGGGACGACTTGTTCCGTCACAACTGTGTAGGTTATCAATAGTGTACGGTGTGGCTTGATCTTTGCTGTTTTGTACATCGTCGTCCTCGTCGTCGTCGTCGTTGGTCCATCTCGTCCATAGCTATCATAATTATAATTAACTGCTGGTAATCCATATCCATACTAATATTATAAATGCGAAAGTGTGTCTGTCTGTCTGCTACGCTTTCACGGTCCATCTGTTCAACCGATCTTGATAAAATTTGGTACAGGGATAGCTTAGGTACATCCCGGGGAAGGACATAGTCTACTTTTTATCGCGAAAAATTCAATAGTTCCTGCGGGAACCAAAAATAAACTGTTCAACCGATTTTGATGAAATTTGGTACAGGGATAGGTTGTATCCCGGGGAGGGACATATGCTACTTTTTATCCCGGAAAATTCAAGAGTTCCCGCGGTATACAAAATCTTTATCCACGCGGACGAAGTCACGGACATCATCTAGTACCTACCTGATGAATGAAATTAAAAGTAAGACTAAAACATTCAAACAACCTTCAGCGATACAGGTCAGTGAACTTGCTTACTTTTCCAGGTAGAGGAATTCAGTCTTCGGGTTTCAGCCGTTCTCAAGGCACAAGGCGTAAAGCGCGGGGACACGGTAGCGGTCATGGCGAGCAACTATCCCGAAATGCCGGCCATATGGCTGGGCATAGCGCGGATCGGCGGCATTTCACCACTCATCAACACAAACCAAACTGGCAATACATTGCTCCATTCCATCAACATTGCCCACTGCAACTATGTTATATACGGCAGCGAATTTGATACAGGTTAGTAACTACATATTAATAAAGGATACCATTTTTAGAGTTCCGTACGTCAAAAGGAAATAACGGAACGCATGGAGGTATCAACCTGAAATTCATATCAAATACTCAGGTCTACTGTCCCTTGGAGCTGTGAAAAAATCAAACTTCTAAGCCAACGCAATCAATACAGAAGTTTATGCTGCAAATTTTCGACACTCGCAAGGAAATCAAAACCTACAGGGTACTTCCCGTGAACTCAGAATCTTGATACAAAGTAACGTCTTATAGCACAGATAAAGGAAAAATTGCGAAAATCATAAATTTTTAGTTACATCATTTAATAAAAATATTTTTAATAATTTTAAACTTACTACAGGTTTGTACGGAACCCTCGGTGCGCGAGTCTGACTCGCACTTGGCCGGTTTTATTACTACTTCCAAAAAAATTCAAGAACAAAATTACGTCATTTGCTCACGTCATAGCCATGCTATAGAATAAAAATACCTACTACTTAATTTTTGCGCACACTTTGTATGACACTGGGTTGGAAACGGAAACGAAAGTGATAAGTTGACGCTTTCTAATTTGACGAAATGATACTAGGTTTTTCTTGTTTCAGCCATCGAGGACATAAAAAAAGAATTGAGTGACTCTATAAAATTGATGAAATTCACTCGTCGCCCACTCAACGTATCTAACGACAAAGTCAAAATAGCAGAATTATCTAATGATTTTACCCATTTACTGGAGACGACTCCACCTGCGCCGTGGAGTTTATCAGAAGGCGAAGGATTTCTTGGTAGACTCCTATATATTTACACGTCAGGAACTACGGGACTGCCAAAAGCAGCTGTGATATCTCCATCTAGGTAAGAGTGTGGTCTTAAAATTATTTGAACCTATTCTGTGCTATTATGCAGTATTCTGTACCGTCTGCATATTATTTGTGATCAATTTGAAATTTTTGCGCAAAGGATCAGCCTGGCTGTCCAGCGCGGAAATGCAGCCAGCATTCTTGCCACCATTCCACGTGGGCATGATTTATATAGTAATTAGGTTAGGCTAGCTAACATTAAGTTCTATTGTATTATTTTCAATTAAATTTGAAATAAGATTGGTCATATTATTTTCAGGATGGTATTCATGGCCTCTGGTGTGCATTATCTTGGCGGACTGAATTCTAAAGATATCATCTACTGCCCAATGCCGTTATACCACTCTGCTGGTGGAGTCATCACAATGGGAAATGCTTTCATGTTCGGCTGTACTGTGGCTTTACGAATAAAATTCTCAGCTTCGGCGTACTTCCCTGAATGCATTAAATATAATGCTACGGTAGGTTGGACTGTAAGCTTGCTATACTCAAGTCTGTCACTGGAATTATTATATGCTATTCGATGATAAACATACAATACGCACAACTGACTTAACCGTCGGTGCCGTCGTCAGAACCAAAAGATCGTTAACAACGATAAATATTGGTACCCTGGAAGTGAATTTGTTTAACAAAGCAAAATTAAAATGATAAAATCTATAATTCCGTAAACGATAATGCCTGTTATAAACTCTAAGAATGTTGGGAACTTTTCTAAGTCCGGTCTCCACCATCTAATAGTACAATTAAAATTGTATTGCAGGCAGCGCATTACATTGGTGAGATGTGCAGATACGTGTTGGCCACACCACCAGCTCCCACCGATAGACAACACAAAGTTCGCGTCGTTTACGGAAACGGCATGCGGCCTACTGTGAGTTATTTAATTCTGATGTACTTAATATACTTATCTGCAACAACCTGAAAAGCCAATTATATTTTTATCTTAATGCTCCAGGATTTTTTTTCGTTAAATGAAAACGGTCTTTTTGAACCCTACGCAGATTTGTAATACTTAGTCAAGTTTGTGAAACGAATCGCGATTTTAAGTAGATACCGAAACGTTTTGAGGATGGAACCACCTTTTCATTTCAATAAAAAATAGAACCTTAATAAATTAGTAAAAATTTACAGATTTGGAATGAGTTCGTGAAACGCTTCGGAATCAAAAGGGTTTCCGAGTTTTATGGTGCAACGGAAGGCAATGCAAATATTGGTAATCCACAACATATACGTTATAAACCTACATTATACCCTTTACATTATATTTCTTAATCCAGCTATGTAATGAAAAGTTTTAATTTTTTAGTGAATATCGACAGCAAAGCTGGGGCGATAGGATTCGTGTCGAGAATCATCCCTGCAGTGTATCCCATAGCCATCATTAAAGTTGACGAAGACACCGGGGAACCGATCAGAGATAAACGTGGACTTTGTCAGGTAAAATTATCTAACTAAGGCTTTCAAAGCTGTAACATTTAGTGTTACAGCTTTGAAAGCCTTATTACTAGAGATAGACTATTTTTAATGTGATTATAACTCCAGCAATGATAAAGTTAAGTGGTCTAACTACAAAAAAAAAACAGCATTCTGCTACTTACCTATAGTTCGCGAACGAGTTGGATGCAGAGCTAATATATTGTGACACATACAAAAGCTTTGCGTTTGCATTCAATTAACGCGCGCGCTGTAGTTACTTAATTACTCAACATGTTTTTTTAATTCCAGTTAGCACAACCCAATGAGCCCGGAGTTTTCATCGGTAAAATAAAGCCAAATAATCCAGCTCGTGCTTTCCTTGGCTACGTCGATAAGGAGGCTTCAGAGAAGAAAATTGTGAGAGATGTGCTCACCCATGGAGACTCTGCTTTTATCTCAGGTATTCAAAGATTTCATTCTTTCCAAACTTTTGTATCCAAGTCCACACAAACTTTTCTATCATTCCATTATTCTAGGTTTCTAGATAAAGACGTCACTGCGTCTTGGGTAATAAACTGATATACCTATTTAAGTAGGGATATTTTACACCCTTTCGAGAATCGAAATAGCTTGCTTCTATCCTAACACCGGCACCAGTTCACAAGATTTTGAAGTTCAAACCGTCGCATAAGCGGTACCGTTTAATTTAAGTAGGTATATTTTTCTCTTTTCAGGAGACATACTTGTTTCTGATGAGCTCGGATACTTATACTTCCGCGACCGCACCGGAGACACGTTCCGATGGCGCGGAGAGAACGTCAGCACCACGGAAGTGGAGGCTGCAATCTCCAGAGTTGCAGACCAAAGAGATGCCGTTGTGTATGGAGTTGAGGTATGTTTATAGCAATTAAAGTGATATATTTTAGGCACGAGGAATCCTTTTGGATGCCTTTGGGTATACCAGTCTTAATTTAAGATTTGGAAATGTAACCTATCTCCATTATTTGTATCTGGAAGATAGCTGACTAGCCAAATAGGCCTTGCTTTTCTGGTTTTGCCCTGGATGAAACAAATTCGTCCAAGGGTTTTGCATAACATCTTGAATTTTTTAATATGTTTTATGAGAATTAGGCACGCCTCTAAAAAAATTTAAAGAAAATGTCTGTTATAAGTAGGATTGTAACGGATTCTCTCTTCCGCCTCCGTAAGTGCGGAACTTTGGCAATAAATCTTACCTCTGCTTTCGCATCCGCCTCCGCCGTTTTTTGCGGAGTTGTGACGGAGTTCTATTTTCGTTGACTTACAATGTGAAAGGTACAATTCGAAGCAGGTGACGCCAGTTACACCATTACAATAAGCCAAATGCAACTGTCCTTAGAAGAATCCTCAAAAAAATAAAGAAATGTAGGATTAATCGCATCCTAAAGCACAGAAAATGGACGATATGATCGGAGAAATCCACCTCCGCATCCGCCTCTGCTTTTCCGCTAAGGACGCCTCCGTTACAATCCTAGCTATATGTACCAACCAGGATTAATTTATATAGTATTAAAGGCATCCCATCTTCAGTATCATAATTTACTTTGCTTTCATAAGCAGATTCCTTTTTCTTGGTCATATATTATGACACAGAAAAAGGAAATTATGACTCATAATTCACAAATCTAATATTCATAACTTGGCTCACAACAGATTCCGGATATAGAAGGACGAGCAGGCATGTGCGGTATCGTTGATGCAGATGACACCCTAGATTTAGACAAGCTTGCAAAAGATATAGCAAAAGACCTACCCAAGTACGCGCGTCCTGTTTTCATACGCGTCATGAGGAGTATGGATATGACTGGTACGTATAGGCCTTTGATAATATCATTGTCTATATTATGAAATTACCAACATAAATACAATAATATAAAAAGTGTTTTCTGAGAATGGACTACAAGTCCCGTACCACGAATTTTAGTGGTACCTAAATGATGATGCAGTCTAAGGTGATAGCGGGCTAACTAAACCCCCTAATCGGTTTCTACACGGCTTCGTACCGGAACTAAGTAGGTAGTCGTGCCGCACGACTTTGCCGGTATAGTGGTAATTAGCCACGGCCGGGCCGAAGCCTCTCACCAGCCCCCCGATTCAGAGCCTTACGATACCTTAGTTATCAATCGATTCGGTTTGTTATCGTACTTTCATGTATGTATGCATGTATTTTCAATTCAGAATAATCGTATCGAGGGAGAAATTGCCGATATTGAAACCGAACTGACCAGATTAAGAGAAAATTCAGAAATTATAAATTCCCAATTTACCCTGCCGGAGATCCAGCCCGTACGTCTCCCGTGTACAACATCAGCGCTCACCACTGCGATAGGAAGGTCGTCAAAATCTGGATAGGTGATAGGGGAATTCAGGAATAATACGGTTTCTCAAACGATTTGAATTAAATTTTGAAATGAGATATTTTCCAGCCAAGTTTATATCTATACCTAGAGCTCCCATGAGGATTCAGGAATTACAGCAATTATATGCCTTGTCAGCGCGGTCACTGTGTACAAGTGTACGTATTTTTTAACAGATACATTATTCTTTTATTTTAATTTTCAGCTACCTTCAAATTAAGAAAAGTGGACTTACAGAAAGAAGGCTTCGATCCCAGCAGAGTGAAAGACAAGCTTTACTACCTTGATCCCAAATTAAACAAATACGTTAGCTTAGGTCCTGAAGAATATGACAAAATTGTATCAGGAAAAATAAGACTGTGATTTTTACTATATTATATAGGTGCTTTAAACGTGAAAAAATGAGGATAAGTCATTTAACAAAAGTTGCGAATGACTGTGAGTAGTAAATCGGAAAGTCAAATTTTGGCGCCATGCCAAACAACGAATATTCCGTGCCCAATCATGACATATACCCGTGGTCGGTGAGCGTCCGGGCTCAGGCCGAAATTTGAATGTCATCTATGATCATGAATGAACTGATGCCGTGAGTGAACAAAGTTTTTTGGAGTGTAGACCTGACGTCTTTGACTTTGACTTATGAAAAATGACAGCAAGGCAACCGGCTAAAAATGACAACTACAGTGTAACGATCGCAATCACCTCTGATTGGTTAACACTCATCCACTCAAAATCCATTGACGCAGCAAAAATACCATAAATTCAGCCAATCACAACAATTGATACTGTAACAATGATTGATTCTGAAGTTACGCAATCGCACTGCTGGTTACTGATTCGTTTGGCATAGGACAAGTGACATATTAAATGTCAATGACGTGACATTATCATAATAGTAAGACTTTTGGACAAAACCATAACTTTCTTTTGTACTTGACTGATGTGTCATATTGTGACTGATGTTTTAGGTGTTAATTCACTTTGCCTTTAACGATTTTACTAAGTAAATAGAAGTAGTACTTAAAATAAAATACTTTTGCGTATTAAAGCAATTAAGGTAGGACTTAAAATAGGTAGGGGAGAGGTGGTATACTTGATCCCTGTTTTGGTTTTCTTTTAGTAATTCGAACCATTTTCGTAAATCTGACTTTCTTTTAAATCACAGATGTATTTCCGTTCAATACTACTGATTTAGCACCAATACAGACCTTCTTATTTATTAAAATAAACGACAAAAAGGGTTTTTTTAAAGTCCGACACAAGGATCAAGTAACCCTCCCTATGGGGATACTTGATCCCGGTGAGTGGGTTGTATGATCCCGGAGGATCAATCATCCCACCCGTCAAAGTTTCAGCCATAGGCCTACCTAAATATGGAAATTAAATAAACTTAGGTCTACTATTAATAAGTTGTAATTAACGATTCGAAAGATGAGTAGGTACAAAATGAAAACAACATAAAAAAATTGAATTGAAAAAATAAATGGGAAAATTATTCGAGAAGTGGCACGGAATAAATGTCACGTGTTTTTGAAAATTTCGTCGGCTCCGGCAAGTGTCCCAAAATGTCACCCCACTCATAAAATATTTCGTCTTCCCTTGCTGGCCACTTCCAAAGCCTTCCACTTTTTTCCATTGCTTTTATTGTAGCCCCGTTTTCATGTATTTTTGTAATTTTTCCTGGGTATGACAAACCATTGTAAATTGCAACTACAAATTCCCCTACTTCTTTTCTGATGGGCTCAAAAGCTCTATGACCCTCGCCATCACTGCATAACTCTTCTTCCCCTCCTGACGATGATGGAAGTGGAGGACATTCATCAGAATCAGATGAGGTGTCATCGTCAATTTTTTTTAGTGAAAAGATTTGTCTCACTGTTTTCTTGGTAGGCCTATTTTCTTTAATCTTCCTTTTCATTTCTATCTCCGCTATCTTCGCCAACTTTTTATTTGATTGTTCTTCGATGGCTGCTTTTTCCGGAGTATCGGTTAGGATGCGAGTACGTCCTCGCTTTCTCCCGCGCAACGACTGCGAGCGTGGACCTGCCTTGGGGTAGGGCATGATGTCCTGTGGTGAAAAGTGCATTGGCACTGATCCTCCAAGTGAGGATGGGGAAGCGCGTTCACTCACACTGCTGTTTTGTACGGGCTCCTCAAGTGGAGAAGGGAGAGGGCAGTCCGACGCTATCACACTTCTCTGTGTTGGTTCTTCAAGTTGAGAAGGGGGAGGGCGGTCCGTAACTAAACTGGTCATGAACTCACTCTCCGTGAAAATGTCGGCATTTATGGGCCATATTCCAGCCGCCCTGAAGCCACTAATTATATTGGTAGGCACCATAGCCCTTGGGAAAGCTTCCCCTAACAGTTCCGAAACGTCGTAGATTGTGATTGTTCTCCCGGGGTGTCTCAGCATAAAATTTGATGCTGCCTGAGAATAAAAGGTTTTTAAGGGGCCAAAAACAGTCCTGTCTAATGGCTGCAGCTTGTGGGATGTGTGTGGTGGAATTGTGAGAAGAACGATTCCGTTGTCTTTTGCGTAGTTGAGGGCGTCGACAGAACAATGACTCTCGTGATTGTCCATGATGATGAGGTGTTTCCTATCAGCGTTGGGTTGAACATGACGAACAAAATGCTTGAGGAATTTTATAAAACTGTCGCCCGTCATCCATCCACTAGGATGAGTAGTTGCATCGCTGCTAGGAGGGGCATGATTGAGGAACCTATCCTGCCAGTTTTTTCGGGGGAATATCATGTATGGCGGGATGTGGCCCCCGGCAGCGTTGATACAGGCACAAACGGTAACCAGCTCACCTCGTTCGGCCGATGTCATTTTTCCTACTTGTTTGGAACCCTTAACTGCAATAATTTTGCTGGGTTTATGGACAGTTGTTACCCCTGTTTCGTCAATATTCCACACCCTTTCGGCAGTAAATTCGTGCTTATTAAAAACTGCAGTCAAATTTCCAAAAAATTCCGCCACGGTGTGTTTATTAAACGCTGTCGCTCGCGCCAAGCTGGTAGGCTCTGGAGTTCTTAAGGATAGAGTTTGCTGTCTCTCCAAAAATCCACGATACCAATCGCGACCCGCCTGTTGCGAGTGATCCCATGAAGAGGGGTATTTCATCTTATTTGCTTTGGCGAATTGGTAAGCTACCTTACGCAATTGTACAACGGTAAGTCCATAATACATTTTAGACATATGAACAAGATACGCTCCTAGCTCATCCTCGTGACGTTTGGACAAAATTTGTCTATTGGTAAAACCAGGTTGAACATAAGAGTCTCGACGGCATAGCCTTTTAAGTGTCATGACATTAATTTTAAATTCTCTTGCGACGGTTTTGTAAGCAGCTCCATCTTTAACTGCTTGGACCGCATTTTTCAAGGCCTCCGGGTCGTAAGGTACCCTCTTCATGGCTCCTTGCTTCGATACGTACTTCCGCGGCATCTAAAAGAACGGAAGTTATGAGATTTACTTCTTGACCCAAACAAAAGAATTATAGGTGGGATACTTGACTCCGGGATCAAGCATCCCCCTAGCAAAAGGGATCAACTATCCCGAAGCAGTAACTTTATTTAAAATGAAAAAAAACAGCAACAAGTTGAAAACATTTGACTCGGAAATAATTAAATTTACACAGCTAAATACACACAATATTTCATAAATACAAACAAAAAATTGTAAAGTACACGTACCTGAAGTTTTTCGAATTGTCGTACACTAAACAAAACAAGAAAGATCCGGTAAAAACATAAATTTCCAATTATTTTGGCAACGAGCTGTTGTTTCGGTTTAATGTTTACTATTTGTACTAGCCATCATGGCGGCGTCCCAATGCAGCCAACAGAACACCTTTAAACACTTTTTGGCGCTAGTTTTAAATGGGGGATCATGTATCCTCGGGGATCAAGTATACCACCTCTCCCCTAAATAAATTATTAGTCATAATATTTGTATCGTTTTTCATGGGATAGGTAGAAAGGTACCTATAGGTTGAAATGAAAATTAATAAAAATCTTAAAAATAAATGATTATCTGAACATCTTTTTATTGCGGCCCTTCCTATTTTCTACCCATAAATTTCCTAGTTAGGTACATAGCTGCGACATCCCTTCGACTGCGGCGATGCCTTCTGATTGTCTTATTTATTTACCGTGCATCTGCGGATGTACAGTCTAAAGGCGTCGTTTGGTCTGGTAGTTGCCGTGTCCGCAGATGTGGCTTTTGGAGTTATTTTTCAACTTATTTTCTATCTCGATTATTTTCACACTTTGGTAAAAACTATTATCTAAGATAGACAAGGACACAGTGGGAATTTTTTTGGGGCCCTACTCAATGAAATAAGTCTATGACGTTATAACACGCAGCGCGGAGTTCACATTCGTGTTATTTCTGCCTCTAACTATATTCATCACATTGACTAGGGTCCCGTACGTGGTGGTGATTATCATCGCGGACCCAAGCCCGAAATAGACATCTGGCACAGGCCTCTATCCTATCGAGGCAGGCCTTATAGGCCTATTACACCGCACTTACCACCGGGCCCTGTGGTAAGGGTTGGCGTTGGCGTTAGATTTGGCGTCGCTATTACACTGCACTGACTACCCGGCCCTAACTCAGTATGATTGAGAATGTCAAGAGTTGGACGTGTATCTTAGTATGTTTATTATCGTTCACTGATTATGGCACCCATGCTATCGATGCAAAAAAAATAGTATCCATACTAATATTATAAACTAGATGATTCCCGCGACTTTCTCCGCGTGGATCGCGTTAATAATATTAGCATATGCTACGATTTCAAAGCCCATCTATTCAAACAATTTTGATGAAATTTGGTACAGCGGTAGGTTACGTCCTGGAGGACATAGGCTACTTTTTATTCCAGAAAATTAAAGAGTTCCTGCGGGAACCAAAAAACCTCAATACACGCGGGCGAAGTCACGGGCAGTAGCTAGTAGTTCATATAGTATAGTAAATTACTATACTATTCTATAGTATAGTTATATATGTATATACTATTCTATATTATAGTTTAGCACACGATATATTGTCAAAATGCACGCGCGAGCCATAGAGACCACTAAACTTTATGCTGGTCGTGCGACAACTGAGGTCCCTAACCGCCCTGATAGTTATTACACTACCCGGTCTGCAGAGCGCTCAGGCAGTTAGGCAGACCGGGACCACCCGTTCTCCCATAACAGGGACCCTTCCTTCCTGAACCTTATTACACTACACTGAATCAGCAAAAGGGTCCCTGAGAAAAGTGCGGTGTAATAGGCCTATTAGCCAACTACAAACCGGTTTAAAGGTAGGAGCGTATGCCGAGAAAATATTTTTGAAAATTCATCCCATCGTAAAACAGGTATTTGAAATTTTTATGAAAATTGAATTTAACGTAAGCGAAGCTGCGGGTAAAAGCTAGATGAAATTACAATTTTCAATTTTGTTACTACATTGCCGTTGTGATCGCTTGTGATGAAAAAATCATAAAAGGACCTTTTATTATTTTTAAAATCCTTACAAATTGTAGCTTCCAAATGATAGGTAAGGTTTAGGTCGTCGTCTTTTCACACGACTTAACCATAGTAATGTGTTAAGCAGCAACAAGGTGCGGCCCTGTGTTTTGTCTATGTGTGCGTAATGTTTCCGTGTGTTTGAAATTGCCACGCTATTATTTTCAATTTATTGAATCTGCTTGCCTTTATAAATCTGTGGTTTCGATCGATCTGTAATTTGATACTTTTTTATAATTTTGTTTTTGTTTTGTGTGAGACAAAATGGAAAAGAGTCTGTGTTTCGTGTTATTTTCTGTGAAATGACTAACCATAGAGAGAACTTTTACTCGTCTCCTACAATTTATCTACTTAATTAATACATACCTACATGTTGTTTAGTTAATGAGATAAGAGGGGAAAAGTAGCCAAACCATACGTCACGGTACGAACGAAGGCTATAACGCCGTCCCAAACTTTGCAAATACTCCGAAGAACGAAGTTCTTTCACATTAGTACATACTATAAAATTCTGTGGTATTATTTATAGCAGGCTAAAACCATGCTAAAATGTGCGAATAAAACGAGATAGATAAGACGAGGAGGAGAGGAAAATACTGTTCCAATTCTCTGACTCTCTTCCTATAGCCTAGATGGAGGGAAACAGAGTACCCACCTATTTTTGTCGTTTTTATTGTAGTTAGTGTAACCCTAAAAAATCTTAAAATGCAGGTAGGAAATTAATCGTGATCAGATCGGATCACAGTGCATAGATAAACAATACATGGGGTTTATTTTTTTCTATGTTTGGAACGATGTTCCAGTTCACTTTTTATTGTAAGAACTATTTTGAGAACGAACGTGGAACGTTAGGGATGACGCGACGTTCGCGACGTGTGTTGTTGAATCAATTGACTCTCGACTGTATTTTCTTAGGCGTAAAATAAAAAATCGCATCAAGTTATTCGAAGACTGGTTTGTGCAACGAAGACTGTTCGTAAAAACGAAAAACCCAGGACGTAAAAACGGTTTCACCGTCGCAGAACAGAAAACGGTCTCTTGAAACGGTTCGTCGTCGTAACGCCCACCACTAAAGAATACCTTAGATTCGGTCAATCACAACAATTGATACTGTAACAATGATTGATGCAGAAGATACGCAATCGCACTTCTGCAGAGACAAGTAACATACACTTCTGGTATGACCGTATGGAGGGTAGAGTTATGGAGTAACATCTGTTAAGGAAGAAAAGTTGAAAAAGTGTCAAGTGGTTGCTATACATAACAGTTCAAAAAAGTGTAGGCAAAGGGTATGGTATGAATGTAGCAATAGGCATGATGACAGTATCCAAGAATCAATGAAATTATGAATTTATCTAATGAAATAGGATTCATGGAATATAAAAAACGTATTTATTTTTCTATTTCGAGTGAGATTGTTATTTATTTTGATAAAATAAAACTATGAAATACAGCAATCCGCCATATTGTATAAAACACCACTGAAGCGAATGACGTCACTATCGTTTTCGAGCTTTGACAATCGACCAATAATCTCTATAAGTACAGGCGTTTTAAATGTTTATCAAGTATTTTCGTGTTTTTTTGTTTCCCAAAGATCATTTCCTTAATCTAGTTTTGTTTTACCTAGTTAAGAAATTAAAAATCGTTACCATGGATCAAGGATTTACCAAAGCTACTTACTCTAATTTGCCCAGGATTGATTTGTTGATGCTGGGTATCTTACATCAAACAAAGACTTTTGTTCAGCAGAATTTCGCAACGTCAAAACTTCTATGTAAGTACAATAATAGCATAATAATTTATAGGTTTTAAACCCGTAAAATCTGCTATTTTATTTATTAAGCACTTCATGATAGGTATTAGAGGTATGAAATGTTGTTTTTTAAAACTGTACCGTATAACTTAATATGAGCGGTGATTGCCTTCTATGACGTTTGCCTCCTATTCGAATCCTATTCGGCGTATGGGGTTCGATTCTTGGTACGCATCTCTAACTTTTTGCAGTTATTTGTGTTATAAGCAAAACAGCATCACTACATAGTATAAAACAAAGTCACTTCCCGCTGTCTGTCGCTATGTATGCTTAGATCTTTAAAACTACGCATCGGATTTTGATGCGGTTTTTTTAATAGATAGAGTGATTCAAGAGGAAGATTTATATGTCCTTTTTATCCAGGAAAATTAAGGAGTTCCCGCGGGAACCATAAAACCTCAATCCACGCGGAGAAAGTCGCGGGCACCAGCTAGTATTAGAATAAAGCAAAAACTTACGTCAATGTGATCTTCGCAGAAATAAATACCTAGTAGAATTTAGCCCTATAGCTGTAGGATCTCGCCGTGCAAGATTAAGCCACTTAGATCGCATTGTTTTTTTAAGTGGGGCGTGAATAAATAACTTGTTTGGAGTTAATTTTGATGTGTTATCACACTGGGGGACCGCACACGACTTACACACTTTAGAATTCATGTTATTCACACAAAATATCTAAATTGCTGTACGAAGACTTATTGTTTACTGCACACAGTACATTAGAGTACATTGGTAAAAACTATAGTGACGTTACAAACGACGCCATGACACACGCGAACGTTTTGGCGTGATTTTTAAAATTTAAATTTCAAATGCCAATTTTGTCTACTAAACCTTATTTTTCTGCTGAAATAAGATATTTTTTCGAAATAGTAGATACTTCTGAACATAATCTGACCATTTTTCAAAATCAGTCATCATGCCTATTGTAGATGAATTGAAGTATGCCAAGTTAAAAAAAATAATATTATTGTCTTAAAATAGTTAATTATTGAAAATTTCAACAACTTACGTTGTACAAAATAATGATGAATGTTTTCTTTCCTTGTTTATTTCTCAAACCTACTCTAATAATATTGTGCGCTTCCTTTTAAACTTACCCTGATGCTAATGTGGCGCTCCCAATTTAATGCATTTCGAGCTTTGACTAACTCTATACTTAATCAAAGATTTCGACGGACACTTTTTATATACAGAGATGTTATAGGCCTATTACACCGCAATTTTCACCGGACCTTGTGGAAAAGGTTAGCGTGGCCGCTAGTTTTGGCGTCGCTATTACACTGCACTAAATTTCGGGGCTAACCTAACCTGAAGTCTGTACGAGATCGTCAATAGAGTCGGACGTGTATCCTAGTATATTTCTTCACTGATTATGGCACTCATGCTATCGAATCGAAGCGGAAAAAGTAGTATCCATACTAATATTATAAACTAGATGATTCCCGCGACTTCGCCCGCGTGGATCGCGTTTATAATATTAGTATGGATGCGAAAGTGTGTCTGTCTGCCTGCTTCTACTTCAAGGTCCATCTTTTCAAACAATTTTGATGAAATTTGGTACAGCGGTAGGTTAAGTCCTGGAGAAGGACATAGGCTACTTTTTATTCCGGAAAATAAAAGAGTTCCCGCGAGAACCAAAAAACCTCAATACACGCGGGCGAAGTCACGGGCATTAGCTAGTAGTTCATATAGTATAGTAAATTACTATACTATTCCATAGTACAGTTCATATAGTCTTTTTGCTCTTTTCTCCGTAAATAAGGCATTTCTGTGTACATGTCTATCAGAACATCAAAACTTCTTTTTCTTTAGCACACGATATATTGACAAAATGCACGCGCTAGTCATAGAGACAACTACTCTCTAGGCTGGTCGTGCGACGACTGAGCTCCCTAACCGCCCTATATATTATTACACTACCCTGTCTGCAGAGCGCTAGCAGACCGGGATCACCCGTTCTCCCTACATAGGGACCCTTATTCCCTGAACCATATTACACTACACTGAATCTGCGAAAGGGTCCCTGTGAAAAGTGCGGTGTAATAGGCCTTTAATCAAGGACCCTTACTCCCTGACAGTTATTTCACTAAAGTCTATTTGAAGGGGCAGCGTAAAAAATGTAAATAAAACATACCAGTCACGACACTTCAACTTTGCTATCAATATTTTCACTATTGTATTTCACAAAT
Source organism: Erebia palarica (assembly GCA_964035005.1). Lineage (NCBI taxonomy): Eukaryota > Metazoa > Arthropoda > Insecta > Lepidoptera > Nymphalidae > Erebia > Erebia palarica. The sequence continues at coordinate 26,086,677 of OZ035985.1, read as the reverse complement.
CACTCACAAACGTCTTATTTCCTGAGGTAAAATATTTAAAGTTCATATATACTCAAAAGTAACTCAATTCAAGCATTATGAAGCTAATAATTAATCAAATAACTAGCAAGAATCCCAAAATAAAAACGAAGACTAATGACCTAATGGGTGTTTGACATTTATAAATAGAATGATTCCATAGAGATGTGACATGAAAAGTGAACCATAGACTGAATGATAGGACCGGGTTTAGTCGATTGTAAAAATCGAAATCAGTTACCAAATTCTATGATTATGAAATTACCTTGTGATGTTGAAGACGATATTATAATTAAACCTTTCACTAACATCTTATCACTAACTTGATAATAGTCGTTAAGAGCGGGTACAAAGCGAGCAAAAAATCAGATTTCAACCCCGCGCGCCTCTCGCGTCCCGCTCTCGTCATGACTCAAATCCTACGCGGTGCCGGGTAAATCCGAGCGTGCCCGAGCGCCCAATGGCTGCCCCGTCTCAGGCGCTCTTGTGTTTTGGTGCACAGTATAGGTAAGATAATCAGATAAAAACCAGCAAGTGCATATTGCATATCGGAACACCTAGCCTCATTTCGGAACCCTAAACATATTCTTCGATACTGATAAACACACAAAGGTAGTTATATCTTTCATTATTTATGGGGGTTTTTAGGGTTATTTAACACACATTAATACTAACAGTATTTTTAGGCACCCTTATAGGATCGCTTCGTTGTACGTCTGTCAAGAAACCTATAGGGTACTTCCCGTTGACCTAGAATCATGAAATTTGGCAGGTCGGTAGGTCTTAAAGCACAAATGAAGGGAAAAATTTGTGGTTACATCACAAAAAAAAATTAAAATGTGGCCAAAACAAATAATTAGTAATTTTCAAAGTAAGATAACTATGCCAAGTGGGGTATCATATGAAAGAGCTTTACCTATACATTCTAAAACAGATTCTTATTTATTTTTATACGTAATAATTTTTGATTTATCGTACAAAATGTCATTAAAAATACCGTTCTCTCTTTATCTCCACAATTTACTAATCGAAAAATCTGAAATAATTATGGTCAATAGAGGTTTATGCATATTTTACATGAAAAATAAAATCTATGCTCTAGCTATCATAGTTTTTTGATATCAACAATAAATCTCTACAAATTAAAGTTAAAGTCAAAGAATGTTGATTCAATATAGGTAGATAAACTACACTTATTGACGTCCAGTTATTTGTAAAATATAAAATATAATGGTGATAATCAGTGACGGTATCTTAGTTAGTTTTGCTTTTCGTTAATAAAAGTGATTTTATTACTTCTTCTGTAGTACGGAACCCATGGTGCGAGAATCTGACTCACACTTAGCCGGTTTTTTGTATGAAACTTTTTTATTATCATATGTCTGCCCACTACACTATTTATTCGTAGCTCTATCTCTCTGTTATTCAATATTGTAGTTCGCTAGAGTAAGAAGACTGCTCACCCGGAATCGGAGCGCCAATGCCGCCAAATAGTGCGGGCGCTGATCTGTATCTATGCGTTCTGGCGAATAATATTTCTGAATGGTAGAAAGGGACTTTATTTTTCTATTTTTCGTTTAGTAAATTATTTAATAATAAAAGTTATCAAGGTGCAATCGCACGTTAATATTTGTTTGTTGTAGTGAACGTGTGAACTGCGAGTACGCCTTGGTCAATTATAATAAACTAACTTATGCTCGCGACTTCGTTCGCGTGGACTACATAAATTTCAAAGCCCCATTTAACCCAGTTAGGGAAAATTTCGAAAAATCCTTTCTTATTGGATCCTTTCTTTCTTATCCTCTCTTTACAAATAACACACCCTCCAAATTTCATGTCTCTAGGACCAGCGGTTTAGGCTGTGCGTTTAAAATTTTGGCTACAATTTCCTTTTTAATTACAACTCGGGAACCCAGATGTCGTTTTGCGAGAATTCGGTTCAAATAGCAAAGTCAAAATCAAAATCCTATTACGATCAAAAGGATTTCGATTCTGAAAAAAACTTTGTCCTATAATAAGGAATTTCAAACTTTTTAAATTTACTTTTAGGTTAAGGAATCTTTATAGTTTAACTGTGTCTTTCTATCCATCTATCCGCCCGCTGCTTATTTCAGACTAGCTTATGCTCGCGACTTCGTCCGCGTGGACTTGCAACAACTGCACGTAATACTGGTCATATAAAAATAAAGAAAAACTATTTTTAAAAATTATTAAAAACCATCGTACTTTTTTGCATATACTACCCGTGCCGTCATTGCTTTAGCACTCAGCACATTGAATTCTGCGCTCTAAAGTCAAAGAGTAAAAGGTCGATATTTTAAAGCGATAGTACTCTTCAACTCAATTTATTTACCTATCAAAAGTAAATAAATATTTACATTTAAAGTATAAAAATAATATAAAATAATTTAAAAAATACCTAGTACCTAATATACATGCTATATATGAAAACACACAATCTCTATTTTACATGTAAACGCTATATCTAAAAAATACAAAACAAAATAATTAATCGGCGCTCGAGCACAGAAATACAGTCTTCTCGTCTCAATGGAGTGATCGCGACTAATTGATGAAAAAAAATATGCCCAAAGCCTCGTGTCAGGTGAGAAAGACGATCGCGTTTTGCGCGGAATAGGAATGTAGTAAACGCCAAAAATCTCTTATTTATTATCTCTTAAAATATAGTTTTTTTTTTTAAATCGCTTAGGTGAGCCCTTGGTAATATTAACTGGAATTACATATTAAAATTTTAGCTCTGTAATATGTATTACATTGAAAATAAATTGAAATTAGTCGAAAATTAGACCTAACTTCGTGATTTTTTTTTATCGATAAAATTTTATTCTTTTATGGTTTTACGTATCCAGTCTCTTGACATTATGGTGTAATATTTATATGTTTTTTTTCGGGTAGGTGAAACTTGATCTACTATTGTAAAAATCAAATCTCAAACTGGCATTTTCACTTTGTACCCGCTCTTAAAGCCCAAGCTAACCCGCATTGGAGCAGCGTAATGGGTCTAAGTTCTAATTCCCTCTGTCCTATGAGAGTGGAGGCCTGTGCCTAGCTGTGGGACGTTAATGAGATGTAGTGATCAGTGACCTAATTGTTAAAAAAAATGTATGTGTCAACTCCGACGTACGACTGGAGTTTACTCTTTACGAACGATTATAAAATAAATGAGGGTAAATTAACGCATTTTTTATATTACTGAAAGCATGCTTGATACATTTATTTATATTAATTATATAATTTATTTTCATCAAAATACATTACTTATTCATGGAAACATAATCATGTGTTACCATGGATACATGTACATAACGTAACGGAGAAAGTTTGAATTCACTCCCCATAAATTATTCATACCCCGGGCTCATTTAAGAAAATCGATTTACAATCGACGAAACCTACTCTTATCATTCAGTGTGAAATCTTTATAGAGAAATTTGACTTTGCTTAGACTGAAGACATGGTTAAAAAAAAGATAGATTTATGTTACTCACTTATGTCCATCTCGTTTTAACTCTGAATAAAGTCTGAGCCAAGTCAAAGTACGCTCTATAGATCTCAGCATCAGTCTGTAGAAGCGACTGTATGTGGTAATCGATTTCAGAATGTACTCATTCAATCGTTCAGTCACAACTAGTCTGTCAATGTTTCCATTACTATATGTCCAATGACAATCACGTAATCTGACGCCATATTTGTTTATATTTTTTACTTTGCCTTGTCAAATAGACTGTACACTGGTCCCTGTGACAAGTGCAGTGTAATAGGCCTATAAATGCTGGTCAAAGTGTTCATAGATAAATATGTACAACCTGCTGCTGGTGTTGAGTGTTGAAAGATGTGTATTGTGTACACTGTTGCCAACCCTACTGTTTTAACAGTAGATTTACTGTTTTCGCTTTAACATCCCTTTTTTCTGTTTTAATTCGTATTTCTACTATTTTTAGGTGATGTATCCGAATTTCGAACTGAGAAAAAAATATTCAAATCGCAATACGTTACAACCAACATGTCAAACCAGAATAAACTTTATTTTTCCCCTTGGCGGTCGAGAAGCCAGTAAATGGCTTTTGGTGAATTTGGCGTTAACTGGCACGCGGCCATTTTCTTGCTCCGGCGCGCAATGGCGGAATGCGTAATCGCCGACGCGGGAGAATGATTTTCTACAGAGTAAAGTACTATCTCGATTCCTCTCTAACTTTGGCTAAAACGAATAGGATAGACAAGGACACAGTAGGAATTTTCTGGAGGCCCTACTCTATGAGATGAATTTATGGGTAGAAATTTCGTGCGAGTGAAACACGAAACCGCAATTTGACACCTTTATTTTTTATTCATTGTTTTTGTTCTAGAATGAGAATCTTTGAAAAGAATCTTTGTTTCTTGTTGTTTTACTCTGAAATGACTAACCATAGTGGTAAGTAACTTTTTAAAACAAAGATACTGATTATATTGTTTATTTTTCTGAGGTTTTATTTTTAAAATGGGGGTCATTTTTTGTTGTTGTTTTTGTTATTTTTATGTGTAAAGCATAAACAAGAGCGATAACCATAATAGAGTCTGGCTAACGAAAGTAGAGACTGGAAAAGAGCGGCAAATTTAAAAATTGTTAGTATGGCAAACTCAAAATTAGTGTGACAGACCTGGAGTAACCTAATTTGATACTTTAGAATTATTTTTCTTATTTTTGTTGAAACCGATTGCATACTAAAAAACCTACCACCTGCCTGAATGAAAAAACAACAATATTCAATAATAATTTATTTTAGTCACTATAGTCAAAATCTGAATCCAAAGCTTTTATCTGCAAAGATTCATCAGAGTCACTGGTGTCACTATTTCCAACGTTGATTATGAAACTTTCTAAATTTTCTTCAGTAATTCTATCTCTTTCTTTGTATTTAATTTCAATATGCATGACATGATCACACATTTTCTTCCAATCCTCTTGATGTAATGCTTTCAAACGACTCTTTAATCATTCTTTCTAACTCTACTGTAGTCAAGGCTACATTTTTACTTGCCACTTTACGTTTAGCCAAACTCCATACAAGCTCAATAGGATTTAAATCACAGTGGTAGGGAGGAAGTCTCAAAACCTCATGACCATTCTGCTTTAAAAGTTCATCAGCTTTGTATACTGGGTCTGGTGTGTGCTGCTTTACAAAACATAGCAGCTCTGCCTTTGTGTGGTAATCTTCATACCGGATATCATTGAAAGTAAGCCATTCTCTTATCTCATTTTTCAGATTTTGTGTTGTTGGAGCTTTATTAACAATGACGGAATGATAACTTGCATTATCCATTACTATTACACTCTGCTCATTTAAATTGGGTATGAGCTTTTCTTGTAACCATTTATTGAAATTTGCAGCATTCATGTCATGGTGGTAGTCCGCCATTGTCGATTTTGTGCTAAAAACTAACAATGAGTTTGGCACAGGACCTTTCTCTGATCCACCATGTACAATTATGTACCTTTTTCCCGTTGAAATATTTTCAATTGCACCACTCGTAGATGGACTTTGCCAAGACTTCTTGGGCTTATAGTTTTTGTGGACATAGGTCTCATCTAAATAATTGGCTTTCCTTCTGAACGTTTCAAAGCTATGGTTCGTAAAAAACGATGTCTCCAGGCAGATATGTCATAACGTTCAATTAATATTGAACGTTCATTCTTGTTTTTCTTAAATTCATAACCATTAGCTAGTAGTATGCGGCGAAGAGTTTCCCGACATCCATTAAATCCTATGCTTTCTTTTAATTCCATTAACAGTGTCCTCAATGTAGGAACTTTTTTTCTGACAATATAAAAATCATTGATTTTGTTGCGAATAGCATCTATGTCGAAACTATCTAAGTTAGACACTGTGGGTTTATGGGGCCGTTTTTTTCCTGGGGTATTCCACACACCATCATTTAGCGCACCTTCCTTTTTTATTCTTTTTAAAGTTGCAACACTTACTCCTGTAAAGAATGATTAAACAACGATTAGGTACAGTATTGACAATAGCAAATTATATTATTATTATACATTATATTTCTTGTGTATAAATCTTGTGCTTAGTAAAAAATTACCAGTAATTGAAGCTATTTCTTCCAAGTACTGATTCTGGGTTCTCATCCTGTCATTCTGCTCTAAATCAGTAAGTTTTTCAATAGTTCTCACTATTTCATCGACTCCTGCTACATCCTCCAGATTTTCTGTCAAAGAAAATAATTTGTGTTACAAATTAATAAATGTAACATTTACTTACCTACCACAACCAATGAAAAATAACCATTTAATTGGAAGTTGCATTTAGTAGGTATTATTAAGGTGTTTAATGAAATGTATAATGAATGTGGATGAAAATAGTTTTTTAAAAAGAGAAATATACAAACAAAGTATCAAAATAATGCGTCATACTGACTTAAAAAATCGAACACAACACGTAAACAATCTTGTTTTTGTTTGAATTTTGCATCTTTCTCTCGTTGTTTTTCTTCAAATTTGGAAATCATGCAAAACAACATCTTCCGCACTCCACTTTTAATTGTTTTATTCATTCTTAAACGCGTAAATGCTCGTAAACAAGATCACAACTAATCACTGCAAATCACCGACCAGTCTCTGTCACCGACAACCACAGACAACCGCCATCTTGTTAGGGCAAAATGTAGTTGAGTATTGCCATATAAAAAGTTTGCAAATAATTCGAGTCTCTACTTTCGTTAGCCAGACTCTAACTTTAATCTATTGCTGTATTTCGTAACGATTTGAATGAGATACTGTGTTTATGTAGTTCGTACATGTAATATGAGATATAAATTTTTATATTCGCACGGGCCGCGAAAATTCGCGAAATTTGACACCGTGCAAAAACCCGGCGCAGATGTCCCTAAGCGCCAACTAGCGCCACCGCAGCCAAGACAAACAATAAAAGTTCTGCAATATTAATTTGCTATTTAAAGTATACAGGCGTCGTTTTGTTAAGTCTATTCTCGAGCTTTAAAGTGTCTGACAAAAGTTTTGGTCCATAGAAAGTGTCTGACACATAAGATACTATTTTAGATTTTAGAATAATATTCTACAAAACAACCTTACATTACAACCTTTGATATTCACATACCTGGTATCTGCCCGTGTCACAAGGCGAGCTCCACAAGCCCCATAGATAAATAAGTACAACCTGAAAGCACGCAGCCGCAGGTCTTCAAAGAACATGGAAGCTACTGAGAACCTTAGGTTTCATCTTTGTGAAAATAAGTTATGTCTGATCGCTCTGGGATAGGAAATCTTATTAAATTAAAATAAATTCATAAATCAGTGTAGAATGATAAGTATATCAGTAGATTTGATGTTTTGAAATTAGTATTTTACTGTTTTCTGCTTTTTGCTTTCCTGAGGTTGGCAACAGTGATTGTGATTTGTGCAGTACAGAGACAAGTAACATAAAGGATAGCAGTACTACTACCAGAGACAAGTAAGTAGTTTCCTTAGTCATTGCATATACTACTACTGCACCTTGTCTCTGCTACTGCACTGTACAATTTGTTTTTATCATCGATGTTTTGAAAATCAATTTAAATTGTTGGCGTTGAATAATTGATTTCGTGAATTTAAATGATAAAGATCGATTAATAATAAAAGGTAATTACTAATTCAATAATATTTGCACACAGTGGCACAAACTTTGCAAGAACACATCGATGGTTTTATCAATTATCAATGCAAGCACAAAGTTAAATTGAATTTCCTACAAACCCAGTAAAATAGAATAATTCAGCACGTATTGGACATTTTCCAGTGTAGATCACAATTTCAATAACGCAGCAAGTACCTAAATGCGCGAAGGAGTAAGAACACAGTTTTGCTCGGACGTGTAGTTTAAATACGTTCAACGAGTAGTAAAAGTGGTTCGTAATCATATTCACGACGGGCCGGCGAGTATTTCATTTGTCAGTTCGTCGCCTCTCGTGGCGTAAATCAGTTGTGATGATAGCTTTGCTCGGAGTCGCGGCGGCGATAATCGCCGTTTGGATGTACACTGGCTTTCTGGAAACACTCTTAGTGATTTCAATCCTCGGAGTTTTGTATGTTTTGGTGTTTCACTGGAGATGGTGCTACGTCGCTGTTAAAACTGCCCCACGGGATCTCAGGTAAAATTGATGTCAGAAGTTTCTTTAATTATTCCTATTTTGTAACTTTATTGAGTATAAATGCAAGTTTATTGAGTCCAACTAGAAAGATAATAGGTATTATCGTTGGTATGGATTTTGACCTGTAAATTTTGTGTGAAAGTGGTTTGAATTGAATGTCCTAAAAGAAACTAGTTACCATCTGTATTTTAACTTGATGGATGAAAATTAAATTATTGTTATCATTTGTTTTATTTTTATATGTATGTGGTTATGTTTATATCAATACCAGGCATATATATATATATATATATATATATATATATATATATATATATCTATCTATCTCTATCTCTGTAACACTATGTATTTATAGGACAGTCAACAGCAGTAATAGTCTACAGTTTTATTTCTGGCATGTTTAATTTACTTGTACATCATGCATCATTAGAACTAACATCTATACTTAAAGTATATATAAGAATGCTGGCATAAAAGTAATTTTATTTCTTAGTTACATTAGGTTTCAAACTGGTGGCTGAGAAGTAGTTATTCACAAGGCATGTTATTGTAATGACATATGGGTTTATGTTTATAATATTATCTGTCACTGACATTCCCTAACATATCTGTGTAGACTCACTTTGCCAGCTTATTTTACAGCCACCAAAAAGGTTGAATTAAACAAAGTTACATCTATACTGTTATAATAAGTGTCTGTCTGTTTGTCTGTCTGCTATGCTTTAACAGCCCATTTTTTCAACTGATTTCGATGAAATTTGATGTACAAATAGATTGTATCCAAGGGAAGGACATAGGCTTCTTTTTATCCCAGAAAATTAAGGAGTTCCTGTGAGAATTCAAAATCTTAATCCACCCAGACTAAGTGGTGGGCATCAACTAGTAATAAATAATTGTGATTTTAGAGCATTATGGTGTTATCTCAAAATATTGATAATGACAAGAAAACTTACAAAAAAGGATTGGACATTACCTGATATATTCCATGAAACTGTCCAGAGACATCCAAAAAAGCCTTGCTTCTTATTCCAAGATGAAATATGGACATTTGAAGAGGTCAGGTTGAGTTTTTTATTTTGCATGTAAATATCTCTTCAAGAATTAACTTTTTCTGTAAGGAAAAAGTATTTAACTTACTTTTCATAATAATATACAGAGTAATTTAATGTAATTAAAAATAGCAATATAAACTAATATTATGCAAAATGTGAAAGTTTGGATTGATGTTTGTTACTCAATCATGCCAGAACGGCTGAACAGATCTGGATGAAATTTGGCACAGAGATGGATTATAGTCCGGCATAACACAGGCTACTTTTTATCCCAAAAAATTTAAGAGTTCCCGCAGGAATCAAAAACCTCAATCCACGAGGACAAAGTTGCGGGCATCAGCTAGTATACTATAATCAAGTAAGTATATTATTTGTATTTGCAGTTAGGATTTTTCTGAATTCAATAAGTACAATTTATTATGTCAGACAGTTTATAATGTCTTTGAACAGTCATAAGCCCAAAGTGCAACCAGAGATAGCTGGTAGGTTTGTAGTATTATTGGGAATATGTACATGATATAACTTTGTAAAAAAAATTCTTACAATCCTGTTATTGCTATAATGGTATAGCTGTTATGTAGGTGGAAAACTACAGTTTACGTGTGTCAGCTGTGCTAAAATCGCTCGGCGTCAAAAAGGGGGACATTGTCGGTCTCCTTGTGAACAATTGCGCCCAGATGCCGGCGCTATGGCTAGGGAACGCGCGGCTAGGTGGTATCACGCCACTCATCAACACCAACCAGCGGGGCAAAGCGTTGATACACTCCATCAATGTTGCCAAATGCGATGTCCTAATATTTTCCAATGACTATCAAGCAGGTAAGGTTACCATTTTATTTGGGTGTTTAGCTTTATTTTTTCAGCAACTACTTTATAAAATAAAATTAAAGTACTTATTTACATCGACAAATGATTTTGAATAGTCAAATAAATCTATCACTACATCTTACCGATAAAAGTGATGTATTGACTAATCTGTCATTGCTCAAAACAAAGCTACAGCTAAGATCTTCCTACTGTTAGGATTTTAATTTAACTAGCTTTATAATTTCATTATTTTTTATTTTTACGTTGGCAACTTTATCTTTAAATGGACTATCAGTTGTCATTCTGTGATTGTCGGTGATTGGTTGACGCCGGTTGCGCGAGTTGGCGCGGAAAAGGCGGGAACCAATCATATTTGTTTTCTCCCACCTTAACGGCCGTAAGCTGGGTGGGAGGTTTGGAAAATTTTGGCCGCACTCTCTCGTGAGGCGTGCAGAGAAAATAAGTGGAAATTTGTGGTTTTAGTTTAGTTAATATTTGTTATAGTTTAAATAGTTAAAAGTAAATAAGAGAATAAAGTGATATTTATGGAATTGCATATTAGCTTCTTTCCCTGGTGCCCTCATCACTGCCCTACTGCAGGGTGATGTTTATAATTCAGAAGTGACAAGACAGCGTTAATTACTATCAACGCGTAAGTACACGCCCAGTTACATAATTTTGTTAACTGTTAGTCCTAATCGTTTTACTTGCTGATGCACTAATATTTAGCTACGTAAAATTTCGCGATTAAAGCATATCAGTGTATCCACCAAATCAGGTAACCATTATCACCACGTGGCGATATCATAACCTGTAATTATGTTTTCACGGACAAAGCATGTTAGTCTGTCCACCAACTCAAGTGATCATTTTCACCACGTGGTAATATCATAACCTGTATCTATGTGCAATCATTATATTTGACGTACCCAGTGAAGTGTGCAAAGAAGGGGTGCTTATTCGCATTAGTGTTATTCTTCATTAAGTAAATTTTAATGTAATTTGTATACTACTTTCTTTGTTGTAGTACTTTAGTAAAAAGGTATTTACCTACATTGTGGGTACCTGATGCAAGCTAGTTTTTTTTTTAGAACAAGTTTGAATTAGCTATTACTTTTATAGTTACTGGTAGTTTTTCCGTCGGATATTATGCTAGAATATATCAGAGGTATGCTTAAAGCAGCCGGGCCGCGGAAAATATAATAAATTGGAATATTAATAATCACGAGCACATAGCGGGTATATTGCAGGTATTTGCATATACAGACGTGAAATTTAAGAATTTTTGATAGCTTTCGTAAACAAATAGAATTCTATCCTTTCATCTATATAATGCTAGCTGTATAGACTTCAACACACCTTATACAGTGTACCTTTTTGAAACTTAATTTGTTTTCTTTGTTTTTCTGAGGCGATAGAAAATGGACCGACAACTTGAGACGCCCGATCCCGAGGAACACCGAAGCCGGAGCCGAAGGAGGGAGCGCAGTCGTAGCCTACTACGTACCCGCAGCCCTTCTCGGATTCTGGGGCCGGAACTGGAGCAGAGCCGTGAGCGGGTGAAAATTCTTGAGAGGCAGTTACTGCAAGAGCGAGAGCGACTTCTACATGTCGAGGACAACCATCGGAGTCGTAGCCGCTGCAACGCGCCACATGCGACTTCGCGGCAGGCTACCCAGCGGCGCAGTCATCGCAACAGCAACGCGTCTCCAGATCACCGACGGACAGAGACTGGTGCCGGCGCAGTGAATTTTGCTGAGCGTCGTGGCGTCGCGGGATATGCTAAAAGGTCACGTAGTCCTTCTGCTTCTAAGAAATATTTTGTTGATATTTTGAAATGTTTTAAGGATAGTTTGACATCTCAGCCGTCTACCCATGACACAAGACCTTTTCAAAAGGTTGATCATATGAATATACTTCCAAATTTCGACCCCTCTACAAAAAACCAAAGGATTGATGTTTGGCTCAAAAAGGTCAATGAATGTGCTAGTGTATACGGCTGGGATGATAAAACTGTCACTCACTTTGCCATGCAGAAACTCCAAGGCCTCGCCAAAATATGGTACGAAGGTCTGAATTCAGTTTTGTTTACCTGGCCGGAGTGGCAAGAGAAATTAATTAATGCTTTTCCTTGCGAACAAAATTACGGCCAGGCTTTGGAGGAGATGCTTAAAAGGAAGAGTAGGTATAATGAACCTATAGAAGTTTATTTTTATGAAAAATTAGCGTTGCTCAATCAATGCGACATAGTTGACAAGCGAGCAGTAGATTGCATTATTCATGGGATCAGTGACAGGACGCTAAAATCCGGTGCTCTGGCATTACGATCTTCTAACCCTGATCAGTTATTGCAATTTTTGATAAGCAGCAAGGACTCGCACCAATCTTTCGATCGAAACCAAGTTAAAAACAAAACCGATCACTCTAGTAGTCATAACCAATCCAATCATAAGTCGAACAGCAGATCCGGCTCTCTTTCAGGCTGTTATAACTGTAAAGAGAAGGGTCATAGTTTCTTGTTTTGTCCTAAACCGCTAATTAAATGCACACAATGCCATAAAGTAGGTCATTCAGCCGATAAATGCTTCTCTAAAAAGGATAATGGGGTCGTGAGAAATGAAAATGTACCAAAAACTATGTGCATTGACACAAACAGTCAGGAACATAATTCCTCCTTTCTTCCAAGTTCAAAATTTATTAAAGATGTACAAATAAACGGCATGATACGTCAAGCTTTTGTAGATTTCGGGAGTGAGGTTACTCTGGTGCAAGAATCATTAGTTAGGGAGTTAGGTGTGGGTCATGACAATATACCAACGTTGTTAAGGGGATTCGGCAATGGTTTAGTCAAGTCACAAGGAGGATTGTTACTTAGTATTAGTGTCGATGGAGTAAACGCTCATGTTCAATGTAAAGTTGTATGTGATAATCTGCTAGAAAAGTCTATCCTCATAGGTCAGTCATACACGGAACAGCCTCATATTATAGTTTATAAAGATTCAACTAAGCTCCAGTTCATGGATATCGGCAAGGAAATGCCACTTTCTGATCCGGGTATACAAGAGTCTTTGATTGAGATTAGAATAGCAGGAGCAGTGGAGCTCCATGGTGCAGCATCGGTAAGGGCAAGAGTTGAACCTTCGCTTAGGGGCAGCTTCCTCGTTAGAAATAGTGTTGCGGGCAAGCCAACCAAACAGTATTTTATTTGTGGAGGTCTCTATCTTTCTGAAAGTGGTCATGTCGATATAACGGTGATCCCTTGTTCGAGCTCTTGCTCGATTTCGGATAGTTCAATTTTGTGTAGGGCAAAACGAGTGGACGTTGTAAGTAGGGTAATTTTCGAACCACCTGAAATACCTGTGGTGAGTGAGGATAATTTCGACGAAAAGCAGATTCGTGTCAGTGATAAAGTACCAGAAGGCGTAAAGCAGAGGTTGCTAGAGTTGCTTAAACGGTATAAGCATTGTTTTGCGTCTTCACTTAAAGATCTCGGTTGTACAAACGCGACCACGATGAATATAGAGTTGAACAGCGATCGCCCTGTCGTCTATCGACCTTATAGGTTGTCACACCATGAGCGAGAAAAAGTACGTGTGATGGTAAAGGAGATGCTGGATGCAGGGATCGTTAGGGAGTCTTCTTCTGAGTACGCTAGTCCGATTATATTAGTGCGTAAAAAGGATGGCTCTCTCAGAATGTGCGTGGATTATCGGATGCTAAATTCAATTACGGTTAAGGAGCGCTATCCCATGCCCATTATGGAGGATGAGATAGCTCGACTTGCAGGCCAAGCTTGTTTCATTTCGCTCGATCTAACGTCCGGGTACTATCAGGTCCCTATTTCGGAGCAAAGTAAACACCTCACATCGTTTGTCACGCCAGATGGTCAGTACGAGTTCAATCGTATGCCATTTGGCTTGGCAAACGCCCCGGCAGTTTTTCAGCGCATGATGAATTCAATCCTAGGGTCTGCTCGTTTTGGTAAGGCAACCGCGTATCTTGATGATGTTCTAATATACGGGCGGGACCCCACAGAATGCTTAGATCGTCTCGAAGAAGTGTTACAGTTAATAGAAAAAGCCAACCTCACTTTAAATTTCTCTAAGTGCGATTTTTTACGGGATACAATTGATTATCTTGGTTATGAGATCAGCGCAGCTGGGGTCAGGCCTGGTGAGAAAAAGATCCTCAGCGTCACAAACTTCCCACGACCTGAGAATGTGCATAATGTCCGTCAATTCCTTGGCTTGGCGAGTTATTTTCGTAAATTTATTAAAGACTTTGCCCGTATTGCATTTCCACTCAGCAAACTACTTAAAAAAGATGCCGTGTGGACATGGAATAATGATCAGGAGGAAGCTTTTGTAAACCTAAAGGCTAGGTTAGTTGATAGGCCCATTCTTGCAATATATGATCCAGCGGCAGAAACGGAGCTTCATACTGATGCAAGTAGGTTGGGTATTGGAGGTATATTGTTGCAACGCACCAGCGGAAATGACACCTTTCGCCCGGTAGCATATTATAGCAGGCAAACGTCACCCGAAGAAAAGAATTTCCACTCTTATGAACTGGAAACTTTAGCGGTCATTTGTTCTCTGCGGAAATTCAGGGTCTATTTGTTAGGGAATTCGTTTAAAATTGTCACAGATTGTAGTGCCCTTCGCTCCACGTTTTCAAAACGAGACTTGATACCGAGAATAGCACGCTGGTGGCTCTTGCTGCAGGAATATCAATGTTCCGTTGAATATAGGCCAGGTGTGAAGATGGGTCACGTAGACGCCCTGTCCCGTAATCCCGTTGTAAGCTCAGAAGAATATCTCGTCGAAGATGTTTCCGCCGTTAGGTCAATTAGCAATGAGGATTGGCTGCATACACTTCAGCTGGGTGATACGGAACTTTGTAGGATAAAAAGTATTCTAAGTAGTAACCTTGATGAGAAGGGGCTCAAATACATAAAAGATAACTTTTTAATAAAAGATAATAAATTGTTTCGTTATTTAGGGTCAAATAAAGATAATCTCCGTTGGGTAGTGCCGAGGGGTGCGAGGTGGCAGATATGTCGCATGAACCATGACGATATTGGTCACTTTGGGGTGGAGAAGACACTTGAAAGGATAAAGAAAAATTATTGGTTTGGGAAAATGTCAAAATTCGTCAAAAAATATGTAAATTCATGTATTGAATGTGCATATGCCAAGACCCGTTCAAAGTCAAGTGAAGGTCTGCTCCACCCTATCGTTAAAGTAGATGTGCCGTTTCATACCATACATGTCGACCACCTTGGGCCATTCGTCAAATCAAAGCGAGGCTACACACACTTACTCGTCATTGTAGATGGTTTCACCAAATTTTGTTTTATTAAGCCCGTTAGAAATACCAACAGTTTAAATGCAATGAGAGCTTTAGATGACATATTCTTCACGTTCAGAGTTCCTGACCGTATTATAAGTGACCGCGGAAGCTGTTTCACTTCTCACGCATTTACTCGATTTTGCCTGGATAAGGGAACTAAGCACATCCTTAACACAGTAGCAAGCCCCAGGTCGAATGGCCAAGTAGAAAGGTACAATCGCACCATTCTTGACTCCTTAAAAGCAATCACGGTGAAATACGGTGAGAAGAATTGGGATAGTCATTTGGGAAAAATTCAGTGGGGGTTGAACAACACTATCCAGAAAACAACCGGTAGGACGCCGTCAGAGGTATTGTTCGGAACTCCCATGAATAGTGAAATGAATCCCATTCTTAATGCTGCCTCCAAAGGTTCTGATGAAAATTGTGACGTTAGTGTCTTGCGTCAAAAGGTTAAAGATAGGATCGACAGCGAGCAGGTGAAGCAGAAACAAACCTTTGACAAGGGCAGGAAACCAGCCCGAGCTTATACTGAAGGTGAACTTGTTAAAATAACTAAAACATGCTTTAATAATGATGGACAGAGCAAAAAGCTCATGCCCTCATATATAGGGCCCTATCGCGTCACTAAGGTTTTAGGCAAGGATAGGTATCAAGTAGCGCCGGTGCCAGGTTTAATTGGTATGCAAAACAAACGACCCACAACAGTTGCTGCAGACCGTATGATGCCATGGATACATATTGCTGCTTTGGAGGTTAACGGTTCGGATACCAGCAGTGGCTCCGATAGTGAGGATTGATTAAACTCTAGCTAAAAAAAAAAGTTGATTACAGTCCCTATGATTTTAGTTTACAATGTAAAGATAATTTATGTTCAATGTAATTTTAGTTTAATATGTTCAGATATTTTGTGTGCCTTTTATTAGCCCTGATGCATTTAAAACTACAGGCAGCCATTTTCGATTGTTACAGATGAGACACGAGAATCGATCGGATCGTGTCTCGATGCAGCTGGAATCAGGCACGAGAATCGATCGGATCGTGTCCTGATACAGCAGAAACACCTAGAGCCAGGCACGAGAATCGATCGGATCGTGTCCTGGGAATATTAGAGTATGTTGCCCCACCGACTGCCACAAGTAAATCGATCGTCTTGTAGGCATGTCTGTTGGGTTTTCCTTGATAAATCGATTGTTCAAGGGATTAGCTGATAATGGGTCATCCGATTAATTGATCGTTCGGATCCCAACTAAATGGTTAAGTGATATAATTGATAGAAAACATTAATCGATCGTTGTTTTCTTATCACGCAGATTCATATATTTAATTACGAAGGAATACTTATCCGATGAGTATATAATATATTAATAGTCATAAAAGTTAACCGTACTTACATAGTCTACTTGTGGAACTAATATATTGATGTGTATGATTGATGCGATGATTATGTTGATTGCAATGTATAAATATGATAAAATACAATTTAGAATATAGTATTTTTGATATGATATAAGATATTGTGTTATTTAATTGTTAAAATATGTATATTAATTATTAAACGTCACCATTAATAATTTGTGTACCATTATAATAGTATAATAAGAATGTAGGTTAGTATTATGATGTAAAGAGTGAACAACTGGCTATGTCCCGATTGTTAGGATGCCTCCTGGCGACATGTGCGGGGCGCACACGTTGTCAGGACGGTCGATTGTTAGGATTTTAATTTAACTAGCTTTATAATTTCATTATTTTTTATTTTTACGTTGGCAACTTTATCTTTAAATGGACTATCAGTTGTCATTCTGTGATTGTCGGTGATTGGTTGACGCCGGTTGCGCGAGTTGGCGCGGAAAAGGCGGGAACCAATCATATTTGTTTTCTCCCACCTTAACGGCCGTAAGCTGGGTGGGAGGTTTGGAAAATTTTGGCCGCACTCTCTCGTGAGGCGTGCAGAGAAAATAAGTGGAAATTTGTGGTTTTAGTTTAGTTAATATTTGTTATAGTTTAAATAGTTAAAAGTAAATAAGAGAATAAAGTGATATTTATGGAATTGCATATTAGCTTCTTTCCCTGGTGCCCTCATCACTGCCCTACTGCAGGGTGATGTTTATACTACCAAGAAGAACCAGTAAAACCTTGGCGCTGGTCTTTTATAAATTGTCTTTTTACAATTTATCAGGGAGATACCTAATAAAATGTGTGACCTAATGAGGAAAACTAGGCGAAACGATCTGCTACGGCAGATTAATCCTTATGGTAGGTCTCAAAACTACTTCTTGTTGTATCTAGTAGTAGTAGTACTACGGACCGTGTTTCCATTTCACTACCGCCTTGAGGCGTGGAATTAAAAACGTCGATCTAATTCGATTGATTTACTTCGTACTGGATAACGCAATAAAATTACGGGTCGTAAATGCGCCGCGCGCTCTTTTTATATGTAATCGGCTTCTTAAGTGCGGTACTCGCTGTGTCCACGTTCTAATTTACCCTAGGCCTAGACAATGAACAACAATACCTAGAATCCTTACTTCAGGGCCAATCTTCGTTTGAGCTATAACCTCTAAGAGGCAAACTTAAGGCTTCTGTTAATCTTAAATTTTAAGTCCAAAGCCGAGACTAAAAAAAAATTGAATAGACATGTCTGAATCAAGTATGCAAATGTGTTGTAGGTATCATAAATATACAGTAACATATTTTTTACATGTTGTTTGGCAAAAACTTGCTTGGTCGCCACTCATAATGTGATTGCTAATTATTATCATACTTAATAAATTGTCGGTAACTCAGTTAGTATTACATTAGCTTATTTTATCATTATTATTATTAGTAATGATATTATAATTAATGGCGACGACGACAAGAATAGCTATGATTAGTAGCAGTTAAATAGATTTCCATGGAAACCAACTACCATTATATAATTAATATACTTGTATGTTTTGCACAACATTGAAATACGACACTTCCTTGCAGCAATCCAAGATATATCAAACGAACTGAGCCCTTCATTGAAGCTATTCAAATTCACTCACCGACCGCTTAATCCGTCTAAACCTGAGACGAACGCTTCCGGCGACGGGATCGCGGACCTGACGTCACTACTCGAAGCCACACCGCCAATGCCGTGGACTTTGTCTGACGCTAACGGGTTCCAAGGAAAACTGTTATACATTTACACATCTGGCACTACTGGTCTTCCGAAGGCTGCTGTTATCTCTAATTCCAGGTGAGATGACGCATAATATCCATTAAGTAGGTACATGTTATCAATATTTTAATCACCAGCTCACTGCTGTTGGCCTACTCGGACAGAACCTGGGTAGATTGGTATAATTAGTATCTATTAAGTAATTGAATGTGGAAGCAAAAGATGGACAGACAATCTCAAGTAGCTAAGAGTATCAGTGGAGATCTGTGGAGATTCATGCAGGAGGTAGCGTTGGATGTCTATAGGTTGAGAGTTGAGATGACATGAAACAGACATAACTTTAATAGTCTTCCTTTATTTAATTTGGGCATGAAATGAGTGCTGCAGAAATGTTGATGAACGATTTCCATCTTCTTACCGCGGGAATGCAAACGGTATTCTATACAATGTGCATCGTACACACGAGAAACTATAGGATGGCAGTTATATAACAAACTGACTTGAAATATTTCCTAAAAACAAAGTTAACCTGTTTCTTAATTAACTCAAAATTATGTGTTTTTCCTGTAGCAATTAGTCAAAGATACACTAAATTGTTAGATTTAGTTGATATTTCCTTTTCCTAGGGAAATAAGGAATAATTATTAGTGGTTCGCCCCGAACTGAGACCTCGCGGTATCCATAAGATAGTTTTAACTATAGAATTGTAATAGTTAACTTTTAATATTAGACCCAAAAGAGCTAAAGAGTTATTGGAGGAACGAATAAACTTTTACAGAGCGCCATCTATTGGCATCATTGTGAAGTTCTGTTAAAAATACTGAAGCTCATTAAAAATGAAATAATTTAGTTTCCTTATAATATTTATCTAATTTTAGTATTTGTTGTTCAAGAACAGGATATAATTCAAATAATTGATCAAGTTGAAAGATTGTTATAACTTTTTAAGCCATATTCGGCTGGAGCCCATCAGTTTACATATTATATTCAAATTTGAAGTAATTACGTTCAGTAATTCAGAAGTTATAAGGCTTTGACAGACGGACGGACGGACGGACGTACAAGTGCAAATTCACTCAAGTAGACTCAGAGACCTTCGCTTCGCTCGGTCAATTATATAGCAATAGTATTAATTTGCTTTCGACTTAATTTGTAGGTCTGCCCCCCCCCCGGTATGTACGATACCATACACGTATGAGAATGGATACACGAAATTGAGCTCTAATTATAATTAATTGTTATAGTTTATTTTACTTTGACGCCGAACTTTGACAATTGGATCGGTAATTCTTACATAATCGCACCTCTGATTTGATTGTTTAACCATTAGTTGTCCTTGCATAAAGTAATGACAACATTTTTATCCATTGCAGATACTTTTATCTGGCTACAATACTTAGATTATACCTACTAGATGATGCCCATGAATTCGTCCGCGTGGATTGGTATTTTTTGATTCCCGCGGGAACTCTTCAATTTTCCGGGATGAAACCTATTCCTGTACCAAATTTCATCAAAATCAGTTGAGTAGTTGGTCCGTAAAAGCGTAGCAGACAGACGGACAGACATACACACTTTTGCATTTGTAATATTAGTATTAATTTTATCTACATTTTCCGTTTTATTTTATTACGTATAATATGCACACGCCAAAAAATATGAAGTAGGTATCTATTAAGATCTACCTATGATGCAAAGATTTATGTTAAGAATAATCTACACGGGCAAGGTTATGTCATAGCACCGTTAACAAAAACATTAGAATCCGATAAGAAAATTATTGCTTTAACATTCACCTAAAATGAAGTTACCCACTATCTACGTAGTTTATACGTCTTTAGCGCTCTGACACTTTCACTGACATCATTTTCACTTTCTCGTGGTCGCCAGTTTTGCGGTTATTGTTTATGCCTAAGGTTCAATGTCCTTCGTTCATACAATATATATTTTGTCGATACGTGATCATATGAACTTTCCTTTTTTGCAAAAAATTATAAAATGCCTTTTTTAAAACTGCATTGTCAGAAATATTTACAGAAATATTCAAGGTTTCAAAACTCAATTCAATGGAATTATTTCCGTAAAAAAATCATGGTGGTTAATTGAAGACATGGTTGAATAAAATAATTTGTAACAGGTATTTTCCTTAATATTTATTAAAATGTTTTCTCTTAAACAGCGTCATATTATTCCGCCCTCAATATTATTCCCCAGCAGAATCAGGCTTTATGTCAGCAGTACTAGATTCAGATTGGAGGATTGGAACTTTAAGTTCAAACTGTTAAATATAATATTTTTTTTATAGATATGTGTTTATGGCTTGCGGTCTCCATCACATGCGATTGAACTCCTCTGATATCGTGTACTGCCCTCTGCCACTGTACCACACGGCGGGCGGAGTTGTCAGTGTGGGGCAGGCCTTAGTGTTCGGCTGCACGGTCATATTGAAGCCCAAGTTCTCTGCCTCGCAATATTTCCCCGACTGCGCCAAGTATAAAGCCACGGTGAGTTTTTAGTACTTGGTGGTTTAAGTTACAGTTTTATTTCAGTTTTTTTAATCAAAGTGTTTTTGGGACTGGCAATTTACAGTCACTATCTGCCGGTTTACTAAACTCTACAAAAATTTCGCGTGGGTGAAGCCGACGGTAAAAGCTAAAAAAAAATTAAAGTTATGCAAGTCACCTCAACTTTGGCTCAAGTGTAAAAACTTATTCAACGCCAGTATTACTGTATTTTATAGCTTGTTAAAAAATAAATATAAAGCTATATATTATATGGAAGTGCGCTAATATGAAATGAGTATCAAACCCATACCTTTATCATAGTAACCATGGCAATGGATTTGAAAAATATATCCGTTATAATATATATGTATAAAAATATAAAAGCTTTAGCTGCGACAAATCTTACGAATTGGCATAAAATGGTTTATCGTCTTAGAAACCACAAGGTCGGTAAGGCTAACGTACACATTTTAAAATAGATTGATCGTTAAATTTCGTCAAGTCCGGTTTGTATTTAGCTGTGCCATTACCAAAACTTAAACCACATTTTAATTTAACTAATGATTTAAATCACCCAAAAACATTTTTTTTAATTAAGTTAGCTAATTTAGCTATATATAATTAACCCAATGAAGCCGGGCACTACCTGAATATTGAATTGGCTATGCTTTGCTGGAGACGGAAGACCCCTTCCGCTAAGGCGATTTAACTGTTACGTCAGACGTTATCCCTTCCGTTACCCGTACCGCGCAGCTAACTCGAGAACCGCTCATCTCTCGATTGGTTCGTCCCTGTTATATATGTATTATAATAAAATAATTGGCACCGTATTTGTTCAAAACTTTATGGTATTTTCGAAAAAAAAACATCGTTGCTAAGTAACTCATCTACAAGTTGATTTACAAAGCGCCTTGACATGAACAGACTAAGGTTTGATCTACAAAATATAATATACCCCGTTAGATTGTAATCTATCTAGCGAGATTGTAACGTGTATCGGGTTAATATACCTAATAGATTACAACCTACCGAAAAATAATGCGTTAAATTGTAATCTTTCGACAGTTTGCAATTTCGCGAGTTAGATTATAATCTAACGGTTTTTACGATCTTACGGTGACATATACACGGGAGGACAGTGCCTAAAGGTATACTAAAAGTGGAAAGTAAATTAAACTCACTGTCGCGTTTGTACGGCCTCAAACAAATTCATACTTCCGCTTGAGATTGTAGCACGAACGAGACTCGGAGAGCGCACGTGCTGATTTCCGCTTTTAATATAGAGATGACCTTCTGTGTATATCAATGTTGTAGTTGAACGGTCCTTAGGCCTGTCACTAAAATACGCGCGTGAACGCAATCGGGCCATTAGATAAGCAGTGGAAACTTTGTTCTGCCTGCAAAGTGATGTCTTAGAAGAAGACGCCGTTCTCAAGTATCGGTCAATCTATGCTTATGACTGGTCCTAAGCATAGATTGACCGAGACTTGAGAACCTGTTCTTAGCTGATGTTGGTTCCTAGACATCTTTTGCATGTGGATCGATCAATACATAAGTTAAAGTGGAAGGCTCATGCCTTCCACTTCTTCCACTTCATGTTCTCACCGCCTTAGCTCAGGGCCCGAATGCACTCATTTGGGTATTTAACAACTGATCAAATCAGTAATATTTTTCAAACGTCATAACGCGTGCTTAATAAGGGATTTTGTATGAAATACTAATTTGTGGTGTCATCAAAGTTCGACGCACTTTTTTAACATAAAAGTAACAGGGGACTTGGATATTACTACTTTTGGGAGATCCTCTATTTAATAATCATTAAAACTAGTAGTCTAATACCCAATTCGTGCATGTACGTGCTCATATACCTACAAGTAATGTCCACACATTATGAAATGCACTGGTCAATTAGTAAAACGTTCCGTGGTACGCAGGCCGCGCACTATATCGGCGAGATGTGCCGCTACGTGCTAGCCACGCCGCCCTCGCCCGCAGACAAACAGCACAGCGTGCGCGTCATTTACGGCAACGGACTAAGGCCACAGGTAATCCAAGAGTTTTTAAGTGTTAACATATCGCTACACGGTTAAACGGTTAACGGTTATTGGTTGAAAATATTAGTAAACAATCTTTACTCGTGTGCACTAGCGAGTGAAAAAAGCATTGTTTTTTTTCTACCATTTGTTAAACGGTTAGCGGTTAACGGTAGTAAACAATCTTTACGCGCGTCATTTACGGCAACGGACTAATGTCACAGGTAATCCAAGAGGTGTTAATTGTTAACATATCGCTAAACGGTTAAACGGT
Organism: Erebia palarica; assembly: GCA_964035005.1. Classification (NCBI taxonomy): domain Eukaryota; kingdom Metazoa; phylum Arthropoda; class Insecta; order Lepidoptera; family Nymphalidae; genus Erebia; species Erebia palarica. The sequence goes on along the minus strand of OZ035985.1, from coordinate 26,063,329 downwards.
TAACGGTTATTGGTTGAAAATATTAGTAAACAATCTTTACTCCTGTGCACTAGCGAGTGAAAAAAAACATAGTTTTTTTTTCTACCATTTGTTAAACGGTTATCAGTTAACGGTAGTAAACCGTGAAACGGTGGTTTACTCCTGTGAAAAACATTGTTTTTTTTATTACCGTTTACAGCCGTTAACCGTGTCACTGTTTAGCGATATGTTAACACCTCTAAATTCCATACTAATATTATAAATGCGAAAGTGTATCTGTCTGTCTGACTGTCTACGCTTTCACGGCCCTCCTGCTCTACTGATTTTTATGTAATTTGGTACAGATATATATCTATAGGCTACTTTTTCTCCCGGAAAATACAAGAGTTCCCGTGGAAATTAAAAAACATCAATCCACCCGGACCAAGTCGCGGGGATCATCTAGTATAATGTAATCCTCAGTTTCGGTCAGATGAGTTGTGGCGTAATCTGAGCAGGAAGTAGCGTAACTGTTTGCGTGTAGTCTACTCGTCATATACACAGATTAGCTGACACAATAGGGATGATGACAACTCAATAAAATCAGCAACTCTTTATCAAACTTAAAAACGCTCTTAGTATGGAAGTTATATGAAATCGCAATGGTGACGTCATCAAATTTCAACGCATTTTTTTCCTTTCTATATTATAAAATGGTTATCAAACTTAAAACTAAGCGAGGATGTGAATTTAAGGTCTTTTTGAAGTCTTTGACTAATCAGTTAGAAATAATTTATTTTTGATATAGGCATCAACCTCACTGGCGCAAACTTCTCTATTCCTGCGCGGAATTCGCCTCAGTTCGACTCAAGCTCACTGTCACAGAATACGAGAGTACAAAACGTACTGATCTTGTATCAAGCTAAAACATATTAACAACTTAAATCTTATTAACTCTTTTGCACTGTGAAAAGCTATTCTGGAAAGAACAATTTTGATTAAGTAAACAGTGTTAGTATTTATTGAAAAAAATAATTTGTTTTTATTACAGATTTGGACGGAATTCGTGACCAGATTTAACATCAAGTATGTCACTGAATTCTATGGTGCTACGGAAGGGAATGCAAATATAGGTAAGCCGATTATTGTAAGTATCATAGGAATTCACTAGTCAATGAAAGACTCTCTATATTATAAATGTAAGAGTGGGTTCGTTTGTTGGTTTGTCCGTCAATCACGTCGCAATGGAGCAATGGATCGATGTGTTTTTTGCATGGATATGCGGACGGTACTAGTAGTTATAAAGTTTTATGGCCTAAAAGGTGTCATCACACTGCTGCGAACGCTGTGTATATGTCACCGTATGATTGTAAAAACCGTTAGATTATAATCTAACTCGCGAAATTGTAAACTGTCAACAGATTGTGAACCGTTCAATGTTCTGAGTGTCAATGTTTGAAATTTTAATTGTATTTACGTTTTATTGTGTCTTTCTTGTAGGTTAGGTTAGGGTTCGACATATATAATCAGGTTAGGTTTTATCGGGTTTATATACCTAACAGATTACAATCTACCGAAAAATAATGCGTTAAATTGTAATCTTTTGACAGTTTGCAATTTCGCGAGTTAGATTATAATCTAACGGTTTTTACAATCTTACGGTGACATATAGACGACTGTTGCGGCGGACTACTTGACAGGCAAACTGGGTTCGTCCTATAATTTAAAAGGAAGCAAACGCAAGTTACTTGTACGTGCGCAACAATGAACAGTTAATCTTAAAGGCTGGCGTCTGACTCTGCTTAGTACGCCGAGTCGACTTGAATCGAATTGCAATAATACTCAATACTCAATATCATTTATTCAATATAGGTACACTTATTGACGTTAAAAATTACTTACTTATAAAACATGATGGTGATAATTGGTTAATCTACTATCTTAAAACTAAAGCTACGAGGGTTCCAGTCGCGCCCTGGTCTGAGAAGAGCCCACAACATCACAACTCAGTCGGCTTTTTTTTTATTATCACCATCTCATAGAGCAAATTATTGCCAAGCCTCCTTGTCGTTTAAGTAGTCCTTTACATGGTAATAAGATTTTCCAATGAGTTTACGTTTTACATTAACTTTGAACTTATTCAGAGACATCTTTAACATGTCTTCTGGGAGCTTATTGTAGAAGCGGACACTGTTTCCAACAAATTATTCGACACCCATATAATTATTTATTTACTGTGAAACTGTGAAGATAAGCGGGCGTGCCGAGGTGAGCCGTACTGAGTCTTTACGCATACGGAACAAATGCGACTTGATTCGATTCAACGCGATTCGGCTGAAGTCGACTCTGGCCTTTACACTTTACACTGGCAAAAGTTTTATAATACTGGTAAAGTAATGAATATGGTATGTTCTGAATTACTTAACACCCAGGGCTTATAAAAATTCCTATTGTTCATTGTTCGGAGTCACTGTGGGATACAAATAGTCTAAGAACAAGTGATAGAATTTGATGAGTTGCGTGTTAAAGTGAAAGTTTCAGTGTGAATTTTTTGAGTTAGTTGTGTATGGTATAATATATAGCTAGACACGCTAGCCTTTCCGTTGTAGGTTCACTGTATTAGATGGTCGGTAATATCACATTTTTGTGACGACTAGTTCGAAATTTTAAAACATTTCATAACTCTTGAATCCACAGAACAGCTAAGTAGATATGAATGAAATTCGAATACGAAAGTATCACGTATACTAAGCATAGGAAATTCTGAGGAGGTCCTCAGAATTTCCTATGGCCTCTTGGAACAAAATTGACATTGAATACAAATAGCGGTACCGTTGCATACGTCACTGTCACACGGTGACGTTGACCGACATTATAATATAAAATTTATAGAATCCATGCCATGCTACAACTGCTCGGGCGTTTTAATATATTAGTCTTGCTGATTTAAGTTTTGCTAATCTCAAGATTGCCTTGCTGAAATTACTACGAGTCTAAAGGCGGAGGACTGCTATATTCTACTTTTTATTTTCTCTTTTTTTAATAATATAAACATAAACTGTTTATCTGCTAGGTTTTCACGGTTCATAAGATTTTAATGAAATTTAAAGAAGGAACATTTTCCTTCTATGAGATAAAAAGTTTAATTACAATAATCCAAATCCATTTCGGATGAAGTCGTATCGATTATAGTAATGGGATAATAAAAGTAATGTTTTTGTAAAGCTTATTTTGGAAAACCAATATTTGCTGAAACATACCAGTAGTCTTATTTTTAATTGGATAAGATATGGATCAATTAATATTATAGTATCAGTGAAAAAATACTTGAGCTATTCTAGAAATGATCCGCGCTGACCCCAATTATTATTATCGTTAGGTTAATGTACCCTGACTGTTCTTTCGTCATTAACATAGATATTAAATCCAACTTAATTAAACCCTATCGCATAATATTAGGGTTTAATACAGACACTTATTTACCTATATTATAGGTATTATAGGTTTAATTAATAGCAGTACTCTTATAACTCTATTAGAAACTATTCCAATGCAATAAGGCCTATATTATTTAACAGTGCGGAATATTGGCCTGAGGGCATTGTGTACCGTCGTTTTAGGGAAGCCAGGGAAAAATTCCTGCTTTTTTGTTTGTTTTTATACGACTGCCTGAAAAAAGGAGTATATTGTTTTCAGGGTTCATGTATGTATGTATGTATGTATGTATGTATGTATGTATGTATGTATGTGAGATTGTATATTCCACCATAACTTCTATACGCCTGAACTGATTTTGATAAATGAGGTGTCGTTAATGAAATGATTTAGTGAAATGAAATGATTTATTTATTTCATGTAGGACAACTTGTATCACTTATGAAACGTTAAGACTCTACCACGACGTTAGAATCCCTAGCATATTCCGGGTGACATAGGCTAGTAATTTTTTTTTAAATTTGATTGGGTGACCATGGTCCCGCATTAAAGACCAAAATTGAAAAAAAGAATTCGAAAATAAGATTAACTATATAATCATCATCTAGAAAATGATGAGTAGATTCCAAAAATATATAACACTATAGTTCAATATTTAGTGATTCACAAAAAAAAACATTTAATACATAAAAAGTGAATAAGATTCCAAAGGCTATATATGCAAATCGCTTCATAAGGAGGTAAACTCCAAAAATAGTATGGCAGGGCAGTCGTATTTTTTAATTCGTTAAATTATTATTGTTTTTTATGTGTTTTATACTATGGCTCTATTACCTAAGATCCTTTCTTCTTTGTGTCCTGGGATTATTTTCCGCAATTGGACGCATTCGTCCGCTGTGCGTTATGCCTTAAATATCTAAACTAATATTATTAAGAGTTAAAGTTTGTGAGTTTGTGAATTGTGAGTTTCTGACGTTGTAGGGGGTAATCTCTGGATCTACTGAACCGATTTTGAAAATTCTGGTACCAATAGAAAGCCTCATTATTTGTGAGTGTCATAGGCTATATAAATTATCCCGAAAAATAAGGGAGTTCCCGCGGGAATTTAAATAACTTATTTAACGCGAATGAAGTCGCGGGCAAGTTTGCTAGTAATAAATAAAAATAAATTTATCATCGGTTTCGTGACTTGAAAAGTGTTTCTTACTAATTGAGTATGATAGGCCATGAAAATGATTTGGTAGCTGTATAATATAGTAAATATTGTTTCTTTTAGCAAACACGGATGGTACACCGGGCGCTATAGGTTTTGTGTCACGGATCTTCCCAAAAGTATATCCCATTGCTATCATCAAAGTGGACCAGGAGACTGGCGAGCCTATAAGGGACTCCCGAGGTCTTTGTCAGGTAAGAACGATTCATAGTAGCTGTATGTGGCTGTATGCGATGTGGCTATTTTTAGGATTTCGCACCAAAATGGTAAGAAAAACACTTATGTACCCTTATGATAAAATAACACTTGCTTATTTTAGTAATTATCGAAGAATGCTTAAGACAAGTAAGAATAAAAAAATTTAAGCATTGCTTGTCCAACTGTATAAAAGAATTCAAAATTCATACTTAATATACTTATTACCTTCAAAGAAAAAAAAACTTTTTTTTCTCCCTCTGTACTTTCTTATAATAAACAAATTCTCCTACATTATAATAATTAAAAAAACATCCTCGTACAATCAGTTTTTTTTGATCTCATAGCTGGCACAAGCAGGTGAACCGGGTGTCTTCATAGGCAAAATTTCTCCCAATAACCCAACGCGAGAGTACTTAGGCTACGTGGACAAAAACGCTTCCGAGAAAAAGATCGTAAGAGACGTATTCGCACATGGAGATTCAGCTTTTCTTTCGGGTAAGTTTTGATCATGTTTTCATATTTTAATTAGGAAACCGATGAAGCTCTTAAAATTATTGCACCTTTAATTAGCTGATGTGATTTAAGCTTTACTGTTGCTCTGTGAGTTATATTACATTCCCCGATGGACGGAGTAAATAAGTACTAAATTATTCAGACCTTTTGAGATTTACCGACTTGAGCGGGCAGTCTACTGATATCGTTATTGATATAGTTTTGTCACTTGCCACCGGGAGACCGGGGTTCGACCCGCCGGGTTGCCAAAAAATAAGGAATAAGACCAACGAATCTTACCAAAACTGTTGACAGCAAAGTTAGATACTTTAAGACAAAATATTGGATTCTTTGACGACCTCCGTGGCGCAGTGTGCAGCGTTGTTGTCTTAACGTGCGGAGGTCCCGGGTTCGATCCCCGGCAGGGTCAATTTGGGAATTCATAATTCCTGAATTTTCCCTGGTGGGAAGCTTCGGCCTTGGCTAATTACCACCCTACCGGAAAGACGCCGCCAAGCGATTTAGCGTTCCGGTACGATGCCATGTAGAAACCGAATAGGGGTATGGGTTTAATACAGGGTTACAGGAAAAGTCGACCTAGATCCGTTAAGGGCGTGTAGTACACATCATTTCTGAATGATTTCACTATGGAACCCCCCATCCTAAACTTAACCGTTTTCGAGATATTCGAGTTTTAATTTTTTTTTATGAAAATGCCCAATTTTTCGGCTATTGAATTGAATATTTTGAATTTTTTTGACTCTTATGATTATTTTTTTGGTTTTTTACATGAAGAATGAGATGCTTAATGACCTCAATGACTAAAATTGCACGTAAGTTAACTAAATAGGTCATTGTAGACGATCGAAACTTAAGAAAATAAGTACAAATTATAAAAAAATATTTTTCTTTTCTGGATATCTCAAAAAATTATTATGGCACTTGCTCTGCAGATGTGCTTAAAAACATCTACATTTTATCAGCTATCCAACGAGGTATAATAACCTAGGGTTGTATTTAAACTCATAGAAAAAAACATAGTTGAAAAGGTTCAGGTAGTAGGTCTAACGGGTCCCTCGGCTATTGTCCTTCAAGTTAATCCGGTGCGTGTGAGCGAGACAACTTACGATTTATGCAGGTGAGAGTGAGAAAAATAATGTGCAAAAACAAGTTTGGGGATACAACATGCCCATTGTTTTGTATTTGGTCGTTTGTTTGCTTGCCATCCATTTTAGTCTGCTCATGCGATTCGTCCATGGTAGATGCGAATTATTGTGCTTTCGGATTCCCACACGACTTGGCTTTGTTTCTGGACTGGCAGGCCTGTATCCTTATCACTACACGCCGGTACATGTAATTGAAGAAGGAGATCCCGCGAGACGCATGGACTTCTGCAGATTCATGCTCAATGCAGATATCGAGGACCCGAATTTCTTAAAATTAATATTGTGGACAGATGAATCCAAATTCGATAAGGACGGGATTACTAATTACCATAACGCACACTATTGGGCTCCTAAAGAACTAGGCAATCCAAATAAGAAAAGAATAAAGGGGTCACAACGACGATTTAGTGTAAATGTGTGGATGGGCATCATTTCCAACCATTTGATTGGGCCTTACTTTCTTCCAAACAATCTGAATGGTGAAACTTATGAAAATTTCTTAAGAGATCACTTAGGTGACCTACTAGATGATCTCCCATTACAATTACTGCGGGACATGTGGTTTCAACATGATGGCTGCCCTGCTCATTTCAGAAGAAGCGTTAGGGAATGGTTGGACACTAACTATCCTAACAAATGGATTGGACGAGGTGGTCCTTTACCCTGGCCAGCCAGATGTCCCGACCTGACCCCCATGGATTTTTATGTATGGGGGCACATGAAGAGCCTCGTTTACAGTGAGCCCAACCCCATATCGTCAGTGGAAGTTCTCAAAGAAAGGATAATTAATGCTGCTAACGACATAAGAAGAACATTAACCACTGGTGTAGTGAAAAGTGGACTACGTGAAAGAATGAGAAAATGTGTGCGAAATAGAGGTGGACACGTAGAACATGAACTATAAAAATTTATTCAAAAACATTAGGTGAATAAATGTTATTTTGAACTGATTTATTGTTTCATTTAGCTTACTACAATCACCCGTTAGACCTACTACCTGAACCTTTCCAACTATGTTTTTTTCTATGAGTTTAAATACAACCCTAGGTTGTTATACCTCGTTGGATAGCTGATAAAATGTAGATGTTTTTAAGCACATCTGCAAAGCAAGTGCCATAATAATTTTTTGAGATATCCAGAAAAGAAAAATATTTTTTTATAATTTGTACTTATTTTCTTAAGTTTCGATCGTCTACAATGAACTATTTAGTTAACTTACGTGCAATTTTAGTCATTGAGGTCATTAAGCATCTCATTCTTCATGTAAAAAACCAAAAAAATTATCATAAGAGTCAAAAAAATTCAAAATATTCAATTCAATAGCCGAAAAATTGGGCATTTTCATAAAAAAAAATAAACTCGAATATCTCGAAAACGGTTAAGTTTAGGATGGGGGGTTCCATAGTGAAATCATTCAGAAATGATGTGTACTACACGCCCTTAACGGATCTAGGTCGACTTTTCCTGTAACCCTGTATAACTGCCATACCCCTAACATGTTAGTCCGCTACCATCTTAGACTGCATCATCACTTACCATCAGGTGAGATCGCAGTGAAGGGCTAACGTGTAGTGGATTAAAAATAAAATTGGATTTGAGCGAAGCGAAATATTGGAGGTCGACCAAATCCAGGAATTTTGGAGTAGCAGACTTCACATTGCGACCCTACCAAAATTTCTGTGACAAAAGATGGAGTCGGACCTAATAGTGCTTGCCACTTTACCTCCACGCCATCGATATTAAATGTGAAATTAAAATACGAATTTATTTTTGAAGAACATGGAAATAATTTCTCAAAGGTTAAAAGAGTTAAAATAATAAAAGTTAAAAACTACAAAGAAATTTTTTGTCTGGTAACAAAACCATTCATAGATAGCCGCGCCGATGGATCTATTGGCAGGCCTACGCGTCACCAAATCACTTTCAGTTTGAGCGCGGGGCTTCTCCGATTGGGCCAAGCGGGGTTACGGGCCTCGAGGCATGGCCTTACCCGGGCGGAGCCCCGGTAAATATCTTCTAGCCGTGAGTCTGCTAGGGCCTGCCTTGTAGGCTACAGGCCTCTGGGCCAGTTGTCAACTCCGGAGTTGGGTCCTCGCTGCGGGTGACGTCATCACCTTCGCGCGTGGGACCCGTGTCAAATCCTGTTATCTCAGCGAGGGTGACCCGAGCGCGCCGATATGATGTATATATGGTCTCCGTCGCGCTCGGAGCTGAAGTACTGCAGCCGCTGACTACTACACATTCAGTATAACGTGACCGCGCAAAACGTCCGTAAACTGACACTAGATGTCACACATCAAAGTATTGTTGTAAGAAGAAATGCTGTGACAATTTGAACTGATGCATGGTAGTCCACTCCACACATATTTTAAGCCGCTTGGGTACCTCTCCTATCGAGTCGCTTGCAACACTTTCCACCCAGAGTGGAGTCTCCCACCCTGTGCTTTTTTATCCAGGATTGCCAATGTTTATCAATTCGAACTACGTGCTCGCTCCACCCATTGTTGCCGATATATTGTATAACAGGAATATACAAAATGTAGAGTTTTGAATTTCACGCATATTAGTTACAATGGGTGTGAAACAGTGACATATATACAATTTGCACAGAATTTGCTTGTTTGTCCACAGGTGACATTTTAGTCGCGGATGAGTTTGGCTACTTGTATTTCCGTGACCGCACGGGCGACACGTTCCGCTGGCGCGGAGAGAACGTCAGCACCAGCGAGGTGGAGGCGGTCGTCTCTAACATCGCCGACAAGCGCGACGCCGTCGTCTACGGCGTGCTGGTAAGTGTGGCCTCTATGTGCCATCCTGTGGAGCCATCGACCGGAGTCTACGGCGTGCTGGTAAGTGTGGCCTCTATGTGCCATCCTGTGGAGCCATCGACCGGAGTCTACGGCGTGCTGGTAAGTGTGGCCTCTATGTGCCATCCTGTGGAGCCATCGACCGGAGTCTACGGCGTGCTGGTAAGTGTGGCCTCTATGTGCCATCCTGTGGAGCCATCGACCGGAGTCTACGGCGTGCTGGTAAGTGTGGCCTCTATGTGCCATCCTGTGGAGCCATCGACCGGAGTCTACGGCGTGCTGGTAAGTGTGGCCTCTATGTGCCATCCTGTGGAGCCATCGACCGGAGTCTACGGCGTGCTGGAAAGTTTGGCCTCTATGTGCCATCCTGTGGAGCCATCGACCGGAGTCTACGGCGTGCTGGTAAGTGTGGCCTCTATGTGCCATCCTGTGGAGCCATCGACCGGAGTCTACGGCGTGCTGGTAAGTGTGGCCTCTATGTGCCATCCTGTGGAGCCATCGACCGGAGTCTACGGTGTGCTGGTAAGTTTGGCCTCTATGTGCCATCCTGTGGAGCCATCGACCGGAGTCTACGGCGTGCTGGTAAGTGTGGCCTCTATGTGCCATCCTGTGGAGCCATCGACCGGAGTCTACGGCGTGCTAGTAAGTGTGGCCTCTATGTGCCATCCTGTGGAGCCATCGACCGGAGTCTACGGCGTGCTGGTAAGTGTGGCCTCTATGTGCCATCCTTTGGAGCCATCGACCGGAGTCTACGGCGTGCTGGTAAGTGTGGCCTCTATGTGCCATCCTGTGGAGCCATCGACCGGAGTCTACGGCGTGCTGGTAAGCGTGGCCTCTATGTGCCATCCTGTGGAGCCATCGACCGGAGTCTACGGCGTGCTGGTAAGTGTGGCCTCTATGTGCCATCCTGTGGAGCCATCGACCGGAGTCTACGGCGTGCTGGTAAGTGTGGCCTCTATGTGCCATCCTGTGGAGCCATCGACCGGAGTCTACGGCGTGCTGGTAAGTGTGGCCTCTATGTGCCATCCTGTGGAGCCATCGACCGGAGTCTACGGCGTGCTGGTAAGTGTGGCCTCTATGTGCCATCCTGTGGAGCCATCGACCGGAGTCTACGGCGTGCTGGAAAGTTTGGCCTCTATGTGCCATCCTGTGGAGCCATCGACCGGAGTCTACGGCGTGCTGGTAAGTGTGGCCTCTATGTGCCATCCTGTGGAGCCATCGACCGGAGTCTACGGCGTGCTGGTAAGTGTGGCCTCTATGTGCCATCCTGTGGAGCCATCGACCGGAGTCTACGGTGTGCTGGTAAGTTTGGCCTCTATGTGCCATCCTGTGGAGCCATCGACCGGAGTCTACGGCGTGCTGGTAAGTGTGGCCTCTATGTGCCATCCTGTGGAGCCATCGACCGGAGTCTACGGCGTGCTAGTAAGTGTGGCCTCTATGTGCCATCCTGTGGAGCCATCGACCGGAGTCTACGGCGTGCTGGTAAGTGTGGCCTCTATGTGCCATCCTTTGGAGCCATCGACCGGAGTCTACGGCGTGCTGGTAAGTGTGGCCTCTATGTGCCATCCTGTGGAGCCATCGACCGGAGTCTACGGCGTGCTGGTAAGCGTGGCCTCTATGTGCCATCCTGTGGAGCCATCGACCGGAGTCTACGGCGTGCTGGTAAGTGTGGCCTCTATGTGCCATCCTGTGGAGCCATCGACCGGAGTCTACGGCGTGCTGGTAAGCGTGGCCTCTATGTGCCATCCTGTGGAGCCATCGACCGGAGTCTACGGCGTGCTGGTAAGTGTGGCCTCTATGTGCCATCCTGTGGAGCCATCGACCGGAGTCTACGGCGTGCTGGTAAGTGTGGCCTCTATGTGCCATCCTGTGGAGCCATCGCCCGGAGTCTACGGCGTGCTGATAAGTATGGCCTCTATGTGCCATCCTGTGGAGCCATCGACTGAAGTCAACGACATGCTGGAAAGGTATGCTTTAACGGCTCATCAATCACTTCAATCGATTGAGAAGAAATATAGCAGTGGTTCTTAAACTTTTTTGGTGACGGAACCCTTTTGGGAAGCAAACTACTTGATGGTACCCTACAATAAAACAATAGTTTTTAAAAGTGTATTCTTTATTAACAAGCATAATAAAAGTACAATGTAACAGTTATAGGTACTAATTATTACTTACTTTACCACATGGCAAATACAATAATAGAATATATTCTATTAAAAAAGAAAAAATTAACTAATGGGAGGTATGAAACTGTTTTTTATTTTTCATCAATTGGTTGATATCAGGTTTGATAGAATACAGTTGAAGTCTCATATCATGTTCGGCGTCCAGTCTATTCCGATATTTTGTTTTCGTGGCTGCATAGGTTGAGAATCCTGTTTCGCACAAATATGTTGTTGGGAACGGGAGAAGAATATTCAGAGTCATTTTGCCAAGCATTGGATATTCATCACGGATTTTGCACCAAAAATCGTTGAAAAGGCGTCGTTTTGAACAGTGACTCCATACTTGTGTCTGATGACATTTCTAAAAGAGATTCATATATCTCGTTTGACATACTTTCGGGCTTTTGCAAGTTGGGTAAAAAAGGATTATGAATCCATGAATTCAGTTTCATTTTTGTATTCTGTTCTTCGGGAAAATACTTTTCAAAAGATGCGCGCATCGAACTGAGATATTGGACCAATTCTTCAAACACATCATCTTGAAACATTTCTGAGTCGTTATCGCTAACAAACTCACTGAGTGACGTAAAGCTTTCCATTTCTTTCTTACCAACGCAAATAATCCAAAAATCTAATTTTCTTTTGAAGGCAGTTATTTTGTTATAGGCCTGAAACACTGTTGTCTGTTTACCTTGCAATGATAAATTCAATTCGTTCAGTTTTTGAAAGATATCCGCCATAAAAGACAATCGGAACAACCAAGTTTTATCATACAAACGGTCCTTCAAATAAAAAGAAGTATCTGCTGAAAGAAACATTTGTAATTCGGCTCTAAGTTCAAATAGCCTTGTTAAAGTTTTACCCCGAGACAGCCATCGCACTTCTGTATGGAGCAGCAGTGTTTTATGTTTGCTGCCATAATCTTCACACAATAATGAAAACAATCGGGATTGTAGTGGTCGTGATTTGATAAAATTAATTATTTTGACCGCTTCATCCATAACTAATTTTAGATTTGATGGCATTTGCTTCATTGCAAGTGCTTGTCTATGCAGAATACAATGGAGGGAACTACAATTAGGCGCTTTATTTTTTATTCGTGACACTGCTCCGGCTGTTTTACCTGTCATCGCCTTGGCCCCATCTGTGCAAATGTCAATGCAATTGTCCCAACTGAGATTATTTTCTTCAAAAAATATATTTATTTTATTAAAAATTTCTTCCCCAGTAGTGTTTGTGAGCAGCGGTGAACACATAAGCATGTCCTCTTCAAAAGAACTTTCATATGGATATCTCACGATAACCAGCAAGATAGCCAAACCAGCGACATCAGTCGACTCGTCCATTTGCAAGGCGAATCGTGCTTTTTGTAGACGTGTAACTAGTTCTTGTTTGACGTAGCTTGCCAGATCATGGATTCGCCGTGAAACAGTATCGTTTGATAGCGGCACAGTAGAAAGATGCTTTGCAGATTTTTCATCGAGCATACATTTTGTTATGTCTAATACACATGGCTTTATTAAATTCTCAGTGATAAGTGTGCGCTTCACCTGCTTGTGCAATGCGATAGCTAACTAAATATGATGCCTCCGTGGCCTTTTCGTTGATAGTTTGTGTTACATGCATCATATTTTTTTGACTGTCCAATAACTGATCTTTTTTACGAACAAAAAATTCTTTATCCTTGTCTTTAGACTCGGGATGTACAGTTTCTAAATGTCGGCGCAATTTGCCATGGAACTATTATGAAGCAGTTTACTACATAGCATGCAAAGAGGTGAGCCGTTAGAATCAACAAATCCGATACTGATATATGATTCATCATACTTCCTTTTTTTCGTCTTTAAAACCGTCGAGCTTGACGTCGTGGCATCATCGTTTCGATCGGTGATTGCTATATTCTCCGCGCGTACTGCTTTTGAACATTCAGCGTCATTAGAAGATGTTGTTGCAACACGTTTAACACCTTTAAGCCAACGTTCCATTCTTCTTTATTTATAATGTTACACGTTAGGATGGTGAGGTCTAAATAATGCACAATCGTTACTGACGAGGCGCGACGCGCGATCGCCGCTTTTATACTTAGTCCTAGACTCGATCTCGAATATTCTCGAAAATACTCGAGTCGGCGCCTTTGATACACAAAAAGCAAAAATAAAAAGAGATATAAACAATAAACAATAATAAACAAAAATAAAAATTGCGTTGTAAACAATCTCGACTTTATCTTTTGAAGTTAGAGTCGAAAGTCGCTTGTTGACAACTATAGCGTCTAATTCAGAGGCGGCTTTTATCAAAGGAACTGCGCGCGCCCAAGTATACAAGTATACATGTTGATACCAAACTTATGAGATATTGTACCAGCTATTCTAGGTAACACATGTTTCTACAAATACAAATAAATAAATAAATAAATATACCTACGCGCGGCTGCGGAGTCAAAACGTTCGACCAGAGAGAGGTGTTTTGATTTTTTTTCTAAATTCTTGCGGAACCCCTACAGAGGTATCGCGGAACCCTAGGGTTCCGCGGAACACACTAAGAGTATAGCTGAAATATAGTATTGCGGTTGCATCCCGCGGAAGGACATAGACTACTTTTTATTTGGGAATAATAAAGAGTTTCCGCAGGAATCAAAAACACTTAATCCACGTGGACAAAGCTGCAGGCATCAGATAGTATTTTTTATTATTTAAGTCTATCTATCGTTTTGGAAAGCAAAATGCTTTTGTTTGGCGACAAGAGATGTCTTGATATATTTGTCAGTCTTTAAAACAATTTTTTGTTTCAGGTGCCAAACACAGAAGGTCGTGCGGGAATGTGCGGCATCGTAGATGTGAACGGCACCCTAGACCTGGATAAATTGGCGAAAAATCTGGAACGGGATCTGCCGGCTTACGCGCGACCCGTCTTCCTGAGAGTCATGACTAGTGTTGATATGACAGGTAATATTCCGTGTTTACCACATCTTGTGTTACAGCTATTTTATTTTAGTTTAAAATCTTTTTACAAAATATGACGTTATTTTAATTGTTACCCAGAATGGTAGTTGCATTTTGTCTTTTACAGTAAAAATTTAACTGTAAAAATTTCTAGCGGTCACCTAGCATTTCTAAAAACAATATTTTGATGTGTGACATCTAGTGTCATTTGATGGAGCCTACTTAGACGATTTGGTTTAGGGAGGTTAATAATAAAATAACACGGAAATAATTTCTCAAAGGTTATTCCAATTAATTTTAAAGAATTAAAATAATAAAAGTTTAAAACAACAAAATAGAAATAACAATACAATTCTGGTAACAATACCATTCGTAGATGGCCGCGCCATCTAGTTGCATGTCTACGCGTCACCTAATCACTCGCAGTTTAAACTGGTCGCGCAAAACTATTTGGTTTAGGGAGGTTCCGTTAAGTGATACTAGATGTCGCTTATCAAAATATTGTTGTAAGAAGAAATGCTATGCAACATATATATATATATATAAATAATATAGGGTCTTTGAATATTCTATGGTATTAGGTTACATAGTAAGTCTGCTTTAATATAAATAAAAATCATTGCCGAAATGTATGTTCTCGCATCACTTCAGAACGGCTGGACCGATTTTGATGGAATTTTTGAATATGTTGGACCCGGTAGGGGGTGATAGAATCGGGTTCTAGATTCAGGGCAGGACAACGTTTGCCGGGCCGACTAGTATTCAATATATTTAATGTTTTTATAAACTTCATTCTGGTATATTCTCGGTATCGTTATCGGACGGATCTCCCACTATTTGAAATTTATTGTGGATGCTATATTAACTTAATTGAATACAGTTTTGAAATCATTAATGAATAATACTTATAATTAAATCCTGTTTCAAAAGCTAGCACGTCATATGTAACCGAAATTAATTCAAACGATAAAATTAAACTTATTGAATAAAATAACTCTTTTTCCTTTGAAAGTTGCAAGACTCTTTTTTAAACTACAGGTACGTTTAAAATGAAGAAGACTGACTTACAAAAGGAAGGTTTCGACCCGAGTTTGGTAAAGGGCGACAAACTTTACTATTTGGATTTGAAAAAGGGCAAATATCTTCCACTGGGGCCCGAAGAGTTCCAGAAAATTAGCAATGGACAAATCAGACTGTGATCATGTGATGTTACAGACTTTAATTACTCGAATGTTATTTGTATATTAGGTTTTATTTGAAAATTGTGAAGGTTTCCTCCGAAGTTAATTGTTTGTTTTCTTTAGTTTTAAGAACGTCAGATTGTTAGATTTTTTGATGGATGGTTTGCTCTCTTGCCATGTTGACACTTAATCTTTAGTGCGGAGGCTCTCAAAAGCTCTAGTTTTCTTTAGGATATAACAGAGAGAACGCTCTTATGACACCGCTGTCAAATAATACTCTGATGCTAAGATCTATAGAGCGAACTTTGACTTTGCTCAGACTTTACTCACAGATAAAATGAGATGGACTTATGTGAGTAACATAAAACTGTCTCGTTTTAACCATGTCTTAAGTCTAAGCATAGTCAAAGTTCGCTCTATAGATCTCAAACTGAGGCTATATCATATCTAGATGCTATTAGGGTGAAAGTTAGCATTCTATCCTTTTCTCTCGGGTGACTGTAATCATTAGGGGGAAAAAGATAAATTTTTATTAATCTAATATTATCTGGATTGGGTCATAAACAACACTATCCATATCCATTATCCATAGTGGTTGTGCCATATCAATTAAGATGATTGTTTTTGTATTTTTCTTTTAATGGTGTACATAATATATGTAAAGTTTATTTTACTTTCATCTTGTATTGATATAAATTGTTTGGCATCATTTATAGCGGCCGCTTTGTGATTGCACCACTGTTCTAGGGAAACTGGAATAGCTTAGGCTCTAATTGAAGTTAATCTATGGTTAGGCCGCTACCGTGAGATCGCAGGGCTAGCTTGCAGAGAAATATAAAAGAAACTAAAGCTTTTAAGGAGGGCATGCTGCAACTCTGGTACACACTTTACACCGAAACGTGGCCTCTATGATATCTCAATACTATGGAATCTCCGACTTTTGAAAGTCTTTTAATTAAAGAATATTAACTTATTTAAGTATCCAGTAATATTATCAGTTTTGACCAACGACTTCAATTTACATAGACGAGTGAATTGGGGCTTTCACGGGCTCTGTCAAACAAAGAATGTGAACTTATTCTACTAACGCCAACAAAGACAGGCTTATACAGGTGTGGAGCGCGCTCTACAAGCCGGACGCCCAATTTTTTTCTATGAATGGGCCCATCTAGTATCTACATATATTTTATATCAATGGTTTTGGCTCCCTCAATGGAAGCAAGTGAGAAGCAAACCGCAGTCTTTTCTTTTCGTCAAAAATATTTAATTCTTATAGATCTTTGGATGATGATCTGTTCAATTTAGCTGTTATATTGGTAAAAAGTCAAATGTAAAAAGTCATTTATGATTCCTCCACGAAATGTTAATCGTTGATTGTTGAACCTAAAAGTAAGTTCAAACCGTCATTTTAATGCTTGTTATTGCATATATTGAGTTTATATAGAATTCATCATAATCTTTGAGTCGCGAAAGTTATTGTTCTTTCAAATTGTACGTTCATGTGTTAAAATAGTAATATAAAATTATTAAATAATTGTATAAGAATTACTATTTTGTTAAATAATACATAAGTATTTTAATTAATGTTTACGATACTAAAATACATTGATAATATTGAGTATATATAGTAGAGTCACAGTAAATAGTATTGAATATTCTATATCACCCACTAAGTAATATACTAAAATGATTTATTTTTATTTTTACTATAATATATTATATTGTACAAGTATCAATATGTCAATACCGTAATAAAACCTACTCTTGTGTATAATTTGTTTTGAATGTGAAATATTTACGACTTTTACATGGAATTGTTTAAATAAATAGGTATATGTAGGTTTAATAGGAACTCCCTCTATGTGATAATATCTATATGTATAGAATTATAAATAAATAGGTACTCGAATAATTAATGTTCTACTCTACAAAACAAAGTCTACTGTATTTTTCTATTGCATAATATATTCTTACATTATTTGCAAATATCATATATAATTTATTTTCTTATATTAATAAATGATCTGCTTAGTTATCTGTGTACTATTGTGATTTGTGATCATATTTTATACCTAGCATAATAAATTTACACATAAATTAATATTGAAGACGTTTTAACGAATGTATTTTTTGTTGCATGTGTAAAGCTTCTATTCGTGAGTATGTGTAGTCAGTATGCTATAAATCCCGTCAAAAATTGTTATAAAACGACAAGTATAAATCTCAAAGAACTGAAAAAATGTGAATACGGTTATTATTGTGAATTGTGATAAAAAAATATCTTTTATATATTTAACAGATATTGTGCTTTATGAACCTAGAGAGAATCAGTGTTTAATATAAGGGAAATTATATGTTTGTATTAAAGCAATTATTTGTAAATGTAATAACTGTTCTGTCGAGGATAAATTATTACTACTGTTAAATCATTAACTTGCCGTTGAATTTGCAATAACTGATTTCTTTAGAAATGTTTAAACAGCCTCAAAGCCTGAGAGAAGCGACGCGCGACCTCAATTACAGTGTCAACACAAAATTTGACTTACTTTAAAGCATAAAATTTCGATATTTTTGGTCATAATTAGATGAAAAAATATATATGACATGAAAAAGTTTGCTTTTGTATTTATCAGCATCATATTTACACGTTCGCGACATTTTAAGATTTTCTAGACATGTACAAAACACCTGATCGTTGTATATCACTCGAGTGCCATCTGGCGGCACTACGTGAACGTAAAAGCCCCACTGTGATCACGCGGTATTTACGAATTTATTAAAATTTATAAAAAAAGTCGAATACGAGTATTATTACTATTACAAACGCAAACTTTATGCCATAAAAGGGTAAGTATTTTCTTTTTGTTTTTGCGCATAATTAACCGAAAAAACATAAAATAAACTCTAGGACAAAGAACAATTTTTTTTTGTAGTCGTGTTATTATTGGTTGGATAGGTTCGTGGGATGTGGGGATTGTCACTAAACTGTCGATGTGTACATTCACATTCAGGCCAACGCAGAACGCTCACAAATCTACACTTTTCCGTGAACCGTAGAACGGTGAAGCAGGAACAAGGTAGTACAGTTCCTGATCGCTTCTTTCAAAGTACTATTCGTAGTTTAAACGCTTTCAGTCAGTTCCTTATGTTCCAACTAGATGATGCCCGCAATTTCTTCCGCGTGGATATAGGTTTTTGATTCCCACGGGAGCACTTTTATTTTCCGGGATAAAAAGTAGCCTCTATCCTTCCCCTGGATACAAACTATCGCTATACCAAATTTCATCAAAATCGGTTGAAGAGATAATTATTTTTGATTCCCGCGGGAACTCTTGAATTTTTCGGGATAAAAAGTAGCCTATGTCCTTCCCCGGGACACAAACTATCCCCATAACCCATACCAAATTTCATCAAAATCGGTTGAACAGATGGGCCGTGAAAGCGTATCAGACAGACAGACACACTTTTGCATTTATAATATTAGTATGGATATGGATATGGATTTGTAGAAACTGTGTTACTCTTTTTCGTCGCGCGTTTGCTATGTTTCAGGCATTTGGGTTTGTTACCGTAATTCCAGTCTCAAATTGTAAGACTGATGCAAGTTTTATATTAAGGGTTTACTTAATAGGATCTAAGTTTATGAGGTATTGGGTAACATTGCTAAATGACTATTAAAGATGATTTTTCAAAGCTATTCTTTTACTTTTCTATAGCCCTATTCCTATATAATAAAACGAATTCTCTTATAAAGCGTTACATTGAAATTACATAGGAATTTGATAAGGCCAATGGTGTACTTATATTATTGTGCGTATCTGGGTCAGTATAACGAGATAATGCAAATCATTTATCTCGTATTTGTATCTTGTACTCTATCGTCTGTGAGAGTGATGCGAATTACGGACAGGGATGGGATGTGGATGGAATTGGCGAAAACTGGACTCATTTTGCAATTATCTCAAAGCCAGATACCTAATTTGAATCCATACTAATATTATTATCTGATACGCTTCCACGGCCCACTTGTTCAACGGATTTTGATGAAATTTGGTACAGGGATAGGTTGTATTCCAGGGAAGGACATAGGCTAGGACATATCCCGGAAAATTAATAAGTTACCGCGGGATTTGAAACTTAAACCACGCGGATGAGGATGCGGGCAGTGTAGTTAAGTATATTAATGACCGAGATGGTAGTCATAGCATAATGTAATGAAATACCATGCAATGCATGCATTTTTATATTTTATCCAAGCGGTAGACCTTTGCAAATGGATAACGCTATACTGTGTCTAACTGCGGAGAGTTACACCTGTTTGTGTCCCTAGGATTTTTAGTTTAAGAATACAAGATACGAAATTGAATATTTTTGTCCATTATGTGACCAATCTCAGAACATAGACTTAGGATTGGTCTCTCCTTGGACCACAGCGGAGACCAATCCTAATCCTGTCTCAGAATGGATAAGTCGCTAGTGGCTACCACTCGGGCATAGAAATGGGGTGGTATTTGAATTTAAATGTTTTTAATATCGTGGGTATCCCCTATAGAATAAGCGATCAGAAAATAGAAATAGCAATGATATGAGAAATAGGCACAGTAGCTTGGACGACAGTATTTAAAGCAGAAACAAGATTGTCACTTTTAAAATTTAGAATAAAACAAAGTGAGTGATTAATTATTATTGTCATCATCTCAACAACAAAAAATTAAGATTTTTCCCCCTGCATTTTGAAATTACAATTTCTATGAGTTAGGTAACCGTTTTTTGTGTAGCAAGCGGTCCCTTTTGGATCAGCTGTTCGCGCATGTGCATCTGGCACCGAGGGGGGCTTCATTGACGTAGCGCCGGGCGTCGGGCGCAAGTCCTTCACGCATTTAGCATTTACTGGAAAGCGTTCGCTGGACATACACGTACTCCGCGCGCGTTGACGTGTTTATCAGCGCATTGTTTAGGTGACTGCGTCAGTGTTCGGGTAGTGAGTGGAGCGTCCCACTGGGCCGGCCGCCAGCATGGACGCGCTTTTGGCAGCGCTCGTCGCCCTCATGGCATTAGCCGCCGCGATGGCCGCCGTTCTCAGCACGCTCTCGAAAGCGGCTATATTCGCCATCCTAGCGATAGCACCTTGTGTGTACCGATACAGGAAACGGATTTATGTGATCGTGAAAACCTTGCCCAGGGATACAAAGTGAGTACAATTTTATGTAACCACATACTTGCCTATTTTAATATCAGCCAGGGTAGTTGTGTGTGTATTACTACGCACCTTTACCTTAAAGGTGAGTAGGTACATAGCGATGTTACAAAATAAGCTCTGCTTATGATAATATGCATAATATTAACCAGGCAGCCGGGTGCCTAACTATTCAAATCTTTATTATTTTAAATAATAAATATTTTATTATAAGAGTGTGTGTGAGACGAATTATTGCGTCTAAGTTGTGACTATTTCCATAGCATAATTATATAGGTACAACTTTTAAAACAAGCTAAGTACACCGATTTTGATACGGTTTCACCAAATCTATAATCCACTTTGAATTGTTATCGATGGTTAATGAGCTATCTTATAACCTATACCTATTTTAAAAGAGTTATAACATTCTTTTAAGGTTTTCAAGTCACTTGTAATTAGAAACCTACTTCCGTACGAGGTTTGTATGTCCTCTAGTACTCTACATTAAAAATCAGTCTCTTTGATTTTCCGTAATTAAAAGTAGCCTATGTCCGTGTCCGGAATGCAAGCATCATAATATTTTAATTGATTAGAAGGGTCGATTACACCATAAATGGTATACCTAGTTAATGGTTATCGTAAAACACCAGAGAGTAGGTAGGTAGGTATTCTTATGTCCTAAATTTTATGACACAAAGTGTAAAAGTTTAGATCAATTACCATCGCTATCGTGCAATCGACTCTAAGAAGGAAGTTGACCATTAAAAGAACTGACAGATATAATAAACAGACACATTTTCGGATTAATGAAAAAGGCACTAGGCATAGATTTTGATATTCGGATTAAAAATCTGCTGTTAGTGTAAGTAGTGCTGATGTTTCATTGACGTACCAAGGCAAAATGTTTTTACAAAATATCTACTTACTTAGTAATCGGTATGTGAGCTTAACCCTAACTTGAATGGGTTTAACCTACACTTACTACCTAGTAAGTGTCGGTTTTCATAAGGACACTAAAAAAATAAAATAAATCGATAACTAAACAGCTCAGCTAGTCGCGTGTTGGACATACCCAATATACTTACCTAAAGTGCTAAGGAGAAGTGCGGATCAATGTACCTATTATAGGATGTCGCATTAAAAATATAATATAAACATACCTACGTAATAAACTCTATAATTTTCATAATATTTCATTATCTATGAGTTTGTTTTTTTTTTCGATCAGGCAATTTTTGACCCAGGTACCACCTATAGCCCGCCTGCCAACCTGCATTAAGGAGCAGCGTGGTGGGTCTAAGCACCCCTCTCTTCTGTGAGAGTGGAAGCCTGTGCGCAGCTGTGATGTTAATGGGCTGTAGTGGTGGTGGTTACAACTAAGCTATTTACTAAGCATTGCACATTGTCGACTCATCCACATTACCTTGTTACAACAGGCTTGCTTATTTCGGACTTTGTTGTTTGGTTAACTTTTTTTGCAAGATTCTTCAATTCTTCAAGCAAATACTTCAATTCCGAAGTAACTACCTACTTGGTCGATTCCCATGCAGTAAACTTTGAGGCAGCGCAACAAAATTAAAATAAATGTGTCCATAAAATAGCATGAATGTGTAAAAAAATTAATATCTAAAATATAATTGATTTTTATTTATGATAGGTAGGTACTTTAAACAAATACATATATAATATATATTTTTGTAAAAAAATAGGTTAACATTCTTCCTTACCTAGTAATTGGTATGCTAAACGTAATTATATAAAAGAGCTTGGCTTCTCTGGCCTCAGAGAAATTAGGGTCGCTGAGCTCTGGTCATTTAACCACTATCTAGTTACCATAAATGAATTATTTATCAAATGACATGAACATTCATTTTTACCGTTGAATAAAACATAAGGTCAGTACCGCCGCCGCCAACCGCAGTAATACCTGTGTCAAAGCTTAGGCACGGGGTGGTTGCAATTTGTAATACGGAATGTCATAAGTCCGAATCTAAGTTGGACTATTCTAATAACAAACCCTTAACGAGCTTTTCACCTATTATTCGAAGAAAAGTAAAGGACATTACGAGGTCTATAGAAACTTCTTTTAGGAGAAGATATCTTTCTCATAGCTAACCTACTGGTACAAACGTCGGAGCTGTGCCTTTCAGTGTTTATTGAATTATTATATTTAGGATTACCTACAATCGTAACAGTTCTCGAGTCCCGACCGAACGCCGCATTGCCGTTAGAATTACGGATTACCCCTTTCAAGTTTTAGTGCATTGCGAGCGAAAGTTTATATGTGCGAAAACCGCTGCCTTTGGCGATATGAACTATCAATGTAACACTAGCAACCGAGATACTGATTCAGACGCAGTTTTAGCTAAGGTCCGCTAGTAGGTGACCAAACGATTCTTCGATCCTCCCAAAAAAAGACAAAAATTTGTCCAGTAGTTCGTTTAAAAAGTATCCTTTCTGATCACTCCTTTTTTTTTACAAAGTACTACTAAAGGATTTTATTTCACAATTACATAGAATCTATTGCAACTAGTCTAACCCTATGCCTTCTATACTGAGTAAGTACTTACCTATAAGTAACTAAGAGGAAAAACCACATAGCACGAGATAATGTGACTATTGTGACTTCGGGGCTATTGCATCTTATCCTTCACAAATAGATTTACGGGAAACGATATCTACTAGTGGATATA
Organism: Erebia palarica; assembly: GCA_964035005.1. NCBI lineage: Eukaryota > Metazoa > Arthropoda > Insecta > Lepidoptera > Nymphalidae > Erebia > Erebia palarica. The sequence continues at coordinate 26,039,900 of OZ035985.1, read as the reverse complement.
GAGAAAGTAATGTTTATTAAAGTGGAGTGTGCTTTTATTTATCTACTGTCTACTGTTTTATTAGTGGCGTCTTTCTTTTTTTCGGTCATTTTTCGCTGACTAGTTATGCTGAAAACCTACTGTGTTGTTTTTGTCGACAAAATTTTACGGTAATTATAAATATAATGAAAATTCCTTGTTACTTGATAATTAATTTCGTTCTCTGCCATAGTATCTAGAGTTATTTATAAAAACACATTAGCTCCACTGAAATTGTGAAAACACGGGGCTATTGTATCTAAAAAGAAAGACACAATAGCCCTGTTGTTTTTAGTATGGAAATAAAAGTATTAGTGATGCCAACGTACTTTGATCGTATTATGTGTGAATGATAGTTAAAAGTTTTGAATCGTGCTACCTCCGCCGATGGTTAAGTATTAGCTCCCGTTGTATATGTTAAAACGCTCAATTTTTTGTTTTGGAATGTGCTGTTACTATTTTAACCCACGAGAAAATACAGTCGTTTATTTGCTAGAAACGTTTCCCATCTAATACCTAACCTAACTTTTCAATAAATATGACTTAAATGATATATGAAAACGTATTTCATTCAAAATACTATCGATAATCGGCACAACACACTTATCAGGCCTACTCCCAACACTAAAGTAAAAAAGCTACAATAGTCCCTCTTTTACGCAAAAAGTATTTTTTAAGAGAAATTAACCTTTATAGATTGAGAAAATGATTTGAGATCAGAGCTCAAATCTTATATGCCTTTGTTTATCATATTCAGTGAAACTCACTGAATTTGATAAACCAAGGCATATAACATTATATCTCTTCAAGTTTAGAAATTAAGAGTGATTAATACCCGATAGGGGGCTAATGTGGTTAAAATCGGTCCTTGGAATTAACAAGAATAAGTAAATATTAATAAGAATATACTGGGTGTATTTTAATGCAATTAAGTAAAAATAAGTCTTATGTATCTGAGCTTTTAATAATATTTAAAGAGGTTTTCGTAAATTATTCTGTAGCAGAAATACAGCTTCTTCTTCTTCCTCGGTCAAAAAAACTGCATTCACCTTATGTGAACAAGGTTCATTTCGAGATGCATAAAGTTAATTTGGATATGCACATGACTGTATAAAAGAGAGATATCCAGCTTCCCTCGTAAATAACTATATAATGCTTTTCGGTGAAGCACCAGTTACCTATCTGCTTTCCACTGAATGACTCCATCCGTGGGAAATCTTTACAATACAGTCTACACTGACCTATATTTCTGTATTCGACATTGACAATACATATTTTCATATCGATTGTTACGATGCTCAGTAGCAGTGGCGGGGCAAGACCTAAATTTGATGTGGGCACTGGGCAAGATACATTTTGCGAGGCCACCTGATGGATGACGCAAGAGGACGGATGTAGTTGAGAAAAATCACTTTTGACACCCAAATTTTTATATTTTTAATCCATACTAATATTTCAGCCCCGGATCTAGGGGGGGGGGCAAGCCGGGGCCCATGCCCCGGGCGGCACCCGTACCCCGGGCGGCACCCATACCCCGAGCGGCAAATTCAAACTTGGCAGCTCAACATACACAAGTCATCATTACACACTTTATTACAGTACTTTATGGACAATAAGATAAATAAAATAAAATATTTTTCGCTTTCGCGGGGCTATAAAGAGGAAAGATTTGTTTGTTTGTTTGTAATGGATAAACTCAAAAACTACTCGACCGATTTTAAAAATTCTTTCACTTCGAGATAGCTACTTTATCAGCGAGTAACATAGGCTATCTTCTGTTTACAAAAAAATAGACATCCTTACGAAAATTGCAATAATGTGATTGAAGTCAGAAAAAATCCTCTCATCTGAGAGCTTTCGTGGCGTGCGCTGCGTAAATAGTAAAAGTTACACGAAAACAATGTAATGTGGAATTGTTCTAAAAAAATCTCCGATAGCATCTTTTAAGCTATCTTTTAAGGTTGCCTCACAATAACCATTTTCATGATTTTATAATTTACAACAAAGCTTTACTTTCGAAAGTGTTTTTACTAACATTGTTTTAATCCTTATCAAAATAAAATGGTTGGTCATCTCAAGCATAATATTAACCAAATTCACTCTTTACACCATTTCATTCCGATGAATATCTTAGAAGATATCATAGAAATAAATTCACGAGCAACAGAAATAGGGGCGGCCGGCCGGGCGGAGATACCACAGCGCCAATATAAAGCCTGATGTGCTGACTGCTACCCCAATGTCGACTGGCTATTATTGGGTATGAACTATTATGATGATTAGTGCTACACTTGCGAAGCCGGGGGGAGCGCTAGATGAAATACAGATAAAGAACAATATTTTTCAACTTAAAACTACGAAATATATTAAAATCTAAATTAAGTTTTTAACACATTAAGTTCAAAACAATTTTATTGGCCGCAATATTTTTTTTAATAAAAAAATAAGATGGTAATTAAAATATCTATTGAGAAGTTATCAAATAAAATTAGTATGTATGTAGATAAACTGAAGCAAACTAGAAGTTTCTATCACTAATAGAAACAGAAAAAAAATAAGAAAAGTGCTGACGCGAGCATTTCGGCCGCGCGCTGATAAACAAAAGGCAGCTGTAACTCAGCAAAAAATCAATATTTTGATATACCTACAAGGACAAAAATTGGCCAGATATAGAAAAAAAAATTTGAATTTTAATTAAAAATAAACTGAAAATCAGTTTTTTAAATTAAAAAATAGCAAGTATAAAAAAATTGTAAACATGAGAATCAAAGGTGGGTGCGGCATTTTTCAGTTTTTGCCCCGCCTCGAAAAAATTGAAGATCCGGGGCTGTAATATTTTTATTTATCGCTAGCTAGTTAGCATAACTACATCAGTCATAAGTCAGGCACTTAATATTAATAATAATACCTATCTGTGTTTCTTATATGTAGGTACCTATAAAATATTCAATTCTGAGAATATATATGTCACCGTTAGATTGTAAAAACCGTTAGATTATAATGTAACTCGCGAAATTCTAAACTGTCGAAAGATTACAATTTAACGCATTATTATCCGGTAGATTGTAATCTGATAGGTATTTAAACCCGATAACACCTAAGTGCCCGGGCTGTGGCCGGGCACTACTTGATTATTTATGTCGAACCCTAACCTAACCTACAAGAAAAGACAAGAAAACGTAAATAAAATGAATATTTCAAAAATTGAAACTCAGAACATTGAACAGTTTACAATCTTTCGACAGTTTAGAATTTTGCTAGTTAGATTATAATCTAATGGGTTTTACAATCTTACGGTGACATATTCACTCAAAAAAACTCAGTTATGAAGTTTTTCCATGCGATAACCGGCTGCGATACTACAACATTAATGTTCAGAAGGGGTAAAACATCAGTCTTTAAATTATAGGAGACGAAGGATTTAATTGATTGAACTCAAGTATTTGCAGAAATTGACTCAAGCGATAATTACCAAAGGAACTCGCTTTCTCCTTGTTGTTTAATGAGTCTCCGAAAAAAATTGATTGTATCGTCGTTGTATATTAATAGTGTTGTAGGTATCGTAAGTAGTACCTTTGCAAAAAATACACGGAATAAGAAACAAGTACTTACTTTGTACGGAATAAGAGATAACAATTATCTTGTCTTCCTCCAACATTAGCTTCTGCACATCAACACTTGCATCGAGTGTACCTACTATCAAGTTCAAATAATGGCTTGGCAATCAACTGAACCCCGTAAGCTGGTGCTGGAAATTAACAGATAATACTTTGGGAACCGATTCCAACTATACTCCCATCTGCTCCGGAAAAACACGTAAACAGTATTTTTGGCAATTTCAAAAAAGGTTGTAGTGCTAAATGTGGCTGTAGAAGAGTAGGATTGTTATGTTCACCAGCGTATATTAATTGCCAGGGTCAGTCTTGCTCGAATGTTCAATTGAATCAGAAGTAGGTACTTATGTACCTACTTCTAAAATCCACATGTTCATGAATTATTTATAAATAGCACTCTATTTTTAACCCCATAGGCATTCTGGGGTTAGGCGGTAACGATGTAATATGTTATGTCGGTATGTGTGGAATGAAAACTGAACCTATAACAATGGTTTCAATGTATAAAAAGTTCTTGCTTACGATACGCCGTATATTTACGCGGTGCAAACCAAGGATTTATCTGCGATAAATCTTCTATTTCTGGGCCCTCGCAGGCGTTTAGAATCAAGTTTTGTAATTGCATAGATAAAATACAGCCTCATTTTTTTTTATTGCACTGCAAGTTAGCCCTGGACTGCGATCTCACCTGATGGTAAGTGACGATGCAGTCTAAGATGGCTAAACTGTTAAGGGTTTGCAGTAATATTAAACCCATACCCCTAGTCGGTTTCTACACGGCATCGTACCGGAACGCTAAATCGCATGGCGATACGTCTTTGCCGGTAGGGTGGTAACTAGCAACGGACGAAGCCTCCCACCGGACCAGACCAGAGAAAATTTAGAAATTGTTAATTCCCAAATTGACCCTGCCTGGAATCGGACCCGGGGCCTCCCATGTTAAGACAACAGCGCTCAACACTGCGCCAGGGAGGTCTTCGAACTGTGTGTACAGTTTCAGATACTAACCTACCTACCTACCTGTCCAATATATAAATGCTCCATATAATTACGCTCGAAGATTGGTTTACACTTCAGAGATATCAACTTTATACTTATTATAAAAGCGAAAGTTTGTTGGTCCTTCAATCACGCTGCAACGAAGCAATGGATAGACGTGATTTTTGCATGGGTATAGTTAAGGTCCTGGAGGAGCCTGGAGCGTGACATAGGCTACTTTTATTCAGGATATTAAGGACTTCTCGCGGGAATTAAATAAACTTAAACCACGCGGACGAAGCCGCGAGAATCAGCTAGTGCAGAAATAAAGTACAATCTACATAATACGACACACGTATAGTTGATTTTTTTGACTTAGACTCCAAATTAATTTGTGAGTAAAGATCTTTCACAAAAACTAAGTACGTAAGTAGCTTGGATTTCCTGCCGCGAGTTTTAAAGCCATAATATATACATATTATTATATAATATTATTTTTATATCCATAATTAAATATTATTTTTATAGCAATAATAAATATTATTTTTATCGCCATAATAAATCTAATACCTATAAACAAGCAATTCTTGTAGATATATAATCTGAAAAAATCTCGGAAACGGCTCGAACGATTTTCATGAAATTCAGCATGCAGGGGGTTTCGGAGGCGATAAATCGATCTAGCTAGGATCCATTGTTATAAAATGTCGTTTTATCCGTGTTTTCAGGCAATGAACTGCTACGAATAAATACGTACGTAGGTTTTCGCCACCATCTACAAGTTATAATAGCTCAGATGGGAAACAGGTCGGTCCCGAAACCAGAAGCCCTCGGTTCGAGTTCGACGTCCTCCAGTCCGACCATTTTTAAAAAAAAAAAAAATTATTATCAAATATAATTTGAAAATAACACGATTTACCAAAAAAATATACTTACCTACCGAGCAAAGCTTTACCGAAAGCGGTTACCCAGATATTATTATTTAACTGCTGTGGGGAAACCTTGCTAACAATTTATTTTTCTCAGATTCCTATGGCGGTACGCGAACGCAATGATCCGATCCAAACAGTGGGGCCGACAGAACTGCACCGTGGCAGACCTGTTCACGCAACGTGCCCTCAAGAATCCTGAAGCACCATGCTTCATCATGGTCGGCGACAAAACTTGGACCTTTCGAGAGGTGAATAAGCCTTCCAAATACCTCGACACCTTAATGACTCATTCAGGACATTTTTTTTTTTATCCACTACAAGTTAGCCCTTGACTGCGATCTCACCTGATAGTAAGTGATGATGCAGTCTAAGATGGTAGCGGGCTAACCTGTAAGGCAGTTATATTAAACCCATACCCCTTTTTGGTTACTACACGGCATCGTACCAGAACGCGTAATCGCTTGGCGTCACGTCTTTGCCGGTAGGGTGGTAACTAGCCACGGCCGAAGCCTCCCACCAGGCAAGACAAAGCCAAAATTCGCAAATTATAAATTCCCAAATTAACCCTTCCGGGGATCGAACCCGGGACCTCCGCACGTTAAGACAATAGCGCTACACACTGCGTCACGGAGGTCAAATAAGTAAGTAAGTAGTAAACTATAATCCCAATGCTGAATCCCACCTTTTGTAGATACTATTGGTTTGATCTTAAACAAATTGCATAACATTTATGTAGTTTGAGGGAAGTCAAAATGCAATTTTCCCTGCCGAAGCAAAGGTTGATCATGCCTCTCTGTTCTGTTTTCCTTGAAACTGCGTAACCAGATTACTGAACGTGTAAATTAAATTCATACCTTATTCAATTATTACACTGCAGATGGTGGGCAGAAATCAAGTTGGCTACCGTTGCGTTTAGCGACTATTTATGGAACACAAAGATTGAGGGAGTTTTCTTTGCAGGTTGCGGATTTCTCCAACCAAATAGCGCGCGTAATGCAGGACCACCTGGACTTGAAGCGCGGCGATGTGGTGTGTGTGTTCATGCCCAACTGCGTTGAATACGTGTGCACATGGCTGGGCATGGCAAAACTCGGCGCTGTGTCAGCCCTTATCAACAGCAATCTACGGCATCGACCGCTTTTGCATTGCATTCAAGTGGCCAAGGCTAAGGCGATCATTTATTCAGAGTCGCTGGCTGATGGTAAGAATATTCTCAATATGTGTCAAAGGGCCATGCTCTTTACTCCTTCATGACGTATTTAAAACTGTTTTTGGCCTATTTCTGAGTATCCCTATGTAAATGGCACTGAATAATTGAAAATGGTACCGAGTTTGTTCAAATGGACCGAAGAGTAGGTAGATAATCCAGCTAGTACTGTAGCTAGTAGTACATAATAAGAACCTACTGATATCCTGCAGTCCTGTCCGACCTTGATGGGTAGTGGATGAATTAATTATCCATTGTCTGTGAAATGAGGCGTTGTTTGTCTGAGAACTAGTTTTCTCACGATTTTTTATTTCACCGTTACAATTTAATATGTAGAAGTTATAATTTATACCTACCTATTTAATTTCTTAAAACGCCTAATATATAAACCTGAAAAGAGAAGTGCGTGCCGGGGTCGAGGTCGGGCCTATACCACCTGATTAAGAAGCCGGGCGTCTGAACCACTAGGATATCACCTATGAGTCACCTACATCATCACGTTATATTTTGTTTGTCTAGCCGTCACAGAACTAGGCGATCAGCTGCCTCCAGAGCTGAAACGCTTCCAGCTGTACGGCGAGAGTGGAGCAGGTGTCATTGACCTCCGCGCTGAGATGTACAAGCATCCACCAGAATACCCCGTAGTGACTGACAAGCCTCAATACAGAGATACTCTTCTGTATATCTATACATCGGGCACCACAGGCATGCCTAAGGCTGCTGTTTTACCAAATTCAAAGTTAGTGAAAAATCTTAAGATTACCTATTAACTCTTTAGTTTAGAGTATTTTAATAGAGTACAAAATAGGATAAGTTACTCGAAGCCATTAAGCCCAAGCATTATTTACTTTGTCTGAAGAATGAGATTCTATAAAGCTTGAAACACCTTAATAATGATACTTTCAATAAAATTTAATAAATTTTCATGCCAATCAGTTGTCAATAAATGCAAAATTGGCTTGTATATGTCACCGTAAAATTGCAAAAACCGTAAGATTGTAATTTAACTAGCGAAATTGTAAACTGTCGACAGGTTGTGAACCGTTCAATGTTCTGAGTGTCAAGATTTGAAATATTCATTGTATTTACGTTTTCTTGTCTCTTTCTTGTAGGTTAGGTTATGGTTCGACATAAATAACTAGGTAGGTTTTATTGGGTTAATATATCTAACAGATTACAATCTAGCGAAAAATAATGCGTTAAATTGTAATCTGTCGACAGTTTACTATTTCGCTAGTTAGATTATAATCTAACGCTTTTTGCAATTTTACGGTGACATATATAACGTTAAAGAACGACAGACAGGCGGAAACGAAGTGTATGATTAACATAAAAGATCGGTAATTCCTTTTGAGGCACGAAAACTCTCCAATCTAGTTTGACCTGAACTGTTCCACGATAATGCAATTGCGAGGCTAATCCTCTCCGATCGTTATGCAAATCCTTTATGCGCTTCGTGGGCAACAACATTATAACTAAATAAACTCGCGAACATCGTTCAGAAAAGGTGTGACAAAACCTAAAAAACAGCTAGCTAGTTTACACCCATAGAGATATACCCATATAGACCCATAGTTAATATGCATAGAGCTAAGGCCCATATCCCACGACATGAATTTTTCCTCCAGGTACCTGTTGATAGTGGTGGCGACGGTACACATGCTGGGACTACGCTCATCAGACGTAATTTACAACCCGCTGCCGCTGTACCACACGGCAGGCGGACTGGTCGGCACGGGTGCTGCGCTTGTTGACGGCATCCCCTCCGTACTCCGGACTAAGTTCTCCGTCACTAACTATTGGACCGACTGCATCAAGTATAACTGCACGGTGAGGAGATGTCTTCACTCCAGTTATAGGGAGGAACTACACAACCCACTGCCGTTGTTTGACACAGCAGGTGGGCTGGTTGGCACGGGCGCTGCGTTTGTGGACGGCATCCCCTCAGTACTGAGAACCACGTTCTCATACTCCAGCTACTGAACAGACTGCGTGAAGTATACCTGCACGGTGAATGGAGGTCTTCATTCGAGTAAGAATTATAGAAAGTAACTATTCAACCTACGGGCGCTGATTCGTTTTGTCCTTTTTGTCTTTAGTTATAGTCGTATGATACGGAAATCAGACACGACCACAGAGAGATTGTTTAAGAACAAAGGCTTTACGTTCGACTTACGACCAATGGCTTCCCGCCGAGGGTGTAACAACGTTGGGCTCGGAACCCCAAGCGAAGAATAGGTAATAGTGCCTTCAAGTACATACCTACCAGACCAATTAAACTTTTTGTGCTTTTCCACTATACAAAACGTGCGCAATATAATAAAATTTAAAAATTTACACGGTAACAAGTTGATTATTAAGCGACAAACAAGCAACAAGCATTCGATCCATAGATAAATATGGTTCGATCAAAGATTATGTATCCGGAAACCAATAATGTCAGCATTTCCTAGGAAATGTCGACAAACTACTTATAACAAGCATGTTTACACAATTGTGCAAAAAAGGATTTAACATAATCAAACAGGATTAACAATAGTCATGATACATTACTCATCAGATCAACGTGTTTATACTTATTTATGGTCTGTGTTAAAGTTAGTACTGGGAGGTAATGATGCAAAAAATATCTAATTAGAATTAGGTTCCGGCTTCGACCACGGAGCCCGCGCTCGCTTCACATGGTGAGCATGGTGGCATTTTATATGTAACTATACGTAGCTATAGGACCGGACGTTACGGTTTCATTTTATTAGTTTATTGTTCCGGACACGTTATGAGCTTGATTAATGCTTGGGTGTTGCTTGTATATTAATTCAATAAAGTTTTTGTAAGCGTACAAGAAATTTTAATACGTTTTCGTTTTACGTTAATGTTAGCTAATGGACGTGCGACTGCGCCTTGATAATTTGTAATCATTACAAAAATATTTATGAGGGAAAAATATTATTATAAAACGAGAGAGCTGTGAGAATACTGAATTGCTATATTATTTTGTTCATTATTTCATTATAAGTATTATATTATGTATAATAATGAAATTCACATCTTGTTTTATACTTTTTGTTATTCAAGCAGTCGGGTTCTTGCTTTTTTCAAATTTTTTTTTTATATTCACACGACTGCCCAAAAAAGCAGTGTAATGTTTAAAGGGTTCATGTATGTAGTATGTATGGATGTTAGTTTCTTAAATTCTTTATTCCATTTTTATATGGCCGGCAGTCGTGCTTTTTAATTATATTCACCTGTTTATGGTATCGTCAGCTATAAAACTCCCTATTGGCGATTAGTCTTTTGGCTTAAGTAACACGATCCCAGGGGTCGCGATCCAGCTGGGCGACCGCGTATCTCTGACAGCTACAGTGTAACGATCGCAATCACCTCTGATTGGATAACACTCTTCCACTATTGGACAAAATCCAATGACGCAGCAACAATACCATAAATTCAGCCAATCACAGCAATTGATACTGTAACAATGGTTGATGCAGAAGATACGTGGTCGCCCTGCAGATAGGCTTTGTACCCGTCGCCATTGATATATATTATTGTCCCCGTGCAGGTGGCGCAATACATCGGTGAGATGTGCCGCTACCTGGTATCCGTGGCGCCGCGGCCGACGGACTCGCAACACCGCGTGCGCATCATGGTCGGCAACGGCATGCGCCCGCACATTTGGCAACAGATTGTCGACAGGTACCTTATTTTTTGTTGACGCGTAGGGAAATCTGCCTCGTTGGTCTAACTCTAGTGGTTCGATTTCCGGGTCGGGCCATGATTAAGTGTTGGGGTTTTCTGATTAGAAATTCTCAGTACTAGCCCGGAGTTAGGAAGATGGCGGTGTTTCACCCCCAGAGAGCACGTTAAGGCCGTCGGTCCCGGTTATTATCACTAACATGATAATAGTCGTTAAAGCCCGCCAACCCGGATTGGAGCAGCGTGGTGGTTCTATGCTCTAATTCCCCTTCTCCTATGAGAGTGGAGGCCTGTGCCCAGCAGTGGGACGTTAATGGGCTGTAATGGTAGGGAAATCTCCTAGGGGTATCTTAAGACTAGATGCCCGCGATGTTTTTTTTTTATCCAACAAGTCAGCCCTTGACTACGATCTCACCTGATGGCAAGTGATGATGCAGTCTAAAATGGTAGCGGGCTAACCTGTTAGGGGCATAGCAGTTATATTAAACCCATATCCCTATTTGGTTTGTACGCGGCATCGTACCGGAGCGCGTAATCGCTTGGCGGCACGTCTTTGCCGGTAGGGTGTTCAGGAATTATAAATTTCCAAATTGACCCTGCCGGGGATTGAACACGGGACCTCCGCACGTTAAGACAACAGCGCTACACACTGCGCCACGGAGGTCGTCAATGAGTAAAGTTTATTGAAAATCCTGTGGGAGCTTTTCGATTTTCCGGAATACAAAGCAGCGAGTCTTTCTCCGCGATGTAACCAAGACAGACTGACAGACACACATTCGCATCCATACCTAATTAATATAATAAATGCATAAGTGTGTCTTTTTTATATTAGCTTTTTTTATATTTTTTAATATGTAGCAAACAAACGAGCAGGCAGGTCACCTGATGCCAAGTTATTACCGCCAATGAGTTGCCGGCGTTTGAGATATTTGTTTATCCACCCTTTGTGTCTATCTGTCTGCTACGCTTTAACGGCTTATCTTTTCAACCATTTTGATGAAATTTGGTTTAGAAATAGGTTGTGTCCCGGGGAAGGACATAGGCTCGAAACAGGATTATTATCTCCAAAAATTTATGAATTTCATAACGATACAATATTCAGTTCGATACAATCTTTTTGGAGGCTGAAAACAAAGCTCAAGTCGCATGTATCAGCCAATCAGTGTGGCTTATTTTATTTGTACAGGAGTCAATCCGCTATCGCTCTCACTTTTAAGCCCCAAAAAGGCTGCTTCTTACCGTACCAATGTTATTTAGCCTTCATTATTATTACATGCATGTGGCATTGCATGTGGTTGTCCACTGTTGAACATCTAGATGTCCCATAATGAGCCCAATAATATGCCTAGTGGAGTTTATAGGTATATCATAATAATATTATGTACCTACCAGATCTTGATATTGCAATGTACATGAAAATTTGAACTTCTAACACTATTGACAAATTATCTACGTAATTAAGTACATATATATAATTCCATTGTTCTCTATTAAGATATGTAGGTAGTGATGACACAATCTCCTTAGCCTTCAATTATAACTTCGTAAATAAACAACTAAACAATTGACTTATTATTCTTTTTTTAGGTTCAAAGTGCCACAGATAAATGAAATATACGGCGCGACGGAGAGCAACGCGAACATCAGTAAGTATTTACTATTTATCCTGCCCATTTGCACAAAGCCGAAAACATACTTACTAGACGTCAAATCTAAGGGCCAAAGCGCGTGACTTGCTTACGAATGCGTGATGATTGATGACTGAGGGTGCAAAATGATCAATGATCACAAAATCCACTCCGCTTTAGTGGAGAGGCTCCCAGATGATTTAAAAAATCTACGTATCCCAGCTTTTAGGGTACCGAAAAGCGAAGTATAATTTTAGTGTTTTCGGCCTAATTGATATAGGTACGTATTTGCAAACATAAATAAGAAGTCGGATACTACTTCGAGTTTGTTTGATAAAACTAAAATAAATTGACAGGTTTATAAGTTATTACCACTGACCTTTGGATAAAGAAAGCAATTAGAGATGTTATTTCGGTTACCTATAAAATAATTTGCCACAGAGTGTAGACATAATATTGTTGTATTATTGCTTACATAGTATATCGTGTGTGTGCGATTGATAGCATTGTCTGTTTTCGCGTTTAAACATATTATTATCATACCAATGTAAAAAATATAGTTACTTAGTAAAAATTTAAATGATTATTTATTCCTGGTACTAACTTCATAAGAGACTCAAGTCTCAAGTTTCTCAAAACAAAATAATAGGTATAACAAGCTCATATCGACTCTAAACGAAAGTGCATTAAGATTAATTTAGAAAAAACAAGTATTCTGTCAGAAGTGATGGGTACTTATAATTTTTTAATACCTAGGAGCGTTGTAACTTGTAAGTATGAGCATACCAAAAAAGATGTTAAAAGCTCACTCAAATGAAGCAGTTCAGTGCAAATCTGCCGATTCTATTCTATAAGACGATCTTTTGAGTCGGCATTCATTTCATTCATTAATTGCATTCATGTACATATTATATTATATTATATAATATTATAAAGAGGAAAGATTTGTTTGTAATGGATAAACTCAAAAACTAATCCACCTATTTTAAAAATTATTTCATCCGTAGACGGCAGAAAGCTACATTATCAATGAGTGACATAGGCTATATATTTTTATTTTCATAAAAATTAGAGATCCTTACGAAAATATGAACTAAGTCGGAAAACATCGATCGGTCGCTAGTAATGACTTAGGTACTGTTTAGTGATAGGTGAATTATCACCTAAAATGTTAATAGATTTAATAAAAAAATATTTTGTCTATAAAATATTTTCGTATGGTAATCTACCTACCTGGTTTTTTCGTAGATTTTATCTAGTAATCAAAGATAGTTAAAAAGGATAATAATAAAGTACCTGTAGGATTATTTAAAAGTGTTTAAATTGTAGCTACTTACAATGTAGACAAGCTAATCGTACGATACATCGGATGACATTGTTAGCATGTTGTCACAAAGTCTATCTAAAAGTCAACGACCTTAAAATTATTGGCAATTAATACATAGCACCCTATTCATAGATCTGACTGTCTCGTTGGTCTAGTGGTTATCATGTTCGACTGCGGCTGACGAGGTCCTGGGTTCGAATCCCAGGTCGGACCATAATTAAGTGTTGGGTTTTTCTGATTAGAAATTCTCCGTACTAGCCCGGAGTTAGAAAGTTGGCGGTGTTTCACCCCCGTGCCTCGGGGAGCACGTTAAGCCGTCGGTCTCGGTTATTATCACTAAAATGATAATAGTCGTTAAAGCCCGCCAACCCGCATTGGAGCAGCGTGGTGGGTCTAAGCTCTAATTCCCTCTCTCCTATGAGAGTGGAGGCCTGTGCCCAGCAGTGGGACGTTAACAGGCTGTAGTGGTAGTGGTATTCATAGATCCGCAGTCTAGGCAACAACAGCTAAGCTGGCTAGCTGTGATACGGATATAATATTGATAAGCAAATTGCAGTGTATGAACAATCAGGAAATGCATTGATCAATGCTAACCAAAAATATTTTATTTAGAGCCGTTAAATGATTCGTCATCAAATTTTCTTTGGCTTTTGGCTAATAGTTAGGTAGGTTCAAGAAGCTGCAGGATTAGAATTAGTTTTTTCGGTTTTATGCAGAATCAAAAAGATTTTTACTGTTTAGGATATGATGTATTTTTTTTGTTATGGCGTGACGTAGATTCATTTATTAGTCCGCGTCACGAAATACTAAGTCCCTTAGAGGCGGCGCGGCGGCAGTGGCATGTTTAAAGAGATTGTAGGGTTATTTAATTTTTGGTCATAGGTAGGTATGTTGGTATCTATGAACCTGCCTACTACCTACTTACGTGCAGGTATGATTCGCTCATGTCATAATTTCGAAACAAGATACCCGTACCTACTTGGTCAGTAGGTACATTTTGAAAAATGAGTAAATAGGTACATATTGGGCTTCCGTGTTCCGTTTTCTTCTTTTTTTTGTTTATGGCTTATCTATTGATCCAACTTATCTGAATATGATGTCTGAAGTAACATGGTGTTTGTGTTTGCAGTAAACGTGGACAACACGCTAGGCGCGGTGGGCTTCCTGCCCAAGCTGGTGCCCACGTGTCTTCACCCCATCGCGCTGGTGCGAGCCGACGACAACGGAGACCTCGTGCGCGGGTCCGACGGCTTCTGCATACGATGCAAGCCTAGTAAGTATATCTATAATAAGGGGACATAGCCGTGATAGCCTAGTGGTTAAGACATTCGACCTCCTTGTACGTGGTCGCGGGTTTGATTCCCGGGCACGTACCTCCAACTTTTCGAAGTGACTAGGTGAGGCAATGGGTTCGTAAGACCCCCGGCCCCTCTGGTGTGATGTCATATACATATTTGCAATTTTACATCTAGAAATGACAAAAAACTAAAAGTTTTGCTTTTTCACTGCACTGCTTGTTTTTGTAATTTATCGATATGACTGTCAATAATAAGGTCACAGCACTAGCACATTCTGCACACACTAAGCTCTGCATTCAACTCAGGTGCGAACAGAACCGTCAGATTGCAATCTAACGCTTTTTATCTTCATAGATAAAAAGCCTGTCAACCTGTCGACATATTATTGTGAACCGTTCAATGTTCTGAGTGACAATTTTTGAAATATTCATTGTATTTACGTTTTCTTGTAGCTTAACTTAGGTTAGGGTTCGACATAAATAATCAGGTAGGCACTTAGGTTCTATCGGGTTAATATACCTAACAGATTACAATCTACCGAAAAATATTGCGTTAAATTGTAATCTTTCGACAGTTTGCAATTTCGTGAGTTATATTATAAAATTTAACGGTTTTTACAATCATACGATGACATATTATATATAGAGTACTTATCACGTTGATGTTAAAAGTGCTAAGCCCTTACGTCCCACGCCGTCTGCCGTTTTCATTTTCAAAAATGTCGTTCATATTTTACTCATTGCTATGTCAAATTGTTTTAATTTGATAAATTCATGACGGGCCCAACGCCACGCGTTTCTTATTGGACCGTCACTCAATAACGTTCCAAGAAGGGAAGACAAATACACTCTACTAGAAAAAATATTTACCTGACCCTTAGTTTTTTGAGAGAAACAGGTATTATTTAAGGCTGAAACACACTACGCATGACAGAACTCCAGGGACAAGTGTCAACTCGTACCGATAAACGAACGCGCGTACCGCCCGTAGAATTTGTGTACTGTAATAGCTGGTCGTGGGAAACTGATAGCTAAATATACTAAATATATTAAGTATACCTAACATTGCAATTAGCTTTGATTAATATATATGTCACCGTAAGATTGTAAAAACCGTTAGATTATAATCTAACTCGCGAAATTCTAAACTGTCGAAAGATTGTAAACTGTTCAATGTTCTGAGTTTCAATTTTTGAAATATTCATTTTATTTACGTTTTCTTGTCTCTTTCTTGTAGGTTAGGTTAGGGTTCGACATAAATTAGGTTTTATCGGGTTTAAATACCTATCAGATTACAATCTACCGGAAAATAATGCGTTGAATTGTAATCTTTCGACAGTTTAGAATTTCGCGAGTTAGATTATAATCTAACGGTTTTTACAATCTTACGGTGACATTTACAATGTAAAATTATCTTAATGTAATATGGATAATAATATATTGTTTTAAATATTTATATTTGCAATCTAACAGCAATCATGCATGGATCAAGCGGCAGTGCGCGAAGGCGACTACCCCAGTTTTGCCTTTTTAAAGTGCGTTCCTTTTTAATTTACAACAAAGCCATTGGACACGTTCTGAGCTTGGAAGTAGGTATGTGTGTGTTTCAGGCTTTATCATGTATAGGAATACAGTATATTGCGCCGCACACCGGATTCAGCAGCGCTGGCTCCGGTTTTGTAATTGGTGACACTAATTCATACTGTTCTAGTTTGTTTTGCATTGAATTAAACCTGGGTCATGTACACATGATATTTTAAACGCTGAACTGATTTTATAGGCAGGTCCCTAAATATTTTGCCCGCGGCTTTACTCGCAAAGCAGTGGATTGATTTCTGTAAGAACATATATTTATAGAAATGGCTATATTTAAGGACCTTACAAAAACTCCAACTATTGTTATTGTTCTAAGTAGAAATAGGTATAATATATTATATATCCATCGATAAGCCTATAAACGTTCTCATTCACACACTTTCCGCCACCTTCTTAAGTTCGTCAGTCCCATCATCGATTCTATAGCAATCTGAGGCTTTATGACGCGCACCGACCTACGTGCTTTTTGACGCGCACCGACCTATTTGCGTTTCACAAACGATCATGATTTCCTTACATATCGGGGGGCAGATCTGCCCACTACTTACCACTTATCAGCTTGCTAATCCTTTATCCATATAAAAAGTTATTAATTATTACATACTCGCATTAAAAGTATAAGCCCAGCGATTACTACCTACTACTATTAATACTAATTAATAATTTCAACAATCCTAGATCGATTTATTGGTGAACCAGTCCAGAACCAGAACCAGATAAGAAACAGTCTTTCTACTGTTAGTTTTATACTATTTTCCAAACTTAAGCGACCGTAGCCTCCAATAATTTGAATTAGGCCACGGGACGGATATTGTTTTCCTGCTTCTATGACGTCATTGTCACTCGATTTGGGAGTCGGGAGTTTGGATCCATACTTAATGTAATGGGTCATTGATGCTAATCGTCTATGTACCTTCTTGTATATAATTTTTTAACTTAGGTACTTTAACCAAATAATTGACAAGTATTAACACAGATAATGTCGGACAGAAGCAGGCGTTACTTTGCGGAAGTCCATGATAATGAAAGAAGTAGAACTCTAATTCGCTATAATCCGCCACTGTACGTAAGTAAATCTATGTGGTACGGTGGATTGCGATATTCAACCTGAATAAAATTATTCAGTTTCACTCCGACACCGGAGCATCTTCAGGAGATGTTGACTCGACAATTCATTACAAATAATGTCAATTTGGGTTGGGTTCATGTATAATCGAAATAGTATAGAACTGTTATTTTATACGTACCTATTAGCAGACCAGATGGAGCCCGGTTTGTCCAAAGCTCGATAGAGCAAGTCTGTCCAAGACCAATTATTAACTAAGAGAGAACATTTTGCTATCTACCTTTATTACCTCAATTTTTGACCTTTTTTTGTATTTTTCTGGTCTTGCTTAGCAGTGACGTGCTTATTACAAGCGTATTGCCTTCAAGCTTGGTACAGGCATTTGTATGTTGATTCGTCGCCAGTTAAGTGTTAATTCACCATTCGTATTGCAGACGAGCCGGGTATGTTCATCGGGCTGATCGCGCAGGGCAACGCGTCCAGGGAGTACTACGGATATGTTGATAAGGTTTGTGTGAATACACTTTATACATTTAACATACTTTTTTAAAGATTGAGTTAAGAGGTAATGCCACGGCGGTTTCCTGATACAATCGTATTTATCTATTTTCTCCGTGGATATACACTTTATACATTTTACATACTTTTTAAAGATTGAGTTAAGAGGTAATGCCATGGCGGTTTCCCGATACAATCGTATTTATCTATTTTCTCCGTGGATACGTACAATAAAGAAAATATTCTTGCACCATAAAATCCATATGTGTCCTTGCCATGTCTCTATGCTTTGCTTTCTTCAATAAATTAATAATTTTAAGAACAAGGAACCATTCAAAATTGCAAAAATGGCTTAGTTTTCGCGAGATCATCAGACATCGCGCAAACAAATTGGTTGATTGATTGAAGTTATTGGCAGATAGAGTAAATGAGTTTTAAAATAGATAGAGTTCTAACGCTAGTGTTCAATAATATAGCCAACGCCTAAGCCAATTATTTATCACTAGATGAATTTCGCGACTTCGTGCGCATGGGCTAAGTTTTGTCGATTCCCGCGGGAACTCCTTAATTTTCCGGGGTAAAAAGTAGCCTATGTCCTTCCCCGGGATATAGACTATCCCTGTAGCTAATCATCAAAATCGGTTGAATAGGCGGACCGTGAAATTCGCTTTTACAATATTAGTATAAGAATTAGTCAAGTTCCATAACTGCACCATTAAAGCTATGACAACCCTTTATGGGACGATTTATGGTTTGTTTACAAAGATTCCACATCGAATTTGGCTATATTATAGTAAATTAAAATGAACCTGCTGAATTTTACAGAGCGACAGCAACAAGAAGCTAGTCCGTGACGTGTTCCGGAAAGGCGACGCGGCGTTCGTGAGCGGCGACATTCTGGTCGCGGATGAACTAGGCTACCTGTACTTCCGAGACCGCACTGGCGACACTTACAAATGGAAAGGGGAGAACGTGGCCACTGCTGAGGTGGAGGACGTCATCCGAGCCGCGTTGGATCAGCCGGCTGTCGTCGTTTACGGAGTTTCCGTAAGTTTTTGAAGTGAAAACTTCTTTAGCCACGCACTGAGCTGTTGACTTCTGAGCACTTTTTGGTAGGGGGTAAAAATTGTGGAAACGAGTGACCAACACCGTCGTCCGTGACCGACACCTCGCGTTGTTACGAAGACAAAAGGTCTTAAATAGTACATTCCTAATTCAACTTTACTGTCTTAGTTTTAAGATCTATATTATAGGTGTTTTTTTGAAATTCTTTTAAATATTCGTTTTCACGTCTATTAGCAGTCCCTATGACTGCCAATTTTTTAATCTAGTTGTGGTGTCTAGTGACGCGCAATACAGTTAATATTATGAAAACGTGCTCATAAGTGCACATCTTTCGACAGTTCGGCATTCTAACACACTTGGACACCTGGAAGAAGTGGAAGTTGGAGAATATTTTTATTTTTCTTCTTTATTGGAATACATACAGCATTAATATTAAACATGAAATGACTGATTAAATCTAGTTCGTATTTAAAAGTATGTAGGTTAGGCTTTAGAGTATTCACTAATAAGCTAATTTTAATGGTTAGTGCGGGTATATGGACACTACTGTTTCCGTATGTATTGGCAATAAATGTACGTTGATAATTAATGGATTTTTGTGGGATAGCTAAAGTGGTAAATGGGGAAAAAGGAACTTCTGATGGAAGGATGTGCCAACTGGCATAATTTACAGTAATAACTTACTTGCATGGGAGAAACGGCGGAAAGGAGATTGTCGGATGCAGTGCTTAGGCGTGCAACAAATCTTCTTTCGAGCATACATAAAATGTTCAAACAGCGATGATTTCCGCTTTTAAAGGCAATTTATGAGCTTATGACATTCTTTTATCATACAGTTCTGACCTACTTGGCCAATCTGTGCGTTGACACTTTGCCAGCGAAACATTGTATTATCGTTGAATTAGGCTTTATTTGGTAACTTGGCTGTTACCAAGATGGACCGTGAAGATGGCTATCTTCACGGTCCATTAGTATAACCGTTGAGGAACGAATGGCCTAACTGTGATAACGCATAACAATCGATTGCGATTGTTAAGCAACGTTGACCCAAGTCGGTAACTGGATGGGTGACCGAATTTGGGCCTTTTCGTTTCCTCCGTGCCTCCGAATAGAGGAGTTAACATATCGCTAAATGGTAAAACGGTTAACGGCTAATGATTGAAAATATTACTAAACAGATGGAAAAAAACGTTATTTTTACTACCCTTTGTTAAATGGTTAGCGGTTAACGGTAGTAAACGATCTTTACTCTTGTGAAAAAAAACATTATTTTTTTACTACCGTTTACAGCCGTTAACCGTTAACCGTTTAACCGTTTAGCGATACGTTAACACCTCTACCTCGGTGAGCACATTAAGCCGTCGGTCTTGGTTATTATTGTTAATATCCATACTAATATTATAAATGCGAAAGTGTGTCTGTCTGTCTGTCTGCTACGCTTTCACGGTCCAACTACTTATTTTGATTAAATTTGGTACAGAGATATATTACATCCCGGGGAAGGACATAGGCTTTACCGTACTTTTTATCCCGGAAAAATGAAAAGTTCCTGCCGGAATTAAAAAGCCACAATCCACGCGGACGTCCAAGAACCAACAAACCAACACGCTTTAGCAATTGGGTATTTGACTACTAGTGAAATAAATTATTTTTTTGTGATAATTAAATAAAGGATCTCCCAAGACTCATAATATCCACGTCCCCTGCTAGTTTTATTTTGAATAACCATTTTAAACTATCGATTAAGTAAAAAAAGTGCGTCGAACTTTGATGACGTCACTATTGAGAATTTCATACAACTTCCATACTAGAAGTGCGTTTTTAAGTTTGATAAAGTTGCTGATTTGATTGAGTTGTCATCATCCCTATTTGTGTGTTTATGTGTAAATCGCAGATACCGCAGACGGAGGGTCGCCCCGGCATGGCGGCGGTGGCAGTAACTCTTTAGCTCTTTTGCTTCTAATGTTAAAAGTTAACTATTACAATATATAGTAAAAACTATCTTATGGATACCGCTTGGTCTCAGTTCGGGGCGAACCACTAGTAATATTAGTATGATAATTTGTTTGTAAATCGTAGATACGGCAGTCGGAGGGTCGCCCCGGCATGGCGGCGGTGGCGGTAACTCTTTAGCTCTTTTGCTTCTAATGTTAAAAATTAACTATTTCAATATAGTTAGAACTATCTTATGGATACCGCGAGGTCTCAGTTCGGGGCGAACCACTAGTAATATTAGTATGATAATTTGTGAGTAAATCGCAGATACCCAAGACGGAGGGTCGCCCCGGCATGACGGCGGTAGCGGTAACTCTTTAGCTCTTTTACTTCTAATGTTAAAAGTTAACTATTACAATATGTAGTAAAAACTATCTTATGGATACCGCTTGGTCTCAGTTCGGGGCGAACCACTAGTAATATTAGTACGATAATTTGTGTGTAAATCGCAGATACCCAAGACGGAGGGTCGCCCCGGCATGGCGGCGGTAGCGGTAACTCTTTAGCTCTTTTGCTTCTAATGTTAAAAGTTAACTATTACAATATATAGTAAAAACTATCTTATGGATACCGCTTGGTCTCAGTTCGGGGCGAACCACTAGTAATATTAGTACGATAATTTGTGTGTAAATGGCAGATACCGCAGACGGAGGGTCGCGCAGGCATGGCGGCGGTGGCGGTGTCCGCGGACGCGTTAGACTCGCGGGCTCTGTCACGCGCGCTCGACCACTCACTGCCGTCCTACGCGCGCCCGCTGTTCCTGCGGCTCATGCCCGACATCGAGATCACCAGTGAGCGTCCTCCTTATGTCTTGAAACATTAAATGATAAATGATTTATTTATTTCATGTAGGACAACTTGTGCCACTTATGAAACGTTAAGACTAAACAAGAAAACCACCCGCGCGCCCGCTGTTCTTGCGGCTCATGCCCGACATCGAGATCACCAGTGAGCGTCCATCTTATGTCTTGAAACATTAAATGATAAATGATAAATGATAAATGATCTATTTATTTCATGTAGGACAACTTGTGTCACTTATGAAACGTTAAGACTAAACAAGAAAACCACCGGTTCGGAAAGCTGATTCTACTGAGAAGAGCCGGCAAGAAACTCTCGACCGGCATCGTTTTACTTTCCTTTTCAACCTATGAAACGTTAAGACTCTACCACCGGTTCGGAAAGTGATTCTACTGAGAAGAGCCGGCAAGAAACTCTCGACCGGCATCGTTTTGCTTGGGTGCTCAATGCTACATAATTCGATTATTTTCTTTAAGCTAATTACGTATTTATTTTTTATCTAGTGGGCCCAGCAGACGTTGTCCTGCTCTGAACCTAGAACCCGATTGCAGCGCCCACTACCGGGTCCAATTATCAATATAAACCAGCCCTGGACGCACTCATATATACACCCAAAATTCCATCTAAATCGGCCCAGCCGTGCTCGACTTTTAGCGAGACAAACGAACAGCAATTGATTTTTATATATATATTGTAGCACTAATGCGAGTCTTTACAGATTTATCCTGTTTTGTCCGTAACTCATATCAAATTTAAAACTCTCAAATAAGGTCAAAATTGTAAACTTACGTCTGAAAAGTTATTTAAAATGTAAATAATGATCGTTAATTCGTATACATATGTAAGTTATAGTTAGTCAAAGCCCACGTTGTACGTTCATCTGTATGTGCTTTGAGGGTTAAACTTATAGCCACCTATTATTCGAGTCGGTCGTCCAGACTCCACACTAAGCCTGTTCGAATCCTGCAGAATTCCAGCTGCTTATCCAACTTTGGTACCTATTTATAAGAATCTTTCAGACCAATACGTTTGCATTCATACCCGGTTTTTTTTTGGCACGTACGGTGGATAAGTACCAGTCTACCGGTTTGAAAAGCTTTACTATTAAAAGTTTAGTATTAAAAGAACGTCGAAAGAAATGAAGACTAAAACAAATCGCCAACTAATATACAGACTTGATTTTCATTACAGGTACATTCAAACTAAAGAAACGGCAATACCAGAAAGAAGGTTTCGACCCTGATGTAATCAAAGACCCACTGTTCTTCAGATCGGGAGAAGACTTCACGCCACTCACCACGCAACTCTTCAACGATATATGCAACGGTCGCTATAAGCTATAGAACTTTTACACAACCAATTTAGCACCAAAATTTTCTGTTGTAATAAGTCGAGCCTGAGTTAGATACTATCGCCTGAGCGTCCAGCCACTTTAGAGGTGTGCTTGTAAAGCAGATCCTAAAGATTTCTTACAGTAGCCATGAAATGTCAAAAGCCGCAATCGGACGCCCGAGGCGACCCTGAGCGTTTCAAAAGAAGCCTAAACTTGCAAATATGACAGGTCACTACAGGAAGTGAGAACCTCATCTACCAGTATTAAAATGTGTATTATGTTGTTTTCGTACTGTAGCGAGAAGTAAAATCAATTCCGGCTTCCTGACATTATCTGATTTTTATCCTTGCATTCGGATTTTCAGTAATAAAAATGTGTCTCGTTCAGTGATATGCCTTTGCATCTCGGTTGCGTTTGTTGTGTCGGTTTAGAGTAATTTAACAACGCAGTTTAAAGACGTATGTTTCTTCATATATCACCTTCCTTTATACACAACGGCCCTAGTTTTAAAACTGGGTTTTATTTTTCAAATCTAAGCACCTATAAATTATGCAAGCTATTTAACCATAGGGGAACGAACTACACTCACAAACTCAAATTTATTTGCACGTGGCGTTGACTTGAAAGCTTTATGTAAGGGGAAGTAAACAATAAAAAATTAATAAGGTGAGTAAGATTGAAAAGAAATGTATGAAATTTAGCATAAGTATATAGTCAAATAAAATGGGTGAGACATAATAATTACTTTATAACTATAATAATTGGGATTTCAAGGTATAATTTAAATGATATTATTAAAATAGGTTCTTTCATGTCATACTGTGATGGGAATAATGAAATTTAATAGTTTATAAAGCCTAAAGGTATAGGGTTAAAGCAGAGCCGATTGAAAGAAAGATAACTACCTATCTAACTATGCAGAGGCTTAAAATGAGTAGGAACTATAATATATGGTAGGGTATGGTATGGTACCTATAGCTCTTGTTCTCATTTTAAAAGTAGGATAATTATGATCTGTATATTTTGACTTAATTATACTGATTCTAATCACGAGTCAATTTAGTATGTCATATCGTGGATTTTTCTTTAATTCACATCTACTAGGTACGCTTAGAAAATACTTAGTTACCAAAGGTTTAGATTAGGAAATTTCTGTTAAAGATAACGTTAATCAACCATTAAAACGTTCTTTGTACTATGTAGGTACTTAATCTACGAATAAGTATACGTATCTGTTTACGTATGATTGAGAATGTTTTCTGCACCAAGTCTTGGATTTCATTGTCGGGAGAAGCTATGTTGACACACTAGTAGATATAATAACTTTAGACATTATATAATTAAATAGCATTTTGCTAACCATATTGTAGTAAAATTTCTGTAGATTAGGTACATTCCGCATTCTAGGTAGTCTTTTGTTATTTGAACGTTCGTAGGCTCATAGCAATTGCGAAATATTGGTATGTAACTGAAATTGTTTTTATTACAAATATATTTCGTGCCTCGTCACAAGGACCGCGGTAATGGGTTGTATCAATTGCTCGGGAATAAAATTATTGTAAGTTGTAAATAAATAATTACAAAGCGTATGAAGTTGTTTTAATATCACAGCCCTTCCACATTTCGCTATGCAATGATTCTCTGTCTTCTCAGGGGGTATTGAAGTGTTATACACGAGCGTTAAGGTTTCTACATACTCATGACGATGGTCAGCCCTCGCCTGGCGGCATCGGGCTGACATCTGTTAACTCTTATGTAAAAACCTCATTGAAATAGAGTATAGGTACCTACTAAAATTCTACATCAATGAAAAATCTACTTACCGCTCTTATGCTGAGATCTATAGAGCGTACTTTGACTTGGCTCAGACTTAAGACATTGTTAAAACGAGATAGATGTACGTTACTCACATAAGTCCATCTCTTTTTAACTCTAAGTAAAGTCTGAGCCAACTCAAAGTACGCTCTATAGATCTCGGCCTCAGATCACAATCTACTATTACAAGCAGTGCCGTAAATAGGGCGGTGCCACCAGTGCCCAGGCATAGATCGTAGACTCTGGGGGGCGCAAGAATGACCAGCCCAGGTAGGACTATTATTTTTTCGGTTTGCTCCAGATAAGTTCCTAGTATTTTTTTTTAAATTAAATTAAAACGTTTTATCACCAATTCATACTTAAACGCAATTTATGTTATGGTAGCTACCTTCCTTACTCAAAACTCTACCATACCAAGTACTTAAAATTAAATTAACTTACAGTTAATATTATTAGCAACACAGCCATATTAAGAAAATAAAATCTAAATTAAAAACTAAACATTAAAAATATCATCTGCCGCTGCAATAAGGCAATTTGCCCAGAACACTGGCTGCGTTACCCCGCTGTATAGCCAAACTTATATGTTGGCCGAGGTAACTGCCAGCCCTCCGGTCACCTGTAGACTCTGTGAGACGAGAAGATAGATCCTTAAAAAAGGATCTAGCATCTTCGCCCCACGACCCCATGGTAACAACACCAAAAGGCACAAAATGAAATTATTGTCTATACTTTCATATTTGTGTCTCTTGGCTCTTTCTTCACTAATGCACTATGCAGCGGCCGCCGCCATCGAGGTCGCCTGCAAGTGGGACAACGCCAGCGTATCCACGCATGTGGCATCCCAAACAAGCGACGTTCCTTGCTTCCACGGAACAAGTCATCCCGTCAGGTCTCTTACCATCACTGCGCGCCAAGCCATTAGGCTCTAACACTGCTGGCACTTTAGCGGTGGCAAGAGACCTACGAATGATGAACGTATTTTAAAGGTATTAAATTACTTATGCATTTACAGTGTACATAAACTTTGCAGGGTACTATTTTATTATAGAAGTATGAAGACCAAAGTGGCCAAACTAAATCTTAAGCAACGGGGTGGGCAACGCATTTGCACTAGTGAACTTGCGTTTGAGTTTTGTTTTTGTGAGTGATTGAGTTTTTAGTGAGTGAGACACAGTGGGTGGTATAATAGGCGAAGGGTCCACTTAAATAGCTCGTCTGCTTGTTTGCCCACATCAGTTCTAGTTTTAAAAAAAATTGTTTTTTTTTCAAAAATATTAGATAGTTGGTCCACCAACACCAAGGTCCTTGTGCTTTATTTTATAACCCTGAATGAAATAAAGTACGCCTATACATAGCATTGCTCTAGCTTGGGTACCTATAATATCTAAAAGAAAACAAGGGCGTAGTTATAGAAGCTCGCACAGGGCGCAGAAAAGGCAATTTACGGCACTGATTACAAGCACACGCACACGTAGTGTCACGCGCGATGAAGTACAAATGTTTAGAGGTACAGCTCCTGGAGATAGAGCTGCCACTTTGGGGTCACAGGTACGCCGGGTACAGGGTATGATTACCGACTCGTAGTCACACCAGTATGACAAACAGGATGTTTTTTCTCATTTGTCACACCACAGATTTTTCCACACCATGCACACGATAATTGCTAGTGCAGTACCTACATATTCTAATAAAGTCGATCTGCTGATCGGCGTTTGTCGACTTTCAATACAGCTACTTACAGTTTACAGCTACCAGTTTACGCTGCGGGCCGCGGTCATATCTGCCAGTTTGGTAAAACTGTTGAGTACCGATCCAGTATTGTAATGTAACACCTGGTAAGTCGCACTTACTAAGCATTTTAATAACACCTGGTAAGTCGCACTTACTAAGCATTTTAAATTTATGTACTCACACATAAATTTAAAATGCTACCTATTTTACATTACATTTTAAATAATTTCGTAAAACATCACCACTACAGCCCATTAATGTCCCACAGCTGGGCACAGGCCTCCACTCTCATAGGAGAGGGGATTAGAGCTTAGACCCACCACGCTGTTCCAAAGCGGGTTGGCGAGCGTTAACGACTACTATCATGATAGTGATAATAACTGCCATCTTCCTAACTCCGGGCTAGTACTGAGAATTTCTAGTCAGAAAAACCCAATACATGTTATGACCCGACCCGGGACTCGAACCCGGGACCTCGTCGGCCGCAGTCGAACACATTAACCACTAGACCAACGAGGCGGTTTCGTAAAACATGAAAGTAAATAAATGAAACAAAGTTATATTTTATATAATTTATTTTACGTTTTTTAAACAAACTCGACGATCTTTAATTATATTAAAAATAAAATTGGGTTTTACAAGAGATGTAAATTATAATTTCATAAACAAAACAGTAGGTACGTACTCACATTTTCTTTTTAAAAACAAAAAAAAATATTATATGTTTAAGCAAAAATATAATAAAAAATCCTCAGGCTATTTCCGCACTGCATCCGATCCGAAACACGAGCAACCCTACTATGAAGGGTTGCTCGCGTTTCGGAAGGGGTGCAGTCCGAAAAGAGCCTTAGAGATGCAAGCATGCATGCATAAGACCAAATGTGCTTATCCCTTCTTTAATTCGGTTTATTATTTTTTTAATTCCTACAAAAAAGAAAATGTACCGTGATAACAACTAGTCAACATTCAATGCCAGTGACTTACTAAAAAAAATACTTTGATCTTACTACCTAGCATTAATTCGAGAAAGCTATGACTAGATTCATAACAATATACAAACAAGATCTTTTAATTAATACAGTATCTAAAATATTTGTAACAATCGGCACTGACTCCCACTTAACTTAACTGAGACTTAACTCCCACAACTTACAACTTTCACTACATCGTATTGTGATGCAAAATACACTATTATGTAAAATTGTAAAACCTAGCGTCCATGAGTTAACTGAATCGTATCTTAATCAATAATCCAATTGCCAGAACATCAAAAATGTATAAATATTATTATATATTATATTATTTATTATTATTTAATATATTAAACAGAGCATATAAAATTTCAAACGTAAGTACTAAGGATCTAAGAATGTCGTATCGTAATATTCTTGACATAAACGCTGTATATGTGACATATACAGCGGTTTATTTTAAGATTGTAAAAACCGTTAGATTATAATCTAACTCACGAAATTCTAAACTGTCGAAAGATTGTAAACTGTTCAATGTTCTGAGTGTCAATTATTGAAATATTCATTTCATTTACGTTTTCTTGTCTCTTTCTTGTAGGTTAGGTTAGGGTTTGACATATAAATAATCAAGTAGTGCCCGGCCTGCGGCCGGTTAGGTTTTATCGGGTTTAAATACCTATCAGATTATAATCTAACGGTTTTTACAATCTTACGGTGACATATATATAATATTGTGTGAGCCCGAATCGTAAAAAGAATAGCTGTCGTCTATATTTTACAACATAAAGACTGTGTTGTGGTATCGTCAAGATAAGAATTTATTCTTATTATTTTACTTTAATATTAATGCAACATGTTTTGGTTCTAGTTGATGCTAGGCTTTGTGGGAATTTATGTGAGCTGTGATTCATGTTCACCATATGGAATATGAAACATGATGATGTCCTCCTGACCGAATTTCGGCCGCGGCGGCCAATCTCCAGAGAGATTAACCATCTGCGCGGGAGATATTATAGTACACAAGTGTGTGCGCAAACACAGGTGCACTCTCTGTTCCTTTACTCTCATAGCCCGATGAGACGGAAATCCGACACGACCGGGGAGAGATCAGGCGCAGCATCGACGGCTTTACGTGCTCTCCGAGGCACGGGGATGAAACACCGCCAACTTCCTAACTCTTGGCTAGTACTGAGAATATCTTGCCAGAAAAACCCAATACTTGTTATGGCCCGAACCGGGACTCGAACCCGGGACCTCGTCGTTCGCAGTCGAACATGCTAACCACTAGACCAACAAGGCAGCCATTACATATTTAGCCTTTAATATGATCACAACGACTTACATAAAAAGATATAGTCCGACAAACTCATCTGACCCGGTGATAGCGGCGCTATTAGGGTATCTATGGAAAAAAACTAAACATTCACAAAAATTTGTTCAATTTTTTGTAACCGGGTTAGGAAAGTTTGTGGGACTGTACAAACGCAGTGTTCTGTTGTCTTCAAAATAATTGATATTTCTGTCATTCATTCAAAGGACTTGACCGGTGGAACTATGGCAGCTTGCCTAGGTGTCAAAAATCAATGTTCAGCAATGATTTCTTTATTATTGTAATTGTAATATTTCACTGTTTTTAGATAAAAAAGTTTCAGGAGTATGAAGGCTCGGAAAACTGCGAAAATGAACAAAATAAAGTTTCACCAAAAGACTGCTTTCCCACACTAGATGGCGCTATTTATTGTGTTGAGCGGGGCTAAAAAAATATTTTCAAGTATTATTTCTTTATTATTGTAATTGTTATATTTTATAGTTTTCAAATAAAAAAGTTTCAGGAATCTGAAGGCTCTGAAAACTGAGAAAAAAAAAAAGTTTCACCAAAAACTGCTTTCCCACACTAGATGGCGCTAGTTATTGTAGTAAGTCTAGAAAATATTTTTAAGTATTGCTCACTACTTTTGGTTAACAAGTTCAACTATTCGACCACAGATGGCAGCATATGCAATGTGAAAGGGCGTTCCTTTAAACGCAGTATTTCAAAATGCTTTGTTCGATCTATTAGTTTGAGACTTGTCAAAAAATAAAAATAATTATAAACAAAACATACATTTCCTTTTCATTACTATTTAATTGATCAAAAATAAATCATTCATAATATAATGACTAAGGTACTTAAATGGTATTCATGTAGGGTTACAAGATTATTATTAGGCATGGATATAATGGAACGTCAAAATGGAGTAGTACTTAGAGAGGAAAGCGGACGCTCAAGATTTAAACAATAAACGTACTGTTTTTTTTTGTCATTTGAACCCTGACCTTATTTGGAATAATAAATCCATAATAATTTTGTTTTGAATTTTTAAACCTTACTGTAAAAACGGAAATCCTGTGCATTGTCCCGAATCGGAGGGCAATTACTGGTCATGTCCTTTTATTTTATTTTATTCTATCAATAAAATAAAGTTTTCGGAAACAGCGACAGGAATAGGCTTTTTTACTAGTAGTTGTAAAAGTTTTCGCCAAAAAAATATATGACCGGTCTCAAAAATCTTTGTTAGCATAATTGTATTTTATTTCCAATAAAGAGCAATTTTTTTTGCTGATCTTGTTTCTATGCTCATGAATTCTAAAATATCTGTACTTATATATTAAATTTTGACTAGCAACTATTAAGGCAACATTATAAAATATCTTCCATTAATTAAGTCTATATATTATATTAATAACACCAAAATATCTACTAAAAATAATAGCTACAACAGCAAATAAAAATCAAAAATTTTGAGTAAACCCATACAATCCCCTTTTTCTGTAGTTATCATGCATGTACTACAACAGCTATACCTTACGGCCTTACTAATAAACGTTAGTAAGTGCATGTTTAGTTATGCCATGCTTATTGTCTTCTTCTTCCCAATGTCAAATTATTAATGATGGAAAGAGAGAAATCAATATCTAACTACTATCATATTCTGATGCTATTAGGATGGCATTCTATCCTTTTCTCTCGAGTGACTGTTATCATAAGAGGAAAAGAGATAAACTTATTTTTATATTCATAATAGCATCTGGATCGGGCTATACACGTTGCTAACCATCACTTATTAGTAAGAAGGTACGTCAGGCGTTTACTAATAAAAAATACACTTATTACATATGGCCTATATACATTTTGTTTTACATTTGATGTACATAAACCATTAATTTATAGGTACTGTGTATATATTTATTAGTATGGGCCAATATATTTCGATTATTATATAATAATACTATTTTTAATGAAGACAAGTTGGAATGCGTGTTTATGCTTTAAAAGTTTAAGCTAGCCGAATTACTACTTTTCAATAATAAGTTAAAAAAACAATCACAGAAGTCTCTAAAGAAAAAGAAATAACAAAAATATACAATAAAGTTAATATATTTTAAATTATTAACTTTAACATAATATAATATCACGAAGCAATAATCCAGTAAGGAGCACAGCACAAAATAAGAGTAAACTACTATTTTTATTACTACTAACTTAGCATGATAAAGAATATAACTAAATAATATCTATATCTGTTCCTTTCTGGTGTTCTTTTAATATACATATATGTTTTTTATTCATTAAAATTAACAGGATATTTCAATTTCAATATTGATGGAACTAATATATAATAATATTGTGGTACTCATCTTATTATTTAGTGCAAATTTTATGAGCAGATATTATTTTGTCTTTCATTCAAATAAAGAAGACACATTTTATGAACCTTTTCTGATGTTTATCGAATGTATTTTTAAAGCTTTCAAAAATATGAACAATACTGAATGAGTAAGTCAAGTACCTATATATTTTCATGACATGACCTATGAAAAGATTATGGTCAGATCATGACATGTCATAATGCTAAGGTGAACACATGCCAGCAATTTTTGAGCTTGTGTGTAAATTGTCTTTAATAGCAAAATACCAAAACTTGACTCAGGGTCAGATGCACCACACGTGTTTATGGTTAACGATAAATTTGACCATCAATAGACACTTTGCGTAACAAAAATCAGGGCTGTTATACTTTTTATAAAAATTTTACTTATAACCTTAGTGATGGGTTAGCTACAAGTATATAAAACGTGTAACAACGAGAGACGCGAGTTACTGAACATTCGCCCCCGGTGTTCGCGCGTAACGACGCCATATTATTATTATGTAACAGTTGTGCGTTTCTAATTAAAGTCCTACTAATGATGTTAGGATGACTTGTGCCACTCACTTTGCTTTTCTGGCGAACAAGCTTTTTTTATCTCCTACAAGTTAGCCCTCGACTACAATCTCACCTAATGGTAAGTGATGATGCAGTCTAAGATGGTAGCGGGCTGTTAGGGGCATGGTAGTAATATTATACCCATACCCCTAATTGGTTTCTACACGGCATCGTACCGGAACGCTCAATCGCTTGGTGGCACCGTCTTTGCCGGTAGGGTGGTTTGCAAGTTAAATGATGCAAGCATAACGGTAACTGTCTATTGTGCAACTGGCCCTTGACATGATTAACACGCGTTACAGAGTTCGTCACAAGTATTCGATGTCGTCATTGTTGGCTACGTACTGATGTAAACGCGGCGTCGGATCAAGTGTTGAGGGATGGGAACCAGGCGGACAGGCCGTTGCGAGCGGGTAAAGCGGCTCGCAACAACGCCTCCTCGTGAGCCGACAGGCGTAACAGTACCGCGAGCGCACGAGTCAATTGTCGAGCCTCTAGCTCTCGCGCCGTGAGGAAACGAAGCACCACGTGCTTCAGATATCTAGAAAGATGAATTTTTTTTCTTTTTATCCACTACAAGTTAGCCCTTGACTGCGATCTCATCTGATGGTAAATGACGATGCAGTCTAAGATGGTAGCGGGCTAACCTGTTAGGAGCATGGCAGTTATATGTTAAATCCATACCCCTATTCGGTTTCTACACGGCATCGTACCGGAACGCTAAATCGCTTGGCGGCACGTCTTTGCCAGTAGGGTGGTAACTAGCCACGGCCGAAGCCTCCCACCAGGTCAGACCAGGGAAAATTCAGAAATTATAAATTTCCAAACCCTGCCGGAGGTCGAACCTGGGACCTCCGCACGTTAAAGCAACAGCGCCCAACACTGCGCCACGGAGGTCGTCAAAAAATACATTTTGGGTATGTTCCGATATACACTGCGAGCATTGTCCAGTGCTCTTACTGGGGAGAAATTCGTTCCATTATGTACTGACAGTAAAGTGCCGCAGTATCCTAGGGAAATGTATGACGTCATAAATCGTCGCTATTTTTGTACTGTGAGCACTGACGTTTTCGAGGTAAGGTGCTCTCAGTATACTAAATTAATGTCACACCTTACAGTGCTCGCAGTGTGTATCGAAACATACCCTTTATTACCCATTTCTTTCATTCTGTTTATTTATTAGCAATCAACAGCGTTAGCAACTTATATTAAATAACTAAAATATATTGAAAAATAGTAGTTAGAGTATATGGTTACAAGTCAAATTATTTGAAACTTTTAATTATTTAAAAGTTTTATCTTCTATTTTTAGTTTTATTCTCATATTGTTGTTTTTATCTTTGGAAACGAATAGTTGGATAAGTTGTGTTTACTTGTAAGTGGTCAACACATTTAGCATTTTTTTAAGGTTAAGATTATTTTTTAATGTATTAGTATAAGTGACCGTTAGTAAACATAATAAATGAAATTAAAATAAACTTGATGTTGAAAATACCCCGGGAATTCTGATTTTCCAGGATAAAAAGTTGCCTATGTCACCCCCGAGATCTCTAACTCTTTACCTATATTCATGCAAAGAATTCAGGTCGATCCATTGCGGCGTGGTTGAAGGACAAACCGACAAACTCAGCTCAAACTTTATTCCTATTTATAATATGGGTAGTGTGTTATCTGATTTTTTTTTTTTTTTTTTATCCACTACAAGTTAGCCCTTGACTGCGATCTCACCTGATGGTAAGTGATGATGCAGTCTAAGATGGTAGCGGGCTAACTTGTTAGGGGCATGGCAGTTATATTAAACCCGTACCCCTATTTGGTTTCTACACGGCATCGTACCGGAACGCGTAATCGCTTGGCGGCACGTCTTTGCCGGTAGGGTGGTAACTAGCCACGGCCGAAGCCTCCCACCAGGCCAGACCAGGGAAAATTCAGAAATTATAAATTCCTAAATTGACCCTGCCGGGGATCGAACCCGGGACCTCCGCAATATAGGATAGAATAAAAAGATTTTTTATTCGAATATACGTTTGTGCTTTTACGGAATTTAATGGAATTTAATACCGGTTCGGAATGACCTTTCTACTGAGAAAACCAACACGGACTCGTTTTTTCTTTTATTTAATTATAAATATTAAGTAATATTTATTTTTACTTACCGTCTACTTATATCTTGTTCCTCGGCAGAGCTGAGGTCCGATTTGCTGCTCTGTAGTTCGCGCTGCAACGTTTTCTTCATATCCGATATCCGGTTGTCTAATGTTTTTATTTTCTGAAAATAAACAACAATATAAAAAAAATTTGAGGACAAATTATAATAGTTAATGTTGATATTAGTAACCCATCAGGGCCTGATATAAATAGCACATTATTTTTAACCGACTACAAGAGCTATTGTAAAAATGAGAATAAAGGGCATGTGGGAAAGGCAGAGACAAGAAAACGCCGAAGAGAGCCATCTTTCAAACGGAACGCAAAGGCCTGAAAGATTGAGTGGAGAAGGGGGAGGAGGTTTATAGTCCGTAGGTAGCTGGGTTTCATCCCCAATGGAGTCGGGGATGCCTCCAAAACTCCTGAAGTATCCAATGAGGTTTTCCTCCTCCCCAGAGAAAAAAAAACCGACTACCAAGAAAGAGGAGGTACATAACTTGGCGCGTATGATTATCTCCTGTTTGATCTCCGCCGCAAACAGTAGTTATCGACTGTACCCGGTGAACGACAAACGCGGTAATGCGACGCAACAGGCTGACCATTAATCTGGCCTACGTTGTCACGTAGAAAAGTTTGTCATTTTCTATGGAGTCGTATCGCGTCGCAACTAGCATAGTAACGCGTCACGTTGCGTCGCTTTCTTCGCTCTCCTCGGACAACGGGTTAAATGTTGTGAAATCGATATATTCCGCGAGATAGCGTTCAAGCGCGTTACGCTCTGCGGACAAAGAAATAAGCCTACATACCTTATTTTTATCACAGATTTCAGTTTCTAAGTCTTGTATGGATTTTCTTAGAGAAGTCTCGGTTTCGGCGAAGGATTCGATTCTTCTCTGCAGCTGCTCCATTTCTTTCGTTCTAGCGGCCTCGTTTTCTTTTATTATCATACATTCGGCTTGATTCTGAAAATAAGTTGATTAAAAATAATTACTGCTTAATGGGTAAATCTCTGTAGCGATCTGAATTTTATCACAAATTAATCTTATAAAAGGGAAAACTAAATTTCTACGCAGAACTGACACCATTTGTGTATTTTACAAGCGCAGAAAAAACTTCAGTGCATACATAGTTAGGCGTAACCTATTATTAGTATTAACAGTAATTTGATGACAGGTGACAGACGCAAGACACGAAGGTACGCGTCAAAAGCATGCCCCTAAAATTGTTATACAATACATGAATAAACTTTACAAAGTTTTCATTCATACATCGGAGCACGCGTTTCCATACACCGTATTCGTCTGCGCAGAGTATGACCATGTTGCTGTAACATTGTGTGTGTGTCTTTAAATAAAGCCTCGTATTCACTAGGGGACAAATGTACCGCGACACGTGTCGCTAGAGTCTGGCAACAGGCAACAATAGGCAAAAGGTCGCGAGACTAGCATGTGTGGCAACATCAGTCGATATCGCCCAACGTCGCCCGACATCTCTAGCAACTCGTTTGTCCCCCAGTGAATAGGAGGCGTTAAGAACATACCTCTTTGTGTTGCGCGATAACTGCCTCCAACTCAGTGATTTTGGCTTTCAGATCAACGATTTCAGTCTCCAAGTAGCGAACGTTGCACTGGCTCATTTCGACGTTCTGAGACATGTGTGCGTTCCGCAGCAGCGCTTCGTCCTTTTCACGTTTTTCCCTAAAATAAAAAATTAAAATAAAATAAAACTAACTGGTAACCCACACGGAAAGAAAAGAAAACGAGGATTTAAAAGACGGGATCGGGGACAATCCCATGATAGTCCAAGTAGCAGGGAGAGTGTGGACAAGATTAGCTAGAGACCGGGAGGAGTATTGGAGGAGGCTTTTACCGCATAAGTGGTCCTTACATAAAATACATACAGGTCGCGCGCGAGTTGAATGCAGAGTAAATGTATGGTGATACATACATTTGCTCTGCATTCAACTCGCGCGCGACCTGTATGTATTTTATTTTTAGTTAGTCTTAATAACTGCAGTATTCCATTAAGCACTGAGGCAACAGTAGTGGTGGTAAGGATGTTTCATAGCCGAAACCTAAACATATTTTTTTTTATCATCTACAAGTTGGCCCTTGACTGCGATCATACCTGATAGTAAGTGATGATACAGTCTAAGATGGTAGCGGGCTAGCCTGTTAGAGGTACGGCAGTTATATTAAATCCATTCCCCTTATCGGTCTACACGGCATCCTACCGGTATGCTAAATCGCTTGACGGCACGTTTTTGCTGGCAGGGTGGTAACTAGCCACGGCCGCAGCCTCCCACCAGGCCAGACCAGAGAAAATTCAGAAATTATAAATTCCCAAATGGACTCTGCCGGAGATCGAACCCAGGACCTCCCACGTTAA
The DNA here is from genome assembly GCA_964035005.1 of Erebia palarica. Taxonomy (NCBI): domain Eukaryota; kingdom Metazoa; phylum Arthropoda; class Insecta; order Lepidoptera; family Nymphalidae; genus Erebia; species Erebia palarica. Next base: position 26,003,546 of record OZ035985.1, on the reverse strand, counting down.
GACAACAGCGCTCAACACTGTGCCAGGGAGGTCGTCATAACGGAAATTATGTTAGGAATAATAAAAAATATTTTTGATTTTTCCCTAAAATTACGCAAATTTTAATCTATACCGACGTAGATATGCCTGAATTCGTTAAACGCTTAATACTTATATCAGTCAATTGTCAAACAGAAATGAAATTAACACAGTATTTTAATCCTTTGACAAATCTTTACAATTGTGTTCGTAGATGGCGCTACATCGGCATTTTTCAAACATCGTTTCGTGTGTGTTTCGTGTGGAATAAAATCCATATCCATATCTATACTCATATTATAAATGCGAAAGTGTGTCCCTCTGTCTATCAGCTACGCTTTCACGGCCCACTTCGCGTGCAACTGATTTTGATGAAGTTTGGTACAAGGATAGGTTCCCGGAGAAGGATATAAGCTACTTTTTATCCCGGAAAATTCAAGAGTTCTCGCGGGAATCACAAAAACCTTAATCCACGCGAAGTCGCGGGCATCATCTAGTAACAAATATACAAAGAGCTTAAAAAAATAAATAGGTTCTATTGTACGTCTATTGGTAGGTCGGAACTCATAGGACGCGAGGTTTAAGTTAGGGGCGAACCACTAGTATATTACTAGATAGATGTTATAGGTCTAGATTTATACTCACTTGTCAAACTTCCTCTGTATATCGATGTAGTCATGTTGCATGTCAGTCATAAAGGAGTTGAGTTGGTTCACTTCAGCCTTCTGCTCGTCGTACAACCTATTAGACTTGTCCACCTTTTCGCGGAGAATTTTCACGAGTGTCCTTTCATTTTCCAAAGCCTCCGCTAACTCTCTATTTTCTTCGGTCAGAGCATCGATGCGTTTCTCAAAATCAGCCGTCATTTCCTGTACGACAAAAAATAATAGGTACTTAAATCCATTTTTGAATAAAAAAACTAAAAAAATGAAAATCATATTAGTGGTAATTCCCCATCGGTACCAGATAATATTATAACAAAATATGGCGTCACTACAATGTTAAGCGTCCATTACACGATAGGTTGTGTTGTTAATTTTGCCACAGTCACTGTTGTGTACCGTCTACTGTCATGTTAGCATGAGAATCACTTATGAATCATGATTGACGAAAATGGCTTAGGCATAAGCTATCGTCTGAATAAATAACACAACAGTGTCATTTCGGGCACTATCGTAACGTAACTTAATTGTTTATTGTTCACAATATTACTTTCAAAATATATCATAACTTCTCAAAACTGTATACTGAGTACACTAATAGTTCATATTCAATACAAATTATATGTAGGTCAGCAATAAAATGAACGTGGTGCAGGTTAAAATTCACTCTCTACTTTCACATAAAATGCTTGACGTAACCCCCTCAAACACTTGTGCAAACCAGTTTTAAATATTGATGTGTCGAAACTAAAAACATTTTGCAGCGCCAAGGTGGAAATACATAAAGGATGTTAATCAATTTAAAATACCATAACTATGCAAAATAAGGAAAAATTATCTACGATATTGCAATGCTATGAAAAAAATTTAGCTTACAATTACTGGTATCTAAAAAGCTTCAAAACTGGTAAGCAAATTTACGCAAAACCAAACTCAATGTCAGTGAAGGTCAAAATAAAAATATACAATTAAAACAAACTATACTTTATTTGTCAATAAATCGTGCTAATAAAAATAAAATGTATAACTATTCAAACGTAAATGCAAGCGATATATCTAATGCTTATCAATAGCTGACAATGATTTATAACATATTATTTATCTAAATCACTTACATGTTAAAAATGTTTTAAAACTTGTGTGGAATGTATAGTTTCAAATCAAATCACAAAAATTATATAAAAATGTGTAAAAATGCCGTAGTAAATTATCACCTCACCGCCGGTATCGATGATACTATACCTATGTATACCAATACCGTCATGTGATTTTTCATAAATTATCTAGCATAGATATCGTTTCTGATAAGAGGGCTAACAATGTTATCATGGAAATAACAATAAAGTGTAGAAGCAGGAAGCTTAATATTATATACTATATACAAAACACAAAAGAAAAAATCTATAATGATAGGTATACTTTTAAGTACATAATTGTTTACAAAAAATACGCTAATTACACAAAATTATTGTACTTCTTCAAAATTATTATTATTATTATGTATAATATTAGGTTCTTACCTATGAAATTGGCGTTTTGTCGTACTGGCCACTTTGATCTCAAATATCTCCTTTCTGGTTTGGAATTTCAATTTCAAATTTATACAGCTCATACTCATACTCATACTTTTGTGTTTTGAAAACCCTAATTCATTTGTTTTGTCCTCTTTTGGTTTTTTCTTTGCGTCGCTCAGTTTACAAAATGGAAACCTTGAAATATCGCGTTATTTACGAGTACGAGTTCCATCGTGGCACCAGTGCTGCAGAAACGGCTCGAAGGATTAATGATGTGAATGGCGGCGGTGTCGCAAAAGAAAACACAGTGCGTTTTTGGTTCCAACGTTTTCGTTCTGGAAATTTCGACCTGCAGAACAAGCCCCGTGGACGGCCGGAGACCAAAGTTGAAAATGAAGAATTGAAGGCTATTGTGGGAGCGGATCCATCGCAAACCACGTCCGAGCTAGCTGCAGGCTGCGGTCTTAGTGATAAAACTGTTTTAATCCACTTGAAGCAAATTGGGAAGGTGAAAAAGAAAAGAAATTTGCCTCATGAATTGAGTGCAGCAAACCGACAAGCGCGCGTCGATTGCTGCGTTACATTACTCAACCGGCACAAAAATGAAGGGATTTTAAATCGAATTATTACCTGTGATGAAAGGTGGATCCTGTACGATAATCGGAAACGCTCATCGGAATGGCTGAACCCTGGCGAATCTGCCAAATCCTGCCCCAAGCGAAAATTGACTCAAAAAAATTACTTGTGAGCCTTTGGTGGACTAGTGCCGGTGTCGTTCACTACAGCTTTCTTAAATCTGTCCAGACGATTACGGCGGATTTCTATTGTCAGCAACTGCAAACCATGATGGAAAAGCTAGCTGCTAAACAACCGAGGCTGGTCAATCGCTTTAGGCCACTGCTGCTTCAGGACAACGCTAGACCACACACTGCACAACAGACGGCTACCAAATTAGAGGAGCTTCAATTGGAATGTCTAAGACATCCACCGTACTCCCCGGACCTTGCTCCAACAGAATACCAATTCGAAATTTAGATAACTTCTTGCAAGGGAAAAAATTCAACTCCGATGGGGCAGTTCAAAGCGCCTCAAAGATTTTAATGATTCCCGTCCGAATGGTTTTTTTAGTAAAGTGATCAATGAACTACCTATGCGATGGCAATAGTGCGTAGATAGCAATGGTACATACTTTGATTAAAAAAATATATTATATTTTAAAAAAATCGACTTTATGTTCCTCCCTTACAAAACGCCAATTTCATATGTAAGGACCTAATATTATAAAAATATTTTAATAATATTAAAATAAATTTAGGAACCTTCGAAAAATAAAACTTAACATTACTATAATGGTACGTAGCTATAAGCCTTTTGTGGACGAAAGTCGAGATGCCAAATTTTTAATTTATTAAATACTAATACTAATGTAATTAAATTATTCAATACTTAGTAGCTACCAGATTGCACGAGGTGCTATGTGAATCAGGACCTTTAAAATGTAACGCATCAGTGAAAGAAGCAAAACAAAAGTGTTGAACACTCCTACACATAAAAATTTAAACTTAAATATAATATTATATACTATATAGAACATAATTCAGATTGCACAACAATTTATTCCAAGGTACTAAAATGAAACTAATAATGCATCAAACCCAAGCAAATCTAATAAATTTGATATGTACGCTTTGTATTATTTCGAAACATACATATTTGATAGGTGATCTTTGGTTGCATATGAGTTTATGGCATAAAAATATGATTTGCACAAAATAAAAATTAATTAAAATACCGGCCAAGTTCGAGTCGGACTCGCACACAAACATCGTCATCGGAGTCAACAGACAGACTATAAAAAATCTAATTACTACGCATCCAGTTTGTTGATGTCTTGCTTCTTATGTTATTTTTCTGATGGTATTTTATCGATATTAATATGCAAATTGATTAGATTTGCACGGTGTCTATTCTCTGTCCAATCGTTTTTTTACTTTTGGTAGATTGTTACGATTCAGTAATGTTCTAATGCGTTTCTGATAACAATCGACCTTTTTATGAAGAAGTTTTAATCGATTTGATACATTGATATATTTTATCTTTGCTCAACATTTTTTTATTATTTTATAAACATGGGGTATGTTTTAATGACTAAGTATATCAATGTATGTATTGAAATAAATCATTTACATACAACAGTACACTAAAAGTACATGAATAAGTCAGGTCATAGAAACCATCCATAGCCAAAGATATATAGTGCATATAGGACTATCAAGAAAGCTAGTATTTCAGCTCAGTGACTATTATGAAAAGGAAATCGTACTTGTAATTACTAGATGAGTACACGAGTTACGAAATATCGGATAAAAGGGGACGAGGTCGCTTCACTATTGTAAAAAACGACATGCCTCTATGGAGTGTTGCATTTTTCTCGATTTTTGTCGATGGTTGCCTCTCAATAATTATGAAACCGTGCCGTAAAAGACGTGCCGCCAAGCGATTTAGCGTTCCGGTACGATGCCGTGTAGACACCGAATAGGGGTATGGGTTTAATATAACTGCCGTGCTCCTAACATGTTAGACCGTTACCATCTTAGACTGCATCTTCACTTATTATCAGGCGAGATCGCAGTCAGGGGCTAACTTGTAGTGGATAAAAAAACAATAATTATGAAACTTCCAATGTCTTTGTCAAAAGTAAAATAAATGGTTGGACAGAATATAATGAGGTTATCAGCGTAACATAAAGTGTGCGGAGGCTAAATGCTGTAGAGGCTGGCACTCACGGCGGAGCGCTCCTCCGAGGCGCGGAGGGCCTTGAGGTCTCGCGCCTGCGCTAGCACCTCCGAGTTCAGCCGCGCCACCTGGTGGTGGACCAGTATACTATATTAATGTTACTCCCGGCCGAAAATGACCACGATGGCCGATTTCAACGGAGACTAACCAGGAAAACGAACGAACAAACTACGCAGGAAATATTGTAGTGCACTAGTGTGTTTGCTGTAGGTGGATTGGCTATTCCCTCAGCGCGGTGCTCTCCGAAGCACTGAGGTGGAATAACACAGTCTTTTGAACTGAAACTAATATGTCTGAACGAAGTTTCTACATCATCGGGATCACAACAACCAGCCACGCGGAAATTAAATGGATTCATAAATCGCACCTACTCCTACTAATCGATTTTAAAATATCACGTCACATTGGATGGTGTGAAATTATATACAGGAATAGTATAGTAGTACTTGTAGCTACGGCATAAAAAACTCACGACAGATAATTCGAGGTTATGTATCAAAAAATAACATAACCTCGAATTCTCTGTCGTAATAAACAGCTAGTAGTTACAGCTAAATATTATAAACATACGCGACATTCCAGTATGCAAACAAATGTCGACGATCTTACAAAACTTAACGCGTTTAAGTCTAGTAGAAACATGTGAAAATAAAATATGTGCTAAATAGTGTCCAAATATATTTGCTCAAATAATAAAGCTATATAAATGTTGGCTTAAATAGTCATATTTATTATTTTGAGACGTTTACGAATCATGCCAGTGATAGACAAAAAACACAAACCAGTAAAATCGTCATATTGTCAGCGCAAGCTGGAGAAATCCTGTGTGGGGTTGATTTAACGCTTTTATAACATGAGCATGCCCAAGGAAATATTAGATCTACCGTTGCATAAAGGGGTTTGAACCTTTTTGTATGGAAGCTGGCATAGCGACCTGCCGCCATTTTGTTTTTTTTTCAAAATCGCGGCGCACGATGAAAGTGGTATGTATGGATAGAGGACACATAGACGAACAAATAATATCAAGTAACATAGAACCCCAAAGTGTCACGTTACCGAGATATAAAGATAGACATATGAGGACAACGACAATCATTAAAAATAGACTTATTACGTGACTACAGGAGTTAGATTGTATCCAAATAATCGCTCCCAGATTGATTATTATTATTACTGTTTATTTTTTTTTTTTTTTTTTTTAATTCCTCTGCGTAAAGAGGAAGGCAGAATTTCCTCCGATGTGGTGGTCGGAGACCTTGTCAGCAATGGTGATATGTACTATCCACGTTATTGCTATTATTCTTATAATATTAGGTAACTATGGATCTATTACATTACATATTATTATTCTCCTTAATTATAATGGTTACTATTTTAATGGCATATTTTAAAAATTTTGGTCTAAGTATATTATTATCAAAAATTTCTTTAATTATATTCTTATTTAATATTACGTCTAATTCCATTTCTATTTCAAATCTCTCTTTACAGAATCTGGGACATTCCGTCAGCAAGTGGATGGGCTCCTCATCTTTATCTGCGTCACATTTGCAACCGGGGGTATCTTTCAGTTTGAATCGGTGTAAATATTTGGAAAAGCCACCATGTCCAGTTAATATTTGGGTTGTTACTGGGTTTATGTCAGTTTTGCTCACGATCTTTTGTGCCAAGCAGACATCTGGCAAGAACAGTTTGGTCGTGCTTGCAGTAGTTTCCTCATTGTACCGCTCTTGCCACAGCCGCTGAGATCCGGCTCTTATTTGTCTTTTGATGGTAGCAATTGGGTACGCGCAGTAGTTTGCGGCTGTCTTGCTATGCAGCGCTGCTTGCTTAGCAAGACAATCGGCTCGCTCGTTACCGGCGTTACCCACATGCGCTTTAACCCAGAACAGCTGGATAGAACGCCCCTGTTCTCGCACCGCCCTTATGCTCCTACGGATGCTGTACGCCAATGGATGAGAGACTTTTCCACTTCTTACCAGGTCTAAAGCGGACCTAGAATCGCTTAAGATCCAGGCCTCGCTTTCACCACTATTTAGTGCCCAATTTATGGCTCTGTCCATGGCGTACAGCTCCGCCTGGAACACAGTGCAGCACGAGTCCAGCTTCAATTTCAGGGATTTCACCTCCACGCCATTTTTCCACACGGATACGGCCGCACCTACCTTGCCCTCTATCTTACTCCCATCTGTGTATATATGTACGCGTTCCGCTTCCTGGTCATCAGTGGTTTCAGCAAAAGGGTCAAAGAGGGCGTAGTCGATCCTGGTACTGTGCGCGGGATGCTCGATGTGCTGTGAAGCGTAGTCCAGCTTGGTCTCTATCTCTCTGTCTTCTGGCAACTGGCTGGATACTCCTCTTTTCGCCTCATAGAGGGCGGCTGCCTCTTGAATCCTAAGATCAAGGGGTAGTATTCCTGCCAGTATCATTGCCGAGTTTAATGAGACAGTTCGATAGGCCCTGGTTATTTTCTGGGCAAATCCCCGCTGGATGGCGTTCAGCTGCTTCCTGGCACCCAGCTTTTTAGTTGCCGGTGCCCATGCACTAGCCGCATATAAGACAATCGGCTCCACTACTGCCGTATAAATAGTCTTGACGACCTGAGGGTGGAGACCCCAACTCACTTTTGCGGCCCTGCACAACTGTTTGTAGATGGCCTGTACCTTTTTACAGGTATTGGCCGCGTGCGCATTGAATGTTAGGCCTTTGTCTATGGTGAGCCCCAAGACTTTTATCTCACCTGTGAGCTCAACTTGGATCCCCCCCATGGTCAGGAGTGGCGAGTCGTACTTTAATCTTTTGGTTATCACCATAGCTTTGGTTTTATGTGGTGCAAATTTGAGCTTGTTTCTGACTCCCCACTCCTGCACATAGGCGAGTGCGGCATTGGCCTTTCTGGAGACCTCCAGCCCCGTGTCCCCATCAAAAACAAGGACGACATCGTCGGCAAAAGCCTGGCAATAGTCGCCTCGCTTCTCCAAACCGCTCAACAGCGGATCCAGAAGCAGATTCCAAAGAATCGGCCCTCCGATTGAACCCTGGACACACCCTTTGGTTGTATTTTTGATGTACTCAACACCCGCATACCTCACCCTGACTTTTCGATCCTGGAGATAGCTATCGATTAGCCGTCTTATGTTCACCGGACACCTTTCCTCAGCCAATCGAAGCCTAATGGCCGGCCACCATGCGCTATCAAAGGCACCCTCTATGTCCAATGAGATCATTGTGATGACTTTCTTGTCCTTCAGTTTTCCCTTGATATGTTGCAAGAGGGCGTAGAGGGCGTCTTCGGTGCTTCTATGTGGCATGAAGCCATACTGGCGAGTACTGAGTCCAGGTATAATGTGGAACTTTATTCGACCAACCAGCAGCTTCTCCAGGATTTTGCCCAGAACCGGCAAAAGACCGATCGGTCGATAGGCTTTTGGGTTTGTGTAGTCTTCTCGAGCTGGTTTACGAAGAACTACGACGGTCGCCTCCTTCCAGATTGTTGGGAAGTGGTTCAGTTCTAGGCATTTGTTCGCCAGGGCGAGGAACGCGTCGGGTTCCCGGGTAATTACCTGCTGGCAGATGTCTGGTGCAAGCCCATCTAACCCCGGGGCCTTTTTGGGGTTGAAGCTTTTGACCACGCTGTGTAGTTCTGCAGAGGTAAACGGTGGGTCCAAAATTTCATTTTGTATCCCATCGTTTACATGCTCAGCTGCTTCTCTCATTCGCTTGTGATCTGCGTTGTCATCCCTCCCATGGTCCTCGGGGTAGAATGTATCCGCCAACATCTTGGCCGATTCTCCGGGATCGTAAGTTTTACCGTTTTGTGTTAAGGGCAGGTCCTCCTGTCTTCTGGCTGTTCTATTTAGAACCCTATAAATGCCGTCCCAGAGTCCCTCCTTGTCCTGTCTATCGCAGAATGCTTTCCAGCTCTCGATCTGTGCTTTCTTGGCTAATAACTCATAATTTTCTTTGCTTTGCAGGTACTCCTCGACAACCTTAGCTCTTCGGACCTGTGCTGCGCATCGGATGCGGCGCTTCTTCGTGACGACTTCCTGTTTCAGCGTGGCGAGGTCTTCACTCCACCAGGGTAAGTTTAGTTTTTCAATATTTTTCTTACTGGGAATATTTTCTTTGCTCACTGTTTTGATTATATTAGTATATTTTTCTATAGTTAGGTCTAATTCTGTATTATCTGTAATTTTTTCAATTTCTATTTTATTGATGTGATTTCCAGCCATTAATTGCACTAATTTCTCATGAAACTCGTTCCAATTAGCTTTTTTGGTATTAAAAATTCTAGTTGTCCGGTTAATTATGACGCCTTTTGCTTTTGATAAGTAAATTTTGAAAGTTAACGTGTTATGGTCTGAGCTTGTCACGCTGTCATCCACCTTCCAGTCGTCTACGAATGCTAGCATGTCCGATGAGCAAGCTGTTATGTCGACACAGCTAGAGAACGTTTTGTTGCCTCTAACTGTGTCGAAGGTCGGGGTAGAACCTTGGTTAAGTATTTGCAGGTCTAGTTCGTCCAGGGCTGCAGCCATCGCCTCTCCTCGACGGTCCGAGCTGACGCTTCCCCACCAGGTGTTTTTGGAGTTCGCGTCGCCCCCTACTAATGTGTAAGGCCCCACTTCTTCAAATATCTTCCTCAGCTGATCCAGGTATGGCTCAATGGGTTGGTTGGGTTCGAAGTAAACGGAGATCATGGTGATATCCCAGGCACTGGTTCGGATCCTTACCACCACGATGTTGTTGGTGGTAAGTTTTGGGCACAGTATGGCGTCTATATTATGGTCAAATACGACTATGGCTGCTTTTACTGTCCCGTTTCCTTGATCAATGCTCTGGAATATCCTTGCCCCCCCATATCCCTTCATACGTCCGACACCACCCACGTAGGGTTCCTGGAGCAGCGCGACTGCGATATTCATGTTTTCCGCCTCCAACATGAGTTCGTCGGTGGCGAGTCGCTTTCTTTGAAGGTTGGCCTGGGCTATCCTATACGCTTTAGTTCCGGTGGGGTTTCCTGTGGTGCCCTTAGCAGTACGCTATACTGGCTCGGGCCAGTGCGTCCCATTTGCGCCTAACAGGGCACTCCTGACTGAAGGCGTTATGATCTGTGTGGTCTAATTTGGCACTGACGCAGTTACAACATTTGGGAGTCGCATTGGCCAGCCAGTCAGCGCACTCTGCTTTCATGTGAGTCCCTCCGCAGTGGCTGCACTTGGTGACCGTCTCTTTGCAGAACCGTCTGCCGTGTCCGTAGCCGAGGCAGAGCGAGCATTGCACGAGCGGCGAGTAGTCGGCCACTCTGACTCTCTGCATGTCGATGTGCACTGACTCCGCCTCGCTCATTCGCCGCCACAGCTTGGGACACAATCTGAGGACCACATGGCTAGTATGAGGGTTCCTGGTTCTTCTTCTAAACTTAATTTCTAGCCGGTCGTCTTTACCAATGCCCTCAAACAGGCTCCGATTTTGGTTTCTCAAAGCGTTCTTAATGTCTTCATCGGTATTGTATTGAAGAACGTCTTTGAGAATTAAGAGGGGGTCCTTGTTTTGAATGTCCTCCACATTGAGACGGTCGCCAGCAGATTTCAGGCGCTCCTTTACTTTTTGCCTTTCCTCTTCCGAACCACACCCCACTATCACTTTTCTATCTCTTACCTTCCGTACCCTATCAATCTTAACCCAGCCATCTTTTGCCTTCACCGCTTCTCTTATCTGAGTTAAGACTTCTTCTCCGGTCTCCGTCTCGTCTTTGGATGAGATCACAACCGAGTGTAGCGCGGCCGGCTCTGAGCTCCGCTTCATAATGCTGCCGGCCGCTACACTGGCATATGTGTGTGTCTTCTCCAAGAGCTCTTTTTGCTTTTCTATCGCCTCTGTAAGTTTTTTCATTTCTTCGCCATTTTTAATAATATACTGTTTATGTTCCTCCATCCTTCTTATGAATTCGGCCTCTTCCTTTCCCTTTTTCCTTTCTCGTTCGTCATTGTTTGTAGCCGTTTCTGTACCAATTGGCGCAGGAGCCGGCGGTCTCGCGGCCTCCGCCTCCTTCACCAATTGATACAACCTGTCCACGGCACTCAAGACTTCAACTTTAATCTCGGTTTTAATGTTTCGCGAGTTACTTATTTGAAGCTTGGCCTTCATAACGCAGCACTTGGCCTCCGCTAGTAGTAGTTTTCTCGTACTCCTAGTAGTAAGTAATGTACCTACTCTCTTCTAATAAACAGTAATAATAATAATCAACCTGGGAAGTGGGAACGATTATTTGGATACAATTTGACGCCTGTAGACACGTAACAAGTCTATTTTTAATGATTGTCGTTGTCCTCATATGTCTATCTTTACCTCCTATTATCTTGGGAACGTGACACTTTGGGGTACTATATTACTTGACATTATTTGTTCGTCTATGTGTCCTCTATCCATACATACCACTCTCATCGTGCGCCGCGATTTTGAAAAAAAATCAAAATGGCGGCAGGTCGCTATGCCAGAAAGTTTCAATCCCCTTTAAACAATGTTTTATAAAATAAATTGGTATGTGTATAACAACACGTGTTGTATGTATTATTGATTATTTCCTCAAAACACAGTTTCATGACAGTCGGCTTTATATTAAGCGTTTGCAATGTTGAATGTTATTAATTAAACCATGTAGTTATAGCATTGATATAGTAGTAAAATCATTCTTTTACAATTGTGTAATTACTGTCAACTAACTTCAAAAGGTATTCCGAAGTGGTACTGTAATCCGATACAGATCTTAAGATTATTTGTTATAAAATTACAAACCTTAGCTTCGCTATTGGCGAGGTTCTGTTTAGTTTTGTCTAACTCTGCTGCCATACTGGATAGTTTTTCCTGTAATTCCTTCTTCTCTGCCTCGACTCTCCGTCTCTCTGTTCCCTCTTCACCTGCTTGCCGCGACAATCGCGCCACCTGTACCAATATTTATTTTTTTATAATTTCTTTAAATAACTTTTCACTAAGAAAATGAGACAATGCTTTTAGTAGTTATAATATCAGTCTATAAAACTGTTTATTAGTGAATGAAGAACCAATTTTTTTAAATTCTATTATGTCACTCGATTATTGAGTTTTGCTTTTAAGCTTTATAGCCAGTGTCATGTTATAAAGTTTAACAGCTTCATAGAACACTTTTTGTACGGAATAGCAATTCTTAACATTTCAACACTACAATCAATAGATAGTAAAGTCTCAACTAATCATAAGACACACACATAAGTACGTTATTATACTGCCTACAGATATTGTAAACAGATTTTAAAGTATCTCACTTACTTTGAAATCACGACAGTAATTTATGTTAATAAAAACGAACCGTTCTTTTGTTACCCAAGAGGAATGGTTCAAATGCTTGTTTTTTGTAGTGTTTCTATTAAGAATGGAACGGCGTACCGCGTAATTGATTTGACGAACAATGACCAGTGTTAGTAAACGTAACCAAGTCTGTGGCATATAGTTGAACGTCTCGATATACATATAAAGGAATCAAAATACTTCGAGCATTTCAAAATCATGCTAGTGTCTTGTTATGAATGGTTCAAAATTTTCAAATCCACTTATAGTATGAATTTAAAAAGGATAGGGACGTTTAACTCTCTTTCCCATTAACTACTTACTCTCTTTATTAGTAAGAAGTTATTTTGAAAAAAGAAACTGAGGAAGAATATGACGAAAATATCGTTAAATGCGTTTTTAAACATGCAAGCATGCATTACTGGTAAGAAGAGAGTTTCATTTTAATCTGTAGAAGTACTATATTCTATTTTTATGACATAAGTAAGAGAGAAGAAAAATTAAGTTTTATTCAGTACATATAATACTTAGATAAACATTCAAAGTAACAATACTTACCTTGCAAGTAATTGATACTCGTATGTCTGATTTTCCTCAAAAAAATCTTAACACTATTTATTTATACGCAATTCCATTCATTACAATAAAACACGAGCCACACTAGTTTCAATTCATGAGCAAACGCTTTTTGTTTTTTATTTCAATTTAAAATTTAAAATTAATAATATAAAAAATATACCTAATCGGACACAACAAAAATAAAGACAATCAAAAGTAATAATAGTAATAAACGGTTACATTTGTATTAAATTACTTTCATAGGTTATGTATGTTTTTGTTGTTAATTAAGTATATTTTATTGAAAATATTTTTTGCAATAAATATATGTTTTTTGTCTTAGTCCTGAAAAGATAGATTTATGTTGGAAGTTAAAATAAAAAAACCTATACTTACAAGTATTATAAATGCGAAAATTTGGATGGATGGATGTTTGTTACTCAATCACGCCCGAAGGGCTGAACGGATTTGTATGAAATTTGGCACAGAGATAGATTATAGTCTGGAATAACACATAGGCTACTATATCCTTCATATTATATCCCGGAAAATTAAGGAGTTCCCGCAGGAACCAAAAAACCTCAATCCACGCGGACGTAGTTGCGGGCATCAGCTAGTGAGCTAGTATATAATTATATATTGAGCAATATCGTGAAATGCAGCAGGTGTTAAGGTCACCTGTGTCTCCAGCATCGCGATCTGGCCGCTCCACGACGTCTTGACGTCAGCAAGCGCCATCTTGGCCTCCTGCAGTTGTCGCGACAGAACCGCCCTCTCGCGACACACGCGGTCAAACTCCGCGCACCCAGTCGGCCTCACTTCGCGCTTGTCTGTGGCAGATTTTGAATTATTATATTAATTTATTTTTTAAATTGCACAAAAAATATACAAAAATTATGTTATTCTTTTTTTTTATCCACTACAAGTTAGCCCTTGACTGCGATCTCACCTGATGGTAAGTGACGATGCAGTCTAAGAGGGTAGCGGGCTAACCTGTTAGGGGCGTGGCAGTTACATTAAACCCATACCTCTATTCGGTTTCTACACGGCATCGTACCGGAACGCTAAATCGCTTGGCGGCACGTCTTTGCCGGTAGGGTGGTAACTAGCCACGGCCAGCCTCCCACCAGGCCAGACCGGGGAGAATTCAGAAATTATAAATTCCCAAACTGACCCTGCCGGGACCGAACCCGGGACCTTCGCACGTTAAGACAACAGCGCTGCACACTGCGCCACGGAAGTCGTCAAACTAGTTACATGTAACACATGTAGTTTGTTGGCGAATTCGCGCTCAACTAATAATTATATACCGTGCACATATTATTCACACAACAACTATTATACCTTATAAACTACTATGTGATTTAAATTTAAATGATTTATTTATTTCACGTTGGACAACTTGTATCACTTATGGAACGTTAAGACTCTACCACCGGTTCGGAAAGATGATTTTACTGAGAAGAGCCGGCAAGAAACTCAGCAGTTGCTCTTTTATTAAAAAGAAAAAGGTTACAATATGTGTACAATACAACACATAGATTATAAGTATTACACTGACTTGTGGGTCAGGGCATGCGAGGAAGGTTGCTTCCAGTGTTTGTGAAGGTTGATTCCATACTATACTATTTAAAATATTTTAGCGGATGCGATGATGTTAGAGAAAATACATGTCGGAGGTACCTCACTGTGATAACTCACGGCCTACTAGGACGTTTACTAAGATGGCTTTACGAGGCATAGTTTTACGAGGAGGTAACAGCGGGCTAGAGAGCTAAACAGCAACCGTGAAGCGTCGAAGTGAGGTATCTTCGGAACGTACTCACTCACATACATTTCAGTCATATTTGCTGGTTGAGTAACGTCAATGCAACACGGTAACTGCTCCGTTCGAATCAAAACTAATCACTGACTTGGGAGATCCGAGTTTGAGTAAGTACTTAAAAATTCATACAATAAAAGCAGTGGCGTGCGTGAAATTGAGGCATAAATGCAGTGCTTACCCTAGTTGTCAAACCTCAATGCTTATTTTTTCTTATGACATGCCTGTAAGTTGGTTCCTAACCAAAGAATGCCTACCCTCTGACTTCAAAACTTTTGCACGCCACTATATAAAGGTTGTCAATAACATTTAAACTAGAGATGAAACGGATAGTTATTTGGTCGGAATATCCGGCCCGTGGTCTCGCAGCAGGTTGTGACAAGTTTAGCGCCGCACAGGTACATCGAAAGTGATCGGATCAATTCGGGCGGTTTCGGGTGTCATCATAAGTGATCGTGGCCGGCGGCATGAATGATTATAAATGCATAGCGAAAATTTTTTGTTTACTTGCTGAGTAAAGTGCGTGATTTGAGTGTAATTTAAGACAAAATAATAAAAAAAAGTTTTTTGGAAGAGAACGAACTTCCTCGTGAGATTTTGTAACTTATCAGTTATAAATAAAACACATCTATAACCCCTTTTCTAATTAACAAAAACTTTAGTGGTTGATGACTTTAGGAAATTGTCGTAGTTTTTGAACACGTATCTCATCACGTAATATTTTTGTATCCGGCCGGATAGTAAATTTACTACTACTACGCCGGATAGGCCGGATACCGGATAGTTACCGGATATCCGTTTCATCTCTAATATAAACTTTAGTATGGTGGAACAGACAATGAATGGTGGCTAAAGTAAAAAATTTATAAAATACCATCATCAATCATATGGTGGTGCGGGTTTTCAGGGGGCAGCGCAGCCTTGAGCAGTTCGAGCTGGTCGGCCAGGTCTCGTGTGCGCGCGTCTGCGGCGCCCAGGGCCGCGGTCAACTCTATGCGTTCGCGCGCCCACTCGCGACGACTCTGTTCAACCTCCTCCTATACATAATATATCAATTTAATAAAAAAATTGAGAAATGATAAATGAATAAATGATTTATTTATTTCATGTAGGACAACTTGTGTCACTTATGACACGTCAGGACTCTACCACCGGTTCGGAAAAATGATTCTACTGAGAAGAGCCGGCAAGAAACTCAGAAAAAAAGAAGCGGTTACAATTTAAGCATTACAATACATACGCAACGCTACAAGTATTACATTGACTTGTGAGTCACTGGATGCGAGGCCGGTTGCTTCCATGCAACTTTGTCGTTAATAAAATCCTCGATAGTATAATATCCTCGACTTTCTTGACACAGTCTTTAAATTTATGACTCCATAAATAAAAAAACTTTTTATATGATTTAATGTATTGGGATTTGGGACCTATCTTCTCGTCCTCAGGCACAACAACGTAACGGCCTTTGACGTTTACAGTTTTGTTGAAATGTGTTGCAAAGGCAAAAAAAATGCACAGTATTAGTGTTTGTGGACTAAAAATATTTGCTATAAATCGGAAAAAGGTATGAGTAGGTAAACCTGAACTTCAACTGAACTTCTGTAGATATTGAGGCTGATTCTGTATTGAATGAACTAGAAGTTTAATTCGCTATAATCCGCTACAGTAGACAAATCTGTGTGGTACAGTGCGTGTCTTTCGCCTGCAGCATGCGACACCCACCACCCAGCAATTCGCACAGGCACAACACAACACCACACAAATCTTGAATAGAAGCAGGCAAACCACACAAATCCTCCAAATCACTCTCAACGTACGTTCTGTATTGCACAATCTGGAAACTAAACTAAAATGTCAGCATTCAAAATATTGCTAAGCCTATCATAATAGTCTCTGCGGAAAGGGACCGAACTACCTTTAAAACTGTAATTTCAATTTATTAACCGACTTCCAAAAACAGAGTAGGGTCTCAATTCGGCAGTTTTTTTTTAGAGTTTATGTTATACAGAATTGGTCACTTTAGGTTAGGGTATTAACAAGTAGGTTTACTTTAAGAAACCATGAAATGTTGTGGAAACCGTGGAAATTTTGTTGAAAATTCTTCTTTATCCTTTTTTGTTTTGAGACTTGAGGCTAAATATAATGAAATAGATTTTCTATTGGTACCATTCTATTGGTATTTTAATTTTTTGCCTTTTGTTTTCTCAATATGGGGCAGTAAATACCTACATCAGGAAAAGTTAAAACGAAAAAAATCTACCAGTGAGTGGATGGATGACAATAAGCGAGTTGCAGGTAACCAATGCATCCATAAAAACGCGGCGGGTGTAAATCCTTACAAGAGACCCATGTTCAGCAGTGAACGTCTATCAGTTGACAGCTACTACGGCGGCTAAACTTACAGTGAGAGCATCGAGTTTGTCTTGCGCGTTCTCAGCGGCGGCGAGCCTGGCTCTAAGCTCGTCGAGTTGTTTTTCCGCCGTGTCACGAGCCGTGATCGCTTGCGTGGCCTCCGCTTGAGCGGTTCGCGCGACCGCCTGAGCTGCGAGCGCCTCTTCTCCTGTCGTGTCAAAACACTGTATATGTTTATACTAGCTGATGCCAGCGACTTCGTCCGCGTGGAATAACTTATTTTGATTCCCACAGGAACTCTTTAATATTTAGGGATAAAAAGTAGCCTATGTCACTCTCCGTCCTCAATTATACCCATGCCAAAAATCACGTCGATCCGTTGCTCATTGCGGCGTGATTGAAGGACAAACTAACAAACAAACTCACTTTCGCATTAATAATATTAGTATGACTAGCTGATGCCCACGACTTCGTCCGCGTGGAATAAGTTATTTTAATTCCCGCGGGAACTACTTAATTTTCCGGGATAAAAAGTAGCATAACTAACCTAACCTAACCTGGTTTTTACCTTGTACAGCCGCCAAAGACAACTTCAGCTCCTCAATTTTCTGTTCCCAGTATAAATCTCTATCCTTTAGCTTGGCTTCTAGCTGATCGACGTATTGCTGTTGGAGCGCCGCCTGATCCACTTCGCCGGCAGTCCGCTCCGACAGGTATGTGTGGAGTTGGGGAGATATTGACTGCAAAAAAACAAGTCTTAGTCAAAGAACTAGAGCTTTTTAATGCATGTTTGACCTATATAGTAGTATTTCAGATCCCAAGTTCGAGTCTCCCAGGTCCAAGTATTCAAAGTCATTGGGTTTGTTTTTTTATAAATATGCATACCAAGCAAAAGAGCACCTGATACTAAGCGATTACCGCCACCCATGAACATTTGCGGTCCAGAGGAACCGCCAAAGCTTCGCAGGCATTTTAGGAATTTGTTTATCCACCCCTGAATAGCCCCATATCGTAGGTTTGATAGAACACAACAAGTGGAAGCAGTACAAATCCATGACTGTCTGGTTTTTAGGGTATCGTACCTCAAGAGGAAATAAGGTACCATTATAGGATCACTTTGTTGTCTGTGCTCTACCAGTTTAGCGCAAAGGACTGAAAAAGTAACCTAAATTTTTTAAACACTGTTTATTGAAACTGTTATAGAACAGAAACACTTATAACAGAAACAGAAACGATACTGTAACCCAATCAATCTGTAACCATATATTTCTGTTAATAAGTGTATTTATCTGTTAGGGGTCATCCATAAAGTATGTCACACTAATTTCGTGATTTTTTGACCCCTCCCCCGTCCTTGTCACAGTTGGTCACTTTTGTGAGACCCCAAGCCCCCCAAAATGTTTTTGTTGTTTACTCAAAGAATTTATAACATGTAGTGGTACAGAACCCTTTGTGTGCGACGTTTGACTTGACCAGTTTCTTTTATGGTATGGAACTCTCCAGAGCAGTCTGGTAAGTGGAAGATTAACAAGGGAGTTTTTGAAGAGAACTCGTAAAGCTATTTATGCTACTCACCTACCTAACTTCTCTCAAGTCATGTGAGATTACCATCATAACTATTAGACTATGGGAGAGGGAATAGAGTAGCATCTGTTCAGTAACTCTTTTACATTAATTATTGTAAGTTTTTTCCAAGAGATATTCCCTTTCTTAAAATATGATATGAAACATAATTAGAACTTGATAGATAACTTAAGAATAAATAACCTTGGACAGACAATAAGATTTTATTCATTGAATATTTCAACCATCGTCTGTTTTTACCACAGACCTTATGGTCAACGAAATCAAATTTAATGTCACTTTAAAATTAGAATTAGTATGTTCATAAAGCCATGCTTAGTAGTAGTTATATTATAGTTACCATGCCTATTAGGGCTATATATGTAGGCCTATGCCAGAATACACATTGGGGATTGAGGAAGGCTACCAAGTTACCAACGGGTGCTTATATAAGTACTTAAAAGTAATAAACTCAATGTAAACCTCAGTAAATAAAGGCTTTATTATTCTAAATATAATGAACATTAAGATAAATTTATTATCATGAATGATGAAATACATTAGGAAGATAATGTTCTTTTTTCATTGTTATTTATGACAAATTTTTATTTAGGATAGTTTTTGTTTATTCCTTTGTACGATTTTTTATTTTAAAATAGGTATTTTAACTAACAACAGTTTGAAATGGTTAAAATATATTTATTACTTACTTAATACTTTACCAGACTAATTAAATGCAATTGTTGAACCAAACAGTGCTATTTATTCACATGGTATTTAGAATCATTGTTTAAAGTTATTAGTCAATACTTAAAACTTGAACAATCTAGGTTTTTTAAACTCCCTCTATAATAATCTATGAAACAATAGGCATGATGACTGATTTTGAAAAATGGTCAGGTCATGTTCGGAAGTATCTATTATTTCGAAAAAATATATTATTTCATCAGAAAAATAGGGTTTGGAAGATAAAATTGGCATTTGAGATTTAAATTTTAAAATTCACGCCAAAACGCTTGCCGGTGTCATGGTGTCATTTGTGACGTCACTATTGTTTTTACCAATGTACTCTCTGCAGTGTGCATTAAACAATAGTGTGATTGTCAAAGCTCGAAAACAAAAAATTGTGACGTCATTCGCTTCTTGGTGTTTAATCCATTATGGCGGATCGCTGTATTTTATAGTTTAATTTTATCAAAATAAATAGCAATCTCACTCGGAAAAGATATATAAATACGTTTGGTATAATCCATGAATCCTATTTCATTAGATAAATTGATAATTTCATTGATTCATGGTCACTGTCATCATGCCTATTATAATTTGGACAGCATAATGTCTGTTTTCATAATACATTCTATTTCTATACCAAATATTGGCATAATTGGTTCTACAGATAACTGTATTAAAATGAGCAAAACTTACATCAGATGTAGTGTCTCCTCGTCCACCAGAACTTGATGGACTTGTTGTTGTAGACTGTAATAAATGAAGCCAATAGGTACACAAAGAAACATTATCTAGTATTTCTTAAATATTATGTAACATCTTTTTTATGGCCAAAACTACTCAATATTACTTAAATTCATCAAGATCAGTTCAACATTTAAGTAAATAGTGAAAAAGTAATACATAAATAGGCCTTGGGACAGATTTTAAATACATTTTTGTGAATATACACTAGAGCATTAATAAACAGGTCTCCAAATTTAAATTTGTTATTGTACGCTCCTTAAATTTATCACAATTTATAAAACATGAAAGTATACTGACCCAGTCTTTGAATGTGCAAACACAGATTTCAACCAGGATTAATTCAGATCTTTTATTGAGAATTAAGTCTCATCAGGCCTGTTATTCAGTCCTGATGACACTCTATTCTGAAGTATTAAACTTAAAGCAGACTTACGGAATCATCTCTTAGCGTTATTCTTCCCAAAAAAGCACCACTACGCCAACTATTTGTCAGCTTACTAATGTCGCTACCGGTTTCTTCTTTTATTTTACTCTTTAGGCTTGCAAACATCTTAACTATGCTGAAACGAAGAGCACTGTTACGATAGTTTGACTAGACGAACTGGTTCGCACATTACTGCGATAAGTTTCGATGGCTCACCGTAACAAGAGTTTTGTAATCCTAGGCGATTAAACGGTTTCAATCCTTTGGATCGTACAGTAAGAAGTTGTTTTTCACTTTAAAGCACATGTCTTGCATCAATAGAACGTCCTATAATACGTATCAAAGGAAACACTTTCCACTATGTAATTATATGCTAATTTCCACCAAACTTGAACAAACTCACAAAGCTCGAACTATCCTCGAACACAAAACACTGTCAAGCATCTGCCAAGTGTCAACTCGACACTGTCAGACTGACTGACACGATAATGACATTGGCTCCCATAGATAATACATTTATTCCATAGATACTTACTCTATGATTTATATCTATGGCAGAGACAAGTAACTTAAAGGATATTACATGGATACTGGATAATACCTGGTTAATACACTAATTAAGGCACGTAGCGCGATTGAGTAAAACCTGCATTAATGATTGTTACAGTATCAATTGTTGTGATTGGCGGAATTTATCATACTTCTTGTTGCGTCAATGGATTTTGTCCAATAGAGAGAAGAGTGATAACCAATAAGAGGTGATTACGATCAAAGACAAGTTAAATCGTTACACTGTACCCGTCATTTTTATCCGGCTAGCACCACCACCAGCACAGCACTAACAAATAGTGATGCCGACTCGATACCTCTAACTCGATTTACTCCGAGTAGGCTCGACCTCTTATGGTACGGTTTTCAGCCCAAGCTAACGCTAATTCGAGTCGTTGTTTTCAAAACCCGCCTTACCGACGACTCAAGTACGAGTCAATCGACCATCACTGTCAAAAATATCGTGCTGCGCCATTGAAATAGAATAGGCACCTACTAAAATTCTACATCAATGTGCTGCGCAGATCACAGATATATCTTTAGGTGTAGATTTTATAAATTGTCGTGGGACCATTGATTTGCTGATGCTGACGATGCCGGCGACTTCGTCCGCGTGGATTGAGGATTTTTGGTTCCCGCGGGAACTCTTTAATTTTCCGGGATAAAAAGTAGCTTAGGCTTTATTTCAGACTATAATGTATCTTGTGCCTCATCTAGATCCATTCAGACGTGATTGAGTAACGCACATCCAGCCATCCATCCAAACTTTCTCATTTATAATATTAGTATAGATTAGTTAAATACCTATTTACTTTTTTCTATTCTAATTTTCTCAGATATTTAAGAGCCGTAGGAGCCGAGGTTCTGGGCGGGTTCCCACCATAGCGGAGAGAGATATTATGCGGAGATTATGCGGCAGGTAGTTTCCACCCATAGTGCTAGGATAGGTAGCTACAGCAGACGCTGCCACACAGATATCACCTTTCCGCTGCACGCCGCACTACGCTCCCATCCGCTGAACTTGCCCGCAGGAAAGTAAGACATCAGCTTTCCTCCACGCTTGAATAATTTCCACCAAAGCCAAGCGGAGAGATGTGGGAGTAACTATATAATATATATGTCACCGTAAGATTGCAAAAACCGTTAGATTGTAATCTAACTAGCAAAATTGTAAACTGTCGACAGATTGTGAACCGTTCAATGTTCTAAGTGACAATTTTTGAAATATTCATTGTATTTACGTTTTCTTGTCTCTTTCTTGTAGGTAGGTTAGGGTTCGTTATATATAATAAGGTAGTGCCCGGCCGTAGGCTAAAGCTATTGAGAATCCCGGTCGCATACATACTGCAGATTACCTACATCCGATCTGGCAACAACTTATGCAGGCTATTTCAGACAGCTCTATTTTCTACAGAGGTTGCACATGTACAGTGAGACTGTCGAATGGAACATTGGCAGACACTGAGTAGGGAATATGGCGACAGTTTATAAATTTAATGGAGCAATTAGTAGCGTGGACGGAAGGGAAGAATTTGGAAAAATCTAATAGGCACAGTACGCGCGCGAATTGAATGCATTCGAATGAGAGTTAATTCGGTGACTTAGAACCTTGTCCTATCGTCCGCACACTTCCTCGCAACGCCTCAAAACGCCTTCGCCTTCAAAATGTTGATCTTTCAGATGCTTATTGACACCTAAATACTGTGCTAATAATAGACGAACCGAAGTTCAACTCAAAATCTAAAAGCATTCATGTTGCGCAAGAATTTTCGTCAGCATTAAAATCTTCTGGTTAGCTATATTTCCATCTTAGACTGAATTAAGCACCTTCGTACAAGATTGCAGATTGCAAGCAACCTAACGATCATAATAATGATATCGAGTTTTGTGTGCTTGCAATATGCATGGCAGCCATCTTATTAAGAGTGCAGTAACTTCTGTGCACAAGCTTCGATAAAAAATTTTTGGCGACTGCGGTTAAGCACGACTCCGAATTACATATAGGTATCACCACTACAGCCCATTAACGTCCCACTCCTGGGCACAGGCCTCCACCCTCATAGGAGAGGGAATTAGAGCTTAGACCCACCACGCTGCTCCAATGCGGGTTGGCGGGCTTTAACGACTATTATCATGTTAGTAATAACCGGGACCGACGGCTTAACGTGCTCTCCGAGGCACGGGGGTGAAACACCGCCAACTTCCTAACTCCGGGCTAGTACTGAGAATTTCTAGTCAGAAAAACCCAACACTTAGTATGGCCCGACCCGGGACTCGAACCCAGGACCTCGTCAGCCGCAGTCAAACATGCTAACTACTAGACCAACGAGGCAGTTGCATGCAGAGCTTATGTATGTGTCACCATACACAAGCTCTGCATTCAACTCGCGCGCAAACTATACCTTATTCTCTGCCGCCAAAAAGATTGCATCGAATGGTATATTATAATTATCGTTTGTCGTTCCAACTTCTAAAGCTCAAGGAAATAAAAAGCGAGTCACATATTCAGTTGTTTATTATCTATACTGTACTCAAAATTGATCCGAAGATCACATCACATAGTAATTTCATAAATAATATTACAATGTCATGTACTTTCTGTGAATGCATGTGAATAAAAAAATGTTCACAATATTATCAATACTTTGTTCACTGGACCGGTTTACCTTTAGTAGATGTACCTACTACATAATAACATACCATTAGGTATTGAAGAACTTACTGTGTACTTGATGAGAGATATAATTATAATCAATAGTTAATTATTGTGTTGCAGTTCAATTTTTTTTATTATATTTACAGTTTTACATTTTTTTTTGTGATTTACAAATAAATTCTTGAATATTTTAATTAGGTCTTCATTATTCCATTTGGATTTATAATAACAGTACTTTATAGTTAAAAATATCACAAAAATGAAATATATTATGTGTAAGACACACGCAACATTAAAAATACAACAAAAAGAAAAATATAAATCCACTAGAAACCTCGGGCCTGAAGAGTCCCTTCTAAAGAGGAAGGATACTTTCGATGTACAATATTTATAACGGCAATTTGATACCATAATAATTATTATTATCACACTAATTAATTATAAAAGTAATCGTTTGTCTTACAATAAATGCGTCAGATCATAAATTTTGATTATAAAAATTAAAGGCAACAAATATTATAATTAATGAAACGAAAAATTTAACAAAAATAAAAATACAACTTATGTATTTAGAAGTCATACAGTGCCGTATTGATAAAAGCGTACTGTCCGGCGACGCGCGCTGGCCCGCCCACCGGACATAACAACCAACCAAACTAACGCAACCTCGACGAGTTTAACTCCTCCGCCAGTCATCTTTTATCGATATGGCATTCCCTTACGATATACGACAATAAATATAACGCACTTACACATTAATCACTTCTTTAATTCCGACGCTAGGAATTATTTTATAATATATACCTAAAAATATAATCACGGCACAAGTATCCCTCCGACTAAATTACCGACGTAGTGTCACTTTATCAGGATTTAGAATCAAATATGTATTATGTATCTTAAATATTTCATTATTAATATATCATTATCAAAATATCCACTAAATGGGAGGAATAAATCAAATTATTAATATTTTTATTCTAACATTAATCGCATGACTGATCAACAAAAAGGATATGGACTAGGAATAATATTAGGCATTAGGCTCCCATGCCTCGAGATTTGACGCCGCCGCGCCGTCGCGTTGCCCGCACGTACGTACGCGAGCGCGCTCCAGCGGGCGGGGGGGCGCGGCGGCGCACTCGCGCGTCTCTCTGTCCGCATATCACCTCTACATACATACGACGAGATTAATTTGATCATAAGTTAATACTGTTAATGACGAAAACAATACGGGGCAGCTATTTCTCGATTTGGACATGTCGAGGGTCGATCGGACTCGATCGTCAGTCGCTATTTTGTGCTTCGGTAGACGGGGATCGATC
This sequence comes from Erebia palarica, assembly GCA_964035005.1. NCBI lineage: Eukaryota > Metazoa > Arthropoda > Insecta > Lepidoptera > Nymphalidae > Erebia > Erebia palarica. Next base: position 25,978,505 of record OZ035985.1, on the reverse strand, counting down.
GGGAAAATAATGATATCTAGCAAACTCTATCCGGAATATAAGCCGACTCTCTATCCTACGATTTAGGTAAATAGCTTGGAAGTATGCTTTCTTCGTTTCAATATTGTCCGTCAATGTTAATCGTTTCAAATGTTAGTCCACTCACTATCACTCTACGAGTGTCGCGATCTATCTAACGTGAGGGGATGCGGCATACGGCGACCGAGCGGCCGCCGCGCCGGAGAGAAGCGGCTACACTATTGGTGTCTCATCATCTTTCCTCTTAACCTAATCTAGTGTAAACTTGTCATCTATAAAAACATAATTTTATAACGTAATAAAAAAGTAACATAATTCTCACAAAAATGCTCACAGTAGGAGTGGGGTGTCGGAAGTTCGACAGCGGCCTCCTAGCGGCCGCGTGAGCGTCGCCTAACGTCACCTCGCTTATATACAACAAAGTCTGGCGCGCGCGCCGATCTCTACAGGAACTCATATCGTATCTTAAAAAAATAATATACAATAGTAATAAAACATTTTAAACCTCACTAACTACAACTCGACGATCTCGGTGAATCATTCAAACGACTCCGGCGTGTCGAAAACTATTCATATCACAATCGCATGACCGTGCCCGAGAATCATATCCCGCTACATATGTACACACTTTCCCGTAGTGAGAACGCGAGCTCGCGGCGGAAGCGCGGGCGCAGCGCCTCCGCCGCGGGAGCGGCCGTGCCAGCCGAACGAACCTGCCTTGCCGAGTGTGCCAGAGCCGCGGTCGGGGTGGGGGGTCGAGGGGGGTCGGATGGGGTGGGTGGGGGGAGGTTAGGGGGGGCGCAGCGCGGGCGGCAGCTGCACGGGGATGTGGTAGTAGCGGCAGGCGGCGCGGCGACACGTGCCGGCGGCGGCGTCGCGGCACACGACCACGCGGCACCCCACCACCTGCAGCCCGCACCCTGGAACACGCGCGCGCGCATTACTGCACCGGCTCCAGTGAGATGCGATCACATCAACATATACAACAGGAACGAGCGACAAGAATGTATGAAACTTTTTTTAAATGGTGAACTTTATTTTGTATTTACTTAGGGAGGGAAACATTTAATAATTTTGCATAAAATTTACTATTTGCCTACTCCAAGACCTGGCAGATGTAATGGATTCTATATATGAACTTATCAAAGCGGGGTTTCCGAACTCGAATCAAAATTTTAAGCATTATTAAGAAGCCAATTTAACAGTCAGAATTAAGTGTTTAAAATAAAGACACTACAGACTTTAGTTGCTTATTTAAGGTTTTGACAATATTTTTTCCTCTTGCAAGTACGAGTCTACTGACAATCTACTTTGAATAGTCCAACAAAAATGTTTACTATTTTTTTTTTAATTTACATTGTCTAAAATCTTCTAATAAGTACAAATATTTTCTAATAATTACATCTAAATTGTATGTAAGTAAAACAGTACTCGCCAAAACAAAATAACTAGATATAACAAAACTACCTACTGATTTAAAAATCTAATCTAATATTTTACCTATTAATCCAATAAAATACAGACTACACGTAAAATATAATATTGTGTTCATGCACAAAGAAGGATATTTCTAGGAGTTTGGAATATTTTTCCATGCAGGTGGCATAATTAAACTGTGGAATTTCAACTCTATTTTATTAAATATTTATATCTCAAAATATATGCTTTTTTATTTTAAAAAGTGGTTCAAATATTTAAATTTTTAATGGGACAAAATTAAATGTTTTTATCAAGAAGTCATCCATACCTTCACGAATATGAACGAATCTGCAGGTAGGTCTCGTACATCCTTGTCGATTAAAATCTTGGCACACCGGGAGGGTGTCCAGTAACTGAAAAATGTAAAAATAATTCATAAGATTTGGTTCACGAAAAGATTATTTCGGTTGTGATTCAAACAGTTATGCTACTTTACCTGTCGTGCTACAGTTAGGTTCCTAGATTTCTATACTCATATATTGTGGACAATGGAGATTCGATTATGATGTCAACATGCAGCTCAAACTTACTCCAATTAATTAGATAACAGTAACAATTAATGTTTTAAATGTTTTAACCGCTATTTTATGAGCCATATTTTTCCTGCGATTAATTTCAGGCAACCGCCTTACAAAATATTTAATTGATTCCTTCGCTTTCAAATAAAGGCTTGATGTTTCAATAACCGTACAACAATTTTTATAGCATAAGTGTTTGAATCACAAAATATCTAATTTTATCTACTTCATAAACAGTCAAAAAATAATATATTCCGATACAAAATTAAGAAAGTCAAAAATAAAATTATATATTTTGTTTGTAACAAATCACAAGGAATTTCATGTAGACTACATGAAATTCCTTGTGATTTGTTACAAACAAAATATATAATTTTATTTTTGACTTTCTTAATTTTGTATGTGTGATAAATCTGACGGTTTATGAATTGGTAGGTATCATGTTAATAGTGTTAATTCTAACTCTATATCACTTTAGGGACATTCATACATCTGACACTGAAAAGTATCCTCATTGCACAGCCGTCTGAAAAAAAAATGCTGAAATAGTTTTTGTAATATCAAAGAGCAAGGGAAGTACCGGTATTTATCTATTCAGACGAAAGGATGTAAGATATTATCATACTGCCGACAGATGCGTGTGTAATTTCTCAATCGCTACGGAATCGGAAAATATCGGAAATAACAAAAATAGGACACACGGAAGGCGACATTGCTCGAAATCAAATCTTGTTGCTGCTTCAATATTACAATAACTTTACAAGATTTGTTGCACAATATGATTGTACCTTCCAAGCATTCTTTGGTCAAGGGGCGCGCTGACAGTGTGTCACGTTCATATTGCAGTGTAGGGAGGCTAACACAAAACAACTGTACACAGAATGCAACGATTGGGGCCCGGGCAGTCGGTTATAGTCGCGGACGGTTGCGCGGCCGTCACAGTGGTGTTAAAGTACGCTGCGCTATGCACATAGTAGGTATGAATATATAATATCTAAATGGCATGCAGAACGCTTGAAATATAATCATTATTGCGCAGCCAATCTTATTTAAGCGTGACTATATTTTACAAAAAAGCTTAAGCATGATGCTAGACAACTGGTACCAGGGCGGGGGCGTTCTATAGGTATTTTAGCGTCCAAAGTGTACCCATAAAAACCAACGGTCGCTAAAAAAGCTTAAATAGGCTGTGTGGGGTTTGCGATATGTGTCAGCGTCGGCTGTGGCGATTCCTTCGCGAGCTCTGTTGAGGGTCGGTCATGCTATCGGAACGGTAGGTAGGCATGGTTATATGTAAAAAGAAAAATTAAATTTATACCTTTAGCTTACATGACAGTTCTGGACGTGACATGTTAGTGGTAGTACAAACTGCAACATAATGACCATTAGAGTGCGGTTACTGTACGACAAACAAAAGAAAACCAAGTATATTAATTACGTCTACTGTGAGTACTTCAAGTAAGGCATCAGAGAGGCTTCAACGAATCTCAAGCGAGGAACTGAAGCCGCATCGGCGAAGCACTTTAAAGCATTGTACGAGAAAACTCAAAGTGGCTAATTGACCCGTACAAACTACACTGCGTCTTCTAACTACTGATTATATTATTAGGCTTACGCTCAAGATATGGCCGACACTTTGAATTCTCTCGTTTCACCACCATCAATTCAACTACCAACTACGCATAAGAATAATATTTATTTAAAAAGCATTATAGCTTAAAATTAGTGAAAAATAAAGACCCCCTTTAGCGGTTGATAGTTGATAATGCTGGAGATGAACTTCCGCCAAGGAATAGATTTTATTTTGAAGTCTCAAAATATAGTAATTACTTGATGTGGAAATGTTCTAATGATAAAAGTTTCAAAATTTTCATCTATTCATTGACTGAAATATTTCGGAGGCTTCGTTATTTTTTATTCATATAATTAACCTTTACTGAAATTACCGCTGAGTTTTTTTTTAATATTGCGAATTTGAAACCATATGCTGCATCGCATATGCTGCTGTTAATTTTTAGAAATATTGCTGATGTCATGCGACGGTCAAGCGGGTTCTCAGTATAGGCAACATACAGGAAATCACTTAAATAGAGGATATTAAAGTAAGCTGATTATATCTTACCGGGTGTAAGCAAGGCAATACTGTAGAGTGACTTCTTCCACATTTGAAAGTGAGTATGTTTCACTATACAAAACTAAAAATCATCAACAAGTAAGTTGTAGCATCAACTGTTCATTACAATTTAATAATCGATACGGTTACAGCACAATGACTAAAATGGTTGATGCGATGATGACATCGATACATTGTATGATCTGCGAGATAAGCAATGCCATCAGTTTCAGATACCGGAAATTATTGCCACAGAACGTCCAGATAGTCTGCGTCGTCAATTCTCAAGAACATTATTATAGAGGCGGCTTTCGAAGAACAAACACATCCCAACCGGCTGTTAGCGAGAAAGGAATAGTGTAAAGATGTTCTAGTTGCGGGTTCCTTTGTGATTCGACAAGCGCCGTACCTTTTTTACCTGTTACGGAAGCCCAGGTGGGAGTGGCGAAATTATAGCTTGCTGTTCAGTAAGCGCTTAATCTACCGAATGTCGCCTGAAGCATAACTAGTAAGGTATATTGCTACTGAAGCGCACTCATTAAAGCAAGCTGGAAGAAAATGTTGAATGTAGATAGGTAGTAGGTAGTAGTAGAATTGTAATTATTTCGCAGGTGAACTTTTTAATCGCTTAGTCCGATGTTAAGCATAGTGTTAATATAATATTTTTTGTTTGTTCGAATAGGGTGTTTGACTGCGAACGTTTAAAAACGCGCTGTAATTTAACCCTCTCTGCTATTACAGAAAACATGCTTAACATCCTTAATTATAGTATTTATAGCTTACTGTTGTGCTTTTTTTGTGCGATGTCTGACTTTAATAATAAAATTTTGTGCGACGACATACCTACAATTAAAGTAAATTGTCGTTTTGTCATTTATGTATAAGAAACAATTTCTCGGTTTTCAGCTACAGCTACAGTACCAAGCATTCTTGCTTTGTATTAAATGGCAGCTTGAAACTTAAACTATATAATATTAATATTGTAAGATTTATGGTACTTTGAAGAATCTCTACAAACAATCTACTTCTTAGCTCTAACCTAACCTAACCAGATGAAGAATACGTTAACCTAACAAATACTATTAAAACATTATATATAGCACTAGTCAAACACCCCATTGCTGCATGAAACATATTCGATTGTCGGCACATAAGGTAGGCAGGCGCAAAGGCGACAGAGGCGATATGCGAATCTGGTTAGAGAGTACACACTCGAGCCCGTGACCAGAATAGACGGAGTGCTGGGGAAGAGCTGCTGCTAGAGTCATTAGAGAAATGGTGATCTATACCAGGATAGCCTTAGCGTTAGCGTCAAACTCAAAACCGCTCGGGATGTACGGGAAGCGTGGTGATTGCGTGTGGGGGTGGGGGGTGGGGGAGGAAGCGTGCGGCACGCGGCACTCGTTACCTGTCCGCGCTCGTCCGTGTACTCCACATAGGGAGCGTTGGGCGGCGCACAGCCTGCCGTCCCGAAACAAAAAGCGACAAAAGATTGTAATGCGGACGACAGCCGAAGCGGTCATTCGGAATGCATGTAACAGAAAGCGTTAAAATAAATAGAAAGAAGTGCGACTCAAAGAAAACGCGGAACGACGCTCGCCGACTCCGCACTACGACGAACACGCCGGCACACTTAGCACACACGAGGAGCACTAGAATAATGAGTAAAATACCTGATGAACCAAACGTACATAGGGGTGGTGGTGGGTTCTATCCATGCGAAAATTAGAAGGCGGCTTGTGTTAGGTGCGGGCCGCCGCCGAGCCGGGCCGCGATACTGCTATGCTGGCGACACTAGGCCAAAGCGCACCGTGCGGAGCGCCTCCGGGGTAAGCGTGTACGTAGCGGGAAAGGATCGACGGACCGAGCGACTCTCAGTGCGCCGATGCGATACACGACGATCGACAAGAGTAATAAAAAACGTACAGTCATGCAGTCAAGCGTTATTATTACCGGGATCGTAGTACGAGAAATATACACGCATAAGATAAAACGGTGAGAAGATACATAATAGAATAGATATATAGCGTAAAACTACCTAGACTTCTGCGAGGCGGAAACCGCTCGCTTCGTCCTTACAATAATACAATACAAATGTGACAACACGCCTAGCGCTAACGCCCCGACAGACCGGGGCCACACTCATCGCACAGTACGAGTCTCTACGCGGAGACCCCGCGCCCCGCGCCCCTCCGGCCGCGGCCATCCGCCCGCCCCTTAGGTCGTCTTCATCTTTTTGTAGGGGTTGACCGCGGCAGCCGCCGCCGCCGCCGCCGCGGCCTGCGCGGGCGGCGTGGGCGGCGGCATGGCGTACATGTACGGCTGCTGATAGAAGGCGGGCATGTGCATGGGCTGCGGCCAGCCGGGCCTGTGCATGAGGTAGGGCGTGCGCATGAGGCCCGGCATGGCGGCGGCGCGCGCCTTGAACGCCTGCTGCGAGTAGGCGGCAGCCGCGTGCGCCATGGCCGAGTGCTGCGCCAGCGCCAGCGCGGCCGCGTAGCTCTTGTGCGCGACCTCCTTGGCCATGGCGGCGGCTTCGGCGGCGGCGTCGGCGCTGGGCGCGGGCGGCGACGGCTGCGGCGCGGGCGGAAGCGCGGGCGGCGCGGGCGTGGGCGGCGGCGCGGGCGCGGGCGCCGCGCTGGGCGCGGGCTGCGCCGCGGCCGGCGGGGCGGACGAGGCGGGCGCGGGGTACTCACATGACACGGGCACGAACGGCTGCTGCAGCTGCATCAACTGCTGGTACGTCGTCGCCGGCTGGTACACGGGCATGCCGGCCTTGTCGGCGGCGGGTCGCTTGTACGGCACCACCCCGGGGAAGGCCTGGAAAAAGAAAACGCACGGGTGAGAGGTCGTTCGAGGGGCGATCGCGGCCTAAATGCTACGCCGTCCGTCGGCGAGGATACTTACGAAGTTATCGTAATAGAAAGATCCGACGCTTTTCATGTCCATCTGAAAAGAGAAACATACGGTTGAGCGGGTTTCGACTCGGACGGGCTGGTCTCGGGCGGAGGGCGCGGCGCGGCGCGCGCGGCGGGGGCGGCCGGGCGCGCCGCGTCGCCGGAGGGGCGCGGGAGCGTGCGGGCGGGAGGGGGGCGGGGAGGGACAAGCGTGCAAAGCTGGCGCCGTACCGGTGGCGACTCGAGCTCGGCGGGCGCCGGACGTTTCTTGCCCGGCTCCGAAGTCGCGCTCGCTGCCGGCTGCTGCGCTGCGGCGGCCGTCTACGTGAAGCGAAGCGTCGCAGGACGGGACAGAAACAATAACGATGTAATAGATGCACAGAATACACCTAAAGCTCGGCATCAAGTGATATTATGCGATAGATAAAAAAAATTAAAAGTGAAGCGTGAGTGCGACGGAAGCGTGACGCGGATCGACCGCGGCGAACTGAACAGAACAAGCTCTGCGAACACAAGCGGCGTCGCGCGAGCAGACAAGCGGAAGAGAAGCGAGCGGTCGCGAGCGAGGCGAGAGCGTGCAGCCTGGTGGCGTACCGCGCCGCGCGCCTGCGCCTTAAGGTGCGCCTGCAGGTGCAGGGGAGGGTGGAAATAGCGGCAGGGGTCGCGGACGCAGCGGCCCTTGACGGCGTCCATGCACACCGTGACGCAGCCGTCGTCGTGCGCGAGCACCGGTGGCGGCGGGTGCGCGAAGCGACACTCGGACTCGGCGCGCTTGCACGCGCCGCGCTGGAACTCCCGGCACACCTGCACCACCAGAACCAGCCATGTCGCCGCTCGCGCCATCCTGCTGCCTGCTCGCCGAGACCCGAGCCGACCTACTGCCCTGCCCTGGCGCTACCGCGCGCTCGCACCCTAACTCATACGGGCTATCCTACTTATTTCTCTTTACAACTTATTCAGCTTTAATGCCGGTAAAAATAACGTTAAGAGCCATTTTGCTCCTCGTTATTCTATACCGAACGTAACTTTTCTCTGAGTAGTAAATAATATTTAAAAGTGTCAGCTTCACCCGACGCCGCTTCTAATGCAATTTCTTTTCGAATTTATTAAGTTACTAACGCATCCGTCGCATCTTCTATCAATAATGAAACTATATCCGAATAGAGAATTTTTTTTTCATTTTAATTTCTTTTTACTGAATTTGTATAGGTTTAGAATTCAAATCTTTATTATTGCTACATTGTAGGCACAAATCGACTGTAGGTAGTGGACTAGTGGTGTTCGATCAAGGCAAGGAGGCGACAGCGTTCAACGTTACGAAGAGTATAGGTACACTATATTAGAGCATTATTTTGTGTATAACACACTAAAGGGTAAGCGTGGCAACGTTGCCGACATTGCACCAACAGTGTAGGCCCTTCACCTGGACAACGGGACACAGTGAGTGAGGCTCGCAAAGCGTACGCGTATACTGAGTGCCGGCCACGCGCCACAGATACGGGGACAGTTCTAGGCGGTACTTCGCTCAGGAGACCGACACCATCACCAATACCAATCATTTGAACTGTGGTCGGCGAAAGATTTTCTCGTTAATAAACGCTTCAAAAAGTTCAATGTCGGTCTCCTTCAGATGTGGCAACTGGCAACACCGGGAAGCGCTACTCGGGGAAGGGCACGATGAGAGAAAGAAACGGAAAACGTGTCGTCGCTCCTACCTCGAGACGGTCGGTGCGCGGCAGCTTCTGCTGCAGCACAGGCTGCTGCATGACGCCCAGCGGTGACGCCGCCGCGGCCGACGGGTCGTGGCCCAGCACCGCCGGCATCAGCTGTGGTGCGTAATACTGCGCGTACGTCGAGCCCACGCCGGGAACGCCCGACAGGTACGGTGATGTCGCCTGTCAAAGCCATCACGAATGTTACTTCACGTAAACCACACGCAGACGAGCCTTCGATGTTATGTTATTAAATTCCATATACATGTCACCGTAAGATTGTAAAAACCGTTAGTTAAAATCTAATTCGCGAAATTGCCAACTGTCGAAAGATTACAATTTTACGAATTATTTTTCGGTAGATTGTAATCTGTTAGGTATATTGACCCGATAAAACCTAAGTGCCCTACACTACCTGATTATTTATGTCGAACCCTAACCTAACCTACAAGAAACAGAAAACGTAAATACAATGAATATTTAAAAAATTGGTACTGATAAAATGAACGGTTCACAATCTTTCTACAGTTTACAATTTCGCCAGTTAGATTATAATCTAACGGTTTTTACAATCTTACGGTGTGTACATACAAATTACAAACTACTTATTGCGGAAAGCTCTAAGATTGCTCGATGCAAGCGTAAATTTTCACAGGAGTTCGTTGAATGATGTTCCGAGTAAGTACTAGGCATTAGTTAAATATACATAAAAAACCATTAGCCAATTTAAGCAGTTGCATGCATTATTATGTGAATTGGTATATCAAATTAAGAGTTAAAATATAAGCTTAGTGTTTTGACCGATTAAGCTACCTCCACTGGCCTTTGGATGGGTTTCAGGAAGGGTAACTTGTAAGTAGTGGATGCGGGATCGGACGGGTCCAGGCGAGGGGTGCGAGGGGTGCGAGGGATGCGAGGAGTGCAGGGCGTGCCAGGATCGGGGACGCTGGCCAGTGGCGGCTTGCAGTCGGCGGCGGTTACCTGCGGAGCGAGCAAGGCGAGACTGATCGGATCCAGCGCAGCGAGGTGGCCGGCAGCCGCTCCCGCTCCGCTCACGCCGCCCACCTCAACACACAACCACACAAACACGCTACTCATCGTGCGAGGGACAGCCCGCGCCCATGGCCGCCCCTCGACGTCGCTCCGCGCACTACGACCGACAACTTCTCTACACAAAGCGCAGCCGTTGCACGTGGACCATCTAAAAGCTCCGGTAGGAGAACACAAAGGCGGCAGTGCGAGGAGAGACCCCGAGGAGATCGGGCCGTTACGTTAGCAATAGTGTGAATAGTGAGGGAATAAAATATTTCAGTGATTTATTTGCATTACCGCTTTTACCCAGTTCATACTTAATGTGAGTAAGTTTGGAGAATATACATGCCACTTAAAGAACGAATAAAATGATTACATTACAATCATGCCAAGCGGTGAAGAGCGATCGGCCTTCGGCTAAAGACACTTTAAGTTGTACCTTTTCCTATTTGAAGTACTTATATTGTATTTTTGTTAATAAAATAATACATGGTAAAATGTAACAGTCTACGATTACGTTACTATGTTGTATTCCTCGAAAGGCAACTCGACTAAAACTTTAAATTGAAGCGCAAAACTCCTAGAACAAGTGTGCCATTTCGAAAAAAGTAAAATACTATTACCAACAACAAATTTAGGTAGCTGACAAAGAGTATCTACTGGTACGTCTATGAGAACTAAACTAATTTAACGTTTTAAATGTGCAAAAGACATTCTAGAGCTCACTCTCATACATGGGTTGCTTCAACATAATTTTTTTTAATTTGGAAGGCACAACTTAAATGCAAAGAATTCTCTAATGGAGTTTACCGATTAATATATTCGCTACTCTGAGTACATAGCAAAGTACACCGAAAGCTGCGTATTGTGTGCATGGCCAGCGCACATACTTGTTACAGGCCGATCGCTCGAAGCATTAATGCAGTGTTAGCGCGAAATAGGGGCGAGTCTTACCACGGCTGGGACTTGGCCAGGGAGCACCTGGCCTGGCGTCAGGCCCATTTGCTGCATTAAGGCGTTCTTTAGTGCTAGGTGATTCCGTCCGTTGATGAGCAACTGGTCTTTGAGGTGCTGCGGTGGATGGAAGTACTTGCAGGGGGGTTTCTCTCGGTTACACCGTCCCTGGAAAAACATAAGGACAGCGGTTAGATTTAATCATCTCTCGTATATCAATTTAGTATCCTTTGACCTAATCTAAGCGTCAAAAGATTGATAAAACACAATTTAGAGTTTCGTATTCAGAAAATTTGATAACCGATGTTCAAGGACAAGCTACACACTGACTATAGATAAGACCGATCCTTAAATATCCTATCTGATCCCCAGAATGTGGGCTTAACTTTACTTGCTAAATATTGTCGAAATAAGTTCAGCGGCTTAGATGAGAAAGAGTAACAAACAGACAGACATAAGTTCGCATTTTCATTTTCATATCAGTATGGATTATGGATGCCAGGTTGTCATGAAGCGAATTTGTTTAATGGAAGTATTAGATAAAAAGTTGAAGCAATAAATTTAGCAAGTGTAAATAAGTGAAGCAAAATATAAATGGTTAATATTAACAGGGCTAGGTTTTAGGTTTTGAATTTTTTAAATGTTTATGTAATATTATGAATATTTATAGAGTGAGTAGGATGTTTCTTCTCATTTTCGACATCAATGAGGCGCGAGATAATTGCTTTCGCGATCGTAAACCTTCCACCGCACGCATCTATGATGATTTATTTACATTCGCGTAATTAACTGTCGCCCGACGTGACAGGAAGAGCTCCGCCGACGTTTTATCTCTAAACGCCGAGCGGCGAGTCTACGCCATATTTTATTCAAAAAAAAAACGAAAGAGCTTATCGCAGTTTTCAAGAAAATACTTAAACAAACAAACTTCAACTGAATACCAAAAGCAATTCAGTTAGGAAGTTACTGAGTGATAATATCTGTGGAGCGAAGTAATCTTTGTTTGGTTCATTATAACGATATTCAATGACTGAAAATACTTTGCAGCTAAAACGCCTTAGGATTATAAGGATTTTTTATGGGAGAAGAACGGTTCAATTGTATAAGATCAATCATTTTTGTTTTAGTATGTAAATCTGGTAATAATATCCATGCTAACATTATAAAATATGCGAAAGTGTGTCTGTCTGCTACGTATTCAGGGCTCACCTGTTCAATTAATTTCTATTAAAATTTGGTACAGGAATAGCTTGCATCCCGGGAAGGTCGTAGGCTATTTATTCCGGAAAATTAAAGCGTTACCGCAGGATTTTCAGCAAATTTTAATCTACGCGGATTTAGAGTATAGGACTAGGATTTAGAGTCCGTAACTTCGAAATAGATCTTCTGCGCGGTGTTTAGTGGAAATGCTTGCATTTTTTGCATATAATTACATGAAATAACTATCTTAAATCATTAAAAACATTTTTGGCACAGGGCGATGCTTTGTGCACTGTACTTTGTATGGTGTAGATATAGTCCGTTTCTAAGGCAAGTCGAAAAACAGAAGTTTTAAAAATCTTCATCAAACAAAGTAAAAGTGCCTGTTTTACTTACCTACAATTTTTGTCTTCACACTTTTATCATGCATTGAATTATAGCCTAAAGGTACCGCTTTATCCGAATATTTCTATTCTTCTGTTGTGCGTTCGCTGTACATGAATACGAAGTACCTATAATATATTTTACTCTATCCTAAATTAATTTCAGTACCTACTCAAATAAAAAAAACAGAATTTGTAGGGGACATACAAAATTTTCTCATTTATGAAACGTCGGCGATGCGTGCAACAACTAGCTACGCAGAAGCAGTTGGCTGCATTAAGATTAACTTGTTACTGGCAGGCAAAATGTTAGTTGGACGTTCCTCTCGCAGTTTAGCCGGGGATAAAGTTATTATTTCCTGTTACGCGCGCCGTACTTAACCGAGTTTCGATTCCTAGCAAGCCGTTTGTGAAACTTGAATGGGTGATCACGTTTCTATCTTAACTATGATAACTCGGTTTGGTCTATCAAACTTCTAGGACCGTTTATTGGCAACAATTAGTTGCTTCGTGCGGATTGAGGTCGCTTTGTTACAAAGTTTGACATTAACGTACGGACTCGTAGGCCACCTTTTATTTTAGTTGGTCACTGGGGCGTTTCGGTATTATTTTGGTACTGAAAAGTCTGCAGTTTTATGAATGTTTTTTTATCAAAAGACTACGTCAATGCAAAAATGCCTTTCATTTTTACATTTAGCTTTATTTATTTGGACTGGTAAAACAAAACCATTACAATGTAATAATATCATTGTTCGTGATCACTAGCTTTTGTCCGCAGCTTCGCTCACGTTAATTTCGATTTTCAAACCTATATTTTACGACCAAAGAATAGGAGACTTTTCAAAAATCATTTCTTAGCGTATGCCCTTACTCATAAAAGATAGATAGATAGATGAACTCTTTACTGCACAAAATTAAAACACAAAAACAATAAACAAATAAGAAGATAAAAAAAGAAAGGTGCAAGGGCGGTCTTATTGCTAAAGCAATCTCTTCCAGACAACCTTTGGGGAGAGGAGATTATAAAACAAGAGTGCGGGATAGTGCAACATCTAAACACAATTATATAATAATATATACATACATGCGTACATACATACATTCATACAAATATACATATAATTATACAAAATCTATCTGTGTGCTAAACTTCAACCCGATCCGTCCATTGGTTTGAGCTGTACGTTGATAGATCAGTCAGTCAATCAATCAATCAATCAATTCTTGGTTTTACTTGGCTTGCGTTTGTACCAAATGGGTACAATATACCTCGCCAATGACACGTGGAATGGAGGAGACACGCTATAGAGCTGGAAGGTTCTAAGTGTCCAGCTTTTAATTTGGATTATGTACCTATTAATAGCAGGTTTCTTTTTAATCAGTCACCTTTTATTTACTACTTAGATTATCAAAAATAATAATGATCGATCCTTTTATATGAAAGTTTGCGCCGTCATTAGGCAATGAACAAATTCAATTTGAGATTCAACATGAGACACACATTTAATGTATTAAATCGGCCGCGCCCAAGGGCGGGGAAGGGTTAGTGGTCTCCAGGGCGGGCGGGCAATAACCATCCAAAACTAATAACATTTTTTTGATATTTGAGCAGAAAACCGAGAATGCCGCCCTCGCCGTATCCTTTACGACACAATGCTCTCTTGCAATACTGAGGGTTTCGACGAGTGTCATCTACATCCCATCGTTCCCAATATTAGACAACAATTGACTACGAAAAGTTCAGGCTTGAGTTGAAGACTGGAGTGTACTTATCTCACTTATATGGAGACTATTTTTATTTTGTTAAAAACGTTAGTTCTATTCTGTACAAATTTCAACTTGAAAAGTTGGTATCTCAAGCCGTTTCTGATAAAAAGGGTTTGCCATACTGACAGACAGACGGACAAGAAAGTAATTATATTTTATCGTTATGACTTACGGTACCTTAAAAACGAGTTCAACAATTGCAATAATAATAATATTTTAAACCATAAAAATTGTATAACGATATTGCGTGCACTAATTATTATTTTCCGAGCCGAGCTCAAATAAATACGCTCTCTCGGAAAAAGTACCGCTGCGCTGTGGCAAAGTGACATCATTGAAAAATGAACGAAGGCGTTTTTGTCTCGTGGAGCCGGGTAAAGCGGCTGAGTGCTCTTTAAAGCTGTAACGCGTATAACGAACGGCCCTCGAGTGCAGTGTAGTGCATTGCAGTCGCTGCAGTGAGGCAGTCGGCACGCCCCGGCACCTTCGTTACCGAGTTGCAGACTCCTTCGCGCTGTATACACGCCCGTGACCCGCTCAACCCGAGCGCCGGCGGCGTCAACTGATATTATTTAATTACCATAAGTTAATAGCCTAGGTGACCGTGAAGCACGGCTCTAGCATCGCCTAGGCTATCCGCTGCACGAATCACCTCTCAGAATGACCATGTTCACCACGCTGACAAAGTGCGAATTGGAAAACGAAATTGCGAACTCACACCTTCTTCACAGCCTTTGAGAATATTTTGAAGGAAAGTATTTAATTTCTTATGTCAGAGTAAATTTTTCCTAGCCTAGGAAAGTTTTGTAGAGGAGGAGCTTTCTTTACTCGTTCTTTATGGATTCAGACTTTTTCCTATTTATCTAGTTTCTATCATCTGTTCCTGTTACATACATACTTGTATCATGCTCAGAGCCTCAGTATAAAAAAGTTGGTATGTAAGGCATTCAAAGCTACCGTATCATCGATCGTAATTGACGAATTGGCGACAAGCCGTCCGCATAGAATGAGTACCGTACGGGCGTACGCGCACTCGTCTACTCCTGCTACATTTCTATTGGCTGACCCGACACGCGCCACTGCTATTCGACACACGGAGAAAACAATGAGCTTACGATTAGATGAATGACATGCTCAAGGCAGATCCTAAGCCCACTTTGTAACCAAAGTGGGTGCCAAAAATTTTCATGATGTCGAACAGGGACGGGAATAGAAATGACCGGCGCAACGTGCCAAGTTGTACCTGTGTAGATATATAGTGTAGAGGTGTCCTCCATGTGGACTGATGTGTGCTTGTGTGCGCCAGTATCTATGGCGAGTGGACACGTGCCCAACCCATCTCAACATTTCTATTTGATAGGTCTATAAAATGTACTGGAAATGGGTGGAAAAAATATAGGGAAAACTAAATATTTAATGTTTATTGTTTAAATTGAGATAACCCTTTGAGCAATAAGTACGAAAAGACGAGTGCAACTGGAGCTAAATAGACAGGTAATATCATTAGAAACTAAGTTCCGAATCCAGATGCCACAAATAATTTTTAAATCAGAAAAGGGGAAAGGTGAAATCTAATTTGCAAAACTCTGCGACTGGGAAGGGAATTAGGTAAGCAAAGCCGATTCTTAAAGAAGTAGAATTTGAATTTAAAATGATTTATTGAGGCGCAGGGGAGTGTCTAATGAGCCGTCACGCGAGAGGGGCGCGTGTTTACGCCTCGTGCTCGCGATACTTCTTATTTCCACCGCTGGGCGGCGCCAAACACCACTGGCAGTATAGCTCTACGTTTGTGTCGCCCACAAGTCACGTAGCTACAGCTGCCTAGAGAGCAATTCTCGTAGCTCTAACAAAACGAACCAAGTTCTCCAATTACATAATTCTTAAATATTTACTGGCAGCAAAACTAGTAAAGCGAAAAAGCCACTTCTTTCAGAAAATCTTAAATCAAGAATTATTCACACTACTGAAGTTCCAAACAAGTTTGCATCGCGGTGCCGTAGCTTAACGTTAAAATATGCATTCGTGCGCGGAGTTATCTCGGCCACTTTTGCCGATGCCGCCCGAGCGGTCAGCCGTTGTTTATCCCGGCTTTAATATTAGTTGCCCACTTTTGCGAATGGGAATGTCGTGATATACGATACGTTTGAAAATTGCCCTAAAACAAAGCCTCGGTTTCTGCTATCACAAAATGCTAAAGCGAACCACAAAGCTCATTTTGTGTGTAATAATACGTCTATGATTCTATTGGGGTCAAAAATAGAAGTAGAATATCTATAACACAGGTCACTCTCTATACTTTCTTGTGAATAATCTAGTTGACCATTAATATAAATTAAGCTCATGAACATACATTATCTCTCTCAAGTCGTTGCTTCATTGCTGAAGATCGTGGTCCTGAGGATTTTGCAACCTTACATCGAAATGTAACATTTGAACATACATTGTAACAGTCGAAATGGCTGACCTGGCTCTTGCATGCAAGTTTAGAACTTCACCAGGAGTGATCTGGGATCTACATTGTATGCCAGGAAAACTGTTTCCAAGGGAATTTTTAAGCATCAAAAACCACGGACGTTGTCGTGGGCTGGCTAACTTCACCTAAAGTTAACCAATTCAATGTAACCGTATGGAGTGTCGGGTCAACGTGAACTGTAATAAAGTTGTGGCGGGAAGGCCGCGAGCACGGGGTGCGAGATTAATGCAACGGAAGCAGGGCCGACCTCTCCAGGTGTTTCATTAAAGCGTGCGCGGCGCCTCGGCCGGCTCGTACGCCCATTATGAACGCTGTGAGCTTGAGGGCCATTCGCTTTAAGAACGCCCGCGCTACTTTGTAACTGCCTTAATGAATCTTGTTACTTATAGGCTTGCTTAAATTGCCTGTTTTACTAAGGCTTTCCCGGGCTGGAAAAAGCTTTAGGTCAGAAAAGCAACTATTATATCATGAGCTAAAGATATATGAGTTCCTGCGTGTATAATGAGTAGTGAGATTCGTGTATTTTTAAGTAAGAACCGTTGAATAATGATGATGATGAAAACAAAAACTGAAGCAAAACTTGAAGCGAAATCTTTTCATATTCGTTCACCTTATTCGTTTTCTTACTGACGATATTGACACTTTATAAGAAGCTTATTACCTAGTGGTTTATTACGCCATGTATTGGCCCGTCTTTATTAGGCAGCTGCAAACGTGTGCAATATAGCGAAAATAATGAGTTGGCTTAGTGCAACAGCGTTGTAGCGAGTAAATGCTAGCGCAGCCACGTCGGTTGGGAGAGCACTAGCTAACCATTTTAGCCGAGCTGCTGCAGTAATTAGTCTTAGCAGCCGCGCACGGCGACGGTGACGGCATGCCTCGCTTGACACACTTCGATTCACTCGCTTAGGTACTTGAATCACTCACTCGAGTGACAGACTCGCTTCATTATTCAACTGTGACCTATTAAACAACAATTTTTTCGTCTCGTACCGGTTATCTGCTTTACTTTAAACAACAATACTATCCTATCTATCTTAACAAAGATTTCTGGGTCAACTCGCAACTGTATTTCATTTGGTTAGTGGTCAAGATACTAAGCTATTATGTTAAGAATTGCTCCGGGCCCGTCTTAGTTTTAAACAATATAAACGGGGAGGCCGGGAATATAAATATATCCCATGTTTTATGCAAAATTTATTCAAACTTTGAATGTCGTGTCGGGTCTCGGCTAGCGATCTATTATGTCGTACAGGCGAAGATAAAAGGCGATAATTGCGAGGCGGACTAACTACAAAATAAAGAGCTTTTAGTAGGTACGATAAGGGAAGTTTAAGGGGAGTTTTCGGGTGCGGGTCGGACCGATAAATTGGGCGGCACTTAATTATGATCTCGGGCGGCATCTTGCAAGCGGCTAATGTCCCGGACTCGTTTAATGCGCGAACTTGTAGTCTCAGCTCCGGCGGGCGTGATAAATTTCCATCTGCGCCCGCTCCCGACTCCAGAGGTACAGGCAGCTTCCGAGCTCAGCGCTACACAGCTGACTGATATACGCTTTAACTAGAAAGAGTACTATTCCAGCTACAGTTTCTTTATGATTCCTCTCTGAAGAATATGAACGTTCGAGGTAGTCGGAAAGAAATTGATATAAGTATTTCTTTGGAGTATTTTCGGGTGGAAGTGATGTTCTCACGCCGATAATCGCTGTCACACTGAACAATTGTCTTTGGGCCACCATCTTAATCCAGGTGTTTTATGTCAAACGCGTCGCATAAAATATATCAACGCATATTTAGCAACATGTGTAACGACAATAAGAATGCGTATCCAAGCCTATTCTGTCTAAGAGGAAAGTTCCAGTTTTGTAGAAAATTGACGAGTTTTTATTGTATTTTATATTTCCTTTGTAAAAAAAAAATGGTCAGCTCCGATTGTAGCTAAAGTGACTTTTGTAAGTGCACAGAAACTTATTACGTTCGCAGTGCAGAATAAACGAATCCCAGTTAGATAGATAGACTTTAAGTCTGCGCTGCACCCGGCACAGTTCCCACGCTACATCGTATTCCACTCACTAAAATCCGAGAACTTAGTAAACATGTTCGCATAAATCAATTTTCTTTATACACACCCTGAGTTATTAACGCTGATTTACAGTGGCAGACAAAACTTTATACTTTGTTTGTTCTTTAAACAAATGAGTTCTTTTTCCCACGCAAAAAGAGGGGAGTTATAATTTTGACTCCTCATAACTATTTTGGAAAGCAAAAATATAGTAACCTTGACCAGACAACTCTCGAGCTGATTGTACCTATATGTTTGGGCTCATTGACCGGTCCCGTAAATAGGGACCAAAATGTACTGGTAACATTGGCGATTGTGTAAAACCTGCATCAATCATTGTTACAGTCTCAATTGTTTTGATTGGCTGAATTTATGGTATATTTGCTGCGTCAATGGATTTTGGCCAATAGTGGATGAATGTTAACCAATCAGAGGTGATTGCGATCGTTTCACTGTTTAATTTTTAGACAATCAAGGCAGGCAGCAGTTAGCAGGATCAAACGTAGACCCATGGCTTGTATGACATCTATATGGGGTAATACATGTCGGAGGTTAATAAGTTTTTTATTATCATAGAATAGTGCTAAATTTTTATCAGGCTTTATTTTTCTTAGCACTCCAATTTCATGTGATGGTATTGAACTGTAAGCCCATGAGATTATTAAGCCACTCCTTCCGATCCATTATCTCTAATGGGTAATTCTGCAGTATTGAAGGAATGTCAGTTGTCACATATTCGTGTCATCATAATTGGTTACTGTAATTATTCTTCAAAGTGACATTACCTGTAATGTTACAATTCGTAAAAAAAATATCATGTTTTTTCCTGGTAACGCAAGCAAGAAATTTTTTAATTTTCCATTACGTGGGCGGCGTTAGGGGGTAGATTATTACAGATTTGTAAAGTTCTAAGAATCTGTGGTTTCTTTTTAATTTTATTGGCCGAAAAAACAAATTTGACAGCAGGTAAAGGTCAAAACTTATGAGTGTAGTTACATATTTAGTGAAAAATACTCCTGTTTCAATTCAATACACACGTTCAAATAGTAGCTTTATTATATTCACTACTTTCCGCTGAAACTGAGTAGTGACATTCTGTAAACGCTAGAACGTAAGGAAGACACAGACTCTAACTAGATCCTTTAGCATTTAAATGATTTACTCTCAACTATATTGTACCTATTGTACGCTAAGTCAAAGCGCATAATGTGAATTTATAGCACCTAATATAGAGCGCTGTGTACAAGTTAGTACATTAGAAGGTGTGAGAATGTTATTGCTTCGTGTATGGTTAATGTGGGGGTCGGAGTGGGACTTGGGGTGCTCTAGGGTTAGGCGTACAATAGGCGATGAAAGCACATATCACAAGAAATTCTTTCGCTTTTCATGAAAATAAAAAGTATGAAAATAAATCCTGGAACAGAACCTATGAGACTAGTAATAGTACCCAAACAAACAGAGAGAACACTCATTCCCACTTGTATTATTTGAAGAAAGCTTGCTTTCTTTTGAACTTACAAAGCCCAATTTTCGCTCTGAAGATCATTCTTGAAAGGGCCGATCTTGGATTTTCAGGCCGGACGTCTCCAGATATAAAGGAGTGAAGAGGACTTGCCTACACAAATTTAACGGAAAGCTTTTTGCATATTGACCTCCAAAAATTCTCGCTCGAGAATGTGAATGCACCGAACGAGCATGCTCTCTAACGATGAAAAAAAAATCTGTCGAATTCAAAACAGTCTAATTCTCTCCTACAGAACTGTACAGACTTAATCTTATCTTACTAATATTATAAATGCCAAAGTTTGTATGGATGTGTGGGATGTATGGATGTTTGTTACTCGATCACGCCCCAACGGCTGAATGGATTTGGCTGAAATTTGGCACAGAGATAGATTATAGTCTGGAAGATCACAGAGGCTACTTTTTATCCCGGAAAATTATAGAGTTAACGCGAGAATCAAAAACCTCAAACCACGCAGACGAAGTCGCGGGCATTTGCTAGTTAAATAATAAGTAGAAAATTAAATTCCCGCGGGAAAAAACCACAAACCAAGCAGACGAAGTCGCGGGCATTCGCTAGTAATTTAATAATTTGGATTAATTGAGTACCTAGTTAACGACCTACTTTAAACTAGATAACAAGTAGTAGTAGTAATAATTTCAAGAAACAAGGATGGAGGCTGGAGCAGTCTTTGTGTTGACCTTACTACATTCATGTGTGTAAAAGGTTTAAATCTAATGCAAATGTTTCTTAATGTTTGTGGCATAAACCTATCTAGAAAGCGTTTTCGCAGATTGTTGTAAATTGTAATAAAAATGTTTTTCGCCTCGACGCCTCTCGAGTTCGAGAGAATCGGAATCTTGGCAGCGAAATTGTTTGCGTGTTACATATGATATCTACCACTATGTACCTGGATTATATAATTGATATCAAACAGTCCTTGACAAAGTTGTAATTTATTATTTAACATAAATAACACATTATCAGCCATTCTGATGTCATATCTAACGTAGACATATCATTACTTAAAATGTTGACCTTCAGCGACCGGAATTAGATCGAGTAACTACAGGCCGCGCCGCGTTGGGTCGA
Source organism: Erebia palarica (assembly GCA_964035005.1). NCBI lineage: Eukaryota > Metazoa > Arthropoda > Insecta > Lepidoptera > Nymphalidae > Erebia > Erebia palarica. The sequence goes on along the minus strand of OZ035985.1, from coordinate 25,957,302 downwards.
CGTCGATACATGAGACAGACTAGACAAACTTTAGAACGGAACCACCAAGGTCATAGAAAACGTGGGTGATGGCCGAAAACTATTCCGAATTAAGCAATTTGGTCAAGCATGGAGCAAATAAGCTTAATAAAACGATACGAGATGGTTTAGTGTGATTGTTCTTTGTAAATGGAGAGAAAGGATTTGTTTCTCTTTATATAATATTTCCGTGCATTTTATTTAACTACTCCAAAACGAATACGTCATTTTAGGAATATAACATCTGCTACTATGCTGTAATGAAGATAGTCTCTGTTGTTCGTAGTTGTTACCACTTTCTAGAACAGCCAATCGGATAAAAAATTCGTAATAATAATTATTAACTATTATGAACCTGTTCAACAAGTGCAAGGGCAAAGTAAGTCGGGTATTTTTTTTAATAAAAAGTAATAATGCCTTTTAGAAGCTCATACTTTTGGGCAACCCTATGAAGGGCGGAGGGCACAGGCGGCGACAGGAACTATAGCTATAGGTGTCCGTAATTATAGCAAGCAAGACGCTGGCGAGACGTTACGCCGTCCTAACGACTTTTATGGCGTATGTAACATTGCCGGCACATAAAATAAATGTGCCGCCTCCAGCGCTCCATATAGCACGCTGCCAGATTAATAGCGCCAAAATGTTTTGCTCTCACGCTATACGACTGCCATTATTCGCCATTCAGACATATTGATGAGGTAAACACTCAAATCTTTGTTACAGCGAAAACATTTCAGACCGTTACTTTTTTCTGTTTTTCTTTTAACTACATTTAGGTATCAGGTAGGGTACTCAGCTACAACACAACCACCCAAGTAAGTATTAGCAAAATTACGCGCAATTCGGTTTTTTGTACGACGATCAATTGCGAGCCCGATTCGACCCCCTATAATCTCTCTTAGCTGTTTATTGACTGATAGCAATAGACCATCATAAATCCTAAAGGTTTACAGAAAAACTCTTTTGTACAAATGTAGAAAGTATAACTAACTGACTATGTTGAAAATATTATTTCAATTTGCTTATCTTGCAACTTCAACGATGCAAGTGAGACGTAGCGGTCAAAGCCCGGCCGTCATTAAATTATTTATATTATGTTCGTATTAGCCATATAGAGGGAGCTTTCTCCAGTCAGCGGGGTGGTCGCAACATCCAAGTGCAATTTTATTGAGGATGAAATATCGTAATTGCCACTCGGCGTTCCGTCACTCACGTCTGCTACGTGCTAATTGTGCGTAGTACGAAAGCAAAAATATTCAGAGATTTCTGACACCAGATGACGTAATTAAGTCAAATTAATTGCGTCAAAGTGGGAATTTCTCTTTAAAGTTGTTTAGTTATCTCTGCGATAAAAGGAATAAAATGTAACTCTCGATGATGGCGTGTTATTAGTTTCAGAAAACTGCTGCGGCCCCAGGTCTTGAATCGTGATGCTATATCCTTACTATGACACGAGGCCAATTTGCCATCACGAGTTGAGCCTTAAGAGCCCTTCCACGTACCCAGGAAACCAGCATCAATCATATAAAGGCGTGTTTAAGTTCCATACTTCATTAAATTTTGTGAACCCAAAAGTAACAAAACATACTCACAGGCGCAGAAAATTCTTTAAATTTCTCCCTCCTAAAGCAGCTTTAGCATCGCCAATAACACATCCTATTATGGTAAGAATGTTTTCGCGGTGTCGTGAAATTAAGCTTGATAAATATGATGAGGTAGCTTTATGTGGGTGAACCGTGAAGTTTTGCGTCCCGTAAAACGGGGTTCTTATAAAAAGGAAAATATTCTAAACAATAACTGCTTTTCATATATCTCAAACCCCAAACAGCCGTAATCTTGACAAATGACGGTCTTTCAAGTGTAGTCGGCACTACGGACCGCATTGACAAAGCCCCGAATAAACTGACGCCAACACATAAATAAGCATATTCGATATTTTATTGAGTGGAGGAAATGTAAAGGAAATAGTTTCCCGCATCATTACGCTACGCATCAATCAAAGGTCGGAGTCGATGAGTGTGTAGAATAAACACTCCGTAAGTCCGTACTCAACTTCGTCATAACGATTTCTTCGATTATTTTTACGAGCATATTCATCTAGGGGGCTGATGGAAGGCACAGTAATTAACAATAACTTTTTATTCTTTTTGAGGAAAATATAAATATACCTCTACGTATTAATGGATAACTACACTAGCGGCACGCTATGATGGCCGGTTTGACACATTACAATAGTGATGTGGAATGTCAATTTATTCTCGAACAAAAAACAATTAAGTTTTGTTTTTGTACCTGATTAAATAGGTTTAATAAAACAAAAATGTATATGTTTATTTAATTTATTTGAACGAACTGAATATTTGAACGAAAATGAATATACATACTTTATATGCACACAAGAAACATATGAATACAAAAGATACCAAAAAAGGTGCCACAAAAGGCCATAATTAATCAGATTCGTCCATACTACTATTTTCACTGTCGTCACTGCTATCATCACATACATTAATAATTATATGTTCGTTTTCTATAATATTATCTATTTTCACATCTCTTTCATAATCTTCCCTTATTAATTTAACAGTTCTATTCACAACCTTTTCCCAGTCTCCTTTAGCCACATGTTCACAAGCTTCTTCTAATAATTTTAGCATTTTTTTTGTGGTAAATGGGGGTTCTGTATTGTGTCTTGCAGCATATCCCTTAATTTGAGCCCACACCAACTCAATCGCATTATACTCACAATGGTAAGGCGGTAACCGTATAACTCTGTGCCCATGTTCTAATGCTATTTCGTCAATGACGTATCGGATCTTGGTTGGTTTGTTTTCTTTTAAAAGACGTACTAATTCCGCTTTTAACATATTCATGTTTGCATCTACGCCATTTTTACGAAGCCATGCGACGATATCAGCTTTCTTTTGGGATTGGGCAGGTGGCTTGTCAATTTGCATCGAGTGGTATGGGGCGTTGTCCATAATTATAATAGATGGTTCAGGGAGGCTACACAACATTGAGGTAAAACATTCAGTAAACTTTTCTCCATTCATGTCTTCATGATAGTCTCCAGTGGTTTTTGACGCAAAAGCCATGAGAGAACCTTCGACAAACCCGTTGATGGTTCCGGCGTGACAAATTATAAGTCGCGATCCTTTTCCTACAGGAACTTTGGAAGTAGATGCTGCTGTGTCATCGTTCCAAGAACGGCCTACAGTATGGTTAGCATTAAGCCATGTTTCATCCAAGAACACAACATTTTGCCAATTTTTGATTTCTTTCACTTGCCGTAAAAAAGTATACCTTGCCATCGCTATATCAAATCTTTCCATCAATATTTTGCGTTTGTTACATTTTTTGTATCGAAATCCAATGGTCTTCAAAATCTTCGTTAAAGAACTTTCCCCACCGAAGAATAATCCAGCTTCCTTCAGTGAATGCACCAACTTTTTTCTTGTTGGATACTCCTTCTGTAAATAGTAGCCGTAAACATGTCTTCGGATAGCATCGGCATCAAAGCTATCGATGCCTACGACTGGTTTTGCTCGTTTTCTCTTTTTTGGTGTGTGAAGTTTATTTTCTTCTGTGCCAGTCTCGCCATATTTTTTTTTAGTTATCCGTCTAACAGTTCGTTGTCCAATATTAAGCGCATCAGCTACGCGTTCAACCACTGACGTTATAGGTAAAATTGGCCCTCCATTTTGAGCTTCACGATCGAAATAGTTACGAAGGCGTATTACGAACTCACGTGTCTGACTATTTAGAACAGTTCTCTGCGTACGTTCGGTCATATCGACGAAATCCACAACAAAGGGCTTGAACAGAGTCCAAATTAACGAGCAAGGGTCAACAGTAATGCAGTATCAATATTTGAAATCCAAAGCCAGGTCAAAACTATATCACAATCGCATTGCACTGACAGTTTATACTTTTCGAAGCAACGTCAATTCGAAACTGCTTTGTTTTGCATTGAGCATTGACGCGAGTTTGCCGGAGGTAGTAGTTGTGCTAGCCAGCGATCCTATGTGACGATCGTATTAGATTCCATTTTTAAAAATTTATTGATATTTTTTTGCGATTTCAGAGGTTTGTCCACATAGTGAAAATTGTTCATATTCACAAGTACATTCACCCCTTAAATGGTGCAAACTGATTTTTCTACACTTGTATACATTTAAGAAATCAATTTAATAAATAAATTTTGAGTCCTAAACCTAAAACTACATTCGATAAAATTTATGAATCTCTGCACATCACTATCGTCAATAAAGTAATACAATTATTTCCTTCAAAGTCGTTATCAATTAATACGGAACTTCATGAGAAACTACATTCGATAAAATTTATGAATCTCTGCACATCACTATCGTCAATAAAGTAATACAATTATTTCCTTCAAAGTCGTTATCAATTAATACGGAACTTCATGAGCGGACAAACGTCAAACCGGCCATCATAGCGTGCCGCTAGTGTAGTTTAGTTGATAATAGATTTTGACTCTACGAACGCGCATTACATGCTCTACATACTTTTTTAATTTTTTATCAGTCACAATAGACATATAGATTAACTACCCAAGTTCATCAATGTTTTACCGAAACACAAAGAAACGCATTTTCGTGAAAATTACGATACAACTTTAATCTTCTTTCTACGGCTTAACGCAAGCGCGTCTTGCGACTTGATTAACGATTTCCCAGTGCCATAAAACTGGGGTTTTGGCATCGCGTTTGGGGGATCGGGAGTCTAGATTCGCATGGAAGGCTATGGCGCTAGGGTTGCGGTGCACGATATCTGCATTGTAGGTCGGCGTCGCGGCGCCGGCGGGTCTGGCGACGTGGCGGCGGCGCATACATCAGGCACGCGACCACCCCGCGCCTCCTCACCCCCGCCGCCCCATAAACCCATGCTACTCCCTAGCAATTACTACCACCATTGCCGTAATATTTATATCGTTTTTCTATAGCGGACTTGCTGATTTAGCCGTATGGCCGGTGCAAGCTTTCAGCGTTCCGTAGTGTCCACACAATAGGCATGATGACAGTAACCAAGAATCAATGAAATTATGAATTTATCTAATGAAATAGGATTCATGGATTATAAAAAAAGTATTTATTTTTCTATTTCGAGTGAGATTGCTATTTATTTTGATAAAATAAATCTATAAAATACACTAATCCGCCATAATGGATTGAACACCAAAAAGCGAATGACGTCACAATTGTTGGTTTCAAGCTTTGACAATCTCATTATTGTTTACTGCACACTGCACTGAGTACATTGGTAAAAACAATAGTGACGTCACAAACGACGCCATGACACTCGCGAGCGTTTTGGCGTGAATTTTAAAATTTAAATTTCAAATGCCAATTTTTTCTACCAAATCCTATTTTTCTGCTGAAATAAGATATTTTATCGCAATAGTAGATACTTCCGAATATAATCTGACCATTTTTCAAAATCAGTCATCATGCCTATTATCAGTAGAATTGAGTCAGCCATTTAACCTTAAATAAGTCAAAACCATTTCTTCTTTGAGTCTTGAGCGGTCACAACTCACAACGTCTCTTATAGACTCAGAAATACAGCTTACATGAAGCAAACTACCATAACTTGGACTTGGTAAACAGCAGCTAACATTAATCGTTAATGCATAAATATAATCGTCAAAAAAGTATAAATAACGAGCCAGAGGATCCACCTTCAAGATTAAAATAGATTAGATTAATGAATGACTTCTGTCAACGGTAAGTAGGTATGTAAATGAATTCCACCGCAATAAATAGATCTGATAAGCGATTTGCATTTCTGAGTTATGCATTAATACCCTTTGTGAGGAGGAAAACCTACCGATGCGATTGTTTCTAGACGGAACAGTTCTCAGCCAGACGAACATAATAATAATACAGCAATTTTTTGAAGCAGCTTTGTAGCCTTTGTACCTAGTCTATGCACGTGGCGTATTTGCCACAGGAAAAAGACGCGCTGAAAACGCGTTTGTAATATTGCGAACCCACACGCGCTATAGTACATTACTGCAGCGGCCAGCAAAACAGGTATTGAAGGAGTGTAAATGTGGGCCGAGGCGAAGCCGAGGCACACATACGTGAGTCCATCAATGCCTAGTTGTGGCCAAGGCATGTGTAGTACTTTTCTCAAATAATGCGTGGAAATTAAAACTAAGTAATACCTAAACTGAACCTTTTATTTACAAATATTTTTTCTCAAACATGCATGGAAATATTGTCATTATTTTTGAAAAAAGAACACGCGAAGTATCGAATTTTCGGACAAAGAAAATCAAATCCATTGAAGGAGCGTTTTTTGAATTTGGAACATTACAACGCTCCTGCAGTGTTGTATGAAACGGCGTGCTGGGGTTATTAAATACTCTTTGATCGGATCTCTTTTGTCATTCTTGGCATACCATAGTCTCTGTGCTTAGTATAAATTGGTGGCTGTATAGCCCTATATGCGTTTGCCTGTCGGCACAGATGATTAAAAAAAAATTGGCGGCAAAGCTGAAAATTCGTCTTGATTTGTTATTTACATACTTAATAAATATAAATTTAATAATAAGTAAAATGAGTTCCAACGGTTCAAAGAGTGAAATGGAGATTGATTGTACTCCACCAGATTTAAGATCAGAAGCCAAATTGGCAATGGAAAACCTGCTTCCAGCGGAGTCCAAAGAAAAATACATGAAAGTATATGAAAATTTTATGAGTTGGAAAAACGAGAAAAAAGTGAACATTTTCACCGAAACAGTATTTTTGGCGTATTTTAACGAGATTGCTAAAACTAAAAAGCCATCTACATTATGGGCAATTTATTCCATGCTGAAATGTACAGTTCATGTTAAAAACGGCATTAACTTGAAAAGTTATGGGAACTTAACTACTTTTCTTAAACGACAATCGACCGGATTCAAAAGCAAGAAATCGAAAATTTTTACTGGCGAAAACCTAAAGCAATTTTTAATTAAAGCCCCAGATGATATATATTTAGCGACAAAGGTAAATTAAATTAAATGTATAACATAAAAAGTATGTTTTATTCACAGTATTTTTATTTCCCTGCATTCTTTTGAGAAAAACACTATATATGCCTCGGCGGAAATGGCAATTGCCTGTCTCGTATTAGTGAAGTCCTCGCCTACGGCTCGGCCTTCAAACTCATACTCGACCTGCAATTGCCTATTTCCCAGCCTTTGCAATAATGTACTATTCTTACGATTTTGGCGGTAACCAGTTTTCTATTACGGCTCTTGCCGCCTCTTGAATTTCAGATGGCGTTAAAGTAAGTTCATCACACTCATTGTCTTCACTTGAACTCATTTTGTCAAATACATTTCAAAATCAATGACGAACAACGAACAACAATAATTTTTCCCGCGTTGTAGTGTTCATTTGTTTTTTTTTTTCAATAAACAGCTTTCTATTTGCAAGCTAGTTCGTCATTTAAATAAAACCTTTGATAAGTTACTTCCTTGGTTGCCATGTTTCGGAGTAAAAGATGATTCCATTTTTAAATTAAACGACAGATATGAATTTACTATGTAATTTATTTGGCCGCTAAACCACGACAGATATGGATTTTCATACATTTGCCGGCCGCTGCTCGCATGTATTTGGTCAGTACGGCAAGTTCGATTTATCTCGAAGAAGGTTGTCAAAATAAAGCTCAAATTTCCAAGCATGTTTGAGAAAATTTTTAATCACCACGTGTTTGAATCGATTCATATTTCTTACGCATGTTGACGCGCGTTTACCTATTCCCGTTTCTATTAACTCCACAACAGTACTAAAATAGCGTCGCGTCGGTCGTGTCGAGAGTCGAGACAACGCGAATCGGATGCGTTTTAATGCGCGTCCGATAAAAATGCAATTTGATTTTTGGCCTGAAAACGTCTGTGTCTGTGCGACAAAAAAACGCGATATGCCTCAACCGCAGACAAGTGTAAAATACCTAAGCGAATAAATTATGTTAATCTCAGTGCATATTATACAAAAACTTTTCGTGCGTCACAGATTTACAAAGATAGACTTTAAATTGGATCTGGCTTTTTATTTTCGTATCCCGATATTTATTAATAAACTTACCTTATTCGAAAAAACACTTGGTTTAATTAATTTAAACACTCGATAGCCTATTAGGGCTATAATTTTATTACCTGGTCGATAAGTAATAAATCAATTTTATCGCTAATCAGCTGAAAATATAAATTGGAAACGTCTTCTTTATAATAATAACATGCTATTACTTATACATTTAAATTTTAAGCAACTTAATATTTAAATTATTTTTACACTCCTTAATTGACATGTAAAGGTTTATGAAGGCTCTACCTTTTATGTAATTATATCACGTCATGAACAGTAATCGCCAGTGAAATAATAGTAAATTTATCATTATATTATTATTTCGTAGTTTCCTCATACTAATTAGCATTGACGCGTAACTTTTATAAGGAAGCAATTAATGTTCCTATATTATGGGCTAACACAATAGTCAAGAGTGGCGATATATTGTGTAGTTATTAAATGAATATAACGAGTACAATCGACATCGGCAGGTTTAGATTAGATTAGGTTCTGAAAAGCAGACCGTGCGATGTCAACGTATATTCCAAATCCGTAGCGGTTTTAACAGTTCGAAGATACAAAATTGGAGTCTTCCACTAGGTGGACAGACGATTTCAAGCGAGTATCTGAGAGCAGATGGAAGCAAGCGACACAAGGCCGTGTTCAGAGGAAATCTAGCACTGGACTTCTGCTAGTTGAGACGATGACAAAGATAACTCTATGAAGACCGTCATGATGTCAGTCATTAGCTTCATAGCTGATCATAATAATTATTTAATGATACCGATTGTTTTACAAGAGAGACAATTTCACTTTCTATTATAACAACGATTCGGTTATAATAAGTTCGACGAAACCTATGTACCTAAAATACTAGTAGTAGTAGTATTTTATATATTTCCTTATCATAAGTAATTATCAAATTTAACATAAAAACCGAAATAATATTTGGGAACAATTGTCTAAAGAATAGTTAGTTAAGAATTCGGAGTATGGAGAATTTCAGCCGTCCATCAACAGCGGCACAAAGTACACATTAAAGAGAACAAAATCCATAGCTTTACGGTTCACAAGTTGGTCAGTAAGCAGCTGGGTTCCGTCCATCGCTCGCTGCATCGTGAGCCGGTAACCGGTCGCGGCCACCAAATGCGAATTGCACCGCCACGCTCCCATTATCCTATGCAAATCCGGATTTCCCAAATATCGTGTTCTGCCGCGGGCTACCTGATATCGCGGCTATTAATAACCCGCCGTGTTACAAATACGAGCCTCAGAGCTGAGCTGTTTAGTCTGCCGACGAAATAAACTGGCAATATGTTCACTTACTTTACACGCTCGCGCACCGAGAGATATTATACATTATGCAAAATTGACGTGATAAAGCACCATATCCAATAGACTGGATATTTTCCTGAACGACGCGGATTGAACGTGTAACATCGCTATATTTATCATTGAATATCAATTTTGCGAGGCTATGAAAGCTGACTGACTGCATTAAAAATAGCTTTACCTCGGTATTTGTAAAAAGCAATATTGATTCACAGAACGTATGAAATCTGCTGAATGCAAATTTCCCTACCAATTGTTGGCTTCCAATGCGGGTAAAGCAGGCACATTTTACATTATTATTGACGGAATTTAACTCTGAATATTATTCACCCATATGGAATATTATTCTAGCAGCACATCACTAAATTAATATGACACAAGATGATATTAATAATGACGTACCCACTGCCTACTCAGGTATCGGTAGTAAAACAGGTTAACAAAATGAAGGGAACACAATACGGATAACCTTGAGGTCAAAGTTCCAGGCCGGGTAAACGCGAGCCGGAAACCAGCGGTAATCCCTTCGTTTAGGGCGCCTTAAGAATATGTAATATTACGTCTATAACTCGCCATATAAGGTGCGATATAATGAAAATGAAGAAACGCAATTATCGTCTGGGGAGAAATGTTACTCCCCTTATTATAAGGGTGAGCACTTACAAGCGTCGTAGTGAATTAGTAGCGGGCAGAGAAGGTCCCAAAATAAAGGGACAGAATGCGGTCATGTATACAGTATATTACTTTTCGCCTTTACGACAGCGATATAAAACGTAAGAGCTTGTACAACTTTTGAACTTAATAAGCATATTTTTTTTTAACTAAGCGAACAACCTCTGCCCGGCGGAGATTTTTAAATTTCTTAAGAGGAAATGTATGAGGAAGTTACTGCTCTCACACCACACTTGGTATTTTTTTGAAGAGCGCACTGTATAATAATTAGATTAGATGCCGCCGCAGACCAAGGCTACGAACAAACTGAGGTGAAAACTTTTCTTATTACACATTAATGTCTGGGCTATTACTGTGAAATGTAGCAAACTTCGAAATGCATGGAAGTGATTACTTTTTACTTTAAATAAACTTGCAGTGCCCTAAGTACTTGGGAACCTACCTACGAACTTAATAACAGAATCTAATTAGCTTAATCGTGTTAAAGCACATTAACTTTTGTATATTGCAATAAAATAAGCTTTGATTAGCTGAATTATTAGCTGTGTAGCACTTTCGAACTTACCCTGACTGGTAGATTCCAGAACTCAAAGTCAAAATTAATTCATTTTTATGGAATTTAAACACACACGATTTGAAAAGACCGCACAGGTAGGCAGCTGGCCAGGGAATGGCCTGTGCCATCGGCCACCTACAGCTACAATTTAATTAGACATGGCTTCAGATTATCTTTGTAGGGCTTCACACAAAGTATACTGTTTCATATATTTTTTTGTGAACTAAAAGGTATGTACATAGGTAGAGTCTTAAATTATCTACCTGATGTTAACAGTCATGTCGATATTTTGTGAACTACTTTCAACCAAAAACGTGGTGTTACCTGAAACAAAAGATAGTACACATTAGAAAAAATAATTAAACTAAATACATTATTAAGTATATGTAAAATATAAACTATTTTACCTAAAAGCCGTCGACCTTAAAGCGTAGAGTAATCTTCAAAATAAGGCAGATTTGATTTTAAGTATGCCTCAATTTTATTATTTGTTGTCAAACCTGAATTAGGTAAGACGATATCTTTTAACAATAATAACGTCGCGCGGAGTGACAAATTAAAGTAATTGTGGTTTAAAGACTTGACTCCGATAAATAATAGGTTTCGCGGCTCGCGGGCCTGGGTACTGGGCAGGAAGGGGGGGGGGGGGGGGGGGGCACACCGGATGGTTGCGATTGTTTTCGATGATAAACACCGGCCGCCCACCCAGCCATCCAAGAGTCGGCGCTAATTAAACAACAACGGGGAAAATTAATTTCATTGTTTCGCAACTGCACCGCACCTCTTTGTTACGGGACTCCGAACGAGTTACCTTGGAAAAATATTTGACTAACGCCTCTTTCGTCCGCGCCAATCCTCCTTTATGTGAATTTCACTGCGTCACGATTTATTTTTCGGATGAAAAAAACATAATGCCAAGAGAGCGCGTGTCGGCGATGACAAGCAAGAAACGACTGAGGAAAGTAATATTTGACACCTCGACTGAAATCTGCTAAGTGCAACAAGGGCGATGCCCAGTAAACAGGATGAGTTTGTTATTTAGTGATGTTAAATTATTTAGAGTATGATGAAACATGCAATTTTTTTGGTAGGTTTTAAAAATCAATACCCATATTACGATAATGTCCTTCAACCGCGGAGCAACGAATCAAGGTGATTTCTTGCATGGATATAGTTGAGACCTAGAGAGTGAAACAGGTTACTTTATTATGAAAAATCAAAGAGTTCTCGCGGGATTTTTACAACCTTTTAACTCGGACGAAGACGCGGGCTTCATCTTAATTTACATAATTAAGTAATATTATGTAGAACTATTTATTCCTGACAGACTATACCTGTAAACTCTTTATTAACTGTGATAATTAAAACTTCGTACATTTAAGTTTCATACATTGCCAATGTTCTAATTTTGATAACATTACTAAAGCTAATGATTGTTTATTGCCTTCCCGATGGTAATGGCAAATATGGAGATGAAGACAAATGGATATAGCATGACGTTGCGAGGGTGCTCGAGTAGAGTTCTTACCTACCGCAAATTGCCTATTGGACTGCTTTGGTTAGTAAATAACATAGAGTAATTAAGCACGTCAGAAGTGATTTAATAGTAATGTTTGTATCCTAAACTGTGCTCATAACGTTTACGATGGTTATAATGCTAAACGATGATTATACTCTTGCAAATTTCTAGAGGATACTTGAAGAAGAAAGACGTAAAAGCTCTCCTGACTCATTTATTAACATGAACAATAAAAATATTACAGCAAGAAAATAAAATCACACAAGAACGACACGCAACAACGGGTGACAATGTAGTCCGCAGCAGATGCGCACGCATCCTTTTATAACCTCGTCTCTGACACCATCGTTATTTTTCTTAATCGCAGGGAATGTATTCCATTCTTAAATTTCATTTCTTTATCCTGAAACAAGTATCTTATGTTAGTAAATATCTTCAATAATACTAATATTATAGACGCGAAAGTTTGTCAAGTAATATGTCGGTCTATGTGTTACCTTTTACGGCCCCCCCGTTTAATTCTTCTGTCTTCTCTCTCTTCTACTTAGAAATCTCAATGGACCAGCCAGCAATCCAGTGGCAAAGCTGTTGGTTGATTAGTATCGACTTTTTGTTAGGTTAACTTTTCATTATTTCCCCGCATAGGCCAAAAGCGTTAGATATTATCTGGATTTAGTTATAGGTATAGTCTGTGTATCTAAATATACTTCTTTCAACTCAGAGAATATGTTTTTTTCCAGCAGTCAGACAAAAGCCGATGCTTTAATAAGTACCTACTGCAGGGAAAGTTTTAATGAATAAATAAACCATTGTTCTTACAACGTGAAACTAAATGTTTCCAATTAAATAAAGTATTTGCGGAAATTTCACTAAATGAATGGCTTGTAAAATTGAATTCGGAAAATTAACCGTGAATAGGCATGGGTTTGGGGCAAAAACTTAAACGCGTGCTCGGAAGGCTGTCGGTGCGAAAATGTGGAATTACATGCGGCATCCGATCCGGGCAACTCGTTCCGGGAGCGTGAATTATTTACGCGGTGCCGAATGCGGGCGTAACCGAGATAGATTGGAGGAGGCGAACTTTTGTGTGCTCACTACGAGTGCCGTTAATGTTGTGCACACGAATTTAGCGTTTTGAAATAAACGCTAACATAACACAAGTTGGTCGGGTGACGTGGATTCACATCTACATAGTACATATCAATGGATTTAAGATGATTGCCCCAATGAGGGTTTCTTTAAATAAAGTACTTAAGCACAAATATTAACTCAGCATACACCTTACTAAAGGAAATAATTTTCAAAACTTTCACCGAGCAAAAACCGAGGTGGGTCGGTCGGCCGGTATAATTATATACTTAGTTAATTATATTAAGATGATTGCCCGCGACTTCTTTCGCGTGGTTTAGTTTTTTTTACACCTGTGGGACTCTTTGATTTTCCGGGATAAAATGCCAATGTCCATCCCTGGGATGTGACCTATCTCTGTTCAAAATTTCCTCCAAATCGGTTTAACAGATGAGTCGTGAAAACGTAACAGTCTGACAGGCACTTTCGCATAATTTATAATATTAGTATTTATATAATTTTACTATAAGGATATAATAGTATTACGGGATTCTGATCAACACATTTCGAATTCAAAAAAAACATTCTATCAACATATTTACATATCAATGAAAGCACTCAATGTCAACACTTTTGGGAGAAATAAATCTCTAGAGATTTAGACAAACGCTAAGAAAGGAGCTTACAAATAATCGTGCAACGTATGTACCTATAGGAAGAAATGAAATAGTTTTTTGCGTCACTGACTACATTGGCTTGTAATAATGTCTCTTCGAAGTAGGTTAAGCGAGTCAACAAAAACTAATTGAACAAAGTCGCCGACTTGGTGACGGTATGCACACATCTAATAGAAGTAAAAGGGTTTGTTTAGGGCGGGCGGGAGCGGAGGGCCATTAAAGGATGCGCGGTTGATCTCATTGGGGTCGCTCAAAAACGGCCCGCTGTCCGTTACTGTTCGGGCCGCAATTAAACAAGTGAGGCGACTGCTCAGTGGAAAACCGGTGAACAAGTGAACAGTACAACAGCCATCTAATTACTTTGTGCCTCCGCGGTGCCGGTTGCCTCTACTATGTAACATCACTGCGTAAAGTTGCTTGCGGTTTTTGCAAACAGCACCGCGCTGTCAACTTTGTCCAATCCAATTTACGAGCCCCTTTCACAGATTTTTGGTAATTTATTGCCGCCATTGGTTCATGGTTGCGCCGAAAACATTGGATCATGAATAGCTGAAGCCGGTTGTGCGAGCTAAAACGATTTTTAATGAAAAGTGACACTATTCCATTAGTTTTTAAAATATACATTTTTTCGGCCCAGAACCAACAAATGATTTTAATAAGTTCAATAACAATATTGAACGAGAAATGTTTAGAATGGATTCTGGATTACGAATTACGATCATCGAAACAAATAACGAGATCGAGTCGATACTCGGTAAGTACCAACTTACCTGCGCATCTAACAAGGACCATAAATAAAAGATGTTGGTTAGTCTCCTAGTAATAAAATATATAGCCTTAGCACAAGGCGTATTTTATACGCGCAGCCAACGCATGTAGCAAAGTCTGCACGTTTTCAGAGGCTGCATCTGACGCGCGTATTGTTTGCGTTAGGATCGTATTTGTATCGCGTCGTATGCGCGTATTAAATACGCTTACTCATATGTACGACAATTCACAATATGGCTATTGGCTTATTGTAAAATTCAAACATAAGTCTAATCTTTGTGCTACATTCGTCAATAAAATAAGTAGAAAATCCAATAGTTTAAAAAAAATCACGTGCTCTACATAGCTAGCGAGAACAACTAGAGTTCGTAAATTTAAACTGGAAATTCGTTGTGGTAGTAGGTGCCTCCGTCGATCGAAGCGATTATTCGGCTGTTCTTTTTGGTCATTAGGTGGGAAAGTGGGCGGAGCTAAATACAATCGGAATCAAATTAAGTTCATTCAGTTGCGGCAGGGTTGAGTTGATTCAGCACCGAGGACACGTGCGCCCGCCCTAGCGGCGCTCGCAATAAGAATAAGAAATGAACCGATAAATTCTATACAGGGCTGTCTCGCACGGCGAAAGAATTTATAACAGTTATATTGGCGTGCAGACTCAATTGAATGTGAACATTGCACATTTGTAAATCTGATATTAGGTGCCTATGATGTGTGCGTGTTGTTCCTTTTTCCAAAATCATGTGTTTCTATTAGGAGCTAAGTAACTTAAAAGGAATATTTTGACCGAAAATAAAAACAATGTTAAAACAATACATAACATATTTTAACAAAAACAATTCTTATTGATGCACGGCAATTTAATAGTAGCAGTAGCACAGAAAAAAACAGATAGTGTCAATGAATAGTTGCGCGTTTTAGCGTCGATAGATTTACGAGTGACGTCAACTAAAAAATTCGGTTGTGATCCGTGCCGGCCGCTGCGGCTTCGCGTGACAGCGAGCAGCCTAGCCGGGGCTATGAGCTAAGCGACGTGCAGTTCAACGTCGAAAATCGATGGCCGAATTAATTGAAATATAACGTCGCGTCTCTGCGCGGTCGTGCGATGGTTGATCGGGGATTAAAGTTGAAGTAGTGCGGCGCGAGAGCAGGTGCGGCGTGGGGAGAAATGGAAGTGGCTGCACTGCGGATCCACAAACACAGCGCCGAAGCGTTGAAAAATTGCGGCGAACGTCTTGGATCCGCCCTCTGCATCGGCTGGGACCTGAGCTACATACAAATAAGGCGGCAGCCCGCGCTGCGTCGCTAGCCATCGTTCATTCACAGCGTGTACAGACAAACGTGCTCTCCGAACTAACGAGTCGAATCCACTAGGTACTTAATGAAATAATGCATGAACGATAAATAACTACCATAACGCATTTATGCGCCTCCCTATAACAGAGTAATAATATGGAAATATTATCGAATACTATTAACGATAAAACTGTAATAATTTAACCAACCTCTGTACGTCGCACTATGCATATTAAACTGTTTCAAAATTCATTCGTAATATAAAGTTTATATTATTACGACGTACGACGACTCTACAATCTACATTGTTAGAGTACGATATTGAATTTATGTTCGGAGAATTGCAACTTGTAGAATTGCTAAATATGTAAGCCTGCGGGAACCGGATAGCTCGCAGGGAAAATATTTCACTAAACTTTTGCCTTCTATTATAATAGTAGCCTTAGTTATTTGCTTACCGAATTAAAATATGTTTTATTAATTAATACGTGAGTACTATACTAGCTCATATTAAAGTAAAAGATGCAAGTACGGTTTATATCGAGGAACTTCGTTTTTTTAAGTCGGTTGAAAAGCTAAGGCATTTCTGTCTCCCGCCATAAAACAGAGTTTATGACAAACAATAACATTTATTTCATTGTTAGTTATTAATAATGCGAAGTTCATTTACTGCTGGGCGGGCGCCACAGCGTCGGCTTTTACCGTAGTTAATTCAGGTTTTATGAGTTTAGCAATCCATGTATGGTTCACTGGTTTTGTAGATGTCGCGGTTCTTCGTCTCAGAATGCCGGATGTATCTAATAGACTTGAGGATGTCATGACAAATTAAATATTGCGGATATGACAAGTCTCATAACATTCCCACCAACTTACGAGTATCTGGCCCGGTGGCCAACATTGGAATTATTTTTTATGATTGTTTAATTATTTGTTTTTAAGTCATTTTTATTGGCATCACTAAATGTGAGAATGCTGTCACCGGGTCAGATAAGTTTGTGGGACTTTATGCAGATTTTATAATTATTAATATGAAGCATTCGTTAAAGCTAGAATTTAATTTTTACAAAAGCATAACAGTCATAGTTTTGTGTTTTGTTTACACCGACCGACGACGCGTATAAATTACTCTCCTTCTTCCATTTATGCGGTATTGATGTAGAAATGTGCATCGCTTTGATTAGAACGGCCGATGAAGGCTAGAAAATATAAAACCAAGTTTGACTACAATTCACTCGACATTCTGCAAAATGCGTTTAAATTGTCAGGTCAGTCAAAAAATGAACTTTTAGGCATGTAACCTAAAAGCATTCGACAGTCTGCGAACTGATTTTCGTTTGTAATCGGCAACGTGGTAAATTCAATGTGATTATACATATGTGCCTGTGAAACACTCATTATCAGTGGAATATCGTTGAGGCATTCAATAAAAACACAAAACGATCCTTATTTAAGGGGTGGACAGTAACGACCGCTCGGATTGCCGCTATTCTAAAGTAGTATAACATTTTATGCCTGAACATTATGCGTGACAAACGATCTGGACATCACGGTTCTTTAGTTCATTCTCGTATTTCCATTTTCTACTAACTAGATTTTATCCTTTCATATTTTTTAAACAAGTAAGTACTAAGTAAGTAATTTAATATTTTTTTAGGATATCTGAGGCCCGTTATTGTATAAACCAATTGTACTCATTTGACAGCTCATAACGTATAACTCGAACTTTTTAAGGAGTTCATACATGCTTTTTGACGTGCAGGCATCTATGACCTCCTTCTAGAGGTCGAATTATACGTTTGACAAACGATTAGGTACGTTTACGATTTCCTTACACAATCGGGGGGCTGGGGGCTGATTACCCACCGCAAACGATTGCTAAAGTGTAACAACAATCGTAATCACCTATGATTGGATAACACTATATCTCTCTTAGCCAAATTTCAATGTCGCAGCAAGAATACCATAAATCCAGCCAAAAAAACAATTGAAACTGTAACAATGATTGATGCGGCTTTTGCAGAATATGACTAATTTTTATTAAGACAAGGCTGGAAAGAGGACCGGAGGAGAGGACTGGAGGAGGTGGTGATATAACCACTTGTAAATAGATAAAATAAAAAACTGATTAATCATTATACTAATATTATAAATGCCAAAGTGTGTTTGTCTGCTTCTATCGGATTCAGGTTGAGGAAGTGGAGAATGATATAGGCTTCTTTTTAGCCCGGAAAATGAAGGAGTTCCCGCGGGATTCAAAAAACCTTAAAACACGCGGAACGAAGACGCAGGGCATCAGAGATTAATAAATATAGATTTTTTCTATTTATATCGATTCCCGGTTAATTACGCTCACGAGACAAAGGGATGCTGAGTACTTAAATGAAATGCACCACCTCCATCACGGACCTATTATACAGAACTAATACTGCGCTCAGTTCGGTAATATAATCCCAATCGGGTCTCAGTGCAACAACGTGCAAATATCAGCTCAAATTTCATCACAATTACATCGATGTTGCAATAATCGTGGCATAATTTCGCAATTCACCCGCTCGTTCACAGAACTGTTTACGCTGTCAGTCAATATAATAACAGCGGCGTCTAGTAACGAGCATACATCGTGCTTGTAACCAATTATAAAGATTTCCCATGTGATATTTAAGGACTCTGAGAAAGTTTTGATAGCTTAAGCTTTTAATTGCAGCGCTCTCGTCTCATCTCTAGTCTTATGTCAGATTTTACCGACATGGGTAAAATTTGGTAAAATTTGGCATTGACTCTTTCTTTGAAAATATACTTGGTTATTTCAACCTATGTATGTATGTTTGTATGTCAACCTATCTATAGGTAGGTTGTACATATTATGCTTATTATTACGTTAGTTCATTCAAGATAGGTAAGTACTTTTTCGAAGGTCCGTAATGTTTTCATCAATTATTATTGCCTGTTTGTATTGAGTAGGTATTAATCCAGACACAGATGATACCGTTTAAGATATTTCTAATAAGTAGGAACTAACTGGTTATGTACAACTAGTATTTTTGGTCTTACATATTTCAATACTAGATGATGCCGGCGACATCGTCCGCGTGGATTAAGTTTTTTCAATTCTCGCCTATGTATACAAACTATCCCTGTACCAAATTTCATCAAAATCGGTTGAACAGGTGGGCCGTGAAAGCGTAGCAGACAGACAGACACTTTCGCATTTATAATTTTCGTATGGACTAGTATGGATATGTCAACTGTTTTGTTGAGACCAGATGAGGGTTTATTTAAATCCCCTAGATAAAACGGATCACTTGAATGGATGGATGTTTTTACTAACAACTGGCCACAGCTGCCAATATAGTGCAAGAGGAAAATTTATATAAGGCATGATGGTCGCAATAATTATTCATAATTACACGTAAGTACACTTTGAATTTGAAATGGTGGTGATTTACGTACGAGTAGATGTTGAAATTTTGTGGTAAATATGTCAGTCACAATCGGATATCTGTCGAGGTGATTGGCAAAGGATGTTATGATGAACATCCGCACACTTTTATAACTTCAAAAGAATTGTACTTTATGGTACTTTACTACATAATGTTAAAAGAAAATATTTAGAGAATAAGGTTCTCTAAATGTTTGTATTTAATGTACAACCGATTTAAAAAATTTGACCTAAACAAACATACAAACTTGCAAGTTAAATAAAAGCTTGTTAAAAATAAGGCCACACACCACTGTATCCAAACATAAGTAAATCACTAATATTCTGATATTACTTACTACCCTCTAGAGTAGCAATATGAAGCCATTGCGAACACTTTCATTACGGTCGGTTATGTGTGTAATCTCGATAGCTTTTCAATGCTCATTTGCGTATCTAAGTGGTCCCGCGGAGGCCATTAGCTTGCCATCGAAGACGTCATTACTCGTAGCGTTGGCGATAAGGACTCAAGAGTCAAGACACTATATCCTTAACGATACCTCCCGTGGACAGCTATGGGTGCTTGGCTAATGAACTACTGCAATCTGGCCTTTTTATTGGGAGTAGACGTTACTTATATTCTAAATACTATTATATTTTTTATACTTACACATATTTTAAAATTTAAGCAGGTATGGAGATAGATAGTAAGACGTAGACATAATATGTTCAGCAGTGGACGCCTATCGCTTGAAGACGACGTATGCTGGGCAAAATTTTTTTTTCAATTAATTATTTTTAAATAGTTTTGCTCTACTTCCCTTTAATACTTTTAGATTTGTTTAGAAAGTAAACTTATAGCGTGCGGGGCGTAAAATAAAGAAGGATAAGTGAAAACTTCGAAAAGATTTCAAGTTGAATCTCGCATAGCTATCTATGGCAGACGGCAGGGGAACGCCATTGCAGAGTTTCGTCGTAGATTTTAACGAGATTGCCGCCGGTCGCCGGCGCTCTACCAGGAACGCTTGAAGCACTCTCGACAACGACTTACTAACTATTTATTAAAGATTTTGTACATTTAGAGGTAAGTTTATAATTTTTAGTTAGTACTTAATTTATTTTCGAGGAATTGGTATTGAAGTACTAAAGGTAAGAATTCTTCACTGCGTTAGAAGTCATCGCAAATATGCGACTTAACAACGACTGCAGTATTCGAATTCTTTTGGAATGAATGAATAATTAACTAAACGGACAACAAAGGTCCATATGGGTTAGTAACAGAGACATCTATGTTAGTTCCTACTAATAACATTAAGTAATAATAATTGGAATATATATAAAATAATAGGGCACTACGTACTTTCGTACAAACGTTGCGTACGTAGCTAATACGTAGCGTAGCATTACTTACTTCGCGTATGATTTGAGTTTCTATGCTAGTATGCATCACGACGGTTCAAAACCGTCCATCGGGACCGTTGCCTTATGAGTAAAATGCCAGCAGTATACCTACCTACCCACACCCGACATACACAGAAAATACAATCAAAGTGAAATTGAAGCAAATATAGTGATTTCTAAAGACCTTTTAAATGCCGAGCACGTTCAAATCTTTTACAGAGGATTTCGGAGCCCTAGAGAAATAACAAAAATTCAATCGACCTATAGGCTGTTGTATCATTTCGGGTGTGAAAATCCAGTACGGTCGCTCTAAAAGCAATCATAAATCTAGCGATCTGGAGTTGAAAATTGATCAGCAGAAATTCACAGTGGGGGGGTCACCTGCGATCCGCCAAAACTCCGGCGTATGTTTTATTCAGTCGTAGCTAGTGATGGGTTACCTGGCTTTCAGCGAAAATCGATTCCTCCGCTGATTTTGTGTGTGTTAAGTGAGGCTTTCAAATTACGAGCTGGTTAGCTAAACTAGAGAAAATCTCCCATCCCAGCGTGAAAATATAAAGTCTATTAATAGAAAGTAGTGCATTTAAAAGCCAAAGCGGAAGAGAAGGATCGATAACTCGCTTTAACTTTGGATAAGTTACTTACCCAAAATAAAAGCAACGACTTTTATAAGTTAAGTAAGTACAACTATAAATGTAAGTCTTGCTAGTTTGTGTTAAAAATCTCTAGCTATTAGAATAGCTATTCGGAGCAATTGGAAACCCTAAGGTTGTTATGAATGCCCAAATAAAAAAGGGTAGAATACTTTATTGTATGAACAAAATCAAGTTAAAGTTCCATTTCTTAACTCAAATTGTTCATCCCTTATCGCGAGCCTGTTACAAACACAACGCGCGTAGAAACAGCACAGCAATATTGAACGCTCGCGTAAGCGTGTACGATTTGTACTGGTACCAAAAAATATAAGCACGTCTTCCAAGTCACAGCAGTACTTAAGTCAGCGACTCTCGACGGCCTTAATACCTACAAGATTATGCCCATAACTTCCTCCACGTGGATTATTTTAGCAAGAATTGGATGAAATCTTTGATTTTCTGAGATAAGAAGTAGCCATTGTTTGACTTTTTGGGACACAAGATATCCCTCCGTATAATTTCGTCAAAATCGGTTAAAGGCATGAGCCGTGAACATTTCGTCATCGGGTCACATTGCTGTATTTTGAATGTTCCTGGTTTAGTAGTACATCACACTACAGTACAGGCACAGTATCCCGCCTCACTCATTATAATACAGCGAATGCTGGCGCCGACCCGCCGGCCAACTTCTGCGATGGTAGACAACGCGACCGATTAAAATTTCATCCCTCTTTGTTCGGCAACAGAGATCGGATCGATTCGCAGCGCTAATGTTTCGCTGCCACAGCATGCGATCTATATCCAATTCATCAAATTGCCATTTAAATCATATACCTAGTCTAAACCTTTATACATACTAGTTGAACTGGCCTAGCTTTGCACGGGACACGGGTGGGCTTTACCTATTCTGTATGTGTCAACACTGACATACTCGTGAAATGTCCTAGAAAATTGTGAAAATCGTATTGAAATCTATAAAAAAGCATTGCAAAAAGTGACAGTCTTGGTACTCTCCTTTTCGAAGATAGACCTAGACCCATACCAGCGAAACTACCCATACTAACAAAACAATCTGATGACATAGTGAAGAATAATCTGGAGTTTTTTGGATGAAACGCGTAGCGTCAGGCGGCGGTTGAAAAAGTAGGCTCTACGTTAAACAACGAGTTCTGTGAACATACTCAGACCAATAGTGTTGACAGCTGTTGGATTAAGATGAACTTTTTATTGCAACCCTCTTTCTGTTACATTTTGTTTTATGTTCTGTTGAAAAGAGTATACCACCTTTCAGTAACTGGGTTTTTAATTTTGAATTGAAAATTCAACAATATCTTACGTTCTATTTCAAACATTAATCATGGTCTACTAAATTTTTTAAAGTTATGATAAATACATCACGTAGGTACACGTTCCGAAAGACGCAAGGCATGTTCCAATACTGTAATTGCGTATGACTTCAGCAAGGGTCGCCGCTGACACTACTTTTGCTTACATAATTTCACATTTTTAAGGCGCCGCCGATGCTGCATTAACGTTACTTGCACTATCAGTATATCAGTTGCCTTTTGTGACACCTAGGCTATCCACAGGACTTTTGGTCGTTTGGCAAAAAAAGTGTAAAATCAACAAAATTAAGATGAGATGGACGTGAATCGGCATCCTGTTTACAGAGTTCAGTCCAGGCCAATTAAAAGGACCCTGATTGGAAACGATCCTCTTGTGAATTGCGAGACGAATAAAAAGAACGAAAAATGCAGCAACCGTCTCACGAAACTTTTCCCAGCGCAGCTGCTACTTTCTGTTTCTTTATATTGTTTTCAAAGCTTTAGCCACTCAGAACTCAGGAGTTTAAAAGAGATTGTCTTGATTGCAGAATTACATCGGGGTTTTATGACAATGGCTCATTCATTTACTGGTAGGAGTGACTCTCGTTTTTTCAAATCCTGACTTAAGGACTTTAAGCCTGAAACTCTGAAAGATCACTACAATTTAACAAAACATCTTAGTAACTTATAAAGATACGTTAAAAAGGTCATAACTCACTGAAGTAAAAGGGGGTAAAGAAAGCCATTTTTTTAGGTATTACACTATCGAGTATGCCCGACGACAGCCGCGAAGAAAGAGGCGGTTTCGAAGTCCTCATCCACTAAGTAAATTTTTTTTAAAGCCATTAGTAATGTCTCGCCGCAATTGGATAGTATAAAGTAAGTATAATAAATAAAAAAATATTCATTATCCTAGGAAGGAATCTCTTTCGATTTGCTGTTCCACTATGCGCAGCAATCATATTTGCTTGCCTGATAGAACGTCTAGTCAAAAATGCACAATCATGCGGTTAATCTGGAGCATTATAATGCCAGGCTTGATTTATATTCGTGTCGTTTGTTCATAGGAGGCTAGAGGGTTTTGAAATTATGATGTGATGTAGATTGTCATTTATTTAAAAAAACTGTAGCTAGTAAGCATATACACTGTCATGTAACAGAGTATGTGGAAAGAGCATGCCTGTCTGACTAATATTGTTCTTCTTACCCCAAACTGTACAATGATGCGGTTAATTTGGAGGAATAAATCAGGCTTGCTTTATATTCCCGTCACAACCGACAGTGGAGCCTTGGAAGCTATTACAGTTCCCGTAATGAGATTTAGAGCGTTCATATCAAGTTATTTATGAGCAGAACGAGACTTATACGCGTTGGTATACCGGCAACGTCTGAAGAATGGTGAAATGCCATTGCAAGGGTTATAAACAATATAAAGTGTTGCCATAAAAAATCGTCAGTAGTTATTACAATATTTTAAAAATGTTACTTGCGTGCGTGATGGTTGGGAGGTCTTGTTGCGATAATATTACCCATATTAGAATTCTGAAACTATATTTGGTTACTAGAATTTTGTTGAAATCAAATGTAATTTAACGACCATTAGACTTTTTTGTGATTACTAAAGTTATTTTCACGTGAAAAAACAAACGTATTTTGTTGTATTTATATTAACATATTCTTTCTACAACTTGCAAGTACCGTCTTATCATATTCATAGCGCCTGTAAAGTAGGTCTACATATTTAAAATACATACTCGGTAATATTCGGGTTCAGCGGATCTACAATACGAATGATAGGTATATTCTGTCCGTATTAACAATTCTATCACGGCGTATACATTATGCCGTAGCTAAAACTATACCCGATACGCGAGCATTGTTTGAACAATGGCGTTGGCACCCTATTATTTATTATTATTTTTATTCCTGGACTGGGATGATCGATCATGTGGAGTGCTCGAACAATCGGCCTCTTTTGTGCTGGCGAGATTAATCGCACGTCTACGTATGACGAGCGCTGGATGGAGATATTCATTAGCAGGAACCGATCGGTAAACTTGCCCCACACTTTCACTAAGTTGAGAGATAAGTCAATAACACGGGTAACACTGGCGGCTAACTTCCTGTACTTTCGCTGGAACTTTGAGAAAAATGTGTACTTAGGTTGTTTGCCGTGATATTGAATATAATCTGCTTATAGATAAGAATTAGTTTGTTTAGTGGGAGGCAAAAAGTTAATCCACTCGTCAACTCACGGATAGTTAGTCACCAAGTCATTTTTCATCACCAATTTGTCGGAAAAGCATTTTGTTTCTTCGCTTTAGAGTTTTATTTCTTCAGAATAAGTAAAAACTAAGTATTGAGCTACACAGCATGCAAAGGCGGTATAATCGTGGCGACCTCTTCCAGAAAACCTTTGAAGAGAGGAGAGGACAATGCAAACGGGAATGGTGCGCAGATTACAATTTATAATGTAGAACTTTGCTATAATACATAATAAGTATACACATGCATTTAAGTATCTTCATAATTATGTAGTTTACATATAATCCATTCTAATATTATAAATTTTGTCTGTTACATTGTTACGGCCCATACGTTAAACTGAAATTTGGTAGGTACAAAGATAGCTTGCATCCCGCGACGGACTATACCTATTGTCAGCTTTGCTTTTAAAATTGAATTGAATTTTTGGAAAAGATAAAACATTGCGTATTTGTTTATTGATGCAGGTTTAATTAGGCTGATATTTGACTCATTCGATATATTTCACTCGGTCAGTTCGTTGGCGGGATACGCTTTATTGGAATTATTCACATAAATACGAGTATTTTGACGATTGAAAGTTAGTCTCCTGCCGGCGCTCAGCTATTATTGAATATTTTGATTTGTTATATTGAATATTTTGATAATGTTTTGATTTTGAGCTTAGCAGTAGCAACTTGAGCCTGATCAAATGATTAATTTATTATTGTCGTAATGCTTCGGCCAAGTTTTTAATTAACTGTTTGCATTAAGTGAATGAACTAGAAGTTTAATTCGCTATAATCCGCTACAGTAGAAAAATCTGTGTGGTTACAGTGCGTGTCTTTCACCTGCACCCAGCAATTCGCACAGGCACAACACCACACCACACAAATCCTCCAAATCACTGGCTCGACAATGCACGATTGTGAGTCTTCACAGTACGTAGTCTTCACAATCGTGCATTGTCGAGTCAACATCTCCTGAAGATGCTCCGGTGTCGGAGTGAAACGTACACGTTGAGAGTGATTTGGAGGATTTGTGTGGTGTGGTGTTGTGCCTGTGCGAATTGCTGGGTGGTGGGTGTCGCATGCTGCAGGTGAAAGACACGCACTGTAACCACACAGATTTGTCTACTGTAGCGGATTATAGCGAATTAAACTTCTAGTTCATTCACTATCATGGACTTCCGCAAAGTAACGCCTGCTTCTATTCAATGTTTGCATTAAATCTCTTGTGAAACCGCTACACGTGGTGACCATTCGCTCGTGCAAGTTTTAAAGAGAGTACAAATATACTTAAAAACAATTCAAGCAATTATTTACCCACTTCTGGAATTATCCTTACACTATCTTTGATTCCAATCGGGAACTCTTTTGATTTACCGTGGTATTTTCAAAAATCATGGATTCAAGCGGACGAGGACGCGGGTATCATCTTGCAAAAATATATTCTTATACACACTGCCATACAGCATAACTACAAAGATAAATAATAGTTTTAGTTTATAGTTCAATTTGTATTTAGATGGCAATTTATATTTTAGTTTAGTTAGATATATGCGTAGTTTCGCAAGTTAAGGTCACTGTCTAAGGTCTTGTCACTGACAGCGATCACTCAGAGACAACCTTTGGTAAAAGGAGTACCTTGAAAAAACGGAATGGTGCAATGTAAAATAAGCATTATTACTTATTTTATTGAACATGTAGTAAAGTACACGAATTACGCAAAGGATTCAGCAAAAGTCATTGAAAAGTCACCGTGCATTATAAGCACCAAAACTGTAAGCTCTATAGACATCGGTCGCAAACAAGCAGATATGGTTGGCTTTTAAGATTTCAGAACACGCTATATTAAGATATAAACGGAACGCAATGTTGTTAACTGAGGTAGTGGCGTATAGTATGGTTGGTTTTTAAGATTTCAAGAACACGCTATTTTAAAATACAAACGGAACGCGATGTTGTTGTTAACTGAGGTAGTGGCGTATAGTATGGTTGGTTTTTAAGATTTCAGAACACGCTATTTTAAGATACAAACGGAACGCAATGTTGTTGTTAACTGAGGTAGTGGCGTATATTATAGTACGACGGCGGACCCGGTAACACAATAGCGCATACAAACGCTCGGACACCGCGCCTCGCGATGTCAATTAAGCTAATTAAACACACAGTGGGGGACAGAGTGGCCGCCGAACCCGTCTACCCGTACTCACCCCCTTCGTCCCTTAACTGACGCATCATTTCATCAACAAAAACCAACTTATTATAGAGGCGGAAACTATAGCCAAACTAACAGTAACATGTGAGGTCACATTTACATAACTGAACAAACTTCCAATTAATTCGGCTAGAGATTCATTTAATTTATTTAGTAATAGCATTAGGTAAGGTTAGAATGTGTTTCTCTTCTAAAACTAATTTAAATCGAGAGCTCTGATGCGTGAAGTATTATGAAAGGGATAACAACAATATACTCATTAAGAACGGAATTTTTAGTTTAGTTAAATACATGTATATCACAGACTAAGCCACAATGTCTAAAACGTGTATTATACTACTATAATAAATGCGCAAGTGTGTTTGTTGGTTTATTAGTGTCCTTCCATCACGCCGCAACGGATCGACGTGATTTTTGGCATGGGTATAGTTATGGGCCTGGAGAGTGACATAGGCTACTTTTTATCCCGGAAAATTAAGGAGTTCCCGCGGGAATACAAAAAACTTATAACCACGCGGACGAAGTCGCGGGCATCAGCTAGTAAACTATGAATGTAAGATGTTGCCAGGGTGACCTAAACCGTCTATCTCATATTGAGAGAACACCAATACTCAATAGTGGGCCCACGGTGGGTTAAGATAAAGATGGGGTTGATGAAGACAGCCTAGCTCCATATTATTTCAAAAGTTGGTCTCAAAGAAGATCGTTGACAAAAATGCGCAAACACAATGAAAAGCTCTCCACTTAGTGGTAGGTAATAATTACTCGCCGATGAAATTATGGAAATGAGCGGTGAAAAGACAAATAATAGAACGAGTGCTAACAAGAGATAAGACACGGCTTAATTAATAAAGTTTGCGCGCTTGTCTTGGGGCGACGCGCGGAAATCGTCCATGATTCTGGATACAGATCGGATAATCGCATTCGGTTAATTGAGCGTTAGATTGACGCTATCGG
Organism: Erebia palarica; assembly: GCA_964035005.1. Classification (NCBI taxonomy): domain Eukaryota; kingdom Metazoa; phylum Arthropoda; class Insecta; order Lepidoptera; family Nymphalidae; genus Erebia; species Erebia palarica. Next base: position 25,929,115 of record OZ035985.1, on the reverse strand, counting down.
GACATGGAGTCAGCCTTCGAGTGCTCTGTTCTGTTTGGCCCGTTCACCCGCACGCAAATAAGACTAAATTAAAGCATCGATCTGCTCAACTCTATTAGGTAGAGCTCAGAAAACAACAAAGGGATTCAACTTTATATTACAATCTAGCGATTCTCAAGAACATCGAGGAAAAGTCGACGGCACTGCTTACGCTAAGATAAATTATGGTCGCGTAGAAAAATAACACAAAGGGTTGGAGCCGTGCGTCAAATTTCGGAAAGTTTTAACACGAGGGGCGACTATACAATATGGAGGCAGAGTCCTATACGTCACGCGAGCTTAATATCAATGTCCTTCGAACCGTCCGTGTTTGTGTCTAGTCTACTACGAGGGGGAAATAATTATTATTATTAAGTTCTCGAAGTCAGATTGTTAACGGATAGTTTGCAGTTTAATCATCCATTTTCACATAATATCTACCCAATTATATTATGCGTAAGTGTGTTTGTTTGTTGGCCTGTCTTTCAATTGCGACTGACGCGAATTTTGCATGGATATAGAGGTAAAGACCAGGAGAATAGCATAGATTACCTTTCCCGCAAAAACCAAAGCGTTCCCGTGAAATTTTTAAACCTAAATCGCCGCATACACAGGGAAAGGTACATTTTAGGCCTACCCTTGCACACTCTACCATGAATAGAGGAAAATACATAGATTGTATTAAAAATATAATAATTTAGAACAGTAAAGTAAATAACGAGCAAAAAATTAAAATGTATTTCATGTTTTCGATACGTATCCAAGATGGCAACCTTCAGCCATAGAGAAGGCAGTAGGCGCGAAATGTATCAAATGTCATTTTCATCATACCTATTTGAAAAACGAATATTGGCTTCAGAGGATAGCGGGAGCAAAATGTAATTTTTAGGCCCATGGGACTTTCATTTCTCTGTTCTGATTGGTCCGCGTTCGTGCTTCTGATTGGTGCTTAAACGTATAGGTAATGTCCATACATAGTACGTTGATACTCTTAGCTTTTTCTCATACGTAATGATGAAAAATAGTGTGTGTCACTCGGGGCCAAATCTTCTCGGGCGGCGTATATTGAATTAATCGCTACGCTCAGAATTCTACTTTAGAATCCCTCGCTACGCTCAGAATTCTAATTTAGAATCCCTCGCTACGCTCAGAATTCTAATTTAGAATCCCTCGCTACGCTCGGGATTCTACTATAGCGTCCTTCACTTCGCTCTGAATTCAAATTAGCTCCCTCGGGGAACAAAAATTTTCTTTGGCTCCATATAACACAAATAACTATTCTGACAGTCACTGGAAAAATAACGTGTTTTTCTTTTGAAAACGTCAAAAAATATGAATTCACCATTGTTACCCTCTCATGTTTAGTGTTCCATAACTTGGAAAGATAAAATAATTTTACCACTGAAATTACGACGAATTCGTAGATTTGACCAATAAAAACTGGTCTAGTATTTTATTTTCCTTCATTTCTCTGCTTGTACTAGACTTGGCCTACGCCCCATACAAATCTGAACCGTCTCCTTTGCAGGCATTAGTTGGTATATATATGTCACCGTAAGATTGTAAAAACCGTTAGATTAGAATCTAACTCGCGAAATTGCAAACTGTCGAAAGACTACAATTTAACGTATTATTTTTCAGTAGATTGTAATCTGTTAGGTTTATTAACCCGATAGAACCTAATTATTTATGTCGAACCCTAACCCAACCTGCAAGAAACAGACAAGAAAACGTAAATACAATGAATATTTCAAAAATTGACACTCAGAACATTGAACGGTTTACAATCTTTCGACAGTTTACAATTTCGCGAGTTAGATTATAATCTAACGGTTTTTATAATCTTACGGTGACATATATATCAATATTTATGTAGATTGGTACTAGCACGATTGATATCTCTTGGTCACTTACTGTTGCATTTACTCTCTCTTCTGCTAGGGATATTTTACATCAAACTAAAAACAACTGCAAACATGCAGTCGTGCTGTGTTTATTTAGTGATTGTAAGTGGAGTGAAGGTCATGAAAAGTTAAATTTACACAAGTGTGCTGCGTGGGCCAGAAACCGACGCAAAATATATAAGTTCTTCAATTTTTATTGTTCGGTTTATTTGTAGCTACAGTCTGTACTCTGTAGTTAGCTACATACTGTAGACAAGACTTTATATAGAAACAAGTGTTATTTGATAATGCACAGATTAACTCTCACCCACGTGAACAATATTGTTTCACATTATGTCTTTGTTTACTTTGATGCTTGGTTTCATGTGCCTTAAACCTTTTAAGTAATATTTAGGTCGAACAAGGTAAGTAAGTAATATACGCAAAGATGGATTATGCTATGGAAATCTTTTAAATATCTGTTTTATGCTAAAAATAAGTTTACCTCCGTCGAGTCTAATAAAACATTACACTGTGTGAAGTGTCCGCAAAGTTACATTACATTTTGCGCTGCTATTTTCGTAGCAAAATAATCAGATTTTCTCGGAATAACGGTTGAAGTATACAGTACCTTCCTAATGATTTTATTATGTAATTTTATTTTGATATACCTACTCGGCTCTCCGAGTAACGCCTCTGCGTTACTATGAAACGCGAAAGTGTGTAACTTATTTGTAGTACGTAACAACAAAAAGACACACTTAACATTTGATAGAAACACCGTAATGGAGAAGTTTCATGATGTGAATACCATATTAAACGCAACGGAAGTAAAATATAGATTAAAGTAATAAATCAGTGGTTTTTTTTAAATCCATCAATAAATGACAGAGAAATTCATTATTTAATAAGTTTAATTATTTTATGTACACCGATTGCTTACTCGAGCGAGAAATTTTGAGTTTTTACGTAGCCGAGATTTAATACTTAAAAATTTTCTTCACACACAAATTAAGTGCTTTTAATTCAATTAAGTCACGTCAACTTCATTTCTTTCTTTTATTCGGCGTTATAAAGTCAGTTGTTAAGGTCGTGTGACGTCACACGACCGTAATTAATTATTGCCAGTGCAACTTTAAAGTTCCATAACTTTTTCATTTGTTGAGATATTTTAATGATTCTTTCATTTTGTATTTTGTCTTAATTTTCATAATAGATTTTAAAAAATAATGGAAGCTTCTTCATTCTTAGAACCTAAATTCACGCGGGCGATGAGATACATCGTAGGCATTACTCAGTCGTACATATAATATCATATCATATTTATAAAGGGTGTTTGTTTGGTGGTTTTTCCTTCAATAACACCGTAACAGAGCAACGGATTGACGTGACTTTTTGCATGGGTATAACCAGGTTATTATTATTATCAGAATAAAAAAAAACTTATTTCAAGTGGACGAAGTCGCGGGCATCAGCAAGTGTAGGAATAATAGATTGAGGCTTGAATGATATTATTAATAATTCAATCACAATAAGGATAGTTATTTGATTTAATCTGTTTGAAACTATTCTCAGTCGATTTATGGAATCGAAATTCTAGTTTGATAGTTGTACGAACACTAGTTTATTGTTGAGTTTAGACCGCAATATCCAAACACTTCCTTTAGCCGGGTGAATGTATCTATATGTTTCAGTATGAATTCTGTAATTTTACAATGGGTATTATATTATATTCGTTAATTTTCTGACTACTAACAGCCAAACATAGTCAATTTTAAAACATGGTTTCTTAAAGTTCCTCTCAAACAAAGTAAATTACGAAAATCATGAAATAATTAGAAGACTTTATTTATGATGCAAATTTCTAAGAGAGTAAAAGAGAGACGAGCCCCTTATTAAAGAACTCCTGTTTCGGAGGGCGACAGAGTGACTAAGTACATTATAAAAAGTGTATTTACACTCGACCTCACGCGGCGGACGGTGAAACTTTCGTTTTGGGCGTTTTATGGGCGGAAAAATTGAGAAAAGTTGGAGCGTAACGGCCGGTGGCGACGCGGTATAGAGACGCCGGCGAGTTTAATATAATATGTAAATCGAACGGCAACGTCCGTGACCTCACGCTCTTCATCGGCAAACTCATATCGCGTCCTGGACGTACCTATTACATGGGCCGTCGTAAATTATTTTGCAAAAGGCAAGGCAGTTTCACGCCGCGCGGGACAGATGAGCCTGCAGCGGCGGACGGCGTAAGGGTTACGGTACGAGCCAATGAATTCAAATGAGCCACGCACGGGCGAAGGCTGCTTTATCGGCGCGGGTGGCCATTTGCATAAAACCCTACAAGACAGACTGGCAACGCACTTACCGCCTCTTGAGTACGATTACACGCTAATGATAACGGCGGGTAGTTACCTGTAAAGGACAAACATTATGCCAATTAATTTACATACAACATATTATTACTATTATAGCCAGATAGATAAATGTTTGTTAAATGAATATTGCACTTGATACGTCGATGTAGGAAAACAGGAAGCCTGCATGCCTGAGAGGTCTCCATAACGTTCTTAAAGGAGTTTGAAGTCTACCAAATCGCACTTGGGCAGCTTGGTGGACTATGGTCAAAGCCCTGCTCATGTTGAGAGGAGACCTGTGCTCATTAGCGAGCCGGCTATGGGTTGAGTGAGTGAAGAAAAAGAGTTTAATAACACGCTAAAAACTGATTGAAAAATGTTACTACAATATTAAAGAATTCTTAAATGATACTGACCAACACTAATAAAATCGGTCTCCGTACCATCATGTACCTTTGCGCTATGGATGCGCAAAGGATACCCAAACTGGATATCCATAGCGCAATCCTTATTTACTAATAACAAGAATATGTTAATTAGGAAATAATGTAAGGAATTGCAACTAATAATGAAACTGAAACGGAGTATTATAAATCATCATTTAAGTATAAAACTTAACAGGTTAACAGGAAATTCGTTTGCGATTTCTTATCAACATATACAGAACAACATTTATAGTTTGTCCAAATACCCCACCAGCAAACGACGTCCTCACTATTTCGTCTGTAACAAATTTGTCCAACTAAAGGTATAAATTAAGCTTATCTACGCTGTTCATGAGGTTGGCGCCGGATACCTAACCAAGATTCAGACGATACTCGGTGCGCACTAACATTACGACCTATATAAACTTTTCACATATTGTTTGTATAAAGCCTCGAACAAACATAACGCGCGACTGCACGGCGCACAGTCAAACAAATCACGTGCATGGTCATAGTTGTTTTTTTTTTAATATTACGTACGCTTCTCAGTGTGTCTGCCTTCATAAAATTCACATAATATTCATGCAGTGGCCTATACAAGTGGCAGGCCTTGCTGTTATGACAGTTTTAGCATCTAGACTTAGAGGTATGGCACTCTCACCAATGGTTAACAGAGGTTAACTGCATGCTTGACACTAGCGACAGAATTTTGAATTCTGCCAGTTACCGGTCTAGACGCTCAAGTCGATGTTCGGACGATTGGTGGAAAAGAACAAAGAACGTATCTCCTTAGAGTGTGATGTTACAATTCCTATGGAACCGCGCTGGAAACGTTTCGGCTGTGCCGCACTGGATACCGTTGCGCATTTTGTATGTATCAGGCTTATAAAGCAGCAGACCCAAAACTTTTCCGAGTGTGATGTTTACAAGGTTCCAAACTAAACAAAAACAGCGATACATCAAAAGTGAGTTGCAAGTTAACTGTCGGTATCCGCGGCGAAATTTCGATTTAACTTGACATGGGTATTACCCGACGGAGCTTTTCTTGTAGACTTTTTCATTTTCTTAGAGCGATCTCCATAAAAGGTTTTAAGTTTTTGACAACTCCGCGGATCAGTTTTACGAAAAATCGGCCTGCCAGTAAGAAGAAACGAATCCGGTTTCCGGTTGCGTTAATTTAAGAAGTGAATTACTCAATATAAACTGGCTCAGAACGTTTACTAAGCATAACTAGCTGACGCCCGCAACTTAATAACGCGTGGAATAAGTTTTTTAATTCGCACTGGAATTCCATAATTTTCCGGGAAAAGCTATGCCCATGCAAAAAATCAAGTTGATCCGTTGCGGCTTAATTGAAGGACAAACTAATAAACCAACAAACAAACACACTTACGTTATTATAATATTACTTAGTTTGATTAGAAAACTGCTACAAATATAAAATAAACTTTCGGTTTATTTAGTACAAAAAGAGACCTTTAAAAGCGTGCAATTACCAGCTCATTATAGCTGTCTCTGTTGGTTACACTCTTCATGATAGGCCAAATAATGTATATATTATTTAACTAAATAATCAAATATTGAACTTTGACTTCACAATCGTGCATTGTCGAGTCAACATCTCCTGAGGATGCTCCGGTGTCGGAGTGAAACGTACGTTGAGAGTGATTTGGAGGATTTGTGTGGTGTGGTGTTGTGCCTGTGCGAATTGCTGGGTGGTGGGTGTCGCATGTTGCAGGTGAAAGACACGCACTGTACCACACAGATTTGTCTACTGTAGCGGATTATAGCGAATTAAACTTCTAGTTCATTCACTAAATAATCAAAACAATTTCGATTCTGAAGACTTCCTTTCCAACATCATTTTATCTCACAAATTCTTATCTCTTAATAGTAAGTCGTAACGTACTCTAAGCGAACGTTCACGGACCACAAAGACGAGCATCGAATCATATACGCCGTAATTCACACAAGCACTCACATCCTATTCACGAGCGATGTACAGAAAAAAGCAAAGGGAGGTGCGTGAAGAACTGTCAAAGGGCGGAGCTTTTAAAGAAAAACCAGTAGTTTATATCTCGGCACATGAGACACTTAACGGTCGCTCTGTAGTTGCTTAGAGATAAAGGCCTTTAACAACTACGGGATGTACCGGTGTTTATCGCGATACCTAGCTTTTATTATTAGACTAGTAGTTATGTACGTAACTTGTTTGAACTCACAGTTAAAAAGTGCGGCTTACGCAATTGCAATAATGAATGATCCATACTACGAGATTATAAATGCGAAAGTGTCTGTCTGTTTGTCTGCTACGCTTTCTTGGCCCACTTGTTCAACCGATTTCGATGAAATTTGGTACAGGGATAGGTATGTATCCTGGGGAAGGACATGGGCTGCATTTCATCATACATCCACAGAATCAAAAAATCTTAGTCGCGGGTGTCATCTAGTTCTTAATAACAAAGGAATTCAATCGTTTTGGGTATAAGACGTGTAAACTTCTCATCTAAGCGAGTGTTTGAATACCTATGCCATGTATAACTACATAACTTCAAGTACAGATAATTATTCTAAGGCCGAAATACGTTGCACACCGAGACAATAAAGCTAGATCGCAGTTACCATCTTAGACTGCATCTTCACTTACCATCAGGTGAGATCGCAGTCAAGGGCTAACTTGTAGTGGATAAAAAAAATGCCGATGGCGCGGCGCGGGCTTTCCCGATCTCGCTGTCCAAAGGATAAAAAGTTGTTCGCATATCGTTAGTTATCAAAAATATTCATAAGACACTCGTAGATCTTAGTTTCGTCCGTGGATTCGCCTAAGGTTAGTTAATGGAATCTTTGTGGTTTATAAATTAAAATCTACACATATTTTAGCTAACAGTACTACAACAACTAACTAATCGCAAACTTGTTGATGTTTTATTTTCAAACGTAAGAATTTTTGAAAACTAACATAATTGCAAAATGCGCGAAAGATATATTGTCTGTGTAACGGAGTTGGCTTACTTACTTAGTTTCCATGGGATTGAAATAAAAACTTTGATGTACGCGACCGAATTCGCGGAAATTATCTAAATAAAATTAAAAGGTGAAGTGTGTAAACGAACCCTCATAACGAAGAGATATCTATCTGTATTTGAAGCGTACACAATACTCATACAGAACAGCCGTTTTCCGTGTAACAATAATCTTTTACAGTTTAAAATGCTTGTGTTGTTTGCGAATAATTTAGACTAAATTCAAATTCAAAACAATACGCCAAGTGAGCAACAGAAGGTACTATTTCTATTTGAATTAGTTGTGAATCCCGCGGAGACGGTCAATGCTTTTTATATGCGTTAAAAAATCGCTAAATCACGTGAACGTCGCTGCTGTCGTCATCTGGAAGTGCATACAAGCTTGGAGAGAATGGGTTTGCGAGGTAACATTGTTTAAAAGCCTGTAAGCCCCTCGTCCCGCGCGCCGCCGCACCGCTCTAATCCTATCCCCGCGACAAATTAATATGCTCATCGGCAGCCGCGTCACCAGATTACGGCGCATTCATAGCGCGATTGTATTTTAAGTGTATTATCCAATTTGTTGGATATTGTGCGTGTGGTAATCAGCGCTTGTAGACTATAACCGAATATTTAGTCGTAGGCCGTGTCGACGCTACAATGCCTGCATTATCGTACGCTACGATGGAGATAGCTGGCGAACTTAATAGATTTTGCTGCCGTGCTATCCGAAGCGGTCAGCCTATTGCGAACTAAAGGGATTACCGGTTGAATTTGCGTTTCATAAAATATACCGTACCGGTATGAGTGCACAACTTGTTTGGTACGACTAGCCTACCATGTAACAGGCTGCGCTACAATTTGCTCCCTTTAATCCCCCGTCGATGGCCCGGCTACTACATTTTATATACAGAAATGTGAATGTCTTCGTTAGAGAAAGGATCTCGGTTGAGTACGCGTTAAGAGGTTCGGAGCGTCTCATTACCTTAAAAGAGAAAACAGAGCGGAAGGTTTTAAGATTCAAGGGCTAAAATTACGTTAACAAGCACCGTTTCCCCGAGTGTCCATACACCATAACGAGATATAATATAAATGTTAAAAGTTAAACGCTCACTCGCAACACTGCGTCGAGAGAGGAGTGTGTACCTTGCCGTTAAAAAAAAACTTGAAATAAAATCGGGTAAATAATTAAAATCGGCGCAAACCATTAAAAGAGCAGTTTATAATAGGAGAGTGCATCGTCGAGTGTCCTTCATGTAGGCAGTTAAAGAGTTGGAGGAGCGCACTCGAGGCACGAGTACTGTATAGCGGCGCCACCTCGTGCCGACTAACGAACCTGAGCCTGGGGCCGACAAAACTCCTGCACTCCGCACCGGCACCACACCGTCATACGCCTCGGTACTAATAACAGCACCACCTCTCTTTGTACTCGTGAATAGGACCTCTAGTTAATAAACCGAGCCTAGTTAGCGGGCTCCATAATTAAAGTTTACTACCGTCTTTCATGTTTTTTATTCCCGATGTCGAGAACTCATCGCGTTTTATTAAAGGAAATCGCCATTGAGCACTTGATCACGGAGTAAGAAAATGTTTTACTGTTCTCATAGTAACATCCGACGAAACTGCTAAAAGGAAACGGATAAGAACAGTGATTCGTTTTATGCTCTTTCCAAGAGAGCCAATAAAGACAAATGATCGATATTAGGTAAGCGACCCCCGGGTTCCTCCTTTAATATTGTGATGCAGCGATGACCGCGTGGGCTGTCTATAAAAATCTCGTTTAAAATTCAAATTAGCAACAAGTTAACTCCACCATCTGGACAGAATTTATTCGGTCCTCATATTGCATCCTAGGGATTTAATGGGTTTTCCGCTTTCCATGCTGCATTTTAAGTTGTTCATCTACAGAAATTGTTCAGCTTAGGTACATAGCTGATTCGTGCCATAATAATATAATCCAACAGTATAAAGGGTAATTATGATTACTTGAGAATTTTATTCTTTAATCGCATTTTCAACTACGAGTAGGTATATTTAGTAGCTCTCAGTGCTCAATTAATGAGACAATTTGTAGTAAATGGGGTATGGGGTATGTAAGACTGTAGTATATGCATCCGTCAACTCCGGAATATCTTGATATTTTTGTCAAGTAAGCATCAGTATATTGAATGATGATGATAATAATCATATGATGATGGTAGTAAAACCTAAAGTCTGATAGAACACTTACATAAGTATTAACTTCGTAACATTTGTGTTAAATGGTGATAATGAGTTCAGTCGCAATCACGTGTTTACTACAAGGAGCAAGTTTATGAATACTTACGCGTACGTCACGCGAGCAATTTTCATGTTAAGCCGTGAATTGCTCGCACCTGATCACACCTTATGCGTCGCGAGAGAATTGCATGGCTAACGAGCAAACTACGCGTTAATGACTGAGCTTCCTCTTTTTTTAGTCCGCAAACACGTCGTTGTACTTTTCTTCCGATAAGAATTCCATACTATTACAATAATGGTTGGATAATAAATAACTACTACCGAGTGTGAACATGTTTTTTTTCTAATTCGTAACATAACTGAGTACAGCTAGTTTAACATACCACCTCTGCACTGTTGTTCTTCAATGAATAGTAAGAAAAAATAATGGCATACAAAACTTTTTACGTAGTTAAAGTGGTCTGATAAAACGTACATATTTAAGTATTTGAACACTAGGCGGGACGGACTTTAGGCAGGAAAACCTTAAAATAGTAAAGGTCAACAGTAGAAGGGTGCAAGGTCATGTCTTCTAATATGCGCTGTATTTTGTATTTATGATCAATTACTATTTTTTTTTATTTTATTTTTTTTATTTTTTTTATTTATTTAATTTAACAAAATAACTTTTACATATCTTATTTAACTTCACGTCCTGAAACTCGCATGAGTTTATGTGGACGTTGCACATTCCTCCTAAACAACTAAGTTAACAGAACAGTGGTAATACAATATACCTAAATATCAATCTACATGCATACTTATATTCAATTTCATAGGTAAGTAGGTAGTTGTTAGCGTAAAATACTTATATAGGAGCGCTCACACGCCCTCGAGTATCATCGCATCGAGCATGCATCGAGCAAATGCCAAACCGGTTTTGTGCAGTGCGCACTAACGCGTGCATCGTATTATACAGGCTGATTTAGTTTAGATAGTGGTTATTTATAGTTACCAAATATATAAAGAGAGAAGTATATGTCTTATAGTATATAGAATATATAGAAATAATGTTTTTATTGTATTTATTATTATAATTTATCTTTATATTTCTGCAGTTCAGCCGTTGAAATATTTTTTTATAACTGGCTTTATATTTTATAATTTTATAATTGGCTCTAGTTCATTTTACACAAAACAGCATTTAATTTTCTTATAGTTCCTACTTATTTATTATCAAAATGTTAGGTTATCTTTTCAAAGTAGGTACTAAATTCCAGCCTGTAAAAAAATATTGCCGTACAACAGATTTTTTTGGGCATTTAGGATACATACTTTACACCTCAATAAAAATAGGAAAATGCACCCAAAAACGTTCCGACTAGAAATTTTATTATCGTTAATGTTCAGCCATAACGGCCGGAAGGATTGTAGCAGGCTTGATCGGCGGCAATAGATCACGGCCCCTAACAAGATATATGAGCGTAGCTGAATATCGCCCTGCACGATAACACGTTGTCCACAGCGTTTACAAGTAAACATTCAAACTGAGCCGCAGAGACGAAAATGTCTGATAATAATACTACCTTCATTAACATTGCGTGCATAATTATAGACAAAGGATAAGACTTTTTGCGAAGTTAGTTAATTGCTATCGCTTATTTTATAGGTATGCGAATGTGCGAATGTCATAACGACTCTTGCTAATAGAATTTTCTTTCCGAATCGGTGTCAAAGCCAAGAACTCTACCGATTCAGAAAGTAAATTAAAATGTTCTACATAAAATATAGATTTGAGTTCAAGTTTGAATGTTATCAACCCTGGACCGCAAACATTATTTATCTATCATTTATGCTCGGCCATAACTGTGTCGGAAGCTCGAATTAGACGGTGATCTATTGCCGTTCAACATAAGATAATGTATTGCCTACTGGTTTTCTTGGGTCTACCTATAGGTAAAATTTACCGTTGTATCGAAATATTCTTCTTTGTTTGCCCAACGTCCTTACGAAATAACAATTGAATGAATTTTTAAGTCAAGCAGTTTAATTTTACCGACCTTAGCAATAGAAATGACAAATCCTCCATGTATCATATCCGCATCAGGATTGAGGTTTTTTAAAGCCCGATGATTAGGACAAAATAAATGTAATGACAGAGATTTAGTACCCGCAAGTCAGGTTTCCTAGATCCAGTGGTATTCTTCCGCAATCATTTTGCAAAGTGCCATTATCCCCTTAACGGTCGTCGGTCCTTTTTACAAGAAATTTAAAAGACATCTCAAATCAAATAAGTATTAGAATACGAAGCTAAAAAAACGAAAAAAAAATGTTTTTTTTTTTAGCTTTTTTACAATCTTGCAGAATTAATAATTGGCTCTACATTTCTTTCACATTTCCTTGCCCAAAGTTTAACGTTTCATCCCTGTTCCCTTTCTTCTGAAGCATTGAAAAGATATTCGATTGACAATACGAAAACGCGGCTGACTGTGAAAAATGCGAATTTTACCAATATTTCATTTAACCTAATACTTAAAGGAAACCTCCCCAAGGCGCGGCGTCACGAAGAACATAATGATGAATCATTTTTGTTTGTTAAAAACAAGCATGTAAAATCAAATCGTACATACAATACATTCAGTACATTATAAGTAAGTACTCGTAAATTATCGTACAAAATACAAACGTCCTAATAAATAAGGCTGTATTAGATAAGCGGATATTCTGTAGGAAAAAATACGGAATTTCATTTAACGAATACCGCCGAAAACAACTTCAGCGCCGTAAAGAACAACACAATACTTTTATATTTTCCTTGGGAATAACAAGAAGTTATATACGTTCACCGAATAAATAAATACAACGTGACTGTAGCATGTATTAACTTAATAAGTTATAGTTATTATAGACAGACAGTGATTGTGTAGTGAGCAAATGTTCTGAATAAAAATATATGGAGCGTAACATTTTATGTTTACAGATTATTTAGCTTACGTAAGCTAATAGCGTTTCGACATCAAATCTGAAACTAAACCCCGATAGTTACTGCAGCTCATTGCACACCGTTGCTAACAAACGCTTGATCAATTCTTCTTCTCCGTCGTATCGCTCTTGTCAGAGCGGTCGTGGTCGTCACTTTGGTTGTGGCACGCTTAACGATCCGTAACTAACTAACTTGAAATGTTGAATGACGTAGCTTTCTTGTACCAAGTTATAGTTCTCTTGCAAGTATGGTGAGGTTGTTGTCTGGGGATAGTATGAGAATAGGATGTAGGCTCTATGCCGAGTCTGGTCATACAAGCTACGATTCTATGCGCATTAATAACACACATCCAGGTTCCATGCCAGCTCGTGCTAGTTTTACAGTAGTTAGCTGTTTTTTTGCCGGCGCCGGCATCTATGCAGATTTAGTTAGTTTTAAAGTATATTCTGCGATTCATGCCAACACCGGTATCCGTTCAGCAGAATCTACTTCCCGAATCCTTGTTGTTGTTTTTGACCTGTATAATTTTATAAGCACCTTCAAAGCAAGATATTGTCTTCTATTGTTCCTACACGCTCCCCGTTGTTAATCGAGACACAAGTACACAACACGTGACAGCTACGTACCTTAGCGGCTCCTACAGTACGTTCGCCGAATCGAGTTAGTATGGAAACTAGGAACCGTACATCATAAGTTCTAGAAGCACCTATAGTGCTGCTGACGCCGCGTGCGCAGCTCTGCTGCATTCGCGCTTTGCTTTGGATGTAACCAATCATGTCGTTTAGATAATATTGCACTATTTGTGCTCTTGACATTTTCGTAACTCATAATATATATTTTGCCTGTATATAAACGGACCAGGTACCAATCGCGGTCTGATCTTAAGATGCAAGTGCGAAAGGGACAGGAGGAGGCTACGTATGCCTCGAAGAGGACAAAGCACCCGATACGAAAGGAAACCTGTTAGACTCGTTTATTTTGCACGCATTCCAGTCGAGCAGTTGGGACCTGGGAGCAAGCGAACCATTCCCGGACGGTTCTGGACGAGTTCCTGATTAGCCCTGTTTGAATGGCCTTGAATTAGTTACGGAGCAAATGTGGTAAATTAATTGGGTTTTTAATATGAATAGTCAGTGGCTAACTGTGGTTTTCCTGTTGATGCTTATTAAGTTCTAAATTGTGCACCCAGTATCAAATAATTACGTAGATTCAATCAGTAGTTGAAGGACTAGTCGTGGGCTAATCATAATATTATTGAAGATCTGGGAAAAGAAGCTTGGTCAAGAGAGTTTAGTCAAATCTGCCATTGAATTTAAAGATCTCATACATCACCACTACCATTCTAATCATACTGTTTTTATTTACTTAAAAGCCATTCTTAATAAGGTACTTAAGTGTATAGAGACACTATGAAATGGTAATCAAAACAGAACAAAATTACTTTAAAAGTGACTAAGGTTGGTAATAAAAAAGTTATATTATTATTAACGTCCATAAAAAGAGTATTGCGAAATTTAAATATTCGCTTCATCGCCAGTCAAGGTTTTTATTAAGAGTTTAAAATTTCGACACAATACCAACACACATTCGCGAGCGATATTATCCGTTTATTTGCATACATAAAGGACTTTGAAGGGTGAAAATCTCTTAGAACGCATTATACAGGTTTCGTGTCACGTCCACGATGAGAATTTACTTTAATTGGCAAATAATACGTAGGGCAATTAAGGATGCTAAGTCGGGTAGAGGCGCGCGTGACGCGACTAGTGAGTGTAGATATTCAATTATGCAAACACAGTCGCGAAAGAACACCCGCACCACCCCAATCGAGTTGTTTTCCAAAAAAAAGTTCTGTTGACCCTTTGGAATATAAGTTGAAGAGATAGAGGGCTGAATTTTACACTGAATATATTAAGTAAGTACCTATATTAATTGATAAAATATTTTTTTCAAAACATCATCATATCTGAATTCCAGCAGGTATATAAATAAAGGCGCGGCCTTATTTCAGAGAAAGTATTTTAAGTTTACTTTAAGGTACTTATGTAAGTTTACACGAGTTTTACAGATTGGTCCAAGTCGATTAATAATTTTGCCGCGTAGGTGGTCTCGTACCGAAGACAAAGATTTTCAAGTACGAGTAGCATGTGAAATAGACATCAAAGGAGAACAAAGAAGTCATAACTATTATGATGCTATTATGTAGGCAAGTACCTCTCTGTCTACTCGTAATGCACATAAAAAATATCTTAGTAAATTCGGACTGAACTTTCACTAAGATTAATATGATTTTTGCGCCGTATAAATCATACACTTCTTACTTTCACTTGACTTACTTTGAACGCAATTGGTAACAAAGTCTGAAACATCAATTTAAGAGTAAGGTACAATAAATAAGTGCCTAAGCTTCTAAAGTTGTACAATTTTCTAATAATCTGTTATACTTAGATTAGGACACTATGCCATTAGGATAGTAGAATTATTAAAATTTATTTGAGTAAAAATGTAAATACAAAAAAGAGTAGGGCACTATTGGATTCGGAGTAAAAATAAGGATGGTATTATTAAAAAAAATTGAGTAAAAGTAATTACACAAATATTTTTTTCTACTTCTTTCTATATATTTTTTCTATATTCTATATTTTCTACTCTTTTCAGTTATCATTGAAATTAATTTAAATACAGGAAAGAGCGGCTGTGGTACTCGATGCTGGTGTGGTAGCGGGTGTGGTGGCTGTGGTGGTGTGGTACGTTGCTACGTTGTGTTTTTTTTATAATTCCCATTAGAGACAGAGCACGCAGAGAATCATTCAAAAACTACGAAATGGACTGAATTACGTACCTGCTAAATAAATGTTGGTGTACTCTAGAATTTACAGGATGCTAGGAGCGGTAAGCCGACAAAGCTACGAGTAGGTATTATTATTATAAAATCGCGCAACAGAAATTGTTTTTCCACAACTTTAAAACTACGGAACGGAAGGATGGTAATAAGGTATCGTTAAGATTCTCCTATTTGAAGATAATTAAGAACAAAATTTGCGTATCTACTGAAGACTGATGATATCTTTTCGAATATCTTTAAGACTTGCAAGCTTCCAACGCTTTAGCTATATAAGCTTCAGTCACCTACCTGATGAACAGAATAAAAGACTATGTTCAACTTAAAAAAATGTACTCAATACTATGAACCATTAGTCATGACGTCCTTACTTAGAGAAACGCTAATACGCTCCCATATCTGATCGATATAAAAACAAAGCATTTCAAAAGTAAAGTTACTGGAGAATTTTGAGCCATACCTATTTAGGAAGTCCAAAATAGCAAATAATAAAAAAAGGTTACTCATCAGATGACCACTATGTCGACTATGCAATTGAGAATTGATTGATTTATTGATGAATAAGTCGAACTTAATTGATTGAATTTCAGCCGTAAAAGGCATGCAAAATTATCAGTACAAGTATGGAATACTCCTACAAGTGGGAACAAGAAACCAACTAAATACTATAAATAATACTAAGCATCGAGAAAAGTGTTCTAAGTGCGTAACTACGTACTGGGAAAGGAGTGACACGCCAAGAGCAGTCGAGTGCCGTGTCGCGATAGTTGCCGGAGGGACACCGGAATTGTCATGTAAAGCGTCGTGCACGAGTTGCCTCGGGCTGAAAATGCACTTTCGCGAAACGATTGAATGTCTATAATACGAGTGATTTAGAAGGCTGTCGACCTGAGATAGAGCGGATCTATGTGACGAGCGGTAAGCGATCTGAACTTTACTAAATATATACTTAAGCTACGTAAGCTTAAAACTACTGTTTAATGAATGAACTAGAAGAAAATTAATTCGCTATAATTACAACACCACACCACACAAATCCTCCAAATCACTCTGTGTGTGTTGTGCCTGTGCGAATTGCTGGGTGGTGGGTGTCGCATGCTGCAGGTGAAAGGCACGCACTGTACCACACAGATTTGTCTACTGTAGCGGATTATAGCGAATTAAACTTCTAGTTCATTCACTATCATGGACTTCCGCAAAGTAACGCCTGCTTCTATTCAATACTGTTGAATGATTTGTAACGTTACTAATTTGACCTAAATAATAGGACAAATAATATGTTTGATCAGTGGTGTATAGTATTTACCCAATTAGTTAGTACTTACCTGTACATTTTAGCGATATTTAAACTCGTTGTAAAAAGCTGTTATGGAGACAATATTATAGTAAATAATTTTAAGGATTGTTAATAATCTCTTGTTTTAAGTTCCCGTCCCTACAAATACTAAAGAGAAAAGTCTTGATTCACTCACTCACTCACTCAATCACTGACTCATTAATGTCCAGCTCAAACATTTTGACCTAGAAAGCTGAAATTTTACACAGGGATTCCTTTTAAAATTGTAAACAAGGAAAACGGCTTGATTTTTAGAAATTCTTACGGTAGGTGGTTAGTATTTTAATAATAAATAATGCTGATTGCTGATCCTTATATATGTCACCGTAAGATTGTAAAAACCGTTAGATTATAATCTAACTCGCGAAATTCTAAACTGTCGAAAGATTGTAAACTGTTCAATGTTCTGAGTTTCAATTTTTGAAATATTCATTTTATTTACGTTTTCTTGTCTCTTTCTTGTAGGTTAGGTTAGGGTTCGACACAAATAATCAAGTAGTGCCCGGCCGCAAGCCGGGTGCTTAGGTTTTATCGGGGTTAAATACCTATCAGATTAAAATCTACCGGAAAATAATGCGTTAAATTGTAATCTTTCGACAGTTTAGAATTTCGCGAGTTAGATTATAATGTAACGGTTTCTACAATCTTACGGTGACATATATTATAATGCAAAAAGGTGATACATGCACGTATTATAATTTATGAAGCATAAACTTTATGAGAATAATAATTAATTCTTAATAAAATGGTCTGCAATGTCAATATATTCCGAACATTAGTGATTCTAGATTAACTTTATTTGTAATATAAATTATATTACATAAGTATGTATGTATGTATGTATGTGTATGCTTTATTGTACACCACAAATACACAACATGTTACAAACAAGAATACAACTATAAGTAGGTACAATAAGGCGGTCTTATCGCTAAGCAGCGATCTCTTCCAGACAACCTTAACGTTAGGGAGAAAATGAAAAAAAGATAAAGGGAGGTGGTGCAAAAATAATAATAAACTTAAATACTAATAACTAAATAAACTAACCAATACCATATATTACAACATATTTTAATAAATTAATATATACAAAATAATAATAATAGACATACATAAACTGAATAGACATTCCAATAAATACATAAATAAGTACTTTTAGAAAGAAAACAATAAGTATGTCGTTACTTATGATAACAAAGAGATAAGTAATAATTTTTAACGTCAATTTTAAATTTACTAAGGGTTTTAGCACGCTGAATATTTGAGGGAAGTTCATTCCATAGAGTAGTTAGTGGCTATAGTAGTTACCGAATTCACAATATGCGAAAGTAAATTCTTTTATATAAAATACTAGTGGTCGACCGCGACTTCCTCAACGTAAAATTTCTGATTTCCTATGGGATTATGAAATTTTCCTGCTGCAAAAGGCCTATCTATAGAGGCTTTACATACTCGTTTAAGGCATCGGCAGGTTTTTATTATTTAAAAATAATTACTTACGAGTACCTAAATGCCGATTTGCCGCCTCTAATTTTAAGAACATGTAACTTTCATGTAACCTTCCAACCCCCATTTCACCGCCCTTTGGGATGGATTTTCATAAAATTGCTCATACAGATAACCTGTATTTATAATTAATTAAAACTAATAAACCAAATGCCGATTTTTAAGTCTCTAACTTCAAAAACTTGGCACCTTCATGTAAGATTCCAACCCTCATATCTCTAAAATCCGTTTCTTAGCGGATGTCTACGCCATAGAATGAACCTACATTCCAAATTTAGTTTGTATACTTTATGGTTACAGAGATTTCGTGATTAATGTGTATTTTGCTTTTATATATATGAATATTAACATACTAATGCATCGTTAATTTTCCGTTTTATTTTCTGTGAGATAATCCAAATTACCTACTGACGATTCTTAAAATTTAATGTTCAAGTTGATCTGATCAATAATAACTGGAAATTGGAAATTATGAACCGTATAAAGTGTTAGATCCAGACGACATAAATGTTTTTGCTATTCTTGGGTTTTCTATGGCGTAATTAGGTATCTACTCTAAAAATTTGTCACTTTGACGTCAGGTCCTTTACCGCGTAACTTAGTAGTGATGTGAAATATCAAAGACGTGGAAAGCTAAATCCATACTAATATGTACTTATTGTATATGCGAAAGTGTGTCTGTCTGTTTGTTATGCTTTCCCGGCCCATCATTTATACCGATATTACTGAAATTTGGTATAGAGGTAGGTTTTATCCCGGGAAATTAAGGAGTTCCCGCGGGAATCAAAATACCTTGATCCACGCGGACGAAGTCGCGGGCGTCATCTGGTATATTATACTTATAATGTATTTTATCCTGAGCTTAAGTTTAATAATAGTAAAAGGACATGACCAGTAATTGCCCTCCGATTCGGGACAATGCGCAGGATTTCCGTTTTTACAGTAAGGTTTAAAAATTCAAAACGAAATTATTATGGATTTATTATTCCAAATAAGGTCAGGGTTCAAATGACAAAAAAAACAGTATGTTTATTGTTTAAATCTTGAGCGTCCGCTTTCCTCTTTAAGCACTACTCCATTTTGACGTTCCATTATATCCATGCCTTTTTTTTTTTGACGCTGGGAAATGCGTTTAGGCATCCCTCTCGGAAGCAGGCAGTGTGAAACTGCGATGCTTCCGAGAGGGTATGTGGGACTCACTGGCACTCCAGAATACCCACTAAAACCCAGCGGCGCTCCTGCGCATCGCCTTAAGGCTGGGTTACGGGAACACGCAGTCATCCGCGACCCAGCCAGCGACATCCGCCCAAGCGGACCCTCCTGCGGGGGGCATGCTGCCCCGACTCCCCCTCGTGTTCCTCCGCGACTGAGGCTCAACGGGCGACAACGACGACGACGACGACGACAACGACGACGACGACGACGGGCTGGCCGCCCGGAGCTCCCGTCAGGGTGGAAGGCGCCGGTCTTGCGCGCGCCTCCTGCGCCCGGCCCTTCGGCGGCGGAGAGGGTCTGCGTCGGCAGCAGCCTCACGCAGCCGTTCCGCCGCCTCCATTATATCCATGCCTAATAATAATCTTGTAACCCTACATGAATACCATTTAAGTACCTTAGTCATTATATTATGAATGATTTATTTTTGATCAATTAAATAGTAATGAAAAGGAAATGTAGGTTTTGTTTATAATTATTTTTATTTTTTGACAAGTCTCAAACTAATAGATCGAACAAAACATTTTGAAATACTGCGTTTAAAGGAACGCCCTTTCACATTGCATATGCTGCCATCTGTGGTCGAATATTTGAACTTGTTAACCAAAAGTAGTGAGCAATACTTAAAAATATTTTCTAGACTCACCACAATAACTAGCGCCATCTAGTGTGGGAAAGCAGTTTTTGGTGAAACTTTT
The DNA here is from genome assembly GCA_964035005.1 of Erebia palarica. Classification (NCBI taxonomy): domain Eukaryota; kingdom Metazoa; phylum Arthropoda; class Insecta; order Lepidoptera; family Nymphalidae; genus Erebia; species Erebia palarica. The sequence goes on along the minus strand of OZ035985.1, from coordinate 25,908,657 downwards.
TTTATTTATTTTCTCAGTTTTCAGAGCCTTCATACTCCTGAAACTTTTTTATTTGAACACTATAAAATATAACAATTACAATAATAAAGAAATAATACTTGAAAATATTTTTTTAGACTCGCTCAACACAATAAATAGCGCCATCTAGTGTGGGAAAGCAGTCTTTTGGTGAAACTTTTTTTGTTCATTTTCGCAGTTTTCCGAGCCCTCAGACTCCTGAAACTTGATTATCTGAAAACAGTGAAATATTACAATTACAATAATAAAGAAATCATTGCTGCACATTGATTTTTGACACCTAGGCAAGCTGCCATAGTTCCACCGGTCAAGTCCTTTGAATTCGACTGCGGAACTGTCGTTATACATATATGTAATACAGCTGTTATGGATAAACGCCAACAATATAGTCCACTAATTACATAATAACTATAGGTTTAAATTACAAAATCTATGTTCAGTCATCAGAGATGTAAGTGTAACGCATCTGGCACTAGTAGAAACGAGTGCCACAACTTGTATCTTCCATCAATCAATTTTATCACGTGTTTAAACACATATTTAAAGTTCGTGTAATTGAAAAATTAAATTAAACGTATAATAATATTATGACTCAAGGGTAAGAGGCATTTGATTTAAAATGAAGCCCAATGTTAAGACAATTCAAAGACTCAATGTTAATAATATAATATTACCTATGCATTGAGAAGTTATTTTTTTGCAAGTATGCGTTAATGATGATGATAGTACGCCTTGGTTTCTCGTGATATCAGTCATGATAAAACATTCATATGTAATCGAACATTGTAAGGCACGTGCTCGCGTAATTGAAGCCTCGGTGCGTGACCACTTGAGTGATGTAAAGGTGCGGACGATGCAATGTCGAATTCGGTGCGTGTATTGCAAGGAGCCAAGGCCGAGGCTGATACACTCGGCATGCAAATCAGCTCAGATAGAGTTGCTCATTACGTTTGACACCCCGTATCTGTTTACTGTGCCCCGACGTGCGACGCGGAAACCTACCTCGCGATTATAGGCCTTGTTCGAGACGATTTTATTTTATTAAGGATGTTCCGAGAAAGGAGGTTAATGCTGTTAAATTACACGCATTGTTTCACCTTGCCGTTGCTATGGTAACACTGCAGACATATTATATTATATCCTACTTGCGTGAAATTAAATGTAATCTCTTTGGCTGACGTATAACACCTATTTGTTGTACGAAGGTAATGAATAATTTGTAATTTAATTTAATTTGGCTTTGTAATTTATGTTTTAACACTAGAAGGCCGAAATTTGTTTGGTAAGTAGGTATGTAGTTCAGAACAACTTAAAGGGTGTTAACTTGAGTTGACTGAAGTCGAACTAAATAACTGAAGTGGTTAATTAAGCGAGCGATACTTACTTAACTTTGCTATTGATGGATTTGCCTCTACTTAGTAAATATAAAAGTATTAATCAAAGTATTGGTCTAGTGATAAAAAGGTAAGTAACATATTAGGATCATTTGTTCGTAATAATATTATTCAAAACCCATAGTATGTTTGAACCGTGGTTTTCTTTTGGTACCTATTCGCTCGAACAGAGTGAAGTTGCACAAACCGAGTGAGGTGGCTTAGTACGTGCTAACTTTGGGACCTATTTATCTGATTTTCCACGCTGCTGGTGGAGACGTGTCTCTCGAGCCTCACCGTTTAATTAAAGGGCGAGCGGGAGGGTAGCGCGGGACCGAGCTGGGTATAATGGCGGCGCAATATCGGATGGAAATGCGCGGCATGTAGGAATGCGCCGCACGCCGCCCCTCCCCCATTGCGAACGATTCGTGGTATTTTTTATTGACGACTCAGGGAACGCTATAGTGGGAATAGTAGATGTGGTTTCCCTTTAACTAGCGCGCCTTAGACAAATTCATTAGCGATGATACTGAAGTGCCGCTATTTAATGAAAGCGCGAACTGTTTATTTCCTTTGTGGTGGTAGTACCGAGTTTAAGTTTATATAGAAATTCCCCAAGTTGGACGGAGCCGAGATAAAGAGCATTGTTATACGTTTACAAGATGCCATGTTACCGATAAGAAGCGAAGCGTCAGCTGAAAGCAGAATGAAACTTTATGGAGCCCAGAGCACTATCTAAAAATAGGTATACTTTTCGTAATGGACACGGCACGACAGCATTTTTCATCCACGATCTGGTCTCGGTGGAAAGATTAAATTTAGAGACTAACGTTTTTAGAAAGCGAGAATTCAGCTCGCGCGTCTGTCTTCCGTACGAAAACCGTTTTACATTGGTGAAATTCTGCTCGTATTTACGTAGCCGACCAAGAATATACGCAACTGTTCGAACGTAAAAATAACTTCCTCGTAATATTTTGTCAACGATTACTACATATAATGTGATGAAATACTGAAAATCTGGCGATACAACAAAGAACCTGTGTTTTTTTCAATGTTGTAATAGGGAATGATCGCCTATTGCAAGGAGCGCACGATTTCAATCGGAAGGCAATTTAAACGGAGAGTGGCAAAACCGGCGAGCGAACGGAACGTGACACCCTACTTATCAAGGCATGTGAAAGTCAGAACTCTTATTGAACCTGTACGTAAACAAATACTCAAATTATTGGAATTATTGTAGTTTGGAATGTTTTAAGTAAAAAAAATAAAGTCCGGGTCATGTTTTCCTACAACGACAATTGATTTATTTACCAGTTGACTGAAATAGCTGCGATCCGGATCCGAAAATTTAAACGGAACCCAACTCGGGGCACAATTAGAATTGAACGTCAATTTATGCATAGCAATTATTTAAAGCAGGTTGGCGTTCGATCCAGGTCAGATGGAGTGTTTTTTTTAAAAACTAATGCAAACGTAATTATGCTACCTGGTATAGTGCATTGTCTATCGAATAAATGTTGTTGAATCATAACAGTTAGAGGTTAGGGACAGCATAAAATGCATCTTTTTAAATTTCGACAACAAGAATTCAAAACTAAAGGTTATTTTACTTCGAAGCAAATCCCTCATTACCATCATCTCAATTCATCATCAGCCCACTGCTATGTACGAGTCTCCCCTAAGAATGAGAAAGTCCAGCAGCGTAATTAAATCTCGAATTCTTTAAGATTTTTGTCGTTGATTTTGGTTTTTAAGCGAAGTTTCCACTATCTTAACATATAATATTATAAATGCGAAAGTTTGGATGGATGTACGGATGTTTGTTACTCACGCCCCAACGGCTGAACGGATCTGTCTGAAATTTGGCACAGAGATAGATTATACTCTGGAATAGCACATAGGCTACTTTTTATCGCGGAGAATTAAAGGTTCCCGCGGGAACCAAAAAACCTCAAATCACGCAGATGCGAGCATTCACCTAGATCTATCAGAAAATACCTCATGTATGTTCAGCGATTTTTGGTAGTTTTCGAGTTATAATTTCTTAAAGTTTTTCGTGAGATTTCTGAGGGAGTGAGTGTTTATTTTTTTTTAATAAGGTACGAGGAATCTAAAATTTTTCATTGGACTTCACTATTTGGGCCATCCTATATAGGTATGTAGCAGTATAACAGTGTACGAAAAATAGACACCAGTGACTAAGTTATTAGTATATATTTACAACAATAAAAGGGTATTAACGCTCCGTGTTAAGCTTAAGTGCGAGTAGATGTGTGATGAGTAGTGAGTACACAAATAGAATTGTAAACAATAACATTAATGAAAATCGTTACTGGAACTCGTCATAGCGTCTGATAAGTACATGTATAGAAATTATAGAATCAAAATGCTAACAAAACAATTTAACTAATAACAGATATAGTTAATACAGAAGCAATGAATCCAATATTAGTTATTGTATTCATTTCTATAAATTCTTTGCTGTTCGACATAATCCATCCTTAATAACTTAATAATAATACTGTATAAATCGTCGATATTTACTTGTGAAAATTTACTACTACTAGGGTCAATTGATAAAAGGCACTCGCCGCGACGTCTTCGTTCACGTGAGCTTAGGTCTTTATCCCGTTGTTTCTTTTTCTTTCATAGTGCAAGTCTATATGAGAGAAATCACGTGGAAATCACAGGTTTCTAGACCCCAGCTCGCGTTCGAGCTTTAGGTACGATGATATACCTATGGATTATTTTATATAGTTATTAATATCAAAATATCATATTTTATCGCTCATGATTTATTATTTGGCTAAGATGCTCTAGTATTTGGCTGCAACTAATGGCTTGCCCACGCGACCCTGCGGCGATGTATAGCGGGTAGAGAGGGAGCCATCATCAATCGGCGCGCGGGGGCAGGCATGCCGCCGGCCGCAAAGTTCGCAACCTGTGAAACAACTCGCATAGCGAACAAAGCGCGAGTCGAGATTACTGGCAGCTTTTAAATGTTCCAACTGTTCTGCAGCGGAATACTTGGCGGGCAGCCTCTAAAAATACTAAAAAGGAGCAAATAAAGCTTAGCCTATCGATTTGCAAGCCGCACTTTGGTCCGTTTTTTGCTTGTGATAAGAAAGGCGGAATAGTTTTTTCTTGCATTTGCGGATCGGGATTTGGCTATTAGCCGAAAGTCTAACTCATGTTTTCTATGCGATAACTATAGAAACCAACGTCTACGTCGCTTTGCATGAACAAGAACAACTAATATCTCGAAGCTCTTTTGATGGTCAGTTTTGATAGTAAAATTGAAGTTTTGTACGCAGGCACATTATATATTTGGAGACTATTTTTAAAATGTGCTACAGCACGTTGAAAACAATTGTGTGGGTGGACTTGTATACAAAATGATTTATTTTGGAGTCGTCGTTATGTCGTATTGCGCTGTCGCTTCGCTCGACCCACGTACAGGTAAGCAGCTTTTACATCTAGCAATTCGAGAATTGGTGTCAATTCACGAAAATTAAATTAAAGTGATCTAATTTTAATAGCTGCATGCCTTAATGTATTTTTCATTTGTGAGAATATTTTGAATTGTGAACTAGATAAAGCTTTTTAAACTCCTTGTAGAAACAGAAATTACTATGTATGTATTTATGACCGTTTCAATTTTTTTTGGTTTTGTATGTTTGGCAGAATAACAAGCAAAAAAAAGCTCTTGTAAACGTTATTTGTAGAATTTAACTGTGGTAAGTAAGTAAATAGGTTGACATACATGGCAAAATAATGACTGTCATCGCGATTTTAGTCGATAAAATGAACTGCTAATCATGATTCCACTCACAGATCAGTAGATTGAATGTTTACTTTACTTATATTCGAAAAGTAGCCTAGAGTTTGACCTGTGAAGAAGTAAATTAAAAATAAAACCACAATATGTTTCTTTGGGCTTCAATGTGGATTGCATTTCGTCTAAAAGGTGAACGCATATCTATTTACTTAAATATTATAATGTAAAGTTAGTTATTTATTCGATTACTTCAATCGGCAATCGTGGTAGTAATAATCTGTGAGCAAATACCACGCATATAGGTACATATTACATACCTAATATACAGATTTAACACACTTTACTTTCATTGCTGCCAAACTGTATCATCATCACCGCGTGCCTTCTTCAAACCGAAGTTTGGCGGTTATCATGCAAAAATCTCCTCTATTTTGAGCCGCATCTTTTAGCCTTGGATAGCTAATAAAACTACAAACTGTATAATTATATTCATCGATATTTTATTGAAACAATAACTAAAACAAAATGCCACAAAACGGCAACTATTGGTGCTGTAAAATGAGGAAATAGACGAACAAAACATAAGTGTTAGGTACTTAACGGCCGAATGCCGGCCGATGATGTCAGTCCGGTAGACTGAGGTACTAACTAGGTAGTCTAAAATGCGTCAAATTCGTGACACAATCGCCCACTCAGCGTTTTTGGGCAATTTATGTAATTGCACTTGAGCTAAGTACTTATCTAACAATTTATTGTATGGAGCAAAAAACGATAGCAATTTATTATTTGGTGAAACTAGCAAAAGTCTAGAGCGTAATTATTTTATTTGCGACAGCAATTATTCTACCACATAAAATTCGACATGAAATTTTATTTCACAGTTTTATTAGTTTTATGAAAACAACTTCGCTATTAAAACTTTTTATCAAATCATCTAACAACGATTTTTATTTCAGATGATATTATTTTGTTGTCACTTTTAAACTTGCTCTACCGTGATTTAATGCAACGTAAATTATGGCGTATGCTTTTGGGTTATGCATAAAAATACTAGTGGTTCGCCCCGAACTGAGACCTCGCGGTATCAATAAGATAGTTTTAACTATATATTGTAATAGGTAGTTAACTTTTAACATTAGACGCAAAAGAGCTAAAGAGTTATTGGAGAAACGAATATACTTTTACAGAGCGCCATCTATTGACATAATTGTGAAGTTCTGTTAAAAATACTGAAGCTCATTAACGATTAAAATATAATTTCGTTTCCTTATAATAGTTATCTAATTTTAGTATTTGTTGTTCAAGTACAGGATATAATTTAAATAATTGATCAAGTTTCAGGCTCAGCCTTTCAGAAAATTGAGAGTTCTGAGGTCAACTTTGGACGTTAGAAAATCTCCACTTTAAAAGCCCCCCATTTCGTCAATTTTACGGCAAAAATTAAAAAAAATTTTTTTTGACTCTATTCCTAATTATCTTTAAAATTATATACCGCAACCTTATTTCACTTCGTATTCGCTTCTATGAGAGCCCCCCTGAAATAAAGATTTTTATAACTTTTTAAGCCATATTTGACTGGAGGCCATCGGTTTACATATTATATTTAAATTTTAAGTAATTACGTTCAGTAAATCAAAAGTTATAAGGCTCGGACGGACGGACGGACAAGTGCAAATTCACTCAAGTAGATTCAGAGACCTTCGCATCGCTTGGTCAACAATCGTGCATTGTAGAGTCAACGTCTCCTGAAGATGCTCCGGTATAGGAGTGAAACGAACGTTGAGTGTAGTTTGAAGGATTTCTGTGGTGTGGTGAATATCGCGTGCTATAAGTGCGGGATACACACTGTACCACATAGATTTTCCCATTGTCGCGGATTATAGCGAATTAAACTTCTAGTTCCTTTAACATGACATTATGTTTTAATTCATGACATCTACGTATAAAAACCAACTCCTTGTGATCTGAAATAATTGTACCTAGGTACTATGCATGAGAATAATTATACCGTCCGTTAAGCCTGAACAAGACAAAGCATGATAGCGTTGCGACAGCGATCTTTATGCATTTCCAAGTTTAGGAATGGTTTGACGCGCGTTCCACGTTTTATACCTAGATACAGTATAAGATGGGAGCGGGCTAGCCTGTTTGGGGTACCTATAAAACCCATACCTACAACATAGTCAGGTTACGCTAAATCGCTTGGCCGTACGTCTTTCGGTAACTAGGGTGGTAACTAGCCGTCCAGAGCCTCCCACAAGACCAGCGACAATACGGAAATTATGAATTCCCATCAGAAATTATAAACTCTCGAATTGACCCTGCCGGGAATCGAACCCGAGCGAGACCTCACCATTTCGTCAGGGATGACTTTAAAACGTGGGTTTTGACAAAATCTTTTTTATTTGTAGAAATAAACATTGATTTGGTAAGTACTAGAAACCTATTCAAACGTGATATTCTTTTACATTTTATACCTAAGTTTGGTGTTGAAAATAAAGCGAAAGGTAATGATCTAGATTTCTCGTTTTTATGGTAACTTGAACTTTACGTTCTAATCAGGAAGTTATTGGGTCGTTTCAGAGAAAAACAAACTCTGGGTAATAATATACTTATTTTATTATTTAATTATTAACAGAGTTAATATTGAAATAATATTATAGTCTAGATAGTAGCACAAAAATTCAAAAATATATTCGTAGCAATAATTAGTATGAACTTCAACTAGACTTGGTACGCAATGTATTATTAGTGGCGACTTCTAGCCAACATCGCGCACATTCATGCATTTCTATAAAGTTTTTATTTATGTAATACTTCGAAGATAAGGTGCAGGAGTTTAGTTCAGCTCACTTCATAACACTTTAGAAAACACGCACCACTGCGCTTTGACGTTGCAGCAATGTGTGAATAATCTAATGTTAATTATTTTGCTGTTATTTCAGTAACCACTTAAAATACAGCTACAACTCAATATTTTTACCGATTCCATAAAATTTGGTATTCACTTTGTTATAGGTATAATAGGCGCACTGCGCCTGCGGCAACGTCTGTGTTTCAGTTTTAATGTCTCTCGCGGGATACTCCCCGAATATCTGAATGGTTTATGGTCCAACGCTATCTGTTAAGTATGATTATTATGTTACCTATACATAGTGTCAAACACAATTAATGTATCGCTAAACAATTATAGCAATTAAACAAAGGTACGAGTTATTACTTAAATATTCTGTTATGGTACAGTAATATAATACATACTTCATTTGTGTAATAATGTTACTACCAACCCCATTTCATTTATTATAATTGAATAAAAGTGTAGGTTTTGTTACTTAAGGATAAAAAAGTTGTGAGTAGATAAGTGTAAACTGTGACGAATTTCTGATTAAATCGAACATTTTCACCTGCATTGCAGTTATTTTCCAATGCACTCATCTAACTATCCCGGAAAACAATCCGGCTCCTTCAGTATAAAAAGTTTTGGCCGATTTTACTTCCATAATATGTAGTTACATAATTTTGCATTCAGTAGGGTCTTTAAATAGTAAAGAAGTTTGACAATAAGTAGTGATGGTAAGCAATATAAATTGTAATTTACTGCCACATTTTCCCACAAGACTTTAACCTAGTGTTCCATCGCGTTAAAAAATGTGTGGGCGATTGGACGTTCTCATGTCCCGCAACCCATAATCTCTGTCGAACGCGTGGTCAATGATTCATGGTCATTTTAATGTCAGCTGACGCCACATACACCTTATATGCGGAGCCATTTCGAAATCCGGTATGATTCGCGGAGTTCGGGGACGCGAGCGTGGGTAAGCTCAATAAAGGCTTGAACAGACAATGCGCGATAGCAGTGCGACGCAACTGCAATGGCACGGCAGTTACTGAAAGCGGGAGTTTGCGTATAACGTTACTAGTATTTGAAATAGAAATAACTGCACGAAGCAAGTCATATTGCATGGCGCAGTGTCTAGCGTTTCGCACTGCTCCAAAAGTTCAGTGGCATCCAAGTCATAAAAGCAAAACAGGATCAATACTAATAACTTTTCTTCACTTCCCAACTTTTGCCTACCGTAGCTTTCAAGTTCAAATCCAGCAAGGACGTCACCCGCCTCCATTCATCTCCCTTGGATCCTCTTCTAAGAGCCGCGATAGACACTTAACCTGTGCTTTGCACAGTCGTGAATTGTGTTTCAGGCTCACTCGTAAGTGAATAAGGCAATAAGATCGTTTTAATCAACACAACACGTAGCCTAATCAAATATGACCCCCTCGTCATATCGAGTAATTGAAGGCTTAATCACGGGAGACGTTTCCGCGGCGCAATACGGGCGGGGAGGTCTGTGTTTGATCAGCTCTCGATTGCTTTAGGTACATGTGGTGACAATTTGCACGAAGATGGCGGCCTTAATCGCGACGGTATCGAATTCAATTTCTAAGATGCAGTCGATCGAGCTGTTTACCGAGAAATACATTGCGTACCTACCTACCTACCTACTATAGTTTTGTAACTTGATCTTTAATGATTAGAATTACTTAGGTTGTTTTAAAATCACATCGCGTGTGTATTTGCTTCATATCGATTCAGTTATATATGTCACCGTAAGATTGTAAAAATCGTTACATTATAATCTAACTCGCGAAATTGTAATTGTTTGAAATATTAATTGTATTTACGTTTTCCTGTGTCTTTCTTGTAGATTAGGTTAGGGTTCGGGATATATAATCAGGTATTGCCCGGCCTGCGGCGGGGTTATTAGGTTCTATCGGGTTAATATACGTAACAGATTAATAATCTACCGAAAAATAATGCGTTAAATTGTAATCTTTCGACAGTTTGCAATTTCGCAAGTTAGATTATAATCTAACGGTTTTTACAATCTTACGATGACATATATAAAATATACAATAAAAATAAAAAGTAAAGCAGGCATAAAAATTAGTTCCAATCTTGGCCACCGGATCAGATAAGTTTGTGGGACTGTAAAGAGCTATAAAGTAAAACACACACGAGAACTATGCAACCCATGCATATTTTAAAATTTCGGCTAAAGCGGGGAACCTCGATCGCGGCAAGAGCAAAGATTAGCATCGGGAGCACGCGGCGGCGGCTCCATTGTCGGGCGCGCGATACCACGCTGCACAAAACCCGCACAATGCATCGCTTCACCTATTGTTTAGCGTCTAGAGCTAAACATGACCGGTTTAAACGTATTAGCTAGCGATTTTCACATACGGCCGGCATCTAGAGTCTAGACATAAAGACTTTCAAAGATAAAATGTTGCTGACATTCTTCTGTGTTAACTTTGCCAAATCGCGAAATAAGTCACCCCAATTCATAATGTAGATAAGTATGGATTGCAGACCTGTCTGTTCTTTTAATGTGAAAAATTTATTTTTACGACACAACAAGTTATCCCTTGACTGCACTCTCACCCGATGCTAAGATGGTAGCGGTCTAACCTGTTGGGGGTGTGGCAGTTATATTAGACCCATACCCCCAATCGGTTTCTACACGGCATCGTACTGAAACGCTTAATCTTTTGGTAGTACGTCATTGCTGGTAGGGTGGTAACTAGCCACGGCCAGACCAGAGAAAATTCAGAAATTATAAATTCTCGGGGATCGAACCCGAGACCTCCCACTTATAAGACCACAGCGCCAGGGAGCTCGTCAAAATTAGGATTTTGGACTCTTAGAAGATTCCTATGAAAACAAAGAGAAATGGAGTGAATTTTTTTTACACACATAATAATATCATCTTGTTATTCCACAAGTGAACTTATTTTACCGAATTAAAAAATACGACTGCCCTGCCATATTATTTTTGGAGTTTACCTCCCTAAGAAGCGATTTGCATAATATATAGCCTTTGGAATCTTATTACATGATATTTTTTGTGAATCACTGGATATTGAACTATAGTATTATATATTTTTGGAACCTACTCATCATTTTCTAGATGATGATTATATAGTTAATCTTATTTAAGATTTTTTTTTTCAACTTTAGTCTTTAATAAGCGATCATGGTCACCCCATCAATAAAAAAAAAAATTACTAGCCTATGTCACCCGGAATAAGCTAGGGATTCTAACGATACCTCATTTATCAAAATCGGTTCAGGCGTATAGAAGTTATGGTGGAATATACAAACTCACATACATACATACATACATACATACATACATGAAACCTGAAAACAATATACTCCTTTTTTCAGGCAGTCGTATAAAAAGTAGCGCAACTTAGATAACGAAATAATGTATTTTAACAAAAAAAGTTATATTCGTGATTAGCTCATTGCCGCTGTTAGTGATTGCATCACCATCATAATGACTATTTGCAAACGTGCGTCAGTTTATTTACACTCAGCTCAGACAACTTTAATCAACTTTGTAAAATATTTTTGTGCACTTAACTACCAGCAAGGAAATACAAGGTTAATTTCAAAAGGCAAAAAAACAGCAACTGAAAATTATTCCCAAGATTAATGTTGAGAGGGAACATTGCAGGAAAGATATCATTAGGTCGCCAGATAAGCAAAAGATTTGAAGATTATATGAGGGTTGACAGGGCTTAGCTGCAAAAAATTAAAAAGTAGCTTTGACGTAGAAGCTATTCGCATAAATGACGCCAAACATCAATTCTTGGATGGTAATTAAACCTGTTGGTTATACGATGATAATAATAAACTTGTAGCAAACAAAGCAATGTATGGTAGCAAAGCGATCATCAGTGAGCAGTAATATGCGAAACAGGAGACATTTTACCTCGAACGAATACTAAAGAGGCAACAAGGGGATGCTAGAAGCGCTCTAAGGTAGAATTACACACACAACGAGTTATTGAAATGGCGTCCTGACAACTGCCAACCAGAGAGACGACAGCCGTGGAAATCTTTGCCGAGTGAGCGGTCCCTGTTCCGATTTCAGTGCGTTTTATCTCTTGATCGCGTTATTCATCCAAGCATCAAAGGAAAATATCAAGTAGAGAAAGATTAACAAACGCGTATCGAAACATACACGGGCGTTTTCCGTATTTCCAACAATTTATTGAAGTATAATAGAAGTAGCAGGTGGTTTCACTTTCTTATACTCAATTTATTTCACATCTTGCAACATACTTACTGAAACAATTGCTGCATGGAATTACACACACAAGCTGCGTTTCCATGATCCTTCATCGTGGTGCACATTTTTATCTAGGTTTTTACTCTTCATAATGCTGCAAACGATAAAAACTAAGAATCTGGCGATTGTGAATTGACATTATGAAAACCAAGTAAGTATAGATTAATTAATAAGTAATAAATTATACTAAGACTATTGCTTAGTATAATTTATTACTTATTAATTACTAATTGCTATACATACAGTACACTATATACCGCATCAACGGACTTTAGGTTCTGCTCTATCAAGGAACCTGCCTAAATTTACAGGACTGGAGAATCTGATGGCTGACGATTTTGAATTGATATTGTAGGTAACATGAAACTGTTTGCCTGTTTAATAAAAATGATGCAAACTCATAGTTGAAACTACTGAATTCGTTTATGTTCAACCATTTGAGGCGAAATAAATATAATGGAATTTGTAAGAGGATTGCACTTTAAGCTAAATTGTTGTTAGTGGGTGTTATGGTATTTTTTTTCTGTAAATTGTAAGTCGAGGTGAGTTTTGAGTAGATTTACTTTATTGAGTAGATTAATTTAAGTAAAACATTACAACTGGCAATGAAACAAAAAATAATCGCATTATATTTGCCAAAATATCTACCCATTATCACGACATTTAATGGAGCTGATAACACCGTATCACGTAATGCCGCAACACACCGTCCGATAAACTCAGACTGTAGCGTATTTATTCAATTTAATTTAAAAATAATCGCGAGTTTTGTTTTATTTTCACCCATAAATGTTTGCTAATTAAAAAGAATTGTCTAGTTCCAAGAATCATTCAAATTCTGGGGTTGTTGGGTGACCATTATATTAATATATTCTTTTCGAATGGAGCTGCTAGTGAGATACACCTTACTAAAGATATCTTTAAAAGACGATCAGAATGAGCTGGTGTTATCAGAATACAAAAGGATTGTCGAGTTCTAACAACAACACCTACTATCAATTATGAGTATGTGGAAGAAGATAAGATATCAGTTTTGAATGGAGCTGCTAGTGAAAAATGCTTAGTTCAGAGTTAAGTGCACTTATCAAAAGAATGCAGTAAGATCCAATTTCGTTCGTTCTAGTTAGAGAGGGACATGAGTAGTAACTAGTAAGTACCTCGCATATCAATTGGGTCATTAGACATAAATTTTTCTGTATCGAAACCCAGATTTTTAACATTTGTAATGTGAGATTAAGAATAATTACTTATCAAGCTGCTTAATGTACATTTTTATTGCCCATCCTAAACCGATATGTAAGTCTGGAATATGGATCGGAATGACTTGAATAAGTCAAGGCGCCGTCGAGTCATCGTCCTGTTCATTATGTTAGCACGATGCCAATTCCCATACAATGGTAGACGGCGGCCACGGTGGGGCGGGTGACGTCACTCCAGGCTAGCCTTGGAATCGAGGTCGGTGCTCGAAATGGCGGCGGTGAAAATGTCTCAAGCGTCTAATTCAGGCGAACAACAACAATTGAATTGCTTTTTAGGGACTTTTTTTATTTTTGACCATCTATGTTGATTGTATTTACTGTACGAACTTGGTAATTCTGTGATGAGAGCTATATTATACCTCAATTTAATTAAGTGAACTTCGTTCAGAAGGATAACGTATACGCATGTGGAATATTAGTTTCGTGTGTTCACATGGTTGAAATTTATGAGGTAATGCTGTAAAAAGATTGAGAATATAAAATCTTACCTTGATACTGTCGTAGCAAGCGGTGACCCTTCCATTCTGTACTTCAACGGTTGCCGGGGGGTGTGCAAACTTGCACTCGGTGTCGGGCCGCGAGCACTTATTCCTTTGGAATTCGCGGCACACTTCGAGTTGGAGCCAACGTGAGTCCTTGCCGTTCAGGAGGCTATTCATGTTCACCATGGTTGCCATCGTTATCACAGAGTTCGGGGTAAGGAAGAGCGCGCACTAATACGCTGAGCGACAGCGGCGCATATGCAGGGGGAGAGAGCGCTCGGCGCGCTCCGAGCTTGCACTTCTCACTTTCTCGCTGCGAGCTGCTGATGCTGATGCTGGCCACTAGGCGCTCGCGCTGCACCCGTCACTACACACACTACTCCACACGCGTAGGAACACGAACACCGCAGCGTTATGCGCGCGGATCGACCGATTAATTACTAAATATTAATCTTACAATTATTATGTTAGAATTAAAGACACCGACGTTGCAAGCTTATTTAGGCAAGTATTAAATTATTATTATCACACGCGTTCGTATCGATGTTGACGGTTGATTTAGTAGAGGGCGATAGGTGCTTGGTGCGCGAGCATTGCGGAGGCGGCGGCCGGTGCGGGTCTGGGCGGGCGACGGTAGGGCGCGAAAAAAGCAGTTAGCGGCTCGGCGGTCAGCGAGCAAGCCGGTGCGATGCGGGGCTCAACTCTGCGAACAACAAAACACACTGGTTACTCTCCGGGTGCCAGCGATGCGCCCCGGAGCCAAGCACAAGCGGCTGCCGGGTTAGAAAGCGCGCGCAGTGGCCGTCTGCAGGCCCGCGCTACCACTCCTACATAACACAGCGGGGAACACATTCCAGACAAAATATCGCAATAAGTATTTCCTATAAAAGAGTAGAGCAAGTTGATGTTTTGACATTTCGATTAACGTTTAATTTGTTGCCTCGTTGAAGTTGAAGAGCTGGGAAAACGATAAGGATAACAGATAAAACGTCTGTCTACTTTGGGGGTGGAATAAAAAGTAAAAAATAAATAAAAGTAACTGTTTAGTCAATTGTCTACGTTTCTTTAGTAAAATTCTTTTTGAAACATTAGCCACGTGAACGGAATATAAACAGTTAATTACATTTCTTAGATTATATTTTTATTCTTTTGGATCAAAATAAGACTCGAATCTAGATTTGTTACAGTACTGGAATCAATAGGTTTAAAATAAGACACGAACAAAAGAAGATTATTCATCTAATATTACGTTATTTAGTACATCATTGTTGATGTTTGACTTCAGACCTCTCAGTCGGCTGGGTAATCTGGTAAATTAACTCGTAGTACAAGTTTGCCCATATCGACAACATTGATAGTTTTCGAGTAACGAAACACAAAAAGTTTTCTGAATTTATTGTGTTTCTAAAATGAACCTAAAGATCGTGAATACATTCTTATGGTACAGCCGAACAGGGTTTAGACACAGTGTTATGAATGTATAAACGAAACTAAAAATATTGTGGGAGTTTAGATCCTTGAAATTTATCTTCGTCATCGAGTTCAGCTAACTCGTTCTGGACCTACCGGTACTCTGTTTTCTTTTAGAAGGGTGGTAGCAGGTGGGAAGTATACGCACGAGATTATAACGTGGATTTTAGACAGGTTTCCGTAACAATTTATCATATATTGTTATTAATGTATAAACGAAACTAAAAATATTGTGGGAGTTTAGATCGTTGACAGCTATACTATCAACGTCATCGAGTTGTGCTTACTCGTACTGGACCTACCGGTGTTTCGTTTTCTTTTAGGACGGGCGGTAGCAGATGGGAAGTATACGCATGAGATTATAACGTGGATTTTAGACAGGTGTCCGTAACAATAATAACACTAGCCGGACGCATGTAAATGCTGCTCCGCTGGCTACCAGCGACGTTATTACATGCAGCCAAAAATTAATGACCGCATAAAATATAAACGGGACACTAAAAACCGAGGCTGCGGTTTTTGTGAAAACGCTATGGCACCTCTTCACGTTGGCCAATATCTGTGCCAATAGCTCTGCCCAATGTTTGCCATCATATAGTCTCTAGAGTAGGATTTTAGTCATATTGATCTGTCGGTTTGTGAACAAATCCATTAATAATTACTATAGCCATTGCGTCTACACGTTGAATGCGCTTTTATTATACGGCATCCAAAATTGTTGAATTCATGACGATTGATGAATTGTTAAATAGCAAACACCATTTCTATTTTTTTTTAAGTTTTACCAAAGTATAACATAAACTTATAGCGCTTAAAAATAAAGCGTAGCAGTCATTATACGAACATTGAACACATTTTTGATGGGCGCTTCGACTTGGTTACACTTGTACTGAGTGAAAAACTTATAGAGCCGTCAAACCGTGTGGGCTGTGGTAAGATAACAAGCAATTAATACCCAGGCTATTACCTTGCAGCGCCAGAAACCTTAGCACATTAATTGGCCAACGTGCGGCAGAGACATTGTGAAACCTACAAACACGCATGAAAAGTCCACGCCAACGAGTGGTACCTAGAGGTGGAAAAAATCTTTGTGTGGGCGCCGTGTGTAGGAACGTGACTGTCTGGGGCCGGTTACAGGGAAAAACTTGTGAAACCAAATCCTATCGTAATGTGCTATTTAAAGCATACCTAACCCAGTTGAAAATAGCTCGGGTGCGGGAACGTAACGTCGCGCTCTTCAGGCATAATATTCAAATTTTATTTTTGACGCGGCTGCATTGTGGCATTCTTTATATATGGTTCCTAAAGAGTTTCTGGATTTGCCATTACATAGATTTAAAGACTGTGTTAAACAGCATTTGTTAAGTCGGGGCTATTACACTATCGATGATTTTATTAATGACAAAGTTGCATGGAAGCAACCGGCCTAGAATCTCCAGTGACCCACAAGTCAGTGTAATACTTGTAACCTATGTGTTGTATTGTCTACTTATTGTAACCTTTTTCTTTTCTATGAAAAGAGCAACTGCTGAGTTTCTTGACGGCTCAGTAGAACACTCAACTTTCCGAACCGGTGGTAGAGTCTTAACGTTTCATAAGTGACACAAGTTGTCCTACATGAAATAAATAAATCATTTCATTTCATTTCATTTACACTTCGAACACGTTTCCGCTTTACGAAATTAATATTTACGCATATTATCACATGTTATAAGTTTGCGGTTACACACGGGACGAATGCTAGTCCTACACGCGCCATGTTTTACGGATGATTTATATTATATGTGGTGACTAGATATCTGGGACTATACAGGAGTTTTTACGCATACTAGCGACCGCCCGTGACTTAGCTCTCGTTGCATTCCTAAGTCTAGGACCATCGGTTTGGGACTGGGATGTGTCAGCCAGTGGATCAGGAATTCTCTTTTTATTTGAACGAGTATACCTAATTAAATAGCAATAAAGTAATCAGATAAATAACAACCATATACCATAACATATAATCGAATAAAACTTCATTATACCAAAAGAAGTAAAGTTAAACATGAAACCATGCAACATCGTAGCAGCGTAAAAGTAAGCCACCCATGCGGTTTTTTTAAAATCAATTTATATATTTCAACTCAATAACTATTCAGTTTATTTTAACTGTGAAAATGCCGCCCCATCCCTTGAGAACTCACAAACGCAATTATTTCATATAAGCTTTAAGAACTAGGCCACTGTTATCTAAGAAGTCAATTAAAAACGCAGATTAACTTTATAATAGCCCTGCGCTGATTATAAACCTATGTAGCAAAAGCTGAACATTGTTAGCTCACTGTTATCTGCATTCTGCAAAGACCCAAAACTGGAATTCGGGAATGTTACATTTTTGAAATTTAAAATAAACTCACAAACCACAAACTTTAGAAGAGGTACTGATATAATATTATGTCAGTATAGTTTAGTAAAATATTCTGTTTACCATTCCCGTCCATCCCGATTCCCGGGTGATTATATTGTCGGTTGGGAATTCAATTATTTTAAGTCGTTAATATTTAATTAGTTATGACAAATTTTTCCTCTAATGCAACGTGTATTAACTTGAGGATTGCATTATAAAATGGCCGAGACTTCATTAACGATACATAACGTCATATGTAGAAAGCGTGTTTTCAATTATGTCTGATGTGAATCGCATCTTGTTGTGTATTATTTAAATCTTTATTGCACACAAGTACACGGAAATAAAAATTCAATAAAACTACGAATAGGAAAATACAGTATGCAAAGGCGGTCTTATCGCCTAAGGCGATCTCTTCCAGACAACCTTTGGAGACAGGAGAAGAGAATACAAAGGTGGTGGTGCAGTGCGTGTGGTGTGTGTGTAGTTACCAGAGTAACTATCTAGCGAGAGAAATTTATGGGAACTCATCAAAAATATCTCCAAAATGTTACGTAAGTTAACCCGCAGATGAATACTAGTCTTAAGAAGAAACTATTACAACTTCCGCAGTTTGTTGTTGGCGCATCTTGCCACTATAGACAGACGGCAAAACTTTTATCTGATGTCAAGAATTGCAACTTTTGCGGTGATTAATGAGTGCATCTCACGATCCTTCACAGAGAATAAGGAAAAGTTACCTAATAACGTCTACCAATTCTCTTCTACTAGTATAAAGATATACCACTAAACCGTAGAAATGTTGAGCAGCACAGGGACTGAAAAACAGATTCATTAAGGTTACAGAAATATAAGTGTTATAGAATGAAAGTGTAACATAATCGAAGCTCTAATCCTTTTGAATGTGTTTTTAATTCTGTTAACCCGAAACACTTATATTTCTGTAACAGAAGCGAATCTGTACCAGAAATTTAAGTGTTTTAAAGTGTAACCGAAATAGCGACGTTGCCAAATTTACTGTTGACGCGTATTCAAATTTGAATCTAAGGTGAAAGCACCGATGGTTGCAATTGTTTTATGAATAACATGGCCATATTGTGTCAGTGTGTGTAAAGTCCAATGAAGTGAGAAGAACGCGTTATCACACCGTGCAGTTTGTTAGGGCATGTACCTATTAGGGTTACAGATAAAAACACCTATTAACAGAAATAAACGGTTACAGATTGATTGGGTTACAGTATCGTTCCTGTTTCCGTTATAAGTGTTTCTGTTTTATAACAGTTTCAAAAAACAGTGTTTAAACCCCTTATTTCGGTAACTGTTTCAGTCCTTAGTTGAGCACATTTTCTACCAACCAATAGTCACTATCTTAGATACAAGATTTGATGTGACTAACAACAGAATAAAGTCAATTAGTGACTGTAGAGTTTAGGTACTTCCTTCTTATTGCGTTTTTTAGTCTTTAGCCTTAACTGAAAAGGCTGTTAAACATGTTGTATTTAAGTTGAGCGTAGAATTCACGTAAAGACACGTATATTTCGTTTAAATTTTTAATGTAAGGAAGCAGTTCAGAGCAAGAGAACGTGCAGATTTTGTACAGATAGCTCTAAACTCACGTAACTGTGCCTTATACAGCATGTCTATACGCTTGCATTTCAAAGGAAGCAAACGAATAGGATCGGAAATGTAATCCTTCCTCGAGTACACATAACTAACCTAGAGTACACATAACTAAACGTACTCAAAGCAAATGGACATCGTTTTATTTCGAGTATATTAAACAAGCAACTGCGTCAAAGGATCGCCTTCCGATTCTTTTCACGACAGAGGCACCGCTGGCTGGTTTCTTAGATGCTCGACACGCACGGCGAAGACATTCAATAACCCAGTGAAAAGATTACCAAGAGCAATCAGACGGAAGCGAATCTAAATAAGAATCTCGTGAAAGCGGTCGGGTGCGAGGGTGGAGTGAAGGGGGAGAAAAAACAGTTGGGTCCCGGCCTTTGTGATCGGCGATTCGATCGAGTTGCAATCGAAAAAAAATTCACGACCGTTTAATGGGTTTGCGAAAAGTGCGATTTAGTGGTAGCTACTAGCAATAGTGAACTGATTTACCCAGCCACACCTTTGCATCCGCGGTCTTGACCGGGACTCGAACCTGGGTCTCCCACCGCCTCGGAGGGCGCTCTTACCGCTGAGCTATCAAGACAATTAGAATGCAAAGTGTACGCCAAGGTGGATAAAAAGTTGATACAATTCTCAGGCACTGTTCAACCAATAAGGTTTTTTAGTTACTTTAGCTGATTACGAAACTCCGTCTAAGACATAAATGCATAGTATTACCACATTCAACCTCACCTTTCGCTCACTGGTATTGCCCACACACGATTAAACTTTATAACGTGACATTTGTATCGGCTTCGGTTATTAAAGTAACTTGAGTATGTATCAACTAACCCACGGTATAGATATATTATGCAACAAAATCCTTCTCATTTACATGACCTACCAGCAGTTACTTTGCAACGGATCTGAGTAAAATCATTAAAAAAATGCTTTTGTTGGTTATCTTTGGTAGATACCAGATATCAGAGACAAGGAAGATTCTATGCGTTTTAATTGAGCAGCGCACCGCCTATTTGAAATGTTACTTACCTATGTCGAACTTTTAGTAAAATATCGAGATTTCTGTACTGTTCTGATAACTTTTTATATCATTCTGTTTTTTTAAGTCTTCTTTAAAATACTAACGGTGTAAAATTCTTATAATTTATTGGATTTTATATCGCTGCTGGTGGTATGAGTATGAAAAATGTTTGTCTTCTTAATTGAGATTAGTGGCTTTGCACCGATGCGTTCTTAAGAGATCTCGTAATCTCCCAATATGCATTAAGGTCGGCCACCGAAGGGTTTTAGTAGGTAGAAATCCTACATAACCCGATTTCCCCCCCAGGAAGTCGGGTATCTTAAGGAGATTTCCCCCGCGTCAACAAAAAAAAAGTGGCTTTACCTCACGTATTTAGTCAATGTCGAATACACTCCTACTCCTTAAAATATCTTTTAAGTTGAATGTTTGTAATTAATAATTGAGTCAGAAAACGAGAGTAAGGTTACAGTTACCTACCTACATATCACGCGTAGGTAGGTATAGTGTTACTGGACAATCACTTCTTTTGTTAGCGTATTTTAAATCGAAGGCCATTTTAAATTTTACAGCTTCATAATCAATTACTAAGCAATAATATGTTATCATAATAATAACATCTATAAGAATTATACACGCTGCCAGATATATTTAAATATTTTTTAAATATATAATTACTCGACATGACTTGTCATTTGGTTCCTATTATAAAACACAAAATGAGAAGTAGAAACTTCTAAAAGCTCATTTACCTCGTAAAATGTAGCTTAATAGATTTATAAATAGTTTATTACGTGGCTACAAAAACTAAATTGGTTATGGCCTTATGGGATTCCCTCAATGTAATCGAAGTAAAGGCTTTTAGTAGGCGGCAAAATAGGAACCGGTAATAGGTAAATGAGAGTCGAGTTTTAGTTTAATTTAGAAATTAATCAAATCAAATTAATCAGCATGGGAGTCGGAACAAGTTTGGTGGCAAACTCCTCAAATAATAGGCAGCGGGAGAAGTTGTTGAGCATCGTGCTTCGAAACGCGCGCCGCCCCACTTGCAGCATCCGTAGACAATCCAAACCTACATTGCCACCACTAGAAGTATGCTTATTGCATACCTCTTGCACTGAACTCTGAGAGGTGTTTTGGTAGCAATACATTGAAATAACAGAGCGGAAAAAGAAGCAAACGACAGCGGGACACGTAGTAGACCGATCATGCTTTACCACCCGACGACGGCAGCTATAGACAACCTAGATTGTAACTCACCATCACCAGGTTGGTATCCTTGCAGTTGCAGTAATTTTACGGAACTCTTAAAGATATTTCGTAGGACTGGCGATTAAATAATAAAGCGGCAAAGAAGCAGGCAAGAGCGGGAGACGGCCTTGGGCTAAGCAGCGGTGTCGCGCTTCGGCGCACTAGCCACAGACAACGTAAAAAGAAAAACTATCATGACGATTACCTTCGACCCGCTTCATTGGGCCTCCGATACGCTCTCAATAAGTAAATTAAGTAATTGTGTCCGCAATATCAAACAAAGTTCTCATTACAGGATTCTGCGTCCCTGTCTGTCTTATTTTATTTGGTACTACTCAAAGGAAAGAGTGTACCAAACTTTGACTAGTACCAAATACTTCTAAAGACTTACTTTTGACTTTAATATTAGACAAGTCTATGAATGTTCCATCATGTATTTTATAATACCTTAAGTTTTAACTATCTATGTCCAAGGTTGAGAGGTTCTGAAAGGAATATTTGGCTAATATTAGATAATATTACATCTCTCATGAAGTTTATAGTGACGGTAAGTAATTTACTTACAAAATATTGCTCTTTGCACCTACATATATTGCTTGCTCTTGTAACCAGTAGTTAAGTTACTAATTTAAATGATCTAGCTAAGTCCAAAATCCTGTATTAGGTACTTGATAAATGTAACAAGAGCGCTCACTATTGTCCTCGTTTAAGCCTAAAACGTTCAAACGAAGAGATAGCTCATAAGTAATTTTGTACGTGTTTTGTTGTATTTAGCCACGTAAGTGTATAAGTTTTGGAATTCATCGAAGACATCTTGCCGGGGTATTTTCTTGCTGTTCCCATCAAACCACGGAGGTTAACAATATTTGTTTGCGTTGACTTCAATACAATAAGTTAAATTGCCCCAATTAATTAAAAGATTTATGTTGTCTGTAGAACTTGGTTTGAACTTAGGCTATAACTTTTAATTTAATACTGAGTTACTTAATAATTTTATTACCTTAAAAGATAGATAGCGAGCATTGTGAATAATTAATCTGATATACATTAAGTTTTTTCAAATTTTAATGTCTTTAACTATGAAAATAGAATTTTAAGTGCTTTTATTTGTAATGCAACTTCTTTCCTTTTAAAGTTTGACTTAGTTTAAGCATTAGTAAAAAAATGCTCGCCGAATTGAGAACCTTCTTCTTTTAGGAGATAACAAAGCCACAAAAGTGGTTAATCACAAACTCAACAACTCAAATGTAGTAAAAGAACAACAAGTATAACTGAAGTACCTAACTCAATCGCTTTTACCTTTTCAGAAACAAGTCCTATTTTATTTAAATATCTTAATTTGTATTTTGTATACTTCCCTCGCTTCACGCACAAAATTTAGGTATTATATTTTGAGCGTAACTACCTTAAACCTCAAACCGTGTGACACGCATGATAAAACAAAAAACAGAGAACGGATTTTGAGTACACAAAAATGTTATTACATTTTTAATTTTATTTTGTAAGTATGAAACCTAAAAAAATACCTTCCTATTGCAGAGATTCAAAATGTTGACATTTAGCATTCCCCAGGTAGGTATTCGTATATTAACAGTAAGCGGCTTGAACGAACCGTCTTTGAAATTGTAGGGAAGAATCTTCCGAATAGTTACTTTACATAATTGAATCTCAAAATAACTTTAAAGTATGACCAATTGATTGCATCATGCTATTGTTACGAGTGGATCTCAAAGATACTAAAATTAATGTTTAGACGCTTAGAGCTAAATAATAGCGTTAATTAATTTATTTACCTTCTAATGAGGGATATTGAGAATTGTGTTGTGTTGGGTTATGTGAACAGAATTTATATTTCAAGAACTAAGCGAGTACCAAATTTTTATAGTTATACTAGCTAATGCTCGCAACTTCGTCTGCGTGGATCGGGATTTTCGGTTCCCGCGGGAACTCTTTAATTTTACGGGAGAAAAAGTAGCCTGTGTTATTCCAGACTATAATCTATCTCTGGGCCAAATTTCATCCAGATCCAGTCGTCCGGCGTGATTGAGTAACAAACAACACAATCGTGCATTGTCGAGTCAACATCTCCTGAAGATGCTCCGGTGTCGGAGTGAAACGTACGTTGAGACTTGAGAGTGATTTGGAGGATTTGTGTGGTGTGGTGTTGTGCCTGTGCGAATTGCTGGGTGGTGGGTGTCGCATGCTGCAGGTGAAAGACACGCACTGTACCACACAGATTTGTCTACTGTAGCGGATTATAGCGAATTAAACTTGTAGTTCATTCACTATCATGGACTTCCGCAAAGTAACGCCTGCTTCTATTCAATATGAGTAACAAACATCCATCCATACAAACTTTCGCGTTTATAATATTAGTATAGATTTGGTAAGCCAACAAATTAACATTAGAAACGGGCTATCTATATTTATACTCAACAATAATTAACGACCTCTCACAGGCTGTTGTGATTTGTGACGGCCTGATGACTGATGATAATGATGAAAGCATGTTTGAAAAATGTGACACTTCGAATTTACAATCAATGTTTTATGAAATTATTGATTCTAACACAGATAACTACCCAAATTCTTAAGTTCATAACGAAATTGACTTACTGACGGAAAGACATACAGAAAAACACTATTGTAAGTTAATTTAGGATGACTTGTGAGCTAAATCCGCTTCTTTTTCCCCAAATCATTAACGCCAGCGTGGTAGGCCGAGGCTACGATGGCGTGATGAATAAGACAAATTCAAAGTTGCGTGGCTCATAGAGGCACAAAATAGGGAGATATAGAGAAGTCGTAAGGAGGTCTATGCCCGGTCGTGGGATAGTACAGGCTAGATTAGATTTGATTAGAATTTAGTATAGATATGGAGCAATTATAGCCAAAACTGTAAATGACTAAGCTCGGGCAAATGGATGCAAATGTAGTGTACACCAAACCAAATTATTAGTCGAGCACGTAGGTCAGTTCCGGCAGTCAAAACAAAGGCCATTGTTACCTGTGCACAGCAGATCGCTACTAGTACTGCTCTCGCATTCAGGACATGTACGAGGCACATTAAGCAGCCTTTGGGGACGCCGGCAGACTAGTAATTAGCAAGAGAAGCGAAAAATTTGCGACGGGTTGAAATTTACGAGGCGCAAATTACACGATTCCGGCGCTATCGCTGCAGTGCGCTCGTTAATGTGCAAGCCTTATCGAGCATGGTGCGACTGCTCGGGACCGGCCTGAAGGCATGTTGACATTAGACTAATCGCGTCAGAAACAAAACAGACAATTGCTTTACGGACACGGTGTTTCAGCAATAATGGATTCTGGAGTTAATTCTTTGCATTAGGGGCAAGTAGGTCTGCTGTCTAGTAGTTTGAATTGCCTATCCGACAAGGGCGGAAATTCGTTTGTAGAAAATTTTAATCTAGAATTGCGAAAAGGACACTCCTATCAGATCAGTGTAAATAATTAAACTTGAGGTCGTTCATGCATCATCTCAATTCTTATATAGTTAATGCGAACGTGTGTGTCTAAGTGTCTATCAGTGCCTGTTACGTATTCACCACGGCCCACCTGATTATTGATTTTGATGTTTAATAACTTTCATCCCGCAAACGGACATAAGCTACTTAAATATCCCGGGAAATTAAAGAGTGTCCACGGAATTTGAAAATGTCCAAATGCAAGCGGACGAATTCGAGTGAATTACTTACTTATCTAGTTTCGCTTATTACAATAGTTACCTGGCCTGAAAATTGAATTT
The DNA here is from genome assembly GCA_964035005.1 of Erebia palarica. NCBI lineage: Eukaryota > Metazoa > Arthropoda > Insecta > Lepidoptera > Nymphalidae > Erebia > Erebia palarica. The sequence goes on along the minus strand of OZ035985.1, from coordinate 25,883,097 downwards.
GCTTTCCTAGTAGATAGCATGGAATTATGCGGAATCCTAACTAGAGGAATGTCAATTAGTGCACATTAGAAGTATGCAGTCGATAAATAGTTAATTTTATCACACCAGCTACTTGCCTATATTATACGCATTGCTTCAAAAGATTAGCTACTAAAATACATACATATTACTAGAAAATGTATATTCTTTGACCGCGGCTTATTTTCTGAAAACGGTTTAGGGTTTTTGCTATTCTGGTAATAACAAAAAATTGACATTATGTTGTTACAAGGTAAAGTGAATATTTTTTTTAAAAAATAACTAATTAAATCCTTAAGCACTGCTAGGCTTAGTAACGTACCTAACACGAATCTGAAGCGTAATATCTTATCAGTGATTAATTTGGTCGTGTAATCTGCAACTCGGACTCGTATGTCACATCCGTTTATTTTCCACATAGATAAGATAAAAATTCTTTCCGATAACATCCAAAAGCGTCCATGTAGATTTAAATGCACTACATTATTATTAGTCTTGGTAGTTACTCAAGTAAGCGTTTCGGGATTTGGTCGGCGTCGTCATAAGATCTGTTTTGGATCATTGACTTTTGATTTTATAGTTTTGTCCTTTCTGTATTTATTTCTCTCGTTTTATTCTATTTATTACATACCTAAATTGGTGCTGATTTAACTTAGTAGGTATGCAATCAAATATTTCATTTTACACCATTTTTAATTCATATATCTATTGTTTTATTACTTACTGTTTTACTACTTTTTTTGGGTTCTTGTTTAGGACGGTCTTGCTTGTTTAAGTTCTTTTAGGTACATAATTACCTGCTTTATAAACACGATTAGATATTTTCGTTATTAAAATGGCAGCTGCAAAATTTTAAATGTCAGAATCGAAGCAGGTAAGTAATCTCAGACAATAAAGCATCAACTGGTTAGGTCAGTCAGTTATTTGGGAGTTGGGACATGTTCTACGGCATGACTAGCCATCATCATTCATAAATTTATATAAGTAAACTCTACTAACTATTTAAGTGCTTACTTACTTTAGTATGTAAATATCCAAATGCAAATTCTAAAGAAGTTTTAGATTCAGCTAACTAGTAAGCTTACTGAAGGGCTTATTTTGTTCACATCCTTCGATACTGCACTATCTAGGTAGAACGTAGGTAGGTTTATATTACAATCACAAACAAAATATTTCACCAAAAACATTTTTAGGTCACTATTTATTTTAAAAATTTGGGTATAAAAGAGCTTATGAAACTCTGTTCGCTTTTTTTCTGTTTAAGAATTTAAAATAATGAAATATAACAAAAATATCGTAGTGAGTCGAGCTCTGTTGACAGAGGTTCCATTGTTGTGAGCAGGTAGCCGTCAGCAGGCCAGCTGTTACCCTCGTACCTACCTATATAGATGAAATAGTTAGTGCAAGCAGACTATTGTGGAGCGTAGCTGATCCAATATGGGTACGGGGCAATTTCAAAATTAATACTTAATTAAGTAAGTACATAACCAAGTAATTATTGGTCAAATAATTTTTCTTATGTTATTCTGCAGGGTGACCGTATCTTCTGCATCAATCATTGTTACAGTATCAATTTTTGTCATTGGCTGAATTTATGGTATTTTTGCTGCGTCAATGGATTTTGTCCAATAGTAGAAGAGTGTTATCCAATCAGAGGTGATTGCGATCGTTACACTGTAGCTGTCAGAGATACGCGGTCGCCCTGCTGATTGTATTTATTTAATGATGCTACTTTAGTAGAAGACATTTTCAGTACTGATACCTAAGTAGGTAGGTAGGTATATTGTGAAAATATTATACCTAAGACAAAAGATAAATTAAAGTAAAATACTATAGGTTATATTTTATATTATCAAAGGTAAGATATTATGGTGCGGTGTACCTATTTTTAATTTGTTGATTATCAAAACATTTTAAAAGTGTTTTATGTACGTTTCTTAATAAAGTGAGCAAAATTGCTCAGGGAGTTCTTCTATTATGAACTTACTAGGGTAGACACACCTAACTTGCAACATTAAGCAGTCAGGTATAAGTAGTTATGCTGACTTAAAACTGCGTAATTAATGACTTAAAAGTTAAGCTTTATTTAATCGCAAATTTAATAAGATAAGCTGTTATTTTGTATGATGATGAGTAATTTATGATAGTTAAGTTTGTAGGTAGGTACTTAGACAGATTAACATAAATTCAGCCAAACTGCAGAAAAAATTTAAAAATAGTTATGTAACCTTTTGTTTCCATAAAAATATGACAATAGCGTAATATTTCTGCTTTGCTGGCACGCAAAAGTCTTTAAATAAAGGAATAACGTGACAATAATTGGAAGCACTTTATTCGAATAAGAAACGAGGCTTCCTTTTTGGGCTAAAGTTAATAACTTACGCTATTCCGTGCAGTTTGGCACAATCCCCACATTAGGTGAATTTTATAACCGTATTTTAACAAAAAAACTTTTTTCAGTAACTGTACAAAGTTGCTGAAGCGTTTTCTGTGACAACTTATTTTATCACAACTCTAATGGTTTTCAAGTTATTTTTCATATTTTAGCTACTACTTTACTTTATGGGTTTAAATTAATACTTATTTACTGCATATTAATTTATAATTATATGTACGCTTTTATTGCACATTTTGTATAATACTTTTGAGATTATGAATGAGATTTCTTTCAAATCTGTATGATATTTTTTAAGATAGGCTTAAAGTACCTATTTTGTAGACACTAATTTATCTCTCCGAGTCTAATCTTGATAAGACACCATGAATTATGATGTCAGCGAAAGATTCCGTAGGAAGTTTGATCAGATTGAATATCAGTTTTTTGATTGGTAGTATGCGGATTTAAATATCTGATATTAAATTAAGTGCTTAAGGTAATACATTTTAAGTAATAATCAAACTTTTTACAAATATAGTTTCATATATAACAAACCATTCTTACTTACCGTAACCAAGTAAAAATATCAAAATAGTACATCAAATCAAAAATATCACTGACACCAAAACCAAGACATCGAAACCAAAAAAACAAATAAAACCCGGCAAATTATGCAATAGCATGTCTGTTTGAGGAAGGCAATATTTCGGCGCTGGAGACTAACTTATTTACGTTTTCTTATGTACTTATCAAGGGCTCAAATTATAATTCTATGGGCCAACATGATAGCGTAGTTGGGAGATTCGACTTATCCTCGAGCCAAAGTGCGTGACCCCATGAGTGCGGGGTATTATTGTACTGTGTCGACTGCTAGTGCGGCTACCCGATGCAAAAGCTCAAAGCTCCCATGCGGGGACGCAAGCCGCGCCGGAGCATAGTGCCATCCGCACGACCCGAACACACTGATTTCGCTTTTGATAGTGGGAAATTCCCGTCGCATTTCGAAAATCGCCCCCAGTAGGTACAACTCCGAAAACACAAAAGATAAAATCACAACTAATGTGGGAAGCACAAGATAACTTAACTAATACGTAAAAAAACACTACTTTAATTCACAAACTTTCACGTTGCTCACTTTGATGCGAGTTCCGAATTCGACGATAACGGCCGTTTCAAATATAATGAGCGGTAACACTTACATGATGAGGGGTAAGTAAGCCGGGTAAGGGAGCGTTAATGTCCAAAAGTCAAATCATAGCAAGTCGCACTAAGTTGGGTGAAACGATTCGCCGGTAGCGTAGAAGTCGCGTTTGCGGCCACGGCAGGGCGGCACGCGTCGTGATCGGAGCACGAGTGCGGTGCACAGAGCAGCGCGAGTCACACAAGCACAAGCGGAGTCGGCGGGCGACTGACGGGAGGCGAGTGGCGCGGCGCGGGACGTCACTGCGCGCGCACCCCGCGCCCCTCGCGCCGCCGCCCCCCGCGCCGCTCGTCCGCGTCCCCCGCGCCTGACGCCAGCCAGCTGCCTTATCACGCCGCGCGGCGCACCGCTTCCTTTCTCCTCATGCAGTTGCGAGCTTTTCGCCACTGTCACACTTCCGCCCGCCTCGTTGATTGTGTAGTTTTAACCGGTCAAAATAATATTGTTTTGAATCTTTGTTCCGATTTCACTAATATTATCCATCAAAATTCGATACCTTTTGCATGGCCGTCGGAAAGTTAATCTCCTAAACTTTTACGCTATTCCAATCTCCAGTAGGAAGTAAAAATTCCCGAGGCGTTCATTTATTGTAATCACAATATAACATAAACAGGTAGGCACCAAAGATATAAATCTTTATCTAATCTAGGCACCATGTGCTTTTAAAAGTTTTAACTTTTAAATATCGAAAGAACACCTGAAAGGGGGGGGGGGGGTTGGTTTCGGGGAAGCCCGGGGGTATACGAGGCAATGTGCAAGCGAGCAGGCGAGATTGGCGCCGGTGCGCGGTGGGTGAGGGCGCGGGCGCAGGCCGGTGAAAGTGCGCCGGAACCGGTTTGCGAACCGCGCGTGACCCGTCCGAGGACACGCCGCGCCGCCCGACCACTTCGCGATATCACGCACGATCCCAAATAATCAACACCACTTGCGTTATTTTGCAAGTAATATTACTATGGCTCAAATTATTATCAGGGGCATATTACGGTAAAATGATTGCTATTACTGAAACGATCGCAATCATCTCTTATTGAGTACCACTCTTTTGCTAATGGTTAAAACCCATTGTCGCAAGAAGAAGCAAGAATTTACTTTAATTTCAGCCAAGCACAATTCCAATCGGAAGACGGCTAGGTAAGTACAGGATTTCCCAAGACGTTCCTAACTCCTGTCCTGTTTCTAAAAGCTTCATAATATAGGTGTACGTAGCTAGACTAGGCTAGCTAGAGTTAAGTACTCGATTATACCTACTAATAATATAGAATTTATAATAATAAATAAAAAAATCTTTCGTACGTTAGCATGTAATTTGTTAATGATTTAGATTTTACTGTTTGGAAACTAAAAAAGAAATACCTTAAGTTGTACAAGTAATAAAGAGTCTTCATATAAATGATCCATGAAAGGATCATCCAGTGACCTATCCGGAGCCATAAGCCCCATGAGGCGATTACACTCGTGATATGTCAAGGGGATTACCATCACCGTGGCGCGATTATTGGGAGAATAAAAGAAGAGTAACTAATGCACAAGGTCTGTACTAAGTAATCTGTATGAAATATAACTATTGCTAAAAATTAACAGACACACAATATACTAGATTTGAAAGCTGTAAGTACTTCTTTGGACACTAGATAATAAAGGACGATAACCGTGACGTGGTTGTTTCATTAACTTGTTTGATTTGGAGGTAAGAAGTGAGCCGAGGAGAATGTGTTTAAAATCTAGTTTCTGAATGATGCCTGAAAGTTTGTGCTTTTGATTTAGGAAATACCCCGTGGGAGTTTTCGGGATAAAAGTATCTTACGAATTACGACGTATATCTATGCAGTGCAATCACCTCGATCAGTTGCTCCGTTGCGGTGTGATGGACAACGATAAACCCACAAACACTTTATGATTTTTTAAAATATTAAGTAGGAACTATTTATTTATTGTATTAATTTAAGAATACAAAATGAAAGCATTGCAAACCCGACTATTACTAAGTTCTTTTTAAATTCAACTAAATTAAATATGGCAGCGGTACCTACATAATTTAAAAGCGAATATTGCATCGAGAATACGAGGAAGGCCGCACAGATGGAATAGGCAACGAAGACATTATGAAATCGGACAGGATCGGCTGGGGCCTGGGGTATTACATAAGTTGAGCAGTATTGACTACGATCCCAGCGTAGAGCCCTCAACAGAATCTGAAAGTCGGGGAGACCGCAGTGTTCTTTGATATTTTCTAGTCTCAATTTGGGCTACTTACAAAGCTACTTAATATTATTTTTCTTACTAATGTGTAATCACAACACACTTCAACACTTAGGTATTAATGTGTATAAATTAATGTCATTCACATTCAAAAAGGGGTTTTAACTCCACAATAACTTTTTATAAATAAATTCAAGACTATGATTATGATTATGACTTTGAGAAACTAGTGGAGGCCTTCAGGTGGACTGAAAATTAAAATGTATTTTTTTACGCTTGACATCTATAAATATTATATCAAAACAAGAGCCAAATGTGTTTTATTGCTGCTGTTATGCCAAAGTAAATAGAGCTTAGTCTAAGTTGGTTTTTATTTCATTGCGTCTTAGTTACACTCTTCTCTTCAGAAATTCAGAAACTACGTTGGGCCTAAAATTGGAATTCGCAACAGTCGAGTATATGCAGTAGAACCTGGGTACACAGTGCACACTGCATTATTACCCACAAAAAAAAACAAAAATGTAATACCTATAAGGTACTGTGAAAGCAATCAGCTGTTCTTTCAGTTCCCCACAAAATACAAGCAACAGCAATGATTTAAGTAAGAGTTCTTGATGGTTTTCTCAGGAGAATCTCTTTCGGAAGCGGCGGAGGTGGAGATGTCACCGTAAGATTGTAAAAACCGTTAGATTATAATCTAACTCGCGAAATTCTAAACTGTCGAAAGATTAGAATTTAACGCATTATTTTCCGGTAGATTGTAATCTGATAGGTATTTAAACCCGATAAAACCTAACGCGATAAAACCTAAACCCGGCCGCAGGCCGGGCACTACTTGATTATTTATGTCGAACCCTAACCTAACCTACAAGAAAGAGACAAGAAAACGTAAATAAAATGAATATTTCAAAAATTGACACTCAGAACATTGAACAGTTTACAATCTATCGACAGTTTAGAATTTCGCGAGTTAGATTATAATCTAACGGTTTTTACAATCTTACGGTGACAGAGACAAGAAATATCCTAAACTTAAATCAAGCTGTCCTTCATTAAATAAATAAATAGTTTGATGTCAATGGTGTCACGACCCTCAGAAATGAGGAATACGACGCGAAACAAAGCTGAGCAAGCAACAAGGCACTGCATGCCGTAGTCACGATGCGACGACGAGAAGTGAGCTCGTTTTTACGCCGGGCGCTTTCGAGCGTGACATCTAAAAGCTCATTTATACACTTCTTGCGGGCGTCTCGTCTTGAAATTTTTTCAACATTTTTATAATGTAATACATTTTATAAGATCACAATGTAGTTACGTGTCACGTGGCGGAATTCTAGTTTCAAATATCGGTTGAACAACCTTTTTTGGGATACCTCATCCCGAATTCGGAAGGTCCAAATGAAACTACTTACAGTTTACGCTCGTGTTTCTGAACTTTAAATTAAATTGGTTACAGGCGCGTGAGTAATAATATAAAATACTAGCTGATCCACCCCTCCCTCAATCGAATGGAATTTCTTATAATTCTTAGGTGGTAGAATTTTCTAAAATCCTGATCCTGAACACTCTTAATTTTTAACCAATTTTTACCATTTTTCAATGCTCAAATTTCTTGGATATAAATTGAAAAATTACGGACTTTCATACAAACTTCATTCCCTATTTAATACCCTCAGGGGTAGAATTTCAAAAATTCTAAGTTAGCGAGTTCCTTTATCATAAAGAAACCCAACAATTCAAGGTTCTGATTCCAGCTATGAGTTGAAAGATCAGTGAGTCAGTAAGGACAAACCATATAATATGTTTGATTGTAAATTTCGGCTACATCCAAAGTCCCTTCATTCACTTATGATACAGAATTGCCTCGTTCTAGTTTCACCCCAGATAAATATTAGGTACCAAGCTACCAACTCATCTTTTTCAAAACTCATTCCGTCAACTCACTATCACAATAGTTCGATGTCAAGATCGTTGACTTAAATAAACATCGAATGACTAATGAATCCGATCGAAGAGTGACTAATATTTTGGATAAGTCGGTCGTCGCGAAACTCGTTCCTAAAAAGGGTCAAGCAAAAGTTGACAAAAGATAATTAGTTTGATCATTAATGTAGAAAAGCTATTTTGTGATGTTAGATGTATCTACCATTTTATTATAGATTCATACTAATAGAGTAACTTAAGACTTTTACCTACGAATAGATAGTGATAAACTATAATACCTCATAGCTTACCCGGTTTAGCAATGTATTGCAACATAGATATCAAACTTTCAGCTCATACCACTTGACATGAAAGCAGAATAATCAAGGTTTCATTCAAAATCCAAAGGTACATGACGTGAACGTTCTTTTCAGTACCTTTTTCGTTGTTAATGAGCTAACGGACAAAAAATTACTAAAAAAGTTTCTGTTTTAGTTTTCGCACCGGTTTCCGAATTATCTCTGTTTGTCCAGAACTCTAGATCTTACGCGGAAAATCGATCGGTATTTGGTAGTAATTTCATTACATACTAATTATGTAGATACTTAATCTTAAATGAACTATAAATACAGGACAAAACACAATTAAATCGCATGAATAAACGCAGTTCCGTATATGTATTGCACATTATCTCTCTATGATGTTTAGCCGACTGAATTTATAACAACTTTATCAGTTTTAGCTTTTACGTGCAAACACGTTCTCGTCACATGAAAAACATTTGTAATTACAGGCGTGGTATTTGAAGGAAATATAAAGCGATCCGAGATATTGTAGGATCATTTGAGGAAGTGCTTGATAAAAAATGAAAGTTTGACCGTGGTTCAGTATACCATACAGTTAATAAGTCATAACTTTTCGAGTTACAGTTTTGACACACTTATTGTTACTTATTGTTTTAAAATCATTTAAATGTTAAAGTTGTTTTAGAATTATAGTTGTCTTGGAATCGCGCTTACGAAGATTAAGACTTAGCAGCCTAGCATCTTAGCAGGACCTGTTTTATTTCATACTAGATGATGCCTGTGACTTCGTTAGCTTGTATTAATGTCTTTTTGATTCCCACGGGAACTTTTGAATTTTCCGGGATAAAAAGCAAACTATTCCTGTACCAAATTTCATCAAAATCGGCTGAACATGGTCCGTGAAAGCGTAGCAGACAGACAGACAGACACACTTTCGTATTTATAATATAAGTATGGACTCATACTTTTATTACATTGTGATCCGAAAGATCACCAAAGATTCAAGCACCATGTGGGAAATCAGTCTAACTTGGTTTATAAAGGTAACGCAGATGAAACTGCTTAAAAACTTTCAGCGTTTGTCAAGCGCTTCCTCAGAACTTCCCAGGGCCTCTTGGATTATAAACTGTACCAGGCAATGGTATCGACGGCGCTCTTTCCGTGTTTCGTGGCGCGTGTTGGCGTAGTCTCAGACCGAACACGCAAACTACGCCCGCGATATCTTTCTAAAGCTAAAATTAGACCAAGTTTCAACCAAAAACTTTTACCTCTCCGCCAATTATTGCCAGGTACAGTTACTGTTTAGTGATTACCCCTTAGATTAAGGTGAAGGAAAAAACTGTGAGGAAACCTGCATACTTCTACCATACTGTTCTCAAAAGATTTTTCTTCTCTAACAGCACTTATACAGTGTTTACAATTATTTCTAAATCAAAATAAAATAAACAAAAGCCAGTCAGACCTATCGTTTTTATTATTTTTTTGGTCTTACTTTTCGATCAAATGAAAGATAGAGGCTACCTAGTTGAAATAAATTAGCAAAAGTGCACTTAATTGTAATTTAAGGCAGATGCGCTTCGTGGGCGAATTCGGTGTCCTCGGACGTGTAAAGAAGTTCACTGACCTGCCGTTCATTTTTAGCCCGCAAAAAATGCACTGTTCCGTCCCACGCCAAACGCAGCACTCACACAGCTAAACCATTTAACGTAACAGACACACTAAAAATCGGTTTAAGCCAATCACATTCATGTGTAAATTTCATTCCACATTTCACGCCTTCTTGAAGCTAAGCTGCAATTATTGTGAAGAGAACTCGCTAACAATAAATAGATCTAGAACAAATCAAAATTGCTTCCAATTCATGAAGGCCTACTTTTCGACAAGTCAGGATTCTACTCGGTGTGGAAAGACATTTCTACTGAGAGGAGCTGGCAAGAAAGGAATCATAGAAGCATCTCTCCTACTTTTGACTAAGTTGGTGGAGCTGGGAGAGATTATAATTCTCAAAGTGTATTTTAATTTAGGGAAAGAATTGCAGTTTCTTTCATAACTCTGTACTCCGTGATGCCCGTGACATCATCCGCGTGGGTTAAGGTTTTTCAGTTCCCGCAGGAACTCCTTAATGTCCTTCCCCGGGTTTCAACCTATCCCTGCACCAAATTTCATCAAAATCGGTTAAGCAGATAGACACACTTTCGCATTTATATTAGTATGGATCCATTGGTTGGTTAATTTATTAATATCAAAAGGGTTTTGATATGCCTGATACGTCCATCGCCTCTCAAAAATTCAAAGAATATGATTGATAGGTGTGGTGAGGCTTTAAAAAGGAAGTTCAATAGAATTCTTGCAAGAAAAAAATTCACAGATTTCGCAGACCCCGCAAGAATCGGAGCATTGAAAATGAATACAAAATTTACGAAAAACATTTCTAAAATAAAAATCTCTTCAAAATTTTTCAAAAATGTATTGACCTATTTTCAAAATTCCAAAAAAACTTACCAGCCGTTTTTTATAATTCAAACGCTCACACGTGTTTCGATAAATTCTTCAACTCATGGTACTATTCTCATTTCGATCCTCTCAAATTCCTCGGAGCTATGGCCAAAAATACCAGGCGATTTGCATCTGATGATAACCATTTTCAATGGTAAAATCCTAAGGAATAATTTTTACAATACAAAGTTACGTAATTAGTAGTTCGCAGAATGGATAGTCGTTGCATTCCCAATGTGTTGGATTAGCGACCATACACCGGAAAGCGCAGCAATGGCAGGACCTCCACTGGGTGGGCGGACAAGTTTTTGGACGCGGCGTTTGGAAGGCCCTATTGGACGTTTATTTATGTGGACAACGGTGTCGCCAGCTGGACTCGTGTTTTTATACGAACAGCTTTCCAGGTCCTCAAAGATTTACTCCTCCTGATCTGTTGGCTTATAAATCAATAGTCTTTTAGAAACTCATATTTCTATTGATTTGTAAAATTACTTGCATACTTGACCTGCTTTCACAGAAGCATGGGAGAAGTCGCTCGCAATATCATCTCAGCATAGAATAGTCAATTATTGGACAATAAACAAGCCGGCGGGGGTGCGCCCACACAGCATCATCTCCACATCAGTTCACTGCGCACGCGCCGGGCTTTCTGTGTCATTCATTAAGATTGAGCAAATGCAAATATTTATGTCACAGCGTAGTAAGTTCTGCTTCTTTATGAAGTTATTCGGTTTATTGGTATCCAAAACTAGATGGGATTGACGGTTAACCCAAATTAGTCGAATATACAAAATAGGTATAATTATGGGCTAACAACGGCATAGTGTAATAGTAGAAATGTACAGTACTAGTGCAATAAAAACATTTTTATTTATTTTAACCTTTTAGAATATTTTTGAAATGAACTTAGAAGTACATATTTTTAAAAATCCTATGCTTTTCAATGTGAGAGATTTGCGCCAAAGGCCTCCTCAATTAATTTCATTATTATTGCATTGCAATAATACAATTTTTAATTTCTAGTCTTGTTCTAAAGTAAATATTTCACGAAGAGGTATAAATTCTTGGTCCACTGCAAGCATACACCAATTAAGTTAAATTAAATGTACGAAGAATTTAGAAATTGCTTAGCTTCCTTGAAGCGCATCGCTATAATTGACTTGCCCAAGCTGAGAGCACGAGGCATAATATCCGATTTATGTATGCTACAGTTTTTAACACCATTATTTTTACACATCAATAAGTTTACGTATAAATGATGCCAATAAAGCTTTAAATTGGCTTATAGCTCAAGTTTTTTCGAATTGATGAGTGATTAGGAATTACATAATGACAACTGTTTTATGATATTTTATCCTGGTAAAATTCATGTTTTGCCTTATTTTAACAATATCAAGTACTTATCGCTTATTAGTAATATCTAGTAGGTAATCTAGTCCAATGTTTCTACATTACAAACGATAAAGCTTTAAAGTAGACAAAAAATGATTTAAGCGGTTTTGATTTCTGGGTTTTTTTATTTCCATGTTTCTAAGGAACAAACAAGCTTAACGGCTTAGGCAACGGTACAACGAATCAATTAGGTTGAGAGCACGAAACGCTTGCATGAAAAAGAAGCTAAATAGGTAGTATTCAGAACAATTATAATTAAAATATGAATAAATTTAGCGAGTGTATGGATAAACTCCGACATCGGGCCGTTTAATTAGACGCGGTGAAGCGAAATACTCTCCCGGGCCTCGGCGGCAGCGAACGCATGCTCGCACCTGATTCATGACTCTGCATGAGCGGTAATTAACCCGCTCCATCAGCTTCCTTGTTACCTGTATACCTCACGGATTTTAATCCCGAGTAGAAATTAATGTTAATCACTGTTATAATGTTATAGTTAACCTAAGTATTGTTATGTGTCCTATTTAGCGATATTAGCATCTGGTGTTGAAAGTCGAAACCCGTCAAAACCTTACCTTTCTATTAGTATTCCTATGCGATGATGTGTGAAAACCTATTAGGGGTACGTAAAACTCTCGGCAGCGAAAGCATGCTGATTGCTGATTTATAGGGTAGTTCATTCGCTCCATCAGCTTCCTTGTTACTTGGATACCTCTTAAGTCATAGCTCACGGATTTTAATACCGAATAGAAATGACTGATCATAAACCTTAGTTTTGTTTTCTCTATTAAGCAATTTTAGTTTCTGGGGTTTGAAACCAGAGCTCTCCCATGCGATGCTGTTTGTAAACCCATTAGGGGTAAAACTATCAGCAGGGAAAGCATGCTCGCACCTGATTCATGACTCTGCATGAGCGTTATTAACCCGCTACATCAACTTCCTTGTTACCACTAATCTCACAGATTTTATACCGAAGAGAAACATCTATTTTATACATGACTTGTGTTAGGTCTCTCCTTTAGCTTTTGATACCGAAACTAGAATCGCAGCAAAGCAGTACCGTCAATCATTTGAGAATTTCCGTAGAGAAACCCAAAAGGGTTATTTATAAGTGCCATGCCCTTTCCAAGATAGCGTATTTCCATATTATATTAGACCTATACGCATTATGATTATTAGGTGAGATTATACAAAAATTGTAAAAAAAATTGAACCACGAGTAATTGCAGATTATTTTGGTACAATTTTAGGAAAAGCGAATTTTGCTCTTCTTTGGATGACCTATGTGTATTTGATTCCCGATCCGTGACGTAGGAACGGAAATGAAAGACTTCTATTGACATCTGCCGATATTTGCCGTTGTTATACAGGTATAAAGTGAACCTAAAATAAAACTCATTTTAATTTTATAACTAAAGAAAAAAAATAGCTCATTAGGCTATGTTATCTTTTATGTTATTTTTATATAAGTATGTAATTTCGCAAGAGTAAGCCAAGCAAAAAGAAATAATTACTTTAAATGAACTCGTTCCAAAAGAAAAACCTTTTTGTTCCGTAGGTATAGACTATAAGTGTGTGGATCATTTCATAGCTACATATATTAAAAAACGGACAATAATCTCTCTCTCTGCGTCGTATTCCTCATTACTGAGCGTCGTGAACCCTTATCATGAATCAAATAATGGATAATGCATGCTTAAAAAGCTCCTTACAATGCTCGATAATTTTTTTGTTGTTTTTTTTTACAATTAGTAATTATTATCATAATAATTGCGATTTAAAAAAAACAACTAATTTACCCTTAAACGGTACCGCTACCATCTTAGACTGCATCGTCACTTACCATCAGGTGAGATCGCAGTCAAGGGCTAACTTGTAGTGGAATAAAAAATAATAATTAGAAAATCCCGATGATGCGATTTATGCTTGCTGACCGAAGTTTAGAAAATATTGTTTCGTTGGTATCAAAAGTCCGTCTATTAACATGCAAGCTTTTGTTATGATTTTAAACCACGATGGTAAGGCACCAACCTAATAGCTTTAAGTGAAAGAGTATATAAAATAGTAGAATGACTAAGGTTAATGTTATTCGAGTAGCACTCCACCGAGTGTTGTACTGAAACTGATGTTATTATCCGAATTATTATCAAAGTAATAAGAAACGCAGCAAGCGGTACCAAGCACACTGTGTGCTAAGTGCCTTTTAAGGTCGCTTACCTCATCTCGCCTCCTAGTCCGACAATCTTACTATGCACGAATTCAGTTTGATGCTTACCATACTTATTTGATCCATTTCTGTCGTAACTCGTAACGTAACATCTCGCGCCTTGTGTATGTCTATTAATTAACACGTTGAAATCACAAATACAAAGTTTTTTTTTTAATTTATTTATTTAATTTAACAAAATAACTTTTACATATCACATAATTAACTTCACGTCCTGAAACTCGCATGAGTTTATGTGGACGTTGCACATTCCTCCTAAACAACTAAGTTAACAGAACAGTGATAATACAATATACCTAGATATCAATCCACATGCATGACATATATTCAAATTCATAGGTAAGTAGTTGTTAGCGTAAAATAATTATATAGGATCGCTCGCACACCCTCGTAACCCCGCTAGCATCTACAAAATTGGGATTATGAGCAATGGGCGATCATCGTTTTTTGGTAATATCTTTAGTAGGTATAACTTAAGGAACATTTAAATCTAGTGTCTTAGATAGGTAGTACTAGTGTAACGTGTCAGCAAATAGGATGGATTAATATCAGTTTGGTGCTGAGGCCGTCCATCCATTTAACGATAGCAATCTTATACCTATTGAGCCTCCCGTTTCAAGGATATTTACATCTAACAATAGAAAAACATGAGCGCAATTTAGATATTTAACAAAAAATAGTGAGTCATAATGAAACGATTCTAGACACAAAGGATTCGGTGTATTTTCATAAATATAACACCAATCACCATGCCTCAGGAAAAAGCTTTGTGATTCAAAGGAATCGAATCAAAAATATGACACGCACGTCTTTTCTTTATTGCGTCGGTCAAGCACAAATTGATATTATACCCCGAGGAATTAGGAGCATACTTTTCCAAAAGTTGTTGTATGCATAAGTTAGATAATCAGTGTTCACATAATGCTTTATGAACATGTCTTATAACATCATTACTTAGACATTTCGGTATTAAAATTCGCATTAGAAAATATGAGCGTAAAACATATTTTTGTATTCGATTTCAGTGAATCTGAATTGGTAATTTCTTTAATGAATAATGATTTTATTATAATACCTTATACAGCATAGATGTAGGTAAGCAACCTTGAAGGTAGGTTATTTAAAATTGTTTCTCATTTCAAATTGACCAGTTTCAACTTTTTGTACCAGATGTCTAGAAAAGAATTTGTCATGGTTGCTTTTTGTCGTTTTTTGAGTGCACGACTGTTGCCGTGATAAAAGACTTGATTTACTTAAAAGTGTGTTGAACTTCCCGATACAATAAATAGAACGCTTCGTATTAGGTATACAAATTTCTACCTGTGAGCAAGTAAACTAGCTGAGCACATTGGCCAAGTTTATCGCCCCATCGCCAAAAAACTGGCTTGTGATCAGAGGATTCGAAGAGAATTTAAATTGATTCTCAAAATGTCTTTGAAATTTAGATCCATGATTGCATACCCCTTTTTAGATCCAAAGCAAAGGTTAGTTTAAATCAAACAACTTAGTAACTGATGACTCGGCGCATAGATTCGCTTCGCGTGCATGCGGTTAGGCCAAGTCGCCGCAGGTCGTAAATAAGAGCGTCTCATTGTGGGCCATTATTAATGAATTCGCTACAACCCAGCGTCCCCCACACCCCTCAGCCCGAAAGCTAAATAACAGGTGCGTGTAACCCCATTCGCACAATCTATTTTCGATGTCTTATAACTGTGCAGAGAAGCGTTTGCTGCGCTCTCTCGCTCCAAATATTCATACCATATGCCAGATATTGAGATTTGTTTGGGCGTCATCTGCTCGACATCGTCGTCTCTAAATAAGCGCGGTTTTGTGTTGGCTTTGCGAACTTTCATTAGCCATGTGGATACACTTACATTCAGTATCATGTTGTTGGAACTGCGTGAGAAATTTACACCTTATTCAATGTATATTTTCCAATAAAGGTATTTTCTACTTATAAAACTCGAGTATCATCAGATTCATTTAATACATTCGAGAAGTCTAAAGTATCAGTTTGTCAAGATGTCAATAAAATAGGTATAACGATTGACGACGTAAAATACTCGTATGACCAAAATATTATTAAAAATAAGGTAACGTAGTAAAAGAACTGTCATTTGAAGTGATATCCGCGTTACATGGAAACATTAGTTGTTACGTTGGCCTCCAACTGACATTCTATTATTTAATCGTCGGAAAACTGCTTTTCACATCAGGCACAGGCCTCAACCAAGATACACACAGATGGCGCCTCCGCTGCCTACATTAATGCACTTACTTTATGAATTACGTAATCGTAATATTGTTCTGAGCTCGGATTTCTGTTCATGCTGCTACCGTAATCAGCATTTTGAAATGCTAACAGTAATATACGACCTGTATTCAGCCACCAACTTCCTTTATTCAAAACCACATAAATACGGCTAGTTGTGAACGTAGACATGGTAACATTAAAACTTTGGTATTGCATTAAGTTCTAAGAATCGGATCTAATCATTGGATATGCTTGTGGTTGGTTATATGTAGCCCTTTTCAATTTGGAAATTTAAAACTTATAGCTTTATGTCAGAGCCAAGGTTACATACGAATCGAGATTGATGTTAAGTACGTCTACTGAGTTGCGGCTAATGAGGCAGAACTCCTGAATCATACTCATAACAAAGTGACGTAACATCAAAGGAAGTTACCATTTGCGTGAACAAAACCTACGCGTATATCTACGAAGATGACCGCGCTACTTTAATATTCGACAATTTTAATGCCCATAAAATTCAGTGGTTTTTTATACAAATAACCCACACATCTACTATAGGTATATTATTGGTCCTACAAGCTTTAAAAGAGGCGCGGAAAATGGTGAAAGTGCTGAACCACTAATGTGGAAGTAATCGTTGGAAGAAAATGTAGGAACATTGTTTACTAAGTATGACCAGCAGATGAATCATCAAGTTTATTTTATGGATACCTTTGGCTCATTAACTTTAGAGATGAAGAGATCTAATTTATAAATTCCACAGTAAAAGCTTTGAAATATTATTAGCTTAAGTATATTATTAAAATCGAAGTAATTTACACGAACCGTGCTAATTACTTCAATCCATACAATAAACTATAAATTAAGAACAAAGAATGCATACCTGCTTTCATAGGTATTCGGTAAGTATTAAAGTAAGTATTAAATACAATTCGCGGAATCAAAAAAATATACCTAGGTAGGTACTCGCATGAATCGTGGTATTATAAATCAAATTACCTTAAAAATGACTTTTTATTAGAATAAAATCATACTATGAATACCTAAAGACCTAAGGTTATGAAATAAAACAAAATACATTTGCATAAGTTCATACTTAATTATTACCTACCTCTTACTGGTTAGGATTCCAGGACCAATCCTAAATCCTATACCTTCAGTGCTTATTGCACCAATATGCTTAAAAAGTTAAAAAACAAAACAGTTTCATTCTGATCTGTCACTTTTTATTTATTAAAAGTATTTTTCCGGATTGACATTTAAAAAAAAACAGAAAAGCTAAAACACGTTCGGGATGCTGCAAGTGGACCTTTGAAGTTTCGCCCAATAAGCTAAGTTGTGACACCGTAAAGTCAGACACAATTTTTAAAAAATAGATGAAAATAATAATCCAAATTGTTGTACTGGGTCACCTTTTATTTAAGGTGTGGTGTTACGTTGGGCGTTCAGACGGTCGTGCTAATTAGCGTACATGGTAGTGTGGGTGACGTTACACGTCTAATTGTTTTACACCAGCCAAGGCTGCGGCTGAGCACGAAGCGCGCAGCAAGCCGGGCCCCATCGCATCTCTCCAGGAGTCAATGAATGAATGTGCTTTGCATTGTCATGTGCTGACAATGAATCATTTTTAAACGACTGCCTGAAAAAAGGAGTTATTATTGTTTTCAGGGTTCATGTATGTATGTTCGTATGTGAGTTTGTATATTCCACCATTACTTTTGATAAATGAGGTATCGTTAGAATCCCTAGCTTATTCCGGATGACAAAGGCTAGTAAAATTAAAAAAAAAAATTGACGGGTAATCGAAAATAAGATTAACTATATAATCATCATCTAGAAAATGATGAGTAGATTCCAAACATATATAACACTAGTTCAGTATCTATTCACAAAAAAATATCATTTAATAAAAATATGAGTAAGATTCTACTTAACTAGATTAATTTAGATTTTTAACTTTTTAGTTAGTTTTTTGGCAGGGCAGTCGTGTTTTTAATTATTTTTAATTATGACTTGTTATAACAATTCATACGTATGCGACGTTGGCGGTTGGAATAGGCACACTACATAATATGAATAAATCAAGGCACTATCTATTCTGCTGAATCTTATCGCAAGCTGACTTTATTGCTAGAATCACCTTGCCTCAGTAACTGTTCAGGAGATAAACTGAAATCTCACATTTCCCGTTAGACTATTGTCGTACTCACTATTAGCATATGTTTATTGGATAATTCATCTCCACAAAGCCATTGGTTAAGTTTACCATGTCTACCTACTCGTAGACTTAGATCAACAATCACTTCTTTGACAGAATACTTGTTGTTTTTTGTCACAGAAACGGAACTTGATAGAATAGTAGAAATGCGAAGAATTTCCACAAAACATCGTAGAAAATCGTTGAAATATTTTGTATGGTATCATACCATATGAGAGTCGGAGATAAAAAGATTAATACTCTAATATATATGAGTCTTTGCGTCAAAGGGTACCTTGTCAAGACGCCTCTAAATTCAAGACGTTGTTGGAAATTTATACATTTTTATACGAAGGTCACACGAAATATTTTGCATAGTTATAATAATTACAAGATAAGTTCAATTCAATTCAATTCAATTTTTATTTGCAAGAAACATTGTACAGTTAAGATGACAAACTAAAAGAAAGATAAATCATGTTTCGTCATTGCTGACATGCAAATTTACAAAGTAACTAAGTAATACAATCTATGAATCATTAGGTTAATAACATAATCCAAAATTTATATAATTATTTCTAAGACAGCATTCAGTTAGTCCAAGTACCTATAATATATTAAAATCCTAAGGATATTCAAATCCATACTTTACTAATATTATAAATGCGATAGTGTGTCTGTCTGTCTGCTACGCTTTCACTTCGATTTTGATGAAATTTGGTAGGTACAGGGATAGGTTGTATCCTGGGGAAGGACATAGGCTACTTTATATCCCGGAAAATCAATCATCGGGAATTAAAAAAAAATTAATCCACACAGATGATGTGGCGGGCATCATCTAGTTAGGAATGATTCCCACCGTTCCGTAAATAAATAAATCCATACTTTAATTGTATTTTTATCGATAAAGCTATGAGCTGATCGCGATTACCACGTAAAGAAGACCACCAAGAGAGACGTGACCGATTTTAACACAAAACTTTGTAAAGCCTGTCCTGGACGAAAGGGGCAAAAAAAGAAGCGCCAAGAAGCGTCGCCCTGCGAGCACAAAGGCTGATTTGAAACAAAAGCTTAAAAAACAGTAAAATGTATAACACAGGGTTTTTAAATCGAGCTAACGGTGCCGGTTGCCCCACATGTAGCTTTAAATATAATTTTAAAGAAGTTTCTCAATCCGGCTTATATTAATTATTGTCTCTCAATATTTTCATACAAAAGTTTTGTAGAAGTAGGTTATACAAAAATCTGTCAAGAGATTGGAAACAATGTTACGCAATGTACGAATTTGAAACTAAAAAAGCGTATAAGCATGAATTAAATAGGTAACAGGTATACAAGATAGAATATTATGATGAATTTAGCTAAGTAAACTTGAGACATACCTAATTGATTGAAATTAGTTTAGGTAAACATGCGGACGACGCTATCACAATGATTATATTATGAAAATAGACGTTAAAATACCGTTACAATTTCTCACATTTCCCCAAATCTGGCGCGAGATCACCATGTTTCATTTGAATTATAAAGTGGTCCGGGAGTGCATGTACAAAGTGCATAGGATATCTTGGCTATGCAAATTAGGTACAAGCAGGGGCATATGCGAGGCAAAGGGTTCAAAAGGCCGGGGTGACCGGTGCCAAGAGTT
Organism: Erebia palarica; assembly: GCA_964035005.1. Taxonomy (NCBI): domain Eukaryota; kingdom Metazoa; phylum Arthropoda; class Insecta; order Lepidoptera; family Nymphalidae; genus Erebia; species Erebia palarica. The sequence continues at coordinate 25,862,860 of OZ035985.1, read as the reverse complement.
CCAAGTTTTTATAAACACCGGGTCAAAGTTTTTTTTTATAATTTTCTAAATTAGAATATAAAAAAAAACTAAGATTAATACTTTATACTTACATAATATATCGATTCTGTTTTTCAATTGAGAAGTAGATGCTTTGTTTTGAATCTCTGAATAATTTAATCCCATTTGCCAATCGTTGTGGCATATCAATAAAAATAGATGAACAATTTACTTTTTAATTAAAACATTTAGCAGTATTGGATAATACCTTGAATCCAAACCAATGAAACACAAATAAAGGCTTTGGATTAACAACAAAAAAAAAAAAGTAATGCGAACGCTGCACCGGTGGTTTAATGGATTGAAATGATTTATAGAAAAAATATATCAGTTAACTCATACAAAGATCTTATAACCGTTACACGAATCTAAGACCGGCTTTGTTCCCTAACACGAAACTAATTTATTCCTAACCCGGCATAACATTCTGCTGTATAAATAATCGAAGACTAAATTATAATATGCGTATTAACGGTCAAGTCATAGTTCAAAGATTAGGGCAACGGGCAACCCTTTAGGATCGAAAGGTGAAGATGTTTCAAATTAAATCAGATAGCCCTGTTGCACGCTTACACTATTTAAAGTTTAATAAAAGCATAACCCTTTGTATGCATAAATTGACCGTTCCTATTCATCATGTGATAATGCAGTTTCTGATAAAACTAAATGATTTTACCAGTATGTTTTTAAGTTTGTATGATTGTAATTTTTTATCGATTGGTTTTTTATTTTTTGTCGATGTTTGTTACTCCTTCACGCCACTAGGACTGAACCGATTTGGCTGCAATTTTGAGTGGCTTATAACCTAAACATAGGCTACATTTTATTACATTACTAGTATAGTACATCATGATACAAAATAATTAAGTTAATCTTCTTCTTCTTGCCCTTTTCCCACGTTATGTGGGGTCGGAACAACATGTTTTCTTCTTCCACTCACTTCTGCTATCCGTCAACCTCTTATTCACCCCTTTTGTACGCATATCCTCTTTCACACAATCCATCCATCTCTTCTTTGGTCTCCCTCTACTCTTTTTTCCTTTCACATGCATATCTATCATTCTTCTCGTAATATGCCTTTCTTCCCTCCGAATTACATGCCCATACCATGCTAGCCTATTACTCCTCATCTTTTCTATCACTGGCGCTACTTTCAAACATCCTCTCATATATTCATTCCTAATCTTATCCACTCTAGTCACACCACACATCCATCTCAAACGTCGCATGTACTTTTTTTTCATCCATCCCAACATTCTAAACCATATAATGCGACAGGTCGAAACAATTAAGTTAATCATTATGCTTTAAGCTCTATGTTCTCTACAAATAAAAGTCAGTAGGTACAAAGATTCCATTCAATTCCTATGAAGTAGTTTTACGATAATGTGATCGATTTTTGTGTAGCTAAAGCGGCATTGCCGGCAACGGAGGTGCAAAACCCTATCGCACATCAGATAGAGTGCGGGTAATCGTCAAGCACAAAATACCCTTACCACATGTTTTGAAATCACACCTACCTTGATCGTATTCGAGCGTTCGAACACATTGGCGTTCAAAGTAATTTGCACCCAAAAAAATCTTGATTTAATGTCACAAATTCAGTACAACCACTATCACTACTGCCCATTAACGTCCCATTGCTGGGCACAGCCCTCCACCCTCTTAAGAGAGTGGGAATTAGAGCTTAGATCCACCACGCTGCTCCAATGCGGGTTGGCGGGCTTTAACGACTATTATCATGTTAGTGATAATAACCGGGACCGACGGCTTAACGTCCTCTCTGAGCCACGAGGGTGAAACACCGCCAAGTTCCTAACTCCGGGATAACACCTACTGAGAATTTCTAGTCGGAAAAACCCAATACTCAATTATGGTCCGACCCGGGACTTGAACCCGGAACCTCGTCAGCCACAGTCGAATATGCCAACCACTAGACCAACGAGGCAGTCAAATTCAGTACAACCGATTTTAATTTCGAAGCGCTTCTGTTTGGAGCGCGGCTGTGAATGCATACACGAAGTTGAGCTCTAATGAAATACAATTTAAGTTCATTTTACTTTGAAGCCAATGATAATGGGCGCTCGAATACGATCAACGTAGGAGTGATTCAAAAACTTGTGACAAGGGCGCGGCTGTGAATGCATACACGAAATTGAGCTCTAAAACAATCCAATTTAAGTTCATTTTACTTTGACGCCAATGATAACGGACGCTCGTATACGATCAACGTAGGAGTGATTCAAAATCTTGTGATAAGGGTACTGGGCGGCAGGCGGCGGCGCGGCGGCCAGTCGAAGCGGCAGCGGGTGACGACGCGGCCGGCCAGCGTCGCGTGTGGCGCCGCTAATGGATATTGATGGCGATGGCGCAACTAATTAGACGCCTGCTCCACTACTGCTTTTATGTCTGATGGTCGCATTGGACAAAATCCATTGACGCAGCAAGAATACTATAAATTGAGCCAATCACAACAATTGATACTGTAACAATGATTGATGCAGAAGATACGCGGTCGCCCTGCAGGATTGCGCAGGTGTTAGCGTTGGCGCTGTTGGGCATTCATCGCAAGTTGCGCGTAGTTGCCTAATAAATAATTCTTGTACCTATTTCGATCTTAACAAAGCTATGTTAAAGTGCAGCGCTGTCACCCTAACTGCTGTATTGGCGACCTCCTGGCGCAGTGGTGAGTGCTGTTGCCTGAAATCCATGCTTAATATTATAAATGCGAAAGTGTCTCTATCTGTCTGTTATACTTTCACGGCCCACCCGATTATGATGAAATTTGATACAGGGATAAGTTGTATCCCTTTTGATTATATGATTAGGTTGAGAGACGACCTCCGTGGCGTCCTGGGTACGATCCCCGGCAAGGTTTGGAAATTTATAATTTCTGAATTTTCCCTGGTCTGACCTGGTGGGAGGCTTCGGCCGTGGCTAGTTACCACCCTACCGGTAACAGACGTGCCGCGAAGCGATTTAGCGTTCCGGTACGATGCCGTGTAGAAACCGAATAGGGGTTTAATATTATATAATTGCCATGCCTCTAATAGGTTAGCCCGCTACCATCTTAGACTGCATCTTCACTTACCATCAGGTGCGATCGCAGTCAAGGCCTAACTTGTAGTGGATAAAAAAAAGGGAAAAGGCATAGGAAAGTTAAGACGATCCCGCGGGAATTGAAAATACTTAATACACGCGGACGAAGTCGCGGGCATCATCTAGTTAATATCTCTACTTTTTTTCGCTATGAGTAATTAAATTTTCTTGAAATACGACTAAGCTTCCACATAGATCTTAAATCGTTTGTCCTTCAAGCCGACATAGGTACCTCTGCCACACGCTACGTCAACTTAGTCTACAAGTAAACTTTTTAACCGACTTCTAAAAAGGAGGAGGTTCTCAATTCGGCGCGATTTTTTTTTAAATGTATGTCGGTTGTCGGTGCATATGTCCGTGGTTTCTGAACCGATTTGAAAAAAGTTTTTTTTTCAGTCCTTAGAGGAAGCGGAAGAGGTGAATTCTGACTCCAAATCCTCAACCCTGGTACTAAAAAGTTAAAAATAAAAAATCTTTACAAAAAACCGACTACCAAAGGCACTGTAAAGTAAAAAATAATTTTAATTTCTACACACTATGTTGGAAGTCGGGCGGGTATAACAAGGATAAGCAAAGTTGACGCATCAGGCTCGCCCGATTTCAACATAGTGTGTAGAAATCAAAACTATTTTTTACTTTACAGTGGCTTTAGAAGTCGGTTTTAAGGAAATATTTTTTATTGGTACTACTGCTTGTTCTAGGAAACCGAGTTGGAGTCGAACCGGAGCCGTGTAGTCCGGGGCTGGAAGTACACAAACGTTCAGAGAATTTCCCGGTGCAAGTCCACACAATAGTAGTTATTAGAAGCTCGGAGTCGGTGCGGCGACGCCGGCTTGTATCAATCACCGTGGGCGGCTGCGACATTGGACTTCAATTAGAGGGAGGCGATGATTGCTCGCTCCTCACTCCTCATACACATACACTAAAGGGTTGCTTGACCTACTTTTAATGATCGCGTGTTATTAGAGGGGCTTGGAAATTAAGTTGTACGTTATTTAATTTCCTTTGTTACTTGTGAGAGCTTCCTTATCCATCCTTTAATTGAATTAAAAATACGTACGGGATAGTTAACGAATCAAGTTTTTACTTCGTTGGTATCCTTTACAAAATTATTCTGATTCATAGATAAGTCATAATACATGTACAATGTACCATACCAGTTGAAGAACAAAACAAAATACAAGTACTTAGGTATTTATCACGAAGCGCATTTTATAATAATTAAATTCAATGTCTAAATTTGATTGAGGTCGCTTCCGGACATATTTTGATCATAATTTCAATTTTCCATATCATTGCAAACTTCGGTGGTATTACATCAAGTTCCTACCTATGAAACAAACAAAGAAATTGCAGCAATTAATTGAAATCCGTTAAAAGACTATCGGTACCATCTAATGGTGAATTAACTAACATAAAATAACTTTTCTGCGCTACGTAATCGTTATTTTGTACCGTACCAGTTTACGTGCAAAGATCGGCAAACTCATTAAAACATTATAAAGCTAATTACACTGAAGCCTAAGTTAATTCAAGTATTCTTTGTTAAATATAGCCTCACTGCCTTTTAATAGAGATGAGAAAATAAAAATAGCTTATATATCGATACTCCAGTAAAACATTTTAAGTATTCATATACTTTAAACTTTAGAAACTCTTTTTGTAGCTACTGGTGTATCTGAACTGTCAAGCGGTACGGTACTGTACGATTACTTAACCTACGTAAGTAGGAACAACCTAAGTATATTGACCATTTTCACACTTGCAGATTACCTTTGCCCGCTTAGCGGATTTCTTCTTTGATATTATAATCGTTTCTTAGCGGCAGTTGTAAGTCGTCTTAAGCGGTTGTTAGAGCACTCGTTCAAAGGTAAAGTTGCGAGCCTACGACAATGATTTACGCAAGATTTTGCTATAGGAATACTGAGTTTTTTCAAAGTTACTGTGGGGTTTACCTCCTAGTCAAAGTTTCTGTTGTTTGTTTGTTCAGATACGGGGACTGCATTGTACTATGAGTATTGTATAAAACTTGTATCTATATAAAAGAGTTTGAATTCATTAAAAATGACAAATTATCGATAAGAAAATGGATTGAAGCCAAAAGCTCAAGTTGCCCAACACTAGTCACTGTACTTTGGATACGGTTTCATTACGAAAATAATGTATAAATAATGAAAGCGCTAACCATGACGAGCTAAAGCGTTTATCCTACAATTGTTCATTAAAATTGATAATTAGGTGGAGTGCCTTAAGGAAAACAACAATTTACACCTGGATTATTTTTGGTTAAAATATAAGCGTGTCGGGCGATTTTGTCTGGGCATCGTGGTCACTGGTCAGTGGTCGTACCGATTTAAAAACGAATTTTATATTCATAGCGTATACATTTTGTCCGCGTGCATTTTTAGTATTTTTTCGAAATCCCGTGGGAACCCTTTGAATGTCGCTACCGCATCTCTATATCAGGAAGGTTGTCACTATAATTCGATTGCTTTTCCAATTGTATTGAAACAAAGGAGTTGAGTAGGTAGGTACAAATTATTTACTTTCACGTCTAACCTTGAAAGACCAGAGGATGTGAGTCCACTGGGTTCCGACGGGTACAGAAGACAATTGCAACGTGAATTAACCTTAAAACAGGTTTAGGATTACCCGCCGCGCCGTGCCAGTGAGGTTGAGCGTCTAGCGTGCTTAACCGCAAATGGGTCGTGGATTAAATAACACTGCACCGACTCGCGCAGGTTTCTAAATATGTACTGAACGACACTATCATAACCGCATGGAATATTTCGTAATTTCTTGCGTGTTGCAACGGTCATAATATGTTAGCAGTGGTATGTACCACAACATTGTAAGTAATACCTAGGTTGGTAAATTGTTTTTATTCGTTGCCGTTGTCTAAACAGATGGACCTATTGACTCCCTGGATATTGAACATATTTTTTAAAGGGATTTTAACAATCCATAGTCTTGCCCAGTAACTTTGCTTCATGCACTACCACAGATTAAAGAATAGCTTCTTTGGCACTGCGTTTACTTGTTACCGTTTGAGCACCTTCAAATTCTTACGTGCTTCGGTGCTCCGAGCCACGCTTCCCGCCCATTGACACTAACTTCGGCATTGCGACTCGTTTAAGCAACGTCGGTTAATTTGGTTTTTCAAGACATGTCCTCTTGCTGACTTGATCATCTAGAGACACCTAAACGTAGCTCTTTTCATCGAGAGGAAGATTTTTTGCTTTATATCAAAATGACTTAACGTTTTAAGTCCGAACGCAAACTACCTAACAAGTAACGTGATCTAGGAATGAGTAGGATATCCTGCAATCTGGTTTGGCACGCAACTTATTACATAAGACGTCATAAATTTTCCCCACTTATATAAAGACACTGTTCCACAAAATTATGTAGAAAGTTAACACGGTGTCATTTACCCATAAATGGCACATAATTTAATTAAAAAAACAGACTATTAACAAGAGATCGCGTAATTAAATCTAGGAATTTACTTTAAACATTATATCACGCAAGCATTTTTGGGTTAACGACCCAAACAATTTTGGCACACTTTGTACTGTAACATGGGGAAGTAGGGTACAGGCATCCTTTACGATACAAAATATGTTGATGAATTAAACAATATCTCGTCTCTAAATTTGGGTCGCAAAACATACCAAAATCTTCATGTCTCTGTGATAATATTGAGAGGAAATTTCAATACAGATAATTTTGCTAAACTTATTTGTTAAGTACTTAATTTCATGATTGTGTTGTTGTATGCAGCTATGAAGAGTTAAAAATTCTGCTGAGTGTCTAGCCGGCTCTTCTCAGAACAATTTTCCAACCGGATGGTGATATCTTGACTTGACAAAAACATTAAATTGTCTCATGTAGGTACACAAAGTAAACTATAGTAGCTGATACGATCTTGCTTGAAGCAAGAAATGCGTTTCCGCTATAAAAACCAAAATAGTAAGTACTAGCTGATGCCCGCGTCTTCGTCCGCGTGAGGTTTTTTGGTTCCCGCGGGAATACTTTAATTTTCCAGAATAAAAAGTTGCCTTTGTTATTCCAGAGTATAATCTATCTCTGTGCCGAATTTCATCCAGATCTGTTCAGCTGTTGCGTAGCGTGATTGAGCCACAAACATCCATCCATCTATCCACCCATTCATCCATCCAAACTTTCGCATTTATAATATTAGTAAGTATAGATACTCGTAGATTGGGTAGAATAGTTTTAGTTTCTGTGGCGCGTAATGTCATGAAATATTTAGTGTAAGCGGCCAATATTGAAACCAACCTTGTTCTAATTTGTATAATAAATGCTGCCACTTTGTTAGTTCCTGAACTAAGTTAGCCTCTCGTAAGCCCGCGAGAAGTGCAAGTCTCTGCAAGCGGTTCTAAGACTTTTATTATAATTAACATTTAAGAGCTGAACCTTTAACTTCACGGACGGGGGAATGTACGTAGCAGCTGTCGGAAATAAAAGGATATTTGAATAACTCACCTTTTTAATGAAATGGATTTCTGCACTATTGACTTGTATTTAATACAAAAATATACCAGAGATCATGGTATAAGGATAATAGTTAACAGGATATTATTGTTCAAATATTACTTTGTTATCAAATTAATTGGGTAATAAAAACCAGGTTAAGTTTAAATAGCTCATACCTTATTTTAACAGCAAAGTTAGATGTGCGGAATTCCTAAACTCTAAAATAAGTTAACAACAACAATAATAATAATTTACACAAGTGTTTTTACACAAGTACGGTAACATTATGTATATCATGATTAAATTAAAAGTACCGATCCATTTCAATTCTAAACGATGTCGATCGATGAAATGAAAAATGTTGGGATCCTGAAAATAATATTCTTATGGATTTTTATTAACATTATACCTGTTTTTAAGCGGACAATGCCGAAATTTTATGTATTTAATATGTTGTCTTGGTGCCTGTCGAGTTTTAATGACTAAACACTAGGTATTTTATTTCATAACTCACAAGATGTACACGCCAATGAATGTTTGACTTCTTTGAAATATTATATGATTTATTTTAACTTTTCGCGAAAACTTTTATCGAAAAAGTTTTGACAATTTCTCTAGCGCAGCGCTTCGAATGGCCGCCAAAAAGATAATGTTTGAGGTTGAGGTGCTCAAATAAAAATCAAACGCTTGAGCAGGTATACTATTATTACCTATCATCCTAGTTTTTACATGAGGCATTGTCCAAAGTTCATTCTCAATCGTTCAGATAGATGAATTAAGTTTTGAGGATCACAGTTGAAAATGGGACTGACAAGAGCATCTAAATATAGGTGTTCTTTGATACCGCGTGAGTTAAGGTGATCTGTCTGTACCTTGATGCAGACTGAAGAAGGGATCGGTAGGTATGTTATGATGAGCCCGATGCTGACATCGCATGAATATTCAAGACCATGAAAGTTTTTGTGAGACTATTGCGGTCCTTGCAATCCGTCTGGAGGCGTGCAATCACTTGGATGGAACATATTATAGAGTCTTTCTAGTGGTCAATAAAATTTATTTTTTAATTCATACGCTATTCGTATTCTAAATACCCAGGTGAATTAATTTAACGAATTAAAAAATACGACTGCCCTGCCGTATTATTTTTGGAGGTTACCTCCATAAGAAGCGATTTGCATATATAGCCTTTGGAATCTTATTCACATTTTTTTATAAATGATATTTTTTTGTGAATCACTAAATATTGAACTATATTGTTAAATATTATTGGAATCTACTCATCATTTTCTAGATGATGATTATATAGTTAATCTTATTTTCGAATTATTTTTTTTCGATTTTGGACTTTAATGCGGGACCATGGTCACCCCATTAATTTTTTTAAAAAATTTACTAGCCTATGTCATCCGGAATACGCTAGGGATTCTAACGATACCTCATTTATCAAAATCGGTTCAGGCGTATAGAAGTTATGGTGGAATATACAAACTCACATACATACATACATACATACATACATACATGAACCCTGAAAACAATATACTCCTTTTTTCAGGCAGTCGTATAAAAATACAGTAAATGATTTAAAAGGCAACTGATTAAAAATCAACCACACATATCTAATGAAGTTTTGATTCCCTCGTTCGGCACTATAGAATAGCAGCATAATTATCAAGGATTAATTAAAGTGGGAACGTGCGATCGTGTGATTGTACAATTCCCGTCACTAAACGCTATTCGACCTGTGATACAGTAACGGCATTGCATGTCCAGTGCAAATATTGAATTTCATTTATATTGAAACGAGTTAAAGGATTGTTATTCAATTTCTACCAATCACTGTGTTTAAGTACTTAAAACTACACCCTATAGAGCTGTTAGGTAGTGTAAGTATTAGGTATAGAAGTTAGGCTTAGGTACTTATTTGAAAACTAGCAGTCTTGCCCGCGACTTCGTCCGCGTGAAATAAGTTGTTTTTTAAATTCCCACGGAAACTCCCTAATTTTTTGGGATAATATGTAGCCTATGACACTCACAAATTATGCGAATTTCTATTGGTACAAGAATTTTCAAAATCGGTTCAGTAGATCCAGAGATACAACGTCACAAACTTTACCTCTTTATAATATTAGTATAGATGACATTGATACAAATGATACTGAATTAGAGGTTGATTTTCTTAGAGCTGTTTTAGATCACGTCTGCATTATGATTAAAAATAAATAAACATTCGGTTACACAGAATTATTTTATCGACGACAAACTTATGTATAAGTGACTCATGGTCGAATGATCAGTTGGTGATGCACGCAATATGCTTTTCTTCAACATTTTCCTTACTAAGAATTATGCGCATATCAAGGACTGGCATCAATATGTTCATACTTCAAATAGTATATGAGGAAAATTAGAGGAAACTTAAATAAAGATAAAAACTAGCAACTGGCTAACCGCTGCTGCTATCGGAATCGACGACAGTCTAACGCACATTCCGAGACACCTACGCCGATCACCCATCCAGTTATCGACTGAGATCAAAGATGCTTGCCAAGCTCTAGACAGGCGCTGTCGCAACTAAGCCACACGTCCCTCAACTGTATCTATTACTTACTAAATTCTCACTCCATTTAAATGATTACTATCATGTAAACATTAATGAACATCTATTCCAAATTGTTGCTATTATGTACAACTAGACTACGTAGGTACTAGTTTGACTAAAACCGACTCCGTCTCAATTTTCATGTTCCCTACAATTTAACGTTAATATACATTTAACCGAAAGCCGACGGATTTTGCGTGTTAATTTATAGATCCTAAGATTGGAACTAAGATACAACGATAAATATTCTCTAGAACAAATTGTACTTGTGTGCACACGATTGAATTGAAATGAAAAGAAATTTATTTATTTTCAGTAAATAAATTTCATTTCATTTAAATACAAATTAACTAAGTAATAAGTAAAAGCTATCTGGAAAGATCTAAAATGAGCCATTTGGTTGGTTTAAGAATAAGGGGATTTAATTTTAACCAGGATAACAAAAGGTTACAGAAACGGTTTGACTTTGACACTCTTTCTATTGGCTGATGAACTAATTAAACACTTATTGAGCTCAGATTAACGCGTACAGATTTCTATGCATACGCATTTATCTCTGAGCTTTACGCAGTTGAAGGGTCGTGCACTATGCATAATATTCCCAGTTGAAGGAAGATAACCATAAATTCGGTCAAAAACAACATGAATGAACGTGATTCTTTCATTGTAATAATAAAACGTTGCGGGTAGGAAAGAGCTAAAGCATGAAATTCAGACTAAAGTGGACTAGTGATCCCAATTTTTAAGGAAACGGTTAGGTAAATTCATAAATCAAAACTCAAGTCGCAACTATCTAGTGAAAAAAACTGGCAGAGCAAGAGTAATTTTGACGACTGACGAGTCACTAGCATTTCTGCAAGTGTTTAATACAAAATTTTGCAGGAATAAGTCAATCAAAGTCGCTAGTGTATGAACCAATGACTAAGGAAACAGTATGAACACTATGTAATAGATTTGAACTCAAAGAATTGAGAATAAAATTGAATCCACGGTAATATTACAGCAGTTTTTAATCAGTTGAGAACACGACTTCAGTTTACGAGCATCGTCTTAACAGTTCTTTTTAATTGGCTCTCGTCGGGTCCGTGTAATGCGCAATTTAATGATCCTTCAAAATGTAAAATGCATTACTGCAACATCTGTATTTTACTGCTTAGATGAAATGTGAAATAACTAACTAGGTAGTATAGGTGCTTTTCTCGGGAACGGCTTATCTTATGCGTTAGTATTATTCAAAATAAGTGTGTGATTTATGAATTTATTTATGATTTATTTATGAAATCAGTGTTTTCAGCTCACATGACTAATAACAGGTCGTATAAAAGCCAATTCTTAATTTTTGTCTAGTTTTTTAATCGGATTAATCTTCCGAAACCGAAAGACTATGCCCGCCGCTGGACCAATGTCTACTGCCACGGACTTAAGACAATGTAAGGAGTGATTAAGGCTACTTTTTTGTTCCTTGACTTTTTATATCACAGTCAGAAGGTATATCTAAAGTTTAGTGATATTATAAAATATTAATTAATTTATTAGGTAAGTATAAGTAAATGAAATAGAGGACGTATAATCACAATATTAACATATTAATAATTAAAAATTTACATGATACAGCTTTTCATCATTTTTAATGCATCTACCAGAATATAGCTTTACGGGCTGTTATTTGTTAATTAATACGGATAATTTCGAGAATAAACGTCAATAAACGTCAATAAACGTTCAATTATAACAATTATCTATTTCGAATTGCGACCATGGAATAAAAATAACGAATCAACAGATGCAAATGAGGACGAAGACAACACAATAAGAACCTGTAGATGAAACGTAAAAAAAACTGGATCATTCATTAAGGGTATTAAAAGCGCTCTCATCTTATTTTACTCATATAACAATCGGCGTGACAAATTTTTTAATTTGAACCCTCGCGCACCACACATATAAAAAAATCCTAGCATTATAATTAGTTCTTTTAAATTCTTTATGGAAAAAACAAAACTCAGCGAGCGGAATTTCTCATTTCGCTAACAATGTTTCTTTACGCTTATTAACTGTAATGTGATAATATTCGGTGTAAAGGAAAAAACAATACTTTCGTATTACGCATGCACCCTAACGGCCGACTGTCGCTGGCACCTAATTATAATATAAATATCTACTGACGTTTAACAACTGACCCGGCTATTATAATCTTAATAGCTCGCCTCTACGGACTAAGGATAAAATTGCTAAAACAGTGGAAGCATAAAGTACTTAAGTAACAACGGAAAATATGTAAAAAATTGTTTTCATTTGTGATCATAGTAGCATTTTAGAACATTTTATAATATAAGCCAGCTTAAGCTACTGAATTGGATATTCAGGGATTCGGAGCTTTCAGGCAGACAGTCATTCCGGGAATAGGGATGATGACAACTCAATCAAATCAGCAACTCTTTATCAAACTTAAAAACGCTCTTCTAGTATGGAAATTGTATGAAATTTGCAATTGTGACGTCATCAAATTTCAACTTTTTTTCTTTAAACTATATTATAAAATAGTTATCAAACTTAAAACTAACCGAGGGTGTGAATTTTAGGTATTTTGGAAGACCCTCTATTTAATAATCAGTTAGAAATAATTTATTTTTGATATAGGCATGATCCCTATTGGACGTAACAGATATTCGGAGAATTGTCCTTCCGGGCCGTAAGGTTAGAAACACAATATAATGTGTTGGTGTCCTAAAGGCCTAAAGGGGTAAGGAAATGTAGCCAGCAAACATCTCAGTAAAACTAAAAGCGGTAAGACCGGTTTATCAACTCGATTAGCACATGTCGTGGCGATTTTTTATCAAGTAGCAAAGTGAGTGCACGGCGGCGCCAGAGCGTCGTGTCGTACGGGTAAGCCATATGGACGGATACATGCAACAATGAGCTCATACAACCGGTCGCAGGACCGTTACAGATGAACCGCCAGCCCGTGAATATGCATGAGATGTGATTTGACCTCGCGTTATTAGACTGCGGGCTGGGCGTGGGACCACTCGGGTATGATAGACGTTTGACATTTTAGTAATGAGCGGATTTTATAGAAAAGATATCAAGTGTATCCTCCGTTCAGGTCATTAGGAGATAATAAGAATAAAATTTTACTAATTCTTTACCTTTGTCTCACGAGTTACAAAAACGACGAACAAAAGCTTTTTGTTCTCTACTTATTTTTTTTGTTTAATACGTCTACGATGAGATAGTTGCGATTTGCAAGACAGACCTTATACCTAAGATTTTAATATTCAGGTTGGCAAAAACTAGATTTAAGTGTAGTGATTTAGAATAAGAAGTAAGTGCTTATTTAAAGTAATTAAAAATTAAAATTCTAGTAATTAGAAGCCTAGGCACTGAAATTCTTATTAAATTTACTGAATTTAACTTTATTTTATTGACAAGATGCACAAAACAGGTTGCAACCAAAACATGGACAGAGTATAAGAGCATATTAGGGGTTGTTACTTGGATACTGATCTCACACTGATCAGTATCCCCTAATATATGTACACCTCAGTATAAAATTCATGTAGTAGGTCAGTAGTACTCAGTAGACAAGAATGATAATAATACAGTTAACTTAAATATTTAAAATTGCAGTTTTAAAATATAAAATATACCTAGACGTACAAAAAGCCGTCCTTATTACGTTGAGGGTTATTAATTTTAGCTTTATCTGACATACAATAAGTGTTTCGCGTGGAACTATAAAAAAAATTACGAGTAAGTATGGGCTCTACAACGTAGGATTAATTTGTACTTGTCTTGTATAACACAAAAGAATGTTGGTTAGCGAATTGTAGCTAAGTGATATTTCAAGTGACGGGAAGCGAATGCAAGTTCGAAACATCAATCAGAACTGAAAAGGAGGCCACGGGTCAGACGCCAGGCACCCTTCACACCCGACCACCTGTCGCAGGCTTCAGCCCGCAGCAGACGCTAATCAGTCACTAAGTCAAGCCAAATCTCAGTCTGACAGGCAGACCGCGCCACGCGGCTAATGGCATTTTGACGAACAAGGATATTAGCTTTCGCGACGTGTGAACCGTTCCAAAAATACCAAAGGGTTGCTCTCGTGTGGTTCATTTGCTTTTTGGTAATAGGAACTTGTAATTGAAAAAGGTTTGAGTACTTATTGTTTATTTGAATACGTAAATATATCCCAATCGCTCTCGCACATCTCAAGAGTACTTTGGAATATTACTTTCTATAAAGAGCTAAATGTTTAGCTGCGAGTTTAGACAGTGCTCACACACCTCTAACTCTGCGAGAGTAAGATTGAACTTAAATTTAAAATTGAACAGGTAATCTCACGAGAACATGAGGAAGTTTTCCAAGTATTGTATAGTTTAATATTTATGATATTCATTAATCAAAAGTACAATAATTACAAAAGGAAATATTAATTGTGGATATTAACTTCGTTAACATTTTGCCGCAGAAAGCTGGTGTAAAGGCAAAATGAATCCTACAAGACTAAGCGGCTGAAGAGGGGAACAAAAGAATTATTATTGCGCGTCGACCAAAAGAAGATTCTCGCATAAAATAGCAGACATTTATGAAATAGCGGCAGCTTGTCATTCGGAGCGTCGGTATCGGGTCCGGCGGGCGGCGAGCCGCAGCAATTGCTGTAAATTTTCATCGCAATAGTGAATTGTACCACGCGAGTCTAAAAATAAACACGGCGGTCACAGCGGGCGTAGCCATGCGATACTGAGATAACTGCTTCGGAGTGTTGTCACATTGGCGGCGCCCCGTTCTGTGGAGTGACATGTGAATGTGCGTCACATGCGTACACTTAATTAGTCGCGTTAATTTTATCCGATGTGATGCCTTTTGAGTGGGTGCGATGTTCCGATCAATGTTTGGCTCGATTTAAATGCCCATTGGCTCGGTTGCTGTCATTTATTAAACGAATAGTGGTATGGTTACCAAATTCTATACTTCCGAAAGATAACTAACCTGCAAAATGCGAAAGTTTAATCGAATCACGTTATCTTCCGAAATTTTATGAAACTCTGTACTTATCCGAAATATTTATGTCACATTTGACTGAAAACCGTTATTCTTTCGGAGCGTTTTATTGGAAGCGAAGCCTTATGGAACCATGAGATATGGCGGCAAAGCGAATGGCATAGCATGTAATGCATCTTATACGTCACGGAAACAAATGGGAGCAGAAACTTTTCAGTCGTCGGGGGAGTGCGGCGTGTATATCGAAATAGAAAATAATTTTCGTAATGATACGCAAAGCAGCATAATGTGACGAGCAGAAACAAACTAGATTGAAGCGAAGAACGGAGCAATAACGTCAGTGGGCTTCATCTCGGGCAGATCACGCCCGAAGAATAAAAGGAGAGCGCGGCAAGCCGACAGGCGAAACGAAATAAAAAAGCCCACATCCAAATGTAACTTTTTCATATTTAACAAACTCTATGCAATGTGGAACGTGCGAAATGTCGCGAATGAGGCTGCTGAGAGTTTAGTTTTTGCACATACCTTTTCATATAGGTTAGTTACTCATACAAATGTTTAATTTATTAGCGGGCAGTAATAATTATAGACTCATATATCATATTCGCAGATGTACGTGAAACCAAAACGTATATATCTCTTAAATGGTGGAGAACGTCAAAATAAAAATGCCGACGGTAGCCGTGAATGTGCAATGTGACAACTCCATGCATTTGCATGGCATTAAGAAGACATTAGGAGTGGGGGCAGTGCGAGGATGCATTATTCAACCATTTGTCATGGATTCTTTTGAAACAATAATATTGCCAATAGAAAAACATTTGAAAGTATCAATGTAAACATAATGTTTAATGATATATCTCTCTTTAGCCACGTTAGCTTTGGCTAGCAGATGGGAGACACCAAGCGAGTCGCAGGGAGACGCTGGATCCAGGCGGCGTAAGACCGCGGCGTGTGGAAGGAAGTCCTTGCAAGGCGCCTTTGTCCAACGGTTGACGATGACGACATTCGGAATAGGCCGTGACCCCACATTAAGCTTATTATAATGATTTCATAGTTTGTCACCTAAATTCTTCCACATATACGACTAGCTCTTAGGATAATGATTCTCTTCTCTTTGCTGGCCCACTGCTGAGTCGAGTCTCCTCTCAGAATGAGAAGGCCATTATAATAAAATTATTAAGTAATTCAGTTACCAAATTATTAAGTAATTCAGTTACCATCTTTTCGAACGTAACATACAGTTTCTGAACCTAAAAATAAATAAACAAGTCTTGTTACATAAAAAATCTCTTGCTAGACAATTAATTGCAGCCTTGAAGGCCCGAGGCGAGTCTCATATGGCGTTCAAAAGAAGCACTTTTCCTTTTGGAGATCTCTAGATCTCCGGCCACGAATGGCGTTGCACAGGGGTTTATAATAGTCAAGGTGAGCAAACTGGATCTAAGGGAAACAAAATATTGTTTTTTAAATTAGGCCAAGCCAGTAGGTCTCTTTTGACTGTTACTAAGAACTAACTTTTTCCTACGGCTTTTCTCAAGTTTCATTCGATTTTCATACTTTCGAAGCACTATCTTAACCCTTTGGGATTGAATGTTCAAAAACCCTTTCTTACTTAGCGGATGCCTACGTCATAATAGCTATATGTATGCCAAACAGCTCGATCCGTCCAGTGGTTTGAGTTGTGCGTTGATAGATCAGACAGTCAGTCAGTCACCTCTTTTCTTTTATACATTACAGATGAGGCCCGCGACTTTGTCCGCGTGGATTAAACTTCTCTTTAATTTTCCGGGATAAAAATCCTATGCCTATATCCTTCCCCGGGACACCTATCCCTGTACCAAATTTCATCAAAATAGGTTGAACAGATGGACCGTAAAAGCGTGGTAGACAGACAGATGTTCCAAGTTTCAACAGATATTCATGCAAAAATTTGAAAAAAAAGAGCTAAGTAGCCTACAGTACTACAGAAGTAGTGCAGTAGTAATAGTAGTAGTAGTAATACAGTGAAGTCATTAATTAAATTTCGAACGGGACATTTATTGTGATTCATACTTCTACGTGCTTCTACTATCGGTAAAGACGTGCCGCCAAGCGATTTAGCGTTCCGGTACGATGCCGTGTAGAAACCCAATAGGAGTATGGGTTTAATATAATAACTACCACGCCCCTAACAGGTTAAGATGGTAGCATCTTAGACTGCATCATCACTTACCATAATTTTTACCATCATTTATTTTATTTACATTCAATAGTTTATTTATAAAATCGAAGCACTATAACAGTTTATCATTCCAATGAGTGTGTGAGTTCCAAATCTAGCAATGAACGTTTTATCGTAACTGCCAAACGCGCTACGTTGAAAGCTTTCAGAAAGCTTTCACTGGTTGATCGCGCTTTATATGATAAAAACACTTACGTTCTGCTTCATCATTCCAGAGGATATCTTAAATAAGTCGTAGAGATTTACTTACATGAGATAAAAACTAACAACTAAAATATTTCATAGTCACCCTGCGACATATTTCTTCCAATATATCTTTACGGGCATAATACAAAGTATGTGGAAATCCCTTTTAGATTGCATTATTCCCACGCAGCAGACATGTACGATGTTTTGTCCTATCGCGGTGGTGTGTGCCGCTCCATACTATAAAAGTGAGTCACGCGGAATTTTGACCCGCCAGATAAATTTTTAAAGAGAGAGAATTTGGTGAATTCTCTTAATAATAATAATCATGTAAAATCAAAATTATTTCGAAAAAATCAAACATTGTTTATCTTGCTCGCAGTGCGTTACAACTTACAGATATGAAACAGGTAAAGTTTTCACTGAGGTCCGAATAATTGGTTGGCAAGCGCCCACAGCGGAAAATTTGGCGTGCCTGATGGACACCGCAACCGGAAACTATGCATTGTGACACAATCGATACGCGGCGGACATACGTGCTATAGTTGTTTATGTGTCGCAAAGGCCGCGAAGTTTTGCACGGCTGCCAAATGTGGAACTTTACTTCATACTCGTATGAAGTGGCTTTTAGGGCTTCCCACGAGGCACGAGAGGTGTTGGGTGAGGCTAGTGCAGAGTTCACTCCGTTTCCTCGTTACAATTCCGTGGGCGATGCCAGTTTGATGTGTTACTACTTATGTGTCCTTGCGGTCTCTCAGCTATACTATAAGCAGCTATAGTTAGTACATATCAGTCAAGATGACTCTATAGGAGGTCTATAGTTTAAATTATGAATTTATATGTACAAAGAATCAGGAATACAGCGGAGCGAAAAAAGGAATTTGGAATGATTCGATTTACCTAATATGGAGCCTTGATACCTACCAATCCGGTTTTTAAATTAGCAATGATGAGTTATTTTTTTTAACATACCTGTTGTTTTCCTTACAGATAAAATGGTTTTGTTTTTTGAACTCAAAGCTCTCAGTAACAATCTAGAATTCTACTACATCAATAAAGTATTTATAAGCTACCGGAAAAATTCGAAATAAATATGTATTTATATATATTATTTATTTATTCAACTGCCCTCATAACTGTGTCAATTGTATCGTGTTTACTTTCTTACCGTGCTTCAAAGTAGATATCAAAATACCTCACGCCCAGTAAATATTTTACCGAGAAATCGTTTATGAATGTGATCTCATTGTAGCAGTGGCTTGGATTGGATCGATTCCGCATCAATATTTCAATTACTTGCCGTCGCCCGTATTATAATATTTGAAACTGAATATCGTATTAATTGTTACTGTGTAGAACGTTGTGGTCATTGACTTTGGTTAACTTTGCCTATACTCCTTGGTCTTAACGTCCCACTGCTGGGCACAAACCTCCACTCTCATAGGAGAGAGGGAATTAGAGCTTAGACCCACCACGCTGCTCCAATGCGGGTTGGCGGGCCTTGGCTACGCACGAGTGTTATTGGAAAATTAAAGAACTCTATTTTGTGATTCATGAGGAATAATTAAATATTACAGTGGGTAAACACTGAATTTTGTATAAGGTACACATTATTTGTTATTAAAGTGTGGCAATACTTGTATTCTCACTTGATATGTTGGTAATAGTCCATAGGTTATATTTGTGAAACTAAATATTTATGTTTATTCAGAAAAAGAGTGTAGACATTATTAAAATAAATAATTACTAATTTAGCAACACAAAGTGTTGATAGATAAGCTTCAAATAAATAATGTAATTTAGAAATAGGTCATTTGACTCTCATAGCGTTTTAAGAGATATTGTAAAATACTTAGTTACTTAATTAAATTATAATTCTGTTTTCAATGTAGAGAACTATTTGATAATTATTATTGTGATAAATGATTAGTCATAACTGTATTTTGAGTAATGATTTACTGTAATTAAGAATTTATATGTATATCCATTGATACTTCCTTTTGATTCTTAGATTGGACTTTGGTGTATTTTTCTACTTCTAGCTTAAACTAAATGGTGTATTAACTTGAAAATGCTTTTAATAATTAAGAGTCAAGTATACTAATTAGCGATTGGAAATATATATTCGTTGTTAATTTCGTTATACAGTTTGTTATAAACAAAATGCTGTTACGTTGTCCAACTTGGAATAGGAAAGAGGTGTGGGTATATGGGGGGGAATTAACCTATAAAACCCACTGTTCTTATGAGATAGGGGAGTTTTTTGTCTACGAGCCACCTAGAGTAAAGATAAGTATTCTTGCTGTAACTCTTTATATTTAATTGTTGTATTGTTGTATTTATTGGTATATGTGTACTAATTCCTGTGTGAAAATATAATCTAAATTGTGTAAATATTTTGTATTCATTTTGAACTGATGCTTTGAATCTTTCAATAATATAAAAAGTGTTAAATTTTGTATTTCGTTTAATTTCTTTTCCGTTACTACTTTTGCTTTGAAATAGGTTAATTATTTACTCTTGAAATTAATACCATAATGCTAAATTTCTAGTATAGAGTTTTATTCTTTTGCCTAAAAAGTTGTGCTTTTAAATAGGAAGGGACTCTATAAAATCAGTTTCCTACCTACATTTTTGTTTAAAAACTTATAAAGGTATACACAACTAAGTACATAGCATTATAATTTCTGCATAGTAATAGATAGCTACTTGTTAAATTCAAGCTCTACCATCAATATAATTTAATAAGTGCAATTGGAATAAGTACAAATGATAATCATGTCGTAAAATAGTCTGTAGTACACATCAACAGAATATTTCACACCACAGTTCCAAACCCCACTTCCCTAGATTCCGTTAATATTTCTAAAAATCGTTTCTTATTGGAGGCGTGCTTTAGGGATTAGGGAATCTACCGTGTGGCAAAATCTCACGCTTCTAGACCCAGAAGTTTGAGCAGTACGTGTGATATGTAAAATATATATTTTGAGATTTGCCACAGAGCTTTAATAATCTGGCATGAAAATTTACTTAAATGAGCAGAATTAGAGACGTTATATTCGGCGTTCGTGATGAAAGGGAACATGACGTGAACACGGCACCCGAGAAGGGAACGTGGTAAGGTCGCGTTACGCCGTTTGAAAGTGAGATGCGAGGCGCCAAGAGAGCAACAAATTAAGTCCCCGCGGGGAAGGCCCGCCCTCGCCCGCCACCCGCCCGCGATGAGAGCTCGCCCGCGATAACGTCTCGCTGAAGGGAAAACTTGAATATTTCCAACGAATTACAGAACCAAATTCGCCGAATAAAAGTTCACATACGTGTTGGAATAACTGCTAAACGCTTTTAGTGCTTAAAGTTTTAATACAGCTAATAATTTAGTCGACAAACAATTATAATTCACATAACATTTTATGTGAAAAGTAGTTAATACAGATATAAAAAGGTACGACCGATACTAATATTGAAGCCTTTAGTTTAACTTTGTAAGGGAATAGCTAATGGAAAATTGATTTCTTTCTTTGCCGACACTGAAGGTATAACAAGTACAAATTATTAAACGACAGTTAATGACAGACCTATAAAAAAGAACGAAGAAATCTGCCAATGGCAACGCCTAAGCGAGGGTATAAAATTAAATGGGTAGAAGGCGTTTTTACAAGTTTATCGAGCGTTCTACATCGAGCAGACGTCTAATGGGCTAGCAGGCGCCGAGCACGCTGCCTGTCTGTCTCGGCGGCTAGTGACGTAGCCTCCTGCTATGGCGCAGCAATTCGTAACAAGACAAAACCATAACGATTTTTCAATAGATATAGCATAGCATTCGCGGGCGAGTATGCGCTTGGTTAATTAGGTATGAAATAAAAAGATTGGTTGGAAGTAGAATCAAGTAATTAGGTCTCAAGCAAGCCAACGTGAACAAAGAACTCGGAATAGTTAGAGCGGCGCGGTTGGCTGCCCCTGGCCTAGCTTTTTATGCGGATTTATCGACTCAAATTAATTGTGCAAGTAAAGAACCAGCGACGGGGGAAACTTGCGTGAAAGCCGATATAGGTCTTCGAAATGCCGCTCATTGTGGTATAACTAAAATCCTCACAAACTTTTTCGCTTCATTCAGATTTCAGACACAGGATTGTAGAAGTTCCAATAAATGACTTCACTGTTTTAATTTACTAAGTGAGACAAATGCAATGTTAAACGAAAGATTTACATAATCCCATTAACAGATTACATTCTAAAGTTTTTTTTTTTACCAGTTGTCACTTTTTAACTTGCTCTACCGTGATTTAATGCAACGTGAATTATGGCGTATGCTTTTGGGTTAAGCATAAAAATGAAATTCAAATATGGTAGTGCACATTGGTAAACTAGAGCGATGCAACAAAATATGAAAACGTTATGGTAGTGTTTTAAATGCTCGCACATACGGGACCGGGTCTCTGAAGGGCGATGTCAGACCACAATCTCATTTACGCTTGCTACTATAACGGCGACACGTCGGAAATGAAATGTGATTAGCTATCCACTCACTTCAGCAAACCCCTACACTGGCACTTTCAAAGATTTTAGATTATATTTCAAACATTTGTTATCCACCTACGTGTAATTGGTAAGCAAGGTCGTTAAAATGAACTAATTAATTACAATCCGGGTATCTTTAAGTCAAGAGTGAATAGGCATCTTCTAGGCAAGCGCGTCCCATCTTAGGTCGCATCATCACTTCTCATCAGGTGTGATTGTGGTCAAGCGTAAGCCTTTAATGAATTAAAAAAAATATATTAACGGAGTAGATAGTCCACTTGCATGACAGGCGAATTAAGTTACGTTACGGTTAGTGTTGACCACCAATAAAAAGCAAAGCGAGTAGCACAAGTTAGTAATCAAGCCTCCATAATTAAGTTGAAATTAAAAAAAACTAACTCTTAATTTTTACTGACGGTTAAGTCATAAGTCAAAAGTTAACTACCTGTTTCGTAACTGGACCTTAAGTCTTTACCTTTCATGTATTCTAAACAGAAAGGTCACAAGTTGACACTGACCCGCACAAGCGCTGTCAACGAATTTGCAATTAGGATACGGCCAGATGGTTTAACGATTGCGCTTCTTAGGTACTCTTTCAATGTAACGAGATGCTTTAAGAACGTCATTAAGGCGGCAAGAAACTAGTAATTTTTTGCAACGCGTTCTCTGTTGTTCTCTATCATAAACTAGGTACGCGCTTGAGTTGAATGCAGAGCTTATGCATGTGTCACCTCAGGCCAGGACTACATACAATAAAAAATGTCTAAAATATCCGTAATTTTATTTTCAACTAGATTATGCCCGCGACTTCGTCCATGTGGATTTAGCTGTTATTAATTTCAGTCGGAACTTCTTCATTTCCGGCTTAAAAAGTATCCTATGTCCTTCCCAGACAGACAGACAGAAATTTCATCGAAATAGGTTGAAAATATGGGCCGCGAAAGAGTAGCAGACAGACAGGCCTACTTCTTGAAACTTCGTGGAAACTGTAGCAAAAAAGTCGAACATGTGCGCACGCCTAAAATCATCATAGAGTTTTAATAAAGTACCTAAAACCTATACTTGTGACGATCGTACGCACGATCGCTTCTGCATAGTGATACAGCAGGCCACAATCTCATTTACCTCACTAACTATGGTGTTACAGTGGAAATGTGATGCGATTATCCGCCATTTACTGTCACTTTATATAACGCATCTGTTATATAAACATGACTATCAACCTAGGAATTATTCAACTTACACACTTTTCTTTGAAATTACTTGAATATCTTTTCATGCCCTTAAAAGTCAGACAGGTTTTGTTTTGTTGTTTAAGTTTCTATATGGGGAAATAATTAGTATTTTTAGGGATAAAATTATTCATTTGCCCTTCTCCAGATAGTGTTTTAAATGTTTTCTGCCAAATTTCGTGAAGACAGGTAGGATTTAGTAAAATAAAAACAGGCCTAGTTTCGAATTTATATCTAACTAGATGATGCCCGCGACTTCGTCCGCGTGGATTAAGTTTTTTTATTCCCGCTGGAACTCTTTAACTCTCCGGGATAAAAAGTAGCCTTTTTCCTGTCCTTCTGGGGGATATGACCTATCCCTATACCAAATTTCATGAAAATAGGTTGAACAGATGGGCCGTGAAAGCGTAGCAGACAGACAGACAGATACACTTTCGCATTTATAATATTAGTATGGATAGTATGGATATAATATAGATGATCCTGTATTGAACGTCCGTCGTTGAACACAATTGCTGTTGCCTCTGGCACCACTCGCGTGGCTTCACTTCTCTTAATTCACGCAAATATGAAGACGAATCTAGGAGTTCCCATTAAGGATTTTCCGCTCAGTAATTGAGCGAGTTATAGCGATGCTACGGCAATCATTTTTTGGAATGAATTTATTCCATTTAGAAGACATTGTACCCGGCATTTGCGTTAAATCTTCTACAAAATTAAATATTATTCTTCAAGGGTGGGTTTTCCATAGGCCCAATACTAAGAGTAGGCGGACCAAATATTTTAGTCATGAGATCGTTACAGTTAGTCTGGAATCACTATGATCTTATCTATGGCATATAAATGCGAAAGTTTGGATGGATGTATGGATGTATGGATGTTTGTTACTCAATCACGCCCCAACGGCTGAACGGATCTGGCTGAAATTCGGTACAGAGATATATTATGGTCTGGAATAGCATAGCATAGGCTACTTTTTATCCCGGAAAATTAAAGAGATTCCGCGGGAACCAAAAATCCACGCAGACGAAGTCGCGGGCATTAGCTAGTCTTATCTATGGCAGGAAATTTAGGAGAGATATTCAAAGCGGAATAGTTCTCCTTGAAGTTTGAGAATTGAACATTTTCTAGGAAAAGCAGTGTTCTTTGGGAAGTAGAGTGATTCCGAGCCGCTTACACAAGCGCCCGCTCCGGGACTGCATAATACATTGAAGCGAATGCACCGCAGTTTGATCCCTTTCTAGACAAGGTAAGTACGACTGGAAACTTCTCATGATGTTACTTCCACTTTTCTGCCGAGTACGGACAACGACTAAGTCTTTACGGTCTCAGCGTAAATTGACAAAGTTTTAGGGATGTCATCTCTTTGTCTTCTTACACGGGAATATCGGCTGCGTTCAATTATTTATGACTAATCGCTTCCGAAACTTTGCGAGAGCAAAGTTAGTGGAAAGTATAAATGGCTACGATTCCACATCGGAACCAAAATTTAAGTTATTACTTATTACGGAGTATACGCAGGATTTTGCCCTTGTAACTTAACAACTATGTAGGTATATCAAGACACGCGGAAGCGTGTCCAGCCAAAGTTCAAAAAAACTGGCGAGCAGCACCGTGTGTAATATTACACGAACCATTTGGAGCCACTTTTGACCCCCTCATAACTCAAAAACTATTTCACATAAACATGTCAAATTTGGCGCATATATTGAGACCCGTGAGATACATATGTGCTCCAAATTTCATAAGCACACCTCAAATGGTTATTTAGATATAAACGTACAAAAATCGTCATTTTTATGATCAAAGGTATAGATCAAAACTCTGACACGAGGCATGCTACCATTGCTTAAAGCCGTATTATTTTAATATTGTTGACGTTTATGTTGTAGTGTTATAATCATTATTTTAAGGACGTCAAAGTACGTGACATTCAACTGTTAGTTTGAAACAATACTGCTTTAAGCGGTGGTAGTAACTCCTTAACTATTGAAAATGACACATAATTATTATTTTAATGTAAATAATAATGAATAATAATATAGTTGCATTAAAACCTTACCTTCGTATTCATACATTTTGTGCAACGAAACGTCATTGACAGAAAAGAAGAAGAAACGTATTTGAAGTCGTCAGTTCAAGCTGTCAGTCATTGTGATTTGTATTCATTGTTTATAGTGGTTTTAGTGATATCGACTGTTTACCGTGCTTGTTTTCAATGTTTCACAAAAAACTTTTGAATTTGAACTTTTGCAATCAAAATTGATGAGATGTAGAAATGTGCTGTAGAGGTAGTCTGACCATAGATGTAATCTGTCAATGTCAGTGTAACTCTAGGTACACTATATATTTTTCTTGAGAATTCTCGTCTTTAATTATCTTGTACAATGAGTCGTACAATAGAATTACTGGTGGGTGACACACTGACCTTACACCAAATAATAAGTACCTACTAATGTAAAACGTAAACTAAACTAATAGAAAAGTCCTATTACAGTGTAAAGGATTATTTGAATGATAGCAAGGCATGGGTATGAATTGTTACAACGGCTGATTATGTAATGTTATATTATAAGTACATATATATAATTTCAAATATTAGTGAGATGGTGATAATAAAAAAAAGCGGAGTTTATTGCGGGCTCTTCTCAGACCAGGGCACGTTTGGAACCCTCGTAGCTTTAGTTTTAAGATATCGTAGTTAATTATCACCATCACGTCTTATGCTCTGTAAGCATGACGTTCAGAAGGTGTACTTTGTAGGTACATATTTTGAATAAATATGTTTTGAGTTTGAGATTGAGTTCAATAATTTCTGTACAAAAAGTAATGATATCCCATAAAAAACATAAATGTAAAATGAGAGCCAAGTTCAAAATTGTGATATATATGCCTTGGTTGTTGACTTCAGCGACAAAAGAAGTGAGATCTAAATGGGTGCCAAGTTCAATGGTCAGTCCTGCAATTTATATATCCCATCAAAAACATAAATGTGAAATGAGAGCCAAATTCAAAATTGTGATATATATGCCTTGGTTGTTGACTTCAGCGACAAAAGAAGTGAGATCTAAATGGGTGCCAAGTTCAATGGTCAGTCCTGCAATTTATATATCCCATCAAAAACATAAATGTGAAATGAGAGCCAAATTCAAAATTGTGATATATATGCCTTGGATGTTGACTTCAGCGACAAAAGAAGTGAGATCTAAATGGGTGCCAAGTTCAATGGTCAGTCCTGAAATTTATTTATAACAACATATAATATTTTATAACAACTTAAAATATCATTTCTTCTTATAACTTAGTATAAAATGTTGAAGACTAAGGCTTTGGCTTGGCTAGTTTCCATATACGAATTATTATTAAGTAGGTACCTAAAAGTACAGTTTCTACCAGCAAGCCAAATTTTCGGAAGAATAAAATAAGAACTTACAGCTTTACAACTTGTGAACGCTATAATTCGTATATGAAAACTAGCCAAGCCAAAGCCTTAGTCTTCAACATTTTATACTACGTTATAAGAAGAAATGATATTTTAAGTTGTTATAAAATATTATATGTTGTTATAAATAAATTTCAGGACTGACCATTGAACTTGGCACCCATTTAGATCTCACTTCTTTTGTCGCTGAAGTCAACAACCAAGGCATATATATCACAATTTTGAATTTGGCTCTCATTTCACATTTATATTTTTGATGGGATATATAAATTGCAGGACTGACCATTGAACTTGGCACCCATTTAGATCTCACTTCTTTTGTCGCTGAAGTCAACAACCAAGGCATATACATATATCACAATTTTGAACTTGGCTCTCATTTTACATTTATGTTTTTGATGGGATATATAATATTCAATGCTCAATCAAAGCTTTTTGGGTTTCGGATGCTCTATAAAAGTAGGAACAATTTTTTACTAAATACCTACTTATAACAGCTAAAGTTTTGCTCACATTGTTACCTTTACCTATCCCCATGGTTGTAATAAAATTTATTTGCTAAAAATATTAATGGGTTAAGTATTATAATTTATGAATGAATGACGGACAAAGTTAATGCTATTTGCATTTATAGAGGTCATAATTGGAAACTGTTTAAGGATGTTTTATTTTAGCATTAAAAGTATGGCTTATCTCAGCTAAAGCATAAAAAGCATGAAACTCGTTTGGTGATTAATATATTCAATTTCTGCCATTTGGGTAAAAAATAACTATGAATTTTCGCCTAGATGAACTCAATATGGCAATTGGCTCATTTGTCTTCGGTGTCTAGATTCCATGACGATGACGTCTGACTAACGTCCGGTTCCTATACTAATCAATCCAGCTCGATGTCAGTGTTCGCATATTATGACCCATTGATCACATTGACTTACTAAAAAGTCAAGATGTCTTTATATAAAAGTATATTGTGTGCCTAGGGGTGAAACAAGACGATTGGTCGTAGGGGGTGAAATCGTACTTCATCCCGTGGCACACACTATAGTTTTCATATAACCTGCATTGAAAATGCGAGTTTTACATTAAAATTGTATTTCTTATTTCTTTTTGTTGCTTTAGTTGATGGATAAAATGACAAATATAAAGGTTTGCAATAAACAAAAGATACTCGGACAGGATTGAAAGGAGGGCTGCTACGTCATTTTCAGAAAATGACGTATGATGATTTTCTACCCGCTGAATGACGTATTCGTCTGAAATTGGCTAGTTTCGGATGGCTCAACTGGCATTGAAACTCGCATTTTCAGTGCAAAAAATAATTATTATAATAATATTGCCGGAGCTGTCGTCAGTCTCATTACCAAGATTTTTACCGGAACGATGTTGTGTTGAAACCAAAATATAGGAACCTATAAAGAGTTTAAGGTATCTAAAATAGCTAACTAAGTTTTATAAAAATAAACTATTACTAATCAAATCAAAGAATCAAAGAAAGCAATATTTAAAAGATGCCCTTGTTACCTACCAGGCCATGCTACCGGCCAAAATACTTAGGTGTACCGAAAACGACGCCAGTCGGCAGATCAGATAATGATACGACCAGTATCCCTGTGCAGGTACGGCGAATGCATTTGCCGATTACCTTGGCTAACGTATAAAAGGGGCATAAGAATAAGGAATTGAAAGCAGAGTAGATAGAAGGAGAGCAACGTTTATTAATGTGGATTGGTTCGGTAGCCCCAGACAATAGCTCATATTTCTTCAGGTCCGTACACCGCAACGGATGTACACAAGGCGGGTAAATGACTATCTGCATTAGCAATTCAGACAGGCGAGCTAACAAAACAACAACTTTCTCTTTTATGTCTGAACAAGAACAATATCGCTAGGTGTAGATACTGCAAGATGCGCACGGTCCGCAAGGAACGTGTAAATTACCTGATGTGTTCCTTCTAAGCTACAATATGGGGCTATTTAGGGGGCGGATAAACAAATTCTCTTAAAACTGCCAATTTATTGGCGATTCCTGTGATAGTATTGCAAATGTTCATGGGCGGCAGTAATCACTAACATCATGTGACCTGCTTGTTATTCATAAAAAAAATACTAAAGTACGGAAAATTTAATTAAAGTTATTTGAGCAGTATATATATATTACAAATATATTACAAATTATATTTTCACAAATTCTCTGCCACCAAACGTAATACTCTGGCATGCCTGATGGCCAGAACCTCTTTAAATAGAAAAATTGGTAACTTAAAATGCGTTACGTGTGGGTCTTGCGGTTCGACTAGAAGTAGATATGCGATCAGTTTATGGTTGCCTTACATGTAGCCGCAAGACAGGCTCTATGCAGCAAATTTGAATGCACCCTAAATTCCGTAAATTAGTTTCTAGTTATTTGTTACGTGTCATGCAAAAAATCTTGAAAGTAACTTACTTAAAAGGCGAGCTCCTTGAAAATATTAATATGACTCCGAGCCGAAATCTGAAAAAAAAACATTCGATCAATCATCTTATATTCAGTTGTGTATCGTGAGCATCTAGATTCTAGGCCGACAGGAAGTTTTTCGGTACATGTACGGGTATAATCAAGGATCATGACGTATAGCTACATATTTTTTTCTGTATGAGCAGAACAGTGGGCCAACGACCAAATAAATAGGTAGTATTTAAAAAAAAAACAACAGGCCGAATCAAGAACCTCCTCTCTATTAAAAAATACTAGACATGCCCATTAGGTTTGCAAAATGTTAATGCCGATCATCAAAGAAGTGGTAGGTATTCTTTGCAGACAACAGGAAAAAGGATTGCAGTGTTATTAGACCTGTCAATTTGGGAAAAACGTAATTAGCACTAATCAAGAACCACCCGCGGGTTTTATTTAGAGGCGAAGGTGAAGATCAAATCTTAAGTGATATAATTTAAGTTCGCCGAGCACACATCGCCGTACGAATATAAAACTAAACCAATTACAAGTTTTCCAATATGCCCGGCAAATTATACCGATGTTAAACTCGCAATGCCTCCTCAACGCGCCTTCTTGCGGAGTTCGCCGGGAATTGAACTTTGGGGTATGTAACGTGCCCTAACTCATTTACACACATTGTATGGTTTACGTTGGTACACTTTAAGTACATATAGGAACTCTTTCCCATGTTTCCGCGTGTGTCCGTGAGGATTAAGGTTCTTTTAAAGATCTCTGTGGGATTACCTATAATCCTTTCTTAGTGGACTCTAAAACATGAATCCTTATTCCTTTCATATTAATTATGATTTTTGATACATATTGATTATACATAATTACATACCCATAATAAATTTCAATGAGGCAACCCTTAGATGTGACTTATGCAGAAATCTATATGATAGAGTGATCCGAAATGCGAAATTTCCAGTCTAGTTAGTATTTTAGTCAGTCAAACTTCTCGTCCATAAAATTCATACTACAATAAGGGAGAATTTGAAAATAACGCTAAAACCTTGTTTTAGGTCGTGTAAGTTTAAATTAAACTTGAAAGTCAACGCACGCCAAACGGTGTTTCATGAAGCACCTAATTCGTTTGATACTTAAGCAATTTAAAATTATCGCCCACTTATAATTTTAAAATTATTATGCCATAAAACCCCCGGTCGAGCTGAAACAATAAATAAGGCGCCTGCAGTATTTGCAGTGCAATCACGTAGTCATTCTAGTTACATAATCCCCTTTTGCAATACGAGGCGAAAAAGCTGCGCTTAAAAACTCCATTACGGGTCGGCATTCGTTTCGCCGTGTCACAATACGCGTTAACCGACAAAATGAGAGCGTCGTAGCTAGTTACGGAAATAAAAGCCGTTAAGCTTTGCATACACCGCACGGCGCGATTAGATCGTGTGCGGGAATCACGCGGAACTTGACTGATTCTCCCCATCGATATATATGTAGATACTAGATAGAACCTTTCGTAGAAAAAAATCGGGCGTCCGACCTGTAGAGCGCGCTCCACACCTGACATAAGCCGCAGTCTTTGTCCCCGCCATAGCGCTGTCCCGCTTTTCAGGCTAGATGGCGTTAGTAAAATAAGTTCACATTATTTGTTTGGCAGGGCCCGTCTATGTAAATTGAGGTGATTGATCCTACCCATCAACCCTTATTGTGGATGAAATGAAGTATTATCTAATCTTTGTGACTGCAGTTTTTTTATCTTATATTATTAAATTGATTGTCACAACTAAATAACACTAGATATATGTAGAGTACAGAAAATAAAAGGTTGAATTCAAGCTATTAAAATTAAAGCAGGTTTAAAATAATTTCATTACAACTTCAATTTCATGATATCACTCTAGAATCTGACAAAGATGTTAATGCAGCGAAATTAACGTGTGTGCGAACCTTAATCATGAATCAGGGCACCTGCAGCTTGTCGCGGGCGAAGTCAGGTAAACACATATAATGCAGAGAATAGGTCGAATAAAAGCTATTAATTACTATTTAGCAAGTGTTAAAATAATTTCATGACTATACTCCATCATGCTAATGCAGCGATACATGAACCAGGGCAACTGCAGCTCGTCGCGGGCGAAGTCAGGTAAACACAGCTATTTGCCTACCCGCCGGGCTGCAGCTAGGATTTGTGACTTCCAACTCAAGCGGGCTTTTCGAGTTATGGTTCATTAATTTGGAAACAAGGAAATTAGCGTAAAACCTTTTTAGTTAAAAGTTTTATTTTACACACATTGATAATTCAGTTTCTTAGATAGATCCTTATAGTTTTCTGGACATTATCCTGGCGAAATAAGGATCGACGACTCAGCGCCCGAAGTTCTTATTCTTCGAATAAATTTAATACCACACAATCCCACAATTGTCAGATCTTTACTCCTCACGATTTAGGCACATTTAGGTGTCACTTGTAAAGTTTTCTTGCAGGTTCATTAATTATTTTGTATTGTCAATTCACAAATTCTTGTGCGAAATTCCATTGAAAAGTCCGTCGCAAGATTCGATACAAATAAGAAACAGAAAAGGTAATAATATGGCATTTTGATCATTCACGTTATAGACAGCTACAGGGTTTGGACTGCAAAAAGTTACTAACATGGAGTAAATTAAATAAAAATTCTTTTAACCCAAGCCCGATAATAGCCCTATGACACGCTAATCATTTAAACGAGTGAAGGCTGAAACATGCATTTACGTAAGCGTTAAATTGTGAAAGGTTATGCTCACTGCGTGGGTTAGACGGTTCGTCGTTTTGTAAAATATCTGAAATGAGAGAATTCAAAAGCCAGTTTAGAGACTATACAGCTTAATGAAAATGAGACTGGCGCATGCATGTCACTATTTCATTTAGAAAAGGTTGCATAAGTTTTATGTAAAATTCTGTGGCTCGAAATGAATTGAGATAAATTCAAAAAGTAGCTGCAAAAGACTTTTAAATTAAATTATGAATGTAATTTTTTAGGTCCAATGCTTTTGATAAACTGCAATAAGTCAGACAGAAATAAGTCGTCTACTTAAAAAAATAATGTAATAAAAGTTATCAAAGAACGTAGGCTTTTAAGTTAATCGAAGTGCCCGGCACGTCGCACGTAAAACTTGACAAAAGTATGACAAAAGCACGCCCGCGCTCGATCCTTTCCAAACTTCCCCGTGGAAATACCACGTTATTTTTAGGGGCGCCTCTGAAAGGCAAGGTGTGTCGTTTAGGGGCCCAAGAGAATTTACTACGCTTTAAAGCTGGTAATTTTATGCGAGTCTTTTGAGATTTTCCCATCTTCTTGAGATCGTTGAGGCAACGCGCGTTTGGATAATACTACGAATAGTCTGAGAATGGGCTAGCAAGGCCAAGTCGCTAGGCAAATTTAATGTTGTAAGTTCCAAACGAAATTTTAAACATCATGTTTCATTTCACAAGTGATGTATAATGTGAGTGAGCTGGGGCCATTAAGTTATCTCCCAATTGTAACTGAGATGAACCTTTACAGACGGTAAACAAAACAATTACATTATTCGTTCTTATTTCCTTAAGCTGTCGTAATTCGTCCTTGAGACACTGATAAGAAAAAAAGAGGTCAGTGCCTCGTGTATCTTCGGCAGACCAATAAATTCTTATAATCCAAAATGTAACCAACATTGAAACGGGGCGTAGGAAAAAGGAAAAGCCATAAAATTGGCGCCCACCAATCACCAAATAAGGCCGGCGTGGCACAGCGCGTCGTCGTCCTTGACTCTCGGCCAAATGACATAAGTTGGCCCATGGGCGCGGAGCCTTAGTCAATCGATAAACAAACCAAATCACCGAATAGCCCGACCCACGCTTAACCATTTACCCGTCCGCATAGCTGGTGGCACGACTCTATGAAGCGAGGTCTTGGTAAGTAACTGATGAAAATAACTTTACATGCCGTAGACCAGCTAATACATAAGATAAAGCTAAGTCATAAAATAAAACTTGATAAAGAGTAAAGACAAGATAAAATTTGAATCTGAGCTGTCTAAGGAAAAGTTTTACTTATCCAACAAAATAAGAGTTTTTCATTTCAGAGCACGTTTCATATGTTCAAGGTAATTCAAGGACTTTTAGTATCGGCTCGGTACCAAAAAGTAGCATCAGATACTTTTTTTAGGTGAAAATATACATTTAAATGTCAAATCTCGCGTACTAAGTATCTTAATAAAGATGAACCACCAATCCAGGTTCATGTACTTATGCAAAATAAGTACATGATATGATTGGTATACCTACATCTGATATTAGATTATGTGTTGTCATCACTCAGTCAATTTATTGAGCAAATTCATGATTTTTTTAAGAGATGTTTATAATTTTTTTATTTGATTTTAAAATTCCAAATATCTTGTTTACCATTGTGTACGAATTGCTAAAAAAGTGTGTCATAAATTGTAGAAATACATGTACGTATAACAATGTGCGTGTCGCATACGATCGATGCAAGGCTAAATGAAATAAACTTTATGAAATAAACAGCTCATTAGGTATTTAGCCCCGTAACGTAGGTGTGACTTAGTATAATATATTAACTTTTCAGCACAATAATTCGAACGTAAGTATGTAGTTATGTCTTAATTTTATTTTCGTCTACATATCTTGAAGCGAGTGATGAAAAAACACTATTCGATGCTTTATGATTAGGAAAAATGGAAATTGCGTCAAATATGCGTCAAAATCATCGACGCAATTAAAATCGTCAAACAAGTTTTCATAGCACAAAAAAACATTTTTATCTAAACTAGCGGCACGCTATGATGGCCGGTTTGACGTTTGTCCGCTCATGAAGTTCCGTATTAATTGATAACGACTTTGAAGGAAATAATTGTATTACTTTATTGACGATAGTGATGTGCAGAGATTCATAAATTTTATCGAATGTAGTTTCTCATGAAGTTCCGTATTAATTGATAACGACTTTGAAGGAAATAATTGTATTACTTTATTGACGATAGTGATGTGCAGAGATTCATAAATTTTATCGAATGTAGTTTTAGGTTTAGGACTCAAAATTTATTTATTAAATTGATTTCTTAAATGTATACAAGTGTAGAAAAATCAGTTTGCACCATTTAAGGGGTGAATGTACTTGTGAATATGAACAATTTTCACTATGTGGACAAACCTCTGAAATCGCAAAAAAATATCAATAAATTTTTAAAAATGGAATCTAATACGATCGTCACATAGGATCGCTGGCTAGCACAACTACTACCTCCGGCAAACTCGCGTCAATGCTCAATGCAAAACAAAGCAGTTTCGAATTGACGTTGCTTCGAAAAGTATAAACTGTCAGTGCAATGCGATTGTGATATAGTTTTGACCTGGCTTTGGATTTCAAATATTGATACTGCATTACTGTTGACCCTTGCTCGTTAATTTGGACTCTGTTCAAGCCCTTTGTTGTGGATTTCGTCGATATGACCGAACGTACGCAGAGAACTGTTCTAAATAGTCAGACACGTGAGTTCGTAATACGCCTTCGTAACTATTTCGATCGTGAAGCTCAAAATGGAGGGCCAATTTTACCTATAACGTCAGTGGTTGAACGCGTAGCTGATGCGCTTAATATTGGACAACGAACTGTTAGACGGATAACTAAAAAAAAATATGGCGAGACTGGCCCAGAAGAAAATAAACTTCACACACCAAAAAAGAGAAAACGAGCAAAACCAGTCGTAGGCATCGATAGCTTTGATGCCGATGCTATCCGAAGACATGTTTACGGCTACTATTTACAGAAGGAGTATCCAACAAGAAAAAAGTTGGTGCATTCACTGAAGGAAGCTGGATTATTCTTCGGTGGGGAAAGTTCTTTAACGAAGATTTTGAAGACCATTGGATTTCGATACAAAAAATGTAACAAACGCAAAATATTGATGGAAAGATTTGATATAGCGATGGCAAGGTATACTTTTTTACGGCAAGTGAAAGAAATCAAAAATTGGCAAAATGTTGTGTTCTTGGATGAAACATGGCTTAATGCTAACCATACTGTAGGCCGTTCTTGGAACGATGACACAGCAGCATCTACTTCCAAAGTTCCTGTAGGAAAAGGATCGCGACTTATAATTTGTCACGCCGGAACCATCAACGGGTTTGTCGAAGGTTCTCTCATGGCTTTTGCGTCAAAAACCACTGGAGACTATCATGAAGACATGAATGGAGAAAAGTTTACTGAATGGTTTACCTCAATGTTGTGTAGCCTCCCTGAACCATCTATTATAATTATGGACAACGCCCCATACCACTCGATGCAAATTGACAAGCCACCTGCCCAATCCCAAAAGAAAGCTGATATCGTCGCATGGCTTCGTAAAAATGGCGTAGATGCAAACATGAATATGTTAAAAGCGGAATTAGTACGTCTTTTAAAAGAAAACAAACCAACCAAGATCCGATACGTCATTGACGAAATAGCATTAGAACATGGGCACAGAGTTATACGGTTACCGCCTTACCATTGTGAGTATAATGCGATTGAGTTGGTGTGGGCTCAAATTAAGGGATATGCTGCAAGACACAATACAGAACCCCCATTTACCACAAAAAAAATGCTAAAATTATTAGAAGAAGCTTGTGAACATGTGACTAAAGGAGACTGGGAAAAGGTTGTGAATAGAACTGTTAAATTAATAAGGGAAGATTATGAAAGAGATGTGAAAATAGATAATATTATAGAAAACGAACATATAATTATTAATGTATGTGATGATAGCAGTGACGACAGTGAAAATAGTAGTATGGACGAATCTGATTAATTATGGCCTTTTGTGGCACCTTTTTTGGTATCTTTTGTATTCATATGTTTCTTGTGTGCATATAAAGTATGTATATTCATTTTCGTTCAAATATTCAGTTCGTTCAAATAAATTAAATAAACATATACATTTTTGTTTTATTAAACCTATTTAATCAGGTACAAAAACAAAACTTAATTGTTTTTTGTTCGAGAATAAATTGACATTCCACATCACTATTGTAATGTGTCAAACCGGCCATCATAGCGTGCCGCTAGTGTAACAATTACTTACCGGCAATTAAATTTTTAATTTCAAAAAAATTATAGCCAATAGGTTATTTATCATTGCGAATAAATTAAGGATTTTTAATTATAATAGTGAAGAAGTGTGTGTGCAGTTGTGCACTGTGCAAACACAGAACAGCTTGCTTTATTCCCTTATTCGCATGATCCGATATGACGAGCGAAGCACGGAGGTGTAACATCAACGTTTGAAGTCCCAACGACTAAATAACCCAATAATTTTCACCCGTAACTTTACAAAACATAGATTCTGCCAAATACCAACGAAGTAGTCAAAAAAGTAATAGAAGCAACAAAACTAAAAATATTGCTACATTTCTTAATAATTTAGGCTGGTGTAGGATTAGAATGCGGCGCGGCAGTCGTTGGACTCAAGTTCATTGGCAAGAGCCCACGTGCGCGCCTTCATTGCACTGAGGTGACTGACATCCATACAAACAACATAACATATATTGCTCCGTAATTAGTATCTGCTGCTAGTTTATTTAGCTCCATAATAATTAGTAGACCGTATGGTGCTTAATATGCGTGTGTCGCAAAATTCATTCTCTGTTTGCATTGCGATCTTTCCTTCAATTTTGTAGTTTTAGGTAAATTAAATCACTTCTTGGCCTCACAAGTCACAACCCATGACACCCAAGGTATGAGATAGGCAGAATGTCTCGTTTCAAGCAAAAACAATAACCGTATTGTATTCAGCTTATTTAGAAACTGTAGCTTGAGTCACAATTACATCTTTTGCTATTGGCTAAAACTACACATACTGTATATTACACATAGCTGTATTTATTGAATGTGTCGATTTCTCAGGTAATTTTTGAAGTGAAAACTTCTTTAGGTGCGTTGAGCAGGTTTTGGTGAGTTATATTGAAAAGTGTAAAACTTCTTTAGGCGCGTTCTTCTTTAGGTAGCGCACTACAAGTAAGCCCTCGACTGCGATCTCACCGGATGGTAAGGGATGATGCAGTCTAAGATGGCAGCGGGCTAACCTGTTAGGGGAATGGCAGTTATATTAATAAACCCATACCTCTAATTATCATCATTAAATAAAATCTTCAGGTTTTCTAAATCCATGCGAACGTGGTCGCTTATTTTATCTGGTATTTTTTAATACTAAGTACCTGATTTAAGAACAAAACATCATCAGGAAGAGAACTATTCAAGGAGAGATATTTGTAAAATAGCACTAATAAAAATGAGAATATTTCCACCTATAGCGGGTTTACTCGAGCCATAAACTTCAGCGGATTGATTTATTTGAATTGCGCTTAGCATATTTTGCATTGAAGGAAATATATTACGGAAAACTATTTCTAAGGCCTCCTTATGAAAGTCTGATAAAATCTATTAGTTTCCATGTTTAATATACCAACGCAGAATTAATTTTAATTAGTAATTACTAACTTACTCAATTAATGTTACAAAACATTGTTTCAAAACATTTTAAATTAGTTGTATCACAATAAACAGATTACTGTGGTAGTATCCTGATGCCTAAAATGTAATCTGAGTGATCTTAGGGTATTATGAAAGTCAAAAAGAAAAGTCTCTGATTTGCGGGATAAATAGTAGCTGTCCCATGCTCGACACAAGAATGCGAGCGATTTTTGTGCCAAGCCAAAGTCGCAACTATCCATATTTCTGTCGGTATGGAATATGGATAGGATATACCTACAAAGCAAACAAAAACCGAACAGAAAATAGCTAAACGTAACAACTTGAATCCGTTTCAAACACTAATTTACGAATATCACAGATGAAATGATCTATGACAGATGTAAACGATGATGCCTAATCTGTTTTGTTAGTGCCCAGTGCCCACTGCCGCGGACCACTAATATCGCACTCTAATTGCGAGCCTACTAATCTGTTTGTAAAAGCATCACATTACCGATTTGAGCTGCAAGCGGACTGAACCGCTTAGCTATAAACTGAT
The DNA here is from genome assembly GCA_964035005.1 of Erebia palarica. Classification (NCBI taxonomy): domain Eukaryota; kingdom Metazoa; phylum Arthropoda; class Insecta; order Lepidoptera; family Nymphalidae; genus Erebia; species Erebia palarica. Next base: position 25,824,532 of record OZ035985.1, on the reverse strand, counting down.
AATGAACTTCTAACACCAAACAGAAGTCAGTAATGGCCACTTAACAACAAGACTAACGATAAACCAGAGACTGACGCGGTCGTTGAGAGCAGTCTTACCGCAATAGCTAATTCTGCTCGGCGAATTGATCACGTGACCAATTTGCATAGATTGATGCACGTGCGAATTGATTTTCTATGTATTGCTTCGTAACGACCAACGACCTCAATTTACATAGACGGGCCTTGCAAACAAAGAATGTGGACCTATTTCCTAACGCCATCTAGCCTGAAAAGTGGGACAGCGCTATGGCGGGGACCAAGGCAGGCTTATACAGGTGTGGAGCGCGCTCTACAGGTTGAACGCCCAATTTTTTTCTATGTAAGGGTCCATCTAGTACCTACATATAATATATCGATGGTAACGACACATAATATCCGCCTCAGTTTGCAATTTTCCATATAGACCGAACTATAGAACAGGGAATTAGCTTGTGACTTAATCATGCAGGTTCTGCGATCAGTAGACTGATCTATTACTGACTATATAGTGGATTTGATGATTTTCAGGACCAGCACGAGCACGTTTCGACTCTTTATTTTTTGTATCATTAATGGGCTATTCGCCAGTGGATTGTGGTGTCTCAGCAAGCATTCCCGATGCTTGATAGCATACTTATTGTTTTCCTCAATTAATGTTGGTATTTCAAGTTATTGATGAATTTCAGTGTTGCGTAATTTTGTATGACACAATTATTGTGCCATACAAATATTGCACATCAGTATGGTATATCTATTGGTTAAACCAGATCAGCCGCTCTCCGGCTTATCGCGTACCTATAGCCTTAGATATAGGTGAAGTGAATTAGTGAGTGAATTATTAATCATAATCAATGAACGATATATCACTAGGATACTGTGCATTAGGTAAAGCTGAAGCGCTAGGCGGTCTAAGCGTCCACTTTGGCGGCGATCAAACACGAAGGCATAATCCGTGCGACGGCACTTACCACCCCATGAGCACCGCACTCTAATTGAACGCCAGCTAATCTGTTTGCGAAAACATCATATTGTAGATTTGGGCTCCTAGCCAACTGAACTGACCAATTAGCTTTTTAACATGATGATAAGTTAGAGAGGTATATGTTAGTATTTCATAAGATCGGAAATGTGGACATGCATAAGAATATTACTTACAAAAACTCACCAACAATAAGCTAAAGTGGCAGTGGGCAGGCTGAAGCCATAGCCATTGACGGCAAAAAGTCCTAGAGTGGAGAAATATCTAGTTGTGACAAAAATGTGTGTTGAATTTAACAACATAAGAATTTCTTTAGCCGATAACTCTATGAAGGAACGATGTTGATGAAAAAATAATTGCACGTTAACTTAACAACGGCCCAATATTCACAACGACAGTGAGTACCTAAACACGAAGGCGTAATCCTTGGAAGACACTTAGCAGTTTAGCACCCACAAAGCACCATAAGCATCTCGGTCTAATTCCCTCGAGCTGTTCGTGAAAGGCTGAAAGCATCATAATGCCGAATTGGGCTTAAACCGATCAGGTTACTTGACCCAAAACCTGGTATAAACGTCGAACTCCGACCTTTCATTCCAATATTTTTTGAGCAACATGTCCGTATAGTATCTGCATTAGGTGGTTTACTTTTTCTACAGGTCACATATGCAAATTCAAATTCTACATAAATTAAACGCTCAGCTGTCACAGATTAGCATGACGTTAAAAACATAAACCGAGCGTACTTTTAAAAATTAGCCCTTGACTGCGATATCACTTGGTGGCAAGTGCTGATGCAGTCTAAGCGGGCTAGCCTGTTAGAGGTAAGCGGTTATATTTAACCCATAACCTAATCGGTTTCTACACGGCATCGTATCGAAATGCTTAATAGCTTGGCGGCGCGCCTTTAGGTAGGGTGGTACTAGCACTACTAGCCATGACCGTAGCCTTCCACAAGACCAAAGAACAAGGATGAATTTCTGAATTGGAACATAACTATTAAAGACATTTTTGATATAATAATTTTAACACCTTAACTTTAACAGGGTAGTAGAAATCAGTGTCATAGATAGTATATATATGATCCTCCTCGACGTATCCGTCAACGGCGGACCTGGCTAGTGCCGGTTATGTGATCGGAGGTGACTGGCGAACCCAAATTTTGTGATGAAGGTCCGGTTGCAGGGCGCACAATGCAACTGACCGAGCGCGTTGTAGGTATAGTTGTAGGAGGGTCTTGGCTGGGTCTTTTTGTTAATACGCTTGACATCCATGTCTTGAAGACGTCGTTCCTCAAAAGCTGAGACAGCCTTTTGAACAGAAGAGCGCCACTTCTGCCTCTGCCGCGCAAGTTCCTCCCACCCGTCGCTTCGTATATTACATGCGATGAGATGACGCTTAAGTACGTCCTTGTAACGTAAGAATTGACCACCAGACTTGCGTTTTCCTTCTTTAAGTTCCGAGTAGAAAACTGCTTTTGGAAGTCTGGAGTCACTCATACGTACAAGATGCCCGCACCACCTCAACTGATACTTCATAAGCATGGCCTCTATACCGCTTAGCTTTGTTCTACGCAGTATCGCTGAGTTGGGTATTCGGTCCTGCCATTTGGTATGCAGAATTGAGCGTAAGCATCTCATGTGAAAAGTGTCTAATTTCTTTATATCTCCTTTATAGAGACACCAAGTCTCGGTTGCATAAAGCAAAATAGGTAAAATAATTGCCTTATACACAGCTATTTTTGTATCGAGCCGAAGATCGTGTGAGTCCCAAACTCTACTGCGAAGCATGCCGAAGGATGCAGCCGCTTTTGCAATACGCGAGGAGATTTCAGACTCCAGGCGATTGTCCCCACAAACCATGCATCCAAGGTAGCGGAAAGACGAGACCTCTTTAAGAGCTACACCATCGAGAGTTATCGGTGCTGGGTCTGATGTAGTACCACGCGAAGGTTGTTTTAGCACTTGAGTTTTTGATATACTTATAGTCAGCCCAAACCTCCGACATGATACATCCAAGCGGCTCAAAAATGATTGCAAAGAATTAACATCATTCGCCAACAAACAAACGTCGTCAGCATATAGAGCGTCGACGATGGAGAGCTCCTGCAACGACCGCTTAGCTCTGAAGCGAGATAGATCGAAAACGCTTTTGTCAGTTCTAACGTTTAAGCATATTTGTCCAGTAAAGTCTCTATAGGAGTCTTTTAAGACAAAAGCGAAGTAAATAGAAAAGAGAGTCGGTGCTATCACACATCCTTGTTTAACGCCGCAGGTAACTGGGAATCGGTCCGTGAAGTCGTATTCGTGCTGCACTCTGGCCATCATACCATCATGAAACTGGCGCACTAGGGCAACGAACTTCTCGGGACAACCAGCTTTTGAAAGAATGAGCCAAAGGGCAGATCTAGGCACACGGTCAAACGCCTTTTCTAAGTCGACAAAACACATGTTAAGCGGTCGATGCTGTTCAAGACACTTTTCCTGCAGTTGCTTGACGACAAAGATGGCATCAACCGTACCTCTGTTGGGGCGAAACCCGCATTGGCTCTCAGGTAGTATTCCTTCAGCTAGCTGCCCTAACCTACGATTTAAAATATGGGTAAGAACTTTACCAGCAGCATTAAGTAGAGCTATACCCCTATAAGATCCACAGTCCGATATATCTCCCTTACCCTTATAAATTTTGCAAATATTGGCGTCTTTCCACTCCTGGGGTATAACTTCAGACTCCCAGATTTGTACGATAAGCTCAAAGAGACTGTTTTGTACATTAGGGCCGCCATACTTGAAAAGTTCCCCGGGTATGCCATCCGATCCCGCAGTCTTTCCATTCTTGAGCCGATTTACGGCACGAAGAAATTCTTCAAAAGTCGGAGTATCACCAAGCTCGGGGGATGTTGGTAGGGTTTGCAGGGAATTTACATAAGCGAGATCTATGTCATGACTGGCTGGGTTCAAAACATCACAAAAATGTTCAGCCCACCGATTTAGAATCTCACCATGTTCTGTTAAACGTTTTGTTTTGTCACGCGAGTATATTGGGGATGTTTTTTTGAAACGAGGCCCAAAGATGGTCCTGATGCCTTCGAAAAACCGTCCAACTTGTTTAGTGTCAGCAAGTACCTGAAGTTCTTGCGCTTTTTCCATCCACCAACGGTCTTTAAGTTCTCGTACTTTTGATTTTAGCTTCCGCTGAGCGTTTCTACGATTTTGGCTTGCAGGACCTTGCAACAAACGCCTTGAGTCGCTAACAAGTTTCATTATCTCCGTATCTGAGTCGTCAAACCAGTCTTGGTTTTTCTTTTCTGGCTTTCCGATATCTTTTTGTGCAACTTCCTGGAGCGATTGTGCAAGAGTATGCCACTTATCGCCTATTGAGGACGCTCTATCGAAAGACGTACAAAATTAGAGTTAAGCTGATTTTGCAGTTCATCCGAGTGGATTAGTTTAGCATAGGCCAGCCTAGTTGGTATCTTGTGATTTGCACGGTGAGGTGGTTTAAAGCAAAAACGAACTTTCGATCTGATTAATCTGTGATCAGTCCAGCCCTGGGCACCACGCATTGCTCTAGTAATAAGCACATCCTTCAAATCTGCTCGACGTACAATCACGTAGTCGATAAGGTGCCAGCGCTTAGAACGTGGGTGCACCCAGGAAGTTTTATATTTGTTTGCCATCCGAAAGAACGTGTTTGTAACACTAAGGTTAAATTCTGCACATAGGGACAAGAGCAGGCTTCCATTAGTGTTACATTTGCCAACACCATGTCTCCCGAGAACATGCTCCCAGACAATGTGGTCAGAGCCCACTCTGGCATTAAAATCACCCATTAAAACTATTTTGTCGCTGGGAGATAGTACCTAGTACGATACGATACGATAGTACATAGATAGTACCTAGGGCCTAGGCCTAGGCCTATGCTATAGCCTAGGTCATAGGCTATAGCATAAGTAGCCATTATTACATTTTCTGCTTAATTAAAGCCACAAAATACGCAGTATCATTAGCATCGGCAGGTCCGTTAGTTTTCATTTTATACCTCATGAGTAATTATGGAGACCTTAATCACATCATAATTTGCTAGATAGCACTTAGCGCGCACAGTGCATTATAAGTAAGTCATTCTAATTGGACGCCAAGTAATCTGTTTGTGAAAGCACCACAAGCCGACTGGTCTGCTCGGTAATGAGTAATGGCCTTCAAGTGAGGCCAAGCCTAAACGAAAACACTAGTTGCATAATGTATATTTAGTACTTACTTAGACGTACACCTTCTCTTTAGTAGCTATAATGGTTTTTAAAAGCGAAAGTTCGGTGAGTTTTGTTCTTCTATGGACGTAATTCGTTTGGTTCCTCCTTATACAAAGGCTCAGCGCTGACCGTGTGTAAATTGTAGTAGTATCTGTTGTAAAATGGACGGTCATTGGCTAATACCTATAATTGGATTCTAGAGTGTAAAATTTTTAGTTTTTGAGATAAGAGCTCACCTGCTGATCACCTACCGAGCATCAGATTTAATAAGGGAGCTTATAGGCTTTTCTGTCTTGATCGCTCAGTGCTCTTGGTTTTCTAGCTAGATGGTCTGCTTTATGCGCTCTTGCGATAGTAATAGTCAATTGCTTCCATTTCATAAAATAACTACAAATAATTTTGTATGCTTATGAATTCATTTAGCGGTTATGTACCTACCCTGAATAAAATGTTTATACACTAGCCGTACAAAGCTCTCAAGACTGATGCCTTATTTACTGAACTAAGCCGATGAGTAATCTCAGCTGCAGTATTTTGCCATGGCATTCTGTTCACCGTAGCGCGTCGTCTGACAATGTTCCTGTAAATATTTATCGATAGATTTACGAGCAAGGTTTGGGCTCACACAATGAGCAACGGCAGCGACGCACGTCTACGCGGCTCCTATCCGTATTCCATATCCTTTATCTATACTAATATTATAAATGCGAAAGTTTGTCTGTCTTTCTGCTACGCTTTAACGGCCCATCTTTTGAACCGATTTTGACCAAATATGATACAGACATAGGTTCCGGGGAATTCCATTTTTTATCTAGTGGACTTCTGCCAAGTAACGCTCGCGTCTATTCAACTACAGCGCTGTGTTTCATACCTTGTATTACAAATTTTACACGCGTACGCGCAAGTTCAGTGTGGCGTCCTACTGTCAAACTTTTTGTAGGTTGAGCCCTTATTTAACCGAGTTTATTCCTCTTTCCACGCAAGGACTAAATTGTACGCTGAGTAATCGAATGAGTGTGTAACTATTTGTATTTCATAGTTTTGTTTTTGTCTGGTACTGACTTTCTTACTAAGCACTAAAAAACTAAATGCTTGTGCCAATTTTAGTTGAGCACAACGAACGCTACATTGCCTATAGATTAGTCATAGGAATATTAGTCAGACATTTTTTAGAACATCGAAATAAGTGATTCTAATCATTTATAACAGCAAATATATTATATGCGATTTCGGCCCACACTATAAGCTATTCATGTCTGACTGTAACTTTTCTAAAGGATAAATTATAATAATGCGGACATATTTACCTACAGACGAAGTTTATGCAAAAACTACTGATAAAGAAAGAAAAGCCGTGACTTATATTAAGGAAAATGGAGACTTTTCTTAATACCTATTACTTGTTGATTTATGCACACTTTAGATAGCCGATAAAAATTCATAAGCGAATTTAACTGGGACTGCAAAGATTTAGGAACACTTCTCTAGGGGAGCCTCTTTTTGATACTCATAATATTATGTGTTATGTTAGTTTTACTGTTTGTTTGAAGTACTTAGTAAATAAATAAATATAAGCTAATAATTATTGAGACAAGAAAAGTATACCCATGGAGAAAATTTATATATTTTTATTTTACCCCATTATTGTTCCACGGCCACACAGTCAAAATTATACTATTTACTGCTTTGGGGAATATGAGAAAAAGCCAGCCTGGTCGGTATTCTCTTCAAACGCTCGAAAAGGTCGAATTTTCACATGCATATAATATAAAAATATAGACAATTAGCTGACGCCCGCGACGGAACGTGGATTAGTTTTTGTTTGATTTTCAAGGGAACTCCTGTTTAAAAAGCAGCCTATGTCACTATCCTGATCCTCAACAATGCCCATGCGAAAAATCACGTCCATCCGTTCCTCTTTTGCAGCGTGATTGAAAGACAAACCAAAATAGAAACACACTTTCGCATTTATAATATTAAGTATGATTATCCTTAGAAAATCCTTCCTCACATGCGCCTTGTGAGTTATTTGACTTGACTTTAAGTGACAAGTCGAATCGAAATTAATTCATAAAAAAGTTGTTGCCCCCTGTCAAGAGAAATTCGAGAGCTTTTGAAACAGGATACAAAAGTAATAAATATGAAGTCAGATCCGTTAAAATCCTTTTATTGGAACATAATACCTCTCTCATAAAATAAAGCTCGGAATGACTTTTACATTAGATAAATTAGACTTAGCTAACAATGGCTTCATGCGCTAACTAGAAAGTGAGTCGTGATGGTGCCGCGAACGGCCTTTTTGATCGTATCATACATAAGAGTTCGTTACTCCCTCTATTTTTCTCTCAATTGTAATGAAATAGTTTTTAAGATATTAGCTAGCAAGACGCTTCGATGATCTGTTAAGTAGCCATTGCGCTCTGAGCTTTCATAGCTTTTTCAAACAGTTCGATTTTTGTAATTGACCATTAGTGGGATGCCATCTATACCGAAGCAAACCTCTTACACTAGGCGTAAATAGGTCCCATCTAATGATTACAAAGAACTAAGCTTGGAACTAACCACTACGAGAACGGGTACTAAACAGCCTTAGTTCTAATTTTACTTTAATGATGCTAAGCACGGCTATCTCTTGACATCAGTGAAGTTGAGGTCCATTTCTCATGATTTTTGATTTGGTGCGCTCTAGTAACATTACATTTAATAATATCTCTACCTTAGGCTGCATTACCACTTGCAAGCAAGTTTGATTGCAGCCAAGCGCTGCCCTACATAATAAAATAATAAAAAAGACATCTCTGGTGAGTGCATTGTTGTTACAGAAGGGCAACGATCGATTCGGGAGGCTGTCTTTTAATTTAGACTCCTTTTACGACCACTGCGAAAACATGCAATAAATTAGCCCTTTACGGAAAAATGGACATCTGCTCCTCTGGAAAAAAGCCCTTCTTGGTACTTCGAAGTAAAAGGACAAAATTTACGACCCGCGTAACCGTGGGTAGGCGGCTCTCGCCCACGGCTCGCATGCAAATGGCTCGATTGGAGATTTTCGCTGTTAGACACTAAGGAAGATTAAAGTCGAAACACCTTATGAAGCTTGATCAGTTTAAATTGTCTATTGTAAACACTAATTAATTGAGACGTGAAGATAAGAATATAAATTACTAGCTGATGCCTGCGTCTTTGTCCGCATGGTTTGAGGATTTTTGTTTCCCAGTCACGGGAACTCTAATATTACGGGATAAAAAGTAGCCTATAAGTAATTTGAGACTATAATCTATCTCTGTGACCAATTTCATCCATATCCGTTCAGCAGTTCTGGTGTGATTGAATAACAAACATCAATCCATCCAAACTTTCGCATTTAAAATATTAGTATAGAATGCAGTTACTCTCAAGACTCAGGACTTGTTGATGCAAACAAATCCATATAATTGAGGATTATCTCATCTCATATAATAAGAAAAGTCCTAACGCTATCTGACGCTCTCACTCACTGTCTGGCTGATGAGTCATCCACGTACATCCAAATCCTTTGACCTCCGAAAGCTGCACCAAGGTGCCCTTGATAATGTAGGGCATGAGCCCAGATTTTTTTAAATTTCCACAAGAGCTAAGCCGTGTACGATCGCTAGTTATGAATATTCGAGCAATAAAAATAATATCCCTTCATAACGGTGCAACTGCAAGGGAACCACCAACAACGAGGTAGATTGTTATTTAGATATCTACTTAACGAATAAGTAAGTTCTTTTACTTGTTCCAGAGCGCTCAAGTCTTAAGTTTGTTATTATTAAAGCAGCGGCTGCTACAATTTATAAATAAATCACTGCAAAAAAGAGAGCCAACTTTATGAGTAGGTATAAGAATTTTTCAGCCATATTGTATGTGCATTTGTGAAAGATAAAAACAAAATCGCAGGCGGTATTAAAAGTATGAAATTTGTTTAGCTCCGTTTAGCATATGCAGCACGAAGTAGGCCACATAAAACATATGTAGAGAATTATCATATCATGAAATATACGCATGTATTTATGAGTTACCATACAAAGGAATTGCATGGGAGCAATAAAACTAGTAAATTCAGTACTTGTCTCGCCCACACGGCAGACTTCAGGCGCCCCCATAAAGTACACATACACACACCTACGAATATCTAGATACGGCTGTGTGAGGACAATAATCCACCTAAGTTCCTCTTGTTCTATTTGATCTCCTATCTTGATGATACGGTCCGTAATAATCGATTCTGCTTGCAATATTAATCCCATAAACGCAATGGCTTTACAATATACGAGTAATATGTGAACTTGAGCATTTCGATGAAGCCCATAGCATCTAACTACTAACATTTCAAACACCATTTCATTGTTTAAATGATATATTATTATACATTATACGTGTTGATATTATAAACATTGTCACATTGACGGCTTATCGTCCAATTCTAAATTCGGGAGAAAAATAATCCATAAACCAAAAGCCCAGTTTAATGTGGATTAAGCAACGTTGATATATCGTTTGATATGAGCAAACCATACAATCCTCTGAGTTTGGACCATATGCATACAGTTATAATCTCGCATTACAGCATTATGTTCTCCTTTTGTGGAAAGTGGAACGTTGGTAGTGCACTTTCTCTCGCCAGGAGGCCGGCGGCTGTGCATAAGCCGTGCAAATTACTAAGTAAACCGAATATATCCACCCGGTCGCTAATTATAATTTTGAAATTGTCTAATCTGGTTATATTGAATCATAATACATTCTTCGTTCTATGTTGATTATCTCACATGAAATAAGACTGCGCGTTATCAAATCCAAACAACAACCTTTGGCATGGGATTAAAATGGACAAGAGAGAACCTTTTTATGACTGGCTGAGCTAATCCGGAACTTAGCTTTATGGTATCGTGTGTCGCCATCGAATCGCGATCTACCAGCCAGAAAACTTTGCGGGGTCTTTACCTTGGTACATTAAGAGTTTCCATTTAAGAATATCATAGCCAGTACGGAATTGTTCACATCGAAGGTCGTTGCTGACGTATCACATAACCTCTGCTGACAACATACGGCTCTTGCTCCTGCTGGTATTATACGATGAATGTAGGTATGCGATCACTATAAGGATGCATAATAATAAGAGGGGGCGGCGCAGCAAGGAATAGCGTTCGCTCAGAAACCAGTTCGCGTAAGAGCCCTCGTAACTCGTAAGTACCAAAGTCGGTCGCTAAGCAGCACTGTCGGACCCACAACCGGTCCATTAGCTCCGCCAACCGATTGCATTATGGTTCCGAATTAATTCAAACAAAGGTTCCGGCTTGATTGGACGGATTTCAGGTAAATAAGCAACTACAGGGATGCGTCGAAACAGTAATGCCTAGTTTGACCTAGATACTCGTCATTTCTTTATACAATGTGAGGCAACTTAAACGTAACTAATAAAATTTCTCTTTCCTCTTCAACTAACGGGATAGGATACACACAAAGGAACAGAGTGTGCGGTTCGAACCCATGACCTTTAGGATTTTAATCCGCCCCCTGACCGTTGAGTTATAGAGGCTAGTAAAGAAATACGTAGGCTTGTTATAAGCTTGATGGGACCGCTTGCTGAAGCGAAAATGTGTATGTTTGTTGAGAGTTTGTTGATATATATTTGTTAAACCACTGACGAAACAGCTTAGCTTTAGTGACGTAATATATTGAACAAAATTAACGAAATCCTCCCACGAATAACCTCGAACACGCACCTTGGGAAGCTTTATCGAAAATTATAACAAGAGCTAACAGTTCGTTTCATTATATTCAATCTTTATACTGGCATAAAAACAAGTGTTAGAGTCTTTTCACATGTTTCGAATGCCGAAAGGCTGACACCACCGGTTACCCACCGGTAGTGAATTCATTTACTCGGTATTGCCTAGAATCGGGATTAGACAGATTCGTTATTCGGCAGAAGTACACTCAAAAATATTATATGAATTATAGTGAACTTCGGCTCTCAATTTGTAGCTGCTGGCTACTGCGGCATGTCTACTGTCCTCAGACGATACACGTCGCCGTTGGTTACCTGGAGTCAACCGCCCGGCATCGAAACGTACGAAAAGGCACTTGACACTTGCAGCAAAACCGGATTCGCTTGAATAAGCACTAGGTACTTTCGAAGGCGTCATTGGTGGATAGAGCGTTTTAATATCACTGAATTACCTTGCGTGGGCCAAGGTAGTTCGCAAAGTGAATGTACCTACCTAAAAAGTCTCCTATTTGATTTCATAGAATGTCTTATTAGTGGAATGTCAGACTCAAAATATATACGGCACTGTCCAGCGTGACTGAATTGCCTACTTGGTACCTAGTGATTAAATGTTAAAGTCAAGTAAATAATATAAGATGTCAAACAAGATTTAAAAAATAACTGGTTTTGGCTTTTGCGTTAGATCACGATTCACGAACCATTTTGGAAGTAACCGAATTGAATAAAGCGGAAATTAAATTAGGACCTCCTGCGTGTGGTTCTTCGATGTTGATATTACGAGTTGTATGCCTAACCATAATAAAGTGAGATGAGGGAGACACTATCAAACAAAAAACCTATATCTAACCTACGCGATAAATAACCGTAGTCCTTCGGCACAATAAATTTTAATTTAGAAGCGTTTAAAAATTCAAGCAGGTTTATTTAAATTTTAAAATTGATTGTCTTCAGATCGGGGTGGCGTGTCTCCCTTGCGTAATCTATGTTTAAATCGTAACAAATATATGAAATTGATTTTGAGCTACGATATTGCAAAAAAATTAACCCTTCGACGGATATGACTCATTACGCCGCGGACTACCAGGAAATGATATTAAATTTTCACGATGGCGTTTTATGTTACCCGCGCAGCCGGTTTCGCTAGTTCATGCATATTTATCAAAATAACAGTGCCGATTGAAAGGCTGCATATAAACACGCACTGAAATGCAAAATGAAACTAGGGGCAAGGGAATTAAGGGTTTATATTTAATAGTATGGAGGGTGTAATTTCGCACGCAGCTCTGATTGCATTTCGGCCGGCGCGGCGACGTTGTCCGACAGTCATTAGCGAACGCACCCCCTCGGTCGCGTAGAGGGTATGCGGATTCCTCGAAACGCGCGTCGATCGGCGGTGACTCATTGTGTCGTCGGGAAAACGCCGCATGGCCGAAAAAGGGTATGGGATTAACATGACTGCCATGCCCCTAACAGGTTAGCCCGCTACCATCTTAGACTGCATCTTCACCAGTGGCGTGCACGACGTAGAGGCATAAAGGTGCTGCTTACCCTAGTAGAGAAATCTCAATGCATAATTTTCATCATCTCCTGCCTGAAAGTCCGTATCTACGTAACTAATGCCTACCCAGGCTCCGAATGCTGTGCACGCCACTGATCTTCACTTACCATCAGGTGAGATCGCAGTCAAGGGCTAACTTGTAGTGGATAAAAAAAACTTTTTTCAGTATCATCGTATAGTAGTCCAAACAAAGAAAGCCTTTTGACGACCTCCTTGGCTGTTGCTGTTATCTTTACGTGAGGAGGTCCCGGGTTCGATCCCTGGCACGGTCAATTTGGGAATTTATAATTTCTGAATTTTCCCTGACTTCGGCCGCTAGTGACCGCCCTATCGGCTAAGACGTGTCCAAAACGATTTAGAGTTCCGGTACGATGCCGTGTAGAAACCGATTAGGGGTATAGGTTAAATATTATCTAAGACCGCATCATCACTTACCATCAGGTGAAATCACAGTCAAGGGCTAACTTGTAGTGGATAAAAAAGCCTTACAGGAGTTTAGCGCTTCGTAAATATGCACAGGAAGAAAAATATTACCGAAGTAATTAGTGTCATCAACTCATCATAGAAATAACGTCGACTTCGGCACCAAAATCTTGAAAGCCTTCGTTCGCATTGGCAGAAAAATATTATCTTCTTACTAAAACTATTTCAAACAGATTCTAGACATAGGTCTTTCACATAAAATATTTAAACTTCTCTAAATGCTAATTGATGTTGACGCAGATAGACCTAAATATACATAATCGCGCGCGAGGTAATATGAAAGTTAAACAAGTCATAATTAAAAAAATTAAAAAACACGTCTTCCCTGCCAAAAAACGAACTAAAAAGTTAAAAATCTAAATTAATCTAGTTAAATTAGAATTTTATTCACATTATATATTAAATGATATTTTTTTTAAATTTTATTAAAAAGGTGTCACACCTTTGTCACCCGGAATAAGCTACGGATTCTAACGATACCTCATTTATCAAAATCGGTTCAAGCGTATAGAAGTTATGGTGGAATATACAAACTCACATACATACATACATACATGAAACCTGAAAACAATATACTCCTTTTTTCAGGCAGTATCGCTAAGCAGTCACGTGCAGTACAGTACAAACCCTTGTCTGACTCTCTAATGAAAGAAGTAAGTAGAACGTGCTTTATTAGATTTCCCATGAAAAACTGAAAACATGAAATGATCGTGATATTAAGTAATTTGTATTGCAAGTATAAAAATTAAAAAAATGTATTTCTAGACTTTATCCCAATGTGCCTTTTGTCATACATTTGACCGAGCGAAGCGAAGGTCTCCGAGTCTACTTGAGTGAATTTGCACTTGTCCGTCCTAGGGTTGCCGAAAAAAATTGTCCTTCTGTTAGAGCCTACTAACTTCTGAACGTAATTACTTCAAATTTAAATATAATATGTAAACCTATGGAATCCAGCCGAATATGGCTAAAAAGTCATAAAAATCTTTATTTCAGGGGGGCTCATATAGAAGCGAATGCGAAGTAAAATATTTTTTATAGCGTTACATAAGGTTGCGGTATATAATTTTAAAGATAATTAGGAATAGAGTCTAAAAATATTTTTTTAATTTTTCCGCTACAATTGACGAAATGGGGGGCTTGGATGGATAATGAAGTATGGATGTTCCTACTCCACACGCCAGGGCAAACAAAAAAAAATAATTTAAATAATATCTATATTCGGGGCTTGAACTACAATTTCATACTGCTGGGTTACCAGATATGAAGCGAACAAAATATCGTACACCGAACAAGTAGCACGGCCACCGGAGAATAACAAACGCAATACGACAACGTTTCGAAGGTGGTCCGCGAATTTTCATAATTGGCAAAAAAAACCTACAACATTCCATATATTACATTTTTCCATTGTGCCGGATTCCCGCCTGAATAAAACAGAGGTCGGGGACGGAGCAAGTCGCCGCTAATTTTGTCGGGAAACATATCGTCGGACGGGTGATGACTAAGTTGTTTATGTTGGCCCTCGGGCGAATGACATTTTGGATAAATTGTTATTTTTTACACGACTGCCAAAAAAGGGAGTATTATGTTTTCACAGTTTGTGTATGTACGCAACTTAATTTACACCATAACTTCTTAATGCCTGAATAGATTTGGGTGTATGGGATATCCTTAAAATCCTTAGATAATCCCGTACTGACACTGGTTTAATTATATTTTTGAAGAAAATCTTAGCGGCAGAGCAGTCGTGTTATGTTTTTTTTTGAATTAATAATAAAACTTGTTTAATGTAATAATATCGGTACTCCAGTAATATTTTAAACTAGATGATGCCAGCGACTTCGTCGATGTAGATTAAGGTTATGAATCCCTCGGTAACTCTTTAATTTTCCGAGACAGAATGTAGCCTGTGTTAAATCGGTGTAGACATTGTGGCGTGAGTAAATAACAACCGTCCAAACATACAAACATTCAAACATTCACATTTGTATTGATATAATGTGAGAGCGGCTTATCTTTTAATCAAGCCGCAGCAGATCAACATGCTTTTGCAGGAATATGATAATGATAAAGGCTACTTTTAATCCCGGAAATCAAAGAGTTCCCCAGGATTTTTAATACCTTAATCCAAGTGGAATCAAGCATAATTATCAAACGAAGTTTATGTAGATTATCTCTCCAATTTCATTACGATGCTATGGAACTCATAAAATTGTAGATAATGACAGGTATACTTAGTTATAACAGAATAAAAGAACCATTAATGATTTATGATACCTTGGAACAAAACCTTACTTTGCCAAGAATATACCAATTTAATAAAAATATATTGCAGCAATTTGAAACTTCAGAACGCTACCCTACTCGCTATAACTTCTCGTTACACAAATGAAACTGAGACCCTAAAGATCCAATAATAAAGTTTCTCATCCAATTTGTCGCACCTCGCATTTTATTCTCTATCTTTCTGACTTATTACAACGCAATACAGGGTGAACGGTACGAAATCGCTTGATCCGTATTCCGTGGCATTGTAAGTCTCCCGCTCAAATAAAACTCCCACATATTTCACGACAAATAAACTTCTCATCCTATGAAAATTTCTTCTCGAGAAGCAGTTCACTGCAGGTAATATTTCAAAACATGTGTCATTCATAACTTTCGCCTTCGCAATGTCTGTCGATGGAGCCCGGGCGAAAAGGTCTTAATAATAAATTTTCGTGAGCCCGCTCCGTTATCCCCGCGAGCGGGCCCAGGTACGTTTTACGGCCGCGCAAGGGAAAATAAACGAAAAATAAAATAAAAGTCAAAATGGCAGACATAAAACTATTTGCCCGAATATACCGCGCGCAAAAACTTTACAAAACGAAATGATATTACAATGCGAGTAGATACTTCTAGAAATATAACGAAACAGTTATAATTTAATGAACTTTGTGGGGAAGTTTGTGTGCTTAGACCTACTTATATACATCTTAGGTTTGAAATCGTTGGAATAGTTATTCTAGAACTAGTTGATGCCTACGACTTCGACCGTCTGGATTTAGGTTGATTGCAAAAATGGCGTAGGTACCCTTTTCTTTCCAAACTCCAAGATAAATAGTATCGTTTAGGTATGTTCAGAGTGAAAAGATAACAGACTTTTTCGTATTTATCTATACTTCTATACTAATATTATAAATGCGAAAGTTTGGATGGATGGATGGCTGGATGGACGTATGTATGGATGGATGGAGGTTTGTTACTCAATCACGCCAGAACGGCGGAACGGATCTGGATGAAATTTGGCACGGAGATAGAGTATAGTCTGGAATAACACATAGGCTACTTATTATCCCGGAAAATTAAAGAGAACCAAAAACCTTAATCAACACGGACAAAGTCGCGGGCATCAGCTAGTATTATAAAATTAAAGCATGAATTATCATTAATTCGTCTAGACAAACACGCTCCAACTTAGACCCCATCATTGCATACCATGAGACATGATTATAATACAAGCCCAAGTAAACATTTTGCACGTGAATAAAATAACTAATGTTATAATAATTTTCGGATAGCTATTAGAATATTGGGTGTTCAGTTGAAATAATTACACGCTTGCTTGGTTTCTGCTGCATAATAAGTAAACATTTTCATTTGCCATTTTGCGTTTTAGATAGAGTTTCAAAGTCAAATGTCGTGTCAGAGTTGCGTGCTGGGGCACATTATGTCTCGGCGCAAGTCACCGGCTAGCTCCGCCAGCCGACCTGCTTTGCAAGTGATAAACTGCCCTCTGAAGTTAGACTTTTTTTAAATCATAAACAGCGTGTTAACGATCCCTGAAAAATATTATTAACAAAGCTGAATCACTGAGACGGAGCACGCCAAATTACCAATAGTATCAGCACAAAAGCCTCTTCTTTCCACCACTCCAAAAAATATAGAACATAACTTGGATTTCTTTGAAATACAAGGGCGAATAAACACTAATCAGCTTTCCTGAAGGTAAATAGCGACTCTGTGCCACTATTTATCTTTGCACGTAGATAGCGAAGTACTTCTTTATGGTGGCTAAGCAACTGTAAATGTTCCAGTTTTGGATGAAAATATCCATAATATACTTGATCTATTTTTTGAATAATCTTCGACAAACCACTTAGAACACTATTAGAAAATAAAATTGGAAACAAACACGGCCCTGCTAAAGAAAATCTCGGATCAAAAACTTACGCCAATGGTTTAGAATAGCATATTTCTCTGGTCTGGTCTGACCTCTATATATTGAAAAAGCCTGAAAGCCAACCTTTGCTATAACACAGCTAAGAGACAGGAGCTTTTTTTGTCAAAAAGTTTCGATATTTTAGTATTATTTTTCGTGAAATAATTTATGTCTTTCAATTTGTGTTTGGAATAATTTGTAAACACAAAGAGATGAATAGAGTAGCTAGTAAATACCAGTAATATTATCTCAGGAGAATTACAGTTTTCATTTGATGTACTTACATACCAACATAATTGGTCTATTATTCTGAAACTGATGATAGGCCTGATCTGCTACGGATAGTAAGAGACCAGGACATTAACATTAGCAATTTTATGTATCGGAAAATCAATTTCCCACGGGATTTTAAAAACGTAGTATGCAATAATTAAACTTTTAATTTTAATTGTTCACTTGTGAACCTAGCGGACAGATTTCAAAATTTCACAATTGAAAATGTTCACTCTTCATCTGAACATATGTTACGTGCTGGCTAGTTTAAATTTTCGGAAAATCGCGAGCGGTCGGCAGTATGTAATAAAATAAACTAGAATTTTCAGACAAAGCGGTGTTTCACGCTAACGTCAATTTTTATTTGTTCTCTATCTTATATTCCGACATTTTGATATTACATTTTTATTAGAATCCTCAGTCTACGTTTGTTTCTTTCTTACTTAGTTAAGTACTCTTACTTTCTTATAAGTTTTATTTACCCAAATAGGTAAAACAGAGTTATACTTCATGAACAAATGCAAAAAGTTGGTACCTTTTTTGAAATAAACAAAAAAGGTAGGTACGCCGTCTCGGAATCGAATTCCCGCGGTTCAAGATAGATATTCTACTAGATAAGTAAGTACCCCTTGTGTTAACAAAGATATATCTTGGAGTCAAATTATATTGATGGTATATTGGTCGTATGAATGATGATATTTCTTTGAGACACCAAAGTTCTTGATCAAAGACGAGCTGGAGCCGAGTGATTTATTTTCAAAACATCACCTACATTGACTAACTAGGAAATTAAAAAAAAATTAAATATGATCGGAAAGCTACATACAATCAGAACAACTCTAGAGCTCGGTGTTGATAAACGTTGGGTCGGACATGTATTTCAACTAAGCAACCTCACGTCTAGGCAATGCAGCGGTCCGTTGTATGTTGCGGCTGGGTTTTAGTATTGGATGATCCAAAACTTACACAAAAAAAACATCCGGAAGTTAGGTATTTATACCTAAAACTTAATATTTATGACTGTATATTTTAGCGATTTCTTTATAAAGTAATAATAGGTAGCACATTTACACTCAAAACCGAAATATCAAATGAAATAATCATGCAGAACATCAATATTTAAACCGATTTTATTATCAAATCTAAACTGCATTTACGCGATAATGTATATCCTGTTTATTAATTGGGTATAGCATAAAAAAACCTTACTTCCTTTCTGATTTTTTATTGGATATTTATAATATACGTTTAACTCATGATACTTTATCATACTATAAAGTTTTGTCGCCTGAGGAATATTGTTGGGGTCAACTTTATTGCCTAGACTAAATTGGGAGCTATTACTTGCTGACGATGTGACGATAGTCAGTAGCGTCAGTGTTAGAGGGCAGGTCGGAAACTCACTCCGCATTCTACTGAGAGCAGGCAGACGTCAGAGCTCCTTGAGTGACACGTCCTTCCGCAGCAAACGCTCCAAACGAAATAACTACAACCAGTATCCAGTTACGCTGTGTTTGTTCCAGTCTGTCAAACAACAAAAAAATAGATGCTGGAACACCGTACCGTGTGTGTTGGTTTTTTAAAAACAAATCCCATTTCATTGTACTCCAGTTTTTAATTCGGCGCAGTAAAATGACGCTCTACACCGGCCTAATGTTACCACAATCTGACATAGTGCTTATAGACAACGAGTAAAAATTGTACTCACTGTTTTATAAAGCTTTTGTGATTGTATGAGCGTTCTTGGTCGAAGATAAATCAGTTTAATTGCCAACATTTATTATAAAATTAGCGATTACAACCAACGAATTGTCCTTTACAACATACACACATTACGCTGACACACACGATTAGAAGAAATTGTGTGTGTCAGCTCCGACGCACGACTGGAGTTTACTCTTTACGAACAAATTAAAATATATAGATCTGTAAATGAGGGTAAATTAACGCATTTTTTATATTACTGAAAGCATGCTTGATAAATTTATTTATATTAATTATGAAATTTATATTTATCAAAATACATTACATAGTCATGGAAACATAAAGTCAATAACGTAACGGAGAAAGTTTGGTTTTACTCCCCGTACATTCATATTTCATTATACTATATGAAAATCGATTCTAAAGTAGGTAAACTCCAATAATATCTTAGGAGTTATCACAAAATTAAAACTATCGCGACCAAATAAATTCATGCGGTCTCACTCCTTGAAATTGTATGAAAATCGAACCTAACGCGAGCGAAGCCCCGGGTAAAAGCTAGTAATGCTTAAATCCAACCATAATCGGGAAGGCAAGATGGCAACAATACACACAGGCGTGGTATCAAATTATCGAGCATGCAAACACATTAAAGGGTGTCGACTGTCGGCTGAACAGCGCCTAATCATTATCTATACCTTGAAAGAGGGAAAAGCGTAAGCTTTGTGCGTCGAAAGTTGAGTGCGTATTTAAGATGGCTGGAAACGAACCTAAAAAGCCAAAGTAGAAGTAAACTCGTTCACTCGAGCTTGCGTTTACTTTCAGAGTCGCTGAGATGTCAAAGATTAAAACCTGCGACTACAGTGAAAAGGTTCAGCAGCATCTATATTCTACTATGGCACGGGAGAAACGCTAAGTCAGCGCTTACGAGTTTCATCTGCTGGTCTGATAATTACGTTTAGACTGTGACCAAAACCCTTTTCATTCTGTTAAAAGACCGCACTCAGTAGTTAGTAGTGGGCCGGCGATGAGTGGAGAATTGAAGAGATGACGACATTTAAGGTTCTTGATCTGACGTAAGTAATGGACCGTTCAATACAAGTTGAAGAGAATAATTTTTCACGATGGTAATTTTTAAATGACCAGAGCATACGAAAATAAATGAGGCATTCAACGGGCTTTGTTTCAGGAGTCTGATGTCTCGGACGGCAGCTGCTCGACGGAACATGTCGCTTATCTGACGCCACACCTTTTGTATTGTTATTGACCCAAATCGAATGGTACTCGACCGCGACTAACTTTACCTCGCCTCTAGACAATTCATTCAGGTATATGATGTGTATATCCTGTAATTTGAAATGATGAAATCGTATTAATACTAAAAAATACAGAGATGACAGTTTACGAATCTCTTACGTAAGTAGATAGGAAGGGAGTGCCCTCAAATCCAATTTCCTCTTAGCTAATGCAACTTGGGGTATGTGGGCGTAATTAATGTGTTAGTATTGACGGGCAAAGGTCATAATTTGACGTCATCTCCATACAATTTGGTTGGTTGCGTCACCGCACGCACACTTAACAAAAGTAAATAAAGTCATCAAAAAGACAATGGACCTCAGCTTCAATTAATTCGGTATGCTTTGCATCTTATATAATTTATAAATACCAGCTGATACCCGCGACTTCATCCGAGGTTGAGGTTTTTTGGTTCCCACGGGGACTCCTTAGATTTCCGGAATAAAAAGTAGCCTATGTCACTCTCCAGGTCCTCAATTATACCCATGCCGTTGCGGCGTGATTGAAGGAGAAACCAATAAACCAACAAATAAACACACTTTCGCATTACTTACAGTATTAATATAGATGACGATGGATTTCTGGACCAGTCAATTTTGATGACATTCATAACTGATGACTGATTGATGAAGCAGGGAGTCATCCAGACAAAAAATAACTTATTTACTTTTTTTTTTTAATTTACTTTTATTTTATTTCAAAAGCATTATGTTATTTAGTAAGTAGTAGTAGAGCAAGAATATGATTTTTTCAGTACGCAAATGCAATATTGCGGCACATTATACACGGCTAAAGCAGTTACCTACTTGTGCAAGGCCGATCGCCAGCGCGATAGATCGCGGGGTCGAAAATAGAAGGCGAGGGCCGTACCTGGCGCCGCCACCCCGCACTCAATGTCAACGTTGAGTTGGGCGGGCGGAAGGAATCGGTCAGGCTCACAGAGATTTACTTAAGGCTAGAGCGGCAATTGTTAATATTTTAATTATTACGTAAAAAAACCGGTCAAGAACGAGTCGGACTTGCACACGAAAGTACCACCGTACAAGAAATAACATTATGCACTTTTTAAAAACTTTCGTAAAACAAGAGAGCCGCTCATATGTTTGTTTCTTCTATGTGGGCTGGAGCCTGGAGGTCCTACTTTATATTATATTTTTATTATTATAGAAATACACACTGAAAATTTCAATTTTCTACCTAACTATTAGGTTCATGAGATACAAGTGGACGCTACGCTGACAGACAGAAAGACGGACGGACAGCGGAGGATTAGTAATAAGGTCTCGTTGGCACGCTTTGGGTACAGAATAATAGAAAAGGGCTCTAACTATGACGAGTGGGTGTTGTAACTTGTCGGTATAGGTAGGTATTTGCTAAGTGATGAAAACAAGTCAATCGGATTATATTGCCGTACTTGTCTACAAAGAGATTTGGCTTAAGTGATTGAATTAGAATCAAATCGAATTGAAAATTATTTTAGGCATGAAAAAATTTTAATATAGCTCAAAGAGCGAAGAGCCGTCTAATAAGAAATAATTGAAAACGGAATAAGAATAATATTGACGTCAAATAAGTTAGGTCTTTGTTCCTCAATTCAATCCTACTATTACAATAAAGGCGAAAATGTGTAACTTGTTTTTTGGATTATCTCTCAATCACCACTAGCTAAGTTAACTTACTATTCATGCCGGAAATCGAAGATACCTACGGTACATTTAAAAGTAACGCAGACGAAGGTGCGGGCATCATCTACGTCCAGTATAATTTTGTACACTAATTTTTCAACTCGTTTATGACTGCTATTTAAATTCAGTTGTTAGGGAGTATAAATCGAAAGATAAATATACATTTTATTACTTTTTTCTCGAACCTTTTTGCCCTCTTTGTTTACATAGCAGTTCGCATAGCTTCTCCGTGCCAACAGTCGCTTTGTCAACCGTCGGGCGACATTAGCTCGACCCGCTGTCAGATAATTTGGAAACCAAATAAAATTATTCCCAACTCTATTTATTTCCTGAAATGCTGACACGAATTTCGAAGGAAATCTGACTAAAATTATTACTTATGAAGTTATCATCGTAAATAATGCTATAGCGCGCAGCTACAGTTCGCGCGCGAGTAGAACGCTCTGCGCGCGAGTTAAAAGCAGAGCTAATGTATGGTGACACATACAAAAGCTCTGCATTCAACTCGTGCGCGTACTATACCCTACTGTTTTCTAGGCTCAGAGGCCTGAATGACTAAGAAAATGGTGATCATTTGAGAGCTAAACATAATATGCTTACCTACGTTTGTCAAACGGCTAATTAAAACTGTTTGAAGAGTTCATACATGCTGTTTGATTTACAAGCAAGAACTCCTGCACTCTTATCTAAAGCCAACAAAGAATCTTATTTTTCGTATCAATTAATTTGGTAGGTATGTTGATAGTGGCTATTATTGAAAACTTAAAACCAGGGCTACATTTGCATTTGCATACTGGGATACAGGGGCTTCATGTCTGAAAAAGAAGCGTAGAACAGCAAATATTAAAGACACTAAGTCTATATATTTTTCTCAAACATGCATGGAAATATTGTCATTATTTTCGAAAAAAGAACACGCGAAGTATCGAATTTTCGGACAAAGAAAATCAAATCCATTGCAGGAGCGTTTTTTGAATTTGGCACATTACAACGCTCCTGCAATGTTGTATGAAACGGCGTGCTGGGGTTATTAAATACTCTTTGATCGGATCTCTTTTGTCATTCTTGGCATACCATAGTCTCTTTGCTTAGTACAAATTGGTGGCTGTATAGCCATAAATGCGTTTGCTTGTCGCCACAGATGATAAAAAAAAATTGGCGGCAAAGCTGAAAATTCGTCTTGATTTGTTATTTACATAGCTAATAAATATAAATTTAATTATAAGTAAAATGAGTTCCAACCGTTCAGAGAGTGAAATGGAGATTGATTGTACTCCACCAGATTTAAGATCAGAAGCCAAATTGGCAATAGAAAACCTGCTTCCAGCGAAGTCCAAAGAAAAATACATGAGAGTATATGAAAATTTTATGAGTTGGAAAAACGAGAAAAAAGTGAACATTTTCTCCGAAACAGTATATTTGGCGTATTTTAATGAGATTGCTAAAACTAAAAAGCCATCTACATTATGGGCAATTTATTCCATGCTGAAATGTACAGTTCATGTTAAAAACGGCATTAACTTGAAAAATTATTGGAACTTAACTACTTTTCTTAAACGACAATCGACCGGATTCAAAAGCAAGAAATCGAAAATTTTTACTGGCGAAAACATAAAGCAATTTTTAATTAAAGCCCCAGATGATATATATTTAGCGAGAAAGGTAAAAAAGTATGTTTTATTTCCCTGCATTCTTTTGAGAAAAGCACTATATATGCCTCGGCGGAAATGGCAATTGCCTGTCTCGTACTAGTGAAGTCCTCGCCTACGGCTCGGCCTTCAAACTCATACTCGACCTGCAAATGCCTATTTCCCAGCCTTTGCAATAATGTACTATTAAACCTACTTACCAAATAAAAATTTATATCCAAATTAAAAGCAAACTGCACGCCAATGCTAACATCAACTTGAGCACATCGAATAAAACTATCGAACATCGAATATACGCATCAGCACATCGACTTGAGTTCATAATTATCGGACGTGCGCCGGTTCGCCGTGCTCGGAGCATTTGCCAGCCCATTAAGCAAATAACGAATTCGTTGGATAAACTTGAGGGTAGTAAACTTTATTAATGGCTCGATTACAAGCTCGACCCGTGGTGCAAAGAAGTGCTATCAATCAGTCAGGTGTGCGACGAGAAACGGGAACGGTATCTACTTACTTTCTCAGTAACACTAATAACAAAATTCCGACGCCCCTATTTCGTTCTCCAGGAAGGGGTGAAGATGAATATCCCCGAATGGAGCTTTTTGGTTTGTTGTTTTAATTTTAAACCTATTCAATCAATACCTTCAAAATTGCGCACTTTAATACAAAAAAAATCGTGTGGATTCTTGATTCAATAAACACCTACCACGAAACCTAGATTTTTTAAATGAGTAGACTAAATTAAACTAAATTAACATGATCTAAATTAAATAAAATATAAAGAAATATATAATGTCACATGTTTTACTATATTATTAAGTAGGTATATTGTATAAGACTGATGAATAAATTAATAATAATTAATTAGATATAAATAAGTAATAATAATGTTAACATTTAGCAACGCCCTGACAGGGCCTCATGTCCATGCATGCTAACTGCTAATTATATGATGTATTACTTAGTATGTAAGACATGACAGCTATATAGTATAAATAAATGACTAACTAGTAGGTGCTTATTCAAAGTAAAGAACGTATTCCAACAAAGAGAAGCGATAGATATGTAAAAAGTCTTAAAGAGTACTAAAATTTCGGGGCAAATCCAAACCAAACCACGAGGGTCAGCTACGAGAGATATTGTCGGCCAACATCTAGAGGTACGTGAATGTCCTTAACATGAAATATCTCATCAATGAACAAGGCCCGGTCGACTCAAATCGAGAATTGAATTGGTGTGCGAAGAGAATAATTAAATATAGCACAAAGCGAGCCTTAAGAAAAATCGATCTGCAAACAATTCAAAAAATACTGGGTTAAAACTATTTCGCGTGGATTAAGGTTTTAGAAAAATCCCGTCCGAACTCTATTATTCCAGAATAAAAAGTACCTGCCCTATCCACTTCCCCGGCATGCAACTAAGTCAAAATCCGGTTCAAGAATGGGCCATGAAATTGTAGCAAACAGACAGACCAAATACACTTTCGTGTATTTGACTTAGTATGCTTATGCCTGTATTAAAATGAATAGCTAGGTGGCTTACTTGTAGAGCAATTCAGCTCGACTTACATCTTTTGGCCCACAGAGAGTTGAGACGAGGAAAGGTGGTCGGATAGTCGAAACTGCGGAGGCAGCAGAGCGTTGCACGCCACTGTCCGAATAGCTCAATTACGGTTAATTCGCAACGCACACACATTCAAAGCGAAGTGCATACATGTGCGGCGTCCACATTAATGTATGTAAATGCATGCGACCGGCCGCGGCCGCCCGCCGACGCTCACAATATTGCGACATTAAACTAGGGTTGCCTTTGCTAAATTTTGAATAACAACACACAAAGGGTAGGACATTCAGTATATTTCAGCTGATCATAAGATCTATTAGACCCAATAAAGACTGTTTACTGATGGCCTAAACAACCAAGTAGGTACTGCAGTAAATAATGGTGTTTAAGAACAGGTCACTGACACTGGCGACAAGTCAGTGTGTCGCAAAAAATTGAGGTATAACTTAAGCACGCACTTATGCAAGAGTGAATTGGTACTTCCTTGGGCAAGCGCAACCTAGACGTCATCAATGTTTTTGTTAAAACATGACTGTCGGCAAGCGTAAGCAATATCTTCTCTTTTATAAAAGGAAAAGGTGAGTGACTGATCTATCAATTCTCAGCTCAAGCACTAGGCAAGTTGAGCTGAAGTTGAGAATATATATAACTATTATGACGTTGGCATCCGCTAAAGGATTTATGAAGAGGGTACAGGATTTTGAAATTCACAAATCTAAATTGAACTTAACGTGAACAAAACCGTGGGCTAAAAGCTAGTCACTCATATGAAAAGATATAACTTCTTATAGGTTGCTTGGAAGAGATCACTCGTAGTGTTAAAGCCGCCTTAACACCGTAACAAGTGGTAAATTTGGTAACGATTCGTGTTACTTCTGTTATTTGATGTGTGTCATAAAGTGTTTTTACTTACCTACTTATTGTTATTTGTTTGTTTGTAATAAAGTGCTTTACTTACTCACTTTACGTAATAGCACAATTTGCCAAGACATACCCTCGAGATGACAAGGTGGAATAAAAAAATGAACCTTTGAAACCTCGTAACTCCTAAATCATCAATAAAAATGAGAAAATGATCTAGGGAACCTAACTATGATTTTATAAGACCTACTCATCGATACCCCACTTGCCATAGTTTATTGACTTTCATTTTTAAATTAGTTACAATATGGCTTCTAGTGGGCGTCATTTTGTTTTTTCTCAAATTCGGCTTCCACAGTGACACTCTAATGATATATTCGGCATAAGCTGGTGCAAGATTCATCAAAATCGGTCCACGCCTTTAGGCTGTAGCTGTCCGGCAAGGAACAAACACATAATATATAGATTGATGAAAACATAAACCTGTGCGTTCCGCAGTCGGGTAAAAAGAATGGCAGCCCTGCATTACCTAAACGGAATATGGTTGACGAGACGGGCATTTCGGACAAAAGTCGACATTTGCTAGTGTTATGCAGCTACTCAATATGTGCACCTAACATTTCGAATAACCATTAGCAGCGATTGTTCGTATGGCGAAAGCTCTTAAAACCCGTTTTATATCGTAAACATGATATTCCTTAAATATTTTCTAAATTAAATAAGTACGTATATATAATTCTGGACTTGCTAATTAAAATATTCAGAGTTGAGATAGATGATGCCCGCGACTTTACGTGTGTATTTAGTTGTTGCTTTAAATCCCTCTTTGATCTTCGGGAATATAAAAGTAGCCAATGCAAGCTAACTCAACCAAACCAATTTTGGGTTTTCGACAGACTGATACACTTTAGTAATTGATCTGATTATTGAGAGAATGGATATTCTACAGTCTGCTATAAAATTCCGTATAGCACGTGCCTAACAGTCCTGTTCCTTTGTTTAGAATTTAGAACAAAGCCTTCAATGTTATGACTGTTTTAGCTATACTCATCAGTAAAACAGTCGGGTAATTACTTAAATAATTGATGCATACCTGAACAACCTCTTTCTTCTTGGGCTAAGATCTCTGATTTAGACATCTTTGACTTTGCATAGACTTTACTTTGATGACCTCCGTGGCGCAGTGTGTAGCGCTGTTGTCTTAACGTGCGGAGGTTCCGGGTTCGATCCCCGACAGGGTCAATTTGGGAATTTATAATTTCTGAATTTTCCCTGGTCTGGGCTGGGACCGGTAGGGTGGTAACTAGCCACGGCCGAATCCTCCCACCAGGCCAGACCAGGGAAAATTCAGAAATTATAAATTTCCAAACACTGCCGGGGATCGAACCCGGGACCTCCGCACGTTAAGGCAACAGCGCTCAACACTGCGCCACGGAGTTCGTCGAAAGTATATGATGATTGACGTGACACAGGGACGGCGACCTTAGGACCTGTACCTACTGATCGGCCTTGTTTAAAGAAGAATTAAGACCGTATGTAGTAATACTTAAAAGTACCTTTCAGGTGCATACCTATTGCCAATGTTAGAAAACTTTTCGAACATTGGTAATAGGAACCAATGCTCTCTTAAAATGAGAATTATGTTAGTCCGTATGTTAGTTATTGCGTTATTTTATCAGGGTTCGCTTAATTATTATTTTAACTCATACGAACTATTTATTTATTTGGCCAGCGGTTATTGCGTCAAAAACAATTTCCACAAAAATCGTACCTGTACGCACAACAGAACAATCGTATTAAAACCAACCCAGCATGCATAAAATATCCGGAAAAATAGTTTATTTGACTTTTATCTGGATGACAGTTTTACCTTTTATTATTCTGCTAACAAAAAGTTAGCCCTTGAATGTACTTACCTGATGGTAGAGTGACTCTACCATCATTGCTGAGTGCTTTATTTAATAGTTATTAACCGACTTCCACAAAAAGAGGAGGTTCTCAATTCGGCGCGTATTTTTTAAAATGTTTGTTACTGCATATCTCTGTTTCTAAACCGATTTGAAAAAAATTTCAGTGGTTAGAGGAAGCTCGCGAGGTGGTCCCATAAAAAAATCTGACTCCAAATCTTCAATCCTGATGCTGTAGGTGTACTTGCGACTCAAAAATAGGGAGTTAGGAAATTTTTATGGTGAATTCATATAGTACGTATCAAGTCACGTGTATACGATTCAACTCGTGAGTCCCAACTCCCAACTCCTCAACCCTAATGCTGCAGGGTACAGAACTCCTTAAAAATAGCGATTTTGGATTTTTTTATGGTGAATTCATATTGCAGGTGTCAAGCAACGACTTCACACTTAAACCCAAGTCCAACTTCTTAGCTCTGATGCTGCTGGGTACTGCGCTCCTAAGCCGTGGGGATTAAGAGTACACTAAAAAGTTAAAAATAAAAATTATTTCCAAAAAACCGACTTCCAAAGCCACTGTAAAGTAGAAAATAATTTTGATCTCTACACACTAGGTAGGTACCCATGTTCAAGTCGGGCGAACCTGACGCGTCAACTTTGCCTATCTTTGTTATACTCGCCCGACTTCAACCCTAATTTCGGTTTTTTGGAAAGAATTTTTATAAAGTATAGCTAATAGGTACATACCTATTAAGCTTTTACTTTTCAGATTTAAAGTCACTCTTACACTTGTAAGTTTCACGTAAGTTGCGTATTGAATGCAGAGCTAATGTATGGGAATTCGTACAAAACTTCTGCATTCAACTCGCGCGCGTTCTATAGGTAGATAAGTAACGTAGGTAAGGTACAATAACTTTCTTAGCTAACTTATTGCATGTCATACGCGACTTATTTAAGACTGTATACATTCCGTAAGTTACTCATACAAGCGACTTACCTACGTGAGTTAAATTTTATAAGTTTTAATCGTTCCTTATGTTTAATATTAACTGAATATCATAAAAAAGGCGGCAAAATACACAGGCGATGTTCGCGAAACAATATTCACTGGCGAGTAGCGCCCCCTATGGGAGTTATAAACAACGACATTGTTCTATCAAGTGGGCATTGTCATGGTGATTTAAGTCATGTCAACATTTATACCACATTATGATAATATTATTAATAAAACCAAATCCCACTACAAAAACATGAATGAACTTCACAATTCATGGTAGCATTTTAGCCAAGTAATAAATATTCTCATTTTAATCTATGTATAAAATGCGTCAGACGCCACTGACTACTGTGCGTCCAAGTAACTATGTTTTTCAGAAGAAATACTCGAAAAACTGTTCAAAATGCACTAGTACATGGACCGTTAGGCAATATTAATGCAATATTGTACTGAGATAACCCTCAATAGTGCTTCGAACACAGAAAACAGGATCATATTTGATTACATAGAGGTTATGTTCACGACAAACAAAAATATCAAGGCGTTTACCTTATTTCATCTGCTGTCTGTCTGCTGGCACCACTAATAAACGGCACAATATCATTCACTTTAACGAAATAGATAAATTGGAGTTAAAAAATTATTGGTTTACATCACAGAAATAACAAAATAAAACGGAAAACATTGAAAGCGGGCAAGAAAGCGCGATACGAAACAGCAAGCTAAGCAGCAGCTGACTTGAGCGCATGCTCGGCGTGACATTGTACGGGCGTCCAATCTTTGTTTATTTTTGCATTTTTGACTATACAAGTCGAATTTATACTAATAATATAAATGCGAAAGTGTGTTTGTTTGCTGGTTTATTGGTTTGTCCTTCAATCATGACGCAACGGATCGACGTGATTTTTGGTATGAATGTGGTTGAGGACCTGTAAAGTGACATAGGCTACTTTTTATCCCGGAAAGTTAAGGAGTTCCCGCAGGAATCAAAAAAACTTAAACCACGCGGACGAAGTCGCGGGCATTAGCTAGTTTAAAAATAAATTAGGTACAATATGGGTTAAAATGATAAAAATAACCAAAAATGGGTGCGCTGTAAAATACGTGAGCTTTAATTTCATTAAAATAAGGATGAAGGGAGGGAGGACCCCATTTTAAATATGCTTTTTTAAGTTACGAAGGAAGAGCTGAAAACCATATAGAACCTAAGAGCTCGGATTGCGGCAAGAAGTAACCTTTGTCAATATTTGATTTTTACATCAAAAATACTGATTGCACATCAAATTAACCATACATAATACTTATAATAGTACTAATAAATACTATATTTGTGAAAAGCTTAGGTTAGGTTAGGGTTGGTTAAAATTAGGTTAAAAATATTTTTTGCGCGGGGTGCAATTTCAAATGGATCCCCAAGATCGTTTCACCTCCCTCCTCTCATCCTCATTTAAATGAAATTATTGCTCACTTATTCTATAGCAACCTCCTATAAAAAGTAATATTATATTTTCGAATATCTCCTAACATAAAATAGGTCGAAAACATAAAAAAATTAGATAAAATCTAATTTAACTTAGTGCAAACTGTTACATTTTTTAAACAAATTTACTAATTTCAAATTAATACTTAATATAAAAATGACAATTTTCAATGATTTTTATATTACCATTTTATGATAATCATAATTTTTCGACGTCCCTACAATATTATGTGCGTGGATGCGCAACGTGGAGGAGTAGAGTGGGCGCGCACCGGACACGATGCCAGCGCTCTCTTGCGAACATTTTGTGAGTTATCGATTCTCCGTCGCGCGCCGCTCGCTATTGGCCCTGCTCCGTAATTGGTTTATGTAGCTCGTTCGTAACATGAATTCAAATTTAGCGCGCGCTGGGGCTCTCGTATGAACAGAGCAGAGTATTTGTACAGGGAAAATTACCCGTTCCAGATAATAAAATCTAGTAAAATACTATTGAAACTTTGTTTCACTCTCGGTGCGTTGTTGCGCAAACAATACACTTAAATCCCCTGGAGATTTTGTTTTGAATATCTGGTACGGTCTACCTACTTATTTAATGTCATGGGGATAAGAATTATTTCGTATACCTACCTTATTTTAATCTAGACTTTAGTGGGTTATACCTACAGTTAAGTCAACTAAAATTAAGAAATACTTAGTGCCGATTTACCAACAAAGAATCGGTACTATATTAGATAGAGCTCATAAGTACAGACAGCAATTATCGAGTTTGAAAACTACAGTTCTACCGCACCAGATAATAGTCGTTAAAGACCGCCAACCCGCATTGGAAGAGCGTGGTGGGTCTAAGCTCTAATTCCCTCTCTCCTATGACTGTGGAGGCCTGTGCCCAGCAATGGGACATTAATGGGCTGTAGTGGTGGTGGTGGGATACATAGGTTTACTACTCAGTGGTAATAGCTGTGATCGCAATAATTTTCACCGTCACAAGACTCTCAAAGCTCGGTAAACCTGGATCAGATATTAATACCTACTATACAGATCATGTTTAAATAGTTTATAGGTCCCAGAAAAATACTCAAACAAAGATTAAAAAACTTAAACTTACACATCAAAATACTAAGTGTGATATCATAGCTGTACATTTTCATAGGGTAGGTGATTTGTTAGGAGCGTCCGCGTTGTCTCGCTACGACACTAAATTGGCGCAAAGGGGAAACTGATATTTATGCACGTTAATAAGAAGCTGCAGACAAAGCCTACCTTACTAAGCTATTACCTATAGGTATAGATAACTAAAACTTACGTATACCTTCTGTATTTATCATACCTTTAGATTTAAGCATAGACTTAGGTACTCGGTATATAAATGGACTAGCTGATGCTCGCGACTTTATCCGCGTGGATTGAGGATTTTTGGTTCCCGTGGGAACTCCTTGGTTATTGGGATAAAAAGTTGCCTATGTGCTATTCCAGACTATAATCTATCTCTGTGCCAAATTTCATCCAGATGCATTCAGCCGTGTTTGAGTAACATATCTACATCCATCCATCCATCCAAATTTTTGCATAGATTTAGATCAGTAGTATTGTGAAGTGAAACGAAAAACAAATACACACAAAAGTGAGTTAAAATTGCACTGTCATTCAGGTCTGAGCTTTGTTTATTTCAAGTCGCTGACTCAGGCTCATTGTAAAGTTAGATCCCATCAAAAACATAAATGTGAAATGAGAGCCAAGTTCAAAATTGTGATATATATGCCTTGGTTGTTGACTTCAGCGACAAAAGAAGTGAGATCTAAATGGGTGCCAAGTTTAATGGTCAGTCCTGAAATTTATTTATAACAATATATAATATTTTATAACTACTTAAAATATAATTTCTTCTTATAACTTAGTATAAAATGTTGAAGACTAAGGCTTTGGCTTGGCTAGTTTCCATATACGAATTATTATTAAGTAGGTACCTAAAAGTACAGTTTCTACCAGCAAGCCAAATTTTCGGAAGAATAAAATAAGAACTTACAGCTTTACAACTTGTGAACGCTATAATTCGTATATGAAAACTAGCCAAGCCAAAGCCTTAGTCTTCAACATTTTATACTAAGTTATAAGAAGAAAAGATATTTTAAGTTGTTATAAAATATTATATGTTGTTATAAATAAATTTCAGGACTGACCATTAAACTTGGCACCCATTTAGATCTCACTTCTTTTGTCGCTGAAATCAACAACCAAGGCATATATATCACAATTTTGAACTTGGCTCTCATTTCACATTTATGTTTTTGATGGGATATCATTACTTTTTGTACAGAAATTATTAAACTCAATCTCAAACTCAAAACATATTTATTCAAAATATGTACCTACAAAGTACACCTTCTGAACGTTATGCTTACAGAGCATAAGACGTGATGGTGATAATTAACTACGGTATCTTAAAACTAAAGCTTAAGGGTTCCAAACGTGCCCTGGTCTGAGAAGAGCCCGCAATAAACTCAGCTGTGTTTTTTTTATTATCACCATCTCACAAATATTTGAAATTATATATATGTACTTATAATATAACATTACATAATCAGCCGCTGTAACAATTCATACCCATGCCTTGCTATCATTCAAATAATCCTTTACACTGTAATAGGACTTTTCTATTAGTTTAGTTTACGTTTTACATTAGTAGGTACTTATAAGTCGGTGTAAGGTCAGTGTGTCACCCACCAGTAATTCTATTGTACGACTCATTGTACAAGATAAATATAGACGAGAATTCTCAAGGAAAATATATAGTGTACCTAGAGTTACACTAACATTGACAGATTACATCTATGGTCAGACTACCTCTACAGCACATTTCTACATCTCATCAATTTTGATTGCAAAATTTCAAAATCAAAAGTTTTTACTTAGTGAAACATTGAAAACAAGCACGGTAAACAGTCGATATCACTAAAACCACTATAAACAATGAATACAAATCACAATGACTGACAGCTTGAACTGACGACTTCAAATACGTTTCTTCTTCTTTTCTGTCAATGACGTTTCGTTGCACAAAATGTATGAATACGAAGGTAAGGTTTTAATGCAACTATATTATTATTCATTATTATTTACATTAAAATAATAATTATGTGTCATTTTCAATAGTTAAGGAGTTACTACCACCGCTTAAAGCAGTATTGTTTCAAAATAACAGTTGAATGTCACGTACTTTGACGTCCTTAAAATAATGATTATAACACTAAAACATAAACGTCAACAATATTAAAATAATACGGCTTTAAGCAATGGTAGTATGCCCCGTGTCAGAGTTTTGATCTATACCTAGGTAGAGCATAAAAATGACGATTTTTGTACGTTTATATCTAAATAGCCATTTGAGGTGTGCTTATGAAATTTGGAGCACATATGTATCTCACGGGTCTCAATATATGCGCCAAATTTGACATGTTTATGTGAAATAGTTTTTGAGTTATGAGGGGGTCAAAAGTGGCTCCAAATGGTTCGTGTAATATTACACACGGTGCTGCTCGCCAGTTTTCTTGAACTTTGGCTGGACACGCTTCCGCGTGTCTTGATTATTAAGAAAAACATGGTAAATTGGGTGATAAATTTTTACCGAGCATATACTAACCTGATTAGTAATTATAAGCGAGTATTATATTCACCCGTTCTTCGATTTGTTTACAATTTCGAAAAAAACAAACAAACCAACAGTGGTAAGATAGAGGATCTTTTACTTCTTTGACATAAGTAATGGCTGACCGTTGGTATTAGTATATTATTCAACATGGAGGTAATACAATGGTTCACGTTACGGGCGCCGGGATAAATCTAGAATCCTGAGTGAAGCGCGGGGTTTAGAGTAGGGTTGTAACTGAGGCGTAATTAGCGGAAGCAGAGGCGGATGCGGAGGTGAAGGGGCTATGCCTCCGCGGATGCGGAGGTTAGCGGAGGCGGAGGCGGAGGTGGATACGATGAATCCCACATTTGTTTTTTTTTGAGGATTCTTCTTAGGACAGTTGCATTTTTGCTTGTTGTAATGGTGTTACTGACGTCACCTGCTTCGATTTGTACCTCTCGCATTGTAAGTCAACTTAAATAAACTCAACTCCGCAAGAAAACGGTGGAGGCGGAGGTTCCGTTACAACCCTAGTTTAGAGGTGCCCAAGACGAAAACAGCATTAGGTGCCCACTACACATGCGTTGAAAAAGAAACCTGAGTTTGAAGTAAAGAGAGAGATAGAGAGAGAGAAGAAAGTTGAGCTTTTTTAAGATAACAACAAACACTCTATAGAATTTATTGGATAAAAAGCAGGGTTTTTATGCGGGCTAAAAGTACCTCATATTTGAACATCCGTTCATTAATTTATTAAGTAGGTACTTACCTTGGTGATAAAGACGAATCTGGGCGTGAAATAATGTACCTAATCAAATAAAGCTCTATCCCAATAATAGCTCTACCGACAATGTCGATAACATTAAATTATATCTCGCTTTCTTATTCAAAATGTCTACGAAAATAATCCTTAAGAAATAGGCGGTCCTGCCCAACGTTGCTTATTTATTATCCTATTCTTCACTAACTTTTAACGCAAGAAGTTTAACAGGAAAATATATCTACCCTGAGATTTAGGTACTTACATTTTCGGCCTGTTATCTTTTTCTATCACTTCAGTAATTACTTCTTTTCAAGATCTGAACTGATTGTAAGCACTGTCACGCTGATGGTCAGCTGGGGATTACCGAATGGAAACGAAAATATTTGAAAAAAATTTTTTTTTAAAACAAATAACTAGGAACTTTTTATTAGAAAATCAAAAGCTAGAATAGGAATTATTTAATAATTTAATTCATGTCCAAATTTTGCAGAACTTTATATCGTTTGTATTCTCCCCCATTGCTCACTTTCCAACTCCAATTCTCATCTTTAGCTCCATATTTCCTAACTCTTGTAAATAACACATTGTAGTATATAGGTAAACAGGTAGAATTTGAAATGTTAGTTTTAATTTAGATTTCGGTTTTATTTTACAGTTTTATTAAATTTTATTAGTTTAATCGTAGTTAGTTTATAAGGTGCAAAAAATTACACCAATTACCTTTTATACCTACATAAATATTAAATAGATTTGTTTAAAAAATATATATACTTTGCGCTTCCGGTTAGCCCGTGACCTCACTAGGGGTCATGCCTGAAAACCAGCGTTCCAGTCGACTGGCTGCAGCATCAAGCTGAGGCAGCGCCTCGTTTAGCCAATAAATATAGATTTTAAGTTTTGTTTTAAGGAATGAGTGCCCGGGTCTCATGGAAAAAAAGTTGGCTTAAATCTTGGTTGGCACCTTGGTTCCATGAGAGCTGTGGTACTCCATGTATAATATGTTTTCATTTTTACTTGTACTTTTTTTGGCTAAATAAAGGATTATTTATTTATTTATTTATTTTGTAGGTAGTTAATGTGCGCATAGCCTTTTTCCATCCGTCCGTCCGTCCGTCAATAACTTACCAAGGTAAATTATTGACGGACGGATTAAGAACAAGGCGTATTTAAAAATCATGTCACCATAAAATCTTTGCAGCCCCGAATGAAGCAAACTCTCCACCGAAGGTGGTCAGAAGCATCTTTTTTCTTTCCAAGCTCCCAAAATCTTCGTCTCTCTCCACTCCGCCTATCCATAAATATTTTACTCTTCTTTGGCATTTATGAACTTTCAGTTTGATGTTCATTGTCAAGCAACTTCTTCAGGGCTCTTGTGCCCAGGACACGGATGGCCTGCCCACCGTATTTTTCAGAGGTACACGGTATTGCAGCATTCGCTTCTATAAACAAAAATGTAGAGTTCCTCATAGCTACGTAAGTAAACAAACTATCGGTACCCAT
Source organism: Erebia palarica (assembly GCA_964035005.1). NCBI lineage: Eukaryota > Metazoa > Arthropoda > Insecta > Lepidoptera > Nymphalidae > Erebia > Erebia palarica. The sequence goes on along the minus strand of OZ035985.1, from coordinate 25,787,987 downwards.
CAGTGGAGTAAAGATTGTTCATCGATACTAAAATGCGTCTCGTCCTAAGCTACGCTCCTAAGCCTGAGAGTGAGCGCTGTGATATAATTAGTGAGAGGTCTCGGGTTCGGGATTTATAAATTATTAGTTTTTATTCCCGTGGGAACTTCCCAATTTCCCGGTATAAAAAATAGCCTATGTCCTTCCCCGGGATACAACCTATCTGTATATAAAATGTTGTCAAAATCGATTGAAAATATGGGCCGTGAAAACGTAGCAGTCACTCATTTATAATATTTGTATGGAAGTATGGATTATATGAATTTCTGTATTTTCTCCGAACAAGCTGGTGAGCGGCTCCGGCCGTGGCTAGTTGAGAAATCATAGCCAAAGGCTAAATTGTAGTGGAATAAAATTTTAGATAAAAGTCCTCATAATATTATATCCAGCTCCAAGCTACCCATACTTACCTTAATAGGTAAAGGTAAAAAACAATTAACAAACAAGCAAACAGGCAAGCAACAGACTTCTAGTTTAATTTTGTGTTGTAAATTAATTTAATTTTATGAACGGTAAAAACTTACGTAAAGTTGTATCGTATGAACAGTATGAGTCGCATCCCAAGCACACGGCGCAACTGTAAAACTTTTGCACCTTGCATAATGCATAACAATTTTGAATTATTCTTAAGGCAAACTTGAAGGGAAAACTAACAACAGATAAGTGTTTACGTATACGTACTTTTATTTGCAAAATCCCTGTGCGAGACCGTTACTTAACGAGAGTTGTGGAGTTTACGTCTCTACATTTTAATTACCGTTATACAATCAGAATAGTTTTATAATAAGGTTTTACTAATATGATTATTTCTTCTACCTACCTAAAACAGCTGATCAACGGTGACATGCAGAAAGTATTCTTGGTACGGTTGTTGGTACCATTCCACGTGAGCAATATTTGAAAAGTACTTATAGAGAAAGATCCCAGAGCTGTCAGACATTACTTATTCTCACATAGCTGAAACCTAAGTTTCTCAGTAGCGTCTCATGTTCTTTGAATATGAGACGCTACTGAGATTGTGGAGCTCGCCTTGTGACCTTTGTAACCTGGTACCTGCCCAGGTGTCACAAGGCGAGCTCCACAATCACGCAGGTATTCAAAGAACATGAGACGCTACTGAGAACCTAAGGTTTCATATATGTGAAAATACTCTGTCTGTCTGAAAATATGTGTCTGATCGCTCTTGGACTATTAATTAGATTACCAAAAGTCGTAAAAATTGCACCATTGACAAACATAAATCAAAACAAATAAAGCAATGTAAGAATCATCTGTAGAAATATTGAATGGTATAATTCCTCGTATTAAAGCAGAATTTGTGAGATTAGTATTCATTATGCGTACGCAAAAAAACGGTGACAAACGATCACAACCTAATAAAAATTCTAAATAGTGAAAACTAACAAGTAGTTTTCAAAACGTAAAAGGGGAAACAAGAGCAAATGAGATGTACGCTAGTAAATTTTACCCGAGGGTAGTTGTGAATTTTGCACGGGACGGTGCATTATGCGGCGCACGTAGCCGCTGTCTGCACGCGGCGGGAGAGGCGGGGCAATATTCCGCCGCTGCGGCCGCCGATGCCGACGCTCGCGTGCTCTTCTATTACCGAACCTCATTTATTATTTAGGACTCTGTACCGAAACGTACTTATTGCGGCACGTGAAACTGACTTCGTCGAGTGATCCGCTTTACGACAAATCAACATCGCTCTGCATAGACACGAACTTTTTTTACGACGTAATGTTGCCTCGACTCTCCGGAGGTATGGAGACCTTACTTACTTACTTTTCTCGATGCATTTGCATTTTCTTTCTTTTCAGATGTCATCGCTTTCTTGGGGCTCCGCGCGGCTTACCTACCTCCAGGAATGGCGATGTTGAAAAATTTATTACTGAGGTAACTTTGTAAGTTATCTCAGTAACAAATGCGATTTTATGAAGGAAGTGCAACGTCGCCATAGACGACACTGACCAATTCGCACGGAGGCGCTGGATAGACAGTAGCGCGGCGCAGACTGTAGCGTGGCGAGTAAAGTTCTTACCTAAGAGAACCAAATGTCCAACAGTGTACTTCTCTTGGTTGATGAGGCGACGGCCGACGACGATAGAGTTTTTACCAATAAGTACATATCACCTATATTTCGGAACAACAAGTTACGAAATTTTTTTCGTGTCTCATCCAAAAAATCAATCTTCAAAGAGGCAATAGCAAGAGGATTCCATGCATTTTTATTGCCGACCTCTAAACCATTTCTCGGGTAATTCGGTACAAGCAAAGCGACATTATTTTTGAAGTAATTTCGGCGAATGTGCTTTAAAATATTCAGAGCGCTATAGCAGGGCCCATTAACGTGCCCGGGCGCAATTCGGAGCGGGGTCTCGTCCGCAAATGGCGGTGATATCATTAAGTGACCCCCACAACTATCCTGTGTCCCGCAAATTTTTCCCAATATTACACCGGAGAGGTATTCCCGACACGAAACAAATGGAGCCCTTTTATATTTTAGTTTGCAAAACAATTGCATCTCAGATAATATCACTGAACTTTACCGACTGAGATGCCATTAGATAAACGATGTTATCGTTAAATTTTTGTCTTCAAAACATTCAAGCATTTAAACACACAATTAAAAGAGCCAAAAATGTATACAACTGGAGCACTTTCACGTTTAAGTAAAACGCTTTCATCTTAAACAAAGGAGAAAAGCAATTTCGAATCTGTTTTAAGATCATAAAATTTATCTAGTCTGAGTAAACAAAAGGTAAAAAAAATTACAGTAATAGAATTTGTGCCATCAAAATTATGGCGCTGGTTTCAAACGTCGTCTCGCAAAATAGATAACGAATTTTCGCAAGAAAAAGGAAACTTCCCCTATCTTCAGTCTACACAAAATATGTGGCGCGATACGAAGATAGGTGTACGGAATTCCTAAGTAAACATGTGCGAGGGGATTTCTCAGCTGAAGAAATAACGGTGAAAACTCACTAGCTCCGAACAAACGCATGCCAGAGTGGCACGCTTCTTTCAGATGTGCAGAGGAAATTACAAGGCCCTCCGTGCGCCACAATGCAGATTTGAATTTATGAACTTTTATAACAGTTTTATATCCTTTTCAAGGCATTCTCTTTAACATTTAAAGTTTTAAATATTTCTTAACTAAACGATGTCCGCGACTTCGCCTGCAAGGTTTTCGTTTATTTCTGGTATGAAAAGTATCCATACCAATATGTCCAACTTAAGGGTTGTGCAAAATTTCGTCAAAATCGGTTCGGTAGTTGAGCCGTAAAAAGGTAACAGAGAGACGGAAACACTCGCATTATATTAACAGGTAGGAATTTCTTTTTAGGATTCTTAAAGGCAGATGTAGCTTCAGGATTCAACTGATGAATCTGCAAACAGCAATGATGAAACAGCAAGCGGTATTCGGAACTGGAACTCCAGCAGAACGCGCAATACCCATGTATGTTTTGTAGAAATCACGTGATTCGACTAACTATAGCGTTAAACGCCCTCTACGCTTGTTCAATTTGGCTCGTCGTAGGTGCATAACAATTTATATCTTCTAGAGAACCACGTTGGACAAGCGGCCGAAGCTCGGACACCATCACAAGTTTTATTTCGTCAGCGAATTTACAATGATTCTCAGTTCATAATGAAAATAGTGGGTATTATAGAAAAAATCTTTAAGCAAACATTTAAAAATAAAACTCAACAATGAGATACGCTCTCTCAGCTCCTATCTTCCTAGTCTCTAAGAAATTGTTTTTGCCAGCGGGGTGTCACGTTGCTAATTTGAAATTATAGCGCGCAACAAGAATCATACATTATGTATTTTATTTTCATTACTTACGAACTCGTATATTTAAACTTGGGTCTAGACTTTAATGTTCTGCTTAAAACTGTTAATAAATCTTTCTTAATTAATACTACTTGATAGTTATTTGTCTAAATTAAATCTCTGATAACTTTGGCAAGAGTTGAGATGCTCTTACTACTAAGTTGGTCAGATTAATTATGTGATTTGAACAAACACTGACTGATAACCAAATTTCTTAAAGAAATCATGTAAGTATATCTCGTTGTAGAGAGCCGGAACCCCACAATGTAAAACCTGCAGGCTGCATCAACAATGATTGTTACAGTATCATTCATTAGTTATAATTGGCTGAATTTATTGTATTCTTGCTGCGACAATGGACTTCGGCCAATATCAAAAATTTACCAGTCAAAGGTGATTTTGATCGTTAAATTGCAGCAATTTTTGAAGTAAAAACTTCTTTAGGCGCGTTGAACAGTTTTTGGTAATTTATATAGAAAAGTGTAACACTACTTTAGGCGCGTTGAGCACTTTTTAGTAGGGGGTTAAAATGTAGATTCGCGTGACCGTGACCGACATGCTCGCGAGACCGACATGCTTTTTATCTCGGAAAATTCAAGAGTTCCCGCGGGAACCAATTATCTTAATCCACGCGTACAAAGTCGCGGGCATCATCTAGTATGTAATATTTTTATGTAATAACACCCCTGATCATCGTAAAATTCTATTTGATTTACCGCATTTATGATCTTCGACGATTAATTATCCTGAGCTGCTTGATTTGCAAGTAATTAACGATTATAAGCGGCTTTTAAAATAGTATCGCAAAAGAAACGTACTTACAACTGTATTATTACTTACTTAAGTTATATTTGTGTAATTTTTTAAAATTTTATAGCTTCAAAAGAGCCAGTTTTCTATGAGACCAAAATATATTTACGACAGCAGTTAAGCAATTTCATTATCTTCTTAGGATCGTATAGTAGAGTTAAACTATTTCTGGCTCATTGTACGGAACCGAATGCGCTGTTTGCTCGAACTGAACTGGTTTATTTACTCTTACGGCAATAACTTCTTGTTAAATACAAATTCAACAGCATACAATTGTAATATAAAATGATGGTATTGTTTTCATTCGTTCTGATAGTAGAATAGGTAGGATATTACAACGAAAGAACTAGAAGTTTAATTCGCTATAATCCGCGGCAATATTTATATCTATGTGGTACGGTGACTTTACAATCGTTCAATGTCGAGTCAACTTCGATTTCTGTGGTGTGGCGAATATCGCGGGCTATATGCGGGATACACACTGAACCAAATAGATTTACCTATTATCAGGGATTATAGCGAATTAAACTTCTAGTTCCTTCATTATCATGAACTCTCGCAAAGTACGCTTGCTTCTATCCAATAGGATATCACAACATTGTAGGATATTACTACATAATATCCATCTTGCATTAAAATTCCTGTTTAAGTCACCAAACACACAACGTAATTGTCGAGGATATAAATAAAATGCTGATGATTTATTGTGATACGGACTGGGATACGTATAATTTAATTTTAGCCGAAGTTATTCTGGCGTCAGGAAATCAAGGAGGCGGGTCATAAACTAAGAACTGTAACGTCAAGCATGTTATATATTAGTCCGAGCAATTTAAAGTTAGTTGTGGGCTTGCAAATAAGCGAGGGGTTGGGACCGCAACTCGGTCTACCCGCGCCAAATTACAGACTGTCAACTCGACTCAAGTAACCTGTTGACACTATGTTAACTTGCGATATTTCTCACAGCCTTTGTTTGCAGAGGACACAACTTAGATCGAGGTTATCATAACTGAGAGTATCCGGCGATCGGCGAATTGATTGTTGTGTTGAAAGGGAAGTGGATAAGAAAGTTATTGAATTTGTTGTCAGCTGTAGAAGAATTTCATTTTTGCGTGTTTAAGTATAACTACTGCTGTTTATATGCTTAAATATTTATTTTAGTTGACTGGATGGAAATATTGATAAACCTTATGCGCAGAGAGAAGCTAAATATAATCTACATAATTAAGCAGATCTAGTGGTTTAGGTTACTTTTCCATTGAGGCAGAGATGAGCAGGCCGGAGCTATAAAATGAGGTAGGTAATTCCACTTAAGCGGGGACGAACGGTTGAACTGACGGTGATGGTCGATTCCTGCACATATCCTCTTCGCTCTGCTCGTCTTCACCTCAATGGAAACGCAGCATTAAACTGCACATCACTGTCATGGAAGTAGGAGGTACCTACCTATTAAAGGTTTTAGTTCCATGATAACTGTATAGTACTGACATTGTATGTCGATCATTCAGTACTTATGTACAACTTCTAGGTAACTTTAGCTTAGGTATAATATAGAATTGTTTGATTTTACATAGTCTGCCTCAAGTCATTTCCTCGGCTCAGAGGATTCAGTCCCGCTGCTGCGCCGGTTTAGTTTGAAATTTCATTCTTTCGAACACATATCTCGACTTCGTCCGGAAATCTACTTTACATTTTTCATCCTAATGGCCATTGGGAGAAAATTGGAAAAAAAAATCGAATTCTTATTCGTGTCTTACGGCTATGTCGAGAGCGCTATTAGAATAGGAACTAATCATGAGTTAAGGCTACTATTGCACGTCACTTTATTAATTATTTATTATTTAGATAAGGCAATTGAATAAATAGACAAACATCCACTACTGGACGTAGGTCTCTTGCAGGGACTTAGATGACTTTATTCCACCAAGTGGAGACTGGAGAGTCTGCCAACACTGCGGTTTCCGTTTAGAAGTTCCATTCTAGCACCTTGGTATCCAAACTTCTATTCCTTATTTTAAATACGTGACTAATGTAGTGCGAGAATAAACAAAAAATATTTATAAAAATTATCGTGGGAATAAACAAATGTTGTTAAATTCATTGGACAGTGAGTCACGTTAAATGAAACCACAATGGTGTTATTACTACATTTAAGTATTTTTGAAAATTGCGTCATTATTAATTAGCAAATGCGCCAGTAAAGTCTGTTTTTAAACACTAACCGCAACCCCAGGTAAAAAATGGTCATGCACTGTTTTCCTGGAATCCCGAAGGGGTGAGAAAGGGGGCATAATGTGGCAACTGCAGCCCTTGCAGAGGGTTCGACCACGGATGATGCCTATGGTGCCGATGACCTCTATCGATTCGTCCATTTCTACGAACTGAGTTAATTGCAAATTGCGTTTGATTGTTGTTCCTGATCAGAATCTTAGCGTTATAATATACCTACTACGATACAGTCTGTCTGATACACCGAAATTAAAATTATGGAATTGTGGCTGACAGTATGATAATAACAGAGTACAAATTTTTTACTTTTAATATTACATCTAGTGTAGCCTATATTGTGATGGTTTTTTAAAGAGGATGTAAAATGAGATTTCAATAGCTATTACATAACTTTTTAGCAATAATGTTCTATCATCATCTTTTGTTGCAGTAAAGTTTTATATTTCTAATTAGTTTTCTTTAAAACTCTACCGTAGAGTTTATGACCTAAATCATGTAAACTTTAAAGTCTTTACATGTAAAACGTCTCTGAACTCGTATGTATCTACATACCTACTTAGGAGTCTTGATGAATATTACAGCAGTAGGTATGTTTTCTGAGACCTTGCGAATACCGGCGGAAAAAACTCTCAATACACTAGGATTCGCTGAATATTACTGACAACGACATGAGACATCAATGTTCATAAATACCAAACAATCTGGTATCATTTTGTTCATTAAACTTCTTTGTACTGTCGCTGTCATATTTAATGTTGATATTATATTAACAATCGTTTTATAATTTCTTAGTGCTTAATTAGAGGAAAGATGCGTTTTTCCTAGGTGTGGCATTTTGTATTACGGTAGGTACTTAAATAAACACTTCACTAAATATAAGGGAAGTATCGGCGTCAATGTCGTCAACCGAGTTGTTTTTAAACACTAACCGCATTTTATTATATTTCTAACTAGCAGGCTTGCCCGCGACTTCGTTCGCGTGAAAAAAGATTTTTTAATTCCAACGAGAACTCCCTTATTTTTCGGGATAATACACTTATTTGTCTATGACACTCACAAATAATGAGGCTTTCTATTGGTACCAGAATTCTTATAATCGGTTTTGTAGATCCAGAGATTACCCCTACAACGTCACAAACTCACAATTCACAAACTCACAAACTTTACCTCTTTATAATATTAGTATAGAAAATAAACACTTCACTAAATATGAGGGAAGTATCGTCGTCAATGTCGTCAATCGGGTTGTCGTCTTGCGGACGTCATTGCAAATTGTTTTAAACACTAACTGCATTTTATTATACTTCTAATTTAAATGATATTTTAAGAAAATACTTTGCTGGAAATGTGTCTATTTCAAGGATTTCCACAATCCACATGCTACAGTGTTGCGCCGCCAGGATCTAGCGACTGAGGAAATATAATACCAAATATAATAAGCATAAACTGTGGACATTTGTGGTTATAATCATATTTATTATGGACATTCAAAATACCCCAAACGGCGTTTCGATAACGAAGCCATCATAATAATATGCCAACCTAACAAACAGAAAAATCGTTCAAACCGCCGCGCAGTTCGGAAAGCGACTAGTCAGGTCATGACCTAAATTGGGGCGACTTTTTTGTGTTTACAAAACGTAAACTTGTTGTTTATTAGGGTAGGTTGTGTTGGTCGATTGTTCAAGTTACAAGAACGGTACGCAAGGGAGCGGGCGTGGTTTCTTGCGAACCAGAGGTTCCGAGTCGTGGTCCGCTTGTCTTAATTTAGTGCGGTGTTAACCACGTCCCGCAGTTTGTATTCATTACCCACCTGGCTACCCCTGTAGAATTTAATGCCTTCCAGAATCACTGCTCTCATTTACCACTAATCAAATATTTATTTAATTGCCGGGATATGGGATCTTGAAATTTAATGCCTGCAGAGTAATTAGTTACAGATTACACTGTTTAAAATATGTATGCTAACGTTAACGTTTTCATGAAAATGTTTTGTTTGTCTATTAAGATACATAAATACACCACACACTCATATAAAATCTATTAATCAATTTAGAAATTTTTAGATTTAATTTAGATTTGGATATAATTATTTAGATACAGAAAAGGTTGCATCCTGGAGAAAAGCAAAGATGGGCTAAGTAACTTCGTTTAGGGAACAAGTAGCCTAGTCTAACAGCCCGAATAAAAATCCATTAAATTAAATCAACTGCTTCAAAGAATCATTAGCCTGGACATACAAATTGAAGCAAATCTTTCTGTTATATATGTCACCGTAACACCGTAAGATTGCAAAATCCGTTACATTGTAATCTAACTAGCGAAATTGTAAACTGTCGACAGATTGTGAACCGTTCAATGTTCTGAGTGTAAATTTTTGAAATACGGTTTTTGCAATCTAACGGTTTATGCAATCTTACGGTGACATATTCAAAGCGTAAATAACATTACTTATATTCCGAAATCGCACATGGTTACTATAAAATTTTATTAATTTACACAGATATGCTACGAAAACCTAGTACATAATTTGAATTGTGCTTTTACCAGCTGTTGTTTGGAGGGAAATTATGTTTTCAAATAACTCGGAAAAATTAAATAGTGCTGATTTTTCTGCAAAAATGAGACTAAAAAAAGATTTGCAAAAACAAAACGCTGCGCTGCTGGGAGCTTAAAGACAATTAAAATATATATTTGTCTATTTCGCTGTTTTCAACTTCTTGACACCCAGCGGTGCACGGAATTAATTTAATTACAAATTCGTTTACATCTTTTGTTGGGAATTGCTAAAATAACGAACTAAAGTAATTATATTGCATATTATATTTTGAGACTAATATTTAAAGTACCTACCTGACTGAGTCAAAAGTTGAAGGAAAGATTGGTCATTATTTAGGATCGTAGGTAAGCCTGAACGGTGGTGAAAGCTGAAAATAATTAATATCCATGCTAATATTATAAATGTGGAAGTGTGTCTGTCTGTCTGTCTGCTACGCTTTCACGGCCCACCTATTTAACCGATTTTGATGGAACTTGGTACAGGGATAGGTTATATCCCGGGGAAGGATCTTTTTATCCCGGAAAAAGAAAGAGTTTCCGCAGGAATCGAAAAAACTTAGTCCACGCGTACGAAGTCGCGGGAATCATCTAGTTGGTAAATAAATTCGTACTTGTCAATAACCGCTCTTAAAATGTTTTATCATTTTATTTCTCACCTCATAAGATAATATAATAACGAAAGCCTGGTGGGAGGCTTCGGCCGTGGCTAGTAACCACCCTACCGGTATAGATGTGCAGCCAAGCGATTAAGCGTTCCGGTACGATGCCGTGTAGAAACCGAATAGGGGTTTGGGTAAATATAACTGCCATGCCCCTAACAGGTTAGCCCGCTACCATCTTAGACTGCATCTTCACTTAGCATCAGGTGAGATCGCAGTCAAGGGCTAACTTGTAGTGGATAAAAAAAAGGTGCACCTCATGATATTGCTTTAAAAGTTTAAAAATACATTTATGGAGAGATATCATTAAAAGTCTTGTTAACTGAACTAAACACACAATGGAAAATAATACTAAGTATAATTTGTTATAATTAGGTTACTTATCACTACAAAAACGTACTCGGCGTTTTTAAAGCGCTTGGGTATACCGTATTGTTTATTCCGGGCATATATGATGAAGCAATTATCCTTGACTGTAAGTTATTTTATTGCGGACCCGGGTCGAGCCGGGCTCGCGGCGGCATGTTTACGGTATACGGGACAGAAACACGTTTGTTTGTATGTTATACAGAGTTATTCCTATAAATATTTGTTACGTTATTATTCGCACCAACGACGTTGGAGTCAAAAGATCCTCGAGTGGAGACCGCGTCTTGGTAAACGGAGCGTAGGACGCCTGCCAGCAAGGCGAGCAATGATATCCGGCGGGTGCCTGGCATCGATTGGATGTGAAAAGCCGAGGAAAGAGCTACTTGAAAAATGCCTATGTCCAACAATGGATGCACAACGACTGATGATGTTGATAATGATGATAAACCTGAAACCATGTGTTTTTGGGTCTGTTTATGATTCAATAGGTAGAGTAGATAGACCCGGTGTCGTGTGACAAAGACTGAATAACTAGACAGGTTATTTTGGTCTCAACCAGCAGTTGGTACACAGCTTGACGGATCAAAGTTTGATGATAGAGCAGATGCTATGAAAGGCGATTTAAAGTTTATCAAACGCTTGTTGACTATAGTATCACTACACTACAAAACCAGGTGTTTGTTGTTTTAGCAAAGTCGTACCGCTTTCAGATTTAACTTCCTGGTACGATGCCGTGCCGTCAATTTGGGAAATGGGTTGTACCTCCCTACGACCCATTTCCCAAATTGAGAAGGTATTAGTAAATTGGTAATTAAACAAACGTGCGAGTTCAGACAATAATACGTATAGAGAAAGAGAAACGAAATAGTTAAAAAAATACAATAATGGACGCAACCGTAAAAATGGTAAATACCTAGTTCAATGGAGAGTTCTTATAAATATTAAATAATAGTCAATTATAATAAAAGCGCGGGAAGACGTAAGGCATAAAGGTGTCGGTTATACCCAGTGGTAATATAAACATTGAGTTCTCTTAAATAATATGTCCCAAGACTCGCATCCTAACTTTGAAATATAGTTGCGTTGCAACATATCCTGTTTGTCAACGGACGAGGGGTTGATGAGTGAAGAGCGTAACTGGGCAAAGCAAAACTTGCATTATTGTTATGAGTAAGCAAATGTTTTAGGACTAATAGGCTAGCTATTAAACCCTTCATAGTCCCAACAGTCACTTAGCTAGCCCATAAAAATCTTTGTTCTTTTCTATGCAATAATAATGTCCAAAATTTTAGTCAAAACGTTAGAGCCGTTTCCGAGAAACCAATATATCCCTGAGTTACCGCGGGAACAAGACTTGGAAACTTAAACTTTAACAAAATACAAATTATCCAAATCGTTAAAGTAATTTTTAAGAAATCAATTTCCTACACAATAGATATATATTGTAAGTAACTACTAGGGTTGTAACGGAGGCGTATTAGCGGAAACAAAGGCGGATGCGGAAGTGAAGGGGCTTTGCCCTCGCGGATGCGGAGGTTAGCGGAGGCGGAGGTGAATTTCTCCAATCACATCGTCCATTTTCTGTGCTTTAGTTAGTTGCCTTTTTTACTTGTTGTCATGGTGTAACTGACGTCACCTGCTTTTATTTGTACCTGTTTTTATTGTAAGTCAACATAAATAAATCTCCGTTACAATTCCGCAAAACAATGGCGGAGGTGGATGCGGCGGATGCGGAGGTACGATTTCTTGCGAAAGTTCCGCACTTGCGGAGGCGGAGGCGTGGTTCCGTTGCAACCTTAGTACCTACCTATAAATGCATATTATTTATTTAAGTGCTCGTTTATTAAAAAAAATAGGATAAAAAGCGAAGCAATCTCTCGTATTTTTATTATGTGTAATCTGATATGTATTTTAAATAAATAATTGCGGCAGCAAGTGCCGAAATTAATTCGCTGTATGATCCATGAAGGGTATGAGCGAGTATGAGCATCAGATTTCAGTCCGTCAATCAGTTTTACCTCTGAAATGTGGAGGGTTTAAATAAAGGGTCCACCTAAGGGGAGTTATATGTACTAAGTTGAAACCAACCTTAATTAGTCAAGTTTATTTATACACACAATAAAACTTTACTCATAAGTAAATGCTGTGCACCCGTGGTGTTTTAATCAAGGCAACTTCAACATTTTACTGGAATAGCGAATAACGGAGATAATTATTTGATTATGGATAATATAGTGCAAAACACGTAATACTGAAAGTTATGTAAATTTAATACCTACTTATTGAAACTAAACATCAGAGCAATATTTTCAAATTAAACTCTCATTTAAAATGTTGCTTACTAGCACAAGTTAGTGATAATAATGTGACGTTTATAATATCATGGCTAGAAGAAAGGGTACTAGGCAAAATCAAAACACCACAGTCAGTTTAACATCACCATCAGTTACCTGTTTTGGTCACCGCTGTACCAGTACCACCAAAATTTACGTTATAAAACTAATAAAAGATAAAGCATTAAAAAGCTGCTGGCAAAGAGGATTTACAAATATTAATTTTAAATTAATTTGTAACCGATTCTATAAAATTAATCAGGATCGGCCAGAAAATCGCTGAAATGGTCACATTCCATGTTCTGGCACATTGCCAAAAATAATAATTATTGTGATTTCTTTTAGAGACACCTATCTAAAGGTAAGTAAATACTAGTGACTGTGATACGATCCATAAATAAAGATATAAGAATTTTAATTAGGATAATACATTGTAGATCATCATAAATTTAATTTGATTATGCCTACAAAGCCCTATGCCTACCAATGCGCTTGCTCTTTCTAGAGCAAGATTTGTATCAGTAAATAGTAAAAAGTTAAAGGTTGTATACCATAAACAATATCGATTAGATTGTATTAAAAAAACAATAATTTCATAGTATCTATACACGGTAGCGTCCTCGCCAAGACGAGCCAAAGGAACGGAACATTACTACCCTTTCTGGAATATCATTTTACATAGTGAGCCTACGCCATGTATCCCTGTCATTTAAGATCCTTTACCTACTTATTTAATTTTATTGATGGAGCTTTTTTGGAGTTTACGTTGAAATAATAATATTATGCGAGTTATTCTGTCTTATTATAAGACTATTTATTGGAAAACGAATACACTTCGAATACACTTATATAAAGAATTAATTAGAAGGTAAATGTTGCAAGAAAGTAGTTTTTGTGGCGCTCCCAATAAATTAAGGCCACAAGTTGTCTGGGTGTAGGAAAGCAAATTAGGTAGTCTAGAGTAAACGAGTTATGGCAAAGTTGCGACACTGTGAGACCACATAGGAACGTTGTTTTATCCTATGTCCCTTAACAACTCAATTACTTAATATGTACTTTAAAACATGCAACAAAACTCATTAAAGCCGTTTTTCGGATTTATTAAGGTTTTAACATGACTTGGGGTTTTCAAGACCCTTCAGAGCTTGCTGATTTTCTATGATCTACATCCGTCCAAGATGGGTGATATATCTCCAGAATGTGCGTTATTTCTGAGCCAAATATCGATTTGTTTCGTTTCAGCGGCATGATAGCCGTGATAAGTGAACTGACAGAGACCACTGAAGAGGGACAGTTTCACACTTAATAATATTAAGCAATATAAAAAGAATTATTTGAAAACTTTTATAGATACCAACAAACCCGTTACCCTCAACAGTATCGCACTTGAGAGAGTCACTGAATTTAAATATTTGGGGCACATCGTAACAGAAAATATGTCGGATGTTGAAGACATAGAAAAGGAGCGTAGGGCATTGGCAGTCCAAAGTAATATGCTGGCCCGCAGGTTTGCTCGTTGCAATAGAGACGTAAAGCTTACTCTGTTTAAAGCGTACTGTCAAACTTTCTATACGTGCAGCCTGTGGGTTTCGTATACGCAGAGGGCCTACAATGACCTACGCATACAATATAACAGTTTTAGAATGCTGATGGGGTTGCCGCGCTACTGCAGTGCGTCACAGATGTTTGCGGAGGCTCACACAGACGTATTTATGGTATAATGAGAAAAGAGCGGCATCTGTGATGAATAGAGTGCGCGGAAGCTCCAACAGTATTCTGAAAACACTAGTAGGAAAGTGGGAAAACCCTTAAATGAGGCACTGGGTGGGTTTGCATGTGAACTCCAAATATCCAAGGAGGTACATGAATTAAAAATAGTTAAATTAAATGATAAAGAGTTTATTAATAATGTTGAAATATTCAGTTAAGTATCAATCAATTATGAATGTGTGAAATTTTATTTTTATTACTAACGTAGTTTTTAAGATACACTGTTACTAACATTTTATATGGATTCTATGGTCTGAAATAAAAGTTATTTATTTATTTACACATTTTTGCATTGACGAGCACCTACTACCTACCTACTTGAATAATTTAAGTACTAGGTAGATAGGTAATAATAATTAAATATTCGCAGTGTAATAATTGGATTTATTATTCCTAGCACCGTGCTAGGTATATTGTAGGAATAATACGTACTACGTACTAATATAACGTACTAGTAGTACGGTATATTGTAGGAATAACGACGAGGAAAAAGTTCAAAGACAATGTAACGATGAAAGAATTTTATAGACAGTAAAATTTCTTACGGATCAAACTGTTATTAAAAGTAAGATTTTTACAAACTAGCGAGACGCCGAATTGTGGCGAGATCCGCCCTCTGGCGTGCCGCTAGCACTCCTTATAAATACTGGTAAGCCCCCGGCTTTTGTGGCTAATCTTTCGCGTGAAGATCGCTATTATACCGCTATTTATTATTTTTACCCGTATTTTTCTTTCCTTAAGTCAAGTCGAAACGTGCTTCATATTCTTAAAGATTAAATTTTTTTTTCAAGCTCTCATTTATGTTTAAGTGTTGCTGAAAAAAATTGAAATAACTCACTTTTCATATAATTTACTCTCATAGTTAAGTTTTTTTGAAATAGTTTTAAAATATGGCAATTTGTATTTTCAGGACTGAAGTTTATGAGTTCCCGTGCAAAATTTCATGAAATTTCCAAAAGACGTATTAATTCTTGTTTACGTTCAAGTATTTACTTACTTTATGTCCTCCTACAAAAAATTGTTGAAATGAGAACGTATATACTCCATGGTAAAAATATATGTACTAAAATATACCTATCTTTATGCACAGAATATCAACAATATCATATCAGCTATATAAAATAACGTTTACCAGTCAAAAAAAACCTGCATAATATTTCCCCAAAAGGTTTACGAGGTACTAATATTTTCATTACCTTATGAAACGAAACTGGCGTATAAGTGGATACACTTTACAGGCATTTGTGCATAGCGAAAACTTTCTCGCCACACGGTAGTTACTGGCATGGTAACTTAGTAGGAGAAGTATAAAACTTCTCGTTATCGTATGCAGAACCTTATAGCAGTAAGGCCCTTATGTAGGGCTACAGGCACAGAGTCTTGTGCAAATGTACGCGACGTAGCATTGCGTCTACGATGATATATATACCATGTATATACCTATTAGTGGTTCGCCCCGAAATGAGACCTTGCGGCATCCATTACATAGTTTTAACTATATATTGTAAAATAGTTAACTTTTAACATTAGACGCTAAAGAGTAATAGGAGAAACGAATTAACTTTTACAGAGCGCCATCTATTGATATCATTGTACAGTTCTGTTAAAAATACTGAAGTTCATTAAAAATTTAATAATTTCGTTTCCTTATAATATTTACCTAATTTTAGAATTTGTTGTTCAAGTACAGGATATAATTCAAATAATTAATCAAGTTACAGGCTCAGCCTTTCAGAAAATTGAGAGTTCTGTGGTCAACTTTGGACGTTAGAAAATCTCCACTTTGAAAGCCCCCCATTTCGTCAATTTTAAGGGAAAAATTAAAAAAATATATATTTTTGGGCTCTATCCCTAATTATCTTTAAAATGATATACCGCAACCCTATGTTACGCTATAAAAAATATTTTACTTCGCATTCGCTTCTATGAATGAAATAAAGATTTTTATAACTTTTTGGCTGGAGGCCATCGGTTTATTTATTATATTTAAATTTGAAGAACATTCAGTAATTCAGAAGATATAAGGCTCTGACAGACGGACAAGTGCAAATTCACTCAAGTAGACTCGCTCGGTCAACTATTACTAAATCCAGGGAATTTACGAATTAAATTATGTATTAATTACCTGTAACGAGAATAAATGCCAATTACAACTTACAATAAATGGGCTATGAAATTATTGGCAAAATCAACCAATACGATCGACTATTTTTTTATCCTTTCATGGTTGACCAATCTGGGAGTAATAATTAGTAATTATGATTTCATTCAACATCTGCAAAATAATGTAAGCCGCCGCCGTTGTCGCAAAGTCTCCAATCCATATAAAATTATGTGGTTGTAAGGGACGTTGAGTAATTTCACCTTAAAAGTCGTATCGTGTGTACGTGTACTTAGGCAAAACGAAGTAATGACAAAGTGAGGCGGTCGGGGCGTTAGCTCGCGAGTCGCGACGCACAACGCCACTCCGACAGTCGGCGCTGAACCCTTAAATTAGCGTTAAGTTAGACCACTTAGCTTCTTCGAGTTTTGTTTGTAGACCCGTAAATATTCTACGTAGCGCACTTACAATATGGCCGTTCGCTTTCTAAGTGAGTATAAGCCGCTTTTGTTGTTGTCTTATGAATGCAAATAATCATTGATGTAGAATTTTAGTACCTATTCTATTTCAATGCCAATAATACTTAAAGTGTCAATTTGGCGCAATAAATTATACATAGAGTTATATCAATTAGTTTATTGTATGTATTGACGTGGCCGTTCAGAATTCCGCGGCCAGAGTGGAATTTCTTTTTATTGCTTTATTGCAAGTATGGAACCTTTTTATGTCAGAGAAAGTAGAGCTTGATTGCAAGGGTATGGCAATTTATTTACCCCTAATAATTTTTGCGAGTTTGCTACCGGTAATGATACCAATATACCGGATACTATCTGGTTACAGTCGAAGTTTTCCACCAAACCAAGATTTTTGTTACGCGAACGTTACAATATTCACATGAAAGTTTTTTCAATTTAATTCAATTTTTTAATTGATTTTTGAATCATTGTAGGGACAAATGCATAGCGCTACATGCTTTCTGATACTGAGACTCAGAGACAGCGAGTCGGGCCACCGCCGTGGGGTTATAGATTAAGGGGTTAAGAAGGCCGAATGACCTTGACGAAACGCAGACCAGCGGGACTTTTGCCGACGGTAATGCCGTATAGCGGCCACGCCCGGAACTACGCAAACTAGGCCAAAGACTATAGACTGCAGAGGGAACAAGTGCTATTTTATGGGATAATGCCTATATTTATGTTTGCGCATAAATATCATAGGTCACAAATACGTAAACTTTCTTTAATACCTACCTTTAGCTTTACCTTGAGACCTTGCCATGAAATGTTCGATATCGTATCCGAATTCCGATACTAAATATTGTTTGCGCTTGTAGTAGGCACAGATTTAGGTATAGGTACAAGTAATATTTCGTATTGGATCAATGCTAAAATGTAGGTAGTTCAAGTTAGTGTTGCAGAACTATCGATAGTTGACATCAAGCTAAAAGTTTTGAAACGTGCTACCTCCACCGAGGGATGAGTGGGGTACAGGGAGAGGAGATAGAGAATCAGGTACTAACTGCTCCCAATAAACCCCACTTGCCGGAGCTGCGTAGTTTTTTTGTGAGTTTACTCCTTTAGAATCAATTTTCATATGTATGAGCCTGTGGTATGAAAATTTATGTGCAGTACTACGTCATGCGCAGCTCTGAGCACAGAGTCACTTAAAAAAAGTCAGCGCCATTTTGAAATTCTTTGTTAAATAACCGATTTCGTTCAAAATTGATATTTACGGCTTTCTGGGATCACAAAACAGGAAACTGTTACCAAAATTTTAAAAAGTCGGTGCCATTTTGAAATTCTTTGTTAATTGACCGATTTCGTTCAAAATAGCATACGCACTACGAGTAAAATTATGTCTACCCGTTATCTCTCTCTGTCTACCGAAGCTAACATGGTTACTTGTCTCGTTACGTCAAAAGTAGAGATAAAAGTAATATTTCTAATCTGTGGTATTTTTCTCTACGAGCCTTTACATGTCGACTACTTTTTTCTTGTAATATACTGCATTTTGTGCATGTTAGGGTAAATGAAAAATTTGCCGGCAACGACAATATCTCTCTCTCTCGTCGCGAGATAATCTCGTTGTGCACATCCTAGACCTACTGGGATCACAAAACAGGAAACTGTTACCTAAATTTAACAAAATTAGCGCCATTTTGAAATTCATGTTGTTATTATGTTTCCATGACTATGTAATGTATTTTGATGAATATAAAATATATGGTAATTAATATATGATGATAGCCACGGAGTTAGAGAATAGGAGTGCAGGTGTTCCCAGCTTGTCATCACGAATTTCGATTCCATATTATGATATTATCGATAAGGTTGTCTAGAAGAGATCGCTGGTTAGCGATAAGACCGCCTTATTGTACCTACATTTTAAGTTTTCATGTTTGTTCTTATACATACATACATACATACATACATACATACATACATACATACATACATACATACATACATACATACATACATACATACATACATACATACATACATACATACATACATACATACATACATACATACATACATACATACATACATACATACATACATACATACATACATACATACATACATACATACATACATACATACATACATACATACATACATACATACATACGTACATACATACATACATACATACGTACGTGTCTCGGTAGCATAATCGATTTACTAAAACAAAAGTTGTTAGAATTCAAAAATGGCACATTTACATCTGAGAAAGACAGACAGAAAGACACACTTACGCATACATTATAATTATTATTAGTATGTATTTTAGTTATTAGTAGCATTAATATTATTAGTACGTAATTTTGCATTAAAGATATTAACGTACATACATACGTACGTACATACATACGTACGTACATACATACATACATACGTACATACATACATACGTACATACATACATACATACATACGTACGTGTCTCGGTAGCATAATCGATTTACTAAAACAAAAGTTGTTAGAATTCAAAAATGGCACATTTACATCTGAGAAAGACAGACAGAAAGACACACTTACGCATACATTATAATTATTATTAATATGTATTTTAGTTATTAGTAGCATTAATATTATTAGTACGTAATTTTGCATTAAAGATATTATAATCTATTCCGTCGGGTCGGAGGAAAAAAAATCAAATTAAAGCTTATAAGCTTTAAAAACAATCAAAATATGTAGCGAGTGCAGGTAGGTTGTTCCTCATCAAAATCATCTTGATTTGAATTTTTACAATCACTTGTCACTACAGAACCTTATTTAGTCTTTGCACCTACTTTGCACACTTAAAAAGTTAAATTCTTAAAAAATATATATTTACACCTACTAATTTACAGATAAATACTGAACTAAGTATTTCTAAAATTTTAAATATGTACAAATGAGTATAAACCCTTCAAAATCGAAAATTAACTTTAAAAAATTCGCTCTGACACCGACGTGCGGTCCACCTTCGACAATGTCCCGAAACGGACTGCCGAAGGGCTCGCGGGTGTTTACAGGGCGACGGAGCAGCCACGTTCTCACTAATATACTTAAATTTCGGGGGAAAATTACTTTACACGAATGTTATAGGGAGTAAAAATAAAACTCTCCGTTAAAAATATTGTAATTTTTAAGACCTATTTTTGTGTGCAAGAACTAATTAAAAAGCTTGTGCCGTTTTGCAGAACATTTTCAAAGTATGACAAAAGTAGATACTCTTTGGGGATTTTTTTCTGAAAGAGGGTTTGAAAAAAGTATTTTTTTTTTACAGTAGAAATGTTTATTAAGCCTATATCTTCCGTTACATATTTTTTCTTTACGGATTCATCTATCAGTTATTAAGACAATTTGACTTAAACATCCTAATACTGAGGCAGTTTGTCATCTCTTAAAGCCTTAAGGATATTAATATGTATTTTTACGAGCTGTGTTTAACGGAATATTGTACTTTACACCCCTGTTGTAGGAAATATCCCTGGTATGCCCATATATTTCCTAAAACAATACAATAAGATGTAAAGTTATAGGAAGTATTTCGTTTTGTTTTGTACATTGTACGCCACACTACCGTACAATGTTTCGTAAATTTTTTATTTCATTCATTCGTTAGGTATTGCATACTTAACATATTATTCGCTACTATATACTATAACATACTTATTCGCACACCGAGACGCAAAGGTAGAACACCAATTTGAGTGCGTTTTGAAATTCAGCAGATCCATTAATTCTATTTCGCGGTTATTTTAGCTCATCATCATCATCAGCAGGTGTTTCTGCAATTGTAATAATCAAACTGAATGGTGAGATTTAAGCACTCGTGATTTATTGTTGCACTCGTTATGTTTCGATTGGCTTATGTTATATCAGCATTAGTATAGTCCAGACCCCCGTGCCTCGGAGAGCACGGTCGTCGGTCCCGGTTGTTATCACTAATCATTACAAAAATCTAAGAGTTTAAATACTCTCTAGTCGAGTCGTATGCGGAAGGACGTGGGAACCCACCGCATTATTATCCTAAGAAAACTCCTACCATTATTTGATTAATGGAAAGGGGTTATGGCTCTCAGTAATGAGGAATACGACGCAGAGAGGGATAATCAAGACAATGGGTGCAAATTATTTATTCTTGGATTTATATAACAATAACTATGTCATTGAACTATGAATTAATGACCTGAATTTAATTTAGTAAAACTGATAGCGTGGTTTTATAAAGTTGCTATTGATTATTATTTCTTAATTTTCTTAATGACTTAGACATCGTAATAAATCTTTCGTTGTTTTATATTTTTACACACATTAAAACCAATAACGCTGTGAAGAGAAAATCACGTAGAGAGCGACATGTGCATAGGTATAATATAAACTTAAATATAAAGTAATAACATTGAATGAATTTCATAACCGGTGGTAGCGTCCGGTCCCGACTTCAAGTGACACAAGTTGTACTTACATGAAGTAAAAGATTTCATTTCATTTCCATTGCAGCTAGATCGAATTCTCAAAGTACGTAAACTACGAAGGAAAGTATTTGAGCGCAGTAATTAGTACACCGTTCATCCGGGGATCTGACTGATTTGAAACTTTCGCAAATAAGCAAAATAGAACTTCGTATTAAGACTTTTTGTCGTAAATTGCATGTGCCATAAAATAAAACATGTAAGAAATCCCTCTATAACATGGCTCTATAACACCGATGCTGTACTCGTCCATAATTAATTTGACGTGATTCTACAATTATTTATCACTTTGATATACGAAAACTGTCTCAGGTCCCTGATACGTGCTTCAGACTGACTCACGTCTATTGTACTTATCAGATAAACAGATATTGTAATTACTTTCTTCATATTCATCTATGATTCTAGACCCGTCACCACAGACCATAAGCTAGCCATAGAGTGCAGGCTATTTTCTTTTTTTTTAAACAAACCACGACCCGGATTCCAAGTTGTTCATTTTATTTTCAATCAATAATCAAATGAAAAACACAAATACTAGTTGCAAACAAACAAGAAATCGTGGGTGAGACGATATTTTCAGTCATGCTTAGCCGTTTCCGTTAGCTCACCATGTAATTATGCATCGAAGATTTGAACGTGCAACTCGGATTAAAACGATATATTATAGGTATATATATCTATCTATATATACATCTATTGCTAAGTGATTGTTAACTGTGTTTGCACATCGAAGCAGAGTATCGGTTGGAGTGCGTAGTATTGAATACCATTGGTCAGTGGAGGCAATAACTCGATTTCGCGGTTATTTTGGCTCACGTGAGCAGTGCGGACCGCAGGTGCTGCGGTTCAGTTTGTAACTATTAAACTGAACAAAGATTTTGAGTAGTCGCCGTTTACCTCCAATTAATTTGTATCGTTATGTTTTGCACTTCTTAAAAATGAAATAAATCTATAGCTAGTCTAATAATTCCTTTTCGATGTTCTGTATGGTATCTATTGTTATTAAATAAATTGCAACTTTATTGTGGAATGCTTTAGCCTCATTTACAAACAGTTTCTAAGAAGATATTATAACATATACTAGCTGTTGAGGTTTTTGGTTCCCGCGGGAACTCTTTAATTTTCCGAGATATTCCAGACTCTAATCTATCTCTGTGTCAAATTTCATCGAGATCCGTTCAGCCGTTCTGTCCTGATTGAGTAACAAACATCCATCCATCCATCCATTCATCCACTCCTACATCCAAACTTTCGCATTTATTATTTGCTAGCTAATGGCCGCGACTTCATCCGCGTTTAAGTTTTTTGATTACCCACGGGAAGTCCTTAATTTTCCAGAATAAAGAGTAGCCTATGTCACTCGAAAGGTCCTCAACTATACCCATGTCAAAAATCACGTCGATCCGTTGCTCTGTAGGGGCGTGATTGAAGGTCAAACCAACAAACCAACAAAAACACACTTTCACATTTGTAATATTAGTATGATATATTAGTGTAGTATAGACTAATAGTAAAACTTATAATTCAGGTTGTGTTGCCTGCTTGTTTAGCAAGCCTTATAGCACATTTTAGTATCGTCATGTAGTTTAATTATGAACTGTGCCTATACTATGAAGACGCGATAGAACTGTAAACTTACGCTGTATAACTGAGATTCAGTATCTTATTATTACATCATTCATCATTCATCATTGCGTGGTATGCTTAAAACTAAATTACATGTAACTGATAGGCCTAGGTACTGTGTGAATTACGCTTCCAAAAATCTAATTTCCCACCGTTTGACGCCACATCGCTCCGCATAGCCGGTGACGTTGAATAACAAATAACCGGCAACGTCTTTGACTGTACGAATTAATCAGCAGCGGATAGCATATTTTAGTTAGACGGTACAGGTGCGCAGTCCGCTGCAACTTCGATTAATTCCCATAACGAGTCAGGTCCATCACGCGCGCGCTCGTTTGTCTCTGGACCAGCTATAAATACATCAGTGCACTTGCAATTTAATCCGTTCTGTTCCGCTTCGGCGGCACTGTATTCAAATAATGCGATTGGATCCGAAGTCCGAACGGCAGACAAGGGCCGAAGAAGGCAAGCCCTCTTGTCCCCATCACTTGAGCTTAAATTCTACGCTAAGCTTTGACTTCTTGACTTTATGCTTTCAGGAATAAGCTCATTTAGGGTTCCATAATGAAACAAGGAACCCTTCGTCTAGTCCGTCTGTCTGTCTGTATTTTATCTTACAGCTATTTTAAAAATAAGATATTAGAGCGTCAAAGTGGAAATCTGTTACCGCCACAAAAAGTCAGGGCATTTCATAAAGCAATAGCAGCTAATAGACACGCAATTGACCAGTTATTTATATTATGCTTATATATTTTATCTAAAAATTACCCTTAGTAACTTATTACATGTTTAATGTTACGTGCGTTATATATTAACATTGTAACCACATTCTGAACCCTATTTAGACTCCCTTTTCAAGACGTAACCGTTTTTATACGTTTTTATGATCACGTCTACCGTCTTTATTTCCAAGGTATAATAACAGTTCGTAGAAAATTTGCAAATTTGCGTACGAAGCGCAAAGCACTGGCGGGATCGTCTTTGTATGCAAATTTTATTACAGGAGTCTATTGAAGGACCACACAAAACTCGCCTATTGAGCCCAAGCATCTACTTCTAGTGTAGTTATAGCAACCGGCTTCGTAATAAGAGACTGTGATCCGAACCTTTGACATTAAGTATGTAAAAATACTCCAGGAAAAGGTCTCCCTCTAGGGAGTATCCTGAGGAATTCCTAGATAAGTGCACGAAAGCTTACGAGCAAAGCTAGTAGATTTTTAAACAGAAAGAGAGGGTTGCGGTTCCAAATTATGCACGTTAATTTGGCAGCTATAGTTCAATGTTAAAGTCTATTGAGCAGAAACTTGAACGGATTGCGGAGATGGCAATTCATAGTCAAATCTGCTCTAAACGTGTTAACATGGCTCCGAGGTTATTGCGGCGTACCGATCCGTGTGTCGGCCTATATGTGCATATATGTTTTATATAACCAAATTTACCTATATGCTGTTGCATTGTTGTACGTAAGATGGCTTTTATGGATCTAGAGCGGACTTTGGTTATCTTCCCTCTTTTGTTAGACAAAATTTATATCATATGTTATGTGCCCCAGAAATATGATTTACAGTAGATTGAATCAACCTACAATACAGAGATAAATATTCAAAGGTTGCGTATCCATACCAATATTATAAAAGTTTCTGTGTTATCTACCTATTCATAGCCCATGAGTTGACGGTACAGAGCTTTTATACATGTGGCGGACATGTACGTGACTTTTAATCTCGAAAAATTAAAGACTCCACGCCAAGAGGGAACCCACGCGATTTTGAAAAAAATAAAAAAGCTACGCAAATGTAGTTGTGCGCATTTAAATATTGTTTAAATATACTTAGTATTTTATCTTAATTATGCATATTATAATGACATTGTCAAGATGTTTAAGTAAATTATGCGCGCTATTAGAGGTGACGATGTTTGGCGGATGAATTGGGGCACGGGTCGGTACCGGCATGCGACTGCGGCTTCGCTACTGACAGCATTCAATCACTCCGGAAAGAGACGTTCGCTACCAGCTCCATCAAACTCAACCCTATTCACTGGACATAAAACGCGTCCAATACGTCGAATAGAGCGCGCCTAGAACTAGGTTCTCGATCGCCTTTTTGTACTCACATACTGGTTCCATTGATAGATACAGCGGGGTGTTCTGAGGCGACAACGGAAAACGCCAATTACGCCATTACAAAAGGCTTTAAGGATTCTAATTACGCGGGTCCTTTCATCTGCAGCCCCGATCCGATACGGAGCCGGCCCATTATCGTTCGGTATAAACATTCCTGGATTTCATATCCATAGCACGACCGGAGCCAGCCTCGCTTATTACCACCGCGCTCAAAAAGAATAACATCGTTTTGGCACTTTTGACGCGGATTCCGGATGCCTCCGTTCATATTGTGAGCCGTTAATATTCTGCACGGAGCATCCGACCTTTTTTATTTGTATCTAAAATTGAACATTTTGTTGCGATAACGGGCACGCGCGGCGCTCCCCTTCACCGAAGAAGCGATGAAAATACGAAGATGCGAGAGTGTGGCAGCGGCAATCCTGCGCACTAACGAGCGCGCGGCCATTTAATTTACACATCTGGTACAAATTGACACTCACTTTTCCTGCTTTGCTTATTGTATTTCGAGTGCGAAATCACACTTGATGAGTGTGGGAAAATATGTAAAAGCCTACTTTTCTAGCGGTGATCCGATAGCACCGCTAGAAATGAAGAAGCCTTTTGAAGAAGGCCTCCCATTCGAATGGTCGACAGGTTCACACACGGCACAGCATGATTGTAACTTTTTAAAATAATGTGTATTGTAATTAAAACTAGCTATCATTTGCTTTAACGGATAAGAAAAACAACTTAAGGAATTTTGCATGCCCATAATGATCTCAAAGGTGTGTTAATTCTTCCACTTCGCACTTGGCTCGCGTTATGGATGACCTATATCTTTCTCATTCAAAGAGGAAACTCTTGATCAGTAGCGCGCCAGAGATGTCTAATGAAACTGATACTTAACTAAATCTATTATCTGACTTTCTATTAAAAACTTTGACTTGAGTTTACTTTTGAAGATCCAACCAGGATGAAGTGAAAAAAGTAGGTGAAGAAAAATGGTTATGAAAAAATTTATACGTACAGAGTGAAACTGGAAAACAGTAAACAGCGGCGAGCGATGAAAAAGTAAAGTTCTCAAAACAACAAACAACAAGCACGCTTGTCTGCAGCATTGGGTAACCACCTCTGCAATTTACGGTCTCGTCATTATTCAAAGTTTTGAAAACTCTCTCGTAACTGCGAAAATTAGAAAAAAAAAGGAGGATTTCCCCCACAATATGATCTTACGAATTTGCTGAATTCGGCGCGCTTTATGCTGAAGTCGCTAAGATAAGGGGAGGAGCGGACAAATTGTAATAATTGCGAGACGAGATAAGAAGTGACACCAGAAAACAAATGAAGGCGGGCGGCGAGTTGGGCGGGGGAGGCCGCGCGCGGTGCGTGACGTCATCGTGCCTAGACTCCATAACACTCGCAGCCCTATCAGGCTCGCCAAGGCCAGCGCTCTACTGGTAATAAACCCAAAAATATTATTCTGTTTGTTTGAGTTATATTCACATTATCCAGTAAACTTCCAAGAGCTGCGACAAACGAAGGAAAATTTAATTATCTTTTACTTTTAATATACTAAACGACGCAATGATGAGATTATGCCCGTGACTTCGTTCGCCATGCAAATTCCACGTCATCCGTTGCTATGTTGCGGTGTAATAGAAGGACAAACAAACACGCTTTATAGTACGGATCGAGGCTGATTTCTTTCGTATTTAGCTGAGAAATACAAAAATTGCCTACTTGTTGAAATAAGTGGCGTGGTGATTTGGAGCAAAAAAAAACTGCGTCCAATTAAACAAGGTAAAGTGATCCCTTGCAAAACACAAGATTCATTATAATGGATTTAACAACAAAGTGGTGATTTAATATCATAAGGAATTAGAATTTAAAGCGGGGTGCAAAGTCGTTCCTATCCCGCGGGAGACTAGGGGCACCCGTCCGCGCCACTCACTAAATTAAAATGATAAATCAAAATCCGTCAGCGACCACATGCGGATACGAATAACTACGTGTATGTTGGAAAAGCTTTTATTGTTTGATTTTTTCTAACGTTTATTAGGCATTTTCACGCTGAAAAACCAGGTTGTTTTCTATAAGTGAAAAATTAGCCAGCAATTCCTTTTACCAGATGAATTATTACGCAATTTAACGCGTTGAAATGTCTCGTCCGAACTATTTAGCTGTGATTTATTTTAATACTGTTCTTTTCCAGTACGTGCGTTTAAATAGTAGCAGTGCTGTTTTGGCCACAACTTTACCTGTCCTACTTGTAAAATTGCCTTAAAAATGGACGCTGGATCGCTATTACTGTAATCGAAGACTCAATGTCTCTCTAAGGTCTCCGAGGCTAACGTAACAAATATGGAGGTGACTCTCGATGAAAGAGGCATACTAGCACCGCTCACCAGATTCAGCCACTTCAGTTTCGGCTCCCAGTCTTGATACTGTCTCCCTGATATGACACGGGGCTAATATTGTGTCAAGGTACATCCCGCGGTACAGTAGGGACGCGGCCCCGTTCCCGAGGATTGTTTTGTAAAATAACTTTCACTGGAGGTTCTCCCCGTGGAAAACAATACTTTAATCAATGGGAGTGAAAAGCTTAAATATTGTACCGCTGATACAAGCATGAATGAATGGAATCAATGAAGTGAAGTGAATGAACTAGAAGTTTAATGCGCTATAATCCTATAAGCAGATCTGCTTATAGGAACGATCAACCACAAAGGTCCCACTTCGCTAAACATCTTTTGGACATTGGACATGAGGTGGGCAATAACCATTCATATAAAATCCTGCATAAATGTAATAAAGGGTTACGAATGTGCGTTTGGGAGCAATTAGAAATAATTAAACACAATAATAAAGGATTTGAGTTGCTAAATGAACAAATAAACGTATCAAATTCACCTTTACTCAATTTATACAGTAATAGGGGAGGGGGCGGGGCTTCAGTATGAGCCATGCCAAAAAGGTATATAAGCTATGCCAAAAAGGTATATATAACTTGCGATACGATAGTCACTTCACAATCGTGCATTGTCGAGTCAACATCTCCTGAAGATGCTCCGGTGAACTTCTAGTTCATCCACTATCATGGACTTCCGCAAAGTAACGCCTGCTTCTATTCAATACAATGAAGTGAAAGTGAAAATCAAGCAATTTGACACTTGACTGTTTTTGTATTTCACAAAAAAGTTTTAGAATTTTACTAGGCCGTTGCAGTTGCATCGATGACGTCGGTTTACAATAGAATACACACGATAATGGAGTTGTAGGTATAAATAACATGGAAATGAAAATTCCGTCAAGCGAAAATATGAAAATAAACCTTGAAATGGCGCGATTTTATCATTTCATTCGTGAGCTTGTACCTAGGTGAGATAATGTAGATATTATGCTGAAACAATGGCGAAGATTAAAAATGAATATTAAATTGAATATATTCCTTTTGTAATAATGACCCGGATGAGACCCAGTCGTATATGAATAGGTACAAGTTGTAACGTTATTAGTTCGAATAAAGTGGAAAATAAATTGCCTTTAAAGCTTCCTAGTCCATGCTGTTGACTTTCGTCGAACTGTTATTTACATAGTATACAACAAAGTCGCTATTGGTTTGTTAGTGCATTCATTTAACTTTTAGCA
The DNA here is from genome assembly GCA_964035005.1 of Erebia palarica. Lineage (NCBI taxonomy): Eukaryota > Metazoa > Arthropoda > Insecta > Lepidoptera > Nymphalidae > Erebia > Erebia palarica. The sequence continues at coordinate 25,758,924 of OZ035985.1, read as the reverse complement.
GCTATTTTGAATTCAAATGTTGAAACAATTGATGTACACTCAAAATGTTTATTATTGCTCCTTACAATCCTTGCTGTTCCGGCATTGTCGCCTATATCAGATACTAGCTGATGCCCGCGACTTCGTCCGCGTGGTATCAGGTTTTTTGGTTCCGACTACCACAAAAAAGTCTTTCCATCTTTTTGTGACTTAAATATGAAAGTTAAACACATGCTGTCGCTGACTTTTGGTAGGCATTATAAAGCTCTACAACTTTTCTCCAGAACTCATTCATATATCTCTCATCGTTAAGGCAGCGTTCGTAAGAAACGTTTTCGTTAGACTGTTTTTTCTCCGACTTACTTTGCAAATCCGATTTCCACGAATAATTATTTTTATTTTTTGGATTAATAAGTATATGGCCTATGATACTCACAAATAATGTAACTTTCTATTGGTAACAGAATTTTCAAAATCGGTTCAGTTGATCCAGAGATTACCCCCCTACAACCTCACCAACTTTACCTCTTTATAATCTTTAAATATGTCACCGTAAAATTGTAAAACCGTCAGATTATAATCTAACTAGCGAAATTGTAAACTGTCGAAAGATTGTGAACCGATCCATGTCTGAGTGTCAATTTTTGAAATATTCATTGCATTTACGTTTTCTTGTCTCTTTCTTGAAGGATAGGTTAGGGTCCGACTTAAATTTTTCTTCTTCACTTAGATTTTTTCGTGTTATTATCAGATTACAAGTTACCGAAAAATAATGCGTTAAATTGTAACCTTTCGACGGTCTACAATTTCGCTAGTAAGATTATAATCTAACGGTTTGTACAATTTTACGGTGACATATATATAAAAATCAATTGCTGTTCGTTTGTCCCGCTAAAACTCGAGAACGGCTTGACCGATTTTGATGAAATTTTTTGTCCATCTCCAGGGATGGTTTAGATTCATAATTGAACCCGGCAGGGCGTGCTGCTATCGGGTTCTAGGTACTAGGCACGACAACGCCTGCCGGGCCCACTAGTATTAAGTATAGATTAGATAAAAAGGCACTTGGCACGTATCTCTTGATAAATCTGAACGTCTGTTGATGTTGCTAAATCTATGGAAATAATGACTACTGTAAATAAACACGTTATATTGACAATGCGGTGAACAGGCAAAACAATGATGCGGTCAGCTGAAATGAGTTTCAATTGATTGAAATAACCTACTGTGAATATTAATATATATACCTCTGCTGCTTACATGATTTCAACAGATTTGATTAAGTTGTACAAATATATAATTACAAAATGAAGGTCACTTCTAGGAAGCTAAAATGAAGCTGCCCTAAGTTATGGCTTAGGTACGAAAATATTAAATATTTGTTATATATTTGTTTAATAACTTCAACTGAAATACAAAATTAAATACTTACAACTTTATAAGAGCTTTTAAAATAAATTGCTTTTCATCAAACAAACAAGGATCTTATCTAAGCTTTTTATCTAAATGAAACTTAACATTTAAATGTAAATACGAAATGATACAGTAAAGTACTGTACATGGATTTAAAAACATACCAAAACGTGTATCTATGCTAAAAAGTCTTATAACCCTGACTTTTTTTATCTTTTTAAATTGATTTCAAACCGAACAACGCTGTACGTTTATCGAATATCGTTTCGCAGATAACCATAATGTTTTATTAAATGTCATCCGCAATATAATGAGGTGCGAGGGATCTACCATTTGCGGGAGAGGCTACAGAAATATGTGCGAAGTATTATAGAGTGCCGTTGTAAGTCAATGACGCAGAAAATGGGGTGTTCTCGCCGCTCCGACGAGGGCACACTCTAATAAATAAAATTATGCGGCAGAAATTACAAGAATACGCGGGCTAGCGATCCCCGCGAGATTGGATGCTGGAGATTTTCATCGATATCCTCCAATAATGAACGTATTATGTAGTAAGCTTTGAGGACGCTGTGATTGTGTTGTGGCGAAATATGGAATAGCTTCTCCTGTTCGCGCCAAATTTTATGCTTGAATATTTCAATGTTTTTGGGGAAAGTATTTTGAACCATGGTGTTTAATATCTACACTTTCAACTCCGTCCAGGAATGCCTTAATCCAAACAACTATGGTATTTGACCGTTTATTTTCTTGATTTGAATCGGTATTCTGAATTTTAGTTTTTACACACAGAAATTTACAAGAAGACAAAGCTGGCATGCTTTGTCAGAAACATTTATGCATTTGCCGACAACTACTGTACAAAGTTTTAACTCGATCGTATTTATGATGAGCGACGCAATGGTAACGAACAGAGAAAGTAAGACAAAGATCAATTTTTAGATAAAAGAAGATTATAATTTAAGTAGTGTCAACTTTGCGTTTAAAATTGAAATAGAATTTTAACAAAAGTTAAAAGACTGTTAATTTATTTATTGATGAAGGTCTAATTGAACTGATATTTGACTCATCGATGTATTTCACTCAGTCAGTTCATTTCCAGCGCCATATTGGAACAACTTGTATAAATACGCATATTTGACGATGGTAAGGCAGTCTCCACCGTGACTCAAACGATTATTGAATACCTTCGTTGTTTTTGATTACGAGCCTGCGGTAGCAACTGCGGCCAGGTCAATGATTTGATACTGTAGTATTGCTTAACTAAGTTTTATAAATTAAGTAATTACATTAAATTTATCGTGGTTAGGGTACAAACATATTAAATGTGTTTTATTAATACGTACTTCTGGATTGTTTCCAACAGTAGCTTAGCTATGAAAAAGTAGCAGTAGTAGGTATAAAAGAAAAACATTCAATACTTGAATTCAGACCTGAACAATTGCTAATGTGTAGATTAAACACATTAACACTTGTGCTAATGAAATATATCATTTTATGTAAATAAGGGTAATCTTGCCATTTAAATTTCAAATTGGCATAACCTCACGTTCAGTGGGATGTTTGGGATAAAATATTGGGTAAGTTCGTAATAAGCATATGCATCTAAACACAATTTGGATTTGTTATCCGACTAATTTGTACGTAAAATTATTTTATTTACAAGTTATAACATTCAACAGTCAAAGAGATATCAAGACAAAATTTCATTAAGGCCATGCATTAAAATTCCTGCTCCTATATAACTCAAAAGAATGTTCACTAAACTAAATTTGTAATCTGCGTTAGTGCAGTCTGCATTATTTTTTTTTCTTTATTTTGTAGGTTCCATTTGAAACTGTTAACATTTACTCCAATATTTTAAAGAAAACGGTCACTAAACGATGTTAATAAATTCACTCTTCCTTGAATTCCTTTATTATAATCGCGCGTTCTATTTTAAGTTCTAAATTTTTTATGTCCATTTTGTGTACCTAATGGTTTACTGTTTTCTAACTGCAATATCTCGATTGAGTTTTGCTGCAGGAAAATATTTTACGACACAGTAGCGTAATTTGTCCCATCTACATAATATTGTGTTCCCGGGCTGGACCACTGCCGTCAATTTGCTAATGATCCGTCTCATATCTGACTTCTATATCAAATGACCTTTACTTAAAAGTTCAGACAAAACGATGGAAATCCTATTAATTATTATATTTGAAAGTTTTATCTTTTACTGACTGCATTATGTTTTGGAGATAATCATAATAGGTTTTGCCGTCAGTTGTGCCACAAAAACTACTAAAGTGGTGCGAAAGTTAGTTAGCTCTGATAACCTACCTTCTAATGCAATGACTGTTGTTTTAATGACTATTCTGATGCAGAATAGTAAATTATGCTTCAGTCCATATTATCATTATCCTCATAATTATTGACGGTATTTAATGATATAGCAACTACATTCTGTGAATAAGTTATACTGACTATTTTCCGATATTTCTGAGAATGAAGGCTTTGAGACCTGATTCTATAATAGCTCGATCTCATATAGATAAGGTGGCCTAGCGAGAGGTCTCAATATTGACAATGACCGTATTCACTAACCTTAAGTGCATACCTAACAATTATTGCTCCTACCTTGTGGACTAGTTCATACTTAATGGATTGCTGAGATAAGATGGCAATCATTCCCTGTAACAATTGGATGCCTGTCAATTGCAGACCCTCGTCAAATACCGGGATGTGATCAATAGAAGAAACTCATTTTAAAATGTCTGCTAGTTTTTGCCTTCACTTTTTATTGAATTGGTGCTGCAAATGTTCATGGACGACGGTAATCATTTACCATCAGTTAGATTTATATTAATTGTATAATTTATATTCTTGAAATTCATTACATAGTCGTGGAAACATAAACAAGTGTTACCATGGAAACAAAAACTCAATAACGTAACGGAGAAATTTTGATTATACTCCCTATAAATTTTCATATCCTGGGCTTATATATGAAAATCGATTCTAAAGGAGGTAAACTCCTATAATTGTTGCCATGGAAACATAAAATCAATAACGTAACGGAGAAAATTTGATTTTACTCCCCATAAATTTTAATATCCCGGGCTTATATAAGAAAATCGATTCTAAAGTAGGTAAACTCCAAAAAAATCGTGCTATTTGAAAAAAAAAGACTATAGAACCTGATATACATCTGTGTAGTGCCCACCTGTACTTCGGCTAACTACCCATTACCTAAGGAAAAGCACTACGACGCAACACCACCACGGACTCTTCAGGACAAATTTAACGCACTTTTGACTCCCAACATGTTCAGAAGATAATGACTACAACTTCGAACATGATATCACCTTGTATGGTATTAGTCAGTAACATAAGCACGTTAAAAATGATAAAATTATACATAATATTCAGGTGCATCTCGTAGTGCACCACAAATTTTCAGTCAATAAATAGATATAGTAGTCAGCAGAGCTATGCACAGGCGTGTTGCCAACGCGTTTTCACATTATTAAATTCCTGGCGACGATTAGCATATTAAATAGATTTTCATGATAAATTAATTATGTTAAAATTAACGCTTGCTGGTGGAATAACAAGAGTGTACAAAAATGTGTATAGCCAGGTATGTGTTGATGGAACATGTTCATGATGAAGAAGTTGTCTAATTCATTAGGTCTTCTTCCATCGAAGAATTCAGCATAAGCAGCAACTCATTTTCTTTGATCCGACATCTATGCATGAAGGTTCATGTGTAGGTTTCTAACTATCGACGAGTGGTTTAAGAGAAAGTAGAATGTACGAGAGCATGCAGCAGATGAGATTGACATGTCGTCAATGAGATGGACGGATCAAATTAGGGCTACTGTTGGAATACCGTTACATGAATACTATGGAGAGGCAGGAAGGAGTAGATACGGTTTGTCAAGTGAACCTCATCAGCTCAGATGTAAAGATCGCTACCAGTCTAACTAAACTGTAGCGTCTGAGATGTGCAGTTTTGATGAAATATGAAGTAGGTAGGTTACTTTTTCTATAAATATTTTAAAACTAGCTGAGGCCTCGACTTCGTCCGCGTGGTTTTAGTTTTTTTATTCCTTAATTTTTCGTGATAAAAAGTTGCCTATGTCACTCTTCAGGTCCTCAACTTTACTCATGCCAAAAATCACGTCGATCCGTTGCTCCGTTGCGACGTGATTGAAGGACTTCAAAGGACATTGACCAAATTCGCCTAAGAATCAACATGTGTTTGAAATATACAATAATTCTTAGCTTTCTTTATTACCTTTATTTCAAATATTAGATTTCAACGGACACTTCAAATCAATTACAAAATAAATAAATGGGTATTAAATTGATTACTATATGTTTCCGTCGCTCGATTATTAACCACAGATCAATAATTTACAGGTTAAAATAATATGCAATACCACCGCTTGAGCGCTAGATTCGTATCGTAAGAAACAAGATAAAAGCAGATTAAAGTGCTAAGTGCGCTAGTACTCTGAAATCGCAACGCCATCTATTGAAAGCACAATAATTTAATATATCTAACGCCATTTGTTATGTTTTTGATGAACTACGGCGAATCTTTTCTTATCTACATACTGTTTACAGCTCTATTAAAATTGGATAAAGATGGTATTTATTTGTTCAAACGGATTGATTGTAAAAGTTGAAATAACCTCAAAATTGTAAATATTTTTGGTAATAAGTGATTTCTTAGCAAGTGTCCGTTTTTATAATCTGCTCTCAAGTATAAAAAGGTATTTATTTGAACCCAGTAATCAATGTTTTATGACTTGGTACTTAGGCGAACTTTGTATGGGGACGGAACAATGTCCTTTAGACCTCCAGATTAGATTCAAACTTATAATTTATCGATTATTTACACGTTAAAACTTGAACGAGTAAACTTAGAAAGTGATTAGTTCAACAATATTTTGAAAAAAAAACAATTTTTCAAACAAAATTTATTTTAAAATAAGCTATTCCGCGGTACGCCAAGAAGCTGAGATTAAAACGCTCGATAAAATAGCTAATAAAGGTTGCCTCTCTTGAGTTTTGATAAGACTAAAACTCTTTAGCTGGTTTTGTTTTAAAATAACCTAAGTTTTTAAAGCATTTTTTCATAAACTCTAAATTGTTCATTTCCTTTGTGGATTAACTATTTGGAGCTTTTACTCTTAAATAATGTTTTAAGCGTAACTCTTTGTTATGTGATTATACCTTATAAATTAGCCTCTTGGAATAACAAACAGATAACATATCAAAGTTGTGTTATCTGTTACTAAACTGAACTTATGGCTTTTTGATGTACCTATATTATTTTAAACTTGGAAGTATGATACTTTATATTATATTTTCAGAATCAAAATCTCTGAAGAATATTTTATGATGATTCAAAGTATATTTTGTTGTAATAACGAGTATGTATGGAAGTTAATCTCTTTAACAAATAAATGTTTCCACATTTACGGCCTTCGATAGCCCAAGCAAATGCCGTGCATAGATTTAGGATTGGTCTCCGCTGGAGCGCAGCGGAGACCAATCATAAATCTATGATGCCGTGTATGAATGCGGGACACTACTTCGTCTCAGCCACTCAGTCCAATATCCCACTCACCCCACAGTCCACGGCGTGGCGAATTCTGGATCCGTTTGCAGCGCAGCAAAACTGCAGCATTTCTCTTGTTTTGGGGGCCCCCTGTTCTCTTCCAATACAAACATTTCACAGCTCACTGATACCTCGGTCCGAACCAAAGTCTTTTCGAGGATATTAATTTTTGATCAACACAGCTGTTGCTGTAGATCCGAAGATGGCCGCTGAACTCAAAGTTGAAGCTTCTCGTAGGTTGGAGTCATAGAATTGTCAATTTCTAGCGCATTCCGAAACCAATCTTAATGAGTTTTGAACTTATTCAAGGATGGTTTTGACATTTTCACAGTTGTCAAACCGAGTTCTCCGTTCTCCGAACCGAGATCCGGGAGACCAGCGATGCACCGAAAGAAAACGAGTGAAGTCAGTAAAAAATTACCGTTATAATCAAAATTACCCAGGTTACAAATACTTATTTACCGAAAAAATCTAATCACTTTTTACCGAAAGAAAATTCGACTTAAAACGGACCAAATAAGGTTTCCCGCTGTCTAATATTCTTCTAAACAAGAATGTAATTTACATCGTCAATGTCGTCTTTCCACCGAATATTGCTTATACGGTTATCATTAAAGCGATACGTTTCAAGTAAATTAAGACCAATTTGCGGAGGCTTTGCATCGAATTGTGGAAAATTAATTTATGAACGGCGTGACGGAAATAATGAGAGTGAACGCTAAATGAATGATTTAAATTTAATTGAACAGAATGCTATTGGAGGGGATGTTCTTATTTAACGTTTGCCAGTATAACTGTTTATCGAAAAGAAATATATATATGAATTTTCAGTGATGGCGATGGGTTCGTGGAAAGTTTTTTATGGTTCAAGAGACTTTTAAAAAGAGTTGGCTTTATGAATGACTAGTTGATGCCCGCGACTTTGTCCACGTGGATTAAGTTTTTCTTATTTTTGCGGGAACTCCTTAATTTTCCGGGATAAAACTTAGCTTATATCACTTTCTTAACTGCCTCGTTGGTCTAGTGGTTCGCATATTCGACTGCGGCCGACGAGGTCCTGGGTTCGAGTCCCGGGTCGTGCCATAATTAAATACTGGGTTTTTCTGACTAGAAATTCTCAGTACCAACCCGGAGTTAGGAAGTTGGCGGTGTTTCACCCCCGTGCCTCGGAGAGCACGTTAAGCCGTCGGTCCCGGTTATTATCACTAACATGATAATAGTCGTTAAAAGCCCGCCAACCCGCATTGGAGCAGCGTGGTGGGTCTAAGCTCTAATTCCCTCTATCCTATGAGAGTGGAGGCCTGTGCCCAGCAGTGGGACTTTAATAGGCTGTAGTGATGTCACTTTCTAGGTCCTCGTCCATACCCATGTCAAAAATCACGTCAATCCGTTACTCCGTCGTGGCATGATTGGAGGACAAACCAACAAACAAACACACTTTCGCATTTATAATATATCTATGATCTGCATGTGAATGTCGCAGTGAGGTTGTTCGTGAAATAAAGGGTCTGATAAAGCTATAGGTGAGGCCGATAGGGCGATAGGCGATGATCTCGAGCCCGCACCTACTCCAGTCCCGCATCACTCACGATAATAGCCGGGTCCGTGTCGCGACGCTAAATGTAAATCGCTCTAATTTATATGCGCGATAACGTCGCCGTACTGCTGTTAACTGTAATTATATTACCGAGCGAGGACGTGTTGATCAAAATGTCTGATTAAAGGCCTGTGATGCGGACCGAGAAAAATTCTGCCGGTCTGTCACGAGCTCCCAAATTAAGGCTAGCTACGATGCATCTCATAACGTACCTATACCTATTGAACAAGCTGACTCAATAAAACACCTAATTTATGTACTGTTTTTATTAATATATTTGTTTGTTGTTTATAAATTTTCATAATACATATTTATTAGTTGTCATCTTCAAAGGAAAAGGTGACTGACTGATCTATCAACGCACAGCTGTTTGAGCTGTGCGTTGATACACCAGACGGATTAGACTGGAATTTGGTACATATTACGTAGACAACCGCGGGTAGAATAGTGCTTTGAAATTTACCAATCAAAATCGAACTTAAAATTAGCATATTTGCGGGCAAATGCCAGTTGTATTTTGTAGCGTTTAGGGCTCTTAATTACCATTTAATTTAATTTAAAAAAGTAAAAAACTAAGCAAAATGTGTACTTAAGCAGCATGTATACAAAAATTTTAATAATGGAAATTTATATTTACCTACTTTAAATTTAAAAAAAGATGCTTTACGACAAAATAAACAAAACGTAAGGCAATAAGGAAAATGACTTTAAACGTGAACGTAATTAAGGTGAGTAGATACATAAGAAGGAACAGTTTTTCCAAGATAGCGAAAATACGATGGACAAAACTTATCCCAATATTTGGTATGCAAGGCAGTAATGTTCGTATATTACGTTAGAAGTACACAGAGGCAATGCCCCAATGGGCAATCTATTTGAGTAATTATCCGCTGAGGGCCATTGTCCGCCATCTTGTGCGTGGAATGAGCCTTGTTCACTCAATACCTTGTTATGTACATGGGTTTGGTGATCACAGGAGGCAATACGCCCGAGCGTATTTTAAACTATACAGACGCTTTATTGTCCGCATATCTTATACCGCAAGAAGCTGAAATGTCTGCCATTCGACTCCTTCAATTGTCTGCAAAACCAATAGAAATTGCGTGGAAATGGAACGTGAAACGCTGTTTAATTATAACGCCAGATAAGTTAACAATCTCGAGAGCGAGTCTGAGTGCGGCTTATCTGGCGCCAAATGTTTCAAAGGAACTTTTAACGAGTTTAAACTTGGCCAAGTGTAGTGCACCCGCAGCGAGTGTGGCGCTCGACGCCTTGCCTTAAGATTAATTAAACAGTTGCACGATGGCTCCTTGAAAATACTCCGACATGTCTCGGGCCGTCGTCGCCAACCTTGCCAAATTAAAGCTATAAATCAAATCCGCCGACCGGAAACAGAAACGTAATAATGAAGACTAACCTGAAAGTTAAGAGCGCGGCTACAATCTGAGCGCTAGATTAATTTCTTACGGATTTTGGAGTTCGAGCAACGAAATTCCTGAATCTTATTAACATAAATCTAATTGTAATTATATCGCTTTGATAAATAAACTCAATTTTAATTTCTATATTGTATTATCTTTATCGAAATAAAATACGATAATTAGTATCTCGTATCCTTTTCTCAAATCAGTTTATCGCCGGTTTGGGGCGAGTTACTTAATACTAGTGGTTCGCTACGAACTGAGGCCTCGCGGTGTCCATAAGATAGTTTAACTATATATTGTAACATTAGACGCAAAAGAAATAAAGAGTTATTGGAGAAACGAATAAACTTTTACAGAGCGCCATCTATTGATATCATTGTGTAGTTCTGTTAAAAATACTGAAGCTCCCTAAATTCCTACTTATCTTTAAAATTATATACCGCAACCCTATGTAACGGTATAAAAATATTTTACTTCGCATTCGCTTCTATCAGAGCTCCCCTGATATAAAGATTTTTATAACTTTTTAAGCCATGTTCGGCTGGAGGCCATCGGTTTACATATTATTATGTTTGAATTTCAAGTAATTACGTTCATTATTTCAGAAGTTATAAGGCTCTGACAGACGGACGGACGGACGGGCAAGTGTAAATTCACTCAAGTAGACTCAGAGACCTTCGCTTCGCTCGGTCAAAAATGAGGGATTTAATTCATACTAAATTCGTCGATGGCATTTTAGATACTTAATAAATAAATAATTAATTAAATATTTTTTTCAGAATCTGCTAAGAACATGGAAAATTCAAGGCTAAAGAAAGATCTGGTATATTTCAGGGAAAAACTACCAAGTTTTTGTAATTTTCCTACCATTTACACTTATTAGACCGACTAGCTATCAACATATACACTTTTCATTGTTTATGGATGTTCCCCTATGCATAGGATTAAAACTTTTTTTTTATACGACTGCCTGAAAAAAGGAGTATATTGTTTTCAGGGTTCATGTATGTATGTATGTATGTATGTATGTATGTATGTATGTATGTATGTATGTATGTGAGTTTGTATATTCCACCGTAACTTCTATACGCCTCCACCGATTTTGATAAATGAAGTATCGTTAGAATCCCTAGCTTATTCCGGGTGACACAGGCTAGTAAAATTTAAAAAAAATTTGATCGGGTGACCATGATCCCGCATTAAAGACTAAAGTTAAAAAAAATATTCGAAAATTCGATGAACTATTTAATCAACATCTAGAGAATGATGAGTAGATTCCAAAAATATATAACACTATGGTTCAATATCCAGTGTTTCACAAAAAAAAAACATTTAATAAAAATGTGAATAAGATTTCAAAGGCTATATATGCAAATCGTTTCTTGAGGAGGTTAACTCCAAAAATAATAATATGGCAGGGCAGTCGTATTTTTTAATTCGATAATAAATCTTTTATTTTAAAGGCTTATTAACTGTATGTTACATTATGTTGTTACATTATTAGCTGTATGTCAGCCTTATCGTACCCAATTATAACACAAAATTATATTAAAAACAACAAAAAGCATTACTTATTAATTAAAAATAATCTAATATTTGTATGTAATATCGTAGAGCGCTCTATCGTCTATTACCTAGGTCTAGATCACCAAAATGCGTATAAGCTGCTAGAGATTTCGACCTTATTTTATGTCATATGAGATAAGATACACACAACATCCACTGAGCAAGAAATGTAAAAATTTACTGAAGAGGAAAAGGAGCTAACTTAACATCGGTCGGGTGCGTTCGAAGCGGCTCGTAATTCAAGCACAATTTATGTGCGTGCGCCTCTGACGCGTTAAAAGATTAGTCGCTAGTCGATACCAAAGAGTAAAATAACTAGGTTTAATATACTCCGTTGAATCTATACTTCTAAACTTAATATTATACATGCGAAAGTTTGGTTGGATGGATTGATGTTTGTTACTCAATCACGCCAGAACGGCTAAACGGATCTGGATAAAATTTAGCACAGAGATAGATTATAGTCTGGGATAACACATACGAATAGACTTTTTCCCGGAAAATCAAAGAGTTCCCGCGGGAGCCAAAGATCTTCAATCCGTGCGGACGAAGTCACGAGTATCAGATAAGTGTGTGTTCACGTCACGAAGCTACATACCATATTATTTAGTGTAAAAGTTACTTGACCTGATAAAGCCTTTGTTCTGGCGCCTGATCTCTTCCCAGCCTTGTTGCATTGTCGTCTCATTGGATTTCAAGTGGGAAAAGAATGCTAATGTGTTCGCGTAAACATTAATTGTGCACTATAATATTATATGATTTCCGTTTACATTTACTGCCGTTGTCGAAATCCGGTCACGGCAAGGAAGAGTTGTAAGTAAAGACTCTAATTTTTGAGGTCGAACGTTTCATAAATTTTATCGTAAGTGGAGCTAACCCGTCATCGCACCTAAGACTTTTTGTGGACACGCTCTTAAAAACTATACTCAATAGTCAATATCATTTATTCAATATAGGTACACTGTAGGTACACTTATTGACGTTAAAAATTACTTACTTATAAAACATGATGGTGATAATCGGTTACGGTATCTTAAAACTAAAGCTACGACTAAAGCTACGGCAAGGGTTCCAAACGCGCCCTGGTCTGAGAAGAGACCACAACAAACTCAGACGGGTTTTTTTATTATTATCACCAACTCACAAATCATCTTAACTAAGGAACTATCTACACTATAGCCACCATTCTGTAAATGACATGGTATTTTTGAAGCACTTTAGTAATTCCCTTTCGCATCTCATACAGGCTTTTGATTACGAGTCCCTCTCTCTTCTGATCCTCTTTTTAGTATGAATATAAAAGGTGTGTTATACATATATCCAATTCTATCTATGTGAGGTTCAGAGCGTACGCAGAATTGAGCTCTTTTCGAAACTTTTCCCCTCGATTTGCAGCAGCTAGCAGAGTCGAGACGAGGTACTATAAGCGCCTCGATACTAAGTCAGAGCACTCTGTAAGTCAAAAGCAAAATGGCGAAAGTTTATAGCGTCTAAATCAGTTGTTTAAAAAATGAACTTCGAGAACAACGGACGTACTCGATGCATTGAACTTGTGTTCCAGCTGATTTCGACGGCTTTTGCATAGTTTACGAGTGCCAGAATATAAAATCAACTTCGCTCATTGGGACTGAAAATAAATTTACGTATAAAAAGTTATGGATTGCATTGTTTTTTATTTATTGAATACGAAAAGCGTTTCAAGTGTATTACAGTTTTTATCTGAATCTGAACGAATGGTGTGTAATTGGAGTGCCGATGTTTTCGATGGGTAATCGATTTATGGGAGCAATCACATGCAACATGTTAGCTAGTCCTCCGAGAGTCGCCGACAAAACACCTCAATTGTTTCCCATTTGACAACTTGTTTGTGAAGCACTTTACAGAATAGTCTACCAGTTAGCAAAATATGGGTGCCGAAATTTGTGATTTTTAATACCCATTTTAACCCAATGTTTATGCATCCAAGCTATGTGACTAATAAAAGATTTTTAAAAGTCGAATAAAAGACAATTTATTTATTAAGCCAATGAAGTATTTATTGGGGCTGATTCTGTAGTGCACAATCTCAAAACTAAACTAAAATTACAGCACTAAAAATATCGCTAACCCTTTCATAATACGCTCTGCGGAAAGGGACAGAACTAGATTTAAAGCTGTCATTTTAGTTTAGTTTAGAGATTGTTTTATACAGAATTGGTCATCTCTCATGGATATAAAGTAGGTAGGTACATAATAAAATGCAGTTAAAAAAATTATGTGCATATTGTTCGTGCTATCAAGACACGCGGAAGCGTGTCCAGCCAAAGTTCAAAAAAACTGGCGAGCAGCACCGTGTGTAATATTACACGAACCATTTGGAGCCAATTTTGACCCCCTCATAACTCAAAAACTATTTCACATAAACATGTCAAATTTGGCGCATATATTGAGACCCGTGAGATACATATGTGCTCCAAATTTCATAAGCACACCTCAAATGGTTATTTAGATATAAACGTACAAAAATCGTCATTTTTATGATCTACCTAGGTATAGATCAAAACTCTGACACGGGGCATACTAATATTGCTTAAAGCCATATTATTTTAATATTGTTGACGTTTATGTTGTAGTGTTATAATCATTATTTTAAGGACGTCAAAGTACGTGACATTCAACAGTTATTTTGAAACAATACTGCTTTAAGCGGTGGTAGTAACTCCTTAACTATTGAAAATGACACATAATTATTATTTTAATGTAAATAATAAGGAATAAAAATATAGTTGCATTAAAACCTTACCTTCGTATTCATACATTTTGTGCAACGAAACGTCATTGACAGAAAAGAAGAAGAAACGTATTTGAAGTCGTCATTTCAAGCTGTCAGTCATTGTGATATGTATTCATTGTTTATAGTGGTTTTAGTGATATCGACTGTTTACCGTGCTTGTTTTCAATGTTTCACAAAAAACTTTTGATTTTGAACTTTTGCAATCAAAATTGATGAGATGTAGAAATGTGCTGTAGAGGTAGTCTGACCATAGATGTAATCTGTCAATGTCAGTGTAACTCTAGGCATACTATATATTTTTCTTGAGAATTCTCGTCTTTAATTATCTTGTACAATGAGTCGTACAATAGAATTACTGGTGGGTGACACACTGACCTTACACCGAATAATAAGTAGCTACTAATGTAAAACGTAAACTAAACTAATATAAAAGTCCTATTACAGTGTAAAGGATTATTTGAATGATAGCAAGGCATGGGTATGAATTGTTACAGCGGCTGATTATGTAATGTTATATTATAAGTACATATATAATTTCAAATATTTGTGAGATGGTGATAATAAAAAAAAGCGGAGTTTATTGCGGGCTCTTCTCAGACCAGGGCACGTTTGGAACCCAGGTAGCTTTAGTTTTAAGATACCGTAGTTAATTATCACCATCACCTCTTATGCTCTGTAAGCATGACGTTCAGAAGGTGTACTTTGTGGGTACATATTTTGAATAAATATGTTTTGAGTTTGAGATTGAGTTCAATAATTTCTGTACAAAAAGTAATGATATCCCATCAAAAACATAAATGTGAAATGAGAGCCAAATTCAAAATTGTGATATATATGCCTTGGTTGTTGACTTCAGCGACAAAAGAAGTGAGATCTAAATGGGTGCCAAGTTCAATGGTCAGTCCTGAAATTTATTTATAACAACATATAATATTTTATAACAACTTAAAATATCATTTCTTCTTATAACTTAGTATAAAATGTTGAAGACTAAGGCTTTGGCTTGGCTAGTTTCCATATACGAATTATTATTAAGTAGGTACCTTAAAGTACAGTTTCTACCAGCAAGCCAAATTTTCGGAAGAATAAAATAAGAACTTACAGCTTTACAACTTGTGAACGCTATAATTCGTATATGAAAACTAGCCAAGCCAAAGCCTTAGTCTTCAACATTTTATACTAAGTTATAAGAAGAAATGATATTTTAAGTTGTTATAAAATATTATATGTTGTTATAAATAAATTTCAGGACTGACCATTGAACTTGGCACCCATTTAGATCTCACTTCTTTTGTCGCTGAAGTCAACAACCAAGGCATATATATCACAATTTTGAATTTGGCTCTCATTTCACATTTATGTTTTTGATGGGATATATAAAATACAGAACATTCTTTATGTGACACGCTTTTGCTATTACAGCGAATCCACTTTCAGAAGAACTGTCAAAGCATGGTAAGTAAGTTTCCACTTTTACAATACAATAAGGATGCAAAGAGTGGATCATAGAGTTCATATTAGACTGGCAAATCTCTTCGTTGCCACACTGGGCACAGTCGGGCGTTTAGCCTCACTTCGTGTTCCATGGTGTTGAAATTAAATATAACCGAGTTTTTTTTACAAACCACGGATCATACAGACTGTCATGATTTTGAAAGGACATTGACCAAATTCGCCTAAGAATCAACAAACGTTTGAAATATACAGTAATTCTTAGCTTATTTTATAACCTATATTCCGAATATTAGAATTCAACGGACACTTCCAACTAATTTAAAAGTTCTATTATGATTACTATACGTTTCGGTCTCTCGGTTATTAACCACAGATCAATAACTTACAGGTTAAAATAATATACAATACCACCGTTTGAGCGCTAGATCCGAATCGTAAGAAACAAGATAAAAGCAGCTTAAAGTGCTAAGTGCGCTAGTATTCTGAACCTCGCAACTCCATATATTAAAAGAACAATAGCTTAATATTTCTAACACCATCTGTAATTTTTTTGATGAACTACCACGAATCTTGTCTTATCTACATACTGTTTACAGCTCTATTACAATTGGATAAAGATGATATTTATTTGTTTACACTGATTGATTGTGAAAGTGGAAATAACCTCAAAATTGAAAATATTTTTGGTAATGAGTAATTTCTTAGCAAGTGTCCGTTGTTTTAATCTGCTCTCAAGTACAGAAAGGTATTAATTTGAATCCAGTAATCAATGTTTTATGACTGTTGGTTCTTAGGCGAACTTTGTATGGGGACAGAACAATGTCCTTTGTATCCAACTCCCAGTCGGTCCCTTTTAACTGCATCTTATTAGGTCGAGCTAATTATATGAAAAGCCCATTAAAGAAATCTATACTAATATTATAAATCTGAAAGTATGGATGGATGGAACGATGGATGGATGGATGTATGGATGAATGGATGTTTGTTACTCAATCATACCAGAACGGCTAAACGGATCTGGATAAAATTTGTCACAGAGGTAGAGAATAACACATCATCCCGGAAAATTAAAAAGTCACGCGGGAACCAAAAAACCTCAATCCACGCGGACGAAGTCGCGGTCAACAGCTTACATATTAGTTAACTCGCTAGGTTCTGGACTCCGGCATATTTTACCTATTTTATCGGGTATTGAGAATCCGATTTTTTTGAGTTGTAACTCTCTTTTAAAGGAGATTTAACGTCTACCGTAGTCTCTTTAAGTATGTCATACTCAGACATTCCATAAAAGTAGCACAGTGGCATACACTACAGTGTATTTTTTCGCTATTCTTTTTATCACGCAAAAATCCTAAATAAGACGCTTTGTAAACAAGCCGACGTTACCAATAATTGTGTCCTAAATTTTTATAGGTCACGTAGATAGACCGTGGCCGAATTCATTACCTTATGGGATTGTAGTATGGTGGGTGAGAGGCAAGGGCGAGGGGGGTGGACCTACATGTAGGGCTACCATGATAAATAAAAGGTCCTGACAGACAAATTTCTACGGTATCCTGTACGTTACGCATTTTTAATGAAGAACGATGACGATAAAATGTTATTGAAAATATTTACTAACATAAGATACTTGTTTCAGGATAAAGAAATGAAATTTAAGAATGGAATACATTCCCTGCGATTAAGAAAAATAACGATGGTGTCAGAGACGAGGTTATAAAAGGATGCGTGCGCATCTGCTGCGGACTACATTGTCACCCGTCGTTGCGTGTCGTTCTTGTGTGATTTTATTTTCTCGCTGTAATATTTTTATTGTTCATGTTAGTATATGAGTCAGGAGAGCTTTTACGTCTTTCTTCTTCAAGTATCCTCTAGAAATTTGCAAGAATATAATAACCTTAATTGATCGTTATACTTAATTTGTATAGGTCACAGGCACTGTCTCGAGCGCGATTTTTTAGTATTCTAAGATTCTTTTTAATTCTATATTTCTGACGGCCTACTATTTATTATTTTTTTCTTTAAAAAAATAATAACTAGATAGATATTAATAAATGTCAATTATTTTTGGAGTCAGTAATTGTAAATCGAATCTTTTGCTATGATAAGAAAACTTGAAATTATGAGGACCAGAATCCTGACATGTCAAGAGAAACCGTTACGTCTGGCAACCCTACTTACATGGCGACAGCGCTCAGCGGCCGCCGGGGACGGGAATGTAATATCAGTAGAGTAGTGATATTGCGGTTTCTAACTTTTATGATCAAACGTGGAGCTGTTATTCACTAAAAACATATTGAAAATTCAATTGGCTCACTAAATTTGAAGTGACCTCAAGTGTTAATAGCCTCGCCCAAATTAGAAGTAGGATTCAATTTGCGGCGTGGTAATTTGATGAAGATTTTGCATGTAGGTGTGTGTTTATTGTTTTGTAAGTATCTCAATTTCTTTAGGAATTATTTTGTAACGCTGTTTTGTGATTGTTGGGATATTTTAATTTATAAGAAAAATATCAGTAAAGAGAAAAACTTGGACGTCCTGTTTGAGATATATATTTGAAGTAAGAGAAAGTCATCAAACGTAAAAAAACAATAGATTTAAAAAAAAAGAATAAGAATATATTTAAATATAAACAATTTAGTTTACGGCCAGTTCCAACATCCCCCTTTAAACTAAATTGTCTTACAAAAAAATATTAACATAACGTATTAAGACACAGGAACAAAAAAAAAACCTAACTAAGACCTAAACTACCTATAATTCTACTAGTTGCGATAGGCCCAAGTGGTTTGGTAAGAATATCTGCGGGTGTATCACAACTTTTCATATAGTCTAAAATAATTGTATTATTACTAACTTTTTCTCGTATAAAATGAAAACGAGTGTCAATATGCTTCGTCCTGCTATGGTGCACAGGATTGTGAGCTAAGTTTAGAGCACTCTGACTATCTGACAATATCTTAATTGTATATATCTTACCAGTAATATCCTCTATAAATTTACGTAAGTAACAGGCTTCTTTAGTTGCTGCAGTAAGAGCCATGTACTCAGCTTCAGTGGATGACAGAGCAACAGTTGGTTGTTTCTTTGATTCCCAAGACACTGGTCCACCAGCTAACTTAAAGACATAGCCCGTGTAAGACTTTCTGTTAATTGGACAATTTGCCCAATCAGCATCTGCATACCCTGTTAACGGCTTTCCAGTTTTCCTGTATATTAAGGAATACTCTAGTGTACCCTTTAGGTATTGAAGAATCCTTTTTGCTGCTTTCCAATGTTCCGTTGAAAAACACGTATTAAATTGGCTTAAGTAGCTCGTTGCAAATGCTATATCAGGACGTGTATTGACTGCCAAGAACATAAGGCATCCTATTAGATTTCTGTAAGGCAGCAGCAATGACTCACCACTAAAGTTTCGTTCTAATTTGCTGTGAGCTAAAGGAGTACTAGCCGACTTACATTCACTCATATTAAATTCGTCCAATATGGACAATATATAATTCGATTGACTAATTTTTATGTAATCTTGATTTCTATCTATTTGTAAACCTAAATATGACTTCAAATTGCCAAGATCTTTCAAACTAAAATATTTTGACAAATCATTTTTAACAATGTCAAACGTCACGTCAGAATTATAAAAGACAATTATGTCATCCACGTAGACACCCAGAATAACAAGTTCATCACCAGTTTCAATATGTTCTTCGAATAGTAATACTGACTCCATATTTTGAACTATAGGCTCTGATGCATTTTCCTTTAAAGGTGTAAAACAATTCTCAAAAAAACTTGCATCTCTTGACTTAATAATGCGTCTTGGATTTGCAGGATCCCGAAAAACATAAGTATTAGGATCTTCTGAGTAACCTACGAAAATTGCTTCCTCTGCTTTTAAATCTAGTTTCCTTCTTTGACATGAAGGTACATGAACTAGAGCTCTACATCCAAATACCCTTAAGTGACTTAGATCACTTTTCCGACCACTCCACTTATCATAAGGTATTTTGCCATTCAAAGTTCGATGAGGGGACCTATTTTTCAAATAAACTGCGACTTGGAAAGCATCTTGCCAGTATGATTTAGGTAGTGAGCTTTCGGCCAATATTGATCTCGCCTTCTCTGTTATTGTACGATTAGTACGTTCAGCAACTCCATTTTGCTGTGGGCTATAAGGCGTTGTTACTTGGTGCTCAATTCCATTCGAAGAAAGATAATCAGAAAACTCTTTATTTACATATTCTTTTCCTCCATCGGTTCTAAGAGCCTTTATTTGAAAACCTACTTGTTTTTCAACTAGAGCTCGAAATAATAAAAATTTATTCTTTACCTCAGTTTTAGAAGATATAAAATAAGCAAAAATCTTGCGAGTATAATCATCTACAAAAGTTAAAACATAAACGTTTCCTTGAAAAGATGTCGTGGACATTGGTCCGCATAAATCACTATGGATTAGTTCTAAAGGTGATGACGCCTTATTATACGCTACATTTTTAAACGGTTTTCTAGCTTGTTTACCTTTTACACAAGCGATGCAACTATTTTTATCAACCTTAGTAAAATCTACTCCTACCTGATGATTCTTCAATTGATTCATGCCTATGCGACATAAGTGTCCTAACCGTTTATGCCAGAGCTGATACTTGCTCAGACAGTCAGAGTGCACCTCGTACGCAATATTTTCACTATTTATCTTAGGTGGAATATTAACAGTACCATCAACTATGTACAGTCCACCACAGGGCGAAGCATGAAGAACAGAATCACCTGAAACACAAAAGGTATCATTTTTATAAAAACTACATCCGCTTTTGTCAAAAACACATACAAAACCTTTATCAATAACTTTCTGTACTGATAGTAAATTAGCCTTTAAATCTGGTACTAGGGCAACATCACTTATTGTTTTTACTACATCACCAGGTGTCTTAATAGAAATATTTCCTATTCCACAACATTTAACGCTCTCACCATTTGCAACAGTTATATTTCCAGTATTTATTGACCTAAAGTCCCGAAACCAATCTTCTCTGAAAGTCATATGTTTTGTAGCCCCAGAATCTACGTACCAAACATCCTTATTGGAACAGTTAGCAGTAAGTGCTGTGACCGAAGCTGTGACCTCATTTGCTACATTTATTATGCCTTTATTACGTCGTTGAGGGCAATCCGGGCGTTTATGCCCTGGCACGTTACATTCATAGCAAATAATCATTTTATTTAATTTGGATTTCATTCCTTTGGCCTGGAAAACTGCATTTGTTGGTGTGATGTCATTTTTAGACATTTCATTTAATAGTTTTGTCTTAACCAAATCGGAAGTGATTTCTATATTGCAGTTTTCCAGAGCCATGATCAATGGCTCATATTTAGTTGTTAGCCCTCCCAGTAATATAGCTGCAATTGATTTATCTTCGATAACTTTTCCTATGTCAGCTAGGTCTTGTGACGTAGACAGAACTGCATCTATATATTGTTCAATATTTTCAAAGTCTAAAAGACTTAATCTATAAAGCTTTCGCTCCAAGGCTAGCCTTCGGCCCAAACCTTTATCTTCAAAAGCTGCCTTCAGGGCCTCCCAGGCTTCGGCTGCAGTTTTTGCACGTCTAACATGTGTAATTGCTACACCGTCTAGTGTTAAGCATATCTTTGCCAGAGCCTTAGCGTCATTCCTTACCTTAATAGATGCAGTGGTCGTATCTCCTTCTGGATATCCATCAATAGGAAACCATAGGTCCTCATGTTGCAAATAATTTCGCATTTTAAATTTCCAAGTAGGATATCCTTCTCTATTTTTGAGACTAAAAGGAGGAACTGACGACGAATGTAACATCTTATTACCACTTATATCTCCGCTTGCTTGCGACATTTTTGAAAGAAAAAAAAAAAAATATCAAAAGAAAATGAATTTTCTTATTCGCAACAAATAAAGCAACAATGGACAATTAACACCACTTTTCACTTATATTTTTCCCAAGATCCTTCGTGCTGATAACGTGTTGGGATATTTTAATTTATAAGAAAAATATCAGTAAAGAGAAAAACTTGGACGTCCTGTTTGAGATATATATTTGAAGTAAGAGAAAGTCATCAAACGTAAAAAAACAATAGATTTAAAAAAAAAGAATAAGAATATATTTAAATATAAACAATTTAGTTTACGGCCAGTTCCAACAGTGATAAATAGAATTTAATAGGGCACAAAGTGCGACAGCAATATAGCACGCCATTACCCACTGTTTAGTGTGTTAGTTGATGTTCGTACTGGCAACGTCGAAGTTTTTCACAGATTCTGTCAAAATTACTACTACTTAATTCCAGTGAACAAAATAACCTAAGTTACATAAAAAATTACATGCGTGTTACATTATAACATACCTCAATAAAAGATGGCGGCCTCACAATAAGAATATGTTTTGGTGGTCATTTTATGTACGATTTGTAAAAAAAATAAAGATATGAGTTTATATATGTCACCGTAAAATTGATATTGATAAAAAATATTATATTAGATTATACATTAGATTATAATCTAACGGTTTCTATCTCGCGAGATTGTAAACTGTCGAAAGATTGTGAACCATAACATACTGCTTACAATTTAACGCATTATTTTTCGGTAGGTATAATAACCCAATAGAAATGTCCGGCCGCAGTCTGACCCTAACATAACCTATAGTACTAAGACAAAATACATGTTTCTTGGGACTCGCCAAAGTATTAGAAAAATAATTTTTACTGCGCCACCGGTGTGCATCAGAGGTGAAGTGTTAGAACGCACCACGGAAGCTAGAAATTTGGGAGTTTTGATGGACAGTGATCTTCGCTTCGAGAACCACATGATTCAAGTAGCTCGAACCTGTTTTTATAAACTAAAAATTCTCTACCGTGTGCGTAATTTTCTTACCACTGAGACTCGCCTTAAGGTTTGCGAAACGTTAATTCTCTCCAAATTGAACTATGGTGATACACTGTACGGTCCAAGGTTGTTAGGTCGCACCAAGCGAGTAGTGCAGCGAATACAAAACGCCTGTATACGCTTCTGTTACAATATTCCCCCAAGATCCCATATCTCACCGTATATCAACAAAGGAATCCTGCTTAATAAGGAATCTAGTAGAAAATTGCACTTGGCTTCATTATTGTTTAGCGTGATTCAATCTCAAATGCCCCACTATCTTTTTAACAAATTAGAATGGGCAAAGAAGACTAATGCTCGATCAAATAGGGTTTGGACCTTGAGAACTCCTCACCACTCAACAGCAGCATTTCGTGGTAGCTTTAAATTTGCAGCTACGAAATGCTGGAACGACTTGCCCCCTCCCCTGCGTGATACGAGCAAGTCAAAAGGATTGTTTAAATCAAAATTAAGAAAGCTATTGTTATTTCAGCAAAAGGGTGAGGTTGTGGAGTAGGCGCTGCTCATATTACCATACTTACATATATTACCATTATTATTATTTATTATTTATTATTTATTATTATTGGTGTATGTATATAATTATCATAATAAGTATATTATTATTTCAGTTTATCTTTTTATACTCTGTTTACTTTATCTCGATAGTTTAGCTTCGTTACGTTACACTAACCGATTTTGAATTACCTAACATCTTTGTATTTTATTTTTCTAGTACTAACTCGTCCGAAACTTGTGGATCCACGGAAGACCAGCGCTGTGTCTGTGCTCGAACCACAGTCATAGCATAATGCTGAGTGGAGTCCATTTTGGGATCACACAACTCATATTTCTGTCTCATATCTTTCTACTATAGTTATTGTATTGTGGTTCCAAATAAACGCTTTTTCTTTCTTTCTATAGTTTGCGCGCGAGTTCAATGCAGAGTAAATGTATGGTGACACATACATTTACTCTGCATTCAACTCGCGCGCGAACTGTACAAGAAAGAGACAAGAAAACGTTAATACACTAAATATTTAAAAAAATTTTTTTTTTTTTTATTGAAAATAATACAATAGAACTTAATGCTAGCTAGCCTAACCTAATTACTATATAAATCATGCCCACGTGGAATGGTGGCAAGAAGGCTGGCTGCATTTCCGCGCTGGACAGCCAGGCTGATCCTTTGCGCAAAAAATGAGCCAGCCCTTCTGTCACCAGATGAGGCAATTAACCGCGGTGAAATATCTCGCAAAAAATATTTGGCACTAAGACTCCACGGCCCAAGGGTCTCCACGGCAAACGGAACAAATATGTAACTCTCTATGAGAGAGGCATACTTCCGCCGCTTGCCGGTTTCAGCCTTTTCTGCTGCGGCTCCCGGCCTTGATGCCGTCTCCCTGATATGACACGGGGCCAATGTGTCTACGCATGTTGCGTCCCACATAAAAAAAAAATACATAAAAAAAAAATTAAAAAATTAAAAAAAAAAAAATTAATACATACTCAGAACATTGAACGGTTCACAATCTTTCGACAGCTTACAATCTCGCGACATAGAAACTTACAATAATTTTACAATTTTATGGTGATATATATAGCAAGTTGTGGCCAAGGATATGTTACTTATAATAAAAGAACATATTGTGATGATTTTGATTTCAAGCAAAGTTTGCAAAAGCTTATTTACAGGCAGGTACTACCTACTACATATTCAGGACTGAATCTCGTATTTAAACTTCCAACTTTATAGGCTAACTCAATCGCTTGGGAACTATTGAATTCTACAGTGGGCCGAAATCTAATTATTTCCCTAACGAACCAACGTAAAAAAGGACATGAATGTTCGCTCGAACTTCAGATGGCACTGCACTAGGCTTGTGTTAATGAGCGTAGTGCTATAAGCCGGCACCTTTCTTTCTCTATTATTATAACATTTGGATTCAATCTTAAATTAAGCAAAAAAGTTATAAAATATCTAATGAATTTTCAAATATTGAAATGACAGCAGTCTTCTGTTACGTTTAATATTCATAAATGTCAGAGTTGAAATGAAAGGATTTCGAAACTGGATGTACACGGCTTAAGCGATAAACGTTGCGTACAATGACAGTAATTTTGGCCCTCCGCTGTTACAAGTTTTATTATTTTAAAGTACTTTAATTAAAAATGACAATGTTTGAAAGAATGAAGATTATAAGAAGCCAAGAATTTGACGTGGATGAAAAGATTTCAAGGAATCCGTTTCTTTAATAACAGGGTTGTTAAAAGATCGGGAAATATTCCAAAGTCTGTTAAAGTCCTTTCTAATTTTTAACAAATCATAAAGGCTCCAAACTTTGTAAAGGTTTAATTAGCTTTTGTTAGACGAACGAATAAAGTTGTTTTAAATAGACTTTGTTGTTTAAAAATGTTTGGAACAATGGAAGCTGATTTACTCAAATGCTCGTTTGAGTCATTATTAATATTTCAATCTGCAACTGTAAATAATGGATAGCTGTTCTATTTGAATCCGTTAATTATTTGGTAGTAAGGGATAAATTACCAGTTGTGTGTGTCTCTAAAATTCATTTCAACAGTGTATTTTACACGTATTTTTAGAAATAAATTCTGCTTTCAACAGCTTACTCAAAACTGTCAACCCTAAAACATTAGATACTTCCGGACCTGTCAAGAGCTGGATATTGTTTCTTGCGTTCAACCGAGAAAGAGCTCTTTTATCCATTTAGATTCACTAGGGTTGACTATTTTCACTTTTATACAACTGGGTTAACCACACCTTAGTCCGACGGCTTAGCCTTGCTATTTCAACAAGGTAATAGCGCCAGTCTTATGGGCACCATGTCCTTTAACGATCACTTGGGCGGCGTGTATTTTTTGTAAATATAATTAATAACAGTTTTTTCTTAATTTTACAATTATTTTATTTATTTTTTATTAACACATTGAAAGAGAAATATTATAAAATGGTGACTAATTTAAAAATAAAATTATTTACTGGGTTAATGAGGTGTTTGAATTGGAATTAATTTCAAATAAAAATCATGTAACAACCCATTTTTACATTTATAATGCGTGTTACAATTATGATATTATTTTCGTGATTGCAATACGCCTAATACTTATGGGGCAATATTCAAAAATAATAATGCATTTTTATTGAGCAAAGTCAATACTATTTAAGTATCACGAGTTTATTTGTATTAGGTACTTACATAACTTCGACGTCAATAAGAGAAAAATTAATAAAGCCATCCCAATCTACTGTCGTTTCATGAGTTCGTTTGTCCCGGTGCCACCCCGCTTTTATTTCGCCCATGTCCGCTCAGGTTTATTTGTCTTCGGGATCTGAGGGTACATTAACGTATTTTTCTTCTCTATTAGGTAGACGGTCGTTGGCTCACCTTCAAACTTTGCGTTCCACGAAATCCGAACCTTGCCAATTGTTTGCTTGTTTTTTTTATTTCGGAGATAACTCAAATAAAAGTTGACGATTGATTGCATTGTTCCGTAGCCCGTAATTACTGGAAAGGGGGAGTTAAAATGCGTTAGATCGACTCTGTTTGCCCTTTGTTCATAGAAACTTGTAAACTCTGCTAAAACAGTCCAACCCACTAAGTCGAATATTTGATATAGTTTTGAGGTCTTAATGCTTACAACTTTACAACTAGTGATTAAACTTATCTCGGAGAGAGGCTCCTATTTCATATAGAATAATCATTAAGAACATTGTTCAACTTTATTCAAAATATACTCCGAGTTTTTAATCTTCTATCTGACCTTGTAAAGTTTTATGCCTGCGTTATGCATGCCGGTGCCTTAGTATTTATTAAAAAAACTGTGGAAAGTGCTATGAAAAGTTAACAGACTGACACATACTTTTCATTTAATATTATTCGCATGGATAAGACACGTTTTTTTGATTCTTTTAATCTACTACAAGTTAGCCCTTGACTGCATCTCACCTGATGATAAGTGATGATACAGTCTAAGATGGTAGCGGGCTAACCTGTTAGCAGCATGGCAGTTAATTAAAAGCAACGTAAAAAAAACACGTAGAATTTGTTGAATCTTTCTAAAAACACACGAAGTCTCGTGAAAACCGATTGAGTCATGTGTCAGTAAATATACGGAGCTATTTTGAGACGTCCTTCGCACAATTTTACTGGGCTATTAACATAGTTCGATTTTAAGCCGCGAACCATTACGTGAACTGCAATATTTTCAGGAGATAAAATACTTAGATTTATGCTCACCTATTAACGTACTAATTTAGAATAAGTTAACATCTAGCGTTAGTGTTGGTGGCTGAATGAATAAGACTAAATTGTTTGTGCTATTGCTAAATAAAGGCCTTAAAGTATTAATATGCTAGGTATAAGTAAGTAGATACACTTCCTCTTCAAAGTCTATAAGCTTCAAAAGTCGGTTAAAGCTTAATGCTCGGAAGACTAGCTCTTACAAGTACAACATTACAAATAAATTAATTTAAAAATCACAAAAAGTTAAAATCCCAATTTCAAATTTTTACGTTCGTTAGCAGTTATAAAAGTTTACGTCAATAAAAGGAGAACGTAAAACGAATGATCTCATTGCAGAAAACGTACAAAAAACCAAGCAGAGAATTAGTCTTAAAGCTCCATTAGCTCGGAATTAAATAAACTCGAACAATACGCAAGAAAGTTAGGAGCAAATTGGCAGAAAGAATAAATCCATTCTTGCGAATAGCCTGCATGAAAATTGCAACAGAGCAAAAGCGGGTATCGGAGGCTACGGCGGGAGCGCTAGATGAAGATGTAGGTTGAGAGGTGACTGCAAAATATGCTTTCGGGATTAAACTTAAAAAATCCATATACTAATTATAAAAGCAAAAGAGTGTCTGTCTGTTCACGTTGCCCCATCCTATCAACCGATTTTGATGAAATATGGTACAGGAATAGTTTGCATCCCATCGTAGGATATAAAGCAGCTACCCTATTCGGAAAATTTCGCAGTTTCCACGAAAATAAAAAATCTTAATCCACGTGGACAAAATCGTGGATGGTATGGTCCTGATAATATGATAATAATATGATTGATTGAATCTTGGAAAGTTTAACAATATACCAAGGGATATCAATTCAAAATCCATTAAAAAAATAACGAACTTGATGACGAAGGCGGGAGGCGTTCAGCAGTGTACGCATGCTGCGTGATCGATTAGATCGAATTTTGTTTAACATATAAAAACAGAGTTCAAAGACGATGTTTAAAATTTACGAAATAGTTACGGCGTTGATATCGAAGAAAAAGTTTACAACATGTTGGCTTTCAGTTATAAAACGACTAGGTAATTGAAATTCACCTAGTTTAGACCGCTACCGCACCGGCTTTTTAACAATTTATAGTAATTTTTAATAAAAAAAGGGTTGAAGAAAAAGCAAATACAGTAAAAGATTAGCAAGCATATTTTTGTGAAGTCAATTCGGATGAATTTTTACGACCGTCTCTTAAACAGTATCAACGAAGCGCACAATTATAACGAGAACGTATAAATCAGAATGAGTTGTGGCATGTTATTAGGACGATTCCAGCTCAAAATAGGAAGACGGAGCCGACTGCCGAACAAGGCCCGCTCGATGAGAATCGTAAACTCCCCATTTCCATTTTTAATACATTCACAGTACGAATATTTGGCGGTACAACCCGCCTCAAAATGCCTGAAACGCTTGAAAACGCCATGTCTATGGAATTCAAAAAAATCAGGCAAGTTATTACCTATATCTAAACGTTAGTCAAACGTATATAATACGATACGTTCATAGATGCCTATATGTCAAAAAGCATGTATGATCTCTTTAAACGATTTTCATAGACAGTTGGGCCTTAAACCAGCTTGTAAATGATAATGCAGCGTAAGGTGGAGCGCGTTTGCCTAGAAATTGCCTGTTCAATTTCAATTAAAAGTTAGATATATGATATCATTCACGAATAACTCAGTTGGAGCGGTATATTATCGCGTATTCGAATAATTACCCACTTGGCAAAATAGTCCGAAAACATTGGCTGGGTTGTGCCCATTCCATAGAACGATGGCGTCGGTCTACGCATCCACAGTACGAATTCATAAATATCGTGCCATATTTGCGAACTACTTTTTAGTACAGTTTTATGGGGTTTTATTGCTTTCGGGTATATGCCTTCAAATTAATGTCGTGACGTTAAAACGATAAAATGATGAAGTAAAGTAGAATAAATGGAGCAGACAAAGTTTTCAAAAAACTACTTCAAAAAGGAGGTTATGAATAATTCGTTTCGTAACGTATGCCTATGTGCAATATAATGTTTCGTTTATGCTTCAATATACCGCTTCAACTTTATTTGGGTGAACCAAATTGAACGACTGATTTGAGTAGTGTTTTCAGGCTGATCCCATGTCATCTTTTAAGAAGAAATTCTTGAAAAGTTCTTTAACATGTAATAGCTCGTTAAAATGAACAAGTCATAATTAAAAAAATAAAAACACTACTGCCCTGCCAAAAAATGAACTAAAAGTTAAAAATCTAAATTAATCTAGTTAAATTAGAATCTTATTCACATTTTTATTAAATGATATTTTTTGTCCAAAAATATATAACACTATAGTTCAATATCCAGTGAGGATATTGAACTATAGTGTTATATATTTTTGGAATCTACTCATCATTTTCTAGATGATGATTATTATGATATAAATAAAACTAGATTAAAAAAACTTTTAACTTTAGTCTTTAATGCGGGACCATGGTCACCCCATAAATTTAAAAAAAAATTACTAGCCTACGTCGGTATAAGCTAGTGATTCTCACGATATCTCATTTATCAAAATCGTTTCAGGCGTGTAGAAGTGGAGAAGTGGAAGTGGATGGTGGAATATACAAACTCACTGCCTCGTTGGTCTAGCGGTTAGCGTAGTCGACTGCGGATCACGAGGTCCTGGGTTCGATTCCCGGTCGGGCATACAAATTATTAGGTATTGGGGTTTTCAATGAAATTCTCAGTGCCAGCCCGGAGTTGGAAGTTGGCGGTGTTTCACCCCCATGCCTCGGAGAGCACGTTAAGCCCTCGGTCCCGGTTATTATCACTAACATGATAATAGTCGTCAAAGCCTGCCAACCCGCATTGGAGCAGCGTGGTGGGTCTAAACTCTAATTCCCTCTCTCCTATGAGATTGGAGGCCTGTGCCCAGCAGTGGGACGTTAATAGGCTGTAATGGTATACAAACTGACACACATACATACATACATGAACCCTGAAAACAATATACTCCTTTTTTCAGGCAGTCGTAGTCAGTTGGGTACACTTTTAGCACAGAATACTATCACTCCAATAGTAAGTAATAGCAAGTAGTATTATTAGAAGTTAATCATCGATCAATAGTAAGTAGTTACAGGCGTGGATTACAAAAATGGTTTTTGAGTAATAGAGACTACTCACAGTGTGGGTAATTTAGGTCAATATCGGATAAAACGATAAAACGCCGAGGACCTAGATATAGTTCGGCGGAGTACCTAGCCTAACGGTCGTGAATACAAATTGAGGATTAAGGTGCGTTCACAAAACCCTGTAAGCCGATTGTTACGATCATCACCATCTTCATTATCTTTACCCACAGATTGCTCAAATTATTATTATTTACTAACTTATAGTAGATTTTTTTTCAAATTAGATTATTGTTTAAGCCGTTGCAAACTTATTGGTAGGCCCATTAACGTGAAATAGAAAGAGCTTTAAAGGATCGGTCTTCTTTCTCACTCGCTGTATCTTGTATTTTCTTCAGCTTTTTAAGTTTTATTTTTCTTATAATTTTTATACTGGTATATTGGTTTGTTTTCAGCTTATACAAGTATACAAGTATGGAATCGAACCCTTTTACAATAAATTTTACTTTCTTATCTATTCAAATCAAATGGAAATAATGTGAATGTACCCTTACCTTTTCGCAAATTATCTCTTGGATACTAAGCGGCAACGTAACCTGAAACAAGATTTCATATTTTAGGTCATAATTTTCATATTTTTGTCTGGTGGGAGGTTGCGGCCCTATTTACCAGCAAAATCGTGCCGCCAAGCGATTTTTCCGTTTGATGCCGTGTAGAGACCGATAAGGCATAAGGGTATTATATAACTGCCATATCCCTAACATGTTAGCCTGCTACCATCTTAGACTGCATCATTAATAATAATTATTACCAGCAGAAGAGATCGCAGTGATCTAAGTTGTAGTGAAAAATAAAAGTACTTAACAGTGAGAAATTTTAAAGTACCTATCTATCTATCCATTGAAAGTCAAGAGAACTAAAGATTGTAATTCCGCTTCGAGAATTTTAATGAGTGAATAAAACGAAATCTTTTAATTTCTTTCACTTAATGAGCAACACTGTTTTAACTAGCCGTGAATTCTCGTTCGTATAACTTTAACATCGGCTATGAAAAGAATGACTTTTTATTCGTTTTGATTTGATTTGAAAATCAGGTAGGTATAGATAAAGCTTAAAAATAACAAAACCAAGTGAACGAGGAATATTTGTGATGAAATTGGTATCAAAAAACAAAATATTGTAAAAATCTGAAGTCAGCGAAAACATAAAATAACAGAGACAGGTGGAATCCTATATATATTTATATTGTATTTACGAGAAAATTATTGAGCCTTGACCTGTGCCGACTGCTGAGTCAAGACGTGCACCTATTCGTAGCGCTCTGCAAATAAATTTACGTTAATACGACGAGGGATTTGTCAACAGACATCTTGGATTAAATAGTCGATTGCACAAGTTAATTCGACGGGTCTGCAGTGGCATGGTGCGTCGGTGTGTCAGTGCCTCGGTGCAGCGCGTTTGATGCAGGCTCGGTTGCCGGGATTGCCGGTCGCCGGTAAACAACCCTCGGTGGCAGCTGGCGGCGTGCGTCTGCAACCGACGCGCAATATCCCTCTTACAAAATAAAGGAATTCTTCGAGACGACGATTGTTCGCCTTCTTTACCCTCTTACCCTCGCCCGAGAAATACAAACGCACGCCTCCGAATGACTTTACAAAAATTTGCATAGAATCGGTTTTTTTCTCTATATTTTCACGTTTCGAAAAGCAATTTTTGTACGTCGCTCGCGATACGGAACGCGGGAAATTGCAGTTGTCCCTCGAACGGGAAAAACAGTGCGAATGGAGTCGAGTATTGTGCCGAGTTCAGGCGAGCGATTGCTTCGCGCTTTATTGCCTTTTCTTCTTTCTATTATGGACGTTAGAATATGTTTCTCTTTGCTATATTGTGTGTAGAGGTAAGTAAACATTTGAGAATTTGAATCGGCGTAAGTACACAAATTTGCTTAAGACTTAGGGTTAAGCAAAAAATATATTTATTTTTGCCGTTTCCTTGCCGAAAAGACCCTAAATAATTCAGGGTAATGTAAGACGACAGCGCAATTAAGCAACCCTCCAGTGTTCCCGATTTACAGAAAGAGTTTCGCTGCAGTCGCAGTTATTTTCCGATGTTGTGAAATTCAATTAGCCAGAGACATCGCTCGCTGCGTCTGTATACAGCAAATTATCTTCATTACGCGCTGGAGGAAAACAGAATAATTGTTAATCACTTTAAGATACTGCTCGCCTCTTTGTGATTATAATACCGAAATCACCGCATTTGTAAGGTATTTTTAATGAGTGGAACACCCAAGCAGGTAACAGAGAACTACTTTCCGAAGTTATCAATTTATTTCTATAATTTATTAGAGCTCCTTGACTCCAGGAAGCTCCTCGATGTGAACTCCCAAACCTATTTCAATACGCGTGCCACAAAGAAGTCGGTATAAATTCAGGTGTTGATAGATTTAGTGATTAGAACAAGTCAAGCTTAAAATAAATAGAATGAAAGAAATAAGAAAATATTAGCTGACCTAACACATAGTAAACATAAAAACACACACACAAAAAGTATTTAAAATTTAACTTAATTTAATTAGCGTCTAAAATATGTCGGGCCTACAAAAATTCCTTTACTTAGCTGTACGAGTATGTTGTGGGTACAAAATTTAACCACAAAAATTAAAACCAAACTTGTTTTTTACTGAGTATGTTGTGGGCTCTTCTCAGACCAACGCGTTTGGAACCGTCGTAGCTTTAGTTTTAAGATACAGTAACTGATTATCACCATCATATTTTACAAGTAAATGCACGTCAATAAAAGTGTAAAAAAAAAAAGTGTACAGTGTACCTAAATCGAATAAATATACTTTGACTTATACCTGCGGTGATTTATTTTCCATGGCGACATAAAATAAAAAAAAATATAGGTACATGCAGATGTTTAGATTATGTTTACAAGAAAAGTTTTTGATAACAGCTATAATATTTTCAATGTTCTCGTTCCCCACAAAGATGATTTAAGAAACCAGGTGCTACATAAATTAGCGCTTTACCGAAAATAATCCGAGTTTTCGGATCGGTATGGTAATTTAGAGCGACAGTGTCAAATGGTTCATTATATTTTGTTTACTTTACGAGTAATTATAACAAATAGGTCGGCGTTCAAATCTTGCCCGTGTTAATAATGGTGATGAGGTTGGTCCTTCGAGCCGGAGTATTAGAGATGATTAACGAGTCTCGTCATCCGTGAACGATTTGGGTGAACGAACAACACTAGGACCTCAGAGTGTTGTTCTTATTTCATCGAGTTTATTTGTTAAGTCTCGGCTTTTTGTAAAATGTTGTTGTAAAATGTACCTACCTACCTACGCAGATTCATTATATTAAAGTTAAATATGTCAAGTACCTTGAAGGGATGTCAAGGTACTTGACATAAAAGTGACATTATTAAAATAAGGATTATTTAAAGTTAAACCTAACGTCTAGACTAAAACACAAGTCAACAAGGTAGTATGCTCCCAGTTCAGAAAACATTACTTTCATCAGAAATCATAAACCCTTTATTTTCTAAAAATTACAAAACTACTATCGATTTTTTTGTATGTGTATGTGATTTTATTTTTTTAAGCGGTGTGATTCTAAGTATTTCTACAAGCAGTCACTTTAGCTTTTGACAAAATCGGTTGAACATTTATGGACCGTGAAAAGGTAACAGAATACTTACAAAAAGATAGACAGAGACCTTTGCATACATACTTAACATTATAAATGCGAAAGTGTGTCTGTTTGTCTGTCTTTCAGCTACACTTGAACGGCCCCGTCTTTTCAACTGATATTTATGAAATTTGGCCACCACAATCACAGTATTCAGTATTCAGTTCAGTATTCAGTTCAGTATTCAGTTCAGTATTCAGTTCAGTATTCAGTTTATTTTGATTTCTGTTTTTTAAAGGTTTTTTAATTGAAGACGGTGTCGCATTATCTTTAATTTAGATAGTAATTTAATTTATATCGACACGTATAAATTCGTTTCGTATTCGTTTCGTATTATAACTGTCCTTCTAAAATAGAAGCACATTTATTAGGTCCCATGATTCGTCACTATTTGTGGGTTGCAAATGTTGATAAATTCGGTCCTCGGAGTCGGCCGCGGTATTAGAGAAGATTGATATGGCCGAGCTACTTTGTCAGTTAATGATGCGATTGATTGCGTTCGATTCATTTGTTAGTTTTCTATTTTTCATTTTGAAGGGAAATTTTACGTGTTAAGTCTCTTTTAATAGGCAAAGCGGTGTTTTTTTATGCACTGTTTTTTTTAATTAAACGGTTAATAATATGTATGCATGAAAAAATAATATGTTGTTTTCAAGACCTTTTTGTAGCCGACTCATCTCAAAACACAATTAAAAACTGTGCATAGAAAAAATATTTAAACATACCTATTACCTACCTTACCTTTACCGTAATTAACTTTACCTTTTGAAGCAATTTTTTTGTTATGATAAAAAACCAATTTTTTTGAAGTAATAATTTGGTCACCAAATTTTACATTATTGACGTCTTTGCTGTCCAGAAATTTCTATATCATCATCCAATTATTGGAAACTAGCTGATACCCGCGATTTCGTCTGCGTGGTTTAAGTTTTTTTAAATTCCGTTGGAACTTCTTAATTTTCCGGGATAAATTACTCTCTAGTCTAGTCTATATTACTCTCCAGGTCATCAACTATACCCATGCCAAAAAATCACGTCAATCCGTTGCTCCCTTACGGTGTGATTGAAGGTCAAACCAACAAACCAATAAA
The DNA here is from genome assembly GCA_964035005.1 of Erebia palarica. Taxonomy (NCBI): domain Eukaryota; kingdom Metazoa; phylum Arthropoda; class Insecta; order Lepidoptera; family Nymphalidae; genus Erebia; species Erebia palarica. Next base: position 25,724,019 of record OZ035985.1, on the reverse strand, counting down.
CCAACAAACAACCACATTTTTGCATTTATAATATTCGTATGAAGTATGATTGCTGGCGTGCAGCTAGAATTGAGCCAATGTACGTATTGTTTTTTTTTAAATAATGAAACAATTTCTTAGCCGGTAGGAGGAATGTAATTTTTTACTTTTACTGGGATTATTAAAAGACTTACGAAGGATAATATTATTATATGATTCATAACGACATATCTAGGTACGTGTGTAATATTTATATTAACCTGGGTCTAAGGTCCATATTAATAAACCGACATCAGCTGCTAAGAACTATAATTATTGTAGGATCGGTCAATATATACTATAGACGTGTTCTTAGATATATTTTGGGTATATCGGTTTACCTAAATATTATTAGGAATACTAAGACTCAAAACAATAATTTTGGGGAACTTATTAAGTCAGTGGCCAACAAACAATGGGGCAAGTTATTGGCGATGTACCCTCGCTCTATCCAGCTATAACCGCCTGCCTCCTTTCCGACCTCCCATCCCCCTGAGTGGAAAGATAGAGCAATCGGAAAAAGCTCAGGCAAGAATACACCAATTAACACGGCGGGGGGGTAAAGAGTTAAGAGCCGAAGATGATAGCCGAATGGATTTCAGTATTGAAAAGCTTTTTGCGATTCCTTTGTACAATTAGTAGGTACATAACTAACTGGATTAGTGTATATAGATAGATAGGTATACTAACTAAATTTGAGCGACTCAATTTAGTTTATTGTTTCCGGGATAAAAAGTAAACTATATGCTTCCCCGGTATATAACCTACCTCCATAGCGAAGTTCTTCAAAATCGGTTTAAAGGGTGGGCCGTTAAAACGTGGCAGACAGATAGACACACTTTCGTAACACATAATATAAGTATCTGTATTAGTATGGATTTTCGTTTTATTTGCTAGTTTTTCCACTCTAAGCTAGCCCTTGAGGGCGATCTCACCAGGTGGTAAGCGATGATGCAGTATAAGATGGTAGATTCTCTTTGACTAGCCACAGTATGAACCTTCCAGCAGACCAGACGATCCTAACTTGCCGCTGCCGAGGATCGAACCCGGGATCTCCCACTTTTAAATCATCATCGCTCACCACTGCGTCAAGGAAGTCTTAGTAGTTATTTAAATTGTTATCTTGAATTAACATAGATACTCTAAAGCTGGGTTGCAGAGACTTTGAAGTTAAAATTACAGGCTTAGGAACTTAAATACCGCCAATAACCACGATCACAGGTAAGACAAGTAATCCTATTTACCGTAATCTCAAACAATGAAAGACTTAAACCTTATTTACACAGCATTACGGTATTACGAGCCGATCTCTCGTAATCCATTTTACCGAAACACGATTACATCGCGTTACAATGGACATGAAAATCGTATTGTAAATTGATCGTATTGTATACGGTGTAAGCAATAATGGTATTCTTTTATAACGATTAAAATGAGCGTTATCTTAATATTTAACTACTTTGTATATTATTTATATTGGGAATTTACAAAAATTGGATTTCATTAATGTGTTTTTAATGATAGTTATTTATTTTATTTGCGGAGGTTAAAACTATACCTACTATTGAGTATAAATACTAAACTGTACCTTACACCAATCTATAGTAATGACTGTAGTCCTTAAAGAAGTTCCGCCATCTTAATCAGAGGCCCCAATTGTCTAAACAAATCGTAATAATTTGACGGCTTCAAAACGTATAACTCGAACTGTTTAAGGAGTTCATACGTGCTTTGGTGTGTAGGCATCTATGAACTCCATAAACAGGTCGAATTACATGTTTGATAAACGATTACGATTTCCTTACACAATCGGGGGGCTGATTCTATTGTACATTTAAAGGTCATCCTAGAGTTAAAAACTTAATATATTGGACAATACCATCATTATGTAAAAACATTCTGGCCAATAGATGATTATTTATTTACTAGATGAAGATGATGCCCGCGACTTCGTCCGCGTGGATTAAGGTTTTTGATTAAGAGTTCCCGATCCGGGAACTCTTTAATTTTCCGGTATAAAAGGTAGCTTATGTCATTCCCTAGGATACATCCTATCCCAATACCAAATTTCATCAAAATCGGTTCAACAGATGGGGCGTGAAAGCGTAGCAGACAGACAGACAAACACATTTTCGCATTTATAATATTAGTATAGATTTATTTACCGTAGTAATTTTTATCAGCCAGACAATAATTTTTATCCGTAGTGTGTTTTCGCCCTTTATTCTCTAACCATAAAAAAATTGTTGCATAAAAATAACTTTAATAACGACGCGCAACAAAGAAAAGACATAAAATGCACAGATAATAAAATACAATTAGGCAATTAACTATATCAAAAATAATATAATTTACTAATAAAACAAAAATAGATTCGTTGTATGAAATTATTCATAATTATTATATAGTATCATTGAAACTTTTAATTAGAACGACTGTGTACGTCTATTCTACCTAATGACGTTATAAATCATTTTGCTTGAAAGAATTGCGCGGGCGCAGTGCGTAACGTGCAGCCGCTATAATAACTATAATTAATTGAGTTTTGAAATACGTTGACCATATTAATAGTATGTATATAGCTGTACATTAATAAGTCAGTCAGTAATAAGTTTCTAGACGTTTATATTAAGAATATGGAGAATTAATGTGATGTACAGTCGTATAAAACTCTTTTGGATTCAGTCCAAAACAAGCTATCCGAGTGGACGGATACGGATCCAATCTCACAAAATAGCGGCAATTACACTAGACGGCATAGAACGTAATAGCCGGCCTTCGACAACAGATAAATAAAAACGACGACTCTACTAGTAATTGTCTAAATATCATCTAAGTAAAGTCAACTGAAGAAGTGCGAAACGGAGGTGTTCGTTGAGAGATTTTGTCATCGTTTGATGGCCAAGCATCTTAACACGTTGAGTGCGAAACCAGGTTCTAAAACCTTGTACACGTCTACGCTTACAGTGCGGCTAAGAAATGTATAGACTTCCTTGTCGCGCGGAAGGCCTAACTTTAACTTGGTTCGGTGTAGGACAGGGATGAATATATATCTAAGATGTATTATTTAAATAGAATCCAATGGTGTACCTACCTTAATACCAGGTTTTTACACCTGGCGCCGCACGGAAGAAATAAAATTTCATCATAATGCGAAACCAAGTCGAAGCACCTTGTACCCCGCTCACCTGGTACCGCACCCCGCGTTAGCTTCGCGCGACTAGTGTTGGCTTGCAATCGTGAGAAACGCACTTGTCGACATGGCGTCAAGACCAACAAAACGGTGCCGAAAAAATATATTATATGATGTTTGCGAGGACAGTGAAGCAGTGAAAGTTAAATCTAAATAAAGATTGATTTATCAGAGACAGGTGAGTCATCATTACTATTAATTTTAATGATGGGAATAAAATACCAAAACTACAATTTGTGGAGGAAATTATCAAAGATTTTACAAAAAAAGGACTTTGACAATGATATAGGTAATTTCAACGCAGACGTAAATGAGTCAATACACTAACACATACACATACATATACACATCCATATCCAATCCACGCTCACACGTGCACACACATACACATACAAATAAATAATAATAAATTTATAAATTTATCTTTTCAGAACCCGCACAAAAACTTGACAAACACACTTTGGTAAAAGGTGATAGAAGTCATAGTCGTCATAGTGAAGAAGAGGAATTGTGTCAGATTTTACGCAAAACTCCGAACCTTTTTTAACCAGTCACCAAGCTGACAAAAAAGTTAAAAAAAAATCACTAAATGTGTTCAGTGCAAAAAAATCTTTTGCAACCCATGTTTTATTGAAAAAGATTAATTCATGTTTGTTTTTTTTTTCATTATATTAAAACTTAATTACAGATATCGATATTTTTATTTCACATCCTTAAAATACGCACCAGACTGACCTTATTCAGTGCGGCACAGGGTGATTAAGCCCTGTATTTTGAATATAGCTATAATTTTTAAACTAAACAAGTTGTTAACGAACGCCTTCAGGTGTATGTTAATTAATTCAATATTATTAATATTCAAAGCAAAAAAAACAAATATATATTTACATGAAGCCAAAAAAAGGATTTAAGTTTCTTAAATTTTACAGGGTCTATAAGCCTTGTGCCGCCACAATGGAAGTTTTATTACCAGGTTTATAGGCCTTGTTCCGAAGGAATAGAAAGTATTGAAAACTTACTGACGCAGCAAACGTGTTAAGACAGTCAACGATCAGGCTTTTTCGCTAGTGTTTCATCTTAAGGTTGTTAAGTCTTAGTAGGTACGCCAAAGCACATTAACGTGGCCAAAATATGCGTACCTACTCGTGTGTCTATCACTCGCATAAAATGTAATGTAACTCCACACACATTTGAAAACCATTCGTGACGTTCTTAGAAGATGAATACTAATATTATTTACAAGATGATTCCCGCGACTTCATCCGCGTGGATTAAGATTTTTGATTCCTGCGGGAACTCTTTAATTTTCCGGGATAAAAAGTAGCCTATGCCCTGGGATACAATGTACCTGCCCCTGTACCAAATTTCATCAAAATCGGTTGAGCAGACGAGCCTTGAAAGACAGACAGACTGACACTCTGACAGACAGACAGACAGACGGACAGACAGACACACTATCGCATTTATATGTTATTAAAAGTATGCTCCTGAAAAAAGGTTATTATGCTGTTGAAGATTACGTAAATGACAAAGGAACATGGATTTTACTCCCTCCAGCAATGCTAGGTCAGCTGTTACTTATGTATTCTATAAATTAATGAAATTGTAAATTTTTTTTTCAAAAGAGCAACCGCCGAGTTTCTTGCTGGTTCTTCTCGGTAGGAATGGCATTCCGAACCAGTGGTAGATTCACTGGACAATTCAAAAGTACTTGTAAAAGTGTATTTGAAAAAAAGCATTTGAATTTGGATTTGAATAATATTAGTATGGGTTTAATTTGACGTTTGAACCTTGCGTTTAATTTTTGGCGGAATTAACCGCAGGGGTAAAATCGCCAATTGTCGATTTTAAAATAATCGTGTGTGCTCTGGCTCTTATGTTTCAGAGTGCGGGATAGTGTGGGGAAAATAATATCGGGAGAGACGTAGGCACGTAGAGACGCAGAATTAATCAGTTAGTCACACTTGTGGCAAAGTAAGGATGAGTCGATTAGGAGGGTACCTTGAGGATTATTGAGACATCGGTGAGGCCAGCTGTGGCCGCCAACTTGCCGATATTGCTGCGGACAGGCTGCCCGCAACTTGTTACAACTGCCCAAGAATTCCCAGCTCCGCTCAAACTCCACCGTACCGTAGACACATATTTTGAAAATGCGAGAACACTATGCCGGTCCAAACAACCCAAACAATAAGATATGAGTTTACTTTAGATAAGGACGGGCTGAATATTATAAATACTAGAAGATGCCCGCGATTTCGTTGGTTTTGGATTACGGTAATTTTAATTGCTTTTAGTATACAAAACATATTAACTACTCAAGTGGAATGACGACTTAATATTGACGTAACAAGAGAAAAGTTTATTATATAGTCGTAGTAGTGCCATGTCTCTTCTCTTGCTCGTGTTATTTTTATCCAGTCATCTATGTGTCAATTGATAAATCTACGCTCCGCTCCGTTACTGTGGACAGATAGCTTTAAAGAAGCTTTTTCATAGAGCTACTCCCTGGCGCAGTGGTCAGCGCTGTGGTCTTATAGTGGGAGGTCCCGGGTTCAATTCCCGGTAGGGTCAATTTTGGAATTTTTAATTTCTGGTCTGCTCTGGTGGAAGGCTTCAGGCGTCGGTAGTCACCGGCAGGTACCACCGGCAAAGACTCGGAATCAGTGGAATGGGTTTAATGTGTCATACCCCTAACAGATTAGCCCGCTACCGTCTTAGACTGCATCATCACTTACCATCAGGTGAGGTTGCAGGGGAATAAAAAAAGCTCCCAACAGTATTTAATTAGTCATCTCGCACGTGAAGCAGTTGCGTGAAGCGCATAACATTAGCACAATACCTACCCAATAAGGCAATAAACACAAATTACTGTCAGGGAACGTTGTAACTTAATGAATTCACTCATTATTGACTACTAATTATGTGAAATGAACGTATACATTACGTAACAAAACAATAATTATCTCTTGACTTGTCCTGACTGATTGATCCTTCATCGCATAGGCTAAGCCGGTAGGGTTAAAAATTGGAGAAAAGATTTCTAAAAAATTCCCCCCTAAGAGGGAATAATACTTCGTGTGAAACTCCATCATTTTTCACCATATATATCCTGCATAAATTGGTATCGGTATTAAAAGTTGGTTTGTTTCAGGTTTTTCTTGGGAATTCCCCCTTCCTTGCCGATTTCTAAAAATCAAATTGATACAAGCTGGGGCTTGTCAGGTGGTTATTGTATAAAATATCTATTAATCGAGCATGTTTCGACAACATTGTTTCGGCATGACGAATTTTAAAAACAGATAATTTAATTTGGGCGTGTACACACGGTTTAATTGATAGTTCGTTATATTTTACGATGCGATTATTTAGTTATAAGCCGGATCGCGTTTCGCATACGAACGCCCAACCCCCTGCTTCAGCCCCAATTCCAGCACCCCATACGACAGTACGGAAGGAAAAATAGACGAGTGGCATTTTTTAAGCAAACCTTTTTTACTTTTCATTCATCACGAATTACTAAACTACGATGTTGTAAGGTTTTTTGAACGTTTAGAGTCTGATTATATTTATATTGTTATTAGGTAATTAATTTAAAAAAAAACAGCTTCAACTTCGACGATTTTTTTACAAAATGATTGGGGGCAGTCACATCTTAGATTATTTCATAGAATGCCTTAATTTTCATCCTTGAAACGGTGATAACCGTCTCCTGTTCGCGCACAGGCACTAGCCGATGTAAATGTTTGAAAATGTAATTATTTTTTAGTTTTCCGTCTACGCCGTCGCATACTGAGGAGTTCACGTATCAGTAAATTTTATTTCAATTCGTGCGTGCTGTCGCCGAGGGTCGTTTGGAACTTTATGATGACCATTATACTTGTTTTCGTATATTAAATTTTAAATTTATTTAGGATACAGCCATGATACATGAGAGTTACCTAATTTCATTGTCTGTCTCGTTTAATGTTACGTAAAATATGATTGCGGTAGGTACCTAGGTATAATTTAATTTCATAGAATGATCTGTTTGTTACTTGCAAACTTTGTTTAGGTACTTAACATATTTTTTTAATTGTTTACGGTTGTGACTTCTCCGATAATGGCAGGGGTTTTCTGTACCTAATTTCTTTCATAACCTCATGGGTCATATACCCAGTTTTAACGATTATTTATAAATTAGAAGATACAAATGGATTGAGTTAAGAATTAAAAAATAGTGGGATGAGATGAGATGCGATGAGTACGGGACCACCCGCCCGTTACTTCCGTTATGTCCGCGTGGATTCTGTTTTTGAAAAATCCCGTGAAAACTCTTTGATTTTCTGGTATAAAAAGTACCTACCCTATGTAAGTAGCCTGGCATGCAACCTATCTCTATTTCAAATATCTTCTAAATTGTTGGAACTGATGGATCGTGAAAGTAGCAGATAGTCAGACAATTTTTATAGTAGTAATATGGATTTCATTTTATTTATTTATTTATTCATTTATTGACAAACACTTTTTACATTTGCTTGGGTTCTTAACACCCTTATGTCTCGTCGACTTGTCTGGGTGCTGCACATTCCTCTTACATAATATATTATGCGGATATATTCTACTAACTATGCAACCAATAATAAATAACTAATATGCAACAAACAATAAATAAGTACTTAGCGCAATACAAATCATATAAACATAAACAAGACAAGATCAAAACCATAGGGTATTTTAATAAAACATAGTGGTCGGCAATGCTCGGCCTCCGATCGTCAAGAATTGAGCTACAGGCTGTTCTTAGTTTATAAAATTAATGTTTTAATTTGTGTATGTGTACCTGTGTTCCCCTATTTTATATCAGTATCTTATTTTATATCGTTACGGTTTTTAATAAGTACGTAATTTAATCGTGACTATGCGCTATTCAATAAATAATGTTTGACTTTATATTTAATGTTTTTCTTTGTTAATTTGGACTTAAGGTCAATTGGCATTTCATTTATCATTCTTGGTAGTAAGCAGTTTGTAGTTCGTTGCCCATAAAAATTATTTGCTTTAGTTGTACGTATCTTCTGTCCCATTCACCCATTTCACCCATCCAGTTATAAATCTAGTTCAACGTTGCTTTATAGCCTTCATGGCCGTTTTATTAAAAATGCTTAAAATTTAGGAAATACGTAAGCCCATTATGTGACAATCATTGTACATGAAAACTGTCACCTATTGCGTTCCCTAAAATTAGGCATTCTAAAAACTCCGTTGCTTTTCAATTCTAACACAGATCTATATCGCTGTAAAATTTAAGACATAAGTGACATAGTTGCCTATTTGAGACATTTATCTTATGTTACTATATGTATAAATTAGACTAGCGATCCGCCCCAGCTTCGTACGTGTAGCACTAATCATCATAATAGTCCATACCCAATAATAGCCAGTCGGCAGTGGGCAGCACATCAGTTTTACATTACTTATCACTTATCTTCTCACCCCGTCTGCCATTGCAGGTGGCGGCACCTATTTGTATTGTGCGTTACTTTATTTCTATGATATCTTCTAAGATATTATTCTGAATTAAATGGTGAAAGGGTGAAATATTGGTCTTTATTAAATATTTGGGATGACATACCACTTTATTTTGATAAGCATTAATACCATGTCAGTAAAAACACCTTCGAAAGTAAAGGTTTGTTTCAGACCAAATTTTAAAATCGTAAAAATGGCTATTATGAGACTACCTTAAAAGATAGATATATGCTTTTTTTGAGAACTTATTGAGAGGAACAATTCCACTATACATTGTTTTTTTTTGTAAATAAATTTTACTATTTACGCAGCGCACGGCACGGAAGCAGATGAAACGGTTTTTTCCGACTTTTCATTCACACTATTGCAATTTTCGTAAAGATCTCTAAGTATTTTGAAGATAAAATATAGCCTATGTTACTCGCTGATAAAGTAGCTTTTTATAAGTGAAAGAATTTTTAAAATCGGTTGAGTAGTTTTTGAGTTTATCCATTGCAAACAATCAAGCAAACAAACCTTTCCTCTTTATAATATTAGTTTAGATTATTTCAAAACGCCATTCAAGGATCTCGTGTTAAGAGTTTTTGCAGTTGTGCCACTACGTCGCATCACCGTCGTTCTATAGGGTAAGTGCAAATGCATCGAAATATACTCAGCAAAAAGGTATCGGAACATAAAACAATAGCGGTACAAAGGACAACGTTGCAGTCCGCTAATGCACAAAGCAAGTCCGTCGTTTACAATTATTCTACTGAACTGATTGCGGGCTGTAGGTACATTTTGCTTGAAATATGATAAAACAATACCACAATTAACTAAATTTGTCAGCGTTAGGTACTTAACAACATAATAGGAGAACCGCCGAATCAGATAAACACTAATCGCCGAATTTTTTGCGGGTTTTTCTCGGTAGGAATGAAATTCCGAACCAGTGACAGATTCACTTGGCGATTCAAAAGCACTTGGTAAGTTTATTTGAAAAAAAATAGTTTGATTTGTTTGATCGAATGAGAATCTGGTGGACTGATAAACTTACCTACCTATCAAAGTGCATAAACCGCTGAATCTAGAAATCGGAGATTTTAGGTTATCCATACTTCCATACGAATATTCTAAATGCGAAAGATTGTCTGTCTGCTACGCTTACACGATATCTATTCAGCCGATTTTGACAAAATTTGGAATAGAGATAGGTTCCATCCCGGTGAAGGCTATACTTAGGCTATTTTATTTCGGAAATTCGAGGAGTTCTCACAGGTAAAAAATAAATTTCCACGGGTGGGAAATTATAAATTCCCAAATTGACCCTGCCGATGATCGAACCCGGGACCTCCGCACGTTAAAACAGTGCTACACACTGCGCCTCGGAGGTTGTCTAGATATAGATAACTAGAGATAACGAAGTCCCCTAAATCATAACATAAAGCGATCGCAATGCTCCAAGGGAAAATATCTGTTCGATAGTTTTTGTTAGTCGAGTTGAAGGTTACTTTTATCTACTGTAGTAAAATTAAGTTATTTATTGTTATACTACATTAACATAATACACAGGGACAACACAAAACAAAATATTATGCATTAACTAGTGTCTAGTACATATCTCTCAAATAAGACAATTATTATTTTAAAAAAATGTGTCCTATAAGTCTAAAAATGTATCAAGATATGCATAACGATTAGAATATCCGATATAGTTAGGAACATATATTCGTGTCGTTTAAGGCTTTTGTTAAGCCAAGACCTCAACTGCGTTCGTCCATTTCGAGCGATACACCGACAGTGAATTCATCGGATATATGCTCGAATCCAGCGCTGACTGTCAATCACAGCTCGCGTTGATTGGATTTCGATATAGCACTAAAGCTGACGTCACTCCTGGTTAGGTTACCAATACACGTCAGGTTATTAGCATCATAAAAACGTTGGGATATTTGTTTAACTTTTCGGAGGAAAACAAGAACTACTTGTTAAGTAAATGTTTGTTTCTAACATTGAACTTTTTTATATCTTATAGCATTAGAATAATTGGAAAGTTCATCATAAGAAAAAATTGAATAAAGAACTAATAGATGGATGGAAGAAAAACCGTAAAGGACGTCGACTCGAGACCCAAAGAGTTGTAGCGCTGAAGGGAGTAACAAATCGTACTAATACTCTAATGAGTATTAAATCGTACTAATACTCTAATGAGTATTAGTACGATTTGTTGAAGATTTAGAGGAAAGAGTTTTACATAGTACCTATCTATTAAATAAAATAAAATCTTGAAGCCGAGAAAAGATCGAGAATAATGATAATACGAATATTGCTAGAGATAAATGGAACTTAATGGAAGTAGAAACAGGAAACCGATATTTCGAAATTAATAATTGTAACCATTGCTTTGCAGTATACCATTCAAATTCATCCGGCTGGATTGTCAGCCTACTGAAGTAATGGTATATCGGTCACAAAAATTGGACGTGTATTGCGTCAATCCGATCTCGTATTCCGGAACAGATAATTGGAGGCAAAACGGATATATATCCCCAGCCTTTTCCACCCCGCCATATCCAAACAAAATTCGCATAGAAACTTTATTCGCGTCATCGCTCCCAAATGGAATTGAAATAAATACTGTATCAGTCTTTATGGCCTAAGTTATGGCTATGGCCGATCATAAAGTGATCTCATACACGTTTGATAAAAACAAAACTGTAACAGGGAATGTGAAGGTAGGCAGTATTATTTCTATTAGGATGAAATAAAAGTCATAATATGAGAAGTACAACTTGCGGTAATAATTGCGTTAAAATTAGGACGGAATTTTAACTTTACAGAGAAACTGATATACGTGGGTGTGTTTTGTACAGACCTATAGAAAAATTCTATGTAAATTATTAGAGCCCCTTTACACTAAAGCTTTCCCAGCGCAGTCGTCGTACTTAGGTAACGCCCACGACAACGCGACGCACGCACCACCTTAGCACCTTAAGCACCTTAACGCTGCGCTAGCGTCACTTGTACACATCTTGTTATTAATTAAACTAGCTGACGCCCGCGATTTCATACGCGTGGTTTAAGATTTTTTGATTCCCACGGGAATTCCTTAATTTTCCGGGATAAAAAGTAGCTGTCACTCTCCAGGTCCTCAACTATACCCATGCCAAAAATCAGGTTGATCTGTTGCTCCGTTGCGGCGTGATTGAAGGACAAACCAACAAACAAACACTTTCGCATTTATAATTTTAGTAGGCTTAACAAACAACGTTGTGCTACCGTCAAGTCTATGTACTGGCGCAGCGTTCAGGTTTTAAACAGCGCGTGCGACACGTTCTGGTGGCGTCTGAACTGCGAATAATTTCGACAAACGCCTGTGCTGGCGAAACGTTGGGACGAGTATGAAAGGGCTCTATCAGTTGAGTGTAGATATTTCAATAAATAAGGTTTAATTTAATCAGTAAAGTTTTTACTGAGACGTCGAACCTTTTAATTCCTCGCTTATTCTATACTTTACATATGAGGCTTTATGACATGTTCGAGTACATAAGGCTTTTACATAAAATACTATGTTTTCAGCAAACATAATATGAGAATAAATCATCCCTATTGATAAATGGGCTCTAGCTTAATTCACATTACTCCAATATAAGTTGCTCGGAAAATATCTTAGGATTTTCCTAAGCCTGGCTTAGGACGCTCCTCTTTACGCCTTTTACCTTTTATTCAATACGGTACGTGATAAATTAAAAATTAAACACCTTGTATCTTTTTATCAGATTAAGACTGCTTTATAGGTATTCTTGTAATAATTTGAGAAGTAACTGGTGTAATTTATTTTACTTTACTTTATGAAATAAGTTTGTAGTACATACTTAATGCGCGTACCTTATGTACTACAGACCCATCCGTGTGAAGCAAGGACCATCATCATCCATCATCCATTTCTCACGATGTTTTCCTTCCCCGTTATAGCAAGTAATAATATTTGAATGGCCTAAAACGTACATATCAGAAAAGTTAGAAGTGAGAAGTCTGAGTATCTGACCACCTGAGCAGGAGGCCGAACGTGTAAACGCGTTGGCTGTACCAATAGGCTATCACCGCTTGATGTTCGCTCGAAGCCAGGATAACTTATCCATATACAAAGTCTCCTATACAAAAATATTCAATTTACTCGAGCGTTAACTATTTGACCCATGCATAGGGGGATTAGCAATCGGCCCATGTAAAATCTGGCAGCGCGCCAAGTTTGTATTAGAATAATACCTAGTATCATCCTGATTAAATATGGGGAAAATGTTAAATCTAGAAGGATTAATACTGTGATACTGTAATATTTTATAACCACAGTACTTAAAAGGTTAAGAGTAGGTAAAACATTTTTAAGTCCTCTTCGTAAAATCAGGAGGAAAAAATCATGGATGAAGGATTGTAGGGAAGTTACTACTATCGCGGCGCTTAAAGCAGTATTATTTTTAAAAAAAATCCTTGACTTCCAATAAATAAGGCTTATAATTCTAAAACACGAACATCAACAATATTTAAACAAAACAGCGATAAGCAAAGTAGTATATCCTTAGTTCTCTTTTGATGGAATTGTTAATTTTTTACAAATACAATCTATTGTAATATTCAATTATCACGGTATGTAATTATTTCGTTTAATTATAATTATTATTTCCAGGACTAGTTTTGGAAGGAAGCATTGCAGGCAAGATAGCTCCAGGTCACCAAAGACTCAAGTGGTTAGACTATATAAGGGGTGGGCAGGGCTTAGTTAACCAAAACTAAAAGATGCGGCTTTAAATAGTAAGATTAGGTTATGGCGTGTGATGGCTGTGTGAAGACCGCCAAATTTCGATTTGACGAAAAACATTCGACGATGATGATCATGGTTTATTTTATTCAGAAAAACAGATTTCGTGAAAATTATCCCAAGCCTGGCACCCTCTATCCAATATTAAATAGTTCTTCTGGCAGAATATTATCCGTAAACGACCTGATCCACTGATCAGCTCGTTACGTTCAACATAACCACTAAATTGTAGTGTGCAGTAATGGAGCACGTTATCGATAGAGCAGGCGATAGTGCCTCGCACGGGGATATGATGAACTTTGCAGGCGCATAATGTGTAGAATACGTTAGTACCTTTATTACATTTTAAGGTGTTGGTGCAATCGCAACTTTGCCTTGGTTAAGCAACGTTGTTGCAAACAATATGCACCTGGAAAAGCACAACGTCTAAATGGCAAACTCTATTATTTTGTGCAGGTTCACATTGAGCTGGCGATTGTATCAACAAAAAATATCGGCGCGCTAGCTCAGAGTAGACTACTATGATTTCTAAAGCCAGAGTTGTAGAGTTTTGATCACAGAGTTCTGAACTCTAGTGTCAAAACTGACTATTATTTAGTTTTGGATTGATAAAATTTGATCCCACGGTAAAATTACTTTCTGCATGTCATCAATGTTTCTTACATGACGGTGACCAATGTGATATTTGTCTGGGATTGGTCAGTTTTAACATCGGAAAGCCCAACTGTATTTGGAACTATATTAAACTGTTAAACACAGGTTATAGCCAGGTATAATAAGCTACGTGGGCACTTATCACAGCACATTATCTACAAACGAGGTGATCAATACATTAGCGCTAAGCTCTAGTGCTCAGTAGCGGCGGCACGTTATTGATGGTGGAGACGATACCGCTCGCACCGGCATATGATGAACTTTGCAGGCACTTCACGGTAGGACGTGTGTAAATTATTTATTCTGCAAGGGTGTCAGTTTACTACGCGATATTCAAAATTGAGCAATTTTTTCTTAAACAGTAGCTTTTTTACTACCAAGACTATACGCGGATGATTCAGACGTAGAACCAAATTTTTGCCATACAAAATAATAAATTGTGTACTAGCAGATGCCCGCGACTTGGTCCGCGTAAAATGAGTTTTTTAAATTCCTACGGGAACTCCCAAATTTTTTGGGTTAATATATAGCCTATGAAACTCACAAATAATGTGGCTTTTTATTGGTATTTGGTACCAGAATTTTTAAAATCGGTTCAGTAGATCCAGAGATTACCCCTACCACCTCACAAATTTTACCTCTTTATAATATTAGTAAAGATAACGTCAGTTTAAAATGCGCCTAAAGTGAAACAGTTCATGAGCTTGGTTAGGTAGGTATACTATAAATTTTGGAAACTTTTTGACTACTATGACTAAATCAATATTTCAGACCAGACCAGAGAAAATTCAGAAATTATAAAAAATATTCCCAAATGGACCCTGCCGGGAATCGACCCTACCTGGAACCTCCAGCAATAAGGCTGCTGCGCCAAGGAGGTCGTCAATTTCACAATGTGAATCTATATTTATTGTAAGAAATAATAGTGTCTGAAATAAAGTGTCCATATTACTTTAAAAAACAAGTTGAAAATTTGAAGAAGGTTCGGAAGGTTAATTTAATTATTTTTGACTTAAATAAAATAAATTAAATTAATAAGCTCTAATAATTGTACTTAGTTCGTTAATAATAAAGCGGATTATTCCGTCTAGCCTGCGCGTTATGAATTTTTAAGCTCTTATCCACTCCGGTATCATCATCTTCAAACAGTTTTATTCGCAGGTAGAAATTTGGTACTTGGATTATATATTATTAACCTCGTATTCTATGACTATGGTATGTACATTTATACGATTGTTTTTCTTAGCTTATCTATTTGTGACATTAATGTTTTAAAAGTAATAGACTATACTATTTTATTGTCTATTTTATTATATCATGAAATAAAAAGAAAGGGGCAATGTTTTGGGATTATTTTTATTACTGTCTTCTTTTATTGTGTTCGATGAAGACGTAGTAAATAACAACAAGAATAAACCGTGGTATTTTTAGCACAGCAATATAGCAGCTTCAGCACCTACCTCATCTAAAGATATTTTAGCTTATTTTAGAAAAGAGGGATTGTAATCTGAAAAGTCATAATATAAATAATTTTATATTTTTAGTGTAATTATAACTTTTCCACACTCTCTCTGACTGTAGATTGTGTACGGGAAGATTCTACTTATATTATACAGCTGTTATTACCCACAATTTTGAAAAATAAATGATTTATGATTTATACCTACGAGTACATATAGGTAGGTAAGTATAGGTACTAGTAGATTCAAGCTCTTCCCGTTACATTGTTGAGCGAAAGCACATTATGTACCGAACAAGATCCAAAAAAATGCACAATACGGTCGCATTAGTAGGACACGATGTTTTGTACCGTCGCAGTAGTGTGTGCAGCGCCATATAAAAGTGAGTTACGCAGAATATGTCTGCCAGAATTATACCTACAGAATGTAAATAAACGAACGGGACATGATAAACCTTTCTTATCAATTTTTTTTTATAAGATTTTATAGAAAATGGAAGAATTTTAGAAATCTTTAAAAAATAAAACAACTTGAAATAAATCAACTTATAATCATTTGGATTTTTTGAAGAACTAATATTCGTAAGTGAAAATTATTTAAAAAAAAAGGAATAAATTAATTTATTACAAGTAAAGTTAATTAGCATGTACTTATTTGTAAGTTACTCGACTAAAATAACGATTCAGTTAGGAGAGCAAATAAAACCGTTGTAAGAAATAAAAATTTACTGAATTGGAAATTTTCGCAAGTCCAGACTTGGTTACAATTACACTTCTATTATTTATTTATCGTAGGTACGGCAACGGAGCTCCGTCCGTGCAAAGGAATTGATTTGTGCATAATTCAGCAGCGAAAACACCTCCCCGGGATCTGAATGTAGTAATAAAAACAAAACATTCCTTTGTATTTTACTACTTTCCCCCGAATAAATGAATGCATTCTTTATGCCTCTCATCCCTGTTTACGTAATCAAGAACTAAACTTTTCTAATTTACTCTCCCACTGATTTTCACCGCAAAATAATGGACACTTGATTCTCTTGGACAGACCACGTCTAATATTTTATTCAAATAAGGTTTCGTTAACATAATAATTAAATGCGCTTTATGAATAACAAGTCCCGACGAACGACGCCTCGTAAATAACCCAACTTTTCGTACTATTCAGCTCGATACACATTGCGCATATTAATTACTTACTTTTCGGCTCGGAAACAAAGTAGCTTAATAAAATTTTAACAGTGTGCACGAAAACGCCTGACCGTGTTATATTACGTTTGTTTATAGATTGCGTTATGAAAATTCTTAAAAATATAATAGTCAGTTTAAAATGGGTATAAGAATTTTTTTTCAACTAAGCTTAAACTACTCACTGAGATATAGGATGAAAAGACGAGACGTATTTGCCCTTTGACGGCAAGTTACGGCCAGGACACGACACGACAAACGTGCACACGTTTGTCGTGTCGTGTCCTGGCCGTAACGTGTTTTCACCCTTAGCCTGACTCATAAGAATAAGTGGTAAACATACATTCAATTTTAGAATTACTAACCGATTAATTTGTTATACAAAATTTTATCAGTAAGAAATTAATAATATGCAAACAGATATTACCGGTTTCGTAGGTACTTAAAAAGTGAATGAACATTTTTTTAAATTGTGGCGTTTCTATGTGCATGCACAGAAAAACTCAACATAAAATGCCATGAACTCCAAAATGTCTTGTCTTGCGCTTTTTTCGAACAATTGCGTCAGGATTCTTGTAGGTAATTAACCGTCGCTATAAATTGTAGTGTCGGGTCAGCTCATTGCGGAGGCTGCGCACGTCGCCCGCCCAAAGATGCGGCGTCCAAACATTGTCAGTGCACCGCAGCTCCAGCTGTGTTCGCTAGTTAGTGCTTGTGCCTACACGACCGGCTACGTGCTGAAATATAGCGATTGCCAGCGATGCTATTCAGTTATTTATTTAGTACCAGAAATTTAAAATTAAAACATAAACATTGAAAGGACATGCACAAGGACAACTTATCTCTTGAAGAGATTTCTTCCAGATGTCCCAGAATGTGAGAATAGTGAAATATATAACTGAGTGGGTTATATAATTTACTATTCCATAACTATTTCACTATTCAATATCCATACTAATATTATAAATGCGATAGTGTGTCTGTCTGTTTACTACACTTTCACGGCCAACCTGTTCAAACGATTTTGATGAAATTTTGTACAGGGAAAGGTTTTATCCCGGGGAAGGACATAGGCTACTTTTTAGGCGGGAAAATTAAAGCATTCCCGCGGGAATTGAAAAACTTAATCCACGCGGTCGAAGTCGCGGGCATCATCTAGTATTATATGAACAAGAGAAACGAAAACTTTTCCGATGCTACTAAGCGCTGGAGGTCGAATCTTCCTTAAAATGCAAAGCAATGATGAGGTCTAGTTTGGAACGCGAACACGTTTGGTTGCCTAGAAGATGCCTATTCATTCTTGCCTTGAAGGTACGTAAGTTATACGTGGGAGGAAACACGCGCTGGGAGGGTGTTCCACAACCTAGCGTCGTATGTCACTTAATACAGTATTACTACTTTTCAATTCACAATTTGACGAACTCGGTGGCGCAGTGTGTAGCGCTGTTGTCTTAACGTGCGGAGGTACTGGGTTTGATCCCCGGCAGGGTCAATGTGGGAATTGGGTTTGGCCTGTTGGGTGGCATCGGCCGTAGCTAGCGGCACGACTTTGCCGGTAGCTACCACCCTATACCGGCAAAGTCGTGCCGCCAAGTGATTTTGCGTTCCGGTACGATGCCCTGTAGAAACCAAATAGGGGTATGTATAGAAACCAAGTAGGGCTACCATATACCAAGTAGGGCTACCATAGGGCTTAGACTGCATCATCACTTACCATCAGGTGAGATCGCAGTCAAGGGCTAACTTGTGGATTTAAAAAAAGTTAAAAAAGGTGTCACTAGACCTACGTCAATCGAACTGATTGAGCTACACAAGTACAAAACTACACAGGCAGAGCTGTTAGGCAAAAGTTTGTCATCATAGGCCACTTATCATCAATAATTAATAGAGGTGTGATTTAGTTCATAAAGTGTATATATAAGTACACGTCATGTCATGTTCACTTCAAAAGTGAACGAAAAAACGTGATTTACAAAAAAAAAGTCTTCATCAAAATGTAATACCCACAAGTCGGTCCAAGTATATCTATTGAAACCTCTCTCATACTAACTGAAAGACTAGCAATTTTAGCATCTCAAGCAACTTAGCAAAGGCTAGTACAGCGTTCTGATACATCGCAGCCCGCTCTATACAGAGCTTCACGTGATCGCCCTGGCTTACGTTACTGATGGAGTTTGCGACTTTTTGAACTAGTTTGCTGGTGTCAGAAGTTTGACCGCTAGCTGGATTTGTACGGACTTGTACCAATAAACAGTCGGGTACTAATACAATCCATACCTATATTATAAATGAGAAAGTGTATCTGTCTGTCTGTAGATCTGCGTCTGTCTACTATGCTTTAGTGGCCCATCTGTTGTACAGACATAGGCTGTGTCCCGGGGAGGGACAGAGGCTATTATTTTTCCTATTTTTTTATTATTTTTTTTATTTAAATTAAGCAGTTTCAGTGGGATAAATACTATCAATCCTCGCGGACTAAGTCGCGGGGATGATCTAGTATCAAATAAAAAAGCTTAAGCAAAAATTCAAAACATACCTATATGTAAATGTATATTACGGCCAAAGAATGTTATGAGTTATGTCCTTTTTCCTTTTTGATTGTGTAAGATGACTAACTTGGAAGGTTTGTGGCTGTTATATTTAACCATATTGCAGTTTTTGTGTTAGGTAACTATCATTGGCATCACACCGGACTGTTAAGCCGCTTGGTGGCTTTTCTAGTAGGCAGGTAACTAGGCACATGCCTTCACATTTTAGAAATAATAAATTTGCAAATTGCTTGACCTGCCGAGATTCGCACCCCGGAGTCAGAACCTTACGTTTAAGCTCATAGTCATAATCTACTTTTATTTCCAAGGATTGGGGTTTCGTAATTTTGATTATCTACAACTTTATCTACATTAACGTTTCCATTTTTTCTGTTTAATTTCCGATCTAGAAACACACAACATATAGCTCGATTCGTCTCTACCGCAATGTGCCAACATCACTCTACGGTACTTACCAAAATTTCATGAAACTCTTCCAAGAAAGAAAATTAAGTAAAATGGCACTAATTTCTGTTTATTCGTACCTAGGAATAACATCAAAGCTGAAACGCGGCTACACGCTACATGTCAACTCGCTTTGCGCGGGTCCTCCAGCTAATCAGGTACCTGATGGAGTTTCCCAGCTTCTAAACTAGTTGACTGTTGTCAGAAACTTTTCTTGCTCAGTGCATGGTTCCACGAACTTAGAGTGAACTTAGAGATAAGAACTTAGTCCCACTAATACTTAATAGGAGCACATATTGTGTGTTAGAAGAAAGTTAAACGAGATAAAAAAAAAAACGAATCATGATTGTAAATACATTGGGTATCATAATGACGATATTATTTGATAAAACGCTGTAAACTAAAGTTGAACATAGTATTTATTGCTTTGGAGACGTCACATGTGGGTAAAACAAAGTGCTATTGTAAACTATGATATTGAAGAAAAGTTCGCCACTTTAAATGGCGATCACGCCACGACACATACCAAATGACGACGGCTGGGGGAGGGAGAGACATCGCGTGTCGGCGGGTCTGTGGGTACATCCCAAACGACAAGCTATGAGACTTATGAGGATTACACGAAAATGCGTATTCGATGACATTTTTCGGGGCCGTAGAAAAAGATGAAATATAAGGAATTCTAAACGTGACTTGAATATCGAGTAAGGCGCCACGCCACCTATTACCGCTATATGTCCGTTATTTTCGCGGTCTCGCGGAAGTCTCGATGAAACCGAGCATGACATTCCATCCCCGATATAAAAATGTAAGTATGAAAAAGCTTTGTTAAAAGCGACTTGGCTTCGTTCAAGTGCCAAAGTTTCGAAGTGGAAAACTTTACATGGAAAAATCTTCGCGGAAAATGATTATTTTGAATATTTGCGTTGTTCGCAGTGGCGTTAGCGTTCCGAGTTGTTTAGTAATTAACTCTGATATTATATTGCGTTCCATTTGTTTTTATCTTTTCTTATACCGTAGTTTTGGAACTACCTAACTTTTATGACTATGTCTAGGGTCATCAATTGGAGACTTATTTTATAAAAATAAGGAGGCTTAGATATATTTTTGTGTGAAAAAAATTTTGCTTCGAATAAGAAGAATATTTCACTGAAGAGAGACGTCTAGTTTGTCTATTTGCTCTTAATTTCATTCCTCATTGCTGGGGGTCGTTACGCCTTTCCAATAATAACAGTGCTAGGTGTTTTCATAGAATATTAATGTGTTTGGTTTCCAGCCCAGGTTCTTCCGCAGAGTAGGTATTATTTAGTATTATTTAGAAGTAACCAAAAAATCCTGACAAATATTTACTCACTTCCACGAAATACACAGTCTGACCTCAAAGGAGATTATTTAATGAAATAATTTAATTTGAGAAGCGATGGGCAACGAACGTTGGCTGAATCTAGAACAGGAAACGGTGATTTCATTTGTACCCCGCAGCATCTTCACTTAGCACGTGACTTTAAAACTATGTACTACGAGTTGGACTCAATGAATATTGTGCTATGCGAATTTATTAATTAAAGCAAGACTGTTAATTCGCCTGTTACAAAATGAAGTGTATCACTGTAGGTATTTAATTTACAAACAGATATTTTTATAAAAAACTAGACAACGTGATCACCCATGTGAGCCACGTAAGTTCGATTTCAGGCATAGGTACCTTACATGTTAGTCATTTTGGAAGAACATTATTATCATAGATTTCGGATTATTATTTACTTTGATCATGTTACCGAATTCCTTTACACACAGGTTAGAGGTAAAAGATAGCATTAACAATAAGACAGCCTTTACAAATTGCACTATTCTGTATAAAACATCGTTCTTTTTTTGTATACTGTTTGTGTGTGCAATAAAGATAAATGTTAATTGATTTATTTATTTCACGTAGGACTACTTGTGTCACTTATGATACGTTAAGACTCTACCACCGGTTCGGAAAAATGAACAAAGCTGGAAAAAAGTGTATAGTTATCTATCTATCTATTTATCTATGTATCTATCTATCTATCTCAAAGTACGTATCTGTCAACTATACGAAAGTGTAATCAAAGTGCAAACTTAAGCAAGGATACGGATAAAATGCTGTTATAGCCAAAGGCCAGAAACATTACAAGCCTATTCCGAGTTTGGATCCTCCCTCACCCTAGAATTATTTACCGATCCCGATGTAAGTGGGCTGAAAGTATTGTGCATAATTAATTTAAGTAATTGGACGCAAGATTTTAAGCTTTCAAAACGGATGCCGACCTTTCGAGCCGGTTTTATCGCCCAATACGAGTAAAATCGCAAGAGATCGGCGAGCAACTATTAGATAGTTGAATCAAGAATGAGGGAGGCAAAAATAAAATCAGTACAGATATTGGGATTCAGTGCACGTGCCGTTTCGGAGGTTTTGGTGGAGGATGCGGCGTCGGTTGCCGCAGTGCACCCGCTCGTCCGACCGGGAGATAGCCACTACTCCTACCTGTTCTAAGACAATTACCGCTACGTAAACGGAAAATTGCTCGAGAGCTCTTCGAAACGTGTTTTCTAATCTTCGGTGAGCCGGATTGGGACGGAGGAACCGCAATTTACTCGCGGAATTTTCAAACTAGATTACAAAAGAACTACACCGAGGAATGATTTTCTACATAGTGGAAAAACATGTTTCGTGAGCAACAGAGATAATGTCACATAAAATTTACAAACGCAAAAGAATAGACAGAGTAGGTATTATGAGTGTCACGAGCAGTTTGAGCAGTTTAATATTCAACATAATATTTTCGCAAAGTTTCGCTTTCCGAGCAACATACGCCGTCTGGAACAAACTGTCTCATCTCTAACGAGTGTTTTGAGCTCGTTGACATTTTGGGGAACAATTCAACAGGAATGAAAATTTTAAAATATTACAGCACCATTCGGCTTATCAACTCGGCGGAAAGAGATTTGAAAAATATTGCGCATTTGACTAGTTTATACGGCGCTCATTGTATAAACCAGTGTTTTATGTTGTTGATATTTCGTCTAGAAAGTTAGTCGGATATACTTACCTCGACACAGCTTTGTTGAGAATACACGTGCTTCGTTAGAGCTTAATTCAAGAACAAGCAAGGCTATGAGCCACATTGAGTTTGTGGTTTTAACTAAGTCAGGATGGGTCATGGCTAGATAAAAGTTTACATAACAGTACAGGTTATACTTTTTAATTATAGAAACCCTAAGATTTTTGTATCAGGCTTACTTCTAATACACCAACCAAACTTACGCCATAGCGCAAATCTATAATCATGTTATTTTTATAAAACAAAACATTCATTTCATTTAATAAAAATATATTGGGTAGACCGTAGTTGGACGAATAAGTTTACACGATATCAAATAATTTTCAATCAAATCAAACAAACGAAACATGTAAGATGTTCATAATTAAATAATTCCCATAATTTAAGTAAATTTTCACTTCAATATCATACTGAAACCGTAACGTAACGCTCTTGTAAGTAATTCATCTCATTTAATGTCAGAGCAAGGGCCATTACCTATAAATCCAGCTGTTTGTTACCCCTCCATTCTGGCTCCACACCCAACTGACGTTAATCAGCTTCCTGCTGCTCTAGATTATATAACTCCGTCTAGGTTTTGCTTCTTTTGTTTTACGCCACTCGGCTCAGAAATACAATCGCTTTTAAACTGGGCACACATTAGCTGCCAGCGCACGAGAGTCTAGCACGAGCTTTTATTAACTTTGAAATTCTGAAACTGTTAAAGAGTAAAACCACAAAACTTACTATAGGACAATAAAATCTGCGTAAATAATGTACGTTGGAAGAGAACGACGTTCCGTCCTGCCGCGCTAGTGTTTGCGGATCTACTTCTTTATTGTGATTTACACGAACTTTTGTCAGTCAGACCATTTCTCTAGTGTATTTTCGCACTTTGAAATGTTAAAATACGGTTAAGATGTTTAAGCCGGCCAAATGTCTCTATGAAAATCCAAGCTGTTAAAATATACTTAGATGCTGACAAGAAACAATGGCTCAGGCGATAGTGGCCAATGAGCGTCCAGCATTACAACACTCCACGGCTTTTATTTGATTTACTTTTGAACTTTTCTCAAGGAAGTATTCATCTTAATTTAAAATAAATTAATCTTACGTTATAACGAAAACTGATTGGCTTAATTTAAGGTACTTTATACCGAAAGTGTTTTATTATTTAATGCCACGTTAATAATTAATCAAGGACTTGAATGCCTCCTCCTTAAATTGGCTAAAGTTTTTAATAATTTAAGGATATTATCAACTCTAAGGTAATTTTGTACAGCAAAAAGAAATGCATTTATGAAATAAAAACGCTAACTCAATTTGCAGATTTAAGTTCAGAGAGAGAGCTGTTTTTGAGCTGGTCGTAACATAAATTTTACAGCTCGTTTGAGTTTAGCTCATTACTTCATTGCTCTCATTATCGTTAAGTGCTTATTTGTCATTTTAATTTTGTGACACCATAAATAAGTAATAAGCTGTATCCACAAGGCACGAGAGCTGCAAGCAAGCATGCTTGGTCTGTGTGGTTTGTTTAGGTAGCGTCAAAAAACTCTAGGATTCATCAGTCAAATCTTCACTTTATATACGAGTATAGACTATCTCATATTGTTTAGAGAAAGAGATCAAAGTTCCTTTAACCTTTTTTAACACGTGGTAGATTCGTACTTTTAACTTAATCAGAAATTTACGAGTCCCGGGTTCGATTTTCTCCGCGGGAATCATATCCAGAGCTTTGTATAATTTGAAAACTTATTTTACATGCAAAGTAATAACACCGCAATGGCAACTCTTTCCAAATCCTCCGAATAAAGATACCGTTGTATGTTATAATAACGCGAATTTCCATAAAAGTACAATGGTTTACATATACCCAACGTGAGACGGCAATCCCGTATCATGTATGGAAAGTGTCTTAGGATTCCGGTCACGTTTAATATTTCTTATTTCCGCCGTCTCATTTGTCCCCGAGTCAGAATGGCATCAGGCTGCTTCAGTGTTTTTTGTTCCAATTTCATGAGAGCTTTTATTTATTATTTTTATTCCGCTCGCAATTGTATATGATTAATTTTACTTCTAGCAGTTTTATATATTGTATACCTTTTCATTTTTGTGCGCTGAATCATTTTGGTATAAGGGATCACGCTTGCAATCAAGTCTTGACCGCTTAACCTACTGTGGTGCTCGAAGAATGTGCTAGTCGTTGTGTTATCCTACAGTCAGAAAGTATTAAAACCACTCAGTCTTAAAACTATTATATTTAAACACAACATTTAACGATATTCTTTAAAGAATAAAATTTTCACCTACTTTGTCCGGGGCACGAGAAGGTATACCGTACAAGCATATTATACCTACTAGTTAGAACATTTGTACCTACCTACGTTTCACAAAAAAAATACAATAAATTCATTTATTATATACACTCATCAGAGGTACTTAAAAGTGTTACATGTTGTGTTTTTATTACTATTTAATGCTAACCGATTTAATGCTTTACAGTTTATCTAAACTAATATTATAAAGAGATTTGTTTGTTTGCTTGTTTGTAATTGATAAACTCAAAAACTACTCAACCGATTTTAAAAATTCTTTCACCTATAGAAAGCTACATTATCAGCGAGTAACATAGGCTATATTTTATTTTCAAAAAATTAGAGATCCTTACGAAAATTGGAATTATGTGAACTAAGTCGGAAAAAATCCTCTCTTCTTACAGCTTAAGTGGCGTGCGCTGTGTACATGTATGGTGGAATTGTTCCTCTTAAAAAGTTCTAAAAAAAAGCTCGATAGCATATATCTATATTTTAAGGCTGACTCACAATAACCATTTTTATGATTTTCAAATTTGGTCTAAAAATGCTTTACTTGCGAAGGTGTTTTACAGACATAGTGTTTATTCTTATCAAAATAAATATGTTAACAAAGAGATAACATATAACCTCTATGTATGTTAAGTATTTAACTAAGATAAAAATTGTCCTTTACACCATATAATGTAGATGAATGTCTTATGAGATATCATAGGAATAATTTAACGTGCAAGGGAAAATAGCGCGACTGCTTCTGGCAGTACTCTTACAATGTAAAACCTGCCCACCGCCCACTGGCTATATTGGGTACAGACTATTAGGATTATTAGTGCTACCCGTGCAAAGCCGGGGCGGATCGCTAGTATATATATAAAATAAACTGTAAAGCATTAATTCGGACATAATTTTTATATTTTAAAAACGAGCAAAATCAAAAGTAATGTATTCATTAACCGAAGAATTATCAGTTATTACAAGCAATATTCAAAACCCTACACTACGTACTACCCAGATGATAACCTCGTTATCAACCTCGATATCTATTATGAGCTCATAAAAAATTGCGACTTTTAGAAGCTTTAAGTGAAAATAATTATTCGCTTTCATCTAAAACAAAAACCGACTTCAAAACATCTATACCTTTTTAAGTTCCAACTTAAACTAAAAAAGATTATCTAGGTATATATTTTGTTTTTGTTGATATACTCAAAAAACGCTAAATTAATTTCGATAAAATTTATATGGGACCACCTCTGAAGTATGATCTACCAACCAAAATTGATTTTTAATTGATGGAATTATCGCGTAACATATACAAAAAAAACATACAGTCGAATTGAGAACTTCCTCCTTTTTAAAGTCGGTTAACTACACTTAAATACAATATCTGTGATATTTCAAAGTGCTTTTTGGGTCTTTAAATCTAAATTCATGATGATATAGAAAGGCTATTGAATAATTTATTTAATAGGAAATCCGAAAACTAGCTTTACTAATCTATGTTTTTTAGTACCTAATTTAAATCGGAAACAATACCTAATATTTTTTCTGTATTTTTTTAGTATATGGATTAAAATATACAGTAAAATATATATTTCTTGTTTATTTATTTTTATTCTTAAAACTATACTTCTGCGAATTTTTGCTGTTCGCAGCTATTGCTTTACTGTCAGCTATTTCTCAGAAGTACATTAAGTAAATCTATCTTTTTCATAATTTTTGTTTCGTCCTGGCCTCTTAATAAAAATAGGTAGGTAGACAGCAGCTGCTTCGGTGGTATCATGAATTGTAATATTGAGAGCAGCGGAGCGTGGCCAACGAGAAGTTTGCATTTTCCTAAATGAAACCGTCTTATCGATGTCGAACCGCGAATCGAAACATTGTTATTGGTTATTTTGATTCAGATGCTATTTTCCGTTTCGTAAATAGACTTGCAATAATAGGTTTTTATTTTGCATGTTTGAAATTTTGCTTTATTGAAACTTATATATTTAACTTATTATTTTTCAGATTCTTGTTTAGATCGTTGAGGTGCAGGGGTGATCTACCTCTATATGTATGCTTGTTATGTATGGCACAATTTGGAAATAAATGTTTTTTCTTTCATATTTTTAAAGGTTCAACCTATTTTTATTATGTCCATGATTACTTAAATGAACTTTGAAATACCATGCGATTCTATTATGAGAGTTCTGAATAAATTCACTTTTTCAATTCAATTAATTCACAAAATTCGTGAGTGTGGATGCCAAAAATGCATATAGAAATTAGTTTAATTTAATGATATGACACAGAAACAAACAAACATATTATATAGACTGATGACTCAACACATAACACTGCGTTCCGCAGTCCGGTAAAAAAGAGTAATAGTCAGATTGCACGAGAAGCCCTAAGGAAAACATGAAAGTTACTAGCTGATGCCCGCGACTACGCCCGCGTGGATTGAGGTTTTTCGATTCCCGCGAGAACTCTTTAATTAGTAGTTAAAGTAGTTAAAGTTAAATAATCAATTTTAATTTTCCTAACTTATACCTATGTATTTGTTTCATTTACCTCACTTAAACTAGCATAGTAGTCATTTGTATGAAATACATTATTTAATATGTATACTTACTAACTATGAAGATGAAAATTTACCATTTGTGACCTCAGGCTGATATTTCAAAATACCTCCGAGCAAGATACTGTGGCTTTGGAATTATTATAAAATATGATCCTATTAATTATTTTTTATAGGTTATTATTTTATATAATTATCCCCACAGCGAGAATCACTCAAATAGCACCTTTGTTACTCAAAGTTTCTTAAAGCCATTAAAACTTTATTGTTTAAAATAAACTTTCACGAAGAGTTAATTATTAATAAGCTATTAATGAGAATTAATTAAATATTATTACATAAATTACTCGAAATGTGAAGAACATTAAAAAAATAACGTATTTATAAGATATGCACGTATAGTAAGTAGGTTTATAAGATAGAAAAGAAAGATACAAAGTCAATACCTAATTAAGCCGTACGTATTATAACTAGCTTTTACCAGGGACTTCGATATTGTGGATTTTAAAACCCTGGATAGGGTTATGAATCCCTCATCATCCACTTCAAACGATTGCCATCTCTCTACTGAAAACGGGCCTCCTCCCAGAATGAGAAGGGTTTGGCCATATACCACCATGACCAAGTGCGGATTGGCAGCTTCACACACTTTTGTTTACATTATGAAGAACTTTCAGGCATGCAGGTTTCCTCACGATGTTTTCCTTCACTGTTGATGCAAGTGGTATTTAATTTATTAAAGCCCAACTCCGAATAGCTCGAGGGTCGTCATCAAAACTTGCGTAGTTGTCTACGGTAGGTCTTCAGTCTTTAGCAAGAAGGTAGACTGTCTACCTTCTTGCTAAAGACCCAATCCAGTCGTTTACACGGAAGTTCTCAGTTTTAAGTGATGGTGTCGTTACAAAGGTTGACTATGAGTCTATTAGACTGAGAACATACTCTATTTGATTGCATCTATCATTGAGGTCGTTTGACAAACGAGTTTCCCGTAATTTATATCCAAATAAGCCGTACCTCATATTACTAGGGGAGTTTTAAATGCCGTTATTCCAAGATGCACAATTTACGGCTCGGATCTATATATGGATCATTGAGAATTTAATATGTTAAGTGCTTCTATTTTCATCCATCCGATCTTATGTTGAAGTGTAGATGGTATTGATTTAATCAATCGAATAGTTAACATGTGGAATAAAATACCCAATGGGTTATAATATTATTGTTTTCATCGTACAAATAGAAGTTTATTCTGCCGCGCATTGGCTATTATCGCAATTATCTGTTCAGAGACTGAAAGTAGGAGTAGGCGCTTTTGAAAATTTAAAAAGTAGCCTATGTCCTTCCCCGGCATGTAACCTATCTTTGTACCAAATTTAATCAAAATCTTTTGAGTAGTTGGGTCATGAAAGCGTAGCAGACAGGCAGATACACCTTCGATTGGTAATTACTTGAAATGAAGTTATATTTGTTTCCTTAGTTACTATAATATTTTTACCTATAAACTTCGGAACCTAGAAGAATTCAACTTGCGGCTGCGTAGTGCTTTCGTTAAAATTAATTTGAAACAAAGGATTTCTATGGAAACTTGAAAAGTCAAGCCAGACGCATTGTAAATTATAATTAACGGCGAAGTTTACAAATGGATGTATTTATAACATTGTTTCGAACTTGGCTGTGTTAAGTAGAAAATATGACGAGTCTGGATGGCTCTCGGTCGTCTAATAATAATTGTGGTAATTGCAAAAGTTTAATATAATGCCTTGAGTTACAATATTTCAGTTCATTATATTGTCATATTTATGAAATGCAACCAACTATACAATTCAAAATTATTTATTAGGGCAATAATATTTTGTGCATAACAAATTAAAAGATTATTTAAAGATATAAATATTGTATAGGTATGAAAATGAAGTTACGGTTTGAGCTATACCACAGCGATAGACCATAATATGATAGCGAATTAGTGTAATCAGTCTACCTTTCCATCTGTTTAACTTTGATGAATGATGAAATATAATATAAAGAAGAGTTCCCAGGAATAGGCATAGTTTTAATATTCGAAATTAAAACCGAAGTCCCAGGCATCATCTAGTTAAAAATTCGTTGAGCACCTTTCATGAATATTTTCATCAGTTATGTCGGATCAGTTTATATAATGTAAAATACATTCACATTAAATTAGGTACAAAGCGATGCCAAGCTTGGCGAGTTGGGTGGTTGGCGAGTGGAGTTGGATGTGGTAATTATAGAAAGCATTTTACAAAAACTTTTCCGACGTTATTCTTAACACGTATGTTACAGCTAAGTTTTGGACATTGTTGCGAAAATTTTAAAGTAAAGGGAACATTCTTGAAGTTTTGTGTTAAAACACGTAAAACTTCTCTATTTCATGCAGACAGTGCATCGTTGAGACAAATGTGTTCGGCTGCTGTAAAATATTCTCCGAACTACTGTAGCGAATGAAACAAGTACCTTGTAAAAGTAAGAGTCTCCTTTACTATGAGACACTGATGGACGTTCGGAGACTTGCAAGGGTATAGCACGATGTCCAATAGTCGGGAGCTAGGCTATCTGGTATTTCTGCTGAAGGTTTTAAATACCGAAAATCATCTGCGATACAAGTATCAAAATAGTCTCGTATCCATTTATTTGCATTTGCTATATTTCTTACCCAAACTCCCAATACGAAAGAAAGAGATAGACACAAACCCTATATTTTTGATATTCTACGTCCTAGTAGTCGTATCAAGTGAAAAAAACAGAACTTTGAACACTATTTTAATAGAATTAACTTGTCATATACTGACTTAAATCCATGAAAATTGGTATTTAGATTTTCGGTTAAAAACTAAGAATAAATATAATAAAAATATAATATTATGTCTTTCAAGATTTTTGATAATAATTTAACCTTCAAGGGGCTGTTAGTTGAAGGGGATATTAGTCCACCATTTTATAAGTAAAAATCGATATTTGGAATTTGGTTAACATTCAAGATATACGTGTTTCAGGATTTAATGTAAGAATAGTGTGAGTAGTGTAGAGTGCATTAAGGTCTTTTGATTCAAACGGGATCTCTTTAATTTTCCAGGATAAAGAGCCAATGGCCTTCCCAGGGATGTAACCTATACCAAATTTCATCGAAATCGGTTGAACAGATGGGCCGTGAAAGCGAAACAGACAAACAGGCAAACAGACAGAGATCCCGCGGTTTTTTTTGGAAATTCACCCGAGTGAAGAAGAATTAGGTTATCTAGTGTATATAGATTACAACTACACTTTCATCTCTTTATTTTTATGTATGAACTGTTATGAAACTTCGTAGACACAAATAAGTATACGTAATCTTGCTAATATAAGCCCATTGCATATTTTATAGGCACGAAAGTAAAGGATCTCATAACACGGGCTACCGTGATTCCGTTTTATGGCGGCCAAATAACACTGGGATCACTTTGCATTATGTCAGAGCACCTCGCTCCACGAGTCGAAGTGCGAGAGATGTTGACATCTGCGAAATTAACAGGTTATGTAATACGGCGCGAAGTCGGAGATTCTTAGCTATAAAATATGCATATTTTGAAACAGTTTATACGAATATCTGAAATATACTCTATACCAAAACTATACGGTAAGTATACAGTACGAGTATACTATATTTCTAACCTACTTTTAGAAAAAAAAACTCCTTACTAATATTAAAAATGCAAAAGTGTGGATGTATGGTTGTTTGTCTTTCACGCCAGAACGGCTGAACAAATCTGGATTTTATTGGGCACAAAGATAGATTATAGTCTGGAATAACACATAGGCTACTTTTTATCCTGGAAAATTACAGAGTTCCCGCGGAAACCAAAAAACCAATCCACGCGGAAGAAGTCGCGGGCATCAGCTAGTAAGGTGAACCGAGACTATTGCATCTAGAAAGTGCAATTTTTATGACCGAGGTAACTTGAAGAACCTGTATTTCTGCTACAGAATAGGTAATTTACGCCAAAACTCTTTAAATATTATAAAAGATCAGATACTTAGGACTTATTTTTACTTAATTGCATTAAAATGCACCGAGCATATTCTTATTAAAACTGATGTTAATTCCAAGGAACGATTTTAGGCACATTAGCCCCGTATCGGGGGTTCATGTAAGTAGTGATGTGCTGGATCGTTAAAAATGTATATCCGCGGATACCGATCCGGATACGGATATTTGGTGTCAAGATCAGCGGAATCGGATACGGATACGGATCTTAACTTTCTTACATAATCGAATAAAAATTTAAAACGATAATCGACGCCACATGATGCTTTGCGTAACAGGACAACTTTCGACTTGCATTGCGCGGGTCTTTCTTTTGTTTTGTTTATAGTTAAGTGTGACACTTCGTAGCTATATAACTTTCGTACATGAGTTAAACAAAAATGTCTGCGAAGAAGTTTAGTAGTGTAATTTTTACATAAGAGTTATGTATTAATAGCTGATGCCCGCGACATCGTCCGCGTGGATTTGGGTCTTTTGGTTCCCGTGGGAACTCCTTAATTTCCCGGAACAAAATGTAGCCTGTGTGTACATCTATGGCTGTGCATAAATTAGACGATGAAGATTGAAGATAGTTTGATAGTGTTATAAATTTACTATTTACTACACTATCAAACTTGAATTAAAGTTTTAGATACCAAAAAAGATAATTTCTGAAGATATCTTCTCGATAGCGTTAGAATAAGTTATTAGCAGTTTTAGAGGAACAAGATCTTGTTGACATCGCGAAATTAACTACAATCAGAAATTTAATACGGTAAGAGAAGTCTCCTTAGCACAAAATGGACATAATTAGAAAAGTTTTTACGAGCGGAGCCGCAAGTCGTCCTGTCACCGCCTGACACGGCTCCCTCATGTCCGGGTGCGGCTTATAATTTCACCAAATAAATTATTTGGTTGCATTTATTTATTTTTATCATTCTGTCATTTTGAAGAAATTCTGTTTGAGAAGTACTAACCTATTCCATCACGTAATGCACACGTTTTCTATAATTGAATTTATCTCAAGCTCTGAGAATACATTTTAATCAGCAGCCACTTGCAGAATTTCAACACTATCTGGCATTAAATCAAATTCTTAAATTAAATGATCTCAATACCTAGACCTTACGAATTATTAGTTTCTGGATTATTAGTTCTTAGTATATTTTACATGTCAAGGTAAAATTTCATCAGTGTGTTTTGTGTCGTACCTAGTAAATAAATTGTTATTAGTTTCTGCCCCAGTATGCCAAGACCACTATAATTTGTAGCAGTCATTGCGTTAGGAATTTCACAATAACGATCAGTACGGATCCCAACGTGATTACCTAATTACTAAAACCACTAACAACTATGTTAGGTTAAGTAAGACTTCTACCTATAAGTATCTAAATACATCTAACTCCTATTCAAATAATGAAACTCTCCACGTCCTCTATAGGGTAGGTATTATTAATGATGAATATTGAGACACCCAGGACTTAATTACCAAAGATGCAGCTATAAAATTGCAACAATCAAGAGCGGACTGATATCCAAAATGTTGACGGTTCAAAGCCCATGCCTTTGCATTAACTATTCATTAGTGTGGCGTAGGTTACCTAGGTTCATGCTTATTTGGAGCAGAAAGGATACTAAAATAGCTTATATATATATTTAAAGATATATTGCTTGACTGCGATCTCACTAATTGCTAAAAAGGAGACTATATAGGACGCTGGGAAGAAATATGTAGTAGTTAAGATAAACCCATTCCCCTTATCGGTTTCTTCTCGTAGGTACATCGTACCGGAATGCTAAATCTCTTTGCGGTACGGCTATGTGGGTTACGCGTAATAACTAATATGGTGTCCAGCCTCGGCCCAAGCCTCCATGACAGAGAGATCTGAGAGAATACTATTTTATAAAACGTTTTATGAAACGTGAATGACATTTTGGGCACGAAACCACAACGCTAATTAATTGAACTAAAACGAATGTAATTATTATGAAATATTAGATGGCTACATACTGTTGAGAATATTATGCATCTGATGGTGAAATTACGCGTATACTATTTCCAGCAATAGAAATATGATAGAAGAGAAAACGTAAAAGTTTTGGACGGAAAATAATAATCTTTACGCTTTACCTACGTACCTCGTTACCGTGTAGACAACTTCTTTAATGAGTAAATTAAAATGACAAAGTTGTTCGCACTCGTACTTTCCATGTTTGTATTTTCTTTATTTTATGTTATAAATAGTTGCAAAGTTACTCGAATTGACTTAATGTAGTATAATATAATGTATGTCTGTCCGGGGTGTGTAAACGGTGTGGAGTGTCTGTGGCTTGCATATGCAGCGTCGCCGCGATATGCCACGTCCCCGTGATGTATGTGACGCTAACTCTCATGTTCTCCTACTTGCGCCACCGTAAACGATCACACACCATAAATTTCAACTTAAACCCGCAACTTTGTTATAGAAGTGTGTGGAAGCCCCAGAATGAAGATTTTTCGACTTCACTCGCGAAGCCGCTTACGACCTAATTTATTGCGGCCGTAATTTCTAATCACCTTTTAATCGTGTTATATTTACTGAAATCGAAAGATGATCAGGTAATTAAAGGAACTGCGGCGTTTTACTGCAAGTGCATAGGCACCGTCAGTTATTTCAAATACATACAACGAAGGAAGATTTATTTACAGGATCAAAACGTAACATTTGATTATTCTTCATCATCATTTTCATTTATTTATCATCTAGTTTTAATTTCAAAATGTGCTGAAATTTTTTAAAGAAAAATTATGCACAGAATTTTTCTTGTAGAAGCTGACTACGTACACTCCTTACGAATCTGGTTAAGTCAACTAGTTTTAAATAAAAACTTGGTAAATGTTTCCTGAAATGCTCGATGTGATTGCATTAGGTAAATAAGTTCTCTTCCTAACCTGTAGGAAATACCAATAAAAGCGATAAATAGCTGCAAAGCAATTGCAGGCATTGCAATGAAGTAAACAAGATCTTAAAGCCGGGTTAAGTCAATGCCGGTGAATAGACATAACCGTATACAAAGAGCTGTGGGCGTTTTGAACGACGAGTTATAGTTAGCTTACTAACCTATTATCTGTTAGAGTTCTCTTTTACCCTAATTGCAATGTTGTTGAATCGTTTCGGTGTAAGTATCGTGTTTTCAATACCTTTTCCATTAATTATCATTTTCAACGCTTGGGATGTAATTTAGAGTATCAGAAAATTATTCTTTTTCAAGTTAGTTCCATAGCCCAATGGCGAATCATGAACACGTGAACTCAAATCTGTCAGGGCTGTAGTTCAAAATAGTTATGTCACTAAAGTTTTGGTTAGGTACTATATGCGAAAGTGTGTTTGTTTGTCCTTCAATCGCACCGCAACAGAGCAACGGATCGACTTGATTTTTGGCATAGGTATAGTTGAGGACCTGTAGAGTAACAAAGGCTACTGTTTATTTCGGAAAATTATGGAGTTCACGCGGGAATCAAAAAAACTAAAACCACGCGGATGAAGTCGCGGGCATCATCTAGTTTACTATTAAACGAAAATTTGTTAATTGTTGCTTAATGAGTATATTTCTTTTATACAATTAACCATACAAAACTGCATTACGTTTACGTGTGTTTCGCAAATAAATTATAACTCATTTCATGCTATTTCAACATTTCGTTCATA
The DNA here is from genome assembly GCA_964035005.1 of Erebia palarica. NCBI lineage: Eukaryota > Metazoa > Arthropoda > Insecta > Lepidoptera > Nymphalidae > Erebia > Erebia palarica. Next base: position 25,688,555 of record OZ035985.1, on the reverse strand, counting down.
CATCTACTTGTATTGTATACATCAAAACTTAATGCTCTTAAACTTGGTTTCCTCATAGTCAGTTAAGACACCTATAAATTAAGTTTAATAAGAGCAAAATAATAAGCTGAGACATACATTTAAGATATCTACAAATCTTTTTGAAGCCATAATAAACAGAGCAGACATAATGTGTATCACGCATTCCAAAAGACAGCTGAATGTTGCTTTTTGCTACTCCGCGAAAGAAAATGTAATAAATAATTTATGAGCATAAGTATTTTAGCGTATTTGGAAATATAAAATGCAGCGGTACATTTTAGCAGTTTCGGAAAAAATTATGTGAAGTGTATCGTAAGATTAAGCCCGCCAACCCGCATAGCCCGCCAACCCGCATTGGAGTAGCGTGGTGGGTCTAAGCTCTAATTCCCACACTCCTATTAGAGTGGAGGCCTGTGACCAGCAGTGGGACGTTGATGGGCTGTAGTGCTGGTGGTGGTGGTATCGTAAGATTTACTAGGTCAAGTAATTTATGATTTGTACGTGCCAGTCTTTAGTAAGAGTAGTGCCAGTAAGAGTTTTGACAAATGCTCATTTCTTATCAATCATTTGATTGTTACCATATTTGCATTAAAATTTGGATACCATATTTATTATCTGTTTTAAGTAGATGATGGCTGCGTTTTATATTTCTCGAGAGCATGTAGACAATATATAATAAAATGGGTACCGAAGGTTGCGTTTGAAACCATGTTTTTGGAAACTTCTTTAGAATCGTTGTGATTTGAAAATTCGATGAAACGAAAAACGAAACGAAAAAGCGACACCAAACCTATTCAAAATAGGATTTAGCCTGTGAGAGATTGAGAAAGAATTCAAGTAAAAAGTAAATCTCAGTATCTTGTAGGCTACTTTTGTGAAGTTTCACTTTTGCCGTGTGTGAATTGCACACAAACACACACTTTTTTTCAACAATGGATCAATTTAACTGTTCAGTGTGGCAATGCAACATTAAAAGATAAACGGAGATGTGTCTAAAGTTGTTTCTAGGCATAAAAGATATATACGAGTGAACGCTTTGTACATTTCACCGGTATCGCTTTCCATTTGATATTGGATAGCAATTTATTTATCATACATATTGCGGATCGGGCACCGAAACTCGCTGCGATCGCGTCTTTACTCAACGAAATCAAGAAAACGTATACGTGTGGCGAATTTCTGGTGGCCAAGAGGCGAAATCACTCCATTAGTACTAAGACATCTCTTTGATGTTGGTGTACAGAGTAGACTTTTTATCGTGGTATTGGACTTTTTAAGTGAAAGTTAGCGGGTTTGCCTATTCCCTTTCCATGAATCTATCCCATACCCCATACCCCATACCATACCATGCCATACCATACCATATCTATTCCATACCATGTTCGCCGAATTAATATTTGCGCTTAACCCTGGCTTCGAACACTGAAATGTCAACTGACTATGACCTTAACTTGCCTTAACTTAATAATATTCTTATACCTAATACGAAAATAGTTTCATTTTAATTGTGACTGAAGTCCATTTAATTATATTTTCAATAGCGTGAGAAATTTCGATCTTCAAGTGGTATTCTATTATTTTCTTCCGCCTCCTCCCGCTTCAACCGAATTACAGCCGGGCTTCGTTAGGGAACTAATCGGCTCATTCTACGGGAACTGCATTCTGCCCTCGTTCAACCTTTCTATTAATAATGGGGAAATTCAATTTACATTTCAACGTAAATCATTTTCTATTAATGTAATTACTATCTAATAGAATTATTTTGCAGAGGCATATGAGTCAATTTTAATTTATCGTAGTTCAATTTTGTGTATGTATATCTTAAATATACATAATTCCCGGATAAATTAGGCGATTATTTCCGACACAACACGTGAGTTTATCTGGGAATTATGTATATTTAAAATGAATATCAATCACGATAGTTTAAACGGTAAATTAAAATCCTAAAAAAAATCTAAAGAACTTCTAAAAAATTTAAAGAACTTTACTTTATTTGACCAAAACTGATAGGTATTGTTTTTTTTGTTGAGAATAATGTCTGATGGTATCGGCCGCGGCTAGTTATTACCCTACAGTAGAGGTGTCAACTAGTGTTAAATTTAAAGTATTTAAGGAGGTCCTGAATGAAGTGAGCCTATGAGGCCGAGTAAAGCGAAGGGGGAGGTGGCAAGCGAAGCGAGCCAGCGACCTCCGTAGCGAAACGACTTTACTTCCCTACAATTACACAACCAATATAATTTTAGGAAAGTAAATCTAAATTAAAAATTATTATCATTCAACTAGTAGTTAAATATTTATGTGTTATTCAAAATAATTTTTCTTTTTCGTAAATTTTGGTATTTATTTTTAATGCTCCGATTCTTGCGAGGACTGCGAAATCTGTGAGTTTTGTTGTTTATATTTGCTAAATTTTAGTAATAAATATGAATGTTAAATTTAAATATTGGTTAATTAAACCAGTTTATAAATAAATTAAGCGCCTGTACCCTACAGGCAAGGACTAAGCGTGGTAGCATTCCGGTGCAATGCCGTGTATAAACCGATTAGGAGTACAAAGGGGTATAATATAACTGCCATACCCCTAACAGGGTAGCCCACTACCATTTTCGACTGCATCATCAATTATTCATCACTTACCACCATGTGCGATTGCAGTCACGGACTAACTTGTAGAGGGATAAAAAAATGTTCGTGAGAGTAAGTAGGAAATAGAAAGAAAGGCATTCAAGAAACTCTTCTTGTCATAATATCTAAAGACTTCCAAAGATACCTAAACGGTCAGAAAATATTTATTCTTATATTAAGAAAGGGAAGGTGAACTAGTAGCTGTCTGTCTGTTACTAATTTAGTAGAGAGATAACTTGCATCCCGGTTACGAACATAGGCTAAGTTTAATAAAATTTTGAAAATACCTGAATCTACGCAGACGAAGTATAGCGCGTTTCATCTAGTTAGGAATACTTTCAATATTATTTCGAAACATTGCATTGCGTCCATAAAATGCATAACTCATAAAAGACATCGCAACAGCTTTCGCGGCGCCGAAACAGCCGAATACGACGGGCAGAAGGCGGTTTGGAGCGCAGTTGGTAATAAAAACTTTTGTAATTATACTCATTTAGGGCAGAGAGCTCGCGTTGATGCGATGTCGTGCCAAAACGACAATTATTTTTGTAACACAGGCATAACAAGTTCTTCAGTACTGCAAATGTTATTCTATTTCGTCGCGATTCTTCTTAACTGTTAATGCTTGAACACAGTTTTATGTTACCGTACAGGCTAAGGGTTCAGGGTAAGGGTATGTCACCGTAAGATTGTAAAAACCGTTAGATGGTAATCTATCGAGCGAGATTGTAAACTGTCGAAAGATTACAATTTGACGCATTATTTTTCAGTAGATTGTGATCTGTTAGGTATATTAACTCGATAGAACCTAAGTAAAAAATAATAATGTCCTCCCGAACGAATTTCGGCCACGGCGGCCAATCTTCAGAGAGATTAGCCATCTGCGCGGGAGATGCACAAGAAGATGCGGGAGAAGTGCAAGGGAGAAGCTCAGGTGCACTCTCTGTTCCTTTACTCTCATAGCCCAATGGGACGTAAATCCGACACGACCGGAGAGAGATCAGGCGCAGGACCGACGGCTTTACGTGCTCTCCGAGGCACGGGGGTGAAACACCGCCAACTTCCTATCTCCGGGCTAGTATTGAGAATTTCTTGCCAGAAAATCCCAATACTTGTTATAGCCCGACCCGGGACTTGAACCCGGGACCCGGGTACGAGTCCCGGGTCGGGCCCGGCCCACCTGGCCCACGGTCGGGCACTACCCGACTATTTACGTCGAACCCTAACCTAACCAACAAGAAAGAGACAAGAAAACGTATACTCTGAATATTTCAAAAATTGACACTCAGAACATTGAACGTTTCACAATCCGTCGACAGTTTACAATCTATCGAGATAAAAGTGTTAGATTGCAATCTGACGGTTTTTGCAATTTTACGGTGACAAATATATTGAGTGGTTTTTGTCTGCCGTTCGTACTTTTAATTTTTACTAGCTGATATTGCTTGGCATGAATTTCTATGCAATTTCCGCAACCACTAATTAAATTTATCATACGTTGATCTGTGGTATTTCATATGTCTGAAAAACTGATGCAAGTCAAAAACTATCGTACAAAGTCGACTCAAACGGATGAAAATGGACGAAGGCAATGTATGTTATGGACAAACAAACATTAACTTTTACAATAAGAAGAATTATAGAGGGAATTACAAAGTGATTTTATAGTAGAAATTACCACTGGAGATCTAAAATTATCATAACATATAAATTCAAATTCCAAGATTATCCAAACTCCAAGATTAACTGCTCATCTCAATAATTTTGACACATTAACAGTTTGCACTTGCACTAAAATGCGTTATTAATTTAATCACTCATTTGCTCCGACGCAAAATACTGATCTGGATTTACCTTGACTTATATTATAAAATAGATCATGATACTGGAAAATTGCATGAAAAATTAATAAAGACAAAGTTTGCAAAATAAAATTTGATAAGGCTTGCCCTTATCATATTTTACATACACATTACGGACCGGACAGGAAAAGACATCCGCGTTGGACGGTCATACCGTGACAAAACGTTGCTCTCCACGTTTTGTCCCAGTATGACCGTCTGTGCAGCCTCGTACACAAATGTCGACTGTTTCGCGGGGACGTATGACTAGTTCAGTCTGTAGTTTACTTTCACGCTTAAAGCACGGAGTAAGTTAACTATTACTATTTACTACCATTAAAGGTTATTATAAACTAACTAGCTGATGCCCGTGACTTTGTCCGCGTGGATTGAGGTTTTTTGGTTCCCGCAGGAACTCCTTAATTTTCCGGATTAAAAGTAGCCTATGTGCTAATCTAGACTATAATCTATCTCTGTGCCAAATTTTTGCAGATCCGTTCAGCCGTTTTGGCGTGATTGAGTAAAAACCATCCAAACATCCATCTAAACTTTCGCATATATAAGATTGGTAAGTATATCAGTATAAAAGTGTTAATTTTCCGCCAAAAATAGCGTATTGGCAAACATTAATACCAATTTGTAAATAATTTGTTCGGGTGGCTTATAATCCGCACCCGGACATGAGGGAGCCGTGGCGCGCTGTGACAGGACGACTTGAGGCTCCGCTCGTAAAAACTTTTCTAATTATGTACATTTTGTGCTAAGAAGAGCGGGCACCTTTCGCACCGCATCATATTTCTGGTTGTAGTTAATTTCGCGATGTCAACAAGACCAGTTACTTACTAACTTCTGAGTTGCTCTCTGAAAAATGATTTTCTTTGTTTGTGCATCGCAAATGGGAAATCACATTCTATTCAATGCGTGAATCAACGCCTAGTCCAAACATTGAACCTAGAAAGCCGAAATGAAATTTTGCACAGAAGTTCCCTTTATGATGTAGATAAGGAATATATCCGGATTTTTCGAAATTCTGACAAGGACAAAGATACGGACGGTCGCTAGTTATACTATGTAACATGCCTTTTGAATAAGTTTCGTACCTATCAATTGCAGCAGCCTCGACTATCGCGAAGCTTAGTTAGTGGCAACAGAAAGGGCGTACAGTATAGTTCAAAGAACCGATAGGCATGGCGTACCTAAGTTGCTTGAACGATAGCCTCGCATCGGTAGGCGCGGCATTGAAAAATACCCAAATGAACGGATCAAGTAAGTAGCAGGAAACCTCTGGAAGCAAGCGGCACAATATAGTTTTTGTGGACATCCTTGCAGGAGACTATCGTCCAACTGTGGGCATCTATCGATCGTGACGACGATGCTCTGCGTCTACGTTGAGATGGTGACTCAGATACGAAGTTTCATATTATGACTGAGCTTATTATTAACATTAAAGTATCCATGTCAGCGACGTGGAAGTTTTTTATAGCAGTCTATAATACTGTTGCATTATCTCGACATATTATGCAGGAAGTTTCAAGCTTTTGTCGCCACAATGGAGACCTTTATACGGGATGTATATGTATAGCTTGCTTATGTTTTGCAGTCAACGTTTTTGTATAGCATTAAAGCTATTTTAACATGCCACTTTTAAATAGCTTTGAATGGGTAGCCACTTTATTATTAGAATTAAAGTAAGGTTTGAATTGTATACCTAGTAATATATACGAAGATTGATAAGGATATCATAAAAGCATGTACGTCTACATAAAATAAAGAGATAAAGCCTGACTCATTTATGCCCTGCCCAAATATCTAGTCAATAGTATCTATTGGCAGAAATATTGCACAAAGGTTGCCTTTATAAAGAGTAAGGTCGGATGTTTTCTCAGGGGGTGTAGCCGCGGGAGTTCTCTAGTTGTATAATATATAGAGTGAAATTTAAGTGGTGGGAGGCAAAGGCTGTGGCTAGTTACCACCATACCAATAAAGACGTGCTGCCGAGTGATTTAACTTTCCGGTATGATCCGGTTAGAAACCGAATAGGGGTATGGGTTTAATATATCTGCCATGCCCCTAACAGGTTAGCCCGCTACTATCTCAGTCTGCATCATCACTTACCATCAGGTGAGATTGCAGTCAAGGGCTAACTTGTCGTGGATAAAATAAAACAAAAAACAAAGTAGTACCAGTGTTTTTGTTCTTACGCAAGAAATCTCTGGAAGCGATATTTTTTACGATTTAATTTCAAACTATGTAGAGAGACTCTCGTAGAAATTTCGGGCGGCATCCTCGAAAACTAGAGTGGTCTTAGGACTTTTTATGCGGTAGCTGTATACTCTTGTTTCACCTGTTCGACAATATTTAGAGCGTGCAAGCTCATTTGTCGCAACGATGTCCAGTCTGCATGAAATAGAGATCTTTTAACATCGTTCACACAAAACTCTGCAAGTCTTAACTTTAATAGCAAACTTTGATGTTTGAGATTATAAAAGTAAATTGGTGTTTGACTGTGCTTTATGATTTTTGTCATTCTTCTAACACTAGTATTATTAATCGAAACAAGACTTATTACAAAATCATATCGATGAGTAAAAACAAGAAAAAAATTACGGAGATTCAATATTTTATTTCAAGATTTTTTCTTACTTCGCAGGTATATAAAAGTTGGTTTTCCTTGAAATATTTATTACAACTGACTAAAAGACTTCTGATCAAGACACGCGGAAGCGTGTCCAGCCAAAGTTCAAAAAAACTGGCGAGCAGCACCGTGTGTAATATTACACGAACCATTTGGAGCCACTTTTGACCCCCTCATAACTCAAAAACTATTTCACATAAACATGTCAAATTTGGCGCATATATTGAGACCCGTGAGATACATATGTGCTCCAAATTTCATAAGCACACCTCAAATGGTTATTTTGATATAAACGTACAAAAATCGTCATTTTTATGATCAAAGGTATAGATCAAAACTCTGACACGAGGCATGCTACCATTGCTTAAAGCCGTATTATTTTAATATTGTTGACGTTTATGTTGTAGTGTTATAATCATTATTTTAAGGACGTCAAAGTACGTGACATTCAACCGTTAGTTTGAAACAATACTGCTTTAAGCGGTGGTAGTAACTCCTTAACTATTGAAAATGACACATAATTATTATTTTAATGTAAATAATAATGAATAATAATATAGTTGCATTAAAACCTTACCTTCGTATTCATACATTTTGTGCAACGAAACGTCATTGACAGAAAAGAAGAAGAAACGTATTTGAAGTCGTCAGTTCAAGCTGTCAGTCATTGTGATTTGTATTCATTGTTTATAGTGGTTTTAGTGATATCGACTGTTTACCGTGCTTGTTTTCAATGTTTCACAAAAAACTTTTGATTTTGAACTTTTGCAATCAAAATTGATGAGATGTAGAAATGTGCTGTAGAGGTAGTCTGACCATAGATGTAATCTGTCAATGTCAGTGTAACTCTAGGTACACTATATATTTTTCTTGAGAATTCTCGTCTTTAATTATCTTGTACAATGAGTCGTACAATAGAATTACTGGTGGGTGACACACTGACCTTACACCAAATAATAAGTACCTACTAATGTAAAACGTAAACTAAACTAATAGAAAAGTCCTATTACAGTGTAAAGGATTATTTGAATGATAGCAAGGCATGGGTATGAATTGTTACAACGGCTGATTATGTAATGTTATATTATAAGTACATATATATAATTTCAAATATTTGTGAGATGGTGATAATAAAAAAAAGCGGAGTTTATTGCGGGCTCTTCTCAGACCAGGGCACGTTTGGAACCCTCGTAGCTTTAGTTTTAAGATATCGTAGTTAATTATCACCATCACGTCTTATGCTCTGTAAGCATGACGTTCAGAAGGTGTACTTTGTAGGTTCATATTTTGAATAAATATGTTTTGAGTTTGAGATTGAGTTCAATAATTTCTGTACAAAAAGTAATGATATCCCATCAAAAACATAAATGTAAAATGAGAGCCAAGTTCAAAATTGTGATATATATGCCTTGGTTGTTGACTTCAGCGACAAAAGAAGTAAGATCTAAATGGGTGCCAAGTTCAATGGTCAGTCCTGCAATTTATATATCCCATCAAAAACATAAATGTGAAATGAGAGCCAAATTCAAAATTGTGATATATATGCCTTGGTTGTTGACTTCAGCGACAAAAGAAGTGAGATCTAAATGGATGCCAAGTTCAATGGTCAGTCCTGAAATTTATTTATAACAACATATAATATTTTATTACAACTTAAAATATCATTTCTTCTTATAACTTAGTATAAAATGTTGAAGACTAAGGCTTTGGCTTGGCTAGTTTCCATATACGAATTATTATTAAGTAGGTACCTAAAAGTACAGTTTCTACCAGCAAGCCAAATTTTCGGAAGAATAAAATAAGAACTTACAGCTTTACAACTTGTGAACGCTATAATTCGTATATGAAAACTAGCCAAGCCAAAGCCTTAGTCTTCAACATTTTATACTAAGTTATAAGAAGAAATGATATTTTAAGTTGTTATAAAATATTATATGTTGTTATAAATAAATTTCAGGACTGACCATTGAACTTGGCACCCATTTAGATCTCACTTCTTTTGTCGCTGAAGTCAACAACCAAGGCATATATATCACAATTTTGAATTTGGCTCTCATTTCACATTTATGTTTTTGATGGGATATATAAATTGCAGGACTGACCATTGAACTTGGCACCCATTTAGATCTTACTTCTTTTGTCGCTGAAGTCAACAACCAAGGCATATATATCACAATTTTGAACTTGGCTCTCATTTTACATTTATGTTTTTGATGGGAGATATTTTTTCAATGATAGGACACTTCGTGCTAACTTATTTTTTCCGACAAAATATATTTCGGTCACGTTCCCAATTGCATAGCTGTCTAGAAACTTAAGAGGTTCTCAAAAGGTAACTAATGGTATCGATTAGACTAAAGATCAAGTCAACACTTGAACTCTACGTCTGATCTGGAGGTCGTAAAGTTCGATCACATCGGAGGCTGTGAGAAGTAGTCTTTTCTAACGATTTCACTGCCATCTTTTAACTAAACCTATATATAAATAGTAACCTAGCAATATATAGTGATACTTGAGGATGATTTTAATTGGTTTATTGTGAACGATTTCCAAAACGCCTGTATGCTGGGCTGGTTTAACTGTGCAGAATAAAAAGTAAACGTTATAAATTGAAATTGTGTGCAACTTTTGAACATACAAAACGAATGTTAAGGAAATATTAAGCTCATGAAAATTATGCGCTTGGTGTAGTTTGGAAACTTTTGCAATTACTGATAATTAGTCGACTAAAAAGCATTCACACTCGTCATATTTCCTACATAATCGAGTGGAGTGCGCAACAATAGTATAAATAGGTCTGCTCGTAAACTTCGCTGTGACTATGAAGGGTAGACTATTAGAAGAGTAACATCTCTGTATATAAAAAGTGCGCGTCGGAATGCATTCAATCGGAGGCGCCACATTAGCATCAGGGTAAATTTAAAAGGAAGCGCCAAATATTATTTCGAGTAGGTTTGAGAAATAAACAAGGGAAGAAAACATTCATCATTATTTTGTACAACGTAATTTGTTGAAATTTTTAAAATCGACAATAATATAATTTTTTTAACTCGGTATACTACATTTCAATCTATAATTGCTACATTTATACGATATCCTTTGCTACACGGTTGTTTTTGAACGGTTATTTATAGCAATCACTGGACATTTTTTCAACTTTTGTCCCATAAGAGATGTTACTCCTCTACTCTACCCTTCATAGCTGTGACGCACGAACAATCATTAATATAAAGTTATTAGGAGCTGTTATTATAATACACTTTTATTTTTATATTTATTTCCTATTATATACAAAAACATACCTAGTATAGATTATTAATATTACATATTATTCGAGTACCCACTAGCTACTAATTAAAACCGATTCCTCATCGGTCGCTGTTAGCAAAAAGCACGCGATGTGCGAGCGTGGCGCCACTCTCTTGTAGTTTCTCGAGCAGATTCAGAGCTTTAGGGCCGAGTGAACGTTTCTTATCCATTCTTTTGTGAATTTATGAAGTGTTAACATTAGCCACTGTAAATTTGTTTATTGCTTAATTTGTCGATTTGCATTGTCGATTGTCGAGGATTTCAATTTTAACACAATATTTAGCACTCAGTGCTTAAAATTTAAAACCTGTTTGTTGTGTCGTTCCTTTTTGGTTGAACTTTGTGTGATTTCTTTAAATTGTGTGATTAAAGTCTGGTTGGACTTAACTGCTGTTATTTTTTTAATTTTATCCACTTCTGATTGCTTTTAATATAATTACATTTCACAAAGTCTGTCACTACTCTAGCTACCAAATTGGATCAACGTAACAGGCCAGGTCACAATGAAAAGTGCCTTATAACAATTTTATTTTTCATTTAATCCATCGAAATACATAAATTGGAAGTAGTAAATAAAGTCTGAAGAAGCTTATGATATTCCTTAATTTATTCAAGTCTTAATAACTAGGAGAAGATTGGATAATACTTCAACTCTACGAGTCTACGTTCTCGGTGCACCGTAGAAATACTTTTTGAAGTTTTCGCTATACCGCGCGTATTTCTATTTCCACCACTGATTTTAACACAGCATAAAATAATATTAAAAATATTAGTATAGATAGAAGTACTTTATCTATACTAATATTTCTATACTTAATACTTAATATATTTAATATTATAAATGTTTGGATGGGTATACATCCAAATGTATGGATGTATGGATGTTTGTTTCTCAATCACGCCCCAACAGTTAAACGGATCTGGCTGAAATTTGGCACAGAGATAGATTATAGTCTGGAATAGCATATAGGCTACTTTTTATCGCGGAAAATTAAAGAGTTCCCGCGGGAACCATAAAACCTCGATTCACGCGTACGAAGTTGCGGACATCAGCTAGTATGTCAATAAATGCTTTGTAAACGCCTCGTAGTAAGGAGACATATTAGTAAAATATGCGAGGTGTAAGACAAGCTTAGCATTTGTGTGTGCATTAGTTACAATACAATACAATACAATATCCTTTATTTGCATGAATACAGGTACAGTGGGTGATACTTATATTCTATTATGATCCAATGTAATCAGCCATTTCTGGCATGCAAATGTTAAATTTTACAACAGTCAGTAAGTTAAGATTGAGTTATTCGTACATGACAATATAATTTTTCAAGAATACAATTATAAAATACAGACGCAAATAGTAGGTATTTCAATTCAAATAATTTTCGTACAATATAATTATATTTGATTAATAAAATGTCCAAATTAGATCAAAATGTCAATATCAAGACACGCGGAAGCGCGTCCAGCCAAAGTTCAAAAAAACTGGCGAGCAGCACCGTGTGTAATATTACACGAACCATTTGGAGCCACTTTTGACCCCCTCATAACTCAAAAACTATTTCACATAAACATGTAAAATTTGGCGCATATATTGAGACCCGTGAGATACATATGTGCTCCAAATTTCATAAGCACACCTCAAATGGTTATTTAGATATAAACGTACAAAAATCGTCATTTTTATGATCAAAGGTATAGATAAAAACTCTGACACGAGGCATGCTACCATTGCTTAAAGCCGTATTATTTTAATATTGTTGACGTTTATGTTGTAGTGTTTTATTCATTATTTTAAGGACGTCAAAGTACGTGACATTCAACCGTTAGTTTGAAACAATACTGCTTTAAGCGGTGGTAGTAACTCCTTAACTATTGAAAATGACACATAATTATTATTTTAATGTAAATAATAATGAATAATAATATAGTTGCATTAAAACCTTACCTTCGTATTCATACATTTTGTGCAACGAAACGTCATTGACAGAAAAGAAGAAGAAACGTATTTGAAGTCGTCAGTTCAAGCTGTCAGTCATTGTGATTTGTATTCATTGTTTATAGTGGTTTTAGTGATATCGACTGTTTACCGTGCTTGTTTTCAATGTTTCACAAAAAACTTTTGATTTTGAACTTTTGCAATCAAAATTGATGAGATGTAGAAATGTGCTGTAGAGGTAGTCTGACCATAGATGTAATCTGTCAATGTCAGTGTAACTCTAGGTACACTATATATTTTTCTTGAGAATTCTCGTCTTTAATTATCTTGTACAATGAGTCGTACAATAGAATTACTGGTGGGTGACACACTGACCTTACACCAAATAATAAGTACCTACTAATGTAAAACGTAAACTAAACTAATAGAAAAGTCCTATTACAGTGTAAAGGATTATTTGAATGATAGCAAGGCATGGGTATGAATTGTTACAACGGCTGATTATGTAATGTTATATTATAAGTACATATATTATATAATTTCAAATATTTGTGAGATGGTGATAATAAAAAAAAAAGCGGAGTTTATTGCGGGCTCTTCTCAGACCAGGGCACGTTTGGAACCCTCGTAGCTTTAGTTTTAAGATATCGTAGTTAATTATCACCATCACGTCTTATGCTCTGTAAGCATGACGTTCAGAAGGTGTACTTTGTAGGTACCTATTTTGAATAAATATGTTTTGAGTTTGAGATTGAGTTCAATAATTTCTGTACAAAAAGTAATGATATCCCATCAAAAACATAAATGTAAAATGAGAGCCAAGTTCAAAATTGTGATATATATGCCTTGGTTGTTGACTTCAGCGACAAAAGAAGTGAGATCTAAATGGGTGCCAAGTTCAATGGTCAGTCCTGCAATTTATATATCCCATCAAAAAAATAAATGTGAAATGAGAGCCAAATTCAAAATTGTGATATATATGCCTTGGTTGTTGACTTCAGCGACAAAAGAAGTGAGATCTAAATGGGTGCCAAGTTCAATGGTCAGTCCTGAAATTTATTTATAACAACATATAATATTTTATAACAACTTAAAATATCATTTCTTCTTATAACTTAGTATAAAATGTTGAAGACTAAGGCTTTGGCTTGGCTAGTTTCCATATACGAATTATTATTAAGTAGGTACCTAAAAGTACAGTTTCTACCAGCAAGCCAAATTTTCGGAAGAATAAAATAAGAACTTACAGCTTTACAACTTGTGAACGCTATAATTCGTATATGAAAACTAGCCAAGCCAAAGCCTTAGTCTTCAACATTTTATACTACGTTATAAGAAGAAATGATATTTTAAGTTGTTATAAAATATTATATGTTGTTATAAATAAATTTCAGGACTGACCATTGAACTTAGCACCCATTTAGATCTCACTTCTTTTGTCGCTGAAGTCAACAACCAAGGCATATATATCACAATTTTGAATTTGGCTCTCATTTCACATTTATGTTTTTGATGGGATATATAAATTGCAGGACTGACCATTGAACTTGGCACCCATTTAGATCTCACTTCTTTTGTCGCTGAAGTCAACAACCAAGGCATATATATCACAATTTTGAACTTGGCTCTCATTTTACATTTATGTTTTTGATGGGATTAAAATTATAGCATCTTTTTACTCTGTCAGCATGTCATTTATTGAATAAAAACATTTATTTATCAACCACGAAATAAGACCTTTCTTAAAACTTTGTAAAGCTAAGTGGCGTAAGCCTGGGGGTAGTTTATTATATATTTTTATACACATGGCATAACTACACTTTCCGTATGCCGCATTATTGGCCCTATAAGTTGGTACTAATCGATCCCTGTTCCTTGAATTTCTCGGGTAAATATCGCGTGCTTTACTAAATAGATATTCATGTTGCTTAACAAATACACAGATATCGAAGATATACATAGAAGGAAGTAGGAGAATGTGTAATTTTTGGAACAATGGTCTACATGAATCTGGGTAGAAAGCTCCTGTTATCGCCCTTATGCATCTTTTTTGAGCAATAAATGCCTTGTTTGCTTCACTAGAGTTTCCCCATAGGATTAGTCCGTATCGAAGAACCGACCCAACGTAGCCGTGGTAGGCTGCAAGAACGGCATTTGGTAAAGCTGTTTTACGCAACCTATAAAGCACATAAACATACCGGTTATTTTTTTTGCATACCGTGTCAACATGCTCCTTCCACTTAAGATTTTTATCCAGTAATAATCCTAAGAATTTAGTATGCAGTGCTTCTTCAATTGGAGAGTCTTTGTATTTTATATTAAGATTAAAGTTATTCGATCTATTACTTAAACTAAATTGCATGTAAGTTGTTTTACTGATATTTACTTGGAGGTTATTATCCTGGAGCCAATTTACGATAGTACTTATTTCATTATTAATGTCATTTTCATATTTTCTAGTATCAGTATTTTTATTACTTGTTACAATTATAGATATGTCATCTGCGAATAAATAGCAATCATTTTTTGTCACACACGTTAAGTCATTAATATAAGTCAAAAATAGTAAACGTCCAAGGACACTTCCTTGTGGAACACCAAATCTATTGAACTTAAAATCCGAACGGTGGGAAATTACAGCACCATTGTCGTCCACCGAATTTATTTCCACACATTGTTTCCGATTTTTTAGATATGACTCCAACCAGCTGAGTGCCGGTCCTCTGATACCATTTTGCTCTAATTTATTTAGCAAGATACTATGCGATACAAAATCAAAGGCTTTGCTCATATCAAAGAATATGACACATGTGGGTTTTTTAGAGTCTATGTTTTCCTCTATTCTGTTAGTCAGTCTAAATGCAGCTAAGGTCATGGACTTATTCTTTTGAAAGCCAAACTGTTGGTTATTAATAATATTATTTTTTGTCAGGAAATTTGATAGTCTATCATACATTGCTTTCTCAAAGTTTTTTGAGAGGATAGATATAAGTGTAATAGGACGATAGTTATTGATGTTTTTCTTATCATATTTTTTATGTAATGGTTTGACTATCGATATTTTTAAAGCATCTGGAAATTCAACATTTACGTTTTTACATTTACTGTTATTTGTCAGATTTATCCACAAATCATTAAAACTATTAGCTATATCTTTCGAATTATTAATTTCTCTGTTATTTACTACTATTGCTTGTATGCAGGTGTCATTGTTGTCAGTTTTTGTCTAATTTTTAATAATTTGCCACGTGGCGCGACATATGTTTTTACTTTTTGCAATATACTTAGTATTACTAAGTTTTCTTGCCGTAGCTATACAGTATTTTAATGTCCTTGCATATTTAGTATAGTTATTCTTGCTCTTGTTGTCATTATTTTTAAATACTGAATATCGCAATGCTCTTTTTGTCTTACAACTTATTTTAAGCCTTCTTGCTATCCATGTTGGCTTTCCAGATAGCCGCGTGTTTTTTTATCTTTATTACGGGGAAACAAAGTCTACATAATAAGGTAAGCAGAGAATGAAACCTATTAAATCCTCTATTTAAACTTTGTTCTTCGTACACCTCACTGAAGGACGGGCTTTTTAAGTGATTTTTGAACATATTAATGTTATGATTACTGTAATTGCGTTTGAAGCGGAACATAGACCTTTTTTTCTTAATGTTATCGAATTTGAAACTTAATACTTGTGCTGTGTTATGATCCGAAATATCATAATGGTGCAATGTACCTACAGCTCCGTCAATGTTACTCATAATATTGTCTATGCATGTATTTTTCCTAGTTGGTAAATTGATGTGTAACTTAAAGTTAAAGTTTTGAGCTAGTTGCTGTAAATGTTCAGATACTTTATTACAATGCAGTGTATTAATATTAAGGTCACCTGCTATGATTATTAGTTACAAGGTGTATTTATGGACGAGTTTTTATTGTACACTATTGGTTGGCAGACTCACATAAAATAAAAGATGAGCTTACGCTTCGCAGACTGTACTAGGCTTTACCTTCATTTTATTACTATACCAGGACCACTTTATAAGTGCCTCGAGCACGACAAAAGTAATGGGCGAAACACATTTTATAATAAAGAAGAATGAAATAAAGAAGAAACGAAGTCTTCATTGTTAGTAAGATAATCGGATTAATCTTCTCAATAATGTAAATTGTAAACGATCGCGTGGACAGAAATGGATGCACTTAACGTATTAAATTCGCAAACAATGACTCACTCATAGAACGGAACCGAGCCGTGAATTGTTCAATCTTGAAAAGGGACAATCAAATCCCTCCCTCTGTAATATGAGTATAGATTTAATATGTATGTTTAGGGTTGCTATCTATGCATGAACTGATTCAGGATAAACAATGATGACTATACGATAAATTAAAAAGCATGGCAACGCTAGGAATGTTGAGAAGCCAATTACTCCATCATTAAGCTAAACTGAGCTTGAGTTTAGAACGAATAAAATGGCTTAGTAATATCTCATTACGATTTAAGTATCGGAGTCAGAGGAATTTTCTAGTTGGCATTCATAGATTAGTTTGTCAAACGATTTCAATGAGCAATACAGTCGGTTAGAGTGCGTTCTTCAGCTAACAAGCGAACTGCTCCGTTATTATTGCAATCATTGAGCTAAACTGAACGAGGGCTATTAATTTAGCTATTTGAAATAACCAATCATGATGGTATATTCAATGAGAAAGTGTGTTTGTTGGTTTGTCCTTCAATTACGCCGCAACAGAGCCGTTGCTCTGTTGCGGCCATGATCAACGTGATTTTTGGCATGGGTATAGGTTGAGGACCTGGAGAGTGACATAGGCTTTTTATCCCTGAAAATGTAAGGAGTTCCCGCGGGAATAGAAAAACCAATCCACGCGGATGAAGTCGCGGGCATCATCTAGTTACTTAATAAGTGGCAATAAGACCTAGTTGGAACGATGTTTATTAAATGTTTGCGGTGTTTTCAAGTGCCGAATACTCAATCGATTGTTTATCAGAGTCTTGGGAGAGACATTTAATTACCTACTTGATTATTTATGTACATGTTAAAAGGACAGTGTCCAAATTCGCCTAAGAATCAACAAGGAATTGAAACACACAATAATTCTCAATTTATTATAAACCTTTAATTTTAATTACCAGAATTTAACGGACACTTCTTAATAATAATACTGAAAAAATGGGAATTTAATTGATTTCCTGTCCTTTCCCCTACCTCGAATTCTCAAATCACCGCTTGAGCGCTGAAAACGTCAAGTAAGAGTAAGAACCAAAACAGTTTAAACCGCTTAGTGCTACCCGAGAAGGAAAAATAATATTGAAAATGGATTCTTAACAATACAAACAAGTATGTTTTGTTAGTGTGCGAGTGAGAGATAAACGCCATCTTATCCATTCTGTTAGTGTTGAGTTTGAAAAAGACATTGTTTTATAGAGATGGCAAAGGAAAAAACTATTAAAAAATCGATATTTTTAAATAGTACCAATAATTATTATCCAGTGAAAATACCGACTTACTTTATTTACTAAGTCAACTATACCCAGTTTACTTTTTGTAACAATTGTGTGGTTGCTATTGAAAATAAAAAGTGTAGTTCGATTTATCTTAAGGCTGAGCTCCGTATAAAAACGGCCACTATCACCATATAAAATGAACCACCTGGGAGCTAATTGAATAACCTGTGTATCTTGTATAAATTAAATTAACTAACATTAAAAATCTAACCTCAAAATCTAAAATATTATCGGTAATAAATAAATTATCTTAAATTATCTTGTCCGTTGTTTAAATCTACTTTCAATAGTATATAAGTGTTATTTTGAATCCGTTATTGTATGTTGTATGACTGTTGGTTCTTAGGCGAACTTTGTATGGGCGCTGGTCAATGTCCTTTAACATCGCCAAATTATAAGCTCTGGGCGGTTACTATCAACATTTAGAAAACCATTATGATACAGGAACATCTTGTATCAATGTGTAAGTAATCTTACTGAGAAAGCTACCATGACCGCACAAAAGTATTATGGTTCTACTCTTGCCTACATGATGGACAGAACGAATGATACTCTAACATTGTCTATTCCTTACTTTCAGAGTAAGCGAGATGTAGCTATATAAATTTTTTTGCACTATCTCGTCTGTATCACGTTTCATTTCATGCATAAAATAACAGTGTTGATACATTTTTTATTAAATATTATTACTTTACAAAGTTATAATATTTAATAAAAATGTATCAACATACCTATATACCTTTATAAAGTGCAATAATTAACAAAAAGTTTATTAATATTATGTAATAATTTGAAACCAAATAATAATTGTTTGTTCGCTCTATGTTTCCTAATCGATATGTAAAACGAAACGGTTGTTTTAAATGTCAATTGTCAAGCAAGGCACGTAAATAAATAATAGTGGGAAGTTGATTATTTTGTAACTTTTATGAATAATATGTCGGGTCTCGAGTAAGTATAATTATTGTGCGTTTCTTGCTTTCTTGGATAAAACAAAAAATACTGGTAAAGTTGTGGCGCTACGCGCGATGATCCAACAAATTTTGTGATGCAGCAGTGCATTTCAAGTGGTTTGTGTTATTTTGCAGCAGATGTCAAAGAAAAATAAACAATAATACAATGTTGAAAATACAAACGTTTTTATTGAGATAAACTTTTACAAGTGCTTTTGAATCGTTGTTTGAATCTAACACTGCCTTGTTATGCTATTTCTTCTTAGAAGAGCCAGCAAGAAACTCGGCGATTGCTCGTTTGAAAAAATATTTTTTTTTAATTTAGTAACTGCACAACTAAGCATAGCTGGAGCAAGTCAAACCCAAGTGGTTTTATCATTTACATAACCTTCAACATTATTAATAATGATAAAGAATAATAAGCTTTTTTGATTTCCTTACTTTTATTTATAAGGAAATAAGTTTGATATGAATTAAACAATCTATAATACCTAAATGTTTGTTATGAAATTAAATTGAGTATTATCTTTATTTTCAGAACAATAAATGCTGCCGTCTTGCCCAGAGTTGTTGAATAAGGGCATTCCGCTAAGGGCATATTTCGAGTGCAAACATGCAAATTCGTGTAATGTGCCTCCGGCCAGTCTAGTGCTGCATCCAATATTGGAATCATTGCTTTTTCTCAATGGATATCCTTAGTCACCTGAAATTTTAAATTATAGTTTAAATCAGTTTATGTTATGCCAAATATGACTGAATTAATTATTGTGAATTTAAAGATAACTGTTATATAATAAATATATCTATTTTTACATACATTTCTTGGCCATTTGAATTATTTTAATTCTTCAATACTTTAATACTAATATTATAAATGCGCATTATACTATTCAACTAAATTATATTACTCAATCGCGCCAGAACGGCTGAACGGATCTTGATGAAATTTGGAACAGATATAGATTATAGTCTGGAATAACACAAAGGCTACTTTTTATCCTGGAAAATTAAAGAGTTCCTTCGAGAACCAAAAAACCTTCATCACGTGGACGAAGTCGCGGGCATGAGCTAGTTACTATTAACTGTTGTGCCCCTACTATCTTAGACTGCATCATCGCTTATCATCAGGTGAGATAGCAGTCATCGCAAACCTTTCTTATTTGTCGTCGTCGTCTCAACCGAGAAACGTCCACTGCTGAACGTCCGCTCCTGCATAGATCTCCACAGGGCACGGTCTTGTGCTGCTTGCTTGCACACTACACACACAGCTACACACTTGAGATCGTCTGTCTACCTAGTGGGGCGCTTTCCATTGTGAGGCCGCCATTCAAGCACCTTGCGAACCAAACGTCCGTCGGTTCTTCGAAATTGGTATTAAATTAGGTATCTGGAGGCCTGATTTGAGCATGTAGGAATACTCCAAGCATACTCCCCTTCACCCAGGCGTGCCTGATTTTTCAATTTAATACCATGTGGAAAATTAAATAACTCACTTTTATAAAGTTATATCTCATTAACTTAGTTTAATCCAGTAGAATATTCACTTGGAAAACCTCACAATTTTCTATTTATTTGTTTATAAAGTCAATCCGTTGTTGATCCGTCGCAAGAAAGTAACTTTTTTATGATTGCTAAATTTGACGCAAATCCTACGTAAAACAATAATGCTAGCTCTCAAAAAACACTTGATGGTACGAATTGAGTGAATGATTTGCTTAATGACGTCACAAAATTGCTTAGGAAACAATGTTCTAATAAGCTTACTTTTGGGCACGTCATGGTAGGTTTTGGCGAAACAATATCAAAATAATAGTGCTTTAAACAGTGGCAGTAACCCCCCTGGTTTGTTATATTGTAAACATTAATAGGGATGATGCCTATATCAAAAATAAATTATTTCTATCTGATTAATTAAGCAGAGGGTCTTCAAAAAGAGCTAAGATTCACATCCTCGGTTAGTTTTAAGTTTTATAATATAGATTAAAGAAAAAAGTGCGATGAAATTTGATGACGTCACTATTGCAAATTTCTATTGAATACTCGCACTTTTAAACGAAAGAAAGGAGGAAATCTTTATTAAACGCTCTATATTCCGATTACAAAATATGAAAAGGTAGATACACATGCACATGCATTATAAAGAAGACTTCAAAAGACCTTAATTAAGAAATCTCACAGGTATTTCGCCTACAAAAGGAGGACGAGCATTGGGAAGGGATTTCATATGCCATGTTATTTCAGTAAACCAGTCCAGAAAGCAATGGTAACAAAATGATCATGTAAATCCGATAGTGTTCGCATTTATACGCTTTTATTTTTAATCTGTAGACTGTACTCGTCTGGGAAGTATAGACTGGCAGAACCGACAAGCGTTTTTCGCATTTACCCTATTTAGTCTCTGAGACATTTGCAAAAGTTAGTACAGATAGAAAACAACGATAAATATTTAAGTATGTAGCTTAATTTTAGTAAGTAATAATAATTAATTTATGATTTAGACAAATGTTCGTATCCTAGCCAATGTAAAAATTACATCTCTCACCTCAGCTAAAATCCATGACTTAACGTGTCTTAAACTGCACGTTAGGCCTACTGGAATTTTAATCTGCACATTGGGATTTTAATTTGACAAAAGATCTTTTATTCTACGAACAACTTTTTTTTAATGCGGGTTGCAACCAAACTTCCTGAAATCGAGTAGCTGCTGAAGTTCTTGCCGGATCATCTTACTAGGACCTTCGAAACTTGTGGTCTACTACAATTGAGGCTGTGCTCTTTATTTTTTAAAAAAGAGAACCATAAATGTGCCCTTATGAATTAAATAATACCAAGTTTTTAATTATAGTTTTTTTTATATTAATTATTTTATAAATTAGTTCATGTAAGTCTCAAATGGAGTTGGGTTGGTCATATTGTAGCTCGGAGCAGCGACGGTCGGTGGAGCGAGCGTGTACACTGGTGGAAGCGCAACCAAACAAGGCTGCGCGGGCAACCATACGCTCGCTGGAAAGACGACATTCTAAAAGTCGCAGGACCGATATGGACGAGGCTTGTCGCGGAGAGAGCAAAGTGGAGCATGATGGAGGAGGTCTTCACCCAAAAATGGGTACCAAAATATTTATTTGCTGAATACTTCAATAAATATGGACATATCTAAATAATTTTAGTCTAAGTAAATAATTTTTTTATGTATAAATTGAACTGTATTGTTTTTTAACTAACGCTTGTTTTGTAATTAAGTAATGGTTAATGAAGACAAATTTGTGAATGTTAAATGCTATGGAATCTATTATTATTGGTAACGACATATTTTTATGTAATTCCTTTATTTGGGAATAAATGGCTTATTTATTTATTTATTTATGTACATGAATGCAATAAATAAATGCAATCAAATGATAGGAAATCTTGGTGCCGTCTCTAGAACTACAATTAACCACGCAGCGATGATTAATCAACACAGCCGCGGGCACATTTGAAACAGGGTTTAATGATCCGTTTGTCGGACGGTGCTATTCCTCCTGGAGCACGTGCCGGGGACGGGTTTCAACATCTCGCTTTACGCCAAATTGCCGCTTTGATGCTTCCCTAACGATACTTTTAAGAAAACGATTGACAACTTATTGTTGAGTACCCAAAAAAAAAACACATCATAATATAGTTACATATAAGTGATAACGCCATTGTTTACGACATGAAAAAATATATTATGTTACAGAATATTAAAAATATGCTTATAACATTCGAGTACATACGCAACACAACACCAAGAAGATAATTCATTACCTGAAAAAGAAAAAACACAATATTAAATACGCTTGAAGGAAGTGAGTATAATAACTATTAGTGAAGACTAAGTAATAACACTGCGGCTACCTATTGAATAACACCATTCAAAGTTGAATGATGAAAGAAAAACATGGGGAGGGATTGCGCTTTTATTGAAACCAATCTCACCACTTGCCTCGACTGACTGCGCTCCGGGCTGAATGCACGTAATTGCTTCGTCATTCAGATGATCGCAGCTTTGCCCGCTTGTCTTGTTGACTGTACTCGGAAGCACTCGCTTTGTACACGCGGCCTTACGTCGCCTGACATATGCCATTGTCTAGGGAGTTTCGTCGCTCGCTTTTATGACAGCAACAAGTTACAACTCGCGTTTTCAACAAAACCCTTTTTTATATTTTCCAACAATAATAAAAGCTACACTCAAAAATGCCTCTAATTCCTATTGACTAGACCATTTCTATGAAAAATGTTGGAAACGACGGCGCCGTCATAAAAAACTGTATCCGAAATACGGTCATTATTTTTAAAACCTTCCTCCATGTTTTTTGATGAAAGAATTAAAATGGGTGAATAATTTTAATACCTTAATTAACTGGCGACGGTGCTTGGAATTTCTTATTTTGATGAGAGACTCGACATCTACTTTTGTTCGTCAAGAATTTTCATTTGAATTGGAATAATTTTTTTCTTTGATGTTATTATCTTTATCGTTATTGTATCTCCTCGAAGTATAAAGCAAATTAAATAATATGCTTGTACAAAGATATTTCGGTAATGAAATAATTCCTGCGATTTATGCTGCGGTAAGACGGGAATATTATGTTTAATTAACATTAAAAGGCAAATCCGACAGAACCAGTTATTCGCCGCGCCAGTTATTCGTCGGTATTCTAAAACTAGAGAAAACACAGTTACAAATGCAATGAAAGCGTTTTTCCCGCTCTCCCGCTCGGCAGTCGTCCTTATTTTCATTTTCATTTCGGAAATCGCAAGAAAGTGAGCGTTGGGGAAAAAAGATAAAATGAAAGGAGAGTCTGTGTTTTAATGGGTTAATTAGCCGACGATCCTCCGGTCGGAGCTTTAATTAAAATGAAAAATTTTCGTGACTAGACTAAAGGAATTAATTGCTCCCTTTCATGGAACTATTCAGGTGAGAAGAGTAAATATAGTGACCACACTGACCGCTATTATACACGAGTTTTTATAACTATTTAAACAGGTATTCCCATCCCAATTTCCACCCCTGGCCCACTTAAAATTTATAGCGAGTTCAAAATGAAATAATGTAAAGCCGAATGAGCGATATTGTTCAATGTAAACAAAACTTTAAATAACAACATGTTTTACATTGAAATTTAAAACCACAAAATTTTAATATTGTAAGTACGTTGATTGAGCGAAAGCAATTTAGGTTTTGTTTTCAATTTACACAAATAGATGCTATTTCAAACTCTATACTGAATTTCATGCTACGACTGTGATTGCAGGAGAATATTGGTGACATTAAAGTTTTATTAGTGATAATGACTTGTAGATTATTTATCAGTAAGGCGTATCTTATTATATTATATGGTTAATGGCATACGAAACTGTAACTCACGTGAGGTTATATCGGTCTTCCCTTACCAGGCTCTCAGAAACGTATTTTTTGTACCTGGTACGAGGCCTTAGTTACAGTAAATTGTATTCAACCACAATGGATAGGTTTGGTTTAGTGGACCTCAGTCCACTAAATAAAACTTCTAAAGCCGGGTTACTTTAATTTTTTCTAATGCTCCACTTTTTGATAATTTCATTTCAGGATGCAAAAGAAAAGGACACAAGGAAATTTAATTTAAACATATTAAAAGTTAGATAAATGTAAACCTAACTCGAGAAAATAATTCAAATCAAATACTTAAAATACTTTAGCGATTATCATTGAAGTAGCTCTGTGCAGTCGAGCTTATAATTTGCGTTGGAATAATCTGTAAATGTATCTCTCCTGGAATAAATGGCGCTGAACGCGGGACTTGCTGACACATTAATATTGCGGCCAAATGCGAAGCAGGACATAAATTACGCGACTCCTTACACAAATTGCATTCTTAACTTGCAATAAACTATGTAAATTCGGAGATTTAAATTACAAACAACGGACGTCAAGGGGTAGGAATGGCCGTGGCAGTAGATGGCGGCTAGAAGTGACATTTTGCTTTGGGCGGTTTGTATTATGAGCCCGTACATTAGGCTAATAATATGTGCGGTAGAGGTGGTCTAATAGCAAAAATCATAATCCTGTAATGTGTCCCGAGCCTAACTACTTAAGTTTACTAAGTTGCCAATTATGCCCTATAAAATCCTATCCTATCCTTTATGAATAGATCGTTTTAATGACTTACCTGATCAATTTATTCTAAGTTTGACTGACTTAATAAATATGAAGCTATTTTTCCCATTTTTTTACGTGTTTGTATGTAATGTGGACAAATATAGAAATTAATTAATTCATTCAATTTAAATTAAAATGTCTTATTCTGAGGTAGGTATTTTTTGCAACCAAGGGTTGTTTTGTTTACAGGCGGGCAGCTTTACAAAATTGATCGAATTTCGAAGGTCGCAGCGGAGTACAAATAAAACTATTTCAAATAGTTGTTATGTCCAAAAAGATTATTACTCCACACAAATTCCTTAATAATTACTACGTCTTAAGGCTATGTGACTGTTCGCGACCCGATATGAGGTGTCGTCGAATACGAGTGAGCCCGATGCGGCGAAGAAAGCCTTTTATGGAATTCTCATTGCTCTACGTCGTCACAACGTACAGGCGGGGGTGGTCCGCTAACGATGTAAATTGTTGTTTATTGTAGTGATAAAATATAATTTATTCTAAATGAAAGTCCCTTTAAGTATGTATAATTTTCTTTTTTACTACAAAGTGATACTTTTTTTCAATTAAGTATTCACATAGTATGTTGGTAGATAATTGGCAACCAATGAGTTTTTACAGAGGAAACTATACAAGGTGTTTAATATTTAAGAATAATAAGAAAATTTTAAAAGATAGTGCATAGGAGACCTTATTTCTTAAAGCCAGTCTCCTTCCTTAGACTGTAGTCTTGTGCGAAATTGAGAAAATAAATATTTGATTAGCAGATTGTAGAAAATTAGGTAGAGAGCAAGCTGGAAGTTCATTTAGCAAGTATCACCGTGTTCGCAGCGTTGTTTTGGAAGCATTAACTAAGTTGAGGGAAGGCCAAAAACGGAAACATTTAGCGCCGCGCCGCCCGCCATACTGTCGTTTCGAAGCTCAGAGACCTTTCAGACGTGTACCATTATACCGCTGCGTCAAAAAAATCGCTGGACACAAAATTGCCTGAAATCTCAGAGCTAAGATTATTATTATGTTATCAAACGCGCTCCAGCCTAGATTATTTTCATAATTACTTTCCGTAAGGTGAAGGTTAAATCACGCTTTAAAAACTGTATATCTGCTTTACCGCATTTTAGTATTTTGTAACTGTGACAATGTTACTGGACGCAGACTGACCGTTCTAGTCTGAGTCTAGATGAACAGATGCAAGTTTGTGTACATAAACCGCTTTAGACACAATCAGTACAAGATCGTACACTAGGGCAATTCTTGAAGGAGAACTGTACCGAGCTACGGTTGCAGTGTGATAGACCCTTTAGCATCGTACCGCGTCCGCCATACTGGTTGTTCCAACGGTTATTATTCCCCAAAAAATAGCATCGTTTCGCCACATTAACATTATTAACTCCAACCATAATTTAGAGCCCCTACTACTCCAATATTCGTTTATGTTTGTAGAAGTAAACGAGTGGGTCGTGACCTACTTTAGTTGGATGTCAAATGATTTATAAGATTAAAATCGTGACGTAATGAGATGCGATCTATTTTTACATCGCGTGTTTTCAGATCTAGTTCAGTTACAGTGGAGTACCTTGAATGGACGTTTAAATGTAAATTTATTTTATTTAACGCTAGAGTTTCTGCTTTTTTTTGTAGTGCCCTAGTGATGCGTCGAGCCTGAAAGTGCCTCACCTACTAGCTCTACGCGCCAAATATTATAAAAATATTAATTTAAAGAGGTAAATCTGGTAGATTACGTCACAAACGATTGGCTAAAATAGTTTCATGCGACTGGGGTTATTAATAATGTAACTTTAACTACAACATTTAATGTTATGATATTCTTACTATTTACAAATACGGCCTCGTTGGTCTAGTAGTTAGCTTGTTCGACTGAGGATTGGGCCATAACATGCATTGGGGTTTTCTGACAAGAAATTCTCAGTACTAGCCCGGAGTTAGAAAGGTGGCAGTGTTTCACCCCCGTGCCTCGGAGAGCACGCACCTAATTTTCCGTCCCATCGCGCTATGAGAGTAAAGGAACAGAGAGTGCACCTGTGTATGCGCGCACACTCTTGTACAGCATAATACCTCCCGCGCAGATGGCTATAATCTCTCTGGAGGTAGGAAGCCGTGGCCGAAATTCAGTCGGGAGCCAATCCTTACGAATAAAAAAGTACCTCTAGCCGAATAAGCACATAGGTACTGGTCTAGTAATAAAAAATATTGGGAGTCATAGGGACTGCCGATAGAAGTGTAAACGAATATTTAAAATAATAAAATTATAAAAATACTTATAATACAGGATGGCCCAAATAGTGACGTCCAAAGAAAAAAGTTAGATTCCTTGTACCTAGACCTATCATAAATGTTTACGTTCGACAGAAGTAGAGGCGCATTTTCAACTTAGATTAAAAATACTTAAACCTGTCTACGTCACTTCCGACTAATTTCAAAAACTTTTCACATTCGTCCAAAAATTTTCCGACTTGGGTTATTGTTTCTTATAAGCAAAGTAGCACACTTCATAGCAAGCATTTTCATAAAAAAAATGTTCTGAAAAAACACTAATTAAAAAAAAAAATAACACTCACTCCCTCAGAAATCTCACGAAAAATCTTAAAAAAATGTAACTCGAAAAATACCAAAAATCGCTGAACATACATGGGGTATTTTCTGATAGGTCTAGGTACGAGGAATTTAATTTTTTTCTTTGGTCGTCATTATTTGGGTCACCCTGTATAAACCTTAAAATTAAGGCATTAAAGTTAATTACGAATGTACTATATTTATATTTAAGACAGTTTTTTTGTCTTTGTAACAACACGAGGTGTCGGTCACGGTGTCATGCGTTTCCACTTTTTTACCTCCTACCAAAAAGTACTCAACGCGCCTAAAGAAGTTTTCACTTCAAAAACACGAATTTTCACCGTTGGGTCTGTGACTGCACCGCCTTAATATCCCAAGAAAACCATTATACATTTTTTAGGACCTACAACTTTTGGTAATGTGAATAAATAAAGAATAAAGACGCAGAGAGCTGATGCTCAAAGCTGTTCAACATAATGTTTAGTAGTATACAATACACATTTATTGGCACTGGGTTTATACCTACAGACTAAAGATACTTAGTCTGGGCTCGCAACATTAGTTCGATGGCTATCTTGTTTGCTTTTATCCTTATAGAAAATTTTGTGCAGCTCACTGAATGCAACGAGCCTTCCAATATGATACGGATTATCCGCTGTAAAACGCTGTAAAATCGTCCACGGCTTTCTTGAAAATAAACCTACTGTGTTCGGTTTAGTGGTCGAAATCGAACGGGGACAAAAATAATACGTATTTTGCCTAAGTATTGGTAACAGATTGACGCAGCTCTAGCTGGTAAGATAAGAGTGTGGGATGCATAGTGATACATGAATGGATTACCTTACGTGGTCTGGACTGCTTTGAGTATTCGTATTCAAAGGCAGGTAATCTTACAAATACGTGTGTCCAGTTGTGCTATTGCTATTCCCGATAACGTTTAATATTGTTAAAGGAAGCCTTTGTGAAGGAAATTCTGAATATTTTCAGTTAAAAATTTGTTGTGCTTCGTTGAAAATCCCTGAAGATGGACGCGGGTAACGAATTGCTCAGAAAAAAAGGTAAGAAAAGTTACCGCTTTTGATTGTTAGTATTTTCCTACTGCATAAGTTAAACCACGCGGACGAAGTCGCGGTAATCAGCTAGTTTGAGATAAAAAAATAAAATAATTGGCAGTCATACCGACTGCCGATAGAATATTATAATAATAATAAAAATATTTCAAATAAACACCTTAAAACTAAGGCATTCAAGTATAATTACGTATGTACTATATTTATATTTAATACCTTTTGTCTTCGTAACAACGCGAGGTGTCGGCCACGGTTACACAGCACTTATTAATATAAACCTTAAAACTGAGGGATTAAAGTTTAATTACAAATGTACTATATTATTGGACCTTTTGTCTTAAGAAGAATGGTGTCCATCTCACGTATTCACATTTTTACCTCCTACCAAAAAGTGCTCAACGCGCCTAAAGAAGTTTTTTCTTCAAAAATGGATTGGCTGCCACCAAATATTACATTAAAACCGATCGAACCAATTTGAATATTTCAAACTAGTGATGTACTAACGTGTATATTTTCTACTTTATTGTACCTACGACAATAACGGTATTACGCGCTTACCCGTACCGTATTATGGTGGAACAATGTGAGGTTATGATTTGTTAGCTTATACTGAAGCACGAGAAACAATGCTCGTATATCATCACAACCATATTAGTCGAACTCCCCTGTGTTTAGCGTGGTTATTATCCGAATAAATCGATTATACTAATACGATATAAATTATATACGCGTTTGTATATGAAAAAGTCAATACAAGTCAATATTGGTATTGGGGAACAGCGAACTGGTCTAAATTTCTCCTGTTTGCTCGCCCATATTGAAGCTCTGTATGCATGAGCCACCCGGCGCTAAGCCGTGATCATACTGTCTTTTAAAACGAAGACGGTTTCTATGGAACTTCTTTGTTTTTTCATATAGGTATAGAGGGACTAATATAGGGACTAATACACGACCACGTCTACGAACACGTATTAGATTTTATATGTATGAGACAAAGATGGTACTTGTATGAGGTATATTAGTTCGCGTGAGTTTAAAAATGCAGTGGGGACTCACCAGTGTAACAAGTCATAAATAAAAAAATGAAAAAACACGACTGCCCTGCCAAAAAACGAACTAAAACAGTTAAAAATCTAAATTAATCTAGTTAAATAGAATCTTAATCACATTTTTATTAAATGATATTTTTTTGTGAATCACTGGATATTGAATTAGTGTTATATATTTTTGGAATCTACTCATTATTTTCTACATGATGATTATATAGTTAATCTTATTTTCGGATTTATTTTTCAACTTTAGTCTTTAATGCGGGACCATGGCCACCCAATCAATTTTTTTTTAAATTTTACTAGCATATGTCACCCGAAATAAGCTAGGGATTCTAACGATACCTCATTTATCAAAATCGGTTCAGGCGTATAGAAGTTATGGTGGAATATACAAACTCACATACATACATACATACATACATGAACCCTGAAAACAATATACTCCTTTTATCAGGCAGTCGTATAAAAAATAGCCAAATTTCTTCAAAATCGGTTGAACAGATGGGCCGTAAAAGTGTAGCAGGCAGATATTATTTTCGCATTTATAATAATATTAGTGTGGATTTTTCTTGATATACGGAGGCAGGTACGCTCCCGGAAACTTAGGCCCACTTGCACAAGGACTCTTAATAAGTATAGCTAATTTTTTTAATGCTGTCACTTTTTGGCATCCGCAATCGGCTCTTGCCAAAAAGCGACAGTTTTGCAAAATTTAAACAAATCTGTTTACATGATCTTGTGCAAGCGGCCCTTAGAATTGAAGATTTTACTATGCGGTTATTACACCGGTATATATTGGAAATAATCATACTCGTACCTAGCATAATGTTACCTAAGCATTATGTTTTTGACCGATTGCTATTCCAGGCATGAAAAAAAAAAAAATATGACTGCCGCTTTACAGTTTGACTTGACAGGTTGTAATGGATTGTTTACCTCCACGGCCACGCGGACGTCCGCCGCCCATCACCGACATCGACCTAATTACATGTAAATAAATACGGGGCCAATCCGACCTAAGCCGGAGCAACCCTTTCAATACATTGGGTCAAATTGACCTTCGATCAATGATCCTTTTGCCGGTGAATATTTGAGTTAATGCCGCTTAGAATAATTTGTCCTTTGGTTCTTTATGTAAACCAATCCTAAACAAGAGGGAATTTTAATCAAATTATACTTATGAATAAGGATTTCAAATGAATATATAATTTACAATTTAAATTGTATTTTGAAATTGAGACTATTTTAGTAAATTAAAACTTATCATTCAATAGATTGGCAACCTGTCTATGAACGAATAAGATTATCCTTTAGACAAAGTTTTATCATTTAACTATTGCCCATTTATTATTCTTATTACTCGGAATAATGATCCCTCTAGCACTTTGTCTCTCTGCAAGATGTAAATAAATTATCCTACTTTTATGCTGTGTCTACGTATAAAGGAGAGGCTTATATTTTTACAATAATAATTTTTGTATAGTATTATCGTCACTCTTAGTGTCCATACTGGAATTAAGCGTATAATAATGCCTGGGCATCTTATCAAGACACGCGGAAGCGTGTCCAGCCAAAGTTCAAAAAAACTGGCGAGCAGCACCGTGTGTAATATTACACGAACCATTTGGAGCCACTTTTGACCCCCTCATAACTCAAAAACTATTTCACATAAACATGTCAAATTTGGCGCATATATTGAGACTCGTGAGATACATATGTGCTCCAAATTTCATAAGCACACCTCAAATGGTTATTTAGATATAAACGTACAAAAATCGTCATTTTTATGCTCTACCTAGGTATAGATCAAAACTCTGACACGGGGCATACTACCATTGCTTAAAGCCGTATTATTTTAATATTGTTGACGTTTATGTTGTAGTGTTATAATCATTATTTTAAGGACGTCAAAGTACGTGACATTCAACCGTTATTTTGAAACAATACTGCTTTAAGCGGTGGTAGTAACTCCTTAACTATTGAAAATGACACATAATTATTATTTTAATGTAAATAATAATGAATAATAATATAGTTGCATTAAAACCTTACCTTCGTATTCATGCATTTTGTGCAACGAAACGTCATTGACAGAAAAGAAGAAGAAACGTATTTGAAGTCGTCAGTTCAAGCTGTCAGTCATTGTGATTTGTATTCATTGTTTATAGTGGTTTTAGTGATATCGACTGTTTACCGTGCTTGTTTTCAATGTTTCACTAAAAACTTTTGATTTTGAACTTTTGCAATCAAAATTGATGAGATGTAGAAATGTGCTGTAGAGGTAGTCTGACCATAGATGTAATCTGTCAATGTCAGTGTCAAGAAAAATATATAGTGTACCTAGAGTTCTAGGTACACTATATATTTTTCTTGAGAATTCTCGTCTTTAATTATCTTGTACAATGAGTCGTACAATAAAAGTAAATAAAGTGGGTGGCACACTGACCTTACACCGAATAATAAGTACCTACTAATGTAAAACGTAAACTAAACTAATAGAAAAGTCCTATTACAGTGTAAAGGATTATTTGAATGATAGCAAGGCATGGGTATGAATTGTTACAGCGGCTGATTATGTAATTTTATATTATAAGTACATATATATAATTTCAAATATTTGTGAGATGGTGATAATAAAAAAAAGCAGAGTTTATTGCGGGCTCTTCTCACACCAGGGCACGTTTGGAACCCTCGTAGCTTAGTTAATTATCACCATCACGTCTTATGCTCTGTAAGCATGACGTTCAGAAGGTGTACTTTGTAGGTACATATTTTGAATAAATATGTTCTGAGTTTGAGATTGAGTTCAATAATATCTGTACAAAAAGTAATGATATCCCATCAAAAACATAAATGTAAAATGAGAGCCAAGTTTTTTTTTTATTTTATTTAAAATAATACAATAGAACTTAATGCTAGCTAGCCTAACCTAATTACTATATAAATCATGCCCACGTGGAATGGTGGCAAGAATGCTGGCTGCATTTCCGCGCTGGACAGCCAGGCAGATCCTTTGCGCAAAAAATTAGCCAGCCCTTCTGTCACCAGATGAGGCCCAAACCACCAAATTCAAAATTGTGATATATATGCCTTGCGACAAAAGAAGTGAGATCTAAATGGGTGCCAAGTTCAATGGTCAGTCCTGCAATTTATTTATCCCATCAAAAACATAAATGTGAAATGAGAGCCAAATTCAAAATTGTGATATATATGCCTTGGTTTTTGACTTCAGCGACAAAAGAAGTGAGATCTAAATGGGTGCCAAGTTCAATGGTCAGTCCTGAAATTTATTTATAACAACATATAATATTTTATAACAACTTAAAATGGCTTGGCTAGTTTTCATATACGAATTATAGCCTTCACAAGTTGTAAAGCTGTAAGTTCTTATTTTATTCTTCCGAAAATTTGGCGTGCTGGTAGAAACTGTACTTTTAGGTACCTACTTAATAATAATTCGTATATGGAAACTAGCCAAGCCAAAGCCTTAGTCTTCAACATTTTATACTAAGTTATAAGAAGAAATGATATTTTAAGTTGTTATAAAATATTATTTGTTGTTATAAATAAATTTCAGGACTGACCATTGAACTTGGCACCCATTTAGATCTCACTTCTTTTGTCACTGAAGTCAACAACCAAGGCATATATATCACAATTTTGAACTGGGCTCTCAATTTACATTTATGTTTTTGATGGGATCTGATTTACAGTAAGGCTGTTAAGGGTAGGGAAGTACAAGATGGTCAAGCAATTTTTGCTTAGTAGGAGGGCAGAAAAATAACGAATTATACGACAGACCGTAATTTATGAGCTTTTAAAAAAAATAAGACACCACTCTAACCAGCGCGAGCGGCGGGATGCAGAACATGTATCTGTGGCGGATCCTAGACAACTTCGTTCACATCTCACTAGCACTGGCAAACTCATGATCACTAGCGAAATCGGAGAGAATGGACACCTCGCAGACCTAGCCTCAGACGTTGCATTGGTCTGACTCTGACCAGATAAAAGAAGCGGTCGACACTCCAATACAATGCCTTTCGGAATTCAGACCGTGGACGACTTCCCAGAAGGACAAAAGGCATAGAAGACAGTGGACTCCCGAGGAAGCCACGAAACTCAAATTTGATGAAACGACAAGAGAAGAATAAGAAGTTAGCATAAAACATGCGCAGGTATTATAACAATCCCTGTACAATTTTATTACTTAGTAGAAATAGTTTCCCCTGAATTTTGTGATAACATTTACGTAAAGCAAACGATTCGCGGAAAATGGGTACATTTCGTTTCACGCCAAATGTTTTTACAGAGTATAACTTTCTATGTGCAAAAAAATGAGATGGTTATTTGTATTGGTAAAGTAAAAATTCATAGTTGTAGTTTGGCTGCTCATGAAAATATAATAATCGTTTCATGGGAATATTAATTTAATGTCTGGAGGATTCACATAATATTTAGTTTGCATAAATTGCTATTTACCATTATTTTTTACTAGTATGATGTCTGCGACGTCGAAAAACCTTAATCTTTAAAAAGTTTTACTTAAAAAAAATACTTATTAAAATATTTTAACTGATTCTTTTGAGTATTATTATTCACGATCTTGACAACTATATTTCTTTCTGGACAAACTAAAACTCACAAAAAATAAGTATTTGAAACAAAAAATGTATACATATAAGTGAAATGAAAGTTGCGTGTTTGTTATTTTTAGATACCTACGTATATTGTCAATAATAAATTAAATTGATAGCGTCGTTTCCGAGGGAGCATTACACTGGGTGGGCTCGGTTAAAACAGCGATATCGGCCGACAGCCACGAGTGCCGCTCGAATTCTCCCGTGACAGGTGAACTAAGCCACCATTATTCCAAACTGCTGTTTGACCCCGCTTACTTTACTGGGTTGTGAGCCGTTATTTTTAAACAGTCTTACCCGTTATCCTAGGTGAGCGACGGAAGCGACGCGACATGATACGACACCATAGAAAATGACTAACTGGTCTATGCGACGACGCAGGCCACGTGAAGGTTCAGCTATTGTTTGATACTGTCGCGTCGCGTCGTATCGAGTCGCAGTGTCGCTTTTGTCGCTCACGAAGGATAACAGGTTAATAAACTTGTAAGCACATCTCTCTTCCTCTTTTTGCGGCTACCACGTGAACACATGTTCTGGTATATTCTGACTCACTACTGCCCTTGTGTGAAATCGTCATGACGATATCCTATCCATTAATTCATCCCAAGGAAACTCTGCTTGAGTTTCTTTGATGTGATCGGCCTGATGTGTCTTCCTAGATCGTTCCGAATTTTTCACATCCGATTCATAATACCGATTTTTACGTCCCTGGCATAATTCTGTCTGGTTTTATCTGTTTCAGCCGGTATAACTGTTTACTATGATAACGTATAATAACGTATTTAAGTTGGGCACGAAAGAGCTAATAAAGTTACAATTCTGTAATGCTTGAAGCATGAACCCACGCAAACGTTACTCATGTGGCAAAATATAAAGATTTTTTATCCAAGGTGGACACTGGGGCTGATTCTGTAGTGCACAATCTCTAAACTAAACTAAAATTAGAGCATTATAAATAGTGCTAACTCTTTCATAATACTCCCTACGGAAAGGGACAGAACTAGATTTAAAGCTGCCATTTTAGTATAGTTTAGAGATGTTACATTACAGAATCGGCACCACTGTAGGGACGCATTTGAAGCAAAAAATCATCCCGATCTATTTTATTTAAAACCCCTGAAATTGTGGGTAAAGTTTTATAATGTGATAAATGACTGTTTTGATAACTGGTTTAGCGGGTTTATCTATCGTATGTCTGGAGTGGCGAATATACAATTATATCAGTATTGGTATTGATAATATTCAACGGTCCCAAGGGTGCATTAAACCGGCTGATTCAGTTGAAGCTGCGATATCGGCCCCGAGTGCCGCTCGAATTCTCTCGTGACAGGTGAATTGATCCGCCATTATTTGGAACTGTCGTTTGATCTCGGTCACTCGCTACACTGAATTATTCAGATGTACTTTTAAAGGATTTTACAGTAGGAACGGACTTTACTTTGCCATACTCAATTGAGATTCCTAAGAAAGGTTTGTCTTGTGTTAACCTTTACTTTTGTGGGGTAGCTTTTTAAAGTTTCCTACTATATTGAACCATAGATAGTAAGTGAATAGTCTTAGAAAACGACTAAATTCTCATTTGATCTTTAGATTTTAGGGCCATGTTAGAATCCCCCAAAATAATTCTGGATCTTCTTTCTAGCTATTTGGCAGTTCTTGTGCGGTACTGTGGGTTTTAGAGCACCCATTACAGGACAAAATTTCGCTTACCACAATTTAACCTGTCGCCTAGTGCGCGCACTAAATAAAAAAAAAACAAAAACCGACTTCAAGTCCTCAAAACTTTTGCTGAAGGGAATCACAAACCAAAAGATTATCTGGGTACATATTTTGTTTTTTGTTGACTTTCTCAAAAAGCGCTAAATCAATTTCGATAAAATTTATATGAGACCACCTCTAAAGTATGATCTACCAAACAAAAAATAATCATCTAAACTGATTCATAATAAATGGCGGAATGATCACGTAACATACATACAAAAAAAACATATTACAGTCGAATTGAGAACCTCCTCTTTTGAAGTCGGTTAAAAACACGCCTTTTCCAAAATTTAAAAATTAAGATAACAATAGTTCAAAAAATAACATGTAAAAAATCTTTTCACATTGAATAACATAGTACCTGAAGGTTTCTTCGCCATTAATAACGGAGAAGACTACGCCGCGACACTCCCTAGCGAATTCAGGTTGAAAGCTTGAGGCATTTTTATTTTCTTGAGTGTAACCTAAATCTGTTTCTGTAATTAATGCACATTTCATGAGGATATAGGGTCATGAGAATATAACCCAAGAGCGTTAAAGTTTTAATGTGGTTACAATGTAAGTGATGTCAATTATTTTTATATTATACATACTGATGCCCGCGACTTCGTCCGCGAGCATTGAGTTTTTTGTTTTTTGTACGCGGAAAAGCTTTAATTTTCCGGAATAAAAAGTAGCCTTTGTGTTATTTCAGACATTAATCTTTCTTTGTCCCAAATTTCATTCAGATCCGTTCAGCCGTTCTGGTGTGTTCTAACTTTTGCGTTTATAATATTATAGAAGAAGAAAACATATATTTCGTTACAATTCCCCGTCTCGCCTTTGTTTCCGCATTTTATTTATATCTAGAAAAGATTTCCTGTGATCATTGGTATTATGCAGTATCCCTTTACACTGTGGATATACCATGTGACTTTACTGTTGACCGCACCATCTTCAGTATAATTTTATGTGGCACCAGCACCACATAAGCCTGATCACCACGTAAAGGTAAAGACAGCACCGAAGCGTAGTATATTGAATAAAAGATTGGTAACGTTCCGTTACTACACGAAGATCTTCCCACGTTACAAGTCTGTCTGTGAGGATGCAAGGTTCTTGTCATTTCCTTTCGCAGGGGATCTGACGCATCACTGCGGACGCGTCTCTTTTAAACACTGACGAAGCTCTTCCCACGGTATTTCGTGCGAGTTCGTGCGTGATAATTCGTAGTCACGGACTCTGAGAAGTAGCTTATTAAGACTGAGCTGTGAGTTCTAGTTGCAAAATCTGCTGAAGAATGCTATACTGACTCCATAAGAAACGAATTTCCAATCTATGTTATGTATTTATCTCGACTCAATAATGTCAGCGCTATGGAACGTATAATATATTTTACGAATAGTGTACATTATTGTCGAGCCATGTGTCTTCGAAGGAATGAATTACGTTGCAGAATGAAGCATATAACTGCACAAATAACTATCTTGTAAGTCCCGCAAAATAATGCACGTTCTAAACGCAAACTTAAATTAAAAAATAAATTCGTTTGCTTTAATCTTTCTTTACCGACTAAGCGCAATTGGGTTAAGTAGGTAGAGCAAAGGCTTTCTTGTCTAATGAAGGAGCTGCCTTTTGAAACTTCTGCTAATTAAATGCGAAAATGTTATCTTAGATATAATGGGTCATTGGCTACCTCTAAAATAATTGGTACAAGCAAAACTTAATTTTTCACTAGGAGATATTACGAAAGACTTTATTTCATCCAAGACTTGGTACCCCGATAAACAACAGCCTCAAACAGCAGCTCATTTTTAGCGGGGATAAGGTTTCAACGTTCTAAGTATTTCACATCATTGTACATCATTGCCTACCTTTTAAAGAATTGGTACAAGCCAAGCTTAATTTTTGACACTTGGAGATATTACGAGAGACTTTATTTCATTTAAGGCTTGGTACCCCTAAACAACAGCCTCAAACTAATATAAGGTTTGAACGTTCTTCTTTTTCTCTGCAGACTAATAACGATTTAGTTTCTAACCACTTGCCGCTAAGAACAGCAACTTTTTTACCGGGATATTCTTAGCCTCCTCTGAGTGTACGCGGTGCTTCCTAGGTGAAGGCTACGTTCGTGTATTAGTTCTAGGGCAGTAACAGATGATGCGTAAAGATGTTTGCGCAACCACACTATAGGTAACTGTACAGCTTTACCGAAACCTCTTGGCAGAGCCTTTATAAATCCGTAGGTTTGAACGTTTTGAAAAAAGAAACGAATTATTAGGTACTTTACTAATTTTCCCTCGAGGCATTCAAGCCACCCAAAACTATCTCAATAGTGTAATCGTTAAATTGAACCGTGCAAGTTTCCTAATCGCTTCGGGCACTGCAATTGTGTGTGGGAATTCCACTTATGCTTATTAAATTTCCTCTGTGGGTAGACAAGAAAATGTAAAACCAGTTTTCACAGAGGACATACAACAAGGCTCACCCGCGCGGCACATTGGCTCGACACAAAATAATGTGCAGCCGGGGTAAACGCGCTCTAACTTCCAATACAATATAAATTGCACTTTGAAAATGCCCTGTACTTCAAAGTCTGTACACAATTTACGGCTTTAGCTCGCAACGCGAGAGCACATTTCGGTGAAGGCTGCCGGAGCACGGCGCGGTACCATAATACCGGTAATGTGGTGTCGCCTTTCTGTGGCGAGATAAGGGTACGCGACATTGACTATTCAAAGGGTTGCGGTCTTCAAAATTTACGCTCAATAAATCCAAAATACCTACGCTTACCTATCGCTGAGGCAACATTTATCTCGTCTATCATCGGGTTTTTCCTTTTTAGTACTTTTGATAATTCTTTATATATTTTTAATATGATTTTTGGGTTTCCGTAGAAAAACAAAGATTAAATAACTCAAGGAATTAAAATGCCTAAGTACAGCTGAGAAGTCAAACAGCTAAAGTCTTTGAAAAGACTTGAAGCATTATTATTCCTGAAAAATAATTTATGACTTAAACAGTTCGAGTAATACGTTTTAAGCTGTCAATTGATAAGGATTTGCTTAAACATGACTATCTATGATACATCTAAACATCTACTAAATAATTATGCAGCTGTGGTTTTCACTGTATGATGTTTCAAATGAATTTCAGAAATTTATGGATTCCGACTCTTATATAAATATTTGGTTGATATTTTTGTCATGATTCAGTGGATTCATTGAAAGTGTACTATTTGTATGCTCCTAATGTACAGGGGGCGGAAACTCGTCTGCATTCAACTAAATATTTGGTTGCTACAAAGTCACCTAATATTATAAAGGTTAAGTGATTACGAACGAAGGAACGTAAATCTAAAATAAAAAACATTATATTAGTATTTTACACGTAAGATAACTAAGTATTATATATGTTCTATATTTTTTGGGTATTTCTATAGGCTCTATATTCTAAATGTAAATCTTTGCCCATTTACCTACTTATTCCGACTTTGACACTGCATAAGGAAAACAGCTTCATTTTTCCTAAATTATTTACAAGGTATTTCGATAGGGACTTTAATGGATCGCGAATTATGAGACAACACAGAAAACATTTTTATTATTTAAAAATAAATCTCTGAGCTCATTTCTGGAACCACAACCGTATAAAATATCCATTAGGGAGCAATCAAAATGTCTGTCACGTCTTTTTACAAAATATTTTAAAGCTTTAAAGGTTAGACGGGAATGAAATGATGTTACGATCTTTGAGAAAGTCCATTTACTAATACCTTTAATAATATCTACTGCAATAACGAGGTCTTAAATTCAATCCAACATTCAACGTTGTCCCCGCTAAAATAAAAGTTAGATTACATTTTCTTTGAAACTTATTAATTTACCAGTAACATCAACCATTAGTATTTCTAAATGAGTTTTTTTCTCTAAATTAAAGCATTTTTATTTGGAGTAAAAGAAAAGAAAAATTTTAAGAATAGAATATAACAGAAAGATACAGTAAATTATTATCATAATAATAAATTATTCAAGTTAACTTTTACAAGTCTTTTGAACCACTAGTTCGGAAAAACCTTCCTACCAAGAACAACCTGCATTTAACTCGATGGTTTTTCTTTTAAATTTGAACACAATAACATAATATGTCTTTGCATAGTTACATTTTACATCATGAGCAGAAATATAATTTAATAACTTGAGATATACCTAAATACCACTATAGCCTATTAACGTCCCACAGCTGGGCGCAGGCCTCCACTCTCATAGGATACCTAAATAATACCGACACAAATATTCGTTTCAAAACTTTAAAAATTCGATTACGGAAGATAAAAGTAAACATCAATGACAGTTGTTTAAAAATAGAATGGCAAAACAAACGAATTGCACTGGCTGGGAGCTATTGCCGAGATCAACATTTTTGATTTTTTTACATCGGCGCCGAACCGTTTTATGAGGCCATGGCGTGTTTTATTATATCGAGTGCTAATATTCCGAAGCACATCGCTTCGCATACAGGTGCTTTATTTGCGGCAGTATTTACTTTTATGATGGTTGCACTTGCCAGAAGTGAGTCTGATGGAACATTTAAAAACAAAAGATTTATTTCGATCACTTTTCTAAATATATTCATTGTTAGTACCAATACTTTAACCCAGTTATATGTTTACAGCAAATAGTACTCATAATAATTACGGATATTTCTTCTTTCGAAAGGGGGCTAGACGGAAAAAATTAGGACCAAAAGTTGTAACGACACTTTTTGCTATAGTTGTAAGCCGTGCGGCGTGCGCGTGTTTATCTGTCTGTCTGTCTCTCTCTCTCTCTCTCTCTCTCTCTCTCTCTCATAAAAAGCAAGCCAGTTATTTTAGTTTCGTCTTTCTATTTCGCATTGAACAGTGTGGTGTCGCGACGATTATTTTTGTCAGACAGACAGACAGACGGACGGACGGACGGACGGACGGACGGACGGACGGACGGACGGATGGAACGACGGACGGACGGACGGACGGACGGACAGACAGACAGACACACAGACAGACAGACATCCATCCACAACTTCGTTCCAGCTGGGTGTCCCTCGTCACCTCTCAAGTTTTTTTTTTCTAATTTTTGTTAACTATCTATTAATATTATTTAACTCTATTTTAAATTAGCTTAGGGCATAAGCAATAACTTTATAATTCAAGAAAGCTAAAGCGTGC
Source organism: Erebia palarica (assembly GCA_964035005.1). NCBI lineage: Eukaryota > Metazoa > Arthropoda > Insecta > Lepidoptera > Nymphalidae > Erebia > Erebia palarica. The sequence goes on along the minus strand of OZ035985.1, from coordinate 25,647,269 downwards.
GAGATGTTAGTCTTACTACCTTGCAAAGAACACAAAATTTGAGTGAAATTTAGCACAATTATTGTAGTGAACTAATGTTTCCTATTGTTTTCATGTACCTATTTGAAATTAAATAAGTGTATGTGTGTGCAATTCATACACGGCAGAAGTGAAACTTCAGAAAAGTAGCCTGCGAGAGAATGAGATAAATATTACTTGTATTCTATCTCATTCCCTCGCATACTAAATCCTATTATGAATAATATGTTTGTCTCTTTTTAGTGTCGCTTTTTCGTTTCATAGAATTTTCAGATCACAACGATTCTAAAGATCCTAACTTAATCTTAACTTCAAAATAAAGTGCTTATAATTAATAGTTTTAAACATTTAAATAAACATAATGTTAGACTAGCAAAATAAATAACGCTAGCAAATTCAATACTTTCTTTTTAAACCCCTTAATTCACAGGGTTTTACACTTATTTTGGAAAATCAGTATTGAAACTAATATTTTAAATAGATCAGAAGCTTATGATTAAGCTTTTATTTTACATTAAACGAATTGCAAACATTTGCTTATGGAAAAGATACCTACGTAATATTTCCTAATATAATTTTACCTAGAATAAAATGAGAGAATACAAAAGTACAGCAATTTCTCCGGTTACTGTGAGGGGCACCGCAAGGCGGGAGACTTTACTGTCCTCCTGGGACGAAAGAAGCACCTGAGTACATTGATTCTATATGAGCATGTGTGTTTTTACTTCAAAGATATGTGTATTTGGAAGCCGTACTTAAACACAAAATTTGAGTTTATTTGAGGTGAAACTCATATCATTATTTTGAAGGCTTACAAAAATGTAAGGTGGAGTTGTCAATAATGCAATGTTGGTGTTGACCGGACCAGACTAGCAAATTGTTGCATATAAGAGCAAGAAACTATATCAAGTGATTTTCTAAATTGCAAGTATTCACATAATAAAAAAACAAACAATAAACAAATTGACTAGTTTCTATTATAACAAAATCTTTTTTTTTATTTGCAGCTGTTTTCGGATTTTTATCCATCGAAGAAATCCAATCGTGTCTTTTTATCGTGACGAATTAAATGTAAAGACCCATAAAGTCCAATTGAAATATCAAAATTATAGAATTTGTAATTTTTATAGTCACAAAATTTTAAATGAATAGTTTAAGCATTTTTTATTGTAAAACTTTCTGGCTAAATTACCTCTTCTCAAGAGGATAAGTTAGTATTATAATATCTCAGACTAAATATTAATATAAAAGAGCTCATAATATGAGACTTCGCCTTCAAATAATCATTGAAATCCATTGAAGTTAAGTATACTTAAACGAATATGCAGATAAGTAAGAACCGCTTTGTTTTAATTTACTGTTTATAGAAGAAGAAAATACCTTTTGGAAAGTACGCGAATATACAGAAAATTTAATTTATAAATGTTTGGTACTTAAATTGTTACTTCAATTACTAAATGCAAATTCTCATAAGCGAGCATGTATGAGGAAGAATATTATGTGTAATAATATATTCCGGTTTAATACGGCGCTCCTTGCAAGGGTCCGTTCCTACACGAGGGTGAAGTGGTTAGAAAACTTTTGGGTCTTTATTTATTGTTATTGCCTCATTAAGGTACCTTGCAAACGATATCCTACAAATTGCAAATAAATAAACCAAGCGGTATTCGTAGAAACATTAAGGGGAATTATTTCAGTGCTGCATTACGCACTCCGAATAGAGAGCTTGCATTACTCTTAAAGTCTCTGTCAGTTTTGGTTACAATATACCCAGCTGGTAAGTGATAACTAATCCATATTGGTAATTAAATCCTTGAATGACTTCAGTAAAAATCCGCATATAAATATCGTTAGGAGTTATTATCTGACAGATATATTAACGATATTAAATTAAGCTTTTACGTGTAGTAAGCAGAGTTTATCTTATTCAAAGAAAGAATACATTTATACAATACTTCCACACAACTAACGCCAGGGTAGTTCCACTTGTTATTATGTTATCTTATGTAGCAAGTCCTTTGTCAAAATCAATAGACGAACTAAAAATTAATTTAATTAACAACAAAGACAATCGTCATTATGATTATAATCATTAATGTTGAAAAAAATGAGGAGCATCTATGAAAAAATAATAAATGCCATAACCAGGAGTTGGGAGAGTTGTTCACTAAAGTGAGAGTAATTAAATTTGCGAGTCATTGCGATTTAAGTAATTTTAATTAAGAGCCAATTTGTACAGTAATTGTACTTCGGGTGGTGTTACGGTTATTTGATACGGTTACATGATAATAAAGTTTTATTATTTTGTCTAGACATTAGTAAATACTACACCTAATATGGGTTAGAAGGGTTATTTCCAGTGTAAATAGTAAAAATTAGCTTTAAACTTTAGGAAAAATAATGCTTAGAAAATTTTCAATTAATCTCCAGTGGAAAACTTGAACTTGCTTATCAATAATATTTCAAAGCTCGCATTGTAGTCTTCTGTAGTTTGACGGGGACGCAATTAAGTGCCCCTAATTGAATGAATAAAGTTGCTTATTATATTATACATATTATAAGCAATGTAGCATGTTAAGTTTAACTTTACACAAATATTGCGACGTGGTCAGCATTGTGATGAGTGGGGAGGTCAATTACAGGTATAGGGGTAACATATTATATTTTTAGTATATTTCTAAAAAATATATCTCATGTCTAATTAGGTGGGAGGCTAGTTAACACCCTACTGGCAAGGAGCAGTCGCCGTTTCGGTACTACGAGTAGGTATGTCGCGTGGACTTCAATTGAGGGTACTTATGGGTGGAATTAAACTTCCATACAAATTTCAACGTAGTCTGTTTCCTTATTAGCATTGTTTCAAACTCAAACCCAACTCAAATGTTTTACCATTTACCACCAGCTACTAGCTGAGACCGCAATCAGAGGTTAATTTTATCGATCATAGTTATCAAAAAAGATATATTTATGGGTATTTGATAGTTATTTCAGTCGGTTCTGTCATATCGAGCATGGGGCGCGGCACAGACGCGCTCAGCATTTCATTACAAACACATTGACGAGCGAATGTTCTGCCGATTAATGTTTTACAATATGCACAAAAACAGTGCAATTTTATAATTTTCACCGAAACTTCCGGTTTGATTTCGCTAATTGCGAACCTGAATGCATTTACGGGTTACTGCATTATAAAATGACGGGAAAATTATAATATTGTTTTAAAATTGGCTTGTTGAATGTTTGTTGGTAGCTGTTACTTTATTTACTTTCAGCAACCAGTTTTTGGATGTAAATAAATAATGTTTTTTTTGTAAATGTAGATTTCATGATTTTCCCAAAAAAAACAAGTTTTCGTTTTCATACGTACTTGCTCAAAGGGCCGAAATGTAAGGAATAAATTTAGGAGTAGAGTGTTTAATTGCCTCGTCTAACGAGCTGTGATTGGAATTAGAGGGTACACTATGCTTTGTTGCAAATTAGCATGTTATGCGACCTTAATGTACGAGAGTACAAAGGAACTGAGTACATAGAGAGAGATAGAGGCGGCAATGATATAGTGTCGGGCTGGCGCGCGCTCCCTCAGGAACGATAAACCCTTCCCGTCTACTCTTCTTTATGGGAAGGCCGGAATGGGCAGCCCAGGTGAACAGGTAGGTAGATTGCGAAAGTATTTTTAGAACATCTTGCCGGTCGTTCGGTGTTTTTCCTTTGTTATCAAATGCTTTTGCTTCCTCCGATGCGGTTATAGGTGTCCTTAACATGTCGGGCTTTAGTAGCTAAGAGTTACCAACCTCGATCCAAGATAAGAAAATGTTTTCGCCCTTAAGAAAATTTCTGTCGCTTCGATGTGTAATATTTTTACGGATTATATTTCAGGTAAGACGTCTTTTAGTAATAATGTTTTACTACTCTACTTCTTTGGTTGACCTTGTGAAAAATATGAATGTTTCATGAAACACTATGAAAATCAAAATACCAAACCATTGATCATTTACACCTAAAAATTAACAAAATTGACAATGTGTTATTTTTTCTGTAATAAGTAACCACGTAGAACAATTATGCAAGTTGACAGGGGCGAGGCTGGGACGAGATTATACCTACCGACCGGCAGAAGTCGTCATAACTTACTCTAATTTTATTTATCTTAGAATTAGATCAGTTGATTAAGCACCTATCTAAGAGTTGATGCTGAGGTAACGTTGCAGTTTTCGAAGTAACAACTGCGTCGTCTCACTGTATGTGAGACGACACACATTCGAAACCCTTTATTACATTTATGCAGGATTTTATATGAATGGTTATTGCCCACCTCATGTCCACTTCCAAAAGATGTTTAGCGAAGTGGGACCTTTGTGGTTGATCGTTCCTCTAAGCAGATATATGTTCCTTATAGCGCGTCTCGAAATTGCGCTCAGTTTGACCAACATATGTGGCACCACATTCAGGACACTCAAGCTTATAAGTGCGTTTGGGAGCAATTAGAAATAATTAAACACAATAATAAAGGGTTTGAGTTGCTAAATGAACAAATAAACGTATCAAATTCACCTTTACTCAATTTATACAGTAATAGGGGAGGGGGCGGGGCTTCAGTATGAGTCATGCCAGAAAGGTATATAAGCCGGAACTTGCGATACGATAGTCACTTCACAATCGTGCATTGTCGGGTCAAAATCTCCTGAAGATGCTCCGGTGTCGGAGTGAAACGTACGTTGAGAGTGATTTGGAGGATTTGTGTGGTGTGGTGTTGTACCTGTGCGAATTGCTGGGTGGTGGGTGTCGCATGCTGCAGGTGAAAGACACGTACTGTACCACACAGATTTGTCTACTGTAGCGGATTATATCGAATTAAACTTCTAGTTCATTCACTATCATGGACTTCCGCAAAGTAACGCCTGCTTCTATTCAAGATTCCACCATTGTTTTTTCATTCAGGTAGGTAGGTATGGAGTTATAAGCATCGGGAAAATGAGCTTAATAATAAGGCTGAGTTGGCGACCAATTGTGTTGTTGTTAGTCTTTGAGTTTTTTTCTAATTTACCAACGATGTGACACAATAAAGGTTTTATTTATTTTTTATTTTCTGTTTTTTATAGAATGTGCTTACTGTTTATACGAAAGTAGTTACGATATAAAAAACTCTAAAGGAGGGAAAGGTTGGGAATTCAATTATGGTGATCTACTTAGAATAAGTTATAACGCGCACTTTTGGACTAAATAATTTATACACGTCGTATAATGATACTCAAAACAACCGGTAACATCCACTAGCCGAATGCTGAAAAGTTTGATACATTTCTTTCGCACTCAATGTGTTTACTTAAAGACAAGTTTGCTATTGACTGCGTTCTCATCTTGTGGTATGTGGCGATGTAATCAAAGTTGGTAGTGGGCTAGTGTAGTGTAAATCGCTTAGCAGCATGTTTTAAATAATAAGATGGTAACTATTAACGGCTGGATTCTCCGATAGGTACCAGATCCAAACCTTGCCAGGAATGAAGCCGGGGAATCACACTTATAAGACCACAGTGTTTGCCACGCCAGGTTTGGCTCAAGCTTATAAGCTGCATCATCATATTATAAATGCGAAAGTGTGTTCGTTTGTCGTTCAATTTCGCCACAACAAAGTAACGGGTCGACGTGATTAATTGCATGGGTATTATAGTTGAGGACATGGAGAATGACATAAACTTTTTATCCAAGAAAATTATCTCTTGTGGGAATTTGACGACCTCCCTGGTGCAGTGTTGAGCACTGTTGTCTGAACGTGCGGAAGTCTCGGGTTCGATTCCCGGCCGTGGCTAGTTACCGCCCTACCGACAAAGTCGTGCCGCCAGGCGATTAGCGTTCCGCTACGATGTTGTGTAGAAACTGATTAGGGGTATTGATTAATTACGACTGCCATGCCTCTTACTAGTTAACCCGCCGCCATCTTGGACTAAGGGCTAACTTGTAGTGTAATAAAAAAAAAAAACTAAAAACTTTAATCCACGCGGACGGAACGCGGGCATCTGCTAGTAACTTTATAATCCAGTAAGTTCGCAGCCAAGCGCAAACCCGTTATGAATAAAATAATAGCTAAAAACTTGAAGGAATTTCCATTTGATTGCCGGTATGCAGTGGACTGGAGGGTACATCCGCATAAGGTATGAATTGGTAATGAAGGGGGGATGGGGGTGCATTTTGCGAAGCCGCAGTTTGTGCGAATGCCGGTCCGGGACGCGTTTGCTGCATTTACAACAACCTACATGGTATTTCTTTAGGCGCAATAAATAACAAGACGACTTTCCATTTGAGGTTGAATATAGTCGTTTAATTCTTGCGTTATTAATTTCCTTGCGCTTGCTGTGAAAGTTATTGTGTTGTATAGCCTAAATAGTGAAAGATTTGTGTACCTTTATGAGGCAATTAAATATAACTTGTTAAAACGGTAACGGAAAACATCGCGAGGAAACCGTAATGACTAATGCCTTAGAGCTCGAGACTCGAGCTCAGTAGTGAGCCGGCGATAAGCTGAAATTATGGTAATGATGATAGTCTAAGTATTATATAATTTACTAACAGATGCCCGCGACTTCATCCGCGTGAAATAAGTTTTTTAAATTATCAGGGGAACTCCCTCATTGTTCGGGTTAATATGACACTCACAAATAATGTGGCTTTCTATTGGGAATTTTCAAAATCGGTTTAATAGATCTAGAGATTACCTACCTACAACTTCAAAAACTTTACCTCTTTATAATATTAGTATAGATAACTTAGATTAGCTTTTATTTGACTATTTTTCCATTGAGGTAGACTTTCCTTATCTTTCTAAGTATACTGAGATAGATATGGAAAGTATAACTTGAGGTTTCTCATCGTATAGAGTATAGACTGTCTTTATTTATTTACTACAGTGGTTTTAAAACTATATTAAACAAACAAAGTTTAAGAATTAAATCAATCCATACTAATTTCATAAATGCAAAAGTTTGTCTGTCTGTCTGCTACGCTTTCCCAGCCCATCTTTTCAAACGATTTTGCTGAAATTTGGTATAAAGGTAGGTTATATCCCGGAAAATTAAGGAGTTCCCGCGGGAATCAAACAACCTAATTCCACGCGGACGAAGTCACGGGCATCATCTAGTAATCAATAAATTGTTCGGTCATTTTTAGATTTATTTTTCCGTAAAGTCACTATGTATTTAATGTATGTTTGTGTAGGCGGCTGTATGATGAAAGCTAATTTGTTTTAAAACAGAAAGCAAACTCTTGATTATCATGCAAATTGATCGATTAGGTATTAAATGGCTATTATAAACTAGTTCGAGTGTGTATTCACTCATAGAATATTGCATTCGGTTTAACATTTAATGAAATGCGTGAAATAAGGATTATTTAAATGTATTTTGATGCTCATTTACCATAGGTAATTTATATTTTGTAATTATGCAATACTACTACCTATTCATTTTAAATAAGCCAAATGTGCATTAGTTAAACTCAGGGCAGTTACAGATAAGCGTTTTTTTTCCGCGTATAAGCTCGTATTGGCTTACGCGATTACATGGGAATCGAATGCTCCTACACGTTCTTATTCCGGCGTGTTCGCTCGAACCCGTTGGTCAGTTAGTAGTAGTAGTAGTAGACGGTTGTAAGTTTGCTGGACCATTCCTTTACACTAAAATAGCTCTCAAAATCTTAAAAATGTCCCGGTACGAATGTAAAAAAAACGCCTAATAAATGTTTAATGAAATCCAATGATCAAGACACAGAAAAAACGCTAAAAATAAATATATAACAGTAACAGAGGCACATAAAAACACACACGCACTCAGACATAAACACCACACACACTCACATAAAACTCACGTATAAGTTGCATATTTATTTAATAAGTTTATTCTAGAATACTTTATTTCTGTTACTTAAGGAAGGAAGAGATTTCTACGATGCAGGGAATCTTAGTGCGGAAATCACTGTTCCAGTTACTGTAGTAATTTTTTCTGTACTTAGTGATCTTTATCTGCATAAATCTGAAATATACATTTAAAGATCACTACAACTGAAATGTGAAAGAGCTTATAATATAAGTGTGCCAACGCTAGTTGAGGCGCCTATACGCGTACACGCGCTTCCAAAAACGAGCTTATAGACGCAGAATTAACGCTAATCTGATTATTGCCCTCAGTGATGATAACGCTTGTAGGACCGACTATTTCGCACACGGTAACGGTAAAGCCATATTATCATGTGTATCAGTGTGCTAAAGATCTTAGCGTTAAGATCCATACTTAATATTATAAATGTGAAAGAGTGTCTGTCTGTCTATTACGCTTTCACGGCCCATCTGTTCAATCAATTTTGCTGAAATTTGGTATAATATGACATAGGCTACTTTTTACTCCGGAAAATTAAAGAGTTCCTGCGGGAATCAAAGCAGCTTAATCCACGCGGACGAAGTCGCGGGATTCATCTAGTCATAGAATAAACATAGCTATTTGCGCATTCTAAAACAAACGCAAGTATTTGATAATATAATTAATAATTTTGATAATTGATACCGAAAAGCAAATACTGTTTAAGCTTTAATCAAAGTTGCTTATTAAGATAAAAGCGTTCAACTAAAAATTATTGCCAATATTTCACATACAAAATCACGTGAGTTTGGCCGACCAAGTATACAACGAGCGAACTTAAGCCGTACACTGCACATGTTACGTTACCTACAAACAATGGTTTCTAGTCATAATATAATGTGTGTAAAATTGTAGATATAACTAGCTACTAGTTGTATTAAACTTGCTTGTGCTGGCTTTTCGCCTGTCTGGATTAATATGGTTTTTAATAACTTAGAACCCTTTGGTATTTTCATGGAAAAAAGGAATACCTTTATTATTTATTAAAACCTTTTTAACCTTATGCTCTTTATCCTTGCACTCAGATGGGTTTAGCGGTAGAGTAGTAAAAACGTATCAGACGGTCGTAATAATGTTATATACTTTAGGATGTAGGTATATAAAAACATTATTTTTACCTTTAAGTTTAGAAATCAAGCGAATTCATAAACGAACGCGGAATGAAGCTTTGTTAAGAATATAAACGTATCATATAAGTATTATTTCTATACTGAGTATTTATATACTTCCAGGCTTAATATGATAAATGCGAGTGTGTTTCTTCGTTAGTTTATCATAAAGGTAACTAGCTGACGCCCGCGACTTTGTCCACGTGGTTAAAGATTTTTGATTCCCGCGGGAACTCCATAATTTTTCGAGATAGAAAGTAGCCTATATAACTCTCCAGGTCCTCAACTTTACCCATGGCAATAATCACGTCGATCAGTTGCTACGTTGCGGCGTGGTTGAAGGGCAAATAAACAAACAAACACACTTTCGCATTTATAATATTAGTGTGACATGTTGCAATAGTGCAACGGATTATTGTGAATTTTGGCATGGGTAAGTATGGGAAACAAAGGCCACTTTTCAACCGGGATAGAGGTCTATGGGATTTTTGAAATCCAAAACCGGACCGAGTCGCGCATTATATTAAAATAAGTACAATCTACGATACAGAGAGACAGTAGAAGATTAAAGAGGTGAGTGCCCTGAGAGCACATCATAACTACAACAATCAATGTATACAAGCTTATAAGAAGCTACATAATATGAGCCGAACGCAGACGGCCGTCAACATTTACTTAGGCGATTTTCCTCCAGGGACGGCAGAAAATGACATGCGCTTTTCATCCCACTTTTCCCGAGCTCTATGCAATTGCATACGAATTTCTGAGAGCCATCTTTGAGGTGAGCTTATATTTTTTAAGTTGCCGACTTAATTTGCAAGCTATTTTGCCTTTTTGAGGGTTTTTCGTATTATTTTAAATTCACTGTTACTTTGTGAGTATTTTTAAAGTGCTTTACAAGTGAAATAGAAAAAAAAACAACAATTTTGCGTCAACTCAATCTACACTAATATTATAAAGGTGAAAGTTTAGAAGAATAGATGGATGTATGGATGGATGGATGTCTGTTACTCAATCGGGTCAGTACAGCTGAACGGATCTGCATGAAATTTTACACAGAGATAGATTATAGTCTGGAATAGCACATAGGCTACTTTTTATCTCGGAAAATTAAGGAGTTCCCGCGTGAACTAAAAAACCTTAATCCACGCGGACGAAGTCACGGGTATCAGCTACTTTTTGAAATATATTTCAAACGTTGCAAGTAGATGTTTATAAGAATCAGTATTTCAAATCAAATTTGGTATATTTTATTCCTTTAATTTATTAACGGGAGAGGTAGATACTAAGATAGTATTTTTTTATCCACTACAAGTTAGCCCTTGACTGCGTTCTCACCTGGTGGTAAGTGAAGATGCAGTCTAAGATGGTAGCGGGCTAACCTGTTAGGGCCATGGCAGTTATACATATAACTGGCAGTGAAACCCAAAACCCCTATTCGGTTTCTACACGGCATCGTACCGGAACGCTAAATTGCTTGGCGGCACGTCTTTGCTGGTAGGGTGGTAACTAGCCACAGCTAAAGCTTCCCACCAGGGCAGACCAGGGAAAATTCATAAATAATAAATTCCCAAATTGACCCCGCCGGGGATCGAACCCGGGACCTCCGCACGTTAAGGCAACAGCGCTCAACACTGCGCCATGGAGATCGTCAAAACGATATCGTAGTAACGATATCTAATATAATAAAGTACTAGGACATCATAAATACATGAGCCTAGTTTAATGGAACATCGAAGAGCAGACAAGTATGCGCGTCACCGCCGGTCCAGGAAGCAGAAATCACGGCTGCAAACATTGACTTTAGACTTTTACTCTTTTACTCACTTAGCCTAACTCCCTGCACTGGAAATCATTTCGCCCCCAGGAGAAAGTTTTATATATTCTAAATGTTTTAAAAGGTCGTCCGTGATTCAGTCTGAGGAGTCAGGAGTCGATTGACAGAAACACGATCCATTATTGCATTTCAGTCGTCTCTAACTTACTTTTCGAGTTGTAAGTTTCATTTTTATTTCCGTACCTTTTGCAAAAATTGTATTCATATCTTTTATATTTACATATTTTCAGTGTAATATAAGGTTAGGTAATTTGATTGGTTAGGTAGGGGCAAATAGCAGTTTTTTTAGCAATTGATATAATATATGGCAGTAAATTCACCATGGACCCAGCAAATTAATTTTTCACGTTTCATTTACAAATGGATTATTATTGTTTTGCATCATTATATTATAGGCAATTTACATAATTTAGGTATGTGATACGTAGAATAGGTAGAGGTAAAAATTAAACGAAAACAAGGGACTATTTTCTTCCATATTTTACGAGCAAGTAAAAAGGTAACAAAGAGATTTCTTAGGAAAGTAATATAGGGAATTTAGGTAAGCATCAGACTTTAATTCTACTAAAATGCAAAATAAAAGTGAAAGAGTCTGCACAAATACCGTTTACCCACATTCAATACTTACTCGATATTTCTACACTTCATACAACTTGAGCGAATGAGAAATGGTCTGCATTAAATCTTTTCAGACTTTCTCAAATATCGGCTCATTAACTTGTGTAGCCACTTCAGACATCCTCGATTTGTTATTTTAAATGGTTTCAATAGAATAAAGGAACGCAGATTAAAGGATAACCAGCAAGGTAGGTATTATTAAGAATACTTAATACTGTGGTATATCGTGGTATAACTAAGCTAATTTCAGCACTTGTAAAGGTTTGTTCAATCAATATCAAACCTATTATTATACGTAAGTAATATTACAGTGTGCTTATTTGTTTCTCTTTAAGTCTTAATGAATAATCCAATTTCAACACTGGAAAACATAAACCGAGGAGGTAGTAGGTTACTCTTAACATGAAAGCGAATTGTACAGGATTAAAAACTATATGTCTTTAGCGCTAAGGATCTATAGAAACAGATAACAAGTAGGTAAGTAATCGAGAATAATAGCTCTGTTTCTTGCCGGTTCTGTTTCTGCTCAATAGAATTGCTTTCCGGATCCATGGTAAAGTCCACATCCATCCATAGACATTTCATTTCATTTCATCCATAGACATTTCATCTCATTTCTTAGAAGCATACTTAACGTAAATTAAAACTTGGTTAATGATATAAGTTTTGAACAAAAGTTCTATCATCTGTAGACACGAGTATAGCTGTTTGTCTTGTTCATTTTCCGGGAGAGCACAAAATTTGAATTTAGAGTTTGACAAACAGAGAGAGGAATGAAAAATCAAACTAGTTGCAGAGATAGAAATGTTAAGTATGTACGTCAGTTTAAACTTATATTTTAAAATAAACTTAACTAATTATGTAAATGTAGTAACAAATGAGATTAAATAAAAAGAGATTAAACCAAAAGAAAATAATTATAGGCAGTTTCAGGACGCTATTCACCCCCGAGATATCTGCCCTAGTCAAGTTCGTACTTTCTTATAAACGTTCAATCAACTTAATGTACCTACGAATTCGTAACTAATTAATCTTGCCTTCCGAAGTTGGGATGAAGCTTTTTAAGAGAAAAGGCTTGTTTTTATCAATTTAAAAGAGTGATCCCAAAATATAGATTTTTTTTGTGCACTTTGTCTCTACTGTCCGCCAAAGCAAGCAATTAATACGTTACGAAACTATGTAGGTACTTACAGCAAAAGTTTAAATATGTTTTATTCATAATTTTACTTTTGCAATATTACTTTTAATATAACACGAATAGTAGTTTTCGGCAATTTAATCAAGTAACATAATATTCTATGTTATATTAAAGAATATTTTAGTTGGGTACGAACGCGTGCGATCTAGCGACAGCAATTGCCTCTATTGAAGTACAAATTATCCTCATTACATTCTCTTAGGAAGGTGTCTATTTAGCTAACAAACGGTAAATATTTGAATATTTTATCGCCGAATTCTGATAAAGCGCTGTAAATGACTACTCGTCCAATTTGCATTGAACAGATTAACGTCATAATCGGGGCGATTCAATCAGTGATCCCGAGGACTCACTCTGGACAAAGGGGCAAGGTGGGGAGAGGGAGGAGGGGGGCATGAGATGATGGTATTCACCCGGGTACTAATATCTTTAGATAAAATGCTAATTTTGTGTTCATTCGATTTGGTAGACGAAAGTAGCCTGGGATATACCAAGGGTTCTTAGTTAAATTGGATACAGATAACTTTTAGGCAAGCAACTATAAAATAAGATAAAGTACATAAAATTAAGGTATGTACAAACAAATTACAATAGTATTGTATGAACATGTACCTACTCATAAATGTAGGAAATGTAGGAAATATAAGCTGGTGTAATATTAATTTAGTCAAATGTTGTGTTATCCAGTTGAATATTTGGTGAACCACATTTAGTAAACCATATGAGTAATATTAGGCAGCAAATGAGTTATATTTTAACCGATACTAAATATAAACTAAAATAGTCTGGATATTGCATTAAGTTTGAGTTAAAAGATAATTTGTTTGAATAATAATAAAACAACTAGCAAGCGCTGACGGTTTTTAACCGACTTCCAGAAAAGGAGGAGGTTCTCAATTCGGCGCGTATTTTTTTTCAAATATATGTCGGGTGCATATCTCCATGTTTTCTAAACCGATTGTATTTTTTTTTTGTCAATGGTTAGAGGAAGCTCGCGAGGTGGTCCCATATAAAATTCTGACTCCAAACCCTCAATGCTGATGCTGTAGGTGTACCGTACTATATGAAATCCTCAAAAGTAGAGAATTAGGACCCTGGTGCTGCGGGGTACTGCACTCCTAAGCCGTGGCGATTTAGAGCACACTAAAAAGTTAAAATATTTTTTTTTCCAAAAAACCGACTTCCAAAGCCACTGTAAAGTAAAAAATAATTTAAGTGGGAATTGAAGTAAGCTAAAAAGAATTTTAGCTTATTCCAACTCCTACGATACCGTTATCATTTATACCTGTTGTCCTACGTAACCGACGAAAGCGACGCGACACAACGCGATGGCTACATTCGGCTGCTGCGACGTTTGATGATGAAAAAATTGGAACTGGAATTGGTGTTTTTTAAAATATTTATCAAAAGTTGCGGAGCCAGCACGATATTATGCGGATATTTCTGGCTATCACGTTCTGAATCTTTTGACCGTTAGACCACGGCTTACGTCTGCCTACTTGTGTCTAAATTATAATGATAAACTACCGTAAACTGGTGTAAGTGAGTGCCTATTATATTGATTTAGTGCTTTGAGTGTTTCAGAGGCTAAGATACGAACTTGGACGTGACTGGTGGTCTCGACGACGGACCAACGTGTTTAACTTTCTTCTTTAAGGGGAAGCATGTGAGTACACAGGAACCCATTTTACACTGGAGCTTTAAAGTATTTTCGCTGGTTTTTATATCCGTAATATTTAACTGCAGATTGGAAATAAGACACAAGTAAGAATTTATTATCAAGAACCTATGTGAAGGCTTAGATTTAAAAATCAACCCTCCATGCCATCTATGTCCTTACTTATAGATTGTCTTGAAGAAATCACTGGTAGTGATAAGAATGCTTTACCCGCTACCTTGCTGTAGATTTTCGGTCACGATTATAATATAATATTAATTAGTGTCTAATAAAGAGCTTTTACTTACCTACTTAAAATTAGAAGTACTATGTAGGTTAATATTCTATCTCTCATTTTACCTACAAGTAGGTACCCATATAATTTCTGTAATTAGGCACGCATAAACATATATACCTTTATAATGTAAAAATTCCGTTTTCTTTAATGCTACTTAAAGCTAAACAAATAGCAGAAATCTTCTTGGGGAAACGCAGCGACGCGCTTGCCCGGCGCTCCGAACATCTCGATTGCATAGTTAATTCGCCGTAAATACGTTACATGTTAGGACATGTAACGTATTACGTATACGTATACGTCTCCTCCGTTTGAACAACAAGCTATTTTTTACCTTTTAAACACGCTGAGGGAATCTAAGGTATAATTAGTATTACTTCTCTAATAATAATTTAAAAATAACCCCGAACCCTGCACATCCCACTTACGACAACTTAAGACAAACGTGCTCACCACTGCGCCATGGAGGTCGTCAGACATAAAGTTACCATGCGGATCTAAGGCTTAAGGAATAGTGCAACGGCTAAAACATCTTAAGAAATAGGGCAACGGTTTACAAGCCACTCCCTCCTGCATAATGCTGCAGAAGCGTGGAGAGAACGAGATGCTAGGTAATGCCATCTTGACTTTGATTATTTTAATACTGATACGCAATCCTTTCTAAGCATGCCGAAGCTATATTGATTCAAAGCTACAAGTATTTCTGAACGTGACTGCTGCTGCCGACGGAAACGCTGTTGACCTTAATACTCTAGAAAAATCACTATTACGAGGTACACTTCGAGCTACCTTGTTCTTTTACTTGCATTGTCTTTTAAAGTCAGTATTCTGCGGTAGAACTAGAGAGATAAAATCACGAGCGATTTGTTCAGTTTACTTTATTTTATTGATAAAATGGTTTGCATTTGATTCCAGTATCATCAAAAGCTAAAAGAAATAATTAATTTAAAGAACGGTTTTACACGAATAACTTGTGACCACATCAACAGATGGACTGCATATTATGTACTGCTACTTTTAATATGTAGTAGGTGGTAACTTTCCCACACCTTTGTAAATTTATGGCCAAAGAATATCCTTTTGATATGTTTTAAAAGGACTTTTGGCTTCAAATTAATCGACGGATAAGTCAAAAAAGTCACTACTGTACCTAATGAGAATTCAAAGAAATATCAGTTTTTGCATAATACTCTAGAATATCTTACTAACTACTAACTACAACTTATGAGAATACAAAGAAAAATCGATAGAAATGACTTGCAGAACTCTCCATTTAATTAGTATAGAGATGAGCAACGAATTGAAAGCCGCACACTAAAACTGAGTGACAGATCTTGGTTGATTGGTTAACCAAACATTGACTATACTAATGGGATACGCTAAAGCCATCCGATTTGCCTAATGAGAACCGATTCTCTTCTGCCTGACTTCGCACAAGGACATTATGCAAAATTGTGTTTGACTTCTACATTAGACTTCCCGCTTTCTTAATCACTAAGACAACAAACCGAAGATATGATATTCCTATAAACGGATCTTTGTTCATTTAGTACCCTATAATTGAAGAATAATTTAACTTTTGAGTTTTAAGATTCATTTCCTCAACTTACAGGATTTCTTGTCAATTTTTCTGTTTTTATACATTCCATACTAATATTATAAATGCGAAAGTGTGTCTGTCTGCCTGTCTGTCTCTCTGTCTGTCTGCTACGCTTTCACGGCCCATCTATTCAACCGATTTTGAAATTTGGTACAGATTGGTTGTATCTTGGGAAAGGACATAGGCTACTTTTTATCCCGGAAAATCATTTAGTTCCCGCGGGAATTAAAAATTCTTAATCCACGTGAACGAAGTTGCAGGCATCATCTAGTATTTTATAAACTTTTGGTACAAAAAATAAATTGCCACTACATTGGCCGCGCGGATCTTGGTTTATAAAAACCTAGAGGGAATTCAGTTGTCGAGGATTAAAAGAATCTCTATATCCGGGACGTAAGTTAACTCTGTTTTCCTAAAAGATGACATGTGGGTGATAGAATGATTTTTCATATCACAATCAAAAGTTTCATATCAGTACTGATATTACTGTTGTAAAAGGAATATTATATTAATATTTTAAATCATACTATTATTAAAAATACGAAAGTGTGTCTGTTTGTTTGTTGATTTGTCCTTAAATCATGCTGCAATAGAGCAACGGATCGACGTGATTTTTGCATGGCTATAACTACCTATTTGAGGACCTGGAGAGTTATCTGTCACTTGACTTGAGAAGTTAGAAAATTAAGGGATTGCCGTGGGACTTTAAAAAAACTTATTCCACGGGGACGAAGTCGTGGGTATTATCTAGTGTATTTATATATTTTTTATTAAATTATGTCCTCCAACGCAAGGATTTTCTTAATGTTTCAAACATACATTTTTAAAAGAAATCAGAATAGCTGTATACCTTGACGCTTCGGTTCAAAATTTAGCAGCTGGGGCAGCAGCTTTAAAATTGTGACGAAAATTTGCCTGTCTAGTTTGAAAATTCAAAAAGGACACACTTTTATCTACCAAATCAGGGGAAACTTTGAACTTTCCCGTACCATATATTCGAAGTGGTTTTCGAAGCTAATCAATTCTGAATGCACTCCGTCGTTAAAAATAATACAAAACTCGATTCCCGCTAAGTTTTCAACTCGAAGCGAGGCATATTCACTTAGCAAAACATACATCTAGCTGTACCAGTATTCCCGGACAAACCGTATGTCTACCTGCACAACCTATCTGTTAAAGCAAATTATACTAGATATTTTAAATAACAGAAAGGTAAACAACAGTCGTCATTTATATGGTCATGTCAATTAAGAAAAATAGGGCGTTAACAAAAAGATAAAATCAAGGTTAAAGGCACAAAATTGTTATGTAGGTACGTAATAAGGGGATGCCCGAAGCATCACCGCGTGGGTTAAGTTCTTATTAATCTCGTGGGAACTCTTTGATTTTCCAGGATAAAAATTATCTAGCCTATTGTCCTAGGTCCTCAGCTATAGCCAGCCAAAAACCTAAGTCGATCCGTAGATCTGTTTCGACTTGATTAAAAGACAAATTCACAAGATAATACACTTTCATTATATTAGTACGGATTGGTAATTTAGAAAAAAGAAGGATTCTGAGAATGTATCTGTTGAAAGTAACTACCTGAGTTATGAAAAAATATAATATAATTATTCTATAATTATATAATATAATTATTATTATTTGTCAAGTAGTTGTCAACCTCTTAAAAATTAAACAAAGCGTGGGTGCCTAAATACTTTGCGCAAAAAATTAAAAAAAACGTCAAAACAATTAAACTAAAAGTTAAAAGCTTAAAGCAGTACGCCAGTTGCCATTTGCCTTGCGTCATTGAAAACTTTAAAGGAAGCCGTTTATGTAACAAATCGGCTAAAGTTTTCAAAAGAATATATTGAAAGTTGCATATTAGTTACTACTTTCAAAGCCAATGAATTCGAAATGCACTCGTACTTTTCTTACTTTAAAAATAATATAAAACACAATTTCTACAAATTCCTAACTCAGAGCAAAATAGTTTCACTTACTAAATCATTAATCTAGTTCTGTACGTACCTACTCCTAATGCACCATACTTTGAAAGGAAAGTTTTTGTAAAGTTATAACTAAGTATCTTGAAATATACAGACCACTAAAACAGACAAGCTTATGTAGAAGTTCTTATTAATTATATAATTTATTCATAATATACCCACCTGCCTTAATTCACTACTAAAATAAAAAATAAGGATATTCCTAAAGTATATTGAAGTATACTACTTTAATCATGAGTGTCAAACAAGTGTCAAAAAATATTAGAACCGATGTCACAGCAACAAAGTCCAGGTAAACTGTCAGAAAAAATATTTCAAAAATGCCGTTACCCTAAAAGGCACATTTTTCCGCAACTTTATGAAAATGTTTCTGTAGATTTATGAATAAAACCTTTCAGGGAAGACGCGAAGCCGCAATGTAATTTAAGGCGTATGGTGGAGAACCGCAGCCTCCCAAATTAGACCGTTATCATTCCGCCGCTGTCGCCGCTCAGATCACCAGTTATGTGAGCCAATACACCGAACGAACAGAATAAATTTGCTTTATATCACACAGTTGACCTTCATATCCAATATTGTTGCCTTTATACAGGAAAATATTTGGGGAATCTCCCGCCATCGCCCTCTTCGGCCTATCCCCGCATTTACGTTTAAAGTTATTTTTTCCTATTGAGCGTAGTAATATGAGGAAATTGGATGCTTATAGCCAATACCATTGTAAAAATAGGGAAAAATTTAACCAAATGACAAATGGTGGTTATCATTATTGAGACTTTTCACTTTTTATAAAAATTTTATCAAGTACTTAATCTTACGCATTTCGTTATTCAAGAAAATATAAATAAAGCTAATGTGTAGGGTGCTTAATAAGTATGACGGTTTACGAAGGTTTAGAACGGATAATTATGTGATTAAGTAATTAAATACGTCAATTATTTGGCTTAATTTCGTTGGAACTCCTATTTTATAACAATATACCACTACTCCGTACGTTATACACACGCAATGACGACCATAGCATCCGGGTTCCAGTGGGTGGTCTCTTTGTCTCAATGCCCTTTGTGGAAATTTTCAATTAATATGTCATAGATTTTATAGCAAAAAGTAAATAGATTTATTCTAGCATAGAAACTGGAATAATACCACCCCCTACGTTTGAGCTGTCAAACATTGTGTTATAGAAAAGCTGAAGTTGCTTTTTTTTTTCAATAAAATGCTAGGTTGAATTACTTCTATTTGATAAAACAATACCAGGTTAGCATAACATATTATTGTGTTTATTCAGCCTTTCATACAACTATTTCGACCTTGTAATATTTATTTAATTTTTTCATTATAATATCTTGAAGATTATTGTCAGGGACTAATTTATATAATTTGACCTTAAGCCAATATTACACATTTTAACTGTTTACGTAAGTAGCGCATGTAAGTAACATATTCCTAGATAACTAACGTATTTTGCATACGATACGTGACCTAAAAGACTGTGACTAAAAGTGTATGTTAAAAGACTTTCGTAAGTTACTCATTTAAGCGACTTATATGAGTAAAACTTGTCACTGTAATCGTGGCCTAAGAAAAAGTTACGACTAATTCTCATTATAGGTACAATATCGTTATATGATGATAAGTTACAGTTAGTTTTTTTTTGTAACTACTACAAGTTAGCCCTGGACTGCAATCTCACTTGATGGTAAGTGATGATGCAGTCTATGATGATAGCGGGCTAACCTGTTAGGGGCATGGCAGTTATATTAAAACCCATACCCCTACTCGGTTTCTACACGGCATCGTACCGGAACGCTAAATCGCTTGGCGGCACGTCTTTGCCGGTAGGGTGGTAACTAGCCACGGCTAAAGCCTCCCACCAGGCCAGACTAGTTAGTTAACGTTATATTATGATAATAACATCATCTACTAAAATAACGAGTGTATGACATGTGCAAAATAGCACTGACGGCAGCAACCGTAATTTGTAACTAAAATAGTGCCATTAAAAGTGATTGAGTGGGCCATAACTTCATTTTGCCCGAAAGTATCTGATTAAAGAGCCTTAATTTATACTAATGGATATTAAGGGCTCTAGAATCTAGTCACAAAATGTATAGTCGTGTTTGCTCATCTACACTAATATTATAAAGAGGAAAGATTTGTATTTTTGTATTTTTGTATGTAACGAATAAACTCAAAAAGTACTGGACCGATTTTAATAATTCTTTTTTTATTAGAAAGCTACATTATCAGTGAGTAACATAGGCTATATTTAGTACTAGATTACTATAGAAATCTTTAGAAATTCCTATTAAAACCAACCGAAGGTGTAAAAAAATTAGCCATAAAATGTCTTTCATCGCATACGCTGCGAAGAGTATTAATGATAGGACAAAAAAATGTTCAACAATATTATAGAATATATCAATATCTACAAAAAACTTCGCGAGACCATGTGTCTAACTATTGTAGTTACGTCACTATAACTACTTTTTTACATTTAACAAATTGATAGAAATGCCGATCAAAATCAGACCGTGTTATCCATACCATTTATACATTTTTATCCAAATAAATAATTTAATATTCAAGACTGTCTCAATACCTGATGATTACTTTTTGAATTATTGAAATCGGACATTCCATTCAAAAGATATCATGAAATAAAAATAAAAATACATGCCGGCGGCGGACGCCACGCAGCGCATCGAGTAACTAACTCTTCGTGAGAGGGGCAGGAAGGGGGTGCACCATTATGAACTAGGTAGCCGGTCGGCTCCTTACGCAGTGGACGCAACCGACATTGAATATTTAAGTTTTTTTAACACATTTTTATGCTTCACTTAAAAAGTTCTTTTCAGAGCTACTTAGTTTTAGTATTAGGAATCACACTTTTTCATAATTAATAATAAATGCGAAAGTGTGTTTGTTGGTTTATTGGTTTGTCCTTCAATCACGCCGCAACGGGGCAACGGATCGACGTGATTTTTGGCATGGGTATAGTTGAGGACCTGGAGAGTGACATAGGCTACTTTTTATCCCGGAAAATTAAGCAGTTCCCGCGGGAATTAAAAAAACATTCACCACGCGGACGATGTCGCGGGCATCAGCTAGTCTCAATTAATATAGCTAGTCGTAAAAATCAAAATGAACACGGAAAATACTCTCTTAAATTTCATTAAAATTTTGTTTAGCTTTTCATACAATTTACAATTAATTATCGCAATATTGTTCGCCACTTAGGTTCTATCATAATTCCATAGACTACCAGAAATCAGGTCGTGCACGCATTGTCGGAAATTCGACCTTGCATTAGGCACAAACTTTCAACATTACCTAAAGAAAATATTTTTAAAGAACGTTATCCATATAAAACTAGCTAGTATCTAGTCTTCATCGGCTATCAAGCCTGGTTACGAAGCAAACTGAAATTCGAAATGTTGACAATTCGAATCGCAACCATTTATTATAATCATCGAAGCGCCAAGCTTAATTGCCTCATCTGGTGACAGAAGGGCTGGCTCATTATTTGCGCAAAGGATCAGCCTAGCTGTCCAGCGCGGAAATGCAGCCAGCATTCTTGCCACCATTCCACGTGGGCATGATTTATATAGTAATTAGGTTAGGCTAGCTACCATTAAGTTCTATTGTATTATTTTCAATAAAAAAACATTCGAGCTTAACATAATATAATATATTTTAGTAGGAGAACGACTTATTTACTGGAACTATGCGAAGTTGGAGGCGAGGTTTAAATTATATCTACAAAGATATATAAAGGTGTACTCCGGTGGATTGTAGACATCCGTTACATCGGAACATCAAAAGATTTACCGATAAACGCTAATGTATTCAGTCTTTATGGACAAGATGATTATTATGAATGGTTAACTGGAAAGGAGAGTTTTGTGCAGCAAAAGATCTCACGGATCTTTCCGGAAACTATTTCTTAAGCACAGCCGGAAAGTTCCGGGTGTTCCAGACAAATTCAAAATATAATTTTCCATCTTCTCTTAATGTCTTTTGATGTTCCGTAGTAAAGGAGTCTGGATGAATAAGTTGTTGAAATTTATCCTAAAAAAACTGTCCCAAAAATCCCAACTGAGATCAAAATTATGACCAAGTTCTTTGCTGCACTTTTAATTTGATTTTATATGGTAGTAGTAGGTTTAAAATGCTTATACGAAACAAAAAAGGTGTACTTATAGATACGCCCTTTTTTTGTAACCTACTAGATGATGCCCGCGAATTCGTCCACGTGGATTCAGTTTTTTTGATTCCCGGGGAACTCTTTAATTTTCCGGGATAAAAAGTAGCCTATGTCCATCCCCGGGATATAAACTTTTCCTATACCGAATTTCATCAAAATTCGTTGAACAGGTGGGCCATCTACAGATAGACAGACACACTTTTGCATTTATAATATTAGTAAAAAGTATGGACTATGGATTTTATAAAGCAAAAAAAGCACCGATAAAATGCAAGGGAATGTATCTACGTGTGTATCGGTAATATTATCGGGCAGAACTGTTGAGCGGTCGCATTGGTCCGCTTGTGAATTACATTTGCAATGCGTCGCAGCTGCTATGAATTACACATGGAAACAGACAATGAGTGAGCAATGTAGTGTGAGTGCAAGTTGACAACGTTACGGAGAAAAACCTTCTACAAGTACTAAGTACGTATAATACTGCTGATGCTGATGCCCGCGACTTCGTCTGCGTGGATTGAGGTTTTTTAGCTCCCGCGGGAACTCTTTAATTTTCCTGAATAAAAAGTAGCCTATGTGTTGTTCCAGACTATAATCTATCTCTGCGCCAAATTTCATCCAGATCCGTTCAGCCGTGATAGACTATCAAACATCCATCAATCCATACATCCATCCAAACTTTCGCATTTACAATACCGGCAAGCGGCGGAAGTATGCCTCTCTCATAGAGAGTTACATATGTTCCGTTTGCCGTGGAGACCCTTGGGCCGTGGAGTCTTAGTGGCAAAAATTGTTTGCGACATATTTCTCCGCGGTTAATTGCCTCATCTGGTGACAGAAGGGCTGGCTTGTTTTTTGCGCAAAGGATCGGCCTGGCTGTCCAGCGCGGAAATGCAGCCAGCATTCTTGCCACCATTCCACGTGGGCATGATTTATATAGTAATTAGGTTAGGCTAGCTAGCATTACGTTCTATTGTATTATTTTCAATAAAAAAAAAAATTACAATATTAGTATAGATTTAATTACATAATATCAATTCGTAAGCCCAAATTAACATTGCGTGATACTCAATAGATGGCTAAACAATAAATACCAACTTAGATTAACAATAAATCAGATAGCTATACTATCATAATATTATATGTACTGCAACTTTCCACTCTCCATAAAGTGAAGAGTATGTTAAATATGAAATCAATTGCAGCGGATTTTTCCATTAATAAAAGAACTGGAGGAACAGTGTGGCCTCTCTAATTAGAAGTCGCGACTCGAATTTTCAATGTCCCCTCGTCGCTTCACTAATGGCGAACTGAAATAAAAGTTTATATTTACTGTGCGTGGGCACTCCTTCCTCCGAATGAATATTTATATATTCCCTCTTTACGTTATTCACCTCAAAGCCAACACCGGCGGAACTTTTTGAGGATATACTTTTTGTAAATTAAATTTCTTTGACGTTTCTTCCTTTTCTCAAAGTTGAATGCGATTAGGTGCTTCTTTTCATTCGAACTTTTACGTGTCACCAGGTAATTTTAGGCGTAGAATATTAATCGAAGATTAAGTAATTATTGTGTAAATATAATTTTCTTTTGCTGATAAAAGTTTGTCACAAGGTCCCAAGATAAATACGTCACATGGAGGTGGCGGTGGATGTATTTTCCGTAATGGTTTAAGAGTCAAAATATGACGTATCATAAGAGACACTTGTATGTCCTGCCTGCCTGCTGTATGTAATTTGTTTATGAAATAAGCAATACGTGTTGAAAATATTCTTAACATTCATCATAGTCTATACTATTAGTAGTGAATGCCGATGAGAAAATGATAATTTCAAAAAATAAATGGATAGATTTTTTTGAAACCATAATTCACAGTTAAAAGTTTTGAAGTGAAACGATCATACAATCATACGGCAGACGAGACTAAACTCGGCGGCGAATCATTTGTTAAGCGACTAATAAGTCGAAGGATTAGCAGACGTCAAGGGGCTTCCACGACAAACTTCCAATAAGCTGCCTTCCGGTACATCGAGAGTCGCTTTAAAAGAGTAATGATGCTTAATTTTAATGACGCGTCGCCGTGCAGTAATAGTTAGTATAAGATTTTATCTCTCGCTAATGTTGATAGAATAGTCCAATTAAACGTAATAAATTTCTGATTCTAGTCAAGTCTAATTAATTTTTGACGACCTCCGTGGCGCAGTGTATAGTGCTGTTGTCTTAACGTGCGGAGGTCCCGGGTTCGATCCCCGGCAGGGTCAATTTGGGAATTTATAATTTCTGAATTTTCCCTGGTCTGGCCTGGTGGGAGGCTTCGGCCGTGGCTACCACCATACCGGCAAAGACGTGCCGCCAAGCGATTACGTGTTCCAGTACAATGCCATGTAGAAACCAAATAGGGGTATGGGTTTAATATAACTGCCATGTCCATAACAGGTTAGCCTGCTACCATCCTAAACTGCATCATCACTTACCATCAGGTGAGATCGTAGTCAAGGGCTAACTTGTAGTGGAAAAAAAAATATGGCAGTCACAGGGACTGGCGATAGAAGTAAAAACGAATATTTACTATAATAAAAAATAAAATACTCAAAATATAAACTTTAAAACTAAGGCATTCAAGTTGAATTACGAATGTAATATATTTATATTTAAGACTTTCATCACAACGCGAGGTGTCGGTGACGGTGTCGGTCACGCGTTTCCACAATTTTTACCCCCTACCAAAAATTGCTCAACGCGACTAAAGAAGTTTTCACTTCAACAGAAAAAAATTAAATAGAGTAAAAAGTACTTAAAGGTATTTCTGTTTTCACTTTAACTATACATAACTAACGGATAAATTCACGTGTTATGTCAGAAAAGTGCCCTACTAGTTTAAAACCCGTTCGGGGCCTTTAATTCATGAGCCTGATCGCGTGACGCGGCCGCTGACTGACTGAAAGTTAGTTTTCACTGATTTTATTCGCACTAAGTCCACGTTTCGAGTGCTGGCTGTTGTGGAACAAACAAATATGAGTTTCGATATTTACTTTTGATGTTAAGGTGTATCGATGCTCGAATTTTATGAACGCTGACGAGATATTATGATCTCATACTAAGTCTACTGAGAAAACGCGCGTCGCCTGCGACGTTCACGCCGCCCGCCCACCGCCGAGCGCCGGCCCCCGCGCGTGACTCGACTCACCAACTACCTTTCATATTAGAAGATTCTGCCTCGACCGAAAGTCTGACGATAAATTTAGTTATTACTTGTGAAAATAGACGGAAGGAGATCGCTAACTTGTCCTCGTGAGAAGATAATGGATCATTCGGGGGGATGTTTTAGTCGTTTTACGAAAAAGGTCTCGTTAAAAGCCCCTTTTTATGTGAAGAGTTTTCGAATTGTGTGGAATATGTTCGAGATAATTTTTCGCTTAGAAAGTATCGTTAGGAGCGTATAAGACATTGACAGTCCAAAAAACTTGCGAAGTTAGATTAATTGAAGCTTATACTTAGGTCTTGAAAACTTATAACTTATGCTTTTTATAACCATCGAGAGCAGTTATTCTATAAAAATTAGAATAAATACTCTATAGAATGCAGCGTAAATGTATGGTGACACATACATTTACTCTGCATTCAACTCGCACGCGAACTGTAACAGAGGTATTCTAACTTGAACAGAAATTAAGATACAATCAGTAGGAATGGCATTCTGAACCCAGTTGTGATCCACATGACGATTCAAAAGAACTTGTAAAGTTTATGTGCATAAAAAAACATTTACATTGGAATTTACAAAAAACAAGCTTTTGGAATCTAATACCTTTACACGAGCAATTCTTGTGCGATAAATATATATTATATATATAATCTGAATCTCTGAAACGGCTAAAACGATTTTCATGAAATTGAATATGCTTATATATTATATGCTATATATATGGATTCATCTTCAGAAAAAGTCGTTTTATCCGTGTTTTCGGGCAATGAAAAACTGCTATAATATAATTAAAATACGAAGGTAAATTTCGCTTCCATCTACAGGGTCTAATAGCTCAGGTCAGAAATTGGTCGGTCCAAAAATCAGAAGACCCCGGTTCGAGTCCAGATGTCTTCAGTCCGATTATTTTTCCCCCTTTTTTTCAAGTTTCTTCTTTTGTGAGAAAAACTATTGTTGGGAGCCCAGTTGCACTCGTGATTTTTTATTTAAATATTTCCAGTTCATATTTTTTATTATTATGTCGGTAAATATTATTCATATTTCATCAGTATGTAATTTGTATTTAAATATAATTTCCAAAAAACACGACTTAAAAAAAAACCGAGTACAGCTCGGCCACCCAGGTACTTTGAATATTAATTGATGTGTTACAAAAATGTCACATTTGGTAACATCTCAATCAAGTATTAAACGAATCCGAATAAAATATTAGCTGGTAAATGCCAAAGTATGTTAAATTAAAGACACCATTGGCATTGATGATGGGCTTACCATCTAGCCATTGACGTAACCGCCCTGATAACGCTGGATGCACACAATGACAGACGGCAGAGTGTCTAACGCCGCATCTAAACGTTATGTGAGGAACTTCATAAGCACGTGCACGCATTGCATGGTGACGTATTTCATACAGTTTTTGGTATGTCAAAGAATTTGGTATGTAAGAATAAGTTTAATTCCACTCAAACTTTTTGCGGCTGAAAAGTTTACACATACGGGTCAAGCAGGTACAGTTATAATTAAAAATTTGCGCTGAGAGGTTGGTAATGTCATTACGAAACATCATGTACATTTTTCTCAGCCGCAAATAAGGTTGCATCGAATTGTACAAACGCGCACCTACTGTAACGTGACCACACAGTTGCCATCACGCTTCCTCTCTGTTCAAGCTTTTTATTGTGTACAAATGCACCGCATCCATCATCAAACTGTTTGTTGACACTGAACGGATACGTTGTTCTGTTTGCACATTATTTATATTTCATCACGTCATTCACCGCAAAATGATTGCGTTCAACATAATGGGCCATTGTTAAAACTGAGTTATTTATAATTATGCATAAAGAAAATTGAGACGAAATTTGGGGACATTCGCTGTATAATTACGATATGTAGGTGAATTAATTAGTAAAGACAGATATTTTTTAATAACACGTTAATTTTATTGACGAAATGTCAATTTTCGAACATCGATTATGGCCATGACGGAAGTGCAGCGGTGCTGAACGTCAAGTTGAAGCATGCAACGAGGTCGAAATATCGACAGTTAATTAATAATTGATCTACCCTCATTTAATGTTATAGATATCTCACAATAATATTATATTTCCCAGTAATACACTCTATCTTTAACACTACAAAATTAAAATAAGAGTATGAAAAAGTAGTAACTATCTAATGGGCGAACACAAGGAATATCAGTGTACGGATAAACCTGGTCAGTTTTTGATACACCTCAATGGGCATTATGCTATGTATTAGAATGTATACTTGTTTTAAATATATGAGTAAATATTTATCGTGTTATGTAACCGTAGTTTATACATGTTAACTGCAAAGTCGTCAAACCATGAAACATTTCTGAAAAACCTATCTGGCTACGAAAGAGTACCTACGTACTTAGTCAAGCGATTGGTCGAGGCCTCAGGTAGCTGGCAGTACCTTGCTTTTTTTATTGAGTGGAACTCATTAGGTATAACAACAGTAAAATGGTAGCCAGAAAATGTTTGACCTATATATTTTTTTGTTTTTTATAGACATAACAATCTGCATAGAATAGAATATTAAAATAATTTGAGTAAGGTAAAGTTGAGAGAATTTTTTGCAGTGCACTACTTTATTTAATTTTTGTGTTGGCAGAGTTAAGGACTCTAATTAGTGTAGAGCTTCTTACAAAAACTCAGTGAGTGCTATTAAGATTCCAGTCCTACGTCTTCTTGTTGAGAATTTGCGGCCTCTAAAATCTTTTAGACACTTACTACTCCAAGAATCTGTATTGTGTTTTAATATAAGCTAACTAAGAGTTTAAAGTTACAATAAAAAAATTAATTGTAATAAAACTCTTTTTGACTCATACATAATTTCATTATTCTTGAAGATAAGTAGGACTTATGTTCTAGTCAATAGAGCACATAATATTAATAGAGTTCAAAGTATTTAGTTCCTAAAAAAGGGCATAAAGAAAGAAATATAGCATCGTGTAAATTGTAGGAGTAGGAGTCACATAAACGCCAAAACTATCACAGTATACCAAATGGACTTCATAAGGTACACGTACAAACTTTTAAAAGTGACTGAGCTATCGTATGTAAGTTAATGTAAGACAAGCGTTGGAGCCACGACAATAAACGAGTAACACGGCGGCAGGTAACAACATTTCCCACGCCAACAAATTGAATATACACATCACCTCCTTAAACGACGAAAAGACAAGTCCAATAACGTGGGGTCTGATAAATATTCGTCTACAGCGTCGTCACACATAGCTATAAAATTATTCTGTCCTTCAATAGTTCGCCTAGTTACCGTATAATGTACTTAACATAGAAAAACCTAACACTCTTATAAAGTTATAACAGAGAAGCTAATTACAGCAACGTTTTTAAAAGCTTCGCTAATTACTTTGACCTTTAAATTGCTTGAAAATACTAATTTACCTACAACGTTCCCTGAATATTACTTTTCATGGCATACGTTTTCATGAAAGGATGCTATGAGCATAATAACTTTAGATTAATCTACAGCAAGTTTATATCCAGCTAAGTGAAATAATGGTCTCATAATAAAACAAAATATTTAAATATTGCCAGGCTTCGGCCATTATGTTGTGACAAGGAAAGTGGCTTTTCCTAACAGTTTTAGCTATTCGCTGGAGGGTTAATTTAATATAGGCGGGTTGACTGACAAAGATGAAGGAGTCTTAAATTTCTCCATTGGTACGCATGCTGGCATCGGTACATATGTCGGTGCGTGAATTCTTCTAAGGTCACGTATGGCTCCCTCTAATACAATTTGTTCCGAGACGCGCGTCCTACGCGGAATGCAAAGCAAGCGGTACTTCATAAAACATGACGATTATAGGCAATTTTAAGAGAACGTGGCAAATACACGGAAATTATTAACGTGTATTGGCTTTTCCTAAATTAAATGCGACACAATAATATTTACTAAACACTTACCGAGTAATTGTAATAAATACACAACTAGATGTCAATATCGGACACGTAGCATCATTATGAGCTTCTAATAACTTATTTTGGTACTCAAAAGCGCCTGCGACTTCATGAACAACATGCCAAAAATCAGTAACTCACATTGAGGAAATATTAAGAAACATTTTCTAAGCCTGCAAACTTTGCACTGTAATTTATAAATGGCTCACGACATCATGCATACTTTCATCTAAGTTTTGGACAAGTAAAAAACTAATTTGATGTTGTTTGTAAAGTATGTTTGCGGTATGTACGCTTGCCGACAATGTTAGCATCGATATTACACTCGAATTATTAAGTCTTGGCGGCGTTTACCCGCAAAGCAAACACATAAATAATGGCCAGGAATATAGTAAACTACGAACACGATATGCACAGTCCAGGGATTATAGAAATTTATGTGGCATGGAATGTGACGCACCTACGCTTGTTTCGAATAGGGACCGTCGGCTCGAAGAAAAATATTGTGGCCGGAGAGCTTAAATATTGATGGATTTATGAACGCTCTTAAAATTATGACAACCCTGAGCCACCGGTAACTTTATTGAATCTTATCCCGTGGCTGAATTTATTGGGGACTGTATCAAGTTTGGGGGAGCATCATTTTGTTCGCAATAATGGGTACACCTTGTTTTCGGAATGGTGCTTGTTATTTTTAATACGGGAAGACTTGACAAAATATATCTGAACTAAGTCGTGTTGGTAATACACTTTTCTGAAATAAATTAGTGTTATTATTGCCTCACTGTCTGCAAATATTAATGCATTACATGAAAAGTGTCAACCTACACCTATAATATATTGTTTGCGGGACAGAAATATTTTTAGGTATTTTAACGCTAAGTAATAAAGTCTATCTGGTTGACCACTAATACCGAGATTAGTGCTTAGTGCTCTAAAGTAGAATTTACTAGCCGAGAAAACAGAAATGAATGAGCGTAATCAAATCTGAGCCCATTACTTATCTCAAAATTGATCACGCTAATGCCGTCACATTTGACAATGCAATACCCGCTAACGCAGAGCTGACCCTAAGCTCCGGTAGATTTATAGCTGTGCTGATGCGATAGCGAGAGTCGATGATAAAACGAACCTGGCAAATAAACAAGCTCTATATTGCGCTGTAGAATATTAAATAGATGCGGACTAACACAGTGAAGGAGAAAAGTTGGTATTCAATGTTCATAGATTGTATCTATACGGCACTTGTCAGTGGTTGATTTACAAAATTTATTAATTCTTAATACAAGCTGACCTACTACGGCTTTGAAAGGATGAATCCTAACTTCCTAACTAATATTATAAATGTGAATATGAGTTCGTTTGTGTATTTTGTTTATTACGCTTTAACGACCCGTCTTTTCAATCGATTGTGATGAATTCGGTACCTGGACATAGACTGTCTCCTGAGGAAAAGCATAGGCTACATTTATCCCGGAAAAATTAAGGAGTTCCGCGAGAATTTACATTTTATCAAAATCGGTTCAAAATATGGGCCGGTATAGCGTTGCTACGCTATACGCTACAGACAGACACACTTTTGCATTTATAATATTAAAAGTATGGATATATAAAAAATAGCGGGTTGCGACTTTTTAGAGAAGATAACAAATTGGAGAACAACTTTATGAATTTTGACACAAAATATTGTTTCTTTATGGGAAAAATTAAATACCATACTTTATTACATAAAATACAAGGTTTTATGTACGCTCGATTTCAAGAAGATAGGAGAAGAAAATCTTCTCTTTTGAAGACAGTTCAAAATAGACACTCACCGCCCAATACAGTTAAAAGCCTCTTTAAGTTACTGCTATTGATATCAAGAACGTCTCGAGCCCCCGATTGTACATTCATACGTCTGACGAAGTTCAAAAGAAAATATTCTCCGATAGCTAGGAAGCTGGTGGCAGAAAAATTGGAATCTTTGTATACTTATAAATCTTGCTATATTTTTAGCATTTGATACATTTATAACATATTAATAAGTGACTTGTTGACTTTGACTTAATCAAGCTGTGTGACGTCATTGTCCGCGTCTGGGTTTTTCTCGCTTATGATTGTGTTCCGTTTTCCTGATTAGATTTTTTGGGATAAGAAGTAGTCTGGAATACCAGACTATATTCTACCACTGTCAAATTTCATCCAGATCCGTTTAGCCGTTCTAGCGTGATTGAGTAACAAACATCCATCCCTACATATATCCATCCATCCAAACTTTCGCATTTATAATATTAGTATAGACTACCTAGAATCTAGAGTTAGATACTTATTCAGAAAAAAAACAATATTTTTATTATCATAAATAAAATAACTTTTTTCCTTTTCGCAAGACTGAATACGTTCGATCATTCCAAACTCGCTCGACCAAACATTCCACCAGCTTGTTAGCTATGAAAGAGTACAACTAAACTAAATCATTTGAAGCAAGAATATAAGTTGCGAGTAACAGACAGATGGGCCAAGTTGAGGTGCAAATAAAGTTTGAGTGGAAAAACTTATTCCTTCTGCTCAAATCCTGAGTGTGCCGCCCGAGTCTATGCCCGCGGGACACCTTTAACAATTTGTAAGTTATTTATTTCTGCAAAGAAATATCATTAACCCTTTAAATTCCCTGTTTTGTGAAACAGGTACCAGGTATTCTTGAAAATTACGTAGCGTCTGGCCTTTCGTTTGCATTCTGATATTACCAATATTTTTAACAGGTTTCAACAAGTTTGAGGATTTAAATGAAACTATATATCGTTATTGTTTATTTAATATTTTCAAATATGGTAATTTAACGTAGGTAATATAACCGGATACATATTTTGTAGTGTGACTTTTAATTTTACGCGCATAAGCTTTTTATTTTTTTGTGAATGATGTGGCACTTTCGATAAATTGTTCATTTAACAAGTATCCTAAATGTGTCTAGTTTTAAGGTATTTTAATGTAGCAATTTTTGGTTGTAAATAAATAAATATAAAATATGTGTTTCTAACGTATAAACGCTGTTAATATCTAAAATATAAATAGGCTAAAGCACTAATACAACCCACAATGATTATGTAAGCCCTTCTCATGCGAAGCCAGGCTAGTCAGCTAGTCAATGACAAAACAACTGCAGTCATAAAGGCAAACATTACTAAACAAACTAAAACTAAAACTAAGCTACCTAAATCAAAATCTTGGCAAACTAAATAATTTTAAAGTCATATAAATTTATCATTTTATTACGCCTAATTTGGGATTTCAAACCTAGAGAAACACGAAGCCGTTCATTAAAAGTATAAATGTCTACTTCTTCAGGAAACTTTACAAATAATTTGTTAGAAATCTTAATAATTTCATAGTCATCGTCAAGTTAGCTCGTTGTGAAAGTTTGCCGGGTTATAACGGCCAAGCTAAACTATTACTTATGAAAGCTGAGTTGACATGCAAATCCTTGTTCACTCCGCGACTGAATGTTCCACTTATCGGGACTTTATGCTGTCCCTTATGCTACGTTCGTACGGATACAAATCTGTGATATAACTGATAATGTTATACGTCCATACAATGAATATACCTATCAATATCACTATATTTATTTATTTATTTTATGTAACATTCAGTGGACTTGTAAGCCCTTGACTGCGATCTCACCTGATGGTAAGTAGCGGGCTAACCTGTTAGGGGTATGGCAGTTATATTAAACCCATACCCCTAGTCGGTTTCTACGCGGCATCGTACCGGAACGCTAAATCGCTCCCACCAGACCAGACCAAAGAAAATTCAGAAATTATAAATTCCCAAATTGACCCTGCCGGGGAGGGAGTTCGTCAGGTTTTAGTTACAGGTAATTATTTGGTATTTATAAGCACAAGATTACTGTGACACGTTGGAAGAGCTTTCATTTTTAAATGAGACGAACTGTACACACATCATACAACACATACCTACTCATAAATCCCCCTGTGGTATAATAAAACCTAAGTAAAAGTAGGAGGTTGATTTCTTATATCCCAGTATAAACATACTTAGTTGATGTGTCACAATTTATGCAGTAAGTACCTAAAAACTGGCTTCGCCAAAGACAATTCATGCGCAGTAGTTTTTGCTACATGATTAAAAATTCATGACTCTTCAGTGCATATGCGAATATCCTCTTTACTAGCAAACTTCACCGATTCGCTTTGGATTTTTCAGTGAATGTCACTTTTATGTCAGTATTTACATTCGTATGAATATCGTATGAAAAGTATGTTTCTTACCTACTACGTACTCGTTGGCCTACTCAGATTCGTACTGACTACGGACTGAACGATGTCATTTTGTATGGTGCGTAGATAGAGGTTTATTTAAATTTTAGACCGGACACGTACTGGTATGTATGATAAAATGTAAATTTTAGTACTGTAGTTTACACTAGGTATACAATGTAAACGTCGCGTAATTGAAAATTTCTAGACCTTACCAGTCCGAGCAATGTTGTGACGGTCATCTAACTAAAGCTCAGAATTAGTAGTCAAATAAAAGCATTATCATGGTATGATGAATACTAATAAAACACATCATACTATGAAGAAAAAAATAATGCCTTCATCCTCGATCCACATTTCACTCAAACCTTTATTATAATCAAAACAAATATTGGTATTAAAGCTGTTTTAAAAAGGATTACCAAACAGAAAACAATTTTACAAAATACACCAATATTTCGTTCAAAGTTTAATCTCCCTTGATTGTATCTGATATCCACGTCAGAGTTGAGGTATCAGAGTTTGATTGATCTTACATTAATTAACCAGCCAAGAATGCGTAACTTAAATTGTTGGCTGTTGTTCAATTAAGTAGCAACTAATAACTTAGTTAGAAAGGTGAAAGTCTCTTAAGAAAAACAGATTTCACCGAGACCACGAAAATCTGATTAAGTAAAATTTCTGTAGCTTTTGAACGGTACTTGTTAAGAACTGAACTTCGTAGTTTTAAATTTAAATGGATAAGTCGTAACTCAATTATGTCACTGTCTTTTGGGAGGTTTATTTCGGTGGAAGAAAATGAGTTTGATTTAAGAACGTATGTAATTTATTATAAAAAATATCAAAAAATCATTTATCCTAGAAGATCAGAGATTCGAATTCTCACCTATTCTTCACCTAAACTAAGGTAGGTACTATTAAGCATAAGTACACTTAGTTAAATAGTTATTATTATACATCCCTCAGCCCCGAGCCATAAGTTTCGTGTTCTGAAAAGCTAAAAGTCTTTAACTCTAGTTTACTTACATAATAATCGCCTTTAAACTTGTTAACCATTAAACACAATAACATGTATTACCTGAAAAAAAAGAATGAAGAAACATTATTTAACATAATTAAATTCAAACTTGAATATTGAAAACTAGATCATTCCAAGACTTCGTCCGCTTTAGCCCATGTCCTTCCCCGAGATACAACCTATCTCTTAGAGCGTTAAAGCGTAGCAGACATATATACAGACATTTATAATGCGTGTGGAAAATTTACGTACATTCCATTTAAAGTGTTGTGTTATGTATTTAATTAAAGTTAATATAATGCTCTACTGAATGGATTCCAAGGGATAAAAAGAGAAAAAAAGGACGCCAAAGAAAGAGATGGCGAGATATCTTCTCAGAGCGATGCAGACCGGACTGGATGAGACAAGCAAGGGATAGAAAACTTTGGAAAGTTTTGGGGGAGGCCTACGCCGAACAGGCGACTTTTACGTTATTATGACGAATTTAAAATAAAATTGTATGGCAATTTGACATGTATCTGTTCACACGATAATATCACACATAATAGTAATTGTAATGAATAGTAATGTATTATAATTAAATTTACTTATAAATTGAATAGAATATAATGTTCTGATAATGACATGACTTACGTTAAATTAAATACGGGAAATTAAATAATAAAGCAAAAATAAATAATAATAACAATAATTTATATTAATAGATCCATAATTAACTTGCTTATTATGTACTTATAACTAAGAACAAAGAAAATTGTAACGTAATAGCAAATAAATGCTTTTTACATTATTTTATTTTTATTATTCTACTATCGTTTCACATTAATTAATACAATGAAGCCTTGTGAGCCAGTAGGTAATGTAATGGAATTCGACCTATAAATTAGTTAGGCCGTGCATACCTAATTCGATTAATGAATAGTCAGTAAACTTCATGAGATTACACCAATTTGGGCGCACTTCAAAGGGTAATTTCGTTGTTATAACTAATGTAGAAATTGGGATGATAATGTTGTATCGTAATGTTAACCTTTAATTAATCTAATTAACTCGAACTGATCGGGATTAATCGTTGATAACTACTGTTTCCAACATCAAAACGCCGGATATACTTTGATTAGAATCACTTCCAAATAATTAAATTAACATTCCTCGTGACACAAATTCAATATCTCCTATCCACTTTATTAGAGCCTATTGAAATAGTATCTAAAGGTCTGGGCAGATAAAGAGCGAAGAAACGCACTATGGAAGATGCAGATACATTGGTAAGAGCACATCGTACTAAACACTAAATTACAAGATATTTTATTAAGTTGTAGCTATAAATATATCACTAGTCGTAACTCACTTGTTTTGTGAGAAAATGCCCGACTGGACTAGTTTGTATTAAGTTACACTGCAGCAAACGATAACGTAAGCACAGGTATAAGCACTTGTCCGTAGCAAGTCTTTTACGCAATCTACGTACTGGAAGCTCTTTCTTTTTTATCACGCGTTATGTTTGACTTAGCCATTTTTATTTCAAACCATAAATTAAAATTATATTAATAATTATGCCAAAGCATGTATGTTGGTTTGTTCTTCAATCAAGTCGTAACGGAGCATTGAATCACCGTGATGTATTCTTGAATATAGTTATAGATCTAGAGAGTGATATAGGCTTCTTATAACATAGTAAAATCGATATACACGTGTTTTAATAAAAATAGCATCATCCCGAAAACGGGAAGTAGCATCATTAAGGTGTACATAATTTAGATGTGGAATAAATGAATTATTTGATTATTTTGGCATTTTGAATTTCATTATTCCGTGAAACATATACTTGAGGCGTAACATTAACATAGCAAAGTAGTCATTACGGACAGATAAAGAATGGTATATCATGACGTTACATTTCTGTTAAACCGAAGTAGTACATCAACATTTATCTTGCTAAATAATGGAACGTCAAATGTTCGGGACCGATTTTTGTTTGGAAATGTTACTTGTCGTAATAAGCCAACACGTCTCCTTTATACTCCGAGTAGAATCAGAATCCATCATTCATCGTGGAGATTCTCGCCATCTGCCTGCCACCAATGACCTGACTTATTGTGATACCATTGTGACAATGGTGGCCGTGAGGGTGATAATGTGATTAAATATCCAGAAATAGGTATTTCAATGTGCGTGATGAATGCTTGGCATGTGTAAGAACATCTCAAGAGCAAGTTAAGATTTTGTTAAGTTGAGGACATACCTCGACGATTTACTAAAATAATACTGGCAGTAACACCTAGGAGCAGTCTCTATTTCCTTATTTCATAGCCAGATAAGATAAAAAATTCGACGCGGCTGGAGAGAGATCAGACGCAGGGCTGACTGATTTTCGTGCGCTCCGCAGCATAGGGATGAAGCAATGCTAACTTTGACTCCGGGCTAGCTGAGAATTTCTTGACAGAAAAGTCCATAACCTTATTTACC
This sequence comes from Erebia palarica, assembly GCA_964035005.1. NCBI lineage: Eukaryota > Metazoa > Arthropoda > Insecta > Lepidoptera > Nymphalidae > Erebia > Erebia palarica. The sequence goes on along the minus strand of OZ035985.1, from coordinate 25,609,931 downwards.
ACGCCCGGAAATCGAACCCAGGACCTCGTCATGCCTAGGTCAACATGCTAACCATAGTACAACAACGAGGCAGTAAATTGATTAAAGACCAACTGAAAACCTCACGCATAGATAAACTTACGAAAGCACGATGGAAATGGCGAATTTATTTTAGTTATTGCACAAAACTATAACTATAAAACTAGACGCAAAAGAAAAAAGAATGATAAAAGTATGTAAGCTGGGACATTAAAAGTATTGGTGAATCGTGGAAGTTTGTGGAAGTGGCCAAGTTTTAGGCCGACGTTGGCCGGGACGATAATGGCGCGTCAGTCATCCGCTCCTGGATGCTACAGATTTACATTCGCGTGATTTATGACTTCTTCATAGAGAGGGGAAAATATATACAGCCAAACACAAGGGGCGTAGAGCTTACCGTCGGTACAACGTTTTGATGTGGGTCCTTTTGTAAAATGCTATTTGTAAAATGTGAAACGGTTTAGGTAAAATGTTCGGTGCTGAGTTTTCTCGGATCTTCGGATCATTGGAAAGGGTTCATGTTAAGTTAACAAATCAGTCTACTCAAGAATTAACATTATCTAAAACGTATATTTCCAAATATGTATCCCATATATATCAGAATTTAGCTTTAGTTTTAAGATCCCGTAACTGATTATCACCGTCATGTTTTATGAGTAATTGGACGTCAGAGTGGAGAGTGGAGTGGAGTTTTGAGTTTGAATACCTACTAAAAAGCATTTCAAAGTTGCAAGTTTTAATACTACGTAATTTATGTGTTATATGCTTTCGGCATTTTAATGTTTAAGGAATTTAAAATGGCTATTTTTATGCTACTAAATTTTGGACTGACTGTTTGTGTACAAAAGACTATTAAATTAGGTGTAGATGGGACGTACTTAGAGCAGATTGTGCAGCATAAATTCTTGTAGGAAAATCGAGTGTGAAAAAAGGTAAGGTCGTTCTGAATGTGATATGCTTCAGACGAACAAAATAGAAAAAGGATATTGAATCGGCAAGAAAATGCCGTAACTTAAGAAAATGTCACCCTCTATCAACCTCCTACGTGTTGCTTTGTATTGAACCTATCTTGATATGGTTACAGAAGCTACACCGTGTAGAGGAAAACGACTTCATTTTTACAGTCGGGTACCATGCCCAAAATTTTGAATGAATTCTTAATGCATTCTCACTTAATATATCCGCTCGTATTTATGTATCTCAAACTCAAAACTCAAACTCAAATAATGTTTATTCAATTTAGGTACGTATATGACACTTATTGACGTCCACTTATTTATAAAATATAGTGGTGATAATCAATAACGGTATCTTAAAACTAAAGCTGCGAAGGTTCCAAACGCGCCCTACCTGTTTTTTTATGCCACTTGTGTTATGATCTTTGTGTTCTTATCTTCACAGTAAGAGCGAAAACACGCTACGGACAAAAGTCTGGGCGCGCAGTTTTGTGTACGTATTAAAGCTTCAATAAGAATAAAGATGAATTAAACTTTTTATCAATTAAGCATTCTCAACCTAAGGGCCCTTGAATGCTCAAAATATGTTTCTGTTTACTCGCCAGACCTGATAAACACAAAAATAAGAAACCCCGACCAAATAATAAAGATACAAAGCTTTTTGTAGGCGAAAGTCTACATATTGAAGTATTAGCGCTACAGGCTGTAGCATTATACGCTACCTTATAGTTTTTTATTATGATAAAATATCCGAACACGATAATTTAATCTGTTACACCAAAAATCATATCAAAAAGTATCCGAACGCGTCGATTGACAGCAAAGAGCCGCTGTGAAATTGCAACAGCGACCCTCTCACTTACACTCACTTGGGAGATGATATAGGCATCTCACTCCCCTCTTGATAAATGCGAAGTTCGCGGCTTTTAAAAAAACCGATAATCGATCGAGATTTTTCACTCTCTCTCTGGCTCGGACCGTGAAGGAGGAGACACGCGTGACCAGTTCGAGCATCACGGCATGTGATCTTTTTTTCTATCGCCGCCATGGCGGTTAGTGATTTTATTATATCCCTTTAATGGGAGGCCATCCGGCCATCTTTTAATATTTAGCTGACCTTTTTTTAACAATGGGTTTCAGCCTCCATTTTTGCTAATTATATTTCTGTATTTTTTTACTCCCAATTCTCCCCCCCGCGGGCTATACTCTCCCCTTTAGTGGTCATCCGTTGTTCTTTGCTATATTCAATTGTAAAGCATAATTAAGGTAATACCTAAGAAGTGAAACCAGTGATAAAGCCTAACACAAATAGGCAGTGAATTGTGAACGTGGTGTACAATGGGTCGTGCGCAAGGGGGCGCCGGCCATTACAACTGCATCGTCTTCCGACGAGATTAGTGCCTGGGGCGCACGCGTCACGAAGAGCGTGTCCCCGCGAATCTGGTACCATCATTCTGGACAATGAACGTTAAGACGGTATAATTTTTAAACTAGCTTTATTCCTAGGTTAGAACCATTTCTGAAGAACACTCATTAAATTCCAATGTTATTACTAATGACTCTTTGATTATGATACTCCTCTACTGTGTTCCTACCCATTGCTGACTGCGAGAACGCGCCTATAGCTCGGTACGGTCTTGATCCAGAAGTCCGACTCTAGACCGGCTGGTCGATCCGAGGAATTTGTGGCGTAAGTATGGGTTATCGGTAAGCTCTGCAAGATACCTAGATTACGCTCGCCTTTTTTTTCTCTTTATTTCAGTCCCACTCCGCCTAGACAGCAAGCCCCACGGAGTCACTGCTCATAGCACGTTAACATAGCTGTCTCCCTCGCACTGGCGTTTCAAACCAGTGGTTACTCTTTTACCCATCTCTCTCTTTTCCACCTTACAATTTATTTTCACGTTACAATTTATGTTTCACGTTACAATAAGTTCCAACGTTACAAGGCTACTATACAAAATTAGGAACTGGGCTAAAATATGTAGAGAAAAAGGTCACCCTTTTATCTCACAATTTGCAATTTGAATACGCAGACAAATTAATCCAGCAAAAAGTTAAGCAAAAGAATACAAAGCCACTTCGCGCTAACAACGCTACTCCAAAATATTATGCGGCTGAGGATAACATTACCACCATTCTGTTACACTGGTATACCAGTATTACCAGTAAGGCCCGGAATCCGGATAGACCCATGAGTAAATGCTATCTACAGGTCATTTTTTCTAAACTAATATTATAAAGAGGCAAGATTTGTTTGTTTGTTTGTAATGGATAAACTCAAAAACTACACAAGCGATTTCAAAAATTCTTTCACCCATAGAAAAAAAATATATCAGCAAGTAACACAGGCTATATTTTATTTTCAAATAAATTAGAGATCCTTATGAAAATTACAATAATGTGAACCAAGTCGAAAAAATCGTCTCTTCTGAGAGATTACGTGGCGTGCACTGCGTAAATAGTAAAAGTTACACTAAAACAATGTATAGTCGAATTATTGAATGAATGACTGAATATACTTTTATTGTACACCAAAAAACAATAACAACAGTAAACTTAGCTAATAACAAAGGAAGTATACAATTTGGCGGCCTTATCGATTCACAGCGATCTCTTCCAGGCAACCAATGGTTTAAAATTACATAGCTACAGAAACAACCGGTAGATGGTGCAGACATAATAAAATTAAAAAAAATTGATATAAAGCTACAAATTATAATACACATATATGTATATACTAAGTATAACAAAATAAATAAAATATAATATACTAAATAAAAACCATAAATACTACACATATAATATACAAATAAACGTAAACCTCAAAAAAAAAGAAAAAAAAGAAACAATACGTATCAAAATATTTAAAAATAAACTACAAGGTAAATAATATTATTGTGACAAATAGTATTTCTTTACAAGTCTTTTAAAGATATTTATCGATTGAGTCTCTCTGATGTCAAGAGGCAGTGCATTCCACAACTTAACAGCTTGTACAGAAAAGGATTTATGGAAGAAAGAGGAATTATGAGTAGGCGTCCTCAAAATAAGTTTCCTTGTAGTACGTAAATGTTCTCCTGGACGACCTACGAATTCAAACTTCTCCTTTAAATAAGCAGGAGATGAAGGATTAAATAACACACCGTACAGAATAGAAAGGATATGCAAGTTCCGGCGAAGACGGATGGGTAACCACTTGAGACGAGAACGAAATTGAGATACATGGTCATATTTGCGCAATCCAAATATGAACCAAATGCTAATATTTTGAAGTCTCTTAAGTTTATTTAACTGATCTTCAGTCAGGTTAATGTAGCTTGCGTCAGCATAATCAAGAACAGGAAGCAGTAGAGTCTGTGCCAACATAATTTTTGTAGGAATTAGGAGAAAAGATCGCAGACGACGCAGAGAGCTAAGAGATGCAAAATTTCTCCTGCTAACCTGATTCAGATGATTCGTCCAGCCTAAAGTGCAATCCATATGTAATCCCAAGTTTATGACAGTATCACAAAATGGGATAACCATACCATTGTATTCAATGGGAGGAAGCACAAACCAGTCAACTCTAGAGATTAGGTACCGACTACCTATAATTATGGCTTGAGATTTTGTTGGATTTACATTAAGGCCATAGAATCTACGCCACTCCAAAATTGAGTCAAGATCTTTATTTGCTCAATAGCTGCAGGAAAATTCTCAAGAGTTGCCTGGGTGTAAATTTGGAGATCATCTGCATACATGTGGTAGAGAGAAGATAGGTTTGGAGTTATAGAATTAATGAAAATTGAAAAGAGTAATGGTGACAGCACGCCGCCTTGAGGTACACCAGCAGTAATATCGCACCAAGACGAAAGAGTTTCTTCGATACGAATACGCTGCCGACGACCACTAAGGTAACTATGAAACCAGTCAGTTGCTGATGGAGATATGTTAAGAGAACGCAGCATACTCACAAGTATATCATGATCCACCGTGTTAAAGGCATTACTGAAATCCAGCAAGGTTAATACTGTGAGCTGCTGATTATCCATGCCCCTACGAATGTCATCGGTAACTTTAATCAGAGCAGTGCCGTACTATGCCCAGAGCCAAAGCCAGACTGGAAAGGGTTAAATAAGCAATTTTTGTTTAGGAAAAGGTTAAACTGATGGTGTATCAATTTTTCAAGGACTTTGGAAAGAAATGGTAGGATTGAGATGGGGCGAAAATCTGAAAAATAAGTGGGATTAGCCTTTTTTGGAAGAGGCCACAACATTTGCACTTTTCCAGGCATCAGGAAATTTGGAAGTCAGAAGGATTCATTTAAAATAAGTGCAATAATAGGAGTAATAATATCAAGGAGAGGAATGATCATATTACGGCTAACATTGTCACAACCGACAGCATTAGAAGAAATGGACAATATGGTCTTCTTAACATCACATGCAGAAAATTGACTAAAATTGAACGGAGGAAAAGTAGCAGTTGGAGTTGTCAAAAGAGAATGAATGGTTTGTGATTTATTTGACCTCTGCGGTGCCCGAGCGTCTATAACTGCAATGACCTTTAAGTGCCCCGCCCCGCGCCGCGCCGCCCGCTGTTTCCTACCTACTATCAGATTATCGCCTATTTCTTCGAATATTATTATTAACTTGTTTTTAAATGATATATTTTTAGAAACTAGATGAAATTTCCTACCTACCTATAGTTATTTTATGTTTCAAAATGATATTGAATAAAAACAATCATGGATGAAACCTGAAAGTTTCGTAATTTTTAATTTTTTTTAATTTAAAACCTGTGTTAGAACCAAAATTGTACACCTACATGCTATAACTTACATTATTTGCCTAGTTCGATACCTGGTCTACATGAATTAGTAACGGAAAGACATCGTACACCGATAAAACTAAAATTATTGAACTTATCCTACCACCCTATGAAAGGGCAAACCGGTTCAACAAAAAAAATGACACCTACTTGACGCTCGTTCGCTCTTTGTTATCGCTACATCTGTATAACATCTGGTAATAATTTATGTGTTTACTAGCAGTTCTAGATAATAACTAACAATAACCAAGCACTTTAGTTGATAATTAATACAAAGAGACAAAATCATGAGACAAAATCATGACACGGACATGACATTTAGTTTTTGGACTAGTCCACTTTTAAAGCTCAAAATATGAATAAAAATGAATAAATACGCAACAAACCTATACTAGTATAATGATTTAATTAGTTATTCATTCACTTTACTTACTTTTTAATGGATTCCAATTCAAAATAATCACTTTATACACCCACCAAATGCAACTAGTACGAAGTGACTGAGAAACGAACATTCGCGAGGTTTACTTCGGTCCTAGAATTATTTTCTCGACGATTTTAAGTCAAAGTATCAAACATATAGGTAGCCTGTTTCGTCCCGAGCAATAATAAGTGGTAGAAATGAGATAGACATAGTTGTTATCACAACAGACCGATATATATTGACGCCGACGTTCATGGTCGGCCGGCAACCATTAACACTCCGACGTGCGCGTTGCTATGGTCCGCCGGCAACCAAAAACACTTAAGTAGAGTTCTGAGGAGAAGTGAAATATTGATTCAGAAGATTAACGTCAATACTAAGAGGTGATGAATGATGAGATTTTTTAAACAGCAACTCCAACAGTTTCAAGAAACTTCCAGACACGAGAAGAGTCGCCGTTCTCGACTGATGAATTAATATGACGTCGCTGTGCATCTCTATACAACGTATTATAACGATTACCAATTTTGTTGTATTTCCTCTGATTGTCAACAAAAATTAATATTAATTAATATTAATATTAATAAAAATTAATTATTCCTCTCAAAAAGTTCTAATAAAGACTGCAATAGAATATATCTATCTTTTAAGGTTGGCTCACAATAGCCATTTTTATGTTTTTCAAATTTGGTCTAAATCAATGCTTTACTTGCGAAAATGTTTTTACTGACATATTATTAATCCTTATCAAAATAAATATATTAGTCATCTCAAATATTGAATTAAGATAAAAATTGTCCTTTACACAAATTAATTATGATGATTTAATATCTCATGAGATATCACAGCAAGTCATAATTAACAAAATTAAAAAACACGACTGCCCTGCCAAAAAACGAACTAAAAAGTTAAAATTCTAAATTAATCTAGTTCAATTAAAATCTTATTCACATTTTTATTAATATTTTTTGTGAATCACTGGATATTGAACTATAGTGTTTGTATTTTTGGAATCATCATTTTCTAGATGATGATTATACAAGGTGTAAGGTAAATGGTATAACATACCGGCGGCTACCCATGCAATTTTGACGTTATAAACACTATGGCGGTGTTAAAAAGTCAAAATTAATTATAAAAAACTTTCATACAAAATTAATTAGTTAATTAACAAAAATAAATTTTGGCAACCCTGTAGCGATTAACAACCTCATACCTATTATTATTACGTAATACATAACTTACGCAACATCAATTTCTAATGCCCTAGTACAAACAACAAAGTTGACGAACTTTTGCGAGTCCTTTGACCGAATGCCGCTGCGCGACTTTGACGTCAACGACGTCCTGACCTGACGAAGACGGTAGTATCTACTGTCTAGTAGAGTTGTCATTGATGATAACGAGGTCTTGTGTTCGATTCCCGGGTCGGTTCAAATCTTGACTATTGACTAGGAATACTCAGTAGGTAGTAACGAAATTGGCTTTGATTACTTGAACATGTTAAGGTGTCTATCACTAGTAACGAGATCCTATCCTAGGTACCAAACGCGCTGTAAAATGGAGCAGCATGGAAGCATGGATGTACCTAGTACCTACTTCTGAGCTTAGAAGGTCTAATTTTAGCTCATAATAACTGTCGCCTATGAGAGGCATCGAACAGTGGACGGGAGAGATTTTGAGCCTAGCCCTCCACACGTTTTTTAACAATGCGGTATGTAGTGGGTTATAACGATTATTAATATTAGTTATTACCTATCTTTTCATGTTATCGATAATAAGTAATAAATAGGATCGACGGCTTAACGTAAATTACCTACCCACTTGCCGAAAACTCAACTTTTACATTACATGTAGGTACGCTAGTTCATCATATTAAGGCCCCTTATACAGATATCATACTTTTTCAAGTACCATTTATAGATAAATGGAATAACAGCTGTTGGGATATTATGGTATTAAATTAAAGGTAATGTATTCATCTCTAGTTAGACCCCATAAAAAATGCACACTCCCATACAAATTTTCGGAATAAATACGTTTCTACGAACGCAAGAACTGCTGAAAATGACGAAAAATGGGGTCTGGATAGGAACCCATAAAGCTAGATCAGCTACATATTTTAACTTGAAAATAACAAAAGAGTGGGGCTTATATAGTCCTCTACCCAAATGCTGGAACATTATGCATACAAATAAATACTTTGTCATTTATGTGTCAACACAAAAAATTCTTCATACATTTTCTATGGAAAGAAGCCGGCCGCTTGGCGTTTGGCGCTCAGTACGCGCTGAGATGCGCTCGTGAATGGGTGGGTGTATCGCTTTTTTGCATGAAATTTATTACGACAAAATTAACACCGTGTTGTATACTGCGCTTGATAAAACTTGATATTGTTTACGACACAAAGAAGAAAGTTCTCAATTACCCTTTTTTTTACCCGATTACAGCAAAGCCAAAAGGAAAGGGTACGAGATTAGGAGTCTATGTATGCCTATGTGTGTGTGTGAGTGTGTATGTATGTTGGATGTATGTATGAATGTATTAATTGAAGTCTATGACACTCCAGAGCACTTAACTACACTCAATTATTATTATAGCCAACTATACCTATGCAAAAAATTAGGTCAATACGTTAGTCTGTTACGGCGTGATTGAAGAACAATCCTACTAACAAACTTTTTCCCAATAATTTTAGTACGGTAAGCGCCATTTTGAAATTCTTTTTTATCGTCCTGATTTCGTTCAAAATCGATATCTGGTGTTCCCTGGGATCACTGAACAGAAAACTTTACCCAAAATTAAAAAAAAAGTCAGCGCCATTTTGAAATTCTTTGTTATCGTACCGATTTCGTTCAAAATCGATATCTGGGGTTCCCTGGGATCACAAAATAGGAAACTTACCAGAATTAAAAAAAAGTCAGCGCCATTTTGAAATTCTCTGTTATTGTACCGATTTCGTTCAAAATCGATATCTGACGGTCCCTGGGATCACAAAGCAGGAAACTGGTACCAAAATTTAAAAAAAGTCAGCGCCATTTTGAAATTCTTTGTTATCGTACCGATTTCGTTCAAAATCGATATCTGGGGTTCTCTGAGATCACAAAACAGGAAACTTTTACCAGAATTTTAAAAAAGTGAGCGCCATTTTGAAATTCTCTGTTATTGTACCGATTTCGTTCAAAATCGATATCTGGGGTTCCCTAGGATCACAAATTATGAAACTGTTACCAAAATTTAAAAAACTCAGCGCCATTTTGAAATTCTTTGTTATTGTACCGATTTCGTTCAAATACGATATCTGACGGTCCCTGGGATCACAAAGCAGGAAACTGGTACCAAAATTTAAAAAAAGTCAGCGCCATTTTGAAATTCTTTGTTATCGTACCGATTTCGTTCAAAATCGATATCTGGGGTTCTCTGGGATCACAAAACAGGAAACTTTTACCAGAATTTTAAAAAAGTGAGCGCCATTTTGAAATTCTCTGTTATTGTACCGATTTCGTTCAAAATCGATATCTGGGGTTCCCTAGGATCACAAATTATGAAACTTTTACCAGAATTAAAAAAAAGTCAGCGCCATTTTGAAATTCTTTGTTATTGTACCGATTTCGTTCAAAAGCGATATCTGACGATCCCTGGGATCACAAAGCAGGAAACTGGTACCAAAATTTAAAAAAAGTCAGCGCCATTTTGAAATTCTTTGTTATCGTACCGATTTCGTTCAAAATCGATATCTGGGGTTCTCTGGGATCACAAAACAGGAAACTTTTACCAGAATTTTAAAAAAGTGAGCGCCATTTTTAAATTCATTTCATTAAAATTATATTAAAATTATTTTCATATTAAAATATTAAAATTAAATTCATTTTTAAATTCGCAATTTCAAAATGGCGCTGACTTTTTTAAAGTTTGGTACCAGTTTCCGGTTTTGTGATCCCAGAGAACCCCAGATATCGATTTTGAACGAAATCGGTACGATAATAAAGAATTTCAAAATGGCGCTGACTTTTTTTAAATTTTGGTACCAGTTTCCTGTTTTGTGATCCCAGGGATCATCAGATATCGATTTTGAACGAAATCAGTACGATAATAAAGAATTTCAAAATGGCGCTGACTTTTTTTAAATTTTGGTACCAGTTTCCTGTTTTGTGATCCCAGGGATCGTCAGATATCGATTTTGAACGAAATCGGTACAATAACAGAGAATTTCAAAACGGCGCTGACTGAAATCGGTCCAATAACAAACATTTCAAAATGGCGCTGATTTTTTTAAATTTTGGTAACAGTTCCCTGTCTTGTGATCTTAGGGATCCTCATAAATCGATTTTGTACGAAATCGGTACAATAACAGAGATTTTTTTTAAATTTGTTACCAGTTTCCTGTTTTTTGTTCCCAGGGAGCCCCAAATATCGATTTAGAATGAATTTAAAAAACGATAGTTCCGGTTTTGTTGAAGCAGAGTTCAAACAGCCGTATACTACGCAATACACTCCTTGCATTTTTAAAAAGATCGCGGAAATAGATTTATACGTGACCACTCGTCATGACGCGGCAATCACTACTGACGGCAATGTCGATGCGCATGTTTGTGTGAGTGAGCTGTTTCGAACGTTTCTAGGTAGTTTCATCCGTTTACTGTGGTCTAGCGTAGAGTATACGTGCTTGCAGAAATATTTTGTATTGTGGCGAGTTAAATACCTACAGATTTTTACTATAGGGATTTAAGAAACACGTGTTTCAGGATTTTTGGAAATTCGACCTCCAAGGAATTTTTAAAAATTTCACCCGAGCGAAGCACTGCTAGTATTTACTATAATAATGTGGCGCGGAGGCATAGATAATAATATGTAGTAAATAAATAATCAAATATTTCAAGTTACAAAATTGATTAGTTGGCTATAAAATCGAGCGTAGAGCGTAGTGCTATATATGCGTACAGATATATGCTGTAGTGTGGCGAGTTATATACCTAAAGTTGGCTGCGGCCTGATTGTATAAGGACCCTTAATAAAAATACAAAATGCACTCCAAATCAACTTCTCACTACAGGCAATCTCTTAAAATTTTATGTAAACCTGGTACATGCTAGGACGGACGGTCGCTACCTACTAACACGCGGTATCCTCTTTGTAAACACCGCGCCTTTGATAGGTAGTTAAATGCCGCCGCTCGCGCCGCGGGCCGACTTTGCAAAACTTACACCTAATTACGAATACTTGAATACTTCTTACCTAGGTACTGACCACTAGATAACTAACTACTTAATAAACAGTTACTAGTTAGTACTACGTTTTCTTTTGTATCGGGAGGGAAATCTTTAAAAGATACCTGATTTCTTGGGGGAGAAATCAGGTTATGTGAGATTTTTACTCACTTAAATCCCCTTGGTGGTCACACTTAGCGCTGTGTTGGCCACAACCGAGGTGCCGACTACCAAGGGCAAGGTCAAGGGCAAGGGTCGTCCAAGGGTGAAACGACTGGAGCCCCCACTCCAGGCCGCTCCTGACCCTGATGTCCCTTAGACTGGGACTATTGAATTGTTGGATCGGTGTGGTGGCCAGCGCCACAACAATGTCCTCATCTCCGAGCGGGATCAGCTCGCTGACGGGCTCGCTCAGCGGCCTCCTTCTTAACCATTACGGTTTCACAGAAGGAGACCACTGCCCTCCTTGCTTCGACCTCCGACACCATTGCCGCTATCGCAGCCGTTGGAGAGAGATCACTTCCCACGTGGCTGACTAGGACACGACGTTCAGGTTCCCAGACAGGGCATTCTTTAAGAGTGTGCTGCGCAGAGTCCTGGCGGCGTGGTGTGTAGTGGTGGCGGTGGCTACAGTGGTGACACCGCGGTGTCACCACTGTAGCCACCGCGAACCTACTACCTACTTTCTTAGCATGTACTTCTAACTACTAGTACTACCTACTTACTCGTAAAAGGGATCCAGATACCAGCATCCTGATGAAAGATGACAGTAGCACAGCTCACACCTCGTAGATCATGCACACACACACACACACATACACACACACACACGTACGACACAGGTCATACAGCAAAAAATGTAAGCTTGCTCACAGAAAGGGTTCAATGTGTGAACCCGCTTTTCCTGTGCACAATTCCATTCTGCGCAGCACTGAGCACGTCACACGAGTAAGCAATTTGGGGTGTTATTGTCTGAAATGCATCCAGGATTCTTTGGCGCATTTCTTCACTACTATTGCACTCCACTGCGTATCATAAAATAGTCTGAATTTGAATAACTCATTGTCACTTAGGTACTTGCCACCGTGACAGTTTACGCGCAACTGTTGAAATCTCGAAAAAGTAATAAAATAATAAGTTTCAAAAACAGGGTTTCCAGTCACGATTTTGATTTTACCCTACTAAAAAATATCCTATATAAACCCTAAAAAAATTCTAAATTTCTAAATTTGGCAAGTTTACTATTTGTTGTTAGTTGGACTTTTTAAACGGATTTTTTTACGTACGATGTAAAAGTCGGTAAACTTTATTTTACAATTTTCTTTGTAACTTTACTTTACTTTTTCTTTGTAATAACTTTACTTTACAGTTAAGCTGAAATAAATATTTTCATTTTCATTATTTTAGCTATGTACCTAACAATTTAAACAGAGCATTCACAATTTTACCCAAAGTCGTTCTGTAAAATTCTTGTTTAATTTGTTATGTTTTTCCCCCAAGTTAGGGTAAAATTCCGAAAAGAAAACACTATCAAAAATTTATTTTCTAAAAATCTACTTTGTTCCATGCGTTCCTAGTACCGTCGGACGTCGCCCGTCAGCTCGGCTTTTTTAATTTACCGACAATACCTACATGCACGTACACAGGAATACGTCTAAACTCCGCCCTACGACAATATGGCCGAATTATTAGGGTTCCATTGCAAGATAATTGCAATTATAAAATATCTTTAGTCACGAAGAAACTAAGTACTTACTAGCTATCAAAAAAATATTGTAATTTGCGTAGGAGTTGAAGGGATTTTTGTTCACCAATTAATCCATCACTGTGCACTGCAGGCCTAATCTTTCATGAGAGATGTAGAAACTAACCTTCCACGCTGCTCCAATGCGGGTTGGTGGCGACGATTATTTGGACTTCAGGTTAAGTACTGATAAGTGATAATAACTGGGACCACCGTAGCATCGTGGAGAAAAATTCTTCAATCGACCGAAGAACGGGTTTCTTTTCTCGTTGGAAATAAAAATTTCTTGGCAGAAAAACTCAAATTCTAATGATTTGATGGCTGACGATCGAATCTGGAACCCCAAGACCCGCAGCCGATCAAAGTACTACCAAAGACCATTAGAAACATTAACAAATTTGAAAGTTAAAATTGAAAAATACGGGACCCACCTCGTGAATTAAAATGATTTAATAGGTTACTTGAATCTCTTTAATAGTCATAATTTCCTGGTATCTCGATTAAGTTTACTTACGTAAATGCACCAGTGGCGGTGTCTTTTGTACCTAAAGTCGGAACTGTACTACAAGCGATAATATTAATTATTATTATTGTATCGTTAAGCAATTTGGCAATTCATTACAATTTACAAATCATTCAAAAAACAAACTACTCAGAATAATTAATAATTAATCAAAACTTCAACGAAGTAAGTCGAGATATTAATCACAGAGAAAGACGGCTCATAAAATAAGGATAAGGGACTGAATTTGACTTACGAAGTCCGAAACTAGTCGGGCATTTTTTTACAAAAATACGTGAGTTCTAGCCGGGCTTTTACTTTGAGAATTTTATTTCATGCCGAATAATGATTACTTAGCATCGCTATTAGATTTTATCGCAACGCTCGCGCTGGCAACGAGGCTTAAGATACGGTATTATTCGCAGTTCATTGATATTGAATCAGCTGTTTTAAGGGATGCCACCTGAACATTTATGCAAAAATTTTGAAGTCCTCATAACTCCCTCAGGATATGAGCTACACGTCTCATGATATTTTTCCAGTATATCTATACACCATCTAACATAGGTAGCCGGCGGTATGTTATACCATTTACCTTACACCTTGTATAGTTAATCTTATTTTCGAATATTTTTTTTCAACTTTAGTCTTTAATGCGGGACCATGGTCACTCTAGGGATTCTAACGATATCTCATTTATCAAAATCAGTTCAGGCGTATAGAAGTTATGGTGGAATATACAAACTCACATACATGCATACATACATACATACATACATACATACATACATACATACATACATACGTACATACATACATACATACATACATACATACATACATACATACATACATACATACATACATACATACATACATACATACATACATGAACCCTGAAAACAATATACTCCTTTTTTCAGGCAGTCGTATAAAAATAATACTCTCCCGTGGTGGATTTTTAGGGGTCCAGTTTTTGTACTTTAAACCCGTTAATCTTTAAAGCTGTACGCACACTTATAATATCCGCGAGGCCTTAACTTTTCACATCTTGTTAACACCCGATAGTTACAAAATCATCGTATAAGTGAACCGGGTATTGCGATATGCGATTATAGTTGAGAGGAGTAGATCGGTTATCTTTGCGATATAGTTGCATGTTGAAACATAGATATGCGACATTGTATAGAGTTGTATGTTACGTAGCATTGCATATCATGCTTTCTCGGCATTGAAGTCAATATTCACATATTAAAATATTGTATCGTTATTCTTAACTTTGAAACTTTGGCCTGCACGTGTATCATTAGCATAAAAATATTGTAAGTTATAGTTAAGTTAACTTTGTAACATTCTTATTAAGTTTGTCATTGCATGTAATTTGCCCATTCACTGTGCTCTTGAAAATAACTATAGGTTAACTAGCTGATGCCCGCGAATTCGTCCGCGTGAATTGAGGTTTTTTGGTTCCCCCGGGAACTCTTTAATTTTCCGGGATAAAAAGGAGCCTATGTATTATTCCAGACTATAATAATCCATCTTTGTGCCTTTCATCCAGATCCGTTCAGCCGTTTTGGCGTGATTGAGTAACAAACATCCATCCATCCATCCGAACTTTCGCATTTATATAATATTAGTATAGATTATGTGCGAAGTGAGTGTTTATTAATACAAGTTTTACTGTTCTGATAAATTGATGATACTATCTATACCATATAGATACTACTAACGTTAGTGACCAACGATCTCCAGTGACACTCAATCGCAAATGCAATCTACGTGCTATCTCTTTGATATTCACACCACGTACTTCAATTCCAAAGGTGGTGTTTGTTATTCCCTAACAATGAAAATCACGAAATGTAAGAGTTTCTGAGGAAAATAAAAAAAAATCTTCTGTAACTAATTTTCTTTTCAGGTCTCTTGTGAATAGCCGTGAACGTGTGGAAAATATCAGAGGCTTCTTAGCGTCTTGGGCTCGTTGGGAGATAATAACCTGTCTTGTTTTCCGCTGGGTTCGTCAAGCGTCACCCGTCTTTCTTCACACCTTGGGGACTGAAAGGGATGGCGTTACGTCATTTTGTCACTAGCGAATCATTTTTACTTGTCTGGCTGTTATTGAGCTTGTTTTCGGCAAAGTGACTGGCGTATTGCAACGCCCGCCGCCTCCCAGACTGAAATGAAAGAGCGTTTTGGTTCAGGCCAGAGTTGGTTGCGTTCATTACAATTAACGGGCTCTGTTTGCGCGTCTGGCGAAACACTGTTATTACGACTAATTAACTGAGTATTGTGATGCCTTTGATAACGGAGGAAATAATGGAAAGATTAAAACAGTGCTGAACGCGGCTGTACATGTTATATTATTTTGTTATATTACATTTACCTTAACGTTTCAGCGGATCGGAGTAGAGAAGATACCGCCTAATAGATGTGTAAAATGTAGATACAACCAATCTCTTTACCAACGATATATTTTATTAAGTATAAATATAGTTTAATTTTTTTTTAATTTCCACGGAACCTTCTTATTTTTCCGAGATAAAAAGTAGCTTAAGTCACTCTTCAGGTCTTCAGCTAGTACATCCAGCATTCGCATTTATAATATTAGTATGATAGGTACTTATCTCAAAATATCATAACAGAAAATCATTAGCTTTCCAATACGATCGCAGTAATTTTCTTTCCCAATTTTTAAATTCCCCATAATATGCGAGGCGAATAAATGAAATAAATAAGTAGAGCTCAATTTATTTCGAAACTGAATTTGCGATGAAAATGCGACCCTCCTCGCTCGGTACCCAAATGTATATTAATGGGCCTCCGGAACCACAACAGTAGGTAATATTGTTTTCTTTTTACAACCCCACGACCTCTAAGGCTTTTAGTAGTGTCAACTACTACGCTGGCTTTTTATGGTTTAAGTAATGACGTGACGGAATATGTTGTAAGATCCTGCCTACAGATAAAGAAATGGCCTCCACCACCACTACAGCCTATTGACGTCCCACTGCTGGGCACAGGCCTCCACTCTCATAGGAGAGAGGGAATTAAGAGCTTAGACCCACCACGCTGCTCCAATGCGGGTTGGCGGGCTTTAACGACTATTATCATGTTAGTGATAATAACCGGGACCGACGGCTTAACGTGCTCTCCGAGGCACGGGGGTGAAACACCGCCAACTTCCAACTCCGGGCTGGCACTGAGAATTTCATAATTGAAAAACCCAATACCTAACAATTTTTATGCCCGACCGGGAATCGAACCCAGGACCTCGTGATCCGCAGTCGACTACGCTAACCGCTAGACCAACGAGGCAGAAATGGCCTCGTATATATTTAAAAGTTTGCTTTGTGCTTTGTCTTCAATATGTTATGCGGTTCGAAATTTGGATGCGTTGAATATTATTTTACTCTTTTTGTGGGTATCCACGTCATCAGAAAACACATAGAATAGTGGAATTAATTGGTGATGTTCTTCTCAAGATTTTCTTTTTACCTGTCTGCTCAAAAAAAGGAGTGTAATGTTTTTAGGCTTCATGTATGTATCTAGGTATGTAAGTTTCTTTATTCCATCAAAACATAAATGCTTGAGCGATTCGGATGTATGGGGTATCGTTAGAAACCTTACATCCTCCCGAGTGTTACTGGTTATAATTTTTAGGAAAAAATCCTATGGCAGAGTAATCGTGATTTTTTATTATTTGAAATTATTTTCACCTAACTACTATACTATATAAGATTATACTTATATTTAACTACTATATTACAAATTTTTATGTTACAAGACAGCCCTAGATTGTAATCCCTCAATATTGGTAGGTGATGCATTCTAAAATAGGTTCAATAATATTAGTATTATCCTTTTTATCCACGCGGCATCGTCCTCGAATACGGCAAGGCAAGGGTGTAGTGATAACTAGCTAAGCCGATCATACATGATCAAAATCAGATTAGAAATTAAAAATTCCCATATTATAGCCAGGGTAAAACCTGTCGTTTATACGACTGTATAGTCCGACAAACTTATCTGACCCGGTGGCAGCGTCACCAGTATGAAAAATAAAACAAAAACTAAACAGGCATACATATTAGTTCCGATTTTGGCCACCAGGTCATATAATTTTGTGGGACTATAATACACACCAATGACATAGGAATCTATACTAATATTATTCATGCAAAAGTTTGGATTGATAGATGGATGGATGTTTGTAACTCAATCACGCCAGAACTGCTGAACGGATCTGGTTTTTTTTGTTTTTTTTTTATCCACTACAAGTTAGCCCTTGACTATATCACCTGATGGTAAGTGATAATGCAGTCTAAGATGGTAGCGGGCTAACCTGTTAGGGGCATGGCAGTTATATTAAACCCAAATTCGGTTTAATTTCAGTTTCCGGCATTGTACCGGAACGCTAAATCGCTTGGCGGCACGTGTTTGCCAGTAGGGTGGTAACTAGCCACGGCCAAAGCCTCCTACAAGGCCAGACCAGGGAAAATTCTGAAATTATAAATTCCCAAATTGACCCTGCCGGGGATTGAACCCGGGACCTCCGCACGTTAAGACAACAACGCTACACACTGCGCCACGGAGGTCGTCAAAAAATCTGGATGAGATTTGGCATACAGATAGATTATAGTTTGGGATAACACACACTACTTTTTATCCCGGAAAATTAAAGAGTTCCCGCGTGAACCAAATAAATTCTATCGTAAAAAAAATTCAATCCTTTGAATAAAAGTCTAGGTTGATCAAACAAAACAACTGCCTCCAATAAGTTAACTTCATAGTATCACAAAAGAATAAAAACAAAAAAGTTTTACGAAAACCTCTACGTAAAACGTTTTACAAGCTTTGAATCTATGGTTGATGTTTTTATCGAAAAACTATTTGATAGTTTGTAAGTGAATAAAATACTCAACGGTTTGTATAATATTTTGGTATTCCTATTCGTAAACGACGTACTGCACCACGATATTTAACAACTTCATAACAACTAAATTGAATGGTTCAACGTCAAATTATTTAATTTCCATTTTGGAAAGCTTTAATAATGTTGCGGATGGCTTCAATCACTCTCTTACTAAGAGGCAGAAAAACTTTTAATAATAGTGAAATAATTAGGTACATTCTATTAGTACACAAACACACACACATGTCAAGTCTTGCATGCTTCACGTGTTTAGTTTTATTTTAACTTAAGTAAATTTATTTTGTAGTTTTAGATAGTTATGGATGTCTGTATAGCTGTTTCGGAGGTGGGCGTTGACGGCTGAAATGTTTATACTTTTTAGCCGTCACTGTTCTTAGAAATAAGATCAATTTTTTGTTATTGTTTACAGAAAATAAATAAATTTCAATTCCAAATTTCAATTATTCGTGTTCTACGAACTTTATAATTGTGGAATAGCTACTTTACCCACTTGAGATATAATTTCAAAATTTATTTTATTGTGGCTAATTCTGTGTAAAATTAAACACTGCTGTAAATATATTGCTATCCCTTCCATAATACTCTCTGGGACAGCGCTAGAACTTTAGAACTGACAATTTAGTTTACATAGTGATTGTGTTCAATAGAATTAGCTACAATGTCTGATTTTACTTCTAACTAAAAAAGCGAAGCGCGTGAAGGCGAGCCCTTTGCGACACGCGCAACTCTAGGAGCGTTGATGCGCTGATAAGCTCGTAAACTACTGACTACTACCACAGAAGAGGTAATAGTATGTTTTATTACTATTAATGACTGGACTGATCCAGTTCGAGTGAACACGCCGCACGGCGCGTGTACGTACGTTCGATTTTTTGAAGCGTAAAATGTGGCGCGCGTGTAAGCTCGTAAGCCGATACGAGCTAATATACTTACTACGCGCAAAAAAATACGCTCGTCTTTAACCGCCCTAAAACTACATTGATGCAATACTGCCTACTATAGAAACTACTTACAAATAGAGAACTAAGTTCAGGTAAGAATCTTTATAGGTACAAGTTTTATGAACTTGTCTGGCGACTTCACTTTCTTGAACTCTTCTGGGAAGAAGGACAAAGTATAACAGATGATGTTCATAACTGACTTTGTAATAACTTTACAATTTCTATTGATAGAATAATTCATTTATGCAATCACATCGACTTTTGCGACAGAATGAAAAAGGCAGCGATTGACTAACACTTGAGTGTAATTAGTTATTACTATTAAAACGAGATACTGAAGTCAGTTATACTGCTACTGAATGGAACAGTCAAATTGCAACGTTTGCTCATGCGACTGTCTGACAGACTGACTTATATATCAACGCACAGCCTAAGCCGCTGGTCCTAGACACATGAAATTTGGAGTGTGTGTTCTTTGTAAAGACTTTGTATCCACTAAGAAAGGATTTTTCGAAATTCTATCCCCGAAGGGGTAAAATAGGGGTTGAATGTTTGTATCAAAGTCCTTCATTTCTCAAGTTATAGCCATGAAACTTGGTATATAAGCTGCGGGTTAAAAATGAAGAAATACGTATTTCACAGTTTTTAAAAATTCGATCCCCAAGGGGGTGAAATAGGGGATAAAAGTTGGTATGAAAGGCCTTTTTTTATCAAAATATTTTTCAAGTTATATCATCGAAACTTGGCATTTTGGCTTTCGGTAATTAATAAAGAAATACGTGTGTCACAGTTTTTCAAAATTTTACCCTGTACTATTTTTAAAGGGTTAAAATAGGGGTTGAATGTTTATATGAAAGTCCTTAATTTTTTTTGAAGTTAGAGCCATGAAAGTTGGTATTTGGGCTTCTGGTTTAAAATAAAGAAATACGTGTTCCACAGTCTTTGAAAATTTCATTCTCAAGGACGTTAAATAGAGAGTTTGTCCTTAAATCACGCCGCAACAGAACAACATTTCGACGTAATTTTTTGCAAGATATTTATTTTATCCCGGAAAATTAAGTAGTGCCTGAACTTAAGCCACGCGAAGGAAATCGCGAGCGTCCGCTATAAGCTATATGAAGCCTCTATAGATAGGCTGTTGCAGCGGGAAGTTTTTATAATCTCATTAGTCCAGTCATTTTATACATTTGGAAATGCAAGTGAAACGAGAAAGCTACATTTTGGATAAATATAATCAACTAGCTGATACCCACGACTTCGTCCGCGTGGCCTATGTCACTCTCTAGGTCCTAAACTATAGTTGCATGCAAAAAATCACGTCGATTTGTGGCTCTGTTGCAGCGTGATTGAAGGACAAACCAACAAACCAATAAACCAACAAACCAAGAAATGAAACTGTTTTGATTCCTAGAATAAGAAGAATAATAGAAATAAGAGAATTCCTAATTCCTATTAACTCTTTAAACCGTAGACTCCCTTATATCTAAAAAAAAAAAACAAACGCGCTTATATGTTGAGGCGTCCATCCGTGGTCCGGCGTTGACATAAGAATTTTATTACCAGTTGCTACCCTCTCTCCCCCCACTGACCGGACCAGCCTTCCCTTTCAGGAGGATTAACTTGTAATCCCACAGGAGGACCAATATCATTGATTAGAATGCTATTTTCAGCTTTATTATTCCTGACATAATGTTTGTGTCGGCCTCCATCCCGTTTTTTAAATGAATTTTCATACTGATTTATCTATTTAAAGGGTGTTGGCAGAGTTGATCCTGTCGAATTTATAATGATTAACCTATCAGATATGTGCATAATTTTAAATTAAAAACTGCCGATGATCCCCTACGGCCTACGGTGATATTTTTCCCGTGCAACGCTTTTTAACAGCGCACTGGAGACTTATCTTTGATTTGTGGACAACCTATGAACTATTTTATGGGGTCAGTGAATTTCATCTAAGTAATTTATAACATACAAAAATACAGTTTTATTCAGTTCAATTCTAGCATGATTCTGGCACGCATTTCTATTAAACTTTTCGAAGAGAAGAAAACATCGTGAAGAAATTGACCAGTGTTAAACTATGGCCTCGTTGGTCTAATAGTTGGCGTGTTCGACTGCGGCCGACGAGGTCTCGGGTTCGAGTCCCGAGTCGGTCCATAATTAAGTATTGGGTTTTTCTGGCTAGAAATTCTAAGTACTAGCCCGGGCTTAGGAAGTTGGTGGTGTTTCACCCCCGTGCCTCGGAGAGCACGTTAAGCCATCGGTTCCGATTATTATCCCTAACATGATAATAGTCGTTAAAGTACGCTGACCCGCACTGGAGCAGCGTGGTGGGTCTAAGCTCTAATTCCCTCTCCTGTGAGAGTGGAGGCCTGTGCCCAGCAGTGGGAGGTTAACAGGCTGTAGTGGAAACTATGGCCTGAGCATTTCTTCTGAGCAGGTAGGACTGTGCTCAGTTATAGTGGGCCTGTGATAGGTTGAGATTATTATGAATTAAAAAAATCTTTACTATTAGGGGATATTAAACAAGGTGCCATACCATATAGAGAGCCGTCATGAGCCATAGTATTAAATCTAGCTTACTGTTTGGCGTTTCCGCTTCGCTTGATAATCCACGGGACTAAATTAAAGCTATCAGTCACGTAAAGCATGACAAGCGCCGTGACGTCAGGATATCGACAAAGTCGCAAATCAAACGTATAAATTGTCAGCCATTGCCATTCAAGAATTATAAAATCATACATATAAATGTAGAATGTCTAGAATGATGTCTAAGAAATAACAATCGATTTTATTAATAAGTTTTATTATTATCAAGATGATTGAAGATGAACAAGCCCGTGACTTCATCCGCGTGGACTAAGTTTTTCCAATTCCCGCGGGAACTCCTTAATTTTCCGAGATAAAAAGTATCCTATGTCCTTCCCCAATATACAACCTATCTATGTACCAAATTTCATCCAAATCGGTTGAACAGGTGCAGACAGACGGACAGACAGACACATAGACAGATACATTTTCCCATTCATAATATTAGTATGTATAGTCTAACAAAAATAAGATTTTATATTTTCTAACAATTATATTCGAGTTTATGTGTTCCCGTCTAGGTGAACCTAGGTTAATTGCAAGAAATATCGCATGCTAATCTTAATAGTAGGGGAGCCCAAGAGGGGATTTTTGGATTAACTCCAGCGTGGCAGATTAATATAAAGGGGGAAATACTCAAGCGCGACAGATTACTGAAAAGTGTACATTCGGTTAATCTGATGATTTGAGCGAGACCTAAAGGTGTTGGACTTTTAAGAGTTTGTAACTGTCCAACTCCTTTGGGTCTCGCTCAAATCGTCAGGTTATTTGAATGTACACTTTCAGCATGTAAATAACTCAGTCTACCTTAATCTGACGCGCTCGAGTATTTCTAATAACCGATTTTATTTATCTAATATTTTGATCTGCTGTCCTAGACAGACCCACCAATACAGGGCTCATATACGGTGAAGATACTCTATAGGGTCCAAAGAATCCCCTTTATATTCATTTGTGACGCTGGAGTAAATCCAAAAATCCCCTCTTGGGCTGTTAGTATAGTAGGGGATACTATAATATAACCAGCACTATGCATAAAAAACAACTCAATCATACTGAGAAATATTATGATCAGATTAACAGGCACTGTTATTAAGCTCGGACCTAGACGAAGCTATTAAAATTTCAAGCGAGCAATTTTTCCGTAAGCAGCTTAATCCGAATCGAATATGGGGAAGTTAAGCGGCCATCATAAAATATGATTAGTGGCCGAGCGGGGGCGTCAACGGCCGGCGCCGGCGACGCCTAGTGCAAATATTGTCGGCCTACACAAACATGCACGGGGAAAAACGGGGCAACGATTAACAAATATTGTTTTAGCAAATCCTTATAAATATCGGCTAAGTTTAGTTCCGCTTAAAAGAGACAGCGAAATTTGATGGATGGCATCAAATTTTACTGTCTCTTTTTCTTCTAGATCTAGAGAAATCAGAACAAAATCGTCACCTACATAAATGTAGATGACTGTAGAACAAAATCGTCACCTACATAAATGTAGATGACTGTAGTACGTTGGAATATTTTCCCCTGATTTATTGATTAACTGCTATTATTTTATTAAGTACTAGCTAAACCGCGACTTCGTCTGCGTGGATCGAGGTTTTTTGGTTCCCGCAGGAACTGCTTAATTTTCCGGGATTCAAAGTTTCCTATGTGCTATTCCAGACTATAATCTATCTCTGTGTCAAATTTCAGCCAGAGCCGTTCAGCCGTTGGGGCTTGATTGAGTAACAAACATCCATACATCCATCCAAACTGTCACATTTATAATATTAAAGTAAGTATTAAGTATTGTATAGATAGCAATTTAAAAAAACAAAATTAGAGTTGTGCAGTAAATGACTGAGAATTTTCATAGCTTGGGTGACACACATCCATAGCTTAGCAACGTAGCACAGTGGAAAGGCGCCCTAATATTTTGGTTATAGAACTCAAATACATGTAGCAACCTAACTTTAAATCAAGTTGCTTGGTTCACCTCATTAACTCGGTCGATTTAAATTAATATTTATTAGATTCAAGAGTGCAACCGGAAAAAAACAGATTTCAGGCTCTATATCAAAGTTTTTAGTATCAAAGTTTCATGTAAATATCAGATTGAACAGTAGGTTGAACGGTAGTTTTTTGAACTATAATTGTTTTTTTTGTATCATTTCAAATTAAAATTCATATACGTAGTTAGTACATTAAGTTTTTGATAAAAATGTTAACAGCTAGTTTAATGTTATATATGTTATTACATTTTATTCTTAAAAACCAGTATAACAAAATTATTGTTTTAAATATAAAACCCTTACATTTTCTCGGGGAAGCCAATGACGCTTTAACGTTTTTAGCGGATCGGTTAAAGCTATTTTATTACGCTATTTTCCCTGCTACGTCACATTAATTGGATTCACTGACCACATCACTATCGGAAAAAATACGTATTTTCGTGAAATATATTGGGTAATTTCCAGGTGAATCGGCGCTCAATTATCTACGTGGGTGGTGAATTATTCAACTATGGTACCGAGATCGTGGATGGAACCCACAACCTGTACATATCCCACATTCATGCTTTCAAACGCTCACGTAGGGATAGTGAGTATGTGGAGCTATGCTTGGAGTATCCGTAAGTGATAATATCAGAAGTAAGAAGAGCGTAGAAGAACAGATTAACCGACATAGCTCGTAGAGTTGCAGATCTATCTTATTATGGAAAACAAAATTGTTTGCCACACAACCCGTGATTTCCCCATTCCGATCACCAATGGTTGTCTGGGAGATATCGCTTTAGCGATAAGACCGCCTTTGCACGATTCACTAAAATTAAGCTTCTTTCCTTTTGTAAGTAATGTTTCTATATTTCTTGTGTGCAATAAAGAATTCAATTATAATAATCTAATCAGGGCCGTCTTTAACCTATTGGAGGCACTGGGCACATTAGGATAAGGGGGCCCCTATGAAAAGGCATAGGTATACCTGTTTTAAAAATAGTCCTCTGTCTAATTTGTAAAAACATGCACTAAGAGTAGATAAGCAATATTCTAGAATCCGGATCAATTTAAAATCTGATTAACTTAATACTGAAGTATATTTTGAATGTAATATAAGTGTATAGTTATCGTTAATGAATATCGATTATCTATGGTGATGTGGCAGTAACTAGGGGGCCCCATCGATCGCGGGGCCCTGGGCATGTGCCCAGAGTGCCCAGAGGGAAAGAGGGACCTGGATCGAATGCAGTAATGGGCAAGACACATAGTTTGCAGCACTTATGCCTATGCATCTACAGTTGCTTCAATGTGAAGTAAAGCCATCATAAAGACTAAGCCATGTAGGTAAATAAAATGACCCGTTAAAATAAATGTAAAGCAATTTTATAAGAGACATTTTCGCAACCTCAAATTAATTTCGACCACTGACCGCGTAGTAGGTACTATCGGGATGATAATTTTGACATATCTACACGTTATTCGACTCTCATTTTTTGGCTTGCTAAGTACCTCATGCCTCGTTATAATTAATGAACCAGGTAAGTAATTTTTACATTCTATCAAAAGAAAGTAAATTCGAATAATAAAAAATACAGGTAGAAATTCGGACAGACACGATAGTATTAATAATCATGTTTCCTATAATTCTAAAAACATAGAATTCAGGGAGGCAGTACATACACAACCAAGATTGGCAGCTTCTAGTATCGGAAGCTAAGATCCTCTTTGGGTCACTGAGCCAGCAAGTTGGTTAAAAAACACCCAATAATTTACGGGAATGGTTACCGTTTCACATGATTTTTTAAAATTTATTCACACACTGCTTATTAACACATTAGTAACTTTCGATGTTTGTGGGTTTGTATAGGTCAAGCCTTGCAACTGAATCTTAAATCAGTTATCCCCAACCAATTTAAATCTATAGGTGGACACCCAGCAATGTCTGACTTAAATTTGATACCTATTCATCTGCATGATACAGGTATCAAATTTATGGATTTGCTGAGAAGAATACGTAAAATAAAACACGTCACATTAAATTAAATATGGCGGACGATGAAAGATTGTTTTTTAAAGTACTTTTTAATTATATAAGACGTATGCACAACATTACTTGGAAAATCTTTGATTTACTGAGATAAAAGTAGACTACGTCCGTTGTCAGATTGCAAGCTATCACTGTTGCAAATTTCGTCAAAACTGTAAAAGTAAATACGACAGACAGACATACTTTCGCATTTACGTTAGTATCGATACGTATCTCACTGTATTGTGTCAATTGGATCCACTAACCTATACTCTCGGTATGAATAGGTGTACCTATCCCCCACAAAATATATTGGGATATTCTCAGGTGAATGGGCACTCTATTGTCTACGTAGCTCGTGAATTTATGTTTTGATGCGAGAACCAATAGGCTCCGATAAACATATGCCGTGGTATGTAATCCAAACCTGAGCGTGAGCTTGATAGCGGTTCCAAGCTGAATAATTACTCAAGCTTAGACCAACATGTGCATAGAGACATGAATAAGCGTATGTAATCGTTATGATAAACATTTGAATTCCATTTAGTTATGTTATTATAAAGGACTAGCTGATGCTAGCGACTTCATCCGCGTGTTTTTCTTAAATTCCGGCGGGAACTCCTTAATTTTCCGGGATAAAAAGTAGCCTGTCAGTCTCCAACTCAATTATAGCCATGCCGACACACCTTCACAAAACAAACACGCTTTCGCATTTATAATACTAGAAGGTAATACCCGCGACTTCGTCCGCGTGGATTAAGGTTTTTTTTTCCCCGCAGGAATCAAATAAATCTTTAGCCTATGTCTTTCCCCGGGATGCAAACTATCCCTATACCATATTTCACAAAATCGGTTGAACAGATGGGCAGTGAAAGCATAGACGTATTATGGATTAGTATGATTTTACATCGGTTTTTTTCACAATATATTATCTTATTTTATATTTTGTGCGTCTGGGTAGTCGCAATGCCATTTTCAAGGATCCATTCGGAGTGCGAATGGGTACTTTTATCCCTTAGTTTACGACTTATATACAACATCATTATGGTACCAAGACTTTGTCAATACCAGTATGTTGTAACTTACCAAGACTAAAGCTAAGATTACTGTCACTGTCGCTACTTACGTACACGATGAAAGTTTGTGAGTCTGTTTCACCTCATCTCAATTAATTGAAATAGTTGCCAGTACATATTCTATCTTACTAATCTTACTAATATTATAAATGCGAAAGTTTGGATGGATGTATGGATGTTTGTTACTCAATCACGTTTCAACGGCTGGACGGATCTGGCTGAAATTTGGCACAAAGATAGCCTAGAGTGGAATAGCACATACGCTACTTTTTATCACGGAAAATTAAGGATTTCCCGTGGGAACCAAAAAACCTCGATCCACGCAGACGAAGTCGCGGGCTTTAGCTAGTTGTCGAATAAACAAAAAATTTATTAAACTATACAACTGATAATCTCCTTGAGAATCCAGGATGTAATACTGCTTTTAATAAAAATGAGCATAATGCCATTATGAGAATTCTAGCAGGTATAATGATAAATTGCAGATGGCTTACAGTCTATTAGACAAATGAGCGAGCATCAATCGCGACTGAACAAAGATCGACAGAACACAAACCGGGGAGAGCAAGGCATTAGCCGGCTTCCGCCTTGCAATACTAATTAATCTCAGCTAATTAGCCTGAATGCTGCAAAATTTCACTTCTGGTTTCAAACGTTACTGATAGGTTTAAGTTTTAAGCTAATTTGACATCCTTAATATACTAGTCCTTATAACTGCACACTGTTTTAATAAATTCAGAAGCTGTTACTTACTTTCAATGGCTGGTATTCACTGTTAATAAATAATCAATCATTACCACTACAACCCATTAACGTTCCACTGCTGGGCACAGGTCTCCACTCTCATAGGAGAGAGGGTATTAGAGCTTAGACCGACCACGCTGCTCCAATGCGGATTGGCGGGCTTTAACGACTATTATCATGATAGTGACAATAACCGGGACCGACGGCTTAACGTGCTCTGCGAGGCACGGAGGTGGAACACCGCCATACTACTATTAAATACATAATCACAATACAACTAAAGTGCGAAAGTGACAGATGACGAAACTTCCTTTTTAAATATACTAGTAATCTTATTTATAATTCTCGTGTCCGATGTTAGTTACCATACACCTCCGAAACGGCTTGACCGATTTTTATGAAATTTTATATGCATATTCAGTAGGTCTGATAATCGGCTAATATCTATTTTTCATACCCCTAAAACACCTCAATCCACGTGGACGGAGTCGCGGGCATCAGCTAGTCTTATATATATAAAATTCTTGTGACACAATTAGTTACCATACTCCTCCGAAACTGCTTGACCGATTTTTATGAAATTTTATGTGCATATTCAGTAGGTCTGAGAATCGGCTACTATCTATTTTTCATACCCCTAAAACACCCCACCACCTCAATCGCGAGATTGACGGAGTCGTGGGCATCGGCTAGTATATTTATACCACTCACAATAGTTGCTTTTCCTTATTTTGCTTGACTACATTTCGGGCCCGTTAACCAAGTCCGACGGAGTGAAACCAACTACACTAGTACACGAGTGCATTCTCTATTCCCATGCACTCATAGTCCGATAATATGGCAATCCAAAACAACCGGCAAGAGTATATCAGGTACTTATGTATATGTCACCGTAAGATTGTAAAAACCGTTAGATTATAATCTAACTCGCGAAATTCTAAACTGTCGAAAGATTAGAATTTAACGCATTATTTTCCGGTAGATTGTAATCTGATAGGTGTTTAAACCCGATAAAACCTAAGTGGGCACTACTTGATTATTTATGTCGAACCCTAACCTAACCTACAAGAAAGAGACAAGAAAACGTAAATAAAATGAATATTTCAAAAATTGACACTCAGAACATTGAACAGTTTACAATCTTTCGACAGTTTAGAATTTCGCGAGTTAGATTATAATCTAACGGTTTTTATAATCTTACGGTGACATATACAAGATGTATCTATAAATACTAATCAACCCTGACTTAACAGAAGAGCCGAAAAATTGTTAGCTCCTCGGAAGTCGAACCTGATCACGAATTTCCAGTCACTCTTATAATAATATAGTTATAATAATATTAAAACCACAATAAGTGTAACCAATTTGTAATAGCTGCAGTTCCAGCTTTAATTACTCAAACATTTACCTACGCGTCTAAAACGATATAACAACTCTGTGGCAACTCCAGTTCTGCTAATGTTGGGAATAACTCCGAATTTCCGTCCATGGAATCCACGCCGGGATATCCAGAGATTCTGTATGGACATTGCTTCTGATACAGACAGTTCTTAACATCGTGCAGCAATGCTTTGATCGCTTTCATTAGTTTATTGTGAGGTTACTTGTTTAATGGTTTCATAAAATGTGTAATGTAATTATAATTGAGAATTATGGTAGAGGATGAGATATTGTAAAAATACGACGAACTACTTTATAAATAGGATGATTTAAAAAAAAGTTAGAAATGGTTTACTTTATGATTTTTTATCAATTTTATTTTTATGCTTTTTCAGCATGGCTCTCTCAATGATACGATCAAAAGGGCTCTTGCCACCATAGATATTCCTGCGCTCATTGAGCCGGCAGGGATTAGTCGGGATGATGGCAAGAGACCTGATGGATTGACGCTGGTTCCCTGGGAACGGGGACGGGCGCTAATGTGGGACGCAACATGCGTAGACACATTGGCCCCGTGTCATATCAGGGAGACAGCATCAAGGCCGGGAGTCGCAGCAGAAAAGGCTGAAACCGGCAAGCGGCGGAAGTATGCCTCTCTCATAGAGAGTTACATATTTGTTCCGTATGCCGTGGAGACCCTTGGGCCGTGGAGTCTTAGTGGCAAAAAATTTTTACGAGATATTTCACGGCGGTTAATTGCCTCATCTGGAAACAGAAGGGCTGGCTCATTTTTTGCGCAAAGGATCAGCCTGGCTGTCCAGCGCGGAAATGCAGCCATCATTCTTGCCACCATTCCACGTGGGCATGATTTATATAGTAATTAGGTTAGGCTAGCTAGCATTAAGTTCTATTGTATTATTTTCAATAAATCAAAAAAATATATATATATGATAAAAAGAATAAATGAATCAGGCTTGCTTTTGTATTTATAATAACCTCAAATTACTAGGCATTACGTAGTAGACAATTTAACTATAACTAGAGTTTAAAGAAAATAGGCTTTGTTCTTGGAGAGACTGTATGTCTCACGTGTTACCTGAACCAAAACTATGTTTATTACGAAACACAGGGGAGTTTTACCCTCGCCATGATGAGAATTTAACCAAATCACTAAATACAAATGGCATTTTACGAATGAGTTCAAATATTATTAAACATTAACTTTTCATTATTGGAGATTATGGAAATATACCAATGTGTTCAAATTAATATTAATTTTAAATTCGATGGTCAGAGGTCATGACATTTAAATTTAAATCCCCAATTAAACGGTAAAGCTTCATTAGTGCGATAAATCGAATGGGCGCAACCTCGAATTGTTTTGTTCCTTGTATCCCAGCGGTATACTTACGAGTATGGAAATATATTGACGCAGTCACGTCAAATTCGAGAAGCTACTTTGTTGAAGACTTTGTAATCAACATTCAAGGAGCGAGGCTGCGGAGCTGTCTCCATAAATTACATATCAAGTATGTGTAGAGGTTTTATGAAAAATGTTTCCCTAGTAGGTTCCCTTCGGATACTTAGGGAAACACCGCCGCCCGCGGCCATGTACACGCTTATGCAAACAAAATATTATGTATGTTGATCCTTTGATGCGCTTACCTAGTTAGATAAAATAGGTACATTCTTCTTGGCTTACAGTCGCAGAGTAACTTTACTGCGTTTAATATTTTAAAAGTAAAAACTTGGAGCTATACTCTAAATCTAATAAGTATACGGTCTATATAATACATGGCAGTTATAGTAAACCAATAATCCTAATCGGTTTCTACATGGCATCATACCGGAACACTTTTAATCGCTTGGCAGCACGTGTTTGCCGGTAGGGTTGTAACTAGCCGCGGCCGAAGCCTCCAGACACAACCAGAGAAAATTCTGAATTTATAAATTTCAAAATTGGCCCTGCCGGTCAACAAACATGGAACATCCGGCTTATAAGACAAAAGCGCTCAGCACTTTGCCAAGGAGGTTACTATTTTAAACCAAAACGCTTAGTTGTTGCATCAGAAACATTCAATATTCTTTTGCGAAAGTTAACGTCTGGCTTGTGATTTGTAGCTGCGAGTACACATATATTATATCGAGTCGCAACGCCATCAATCCGTTAGTGAATCTCCAGCGAGCACGTCGCAGCTGCAACTGATATCACCTGACGATGTCGTTTGTACCCGTCCACTGAGGATTAGACTGCGTGAAAATCGATTGAATAAATTTACTGATATCCAATATACGCATTTAGGCTTAGATAAAGCAAGCCACGTATGTGGCAGATACGTCAGAGTCATATGAACAAAAAAGTGTTGCTTTGACTTTTTTGTTTAGAGCAGAACCACAGTTCTCTCTGGCAGAATACGTGGTTACGAACGCTACGAAAATGCTACGAAAGCACGTAGCCCGTGTATTGTAATTCATACTCCATACTAAATATGGAAGTGTGTCCGTCGTCTGTCTGTTTTTCGGGTATGTTTTTATTCCGGAAAATTGAAGGGTTTCTGGGGGATCACCTTGCTCCACACACTTAAAGTCTTAAACGTACGATGATGTAGTAAATAATAACTCGATGTCTGCAACATAACAACGATTATGTCATGATTGTTTTGTTTCAGTAGAATAGCTATCCCATCAAAAACATAAATGTAAAATGAGAGCCAAGTTCAAAATTGTGATATATATGCCTTGGTTGTTGACTTCAGCGACAAAAGAAGTGAGATCTAAATGGGTGCCAAGTTCAATGGTCAGTCCTGCAATTTATATATCCCATCAAAAACATAAATGTGAAATGAGAGCCAAATTCAAAATTGTGATATATATGCCTTGGTTGTTGACTTCAGCGACAAAAGAAGTGAGATCTAAATGGGTGCCAAGTTCAATGGTCAGTCCTGAAATTTATTTATAACAACATATAATATTTTATAACAACTTAAAATATCATTTCTTCTTATAACGTAGTATAAAATGTTGAAGACTAAGGCTTTGGCTTGGCTAGTTTTCATATACGAATTATAGCGTTCACAAGTTGTAAAGCTGTAAGTTCTTATTTTATTCTTCCGAAAATTTGGCTTGCTGGTAGAAACTGTACTTTTAGGTACCTACTTAATAATAATTCGTATATGGAAACTAGCCAAGCCAAAGCCTTAGTCTTCAACATTTTATACTAAGTTATAAGAAGAAATGATATTTTAACTTGTTATAAAATATTATATGTTGTTATAAATAAATTTCAGGACTGACCATTGAACTTGGCACCCATTTAGATCTCACTTCTTTTGTCGCTGAAGTCAACAACCAAGGCATATATATCACAATTTTGAATTTGGCTCTCATTTCACATTTATGTTTTTGATGGGATATATAAATTGCAGGACTGACCATTGAACTTGGCACCCATTTAGATCTCACTTCTTTTGTCGCTGAAGTCAACAACCAAGGCATATATATCACAATTTTGAACTTGGCTCTCATTTTACATTTATGTTTTTGATGGGATATCATTACTTTTTGTACATAAATTATTGAACTCAATCTCAAACTCAAAACATATTTATTCAAAATATGTACCTACAAAGTACACCTTCTGAACGTCATGCTTACAGAGCATAAGACGTGATGGTGATATCTTAAAACTAAAGCTACGAGGGTTCCAAACGTGCCCTGGTCTGAGAAGAGCCCGCAATAAACTCCGCATTTTTTTTATTATCACCATCTCACAAATATTTGAAATTATATATATGTACTTATAATATAACATTACATAATCAGCCGTTGTAACAATTCATACCCATGCCTTGCTATCATTCAAATAATCCTTTACACTGTAATAGGACTTTTCTATTAGTTTAGTTTACGTTTTACATTAGTAGGTACTTATTATTTGGTGTAAGGTCAGTGTGTCACCCACCAGTAATTCTATTGTACGACTCATTGTACAAGATAATTAAAGACGAGAATTCTCAAGAAAATATATAGTGTACCTAGAGTTACACTGACATTGACAGATTACATCTATGGTCAGACTACCTCTACAGCACATTTCTACATCTCATCAATTTTGATTGCAAAAGTTCAAAATCAAAAGTTTTTTGTGAAACATTGAAAACAAGCACGGTAAACAGTCGATATCACTAAAACCACTATAAACAATGAATACAAATCACAATGACTGACAGCTTGAACTGACGACTTCAAATACGTTTCTTCTTCTTTTCTGTCAATGACGTTTCGTTGCACAAAATGTATGAATACGAAGGTAAGGTTTTAATGCAACTATATTATTATTCATTATTATTTACATTAAAATAATAATTATGTGTCATTTTCAATAGTTAAGGAGTTACTACCACCGCTCAAAGCAGTATTGTTTCAAACTAACGGTTGAATGTCACGTACTTTGACGTCCTTAAAATAATGATTCATAAAAATGACGATTTTTGTACGTTTATATCTAAATAACCATTTGAGGTGTGCTTATGAAATTTGGAGCACATATGTATCTCACGGGTCTCAATATATGCGCCAAATTTGACATGTTTATGTGAAATAGTTTTTGAGTTATGAGGGGGTCAAAAGTGGCTCCAAATGGTTCGTGTAATATTACACACGGTGCTGCTCGCCAGTTTTTTTGAACTTTGGCTGGACACGCTTCCGCGTGTCTTGATAAAACTAGTAATGTTTCATTAGCTATTATGTTTTTCTCATTCAGCTAATAACGTTAGTACCATAAAGAGCGTAAAAAGAAAAGCTTATGATAGTATCGCGAATAACATAGTATTCTGTAATATCGCCCAGATTTAACAAGGAACTTAGAAAATGTTGTATTTTAAACTAAGACCAGAATAATTCATCTCAAATATGAACCTGGTTTTGACAAGTTCAACAATAATAAAATACCTACATTGTAGTCAGTGAAGTTTATTTCCCTAAGAGATCTCCGAACATCCTCAACCGTGTCCGAGTCTT
This sequence comes from Erebia palarica, assembly GCA_964035005.1. Lineage (NCBI taxonomy): Eukaryota > Metazoa > Arthropoda > Insecta > Lepidoptera > Nymphalidae > Erebia > Erebia palarica. The sequence continues at coordinate 25,575,578 of OZ035985.1, read as the reverse complement.
AAGCTTGATGATCCAATTCTATCAAAGTTTCCCTTTGTCTCCGAATTGAACACGGATTGGGGCCGTATTGCTCTCAATTTGACGTTGTAGTGCTTTATGGGACTTAGTTTTCAGAAACAAAACTCGTTCATCTTATAATAACATATTTTTTCATCAAGTTGCTTTTACTTTCACTTAATTTTGATCTCTGGGAACAAAAGTTAAAAAAAAACTTTATTGCGAAAACTTTTGCGAGTATAAATTCGCGAGCATACACTTACTATTTTGCTGTATTTTATTGGCACATAAAATAACTGGCTATGTACCAAATAACACCTTCTCAGATATTGAAATTTATATATCAGATATTTTTTAATGAGCACTAATCTGTTTACAGTCGAAGGACTGATCGCAGATAGAGAAAAGAGAGAAAAAAAAAGACCAATACCCTGTAACCAATAACCTGTAACACAATAAGTACCCTGTATCGAAGGTTATCAAGGTACCTTATGAATACGAAAAAACACGATGGCATTAGCTAGTAGACTATGAGGATGTACTGCATAACGAAATAGACGACAGTTTGTAGAATGTATATGGGCCATAAAGACAGAGAGCGCTTTGCGCGTCAGGACACTCATCAAGCCCTCGATATTTCACCGTGCATTACAAACGGTGCGGCAGACAACTGAAGTTAATTGGATGCGCTGGCCACAGCATGGCACAGCTATGAAATATAAAACAGGCACACGTTGCCAGGTGAGTACAGACCCATTATCCCGCCTGCAGTCAACGTAACGTGTCGCGACTCGTTACCGAGGCGTTTGCTAAACGGAGTTACCGTCTCTGGTATGCAGGAATTTGTTGAAGTGACATGTGATAAGCGGAAAACGTCAAGTATGCGGCGTAGTTACGGCAAGATGCATATGCGCTCGGATACTTTGTACTCACTAACGTGAAAATCTGGCACCGTTCACGTGTCTATTCGTGGATATTTACACCGAATACGGCACACAATGCGGTTCAAACGGACTGTGTAATAATGGCCCATCAAAATTTCCACGCTAGAGTTGTCGGGCCGATCGGAAAAATTCACTCGACTCGACTCGAAAACGGTGTCGTAATCCGCGTGCGCTGCTGTGTATGAAATGAAATTAAAATTCTTTTAATGTGGAAAGATTGAAATAGATCGCAGGCACGTGGGAATCGTATCTGGTTTAGCCGTTATAAAAAGTTATTTTCCGTGAGGTACTCTCTTAATTAAGGTTGTCGACTTTTATTTTGCAATATTTTCCGGGTGATAAGAAAACAATTCCCGGCGCGTAAGCCGACATTGATGGCTTTTCCTTTTAATACTTTGCGGAAAAGCTGGCTTTTAATTTCAGTTCAACATAATATTACAATTGTATTCCAGGACAAAACTTATTTAAACTTACTTTATTATTTTTAATCGAATTAACCATATTTCTAATCGCTAATAATTTAACGATTTCAAACAAAGTAATACAGTAGATATACTTTTTTAATAAACCACAATTTTAATCTTTACCACTTTTAGTAGGTTAGTAGGTGATTAGTGGTATTTACATGGTTTCTGTCTACAGACTTAGTATGAAATCGCCGAGCATAAGAACGGAGCGTACGCTAAGTCCCAATTTATTGTGATCGTGATAAACCGGTCTGCAGAGCACAATTCGTCCATTAGCTGCCGTTCCCGGCTCGCCTTGTAAATGAAAACGCTTTTTGTCGCTGTCAATCGACGCTGCAAGAAAACAAATGGAGAATTTTCCCATTCACCTAACCGAGAGTGAATATTTGGCAGTTAAAGTGAAAAAGGATGTTCGGAAATTTTTTATACGAGTTGAAAAATCCATCATGAAACACAACAATAGTTGGAGCCGACTACAGTAGCGAGTTAGTTTTACGTAAACTAGCAGTCACTAGAAAAAAAAAAATTTGTTAGTATAGCGTAGCCTGACCAGATGAAAGACTAATATTTCTATGACGATTTTTATATGAATAACACTGAGAAATTCAACAGTGGTGTTAGAATAGGATTTTATTTTTCCAATCAAAATAGGTACAGCCATGATGGGTACAGCCCACCTTTTTTAACCATTTCTCTCTTCATTTATTAAGTAACAGAAATCTGTTAGTAAATCCTACCATAAACGCTTGTTTTATCTGACCCCATTTTTAGCTAAGAAGCGCTTAGCGTAGTTAATATGTTATATGGGATATTGACGGGCCAATAAACGTGCTCAAATTAATTTCGATAACATTTGGCAGAATGGTTGATGGTCGAACCCTCGGTATCCGGCATTGACGCACTTCAACGTTTCCCAATGATATTAATCGTTTGATATAGTAATATTATAAATGCGAAAGTTTGGATGGATTTTTGTAACTCAATCACGCCAGTAGGTACGGCTGAACGGATCTGGATGAAATTTGGCACAGATTATAGTCTGGAATAACTAACACATAGGCTACTTTTTATCTCAAAAAATTAGGAAAAATCTTAAACCACGCGGACGAAGTCGTGGGCACTAGCTAGCCGTGTATAAATAAACCAAGAATCAATAAAACTATGTATTCCTTTGAATTGACCCAAGTGAAACTAACATCTAACTGATACGAGTACAAGACGCCCATCAAAGGAGCGTCCATTTATTTCTACCCCACTAAACCTTACATTTTTGATCGCGTTGAGCTGATTTTTTCCTAAAATAATTGGCGGATCAAAGAAATTCATTATTTTTTGTGCAAAGCTTTTCGTTTTTAATTCGACTGAATGAAATCACAAAACTTCAATTTCATACTATTATCTTTTATAATTTATTGTTATCTATTATAAATATGCGATTAGGGACTGAGACAAATATTATGGACAGTAAACACGTTTTGCTTTCAATCTAATATTGCCAAATACTTTTTTTTAATTTTGATTTGATTTTGAGGCCATAGTAATCAATTCTAGAATAATTATAATAATTGAGAAATGTGTCTGCCTGCCTTTTAATCTTTTTAAGCCTATTTGCTTCACCGGTTCTGATGAAATGTGTACTGGAATGACTTAATACCTACTAATTTTTATTCAAAGAGCTCTCAGAATTCAAAACAAAATCTAATCCAGAGCGGGCGAAGTCGCAGGCATCACTATATATATTATTTAGCAATGCATACAATGAGGATTCTTTTTGTTGTATTCGTATTAAAACCACAATAGAATGTACTTAATGACCGTGAAATATTCAAAGCATTGCTAATAAAAATCTAGGAGCTGAATGGAATCACTTACACAGTCACAAAAGAATGGAAGCAGAGTTAATCCAACAATGCAATGTCGAGAAAACCCGCTTATTTTATCGTGAATAAAAGATAATTCATGAATGATCAAACAAAACGTTCAATAAAGGCTATCGACTCTATATTTCACAGAAATTAGCTTATTTGCCAGATATGTAGATTAGACAGACAGACCGGCGCCGTCCTGTGTTCATTGCGCGGAAAATTTTCATGGTCATAATAATATGAAGACAGTCTATCATTTATTATTGCCATTCGTCAAACATGCTCTGAGGATTCCTAATAGAATTATATTTAGATTCTTATAAAAGGATTTAATATTAAAAGAAGGAGAATTTATTTCACTCCAAATGAGGCCTCGTTTAATAGGTATTTAATGCTCCCTAGTCAGTTTTTGGAAAAAGATTGTTGTAAAGCTACCGCTAACGAAATAACTATGGTTAAATTTAACATTTAATGGTTATCAGATGCAAATCGCCTGAGATGTATTTTTGGCCATAGCTCCAAGGATTTTGGGAGAATCGAAATGGAAATAGTACCGAGAGTTGAGGAATTTATCGAGACAAGTGTGAATATTTGAATTTTGAAAATTGGCTGATATCTTATTTTGGAATTTCGAAATAGAAGTGCATTCGAGTTGGAATTTTGAAAATAAGCCAATAAATTTTTGAAAATTTTTGAAGACGACATTTTTATTTCTTTCTTCTATTCTTTCTTTTATTAATTTTTGTATTCATTTTCAATGCTCCAATTCTTGCGGGGACTGCGAAATCTGTGAATTTTTTGACAACTGGCATAGCAACGGAACTCCACCCGTCTTAAAACACACTTGAACAAAAAGTTCTAGTATGTTAAAAGTCATTAATGTAGAAATTTAGTACCTATTTAAAAGTGGAAAACTATTTCTAAAGTATAGTATTTAACAACAATTTTAATACATAAAATGACTTAATTCCAAATTTTAATCATAGCACGAAAAAATTGTCCACACACCATGAACTGCAGGCTTGAAAACTTATACCGAATACCGATAAAAAATTCCCGGGCTAACTCGTATATCTTAGATATCGCCAAACTAATCTCGCCGCCTGAGTTTATCAAGGGAGATAACAAAGTTTTTCTTATTAAACATCAAAAGGGCCGTCGTAAATACAGAAATTAGCGAGAGTATCATCGTCAGAGCGGTGTGTAAACATCTAAAGTTTGGAAGAGGCGTCTCGTCGCCGTCCCGTCGAGCAATCTTATCGCGCCGCCACGTGTAACTTACTTCCTAAGTTAATCCTCTATATATAAAGTTATTAAACTAGTATTAGTTCACGGTTCCAACCACGTAAAATACTAGGTATGTATACTCATCCCTATAATATTGAACAGTCAGCTCTCACAACTTCAGATCGCATCATAGCTTTGCACAATAGTGGGATTAGTTCCTATAGTTTCATGGGACCAATGATTAAACTAAACGTGCACATAGGTGCACAGACTAGGTACAAAACAGGTAGAAAATACACTAAATGCTGTATATTATACATCTGCGTAGGACGGGTACTAACGACTTTTTATCCTAAAGGCGTGGAAAAAAGTGGTCGACTGGACAGTTTTTATTGTCCTTAGTGTGTTTTCGCCCTATTGATGGGTGAATATTAAAACTGCTCGAAGTAGATTTTCTAGAGCCCCATCCGTTTAATTGATGTATTTTGACATGTCAACAATCAAACACTAATTGAAACGACTATGTTGCAGCGAGCAGTTGATCCTTTAACAATGTAGAAGGACTGCTCAAACAATTGTTGTGCACAGAGCGCCCTGGGGTATACTACCATCGCTAAAGCCGTATTATTTTAATATTGTTACGTTCGTGTTTAAGAGTTATAATTTTAGAAATGTTAGTTACGTGACATAAAACTGCCATTTTGAAATAATTCTGCTTTAAGTGATATAGTAATCCCCCTGAACTGCTTGAGCGGTCTTGTGTATGATTGTGAAATTGAGACAATATTATAGTAACTTAACAATGCAGCTGCTATTTGAAGTGGTCAGTCACGCATGACCCAGCAGTAAAAAGCTGCCGGTCTATGGTCGCTTTTAAAAGTAAAGATATTATTATATTTGTGTTCCAGGATCCTAAAATATTAACTCAGGGGGTTCACGGAGAAAAAAATCCTACAGAGACAATCATTCTATATATTCGGTCGTAAGAGAATAACATTAACATTTTCATTATTTAGCCAGACAATATAAAATAATTTGCGAATGCGCTGCGTTAGCGCGCCGCAGAACGAGCAGGGTCGGTTCATATTGTATTATTTACCGTTCCGCAGAGGACAACTTTTTAATGGCGCGATAACAGACCACCCGAGAGCGAGATTCACGTTAAATCTCAAGCTCATAAATACGTTATGTAAACCCACCCTAATTATTAGTCGCGGTTACGGCGTGTAGTTAAGTTTTATGGATCCCGTTGAGGCTCTAAGTGGGAACGAAAGCTCGGAAAAATGTTCTTTAATTTGTCTGGCTGCGTTCGGAGGCGATGAAACGGAAATTGTTATGTTTATTCGGAGAGTCTTGCATCTCTAGTAACCAAGGCCGAAGTAGTAGGGGGGGTTATGGAGCTTTAATTATTTCATTTCGTGAAAAATAATTATAGGTACCTACTATAAAATAGTTTAAATCATTATAATTTGCGTTTTTTAACAAAATGGTTTCCGAAAATTTTCAACAGGTTTTCAATTATTTTTTAATGCAATTTCGTGCATGCAAATGACAAAAATTGTGAAAATCATTTCGTTAAAACGACAAGCGACAAGGAAAAATTAGTTTGCCGGTTTTATAGTGAATTTTTTTTTGCATTTTTTTATGTTTTTATATCTTTTGACACTTTTGAACATCCATCGATACGAGATTACGATCCTAGTTTATTTAATAAGTGATTCTGGTGTGTGATTGTGTAAGGAAATCGTAATCGTAATAGTTTGTCAAACGTATAATTCGGCCTGTTTAAGGAGTCCATAGCTGCCTGCATGTAAAAAAGTACGTATGATGTCCTTAAACAGTTCGAGTAATACGTTTTATGCTGTCAAATGATAACGATTTGCTCAGACAATTGGGCGTCAGATTCAGATACTTTATTTGAATAACTTTTCCACCCACTCCAAAAATTCCTGGCTGCGCCCCTGTCAGTTACCCTTTTATTTTTCCGCCGTTTTAATGCGATTGGATTCCCGTAGATGCTTCGTAGCGTGGAGATCGCATTGAATATGTATAATTTAGTCTGATTTTGTGCCAACCTTCGCTTTCTTTGCCTTTACGCTTTTAGAATATTGGGAAAATCAAGTCGCGCCATACCTACTCACGTATCGTGTGTAATAAGTGTAGATTAAAATTACTCTTCGTCGTTTCGACTGAAGCCCAAGAAGGAAGATGAAAGGAATTTATGATTTTCGTGGTATGAATGTGTGTATGAAATTTTCATTGAAAAAAGGTCACGTGGTGTGAGATAAGTAGGTCTGAACCAGTGTGAGGTGTGGAATAAAATGTCTTGTGACCTTTTTATTAGAAAATCCATTAATTTATCTTCCGAATTACGACTTACAATAATTGTAATGGTTACAATTACGTAGCTATCGACAATTTAGCAATCGTCTAATTATTATTGATATTAGAACATGATGGTATATATTTTTTGAAATATGCAGTTTATAGGTAGGTGCTTATGCTGACTTACTTCATAGATTACCTCTTCGCGAAGCCTAATTTATGGATGAGAGACCCTTTGTAAAATTGCGTTAAGTTTACATACTTTCAGTTTTGATCTGAAAGTAAAACTTAATGCATCTTTAATGATAAACAGTGTGTCAATAAGGGTGATTTTGAGCATACGAGATGAGTCATTGATAAGGAGCGCATGCCGGTCGCCATGGAGGCGGCGACGCGGGCCGCGCGGAGGGGCGCAGGGGGCGACAGCGTGGACACAGTACCTGGCACTGTCGCTGGACGCCAACTCTGCTCTCAGCGCACGCTGCACGGTCAGTTCCTCAAGTTCACAACTCGCGTTTGAAGCGACTGGCGAAAGCTCGTGAAGCCCGTGCTGCTCGAGTTACAAGTACGAAGCGAGATACGGAGTCATGCGGTCAGCCAAAAGGACACAAACCTACTGGCGAGCTGGGTGTTGGAGTGCGGGTGGGGCGGCGGGCGGGGGCGCGCTATTGGCCCGCCGGGGCACGCCTCCGACGACGTCTGTGCCGCCGACGACGCCGCGCCGTCGCTCCGCATCACACCACTTCTTCCTCGCTTACCTAGGCCTACCATACTTCCTTCCGCCGAAACTAGGACAGGATCATCTAATAGGGCACTGTACTTTTTACAGGGCCCTTAGGTAAGCGTGGGCGTGGCCGCTAGTTAGAGCGTCGCTTATTACACAGCAATATGGACCAATTTAGGGACCCTTACTGCCTAAATCTTATTACCCTACACTGATTCAAGTGTAAGGGTCCCTGTGAAAAGTGCAGTGTAATAGGCCTATTAAGCAGATAGCTAACCAAGTTCAACCTTGCGGCTTTGACATTTGTAACTCAAATTTAAAATTTTGGCACTTACTTAAACTTACCTAAAACGATAAAATATCGACTAATTTACTAACGTAATGTGAAACCGGTGCTGGGCTAGTAGTTTAGATTCACGGCTTCTACTATTCGGGTAGTCGGGAGTTCTATCCCCAGGTTCTCCTTCGGCTTTTCGGAGTGTTACATGTTTTATGCAATCACATATCACTCGCTTTAACGGTAAAGGAAAACATCGTGAGGCAAACTGCGTGAATGAGAGTTCTTCATGAAAAAGGTAAGAAGTTTTCCAATTCGCATTGGTCAGCGTAGTGGACTATGGCCAAATCGTTTTCATTCTGTGAGGTGACTCGTGCTCAGTAGTAGGCCGTCGACGATATGAGACTATCTCATGAACTATTAATATCCTCCGCGTACTAGGTATTTCAGAATGCGTCAACACTTCGTCAAGTCTCGTAAAAGTCAAGAAACGGCTGACTAAAATATATTTTAAACTAGGACACTTCCGAACAAACCGAAATACATGGCAAAGCTAACCACTTTAAGCAAGAAACTCCTAAGTTACTCACCGTCTTATTAAACAGAACTTTAAAAATGAATAAACTTTCCGGAGTTTCAATAAAATACGCACAAACAATGCAGATCCGGAATGAATTATAAAATCTATGCTACGAAGTTTAGTCGATTCGTAGCACCCAGAACGTACCACCCAAAATAGATAAGGTTTCGTAAAACTGAAAGTTCGACGTGCATCGGTGTTTTTTGCTCCATTTTTCGACCAGCTCTCTGATGTTATTACACTAAACCATACCGTATTTTTAGTTGCACCGCATATATGCAGTGCTTTGATATTACGTAAGAGTTTTTATTTTAGTTACCATAAAATATTATATAACAACTATGAATAAATTTCTTATTAATAAACTGATTCTTTAGTCATACCTTCTACCTAGAAACTAGATGATGCCCGGGGTATCGTCCGCGTGGATTTAGTTTTTCAAAATTCAGTTAATTTTTAGGATAGAAATTAGGATATAGATCCTAGATTTCCAAGCATATATCCTACCTCAGGATGCAGCCTTTCTGTGTACCAAATTTCGTCAAAACTTGTTAAACAGATGGGCCGTGAAAAGGTAAAACCCAAACATACTGCTAAACAGACGGGCACCATTTCGCATTACTATTAGTACCAAAAATTCTGTCCTTCTAGCGTTATTTCAACAATTAAATAGCGTAATAACAACAATTAAATTATCTTTATACTTAATATCAACATTTATTTAAAATTCCCATTAAAAATCAGCGTAAAAGTACGCTCGATTACATTTGCTTCCCATTTCATCGAGCCTCATTATTTGCACAAGGCTCTATTAATGTAGGAAATGAGGCTACGGTGTTGAAATTCGAACCAGTGTTCACTGTACAGGCATGTGCAGGGAGCTTAAGCAATTTGCTCACGTGCTCAAGTAAGTAACTTTAGCTCGACTAGTCTGCCTCAGTGTCAGTACAAAATCGTTCGTTTCTAACAAATGTAAACAAACCCCTGATTGGGTTAGAAAATCGTAATGTTGTTTAAAGTTGTGTTTTTCAAACGGCCTTTGGGCTGTTCAGGAAATGCATAGATGCTTACAAATCCTCCATAAACAGTTCGTTTTAATCTCTCAAATGATTAGGATTTTTCTAGACAATTTAGAAATTATAAATTCTTCAATTGCTGCCGAATATCGAACCCGGCACTACCAATATCCCACAGTTGTATAAGACAACAGAGTCCACCACTACGCCAGGGAGGTCGTCAATCGCATTGAGTGTCATTGTTGACTGTTGTAAAGTCCCACAAACTTATTTGACCCGGTGACAGCGTCACTAGTATATATATGAAAAAAAAAACATTTAAAAAAAACTTTACAGGTATAAAAATTTGTTCCAATTTTGGCCACCGGGTCAGACAAGATTGATGGACTATACAAAGCTCTATTGAAGTTGGGAATAACGCAACGGCGCGAGAACAAGATCGGGTGCACGAGCATTGGAGGACTAGCGATAAGCAATTCGTTCACGTGCTCTGCACTGTAACTTCAGCCCGACTCAGCTGTCTGCATCAGCTTTGGGTCAGAGCGCCAAATAATCAGATTATTTAGCAAATTTTGCGCTTCTGGGAAATCTAGGGAAAGAAATATTCAACTAATAAATAAAATCTTACTATAATATTATAAATGCGAAGGTTTGGATAGATGTATGGATGTATGTATGTTTGTTACTCAATCACGCCCCAACGGCTGAACGAATCTTGTTGAAATTTGGCACAGAGGTACATTATAGTCTGGAATAGCACATAGGCTACTTTTTATCCCGGAAAATGAAAGAGTTCCCGCGGGAACCAAAATACCTCAAACCACGCAGACGAAGTCATTATATATCATAGCGGGCATTCGCTAGTAGTTTATAAAAACCACTGCACAACGAACGCTTATTAGTTATTATGGGTGTTATAACCCCAATAAATATGTTTGGTTGGGGCTACTTATTTTATTTATTTTAATTTTAGTAATGAAATACATTTTAAAGATTACACTACAGTAAAACTGAATACGGTGTCACTTGAAAACCCGATCGGGTCTATCCGTGCACCGGCATTAATCGCAGCACTCGGAATTTTGCTTTAACAATTCAATGTACCCGATGGTACATTAACTGTCGCCGGGTTGGTCGGGGTTTTTTCAAAGAAAACACTTCTTGATGATTCTTGAAGGTGCTTTATTCTTCTTCTTGCTACCTCTCTTGAGGGCTGTTGCCGGCGAAGTGTGTCGGACCACAAATTCGCTCGGTATTTAAACTAATTTAGCCTTAATATATATATTAGTATATAATGTATTTGCCAATGTATATATATATATTACGTTTACTTAAAAGACAAAAAAAAAATTATACTTCACATCCGATATGCATTGAGGCTTTATTCAATCAGCAGTTCGTCCACAATGAAGTTCGGATATCCAAACCTTCAATTTTTTATGCAAGCTTGGAAGATTGACAATTGACAATTCCCATTGACATTGACATCACGCTGTATCGGAACAACGGATCGACGTGATTTTTGCCATGGGTATAGTTGAGGATCTGGAGAGTGACATCGGCTTCTTTTTATCCCGGAAAATTAAGGAGTTTCCGCGGAAATCAAAAAATTTAAACCAAGTGGAAGAAGTCGCTGGCATCAGCTAGTTGACAATATGTAGGTATTAAATTTACTACTTGTTTTGGTTTCGATAAACAGTGGCAACGATGAAAAATACAAAAATATGCTTTAGGACGGATGTCATAAAAATGCAGAATACTTGTTTTGCATACAGCAAATGTAACGTAGCAACATTGAAAGAACGTTTCGAAATCCTTCCAAAGTGTAAATTTAAAAGTTCCAGAGTGCGATCGTACTTCAAACTGTTTTGCGCCGTAGTTTCGCACTGTCTGCCTCCATGATATATTGTACGTACTGTTAAGTGGCATGCAAAATGTATTTATACTTTGTACTTCCTTACGTCGTTATGGCAAACGTCCAAGTAAAACAATCTTCCGCCGGCCAGCGATAACAGCACTAGCTAAGACTTTATGTGACATTGCAATAAAAATTAAACATAGTGAAAATCATTAACTGGTGCAGCAGGTACTTTTTTTTTTTGTTAACGGGAGGGAAATCTTCCAGAGATAGCTGACCACACGGAGTAGAATTATGTGGGATTTCGACCCACTAAAACCCACAAAATTTCAATGAGTGGTTTGGCAATTACAAGAAAAGCGATGCAACCGACAAAAACATCGATAAAGTCATCCATACTAATATTATGAATACGAAAATTTGGATGGATGGATGTTTATTACTCAATCAGGCTAAAAAGGATGAACGGCTCTGGATGAAATTTGGCACAGACAGATTTAGTCTGGAATAACAAAGGCTACTTTTTATCCCGGAAAATTAAAGAATTCCCGTGGGAACCAAAAACCTCAATCCACACGACAAAGTCTCGGGGATTAGCTAGTGTGTCATACAAATACGAAAGGGACATTAGTGAACTATGAACTAACATCAATAAGCTCACTTCTTGACAGCATCATGCGTTCCAAGATTCATATGAAATAAATTGCCTCTCAGTCGATATTCGGGAAGGGTCAATGAGGCGTGACTTTGACGAGGGTTAGCCTGGTGTGGTAACAATGAACAAAATGCAAGGGAACCGTCTTCGAGCATGTTTAACAAGACACGATTCAGGTGGACTCCTTCCCAATCCATCCCTCGGTAGAACACTTGCAGAAAAGATTACATTTAAGATGTTAAGCTAAATGTACCTCACACCCGTTGACTCGTGTAATGTATCGTGTTACTGCCACAATATGGCTAATTCTATTGTATACAATTTCTAAACTAAATTGACACGTCTTAATTATACTTGTCTGAAAGGGATATAGCAATTTTAAACTTGTCGTTTCAGCTTAGAACTTGTGTATTACAACAAAATTAACCATTTAAATGTGAATAGTAAATCAAAACGAAATTTCATCCATAATTTAAAAAATGATCTTATTATAAATTCACCCGTGGTCATAACAGTTTTTGTCTATCTGCTTATATTTTGAAACGGCACGATTGAGTTACTTTGCAAAGAATAGGAGCCGTATTAAAATTACTGGAATGCAGACTAGATATTATACTCTGTCTGTCCGTTTGCTACGGTTTCACGGCCCGTCTGTTCAACCGATTATAATTGGTACAGAAGATAGATTACTATCCGAGGAAGGACATATTTTATCAAAAACAAGCTTTTGTCCGCGACTTCGTCCAAGTGGACTACACAAATTTCAAACCCCTATTTTACCCCATAATGGGTTGATTTTTCACAAATCCTTTCTTATCGGATATCTACGTCATAATAGCTATCTACATACAAAATTTCAGTCCTATTCATCCTGTAGTTTATGCTGTGCGTTGATAGATCAGTCAGTCAGACACCTTCTTCTTCTTTATATTAAAAAAATCGTACAGTTCCCATAGGATTAGAAAAAAAATCTAAATCCAGGTGGATGAAGTTACAGCCATCATTTACATTCCAAATTAATATAAATTAAAACTATATCACTCAGTTACTAACCAACGCCTGATCTGTGCTCAGTAAGTAATTGATTACACTATAACATACAAAAATATCACTAAAGGATTACGAAGTTCCCAATATTATGATAACAGATAAAAGCGATGCAGCGTATATTTTCACGGGTGAGCGAGTGACTTCCAACCCTTGTCACTGTCGCGGCGTTTTATCAGTGTTCATATTGAACTGCAACATACTCTACTTTTATGCTACGATTTTTTTATTCAGACTATTTCAAAATGGCCCTTTCTAAATATTATTTGTGATAAACCGTAAACAATATAGAGATAATTTATGCATCCAAGATCTTATAAGTTTCATGACTCAAAGGTTTCTGCTAGTAAATTATAGAAGTCTCTTTAGTTTATAGGAAGATTAAAATGTTACACCTTTCTCAGTAGAACCAGCTTTCCGAACCGGCAGAAAACCTTGACGTCGCAAAAATGAAGTAGGTATACGATAAAACTTGTTTAAAAAAATTACGAAACGATATTAAATAAATTAATTACGATAAACTTCTCAACATTTTGATAAATAATGAAAACAAGTTATTCTCAAGTATCGGTTAATGGGGCTGATTCTGTAGTGCACAATCTCTAAACGAAACTATGATGATAGCATTTATTGCATTTTTCACAATACTCCCAGCCCAAAGGGACAGAACTAGATAAAATGCTGTCATTTCCTTTACAAATTGTATTATACAGAACACAATGTATGCCTCAGATCAGCTAACCTTAAGCATAGATTGACCAATACTTGAGAATCTATTATTAGCTGATGCCGGATAATTATTGCGGACCTTAGGTAAGGAAAGAATTGCTACCTATCATTCTACAAGCCACTTCCCAAAGCAAAGCAAGCGTCACTCACTTATCACTGCGTTTATCCATTATAAAATGTTAGTTAAAATCAAAGAGATTAATCAAACGCAAAACTGGTAAACATTAAAAAAGAACCTCACCTGCGCATGCATTTTATTCTTCAATTTGTGCGATACGATTGTGATCATTATTATTAAAAGCGGTGTAGCATTCATTGTGACGGGTGAGCGAGCACGGTCCTTATCATTGTGGCGGAATATTGTCTGCTTTCGTATTGAAGTGCGATACACTCACTGAGCTCTCTTATTGCAAATGATATAAATATTATGACTTTCCACGCTTTTTATGAACTGTTTGTAACTTAATAAGTACTTTTTCGATGTCTGATATAAATAAACTAATTCAAGTTTGAATTTCTGAGTTTTTCAAAAATCAAAATATAAATCTAGGACGATGACAGCTTTTAGTTTGGTTTCGCAGGTGAAATTAGAATGAAGTTTAATCTCTAATTCTGCCTTAAGGTTAGACTTAATTAATGATGGCGCAGCTTTCAAACTGTGGAAGTTAAATTTATATCAGCTCAGGTTTTTAATGTAATAGGCACGTGTACCTATACATTTCCTAACTCTTAAATGTTAATAGCGATAGAGACGACCTGTTTACTAAACTTCATGTAAATAATTATTATAAGGGTGGTGAAATTATCTCAAACCATATATCATTTTTTTTTTGTAAAATCTATGAAAGGTTTCGAAGTTACAAGAAACTATTTAAAAAAAATTATTCACTCATGAGATCCGCGAAAGAGTGTGTGGCTATTTTATAGACGAACAACATTAAGAAGAAAGTAAGACCTAGCTCCAGTACTCTCAGCTCGGAGTTTTCATTAAACCTCCTTTACAGCACCCTCACATAAAAGAACAATTTTTCCCAGTTGGAAAATCTCGATGCAGCCGCATTAACGCTTTTATTTGCTTTGTTACTCGAAAAAACTTATTATTCCACTTTTCTCACCCGGCGAATTACATTATTCTCTGGCACTTCTATTTAAAAGAACCATTTAATGGTTACCTTCCATATTTGTACTACTAAGTTTCAGAAGAAAATTTTCGTTAAAAAACTAAAGTCTAACAGTCAAGTTGTAACTATTAACTTCTGTAATTTCTTTTTTTTTTGTTAATTAATACATGCACATTGTACACATATACTCGTTGCCAGTTAACATAATATAAAGTTGTACTGGTCCAATTATACAAAAACCTTTTTACAGCCAAGTTTACCGTATGTGAAATAAAAGCCATGGTTAAATAATTTTACTACAGAAATATTCATACAAAACCACTTTAACTGACTGCCATTAAAACAAGTTGAAAACGGTCATTGTAAGCGGTAATTAATGTAATAACTCATTAGTCAGCGTTTTTAATACAAAATAATGCCACCACCCCACTTTATCTCTCGTTACACAATTCCCAACTACGCAATAAATTTACTCCTACCTAACTTCAATATGAGTCCGCAAATGCAAATTGCAATGAAAACTACAGCGGAGTCATCCATCTTTCCGGATTGCTCTTTAACTTTGCTCCCGTAAACACAATCCCATCAAAAACATAAATGTAAAATGAGAGCTAAGTTCAAAATTGTGATATATATGCCTTGGTTGTTGACTGCAGCGACAAAAGAAGTGAGATCTAAATGGGTGCCAAGTTCAATGGTCAGTCCTGCAATTTATTTATCCCATCAAAAACATAAATGTAAAATGAGAGGCAAATTCGAAATTGTGATATATATGCCTTGGTTGTTGACTTCAGCGACAAAAGAAGTGAGATCTAAATGGGTGCCAAGTTCAATGGTCAGTCCTGAAATTTATTTATAACAACATATAATATTTTATAACAACTTAAAATAGCATTTCTTCTTATAACTTAGTATAAAATGTTGAAGACTAAGGCTTTGGCTTGGCTAGTTTTCATATACAAATTATAGCCTTCACAAGTTGTAAAGCTGTAAGTTCTTATTTTATTCTTCCGAAAATTTGGCTAGCTGGTAGAATCTGTACTTTTAGGTACCTACTTAATAATAATTCGTATATGGAAACTATTGAACTTTGAACTTAGCTCTCATTTTACATTTATGTTTTTGATGGGATATCATTACTTTTTGTACAGAAATTATTGAACTCAATCTCAAACTCAAAACAAATTTATTCAAAATATGTACCTACAAAGTACACCTTCTGAACGTCATGCTTACAGAGCATAAGAGGTGATGGTGATAATTAACTACGGTATCTTAAAACTAAAGCTACGAGGGCTCCAAACGTGCCCTGGTCTGAGAAGAGCCCGCAATAAACTCCGCTTGTTTTTTTATTATCACCATCTCACAAATATTTGAAATTATATATATGTACTTATAATATAACATTACATAATCAGCCGCTGTAACAATTCATACAAATGCCTTGCTATCATTCAAATAATTCTTTTACTCTGTAATAGGACTTTTCTATTAGTTTAGTTTACGTTTTACATTAGTAGGTACTTATTATTCGGTTTAAGGTCAGTGTGTCACCCACCAGTAATTCTATTGTACGACTCATTGTACAAGATAATTAAAGACGAGAATTCTCAAGAAAAATATATAGTGTACCTAGAGTTACACTGACATTGACAGATTACATCTATGGTCAGACTACCTCTACAGCACATTTCTACATCTCATCAATTATGATTGCAAAAGTTCAAAATCAAAAGTTTTTAGTGAAACATTGAAAACAAGCACGGTAAACAGTCGATATCACTAAAACCACTCTATACAATGAATACAAATCACAATGACTGACAGCTCGAACTGACAACTTCAAATACGTTTTTTCTTTTCTGTCAATGACGTTTCGTTGCACAAAATGCATGAATACGAAGGTAAGGTTTTAATGCAACTATATTATTATTCATTATTATTTACATTAAAATAATAATTATGTGTCATTTTCAATAGTTAAGGAGTTACTACCACCGCTTAAAGCAGTATTGTTTCAAAATAACGGTTGAATGTCACGTACTTTGACGTCCTTAAAATAATGATTATAATTCTACAACATAAACGTCAACAGTATTAAAATAATACGGCTTTAAGCAATGGTAGTATGCCCCGTGTCAGAGTTTTGATCTATACCTAGGTAGATCATAAAAATGTCGATTTTTGTACGTTTATATCTAAATAACCATTTGAGGTGTGCTTATGAAATTTGGAGCACATATGTATCTCACGGGTCTCAATATATGCGCCAAATTTGACATGTTTATGTGAAATAGTTTTTGAGTTATGAGGGGGTCAAAAGTGGCTCCAAATGGTTCGTGTAATATTACACACGGTGCTGCTCGCCAGTTTTTTTGAACTTTGGCTGGACACGCTTCCGCGTGTCTTGATGCTATTATAATAATATGAAAACACACGGACGAGTCAACATAAAGAGCTACTAGATATCCAGATTTATTACCAGAATAAAAAGAGGAAATGGTCTAAATTAAAAAGCAATGCCTTGTCGAGACAGAACGAGCGGAAACAAAGCGTTGGGAATTCATCAAGCTCTTTTGAACCGAGCATTGTGGTCCCGTATTCAGAGACCATCGGCGGAAAGAAAAATCTTGAAGTAGATCGCCACTCTTTGACGCCCCGATGCAAAAAAAAAGTAATCTCTTTCGCCAGGAAAATCCCACTTCATTACGTCGGCCCCATATAAAGGTATTGAGGATTTTGAAACTGAGTGCTACTTGTTGAATGCGACCACTTTTGAATAGATTTAACGAACTTCATTAAATTAAATGATTTATAAGTTTTGAGTGCCGATTTTATTCATATTCGGATTTTAATGTTCAAGCGACTACACATAAGCAGTTGTAGTAATCTTTGATACGTCAGTGCTTGATATTAATTGCGTTGTTTTACACGCTCTTGATTCTTACTTAGATCTATTATTTTAGTTTCATTTGCCAAAACTACGATTAGCTCTATTCATTCAATTAACACTAATCGTCTGTGTTCATTACGAGTACATACGAGATATGGAATTGCAAAAGGACGTACTTATTATTATGTATGACTTAATAAAAGATGACCGTGGTTTCATTCGCGTGGATTAAGGTTTTTGGTTTCTGAAACTGCATAGTTTCTTAGGACAAATTCTAGCTTATGTGTTATTTCAGGGCATAAGCTATGTCCATTTTAAATTTCAGATATTTTTTGTAGTTCTTACGATTAAACAGTGCTACCTCGTCATAAAACATAAAATTATATTAAGGCTTTCACAAAATGTTATTGCATAGGTACATGTTAGTTTTGCACGAAAACAAAATGGGTCGTTAGTTGAAATGAAATAGTGTCGGGAAAGTTATGTAAAGTATCCGGTTTAATCTAGTATTAGTTATAAAATGTAATGGTGCTACCATACGAACCCAAGCGCGTCTTTCCTGCTAATGAAAAAAAAGTTCAGTGTAGCATAGTCACGTCTCGACTACTTCTCTATTAAATGCCATCTCAACTACATACAATTACCTATAGATGCATACTTTAAATAATAATTAATTTAAATTTTTCATAATACATTTACAGCTAAATCGTATCGTAGATTTGGTTTTAAGATACCGTGACCGATTATCACCATCATGTTTTATAAGTAATATTTAACGTCAATAAGTGTAGCTACAGTGTACCTATATTGAATAAATGATATTGAGTATTGAGTATCTATTTTGTAATTGAACTTTTCTTTTTAGAGAACAATGGCTTAGTAGTAAATATAATATAGTAAATAATATGCTGACTGTTATTGTGAATAAACTGCCTTATATTCCGTTCATAATATAAAGTGTAAAGTGATTACAAACCCTAAATGCTCAGTTTTTGTCTGTCTAAGTGTTAATCCTAATTTGTGAAACAGCTAAACTAATTATTTTCGTAAAATTGAAGCTAGCCGGTAGAGTTCGATTTACTTCTCTTTCTGGCAATATAGCGATCGAGTCGGCGTTTCTTCGTTGTCAACAGTGGGAACGCCTAGTTTCTAAACAATAAAATAATATCGTAACAAGTTGTGAGTGTAGTAGCACCTTTAGAAACTGGGATTCTATTTGCAGGAAGCATTTGCTTGTATTATTACAGGTGAAGTCCCATGCGACTTTTGATCAAGATTGATGCATTCGAATTCAACCGAGTTATAGGTAAGTATGTAATGGACGCCCGAAATCATTGTGACAACTGGAACGGGCGCTTTCAAAGTAATAAATCAAAAATGTAATAAAGAATTCAGTATGGATATTGGTATTAAAATACTCGTACATGTTGGCATGTTGCTGTGAAGTATATTTTTCTGGATTAAGGGATTATCCTAAATACAAATAATCCAAATCATAGCTTAGGTAAATATGAATCACAAGATAGGGTTGAATATGTAGGTAGATATTCAACCCTAACTTGTGCTGTACGTATTCGGAAACTTATGTACTAAGAAGATAACGTAACTCAGTACTAAATTACCCGAAACTTATTTTCATGACAAAACACAATTTTTAGCGTCAAGTTAAAAATATTTTAACGTCATTTTATACTTATTTCTCATGTTCTTGAATTACGGTTTCCGCCACAAACCGGAAGTTTTCCAGCGTCACGTCAGTTCCTCTGTCCGCAATTTTAAGATTATGAAAATGCTGTTTTGGAGACATTTTGTCTTCTTAAAATACACCGATACTTTACACTCATTCATGAGTATTCCAAAATGTTTGACATCTGAAGAGTCTATATAGGGAGCATTGGCAGGTCTAGCATTGGGAGTAAAATGTGCTTTAAGTGTATATTATAATGTCTTTGTCGCAAGAGAATCTTCAAGAGAGGACGGGTGCTCGGAGGACGTGCATGTTGCACGTTTTTCCGCATTTAAATTAGGCGGGTATCTGTACTTTAATATTATAAATACGAAAGTTTGGATTGATGGATTTTTGTTACTCAATCACACCAGAACGGCTAAACGGGTCTGGATGAAATTTGGCACAGAGATAGATTATTGTCTGGGGTAGCACAAAGGCTAGTTCCCGCGGGAACCAAAAAACCTCAATCCACGCGGACGAAGTCGCGGGCATCATAACATAATTGCAGGATATGCGCTAGTAATATTCATCTTCCTGCTTGTTGTTCTATGAGAAATCTATTTATTACTGTTCTAAGAAGACAAAAGCATTTCAGTAGCCACATAAAGTTCTGCACCCATATTAAAGAAACTTTGAAGCAAAAATCTGCAAGCCAAAGTACGAAGCGCTATAATCGTTTTAATATGGTAGTGACCGTTTTACTAGCAATCCCACGTTGATACATATGGCCCATTAAAAACCTATACATGCAAATAAAAGTCGTGTGCACGGTTATAAAGTGGTGATCGTAAATGACGCACGACACATCACTTTGTGGCGCGCGATAAATTGACGTGAAAGCTTTTACAGACTCTTTAAAGAGCTTGTACATTGATTTCTTAATTAATTAGGAAGGAATTCTTTATCTTTAGACTGGGTGTACTTTGGTTATATTATAAATCTGCAACTAGTATGAACTCAAATAATATCCTGTTCGGATCTCAAAAAGAATCGAAGCGAGCTGTCAATGAGACTGCCAATAATATTCCTACATCCATGGCCTACAATAGTGTTACTTTTGAAGAAGATTTATCGGACGAAGATTAATTCCAAGAAAAATCGAATCGTCATCATCGTCGTCGTCTCAACCTATGGACGTCCACTGCTGGACGAAGGTCTCCTGCATGGATCGCCACAGAGCACGGTCTTGTGCCGCTTGTTTCCAGCGGCTCCCAGCAACAGGCTTGAGATCGTCCAATCGATTATTCTGTACTAATAAATTCTATAAATGCAAAAGTATGTCTGTCTGCTTGTGTCTCACGCTGTCAATAACTTCCGTAGTGAAATGGTGAGTTATAGCAGCTCTATTAGCGTTCTACTTCAGTGGAAACGCATCTTTGTTATCGTCTTCGTTATCGTCTGTTGCACATACGTTCAACACTCTAGTACTACTTGAAGCATAACCTTACAATTCAATTTCAATATTATATTAATATCTTAAGCAAATGATTGCTAGTTTCAAACTTATACCTAGATGAAAACTTTATTGCTCAGATATTGAATAGAAGCAGGCGTTACTTTGCGGAAGTCCATGATAGTGAATGACCTAGAAGTTTAATTCGCTATAATCCGCTACAGTAGACAAATCTGTGTGGTACAGTGCGTGTCTTTCACCTGCAGCATGCGACATCCACCACCCAGCAATTCGCACAGGCACAACACCACACCACACAAATCCTCCAAATCACTCTCAACGTACGTTTCACTCCGACACCGGAGCATCTTCAAGAGATGTTGACTCGACAATGCACGATTGTGAAGTCACAATCGTGCATTGTCGAGCGTGCTGGGTGGTGGGTGTCGCATGCTGCAGGTGAAAGACACGCACTGTACCACACAGATTTGTCTACTGTAGCGGATTATAGCGAATTAAACTTCTAGTTCATTCACTTTATTGTTCAGCACTCACGGTTGGCACCTATCTGCTCTTTCAATAAGAAATAATGGAAAGAGCAGACATGTCTATACACGACTCCTCGAAAATAGTCGACGAAAAAACTTGAACGCATCTCGAATGTGAACAATTAATAGCGATTTGGCACCAACCTACGTTGAATTGAAGAGTTTGCAAGTCTCGGACACTCAGCTTCCCCTTAATGAAGGCGGGAGAGTCGCGTACGAACTCATTTGTGGAGCGATAAATGAGGCCATTACCAGTACAAGTCTCTGGCAAACTTAGTCTGAGCGACCTGTGAACCTTTGCCTTTAAATCTTTGATGCCACTTAGTGGCCACAAGTGAACGAGATAATCATTCATTTGAGATTTCAAGGTTGGGATAGGACCATTGGTTGGGATAATATCAAAATTTTAAGTGATTCGGAGTTTTTGTTTCTTTAATTAATAGACTAATATTATTTTATTGAAAAATATTAAATTAGGATGAAGTTTGTTTCAAACTTGTCTGACAATAGGTAAATATAAATAGAAATAGAACCACTCGGTAGTTTTTAGATAGAGCTCATTAACTTTACGTATTAAATACATTCATGCATGCACAAATGCATGACTTACGCCTCCTTAAGCTTTAATCTATGGGTTCTTCATACCCATAGAAAAATATGTCGCAAAAGTACCTTCAAATCTTTTGGTTGTGCTACAGAAAGTAAAGCACCTGAGACTAGACATAATCGGATTATGGATGCTGTTCCACTAGAGAAGAGGATTAGTAGCAAAATATTATGTTTGTAAAACCCTCAATAGGATCGATTTATTTTCATAGCTCAGCTCGTTGAAGCCTTTTCCTTCAGTTGAGTTGATCTGGGCTATGAAATTAAAACGATCCCCCAAACAGAACTAGGTATAGCCTAATCATATAACTTACTAACTGACTTACTACATAGTTAATAGGCCTATTACACTGCACTTACCACAGGGCCCTATGGTAAGGGTGGGCGTGTCCGTAATTTAGAGCGTCGCTTATTACATTGCAATAAGGATCACATTAGGGACCCTTACTCCCTAAAGCTTATTCCACTAAACTGATTCAAGCATAAGGGTCCCTGAGATAAGTGCAGTGTAATAGGCCTATAACGTAACCTGCGTACACCTGCGACAAAGGCATGCAACGGTCTTTCTATACGACTGTCTGAAAAAAGGAGTATATTGTTTTCAGGGTTCATCTATGCATGTATATACGTATGTATCTATGTATGTATGTGAGTTTGTATATTCTGTAAAATTAAAAAAAAAATGTTGGGATGACCACGGTCCCGCTATTGATTAAAGACTAACGTTGAAAAAAAATATTCGAAAATAAGATTAAGTATTTATTCATCATCCAGAAAATAATGAGTAGATTCCAAAAATATATAACACTATAGTTCAATATCCAGTGATTCACAAAAAAATATCATTTAATAAAAATGTGGATAAGATTTTATTTTACTAGATTAATTTAGATTTTTAACTTTTTTTAAATTCCGTCTATGCACGAATGCCGCGTGCTAGAAGCGCTTCTGAGTTGTGTTATCTCGACTGTCGCCATCATGCTACTTTTATTTTATGTACGTACTAGCTGTGCCCGCGACTTTGTCCACGTGGAATAGTTCTCTGTATTTTCTACTATATTTTTATTTTCTGGGTCGCAAGGTTTTTTTCCGACGTCATCACACAAACACTAATCCCCTATATTTACGCCCTTTAGGGTAAAATTTTCTAAAACTTTGAATATCATATTTATTTATATCTAATCAAAAACCTAAAAAATAAGTTTAAACCTTGTAGCTTTAAAACTCACGTAATTTCCATACAAACTTTCATCCCCTATTTCAACCCCGTACAGCCCTTTTTTCTCATTAAAAAGTAGCCTATGTCCTTTCTCAGGCTCTAGAGTCTAGACTATCTCTGTACCAAATTTCATTTAAATCAGTTCAGTAGTTTAAGCGTGATTGCGTAACACACAGATAGACAGAGTTACTTTCACATTTATAATATTAGTATGGATTATGGTGGATTTAAACGTGCGTCACGCATCCTGGCTGGAATTTGGACGAATCCGACTGTAAAGACGACTACAAAAATTTGAGAGTAGTTTGCGACATACGCGATTGTACTTGTCGCGTCGCCTGCGTATCGAAAATACGGTACATACATATAGGTAAGCAGATAATTGATGCACACGCAATTAGGACAATGCTATTAGCCGAATTTAATTTAGTTCGTGAAAGAGTTATGACCGTAGCGACTGATTAAACTAACGGAAGGTAAATAAACATGACTCATTGCATCGTTGTATGCCACTTGATTATGGTGATGATGTCGAATTTTATAACATTTTCTGTAACGTAAATATATTTTATTGACTAGCGAATGCCCACGACTTCGTCCGCGTGGATGGAGGTTTTTCGGTTCCCGCGGGAACTCTTCAATTTTCCGAGATATAAAGTATCCTATGTGATAATTCAGACTATAATCTATCTCTCTGCCAAATTCCAGCTAGATCCGTTCAGCCGTTTGGGCGTGATTGAGTAACAAACATCCATACATCCATCCAAACTTTCGCTTTTATAATATTCTGGAATAGAATAGGCTACTTTTTATCCCAGAAAATTAAAGAGTTCCCGCGGAAACCAAAAGATCTCAAACCACGCAGTCGAAGTCGCGGGCATTCGCTCGTCTAAAATATTATGATGACAATAGCTTAAATTAGATGAATATTATTTTATTCTAATTTCCAATTAATAATCCTAAATAAATTAACATAATTTGCTATGTCACACAGACGGGCAAACAGACTGGACGAAACTATAAGTTCTTCGTTCTCCTTATATCCTAATAACTGTACCTCATATTCAATGCTTTCTCCGAATTATTCTAACAGGTACTAGATGATACCTTTGACGTCGTCTGCGTGGATTTAAGATTTTGGAAAATTTCGTAACAATAATACGAAATTTTGTAACAATCGGATGAACAGATGGGTTGCAAAAACTTGGTAGGTAGATAGATACATTCCTACTTATAATACCTATTAGTGTGGATGCTGTAATAGTTACTTTAGTACTTAAAAATAATGAGATCGCTTACTGACTACATAATTTAGGTTGTGGTGCAATATGTTAGTTCCGATCTTCGGGAACCGGAAGTTCTTCCCGGATTATGGTAATGTTGTCTCGTAGACATTTGTCTTTGCGTAATGCTCAGCTACTTTTGTGCACCCACCGAGTTACGCTCTGAAGGCTTCCATCTGCATTATTTATTGTTTCGGTAGGAGGATTTTGTCATTCATATGTAGTTCATTTCTCACTTTTAAATTAAGTTAGGTATACCTAGTAAAGATTCAAGTACTGACAATAAACATAAAGTTTCTCATCCCTATTGAAGAAGACTATTTATTTCATTTAGGCTATGTTTGTACATCTGATGTAGAACAAGACTTAGAGCAAAAAGTACAGTCAGAATTATATTCATAATTTCGTATTAATATTTTATTACAATTGTGAAAGTGTTTCCATCCATCCATCAGCCCGTATGCATCCATTGCTGGACATAGGCCTTTTCGAGAGCGCGCCACCAAACACGGTCCATCGCCTTCCTCATCCAACCGCTTCCCGCAACCTTCTTTAGGTCATCGGACCAGCGAGCTGGAGGTCGTCCTACTCTGTGAAAGTGTTTGCTTGTCCTTAAATCACGCTACAACAGAGCAACTGATCGACGTGATTGTTTGTATAGTACCCACAGAAGAATGAACTGGCTACTTTAATCCTGGCAATAGAAAGAGCTTCCCTGCGTTTGTAAAACCACTTCAAGCTCTTCACAGTTAAAGGACATCACCTAGTAAAAAAAATATGCCCGACAACTCCTGTATAAAACACGACTATAATTTAGAAGATCATTTATTCGCAATTTGAAATGACCCTATCGTGAGTTCCTGCAGTGAAAAAGTAAAGCATCATAAAGAACAATGCAGTCGTGTAATATTGGGAAACCCATTTTCATTTATGAACATAAATCGACGTTTGCATTGCAGTTCATCGACACGCGCATTTCCAAGAAGCAGGCGCTATGGCGTGCCATACACTAGCAACAGCGAGGCGCCATGCCCGTTGCCTTGTAATTATTGATACAACTAAGCGTCTTACTGTTTTTAAGGGGGCAGTTTTGCGAAATTAATAAAATATGTCAAAGTATTAGCCCGCCAACCCGCATTGGAGCAGCGTGGTGGGTGTAAGCTCTAATTCCCTCTCTCCTATGAGAGTGGACGCCTGTGCCCAGCAGTGGGACGTTAATGGGATGTAGTGGTGGGTATAAAAATTTAAATAAGCTGCATACAGACCCTAAGCTTTTTAAAGTTACTTTATCCATTTTAAAACGAACATCAAAAAGCGCCAGCGTGTAAACACATACAGGATAAATTCATCAACCTTTATTAAAATGGAATAAAAACAACGTCAACGTCAAAAACTTCAAAAAGGGGGCCAGACTTGTAGATATTTTTGTAAAGTGTAAATTCAAAAAAAACCTCATGACCTTTAAATAAAGCATTGAGTCTTTTTTTCCATTAATTTTGTATTTTCACACTGACCTTCAATTCGTTAAGCCAACGCTGGCGTAGTGAAATTATAACCTTAAATCCACTCATCCCCAAAAGAGAATATCGGATTGTAATTTTATATACTAAAATAGAATGACTGTCGGCGTTCGTGGATTGTCGCGGTACGAATGGCGATCGGGCTTAACCCTTCTTGATTCATCAGCGCATTGAGGAGAGCACCTGAAGAAAATCTTTAAAGTTTTTGAAAATAAAAGGATCCTTAACAACATTCAAGCGCCACGTCTCGAATGGTTTGTTAGAACATCTCGAATATGAACAATTAATGCCGCTCGCAAATTTGGCACCAGCCTACACCGAGTTGGAGCGGAGTTCGCGAGTCCCGGACACTCAGCGCGCTCTTAATGAAGGCGTGAGAGCTCCTTGTGAACGTACTCGTTTGTGGAGCGACAAATGAAGCTACTACTAGCACAGCCTGAAGAGATGCCTCATTCAGTCGGACAACAGATTCGCTGTGACAGAAAGGGGTATGGGAGCACGGAGGAGGGATTATACCAACAAACAAATTTGCGGATAGTACTGAATCAGTTTTTCGAATTAGTTGATTGTAGGTACTACAACTGTAAAGCTCTTTTGGAAATAACTAGAGCGTCGTCTTACTGTATGTTCCTACGCTGAGATACTATCGTATGCATACTTGAAAACTTAGGAAAGTTATGCATATTTTCAGCTTTCAGGAAAATATTCAGTTTCATACCTTGTAAATCGTCAAAAAAAATGCAATTATGCTTTTCAATACTAACTTACTTTTGAATAATTTCAGTCCGTTTAGTGTACTGGGGAAAATATTTCAGGGCTCACTATATACAAGACAGGATCAAATTCACGTCCGCCCAAGACGTTTGCGTCGTATGGGAAACATGTTTTGCGCGCATTGCACGAAAAAGCGCACGCACAGTTTTGACTGCTAGAGTTTTTTTTTGAATCTATAGTTAACTAGCTAATGCCCGCGACTTTGTCTGCGTGGATTGAAGTTTTTCGGTTCCCGCGGGAACTCTTTTTTCGGGATAAAAAGTAGCCTAAGAGTTATTCCAGACTATTTATCTATGTGCCAAATTTCATCCAGATCAATTCAGCCGCTGGGGCGTGATTGAATAACAAACATCCATCCATACATCCAAACTTTCGCATTTATAATATTAAGTATAGATGTGCTTTCACCCTTAGATATAGCCCTTTACCTCTAATGTCAGCAAGTTTTGTACCAAAATGCATTAACATATCAGAGCAATGCTCATTCCTCGGTAGTAAATATATGTGATATGTACTTACCGGGGAATGAGCATTGCTCTGATATACCGTTAAGCAATCACGAACATGAAAGAACCAATATATATGCAACTTTTTCTATTTTAAATAAAATGGATAAGTGTTTTTTTCTAAAGTTTATAAATCTTTGATTTTGCAAAGTAGATAGAGTTCGCGCGAGAGTTGAATGCAGAGTAAATGTATGGTGACACATACATTTACTCTGCACTCAACTCGCGCGCGAACTATAGGTAAACATTGATATGCGTCCCTAGCCATTTTGTCTAACCATCTATGCAAACGCCACGTCGTCGCATGCATGCTAATCCTTTGATCCTCATCGTCAAAACACGCCGTTTGATCGTTAAACCTCCAGGTAATTAATTAACAGCATATAGTTGTTGCTAATCACATGGTACTTACTAGGCAAAGCTCCTTCGCAAAAGCTTTTTCCCTGTATCTGTTTAATCTGATAGAATAAACGAGGTTATTTTGCTCTAATCTGTTATAACATATAAATCTGTATCTTGTTTTTAATTTGGCAACCTCCGCGGCGTCGTGTTGAGCGCTGCTGTCTCAACGTGCAGAGGTCCCGGGTTTGACGACGGTACGGCAGGGTCAATTTAGGAATTTATAATATCTGAATTTTCCTTGGTCTGGCCTGGTGGGAGGCTTCGGCCGTGGCTAATTACGATACGATGCCATGAAGAAACCGAAGGGGTTTGGGTTTAATATAACTGACATGCCACTAACAGGTTAGCCCGCTACCATCTTCGACTGCATCATCACGTACCATCAGGTGAAATCGCAGTCAGGGCTAAGTTATAGTAGAAAAAAAAAACTTCGTTGTTTCCTTCTACATGCAAAAGTATTTTGGAAAAATATAAATTTAATTATCTGTATTAGAAAAAATTCGAGCGTGTATTTGAGCTCTATGCTTTTATGCAAAGAGCTGCCACAGAAGACGACTTGTAACTTAACTGGAACCAATCTTTTTGGATGAGAGAGTCCGATTTTACTAAAACTTAACTCACTGTCGTCTGTCGTCAAAAATCCGATCGAAAAAAAGTGATTTATAATTTTTTACTAATCTAGTCTGTATAAGACATCTACGTCTAGTTACCACCTCACCGGCAGACTGTTAAGAGTTCTGGTACTTAGAAAATGATTAGGGGCATGGATCTTATATAACAGCACGCTATATCCCTAACTTTAACACTATTTGAGATCACATTTATGGATTGATTTGTAGAGGAATAAAAAACCTTACCTATTACCCAATCAAACAATCAAACTAATGCCATTTAGAACGTAACCTCTAAATTCGATTCCACAATTTCGTCACCTTGCAATTCAGAGTAACATTTACAGGCCCAAATACAGGAGATTTAAGGCCGTGTCGGGAGGCAACATGAGTAAATGTGGCAATTCGTAAGCGACTCGTCCCACAACGAACATTAGCACTAAATGACGTCTACGAAAAATCTTCGCGAAGCCCAGATAAGGAATAGGGGAAAGCTTTACTGCGTTGACTGCCTTGGATGTTTTAAAAGTTTAAACTTCGAAATATACATCACATAATGTAATGCGGCATAAGTTTCAATTTAGTTTAGGGTTTTTTACATATTTAAATGTAACAAGTAACCACTTTCTGTTGTGGCTTAATATTGTGGCACGAAATCTTTAGAAACCGATGTTGCAATGGTTTACTCCATAAATGAGATCTATTTAAAAAATCCTAAAATGTCTTAGCCGGCGTTAGACCACAATTTAATTATTAGACAAAAATTCAATTTTCCATACTAACAAAGGAACGCGAGATTCCAATCCTGGAAACCTTAGATCAAGACACGTCAAGACACGCGGAAGCGTGTCCAGCCAAAGTTCAAAAAAACTGGCGAGCAGCACCGTGAGACCCGTGAGATACATATGTGCTCCAAATTTCATAAGCACACCTCAAATGGTTATTTAGATATAAACGTACAAAAATCGTCATTTTTATGATCAAAGGATAGATCAAAACTCTGACACGAGGCATGCTACCATTGCTTAAAGCCGTATTATTTTAATATTGTTGACGTTTACGTTGTAGTGTTATAATCATTATTTTAAGGACGTCAAAGTACATGACATTCAACCGTTAGTTTGAAACAATACTGCTTTAAGCGGTGGTAGTAACTCCTTAACTATTGAAAATGACACATAATTATTATTTTAATGTAAATAATAATGAATAATAATATAGTTGCATTAAAACCTTACCTTCGTATTCATACATTTTGTGCAACGAAACGTCATTGACAGAAAAGAAGAAGAAACGTATTTGAAGTCGTCAGTTCAAGCTGTCAGTCATTGTGATTTGTATTCATTGTTTATAGTGGTTTTAGTGATATCGACTGTTGACCGTGCTTGTTTTCAATGTTTCACAAAAAACTTTTGATTTTGAACTTTTGCAATCAAAATTGATGAGATGTAGAAATGTGCTGTAGAGGTAGTCTGACCATAGATGTAATCTGTCAATGTCAGTGTAACTCCAGGTACACTATATATTTTTCTTGAGAATTCTCGTCTTTAATTATCTTGTACAATGAGTCGTACAATAGAATTACTGGTGGGTGACACACTGACCTTACACCAAATAATAAGTACCTACTAATGTATGTAATGTTATATTATAAGTACATATATATAATTTCAAATATTTGTGAGATGGTGATAATAAAAAAAAGCGGAGTTTATTGCGGGCTCTTCTCAGACCAGGGCACGTTTGGAACCCTCGTAGCTTTAGTTTTAAGATATCGTAGTTAATTATCAGCATCACCTCTTATGCTCTGTAAGCATGACGTTCAGAAGGTGTACTTTGTAGGTATATATTTTGAATAAATATGTTTTGAGTTTGAGATTGAGTTCAATAATTTCTGTACAAAAAGTAATGATATCCCATCAAAAACATAAATGTAAAATGAGAGCCAAGTTCAAAATTGTGATATATATGCCTTGGTTGTTGACTTCAGCGACAAAAGAAGTGAGATCTAAATGGGTGCCAAGTTCAATAGTCAGTCCTGCAATTTATATATCCCATCAAAAACATAAATGTGAAATGAGAGCCAAGTGCAAAATTGTGATATATATGCCTTGGTTGTTGACTTCAGCGACAAAAGAAGTGAGATCTAAATGGGTGCCAAGTTCAATGGTCAGTCCTGAAATTTATACTAAGTTATAAGAAGAAATGATATTTTAAGTTGTTATAAAATATTATATGTTGTTATAAATAAATTTCAGGACTGACCCTTGAACTTGGCACCCATTTAGATCTCACTTCTTTTGTCGCTGAAGTCAACAACCAAGGCATATATATCACAATTTTGCACTTGGCTCTCATTTCACATTTATGTTTTTGATGGGATATATAAATTGCAGGACTGACTATTGAACTTGGCACCCATTTAGATCTCACTTCTTTTGTCGCTGAAGTCAACAACCAAGGCATATATATCACAATTTTGAACTTGGCTCTCATTTTACATTTATGTTTTTGATGGGATATCATTACTTTTTGTACAGAAATTATTGAACTCAATCTCAAACTCAAAACATATTTATTCAAAATATATACCTACAAAGTACACCTTCTGAACGTCATGCCTACAGAGCATAAGAGGTGATGCTGATAATTAACTACGATATCTTAAAACTAAAGCTACGAGGGTTCCAAACGTGCCCTGGTCTGAGAAGAGCCCGCAATAAACTCCGCTTTTTTTTATTATCACCATCTCACAAATATTTGAAATTATATATATGTACTTATAATATAACATTACATAATCAGCCGTTGTAACAATTCATACCCATGCCTTGCTATCATTCAAATAATATTCTATTGTAATTAAATTTATATTTTTCCAAAATACTTTTGCATGTAGAAGGAAACAACGAAGTTTTTTTTTTCTACTATAACTTAGCCCTGACTGCGATTTCACCTGATGGTACGTGATGATGCAGTCGAAGATGGTAGCGGGCTAACCTGTTAGTGGCATGTCAGTTATATTAAACCCAAACCCCTTCGGTTTCTTCATGGCATCGTATCGTAATTAGCCACGGCCGAAGCCTCCCACCAGGCCAGACCAAGGAAAATTCAGATATTATAAATTCCTAAATTGACCCTGCCGTACCGTCGTCAAACCCGGGACCTCTGCACGTTGAGACAGCAGCGCTCAACACGACGCCGCGGAGGTTGCCAAATTAAAAACAAGATACAGATTTATATGTTATAACAGATTAGAGCAAAATAACCTCGTTTATTCTATCAGGTTAAACAGATACAGGGAAAAAGCTTTTGCGAAGGAGCTTTGCCTAGTAAGTACCATGTGATTAGCAACAACTATATGCTGTTAATTAATTACCTGGAGGTTTAACGATCAAACGGCGTGTTTTGACGATGAGGATCAAAGGATTAGCATGCATGCGACGACGTGGCGTTTGCATAGATGGTTAGGTTTATATTGTGACTAACTACTTACCAAAATTTTTTGATACTCAACCTTCTTTCTGACTACTACAACTACGGACTACAACATCTAAAGAAAAAGTATACTTTGGATTTTTTGTATTAGAAAAAAGATGAAGACAAAAGATTGTTGTTGAAAACGGGAATAGGAGAACGAGAGATATGCGTTATAAAATCAATGCAATCCATAAGTACGTGTTTAAAACTGTGTAGGTACTCGTATATCAGTTAGAAACTATGAATAGATTGTGTATCTGACTACAATATGGGTAAAATCAAATATATGTTTTAACGATCCAATGAAACATGTTTGAACAAACTCAATTAATACTAACCAACCTTATAATGACATACTATTTTACTGGTAAAACGAATGGCCACAGGTAACATATTCTTTCGGTTTCTTGAAGGCGGTTATTCTCAGTAATATCCCATCAAAAACATAAATGTAAAATGAGAGCCAAGTTCAAAATTGTGATATATATGCCTTGGTTGTTGACTTCAGCGACAAAAGAAGTGAGATCTAAATGGGTGCCAAGTTCAATAGTCAGTCCTGCAATTTATATATCCCATCAAAAACATAAATGTGAAATGAGAG
Source organism: Erebia palarica (assembly GCA_964035005.1). Lineage (NCBI taxonomy): Eukaryota > Metazoa > Arthropoda > Insecta > Lepidoptera > Nymphalidae > Erebia > Erebia palarica. The sequence continues at coordinate 25,543,181 of OZ035985.1, read as the reverse complement.
CCAAGTGCAAAATTGTGATATATATGCCTTGGTTGTTGACTTCAGCGACAAAAGAAGTGAGATCTAAATGGGTGCCAAGTTCAAGGGTCAGTCCTGAAATTTATTTATAACAACATATAATATTTTATAACAACTTAAAATATCATTTCTTCTTATAACTTAGTATAAAATGTTGAAGACTAAGGCTTTGGCTTGGCTAGTTTTCATATACGAATTATAGCGTTCACAAGTTGTATACTAAGTTATAAGAAGAAATGATATTTTAAGTTGTTATAAAATATTATATGTTGTTATAAATAAATTTCAGGACTGACCATTGAACTTGGCACCCATTTAGATCTCACTTCTTTTGTCGCTGAAGTCAACAACCAAGGCATATATATCACAATTTTGCACTTGGCTCTCATTTCACATTTATGTTTTTGATGGGATATATTTTTGAACTTGGCTCTCATTTTACATTTATGTTTTTGATGGGATATTACTGAGAATAACCGCCTTCAAGAAACCGAAAGAATATGTTACCTGTGGCCATTCGTTTTACCAGTAAAATAGTATGTCATTATATAGATTTTTTAATGAAATATTTTAAACTTAAAAACTTAGATACCTCAGACGGACAAAACGTTTCATAGTAGATCTGCAATTGGCATATTGATGTAGGCAATAACGCAGTTAAGGTCCCTAGTCTCGGATGCATTTGGGGCCCAATTGGCAGGGGGCACCTGAGTCTACGGCTAATTCAGGCCTATATCTCCACTCCACCTATTTGTATAACTGTGGTTCACTGATAATTGCTAAACAATTTGGTATAACCAATGTAGAAATACAAAACTAACAGAAGGTTGGTTAGTATTAATTGAGTTTGTTCAAACATGTTTCATTGGATCGTTAAAACATATATTTGATTTTACCCATATTGTAGTCAGATACACAATCTATTCATAGTTTCTAACTGATATACGAGTACCTACACAGTTTTAAACACGTACTTATGGATTGCATTGATTTTATAACGCATATCTCTCGTTCTCCTATTCCCGTTTTCAACAACAATCTTTTGTCTTCATCTTTTTTCTAATACAAAAAATCCAAAGTATACTTTTTCTTTAGATGTTGTAGTCCGTAGTTGTAGTAGTCAGAAAGAAGGTTGAGTATCAAAAAATTTTGGTAAGTAGTTAGTCACAATATAAACTATCATGCCTAGCGTGCCTGTTAAACATAAATTACTGAAGAGATAAAGAGAACTATACCATATGATCTTTAAACTATGCGAATAAACAAAACTTCTGTAATAAAAATATAGGAAAATTTTATATTGCCAGTTACCGTTTCTAAAATAATGTGTTTTCTTTCAAATTTTAGTGTGATATTATTACGACGTTGTAATATTATTACACTATTTACACAAAGGGGTTATATTTGTTACACATCCATTGTATTATAACCAGAGTTTTAATGCTAAATCAACCTGACCAGGGTAAGAACAAGTTCACCTGTAGCGTAAGATCTTTTTGTTTTTCATTAAATTAGTGACGGACCTGTTTATACTAATCTATATTAAATTATAAATGTGAAAGTTTGGATGGGTGGACACATGAATGGATGTCTGTTACTCCATGACGCCAGAACGGCTGAACGGATCTAGATTAAATTTAGCACGCGATAAATAATAGTCTGGAATAACACATAGGCTTTTTATCCCGGAAAATTAAAGAGTTCTCGCGGGAACCAAAAAGCCTTTATCCACGCGGACGAAGTCGCGGGCATCAGCTAGTTAATTATATAATTATATCGCATTCGTTATATTCTTAATAATCAAGGCGTTGTTCCTTTATTACGACGTCTTTGTAATCATTGAGTGGGATCGCTCTTTTGACGCCTGATGTACAAGATTTGATACTCCTAAAATCCTATTATCAGTATAAATGTAAAAGTTTTGATGTTTGGATATTTGTTACTTTAATGGCACAATACAATGACACATTACTGAACCAATTTAGCAAAAACCTGTAATAGAGATAGCTTATGACCTGGATTAGCACAAAAGCTTTAATTTATTTCGGAAAGTTAAAGAGCTACCGCGGAAATATAAAACCTATAAACAAGCGGACGAAGTCGCGAGCATCATCTACTTAGTAAATCACACAAAGATTTATGTACTCATACTGGTTTACTGAGGTCATGTTATCGAGAACAGATTACTTCTAGACGACAATTTCTCTTCAATATAGTGTCAAAGCTCTCAAATAAATTTCTCTAGAGCCACGAAGTGATGCAGTGAGTTTTACGATCGCCACTTTATACCCGTGCATGTGAATTTTATTTGCTTATATAGGTTTTTAATGGATCATTCGTATCAGTTACTCCGCTAGTAAACTATGCACTGAAACGATTATTACGGAAAGTAGATACAAGTTGCAGATTTACTGACAGACTGTCGTTTTGATATGTTACATTTAGTGATGTGTTTTGTCGTGTGTATAACAAAGACATCTTAATATACGATAAGATTAGGTATCTACAAGCGAAAAAAAATTTGTATCTGGTAACGATGCATAATGTAAACAGTCTTACATGCACTTAATTATGTATACATTATTATTTTATTAGGTTACTTATGTATACAAAGATATAATAATATTGTTAATGAAATATTTATTTAAAAAGAGCAACCACCGAGTTTCTTGCTGGTTCTTCTCGGTAGGAATGTCATTCCGAACCAGTGGTAGATTCACTTGACGATTCAAAAGTACTTGTAAAAGTTTATTTGAATAAAATAAAAAATAAGTGCCTAGTATAATCGTAAATAAAATATTATAAATGCGACATTCTGTCTGCTCGTCCGTTCGTATGTCTATTCATGTCATCATCCTTTGTAACAAAGACACAGAGATAGCTTTGATCCCTGCGGCAGATGTAGATATGATATTCTTGCAAATTTCTAGAGGATACTTGAAGAAGAAAGACGTGAAAGCTCTCCTGACTCATTTATTAACATGAACAATAAAAATATTACAGCGAGAAAATAAAATCACACAAGAACGATACGCAACGACGGGTGACAAGCAAGAGCGCCCCAGCAGATGCGCACGCATCCTTTTATAACCTCGTCTCTGACACCATCGTTATTTTTCTTAATCGCAGGGAATGAATTCCATTCTTGAATTTCATTTCTTTATCCTGACACAAGTATCTTAAGTTAGTATTTTTCTACAATAATATACTTTTTCTTCTGGGAAATCAATTGTTTTCATGGGATTATTTTCTTAAATCTAGAACCACGTGGGTGAAATCGCGGGCGTCATTTAGTCAAAAATCAGGACGATAATCAACACAAGACAACAACGCGAAATAGTTCGTATATAATGTAATGAGCTATCAGCATAGGTCCTTAAAACATTGGTTCTCACTACAGTATCGTACAGTACAGTGGAATCTATAGTAATCATTTAATCATTTATCTGCGGACTTTGTGCGGACATTTCAATTCGAAATATAATCCAGGTATTCGTCTATCAACGCGATTGGATATTTCCCATTTATTATGATAAATATCAGATACTACTTTTACAGTTTGTTTTACAATGATATTGTTTGCTATGCACAATGCTATTATCGGCATCCATATTATAATTTAGAAGCGGTTTCAATAAATTAGAGTACCTATAACAATCCAAGTTTATCATCGGAAATGATATATGTCATTACTAGCGAAGGCCCGTGACTTAGTCTGCGTGGTTTGAGGTGTTTTGGTTCCCGCAAGAACCCTTTAATTTTACGGGATAAAAAGCCTATGTGCAATTCCAGACTATAATCTATCTCTGTGCCAAATTTCAGCCAGATCCGTTCAGCCGTTGGGGCGTCATTGAGTAACAATCATCCATACATCCATCCAAACTTTCGCATTTATAATATTAGTAAAAAGTAATATAAGCCCGTAAAATGTTATTTACTTCAAAATCTAAAGGAAAGAAAAATGATTTAACAGGTATCGTGTGTGGTACAACCATAAAGTTAATCTGAGGGTACAACCCAAATAAAAGTTCCGAACTCAGCATAAAACTGTACGCTTTGTATACGTACAAGCAAAAGTATTTTGCGCTGATTATTAGCTGGGACCTTGACGTAGATGGTTTTTGAAGTGAAAAGCTTTTTAGGCGCGTTGAGCAGTTTTTGGTAATTTATTTTTAAAAGTGTATAACTTCTATATGCGCGTTGAGCACTTTTTGGTAGGGGGTAAAAATGTAGATTCGCGTGACCGTGACGGATATCTTCGCGTGACCGACATGCTCGCGAGACCGACATGCTCGCGAACATATAAATACATTCACTTTACATACTTTTTCACTTCACATAGTTTTACGTTCGAAATTAAACTTTAATGCGTTAAGGTTTATATTTAAAAAAATTTAATTAAAATTAAAAAAAAATTAAAAAATCGTTTTCACTTGTACCTGCAGTCCCTATGACTACCATTTTTTTTTATTTATTGTGAGATACGCTTGGGCTCGGCGACAATCATGTTTAGTGTAAAACAATCATGAGGACTAGGTTGGAACACGCTTGCCTAGAAGTGGCCTATTCACTCTTGCCTTAAAGGTACCTAAGTTAGACGGGGCAGGAAATTCGCGCGCTGTGAGGGTGTTCCATACCCTAGGGATTCGGATCAGAAACGTCGAGCAAAAATTTTTCGTGCGAGCAGATCGGACGTCAACCACATAAGTATGCCATAGCTGATGGCCGGTGACGCCACGGAACCAAGAACTATACCAAAAGGAAGGAGTTTTCCATGGGATTATTCAAAAAAATTAAATTACTCATAAATTACTAGAGAAAAACTTCCGTAACTTTGCCTTACAGCATACTAAACGAACGCTAAGCCTTCATTAAATAAATAACAGGGGTCGTAGCGGTCGTATCGGTCGTCCTGCTGGAGCCGCTCACACGCCACTGCATAGTGCACCCGCTTCTAGGAACTGTGTCGATGAACCAGCGTTGTTGGCGCCATACATCGATTTCCTTTAATAAATTAAGCATGGGTTTTACCAGAACGTACCTCAGTTTATTATGACGTATCACCATCGACTACTCCAACACAAATTAATTATTGAATAGAAGCAGGCGTTACTTTGCGGAAGTCCATGATAGTGATTCTAGTTCATTCACAAATTAATTAGATTGTTTCTAGCAAAAATTAAAACTTTAGGCTGAGATATACAGCTGATCTTGTCTTTGATAATATTTTATAAACAATTGAGCAAGATCGTGGTTACGACTTATGACGCTACAATGTAGCGTAACAGTTTTGATATGACTGGACTTTGATTTTCCGGGATAAAAATTTACATAGGTTATGTAGCCAGTATAAAAACCAGATGAAAAGATACGCCCTGAAAACGTATTCGAAGAAAGATAGGCAGACAGAGACACTTTCGCATTCCAATAGTTAAGTTGTCATGCTGAATTTGCAAAATATATTCGTAGGTTTCATATGATAAGGATAATATTATCGATCATTTAGTTCTCTGCCAAAGCAACTCATATTATGCCTCAGTCATCTATTCAGAGTGTAGTCAGAGTCTATGTAGTTCCTAATTAGTGCTAGACTTAGATGACTACTATATTTGCATCCTTATTTGCAAGCTGTTAAGCTTAACTGTTCCAAATTCATTGCATGTATCCTAACTCTAAAATATGGCAAACTTTTGTTTTAACCGTAGGAGAGTGGCGCGCTTTCGTCTAAGGTGTCCCGATATGCTACCAATTTTTTTTTTATATTTTTTAACAAAACTGAGTCATTTCATAATAAGAAAAGGTTTACAATTACTAGTGCTATTATATATGTATCAATTATAAGCATATACAACATTGCTACGGTGTCTCCAGTCAAATTTTCAAAACATAAACATAACAATTAAAACAGAGATGGGTAAAATATGTCAATAAAGATGTCAATACTATTACAACTATTAATATTTACAATTTTAGTTAGATTAAAAATTAACAACAATACATTGACTTAAATGATAGTTAAGTGAAATTAAATTAGATTTAATTAAATTAAAATTAAAATTAGATTAAATTAGGGATAACAATTAATTAGTTATTCGTGCAAATACAATTTTTTCTTAAAGCTAACAAAAGTGTCATGGAAGATGTCAAGGTCAGGGCATGTCGAATTTTTATAAGCATTTATGAATTGATTCAATGGGGCGAATTTACCTAGGTTACTTTTAGATGGATGAGGCTGAAAGAGGTTTTTAATGGGATGTCTTGGAGGTCGTCGAGGCACATGGATTTTTATGTGGCTTAATAAGTCGGGTGATTCCAGTGTGTTGTGGACAATTTTATACAAAGTTGTAAGGTCAGTCACCAGCCTACGTTTTTCGAGGGATTGAATTTTAAAATGCTTCAAGCGGGTACAGTAATCAGCTCTATACGGACAGGAGTTATCTTTAAACGCCAGATACCTTGTGAAGGAACGTTGGACTCGCTCAATTCTCGCAACGTGGATTTTATACTGCGGGATCCAAGCCGAAACTACGTATTCCAGGATACTGCGCGTCAGCGCGTTATAGTTATTTATGCAACAGTTGTGTAATAAGGGGTATTAAAACACGAATGTGGGTTTATCACACGACGCGAAGCGGAGTGTGATAATAGTATCATATGAGTGTTTTAATACCTAATTATCAACAGTTGCATACAAGACTTTATCTACTCCCATGCTATGAATCCTCTATAACAGATTCTGAAATAGTTAGCTTACTGCTAACATTAAAACATCCAGTCCTAGTAACCTAATATCATCCATTACTGAGTATATACAAATAAACTAAGTATTAATGAAAGAATTATTTATTGTAGTAGTAATTAACATTTTGTATAGTGCAATTATTAAAATTCACTTGATGTAAAATGTACTGATTATATACTCTTTGACTTGATGTTCTTTAATGTTGGAACGTCCTGATCCCGATGTACTCGGCGGAATATTTATATTTACCACTTCACTATTATTTTAATTTTCTATGGAATTCGAAATTACATTCGACACGTGGATTTTGTTGGTTAAAGTCATTAATATAGCCCTCTGCAACAGATGTAGACTTCCATCCGCCGTGCCGTTTTAAACTTGTTGTCTCCTCCAGCATCTACTAATATTGTGGCAGATGTTAGGTATGCGAAAGCAATGTCCTGTATACAACTCAGGATTAGGAAGTTGTAAATAGTTAGCAATTGTTTTACCCAAACTGCTAAAAACTTGAATCGCTAATTTTTTTGTTATCGAAACAATAAAAAAAACGAAGAAAAATGGCGGGGAAAATTCTAATAAACTTTTTTTTTTACAGCACGCGGTGTTCTGGTAGTGAAACGCGCGTGTATGAACGCGCGCATTGTTCTTTTTTTGAAATTCGTATAGATGTTTTTTTTTGTAATTCATACAGATACCACGCATCGAGCAGATGTGGCTGTCTGTTGAGCAAACCCTTTGCGCAGAGGGGATCGAAAAAAAAAACAAAGGAGTGTTGTTATGAAATTCAGTACAACATTACATCACGCGTTTGGATGATGTTATGGTTATTAGGACATTGGGTGTTTTAATGTTGGCAATAAGCTAACTGTTTCAGAACCTGTTACAGAGGATTTATAGCATGGGAGTAGATAAAATATTATTATGATGCAGTCAGTTCTCCTGAAATCAATAGTGTTGCGTTTGATAAAACCCAATAACTTCCACGCTCGAGAGACTATTTGGTCAATAGGTTCCTTGAAAGTGAGTTTACTATCTATCATAATACCGAGATCCCTGATGACTGAAACCTCTTCAAGCTGTTGCATTTGGACAGAGTAGCTAGTTCTTAGAATGTTCTTTTTGCGGGTGAATTTTATATGTGCGCATTTTGAGACATTAAGAATCATACTATTTTTGGTGCACCAATCAACAATAGAGTTCAGATCTTCTTGCAATAGTTGACTATCTTCGATTGATTTGATTTCACGATAGAGCTTGAGATCATCGGCAAATATAGAGCATTTACTATGGCGTATGTTTTTGGTAATATCGTTAATGAATAACAAAAGCAGGATAGGTCCCAAGTGGGAACCTTGAGGCAAGGGATCTGAGGTATAACCCTTTACTGCTACCCTTTGGACTCTGTTCGCAAGGTAAGATCTGAACCACGAGAGTAAAGGGTCGTGGATCCCATACCCACATAGTTTTAAAATTAAGATGTTGTGGTCATCGATATATATGTAGGTACTAGATGGGCGCTTTCATAGAAAAAAATTGGGCGTCCAACCTTTAGAGCACGCTCCTAACCTGTATAGCCCTGTCCTTGTCCCCACCATAGCGCTGTCCCGCTTTGCAGACTAGATGGCATTAGCAAAATAGGTCCACATTCTTTGTTTGACAGGGCCCGTCTATGTAAATTGAGGTCGTTGGTTGTGGTCTACTTTATCGAAAGCACTACTGAAATCAGTGTATATTGCGTCAACTTGCTGTTTATTGTCCACACATTTGGATATGTACGAAATATAACCGACCAGGTTAGAAACTGTGGATCTGTTTCGGCAGAATCCATGTTGATCAACCGAGATGATGTTTTTCGTGTATTGAGAGATAATTGGACTTACAATACTTTCAAAAACTTTCGAGAATATATTTAAAATAGAGATGGGTCGGTAATTTTGAACATTCGTTTTTAATCCTTTTTTAAAGACAGGGAGAATGTTGGCGGACTTCCAGACATCTGGAAACGTTGAGGTTTCTAACGATTTATTGAAAATAATTTTTAAAGGTAGAGTTAGGTATTTATGGGTCATTTTTATAAAAACTGGGGGCACTCCATCGGGTCCGGCTCCCTTAATAGGGTCCAATGATTTGAGGGCTTTACTAATCTCACGTTCAGATATTTTTATGGTGGAAAGCGACCTCTGAAAATAGTGGTCCACTAAATCCTCTGTCAAGTTTAGTGACGAGTCAGTGAACAGGGAAGAGAATTGTTTTGCGAATAGGTTGCTTATGTCTTTTCCCGTGTTCGCCATGCTGCCATTAAGCATCATTTCAGAAGGGATCTCAGAGGTAGAGTCCTTGCGTTCTTTTACGTAAGACCAAATTTTTTTAGGTTTACGCAAGATGGACTCCTGAGTTCCTGTTATGTAGTTGGAATAGCAGGACTTGGTTAAGGACTCAACTCTGGTTTTAGCTAGCGCGAGCTCAATTTCATCCCTAGGATTGTTGTAGAGTTTCAGACATCGTCTGATTTTTTCTTTTTCAGAGATAGATGAAGGCATATTGTTAACCTAACGTTTAAAATTCAACTCGTATATATAAAGTAAATAACTTTCGAATATATACGATGTGAAACTTAGATTGATATTAGCCTGGACTCTAGGCCCTAGAGAGTAAAGACGTAGGTGCTAGCTATTTGAGTCCCAATTGCATTTCGAGCTGTAAACCTTAACTGCCTTTATCAAAATTCGAATTGCAGATCTACATAGCGTTTTGAATAGTACCTACGTCTTGTTCTATGAAATAATATACCTTTAAGTATAAAGTGCATACAATGTATAAAGTATTTTATCATGAATGCTTACGTAATTTGGATTACACCTTTATTTTTCATCGACCATAGAATATAATTGTATACAAGTTCAGTCATATAGCGAACACTGCCCTGCAGTCTCCGTAATCAACGTTGGGACACCTGGAACCCCAGACGCTAGACCTAGCGGCATGAGGTAACACCAGTTTTAAGTTTGAGATGCCAGGTGCCCCAACACAAGCTGAGTGATTCCCCTATTGGTAGCATAATAAACATAAAAGTAACAATATACATTTTGTAACTTAACATTATTTTGTGTTTTTAGCTGCCATTAAAGACATTCCTATTCTATTCTAATCAAAACACTTAGCTTTGGGTCTTCAGTGTCAGCTAAGCGAACACTCTCATAATATCTCCAAAATTCAAAAAGACTTATAAATCAATGTGTGTATTTTCCAATTGTGTTCAAAAAATATGTCCTTAAATGAATTGAAAAGCTTCAATAAATTTCTTTTACTGTAGAAATTTGTCTCAATTTCCATCTATTTGCAATATAATAAGAAAGGTCACGTATATTTTTAGAGATTCAAGATAATTCAGTTAGCTTTGTATGAGCAAGTGAAACTTAAGTGCAGGTTGTTGTAACGTTCTCGTAGCTATCACGTAGCACTTAAGGACTATTATACAAGGCGTCTTCTAATAAATTTAGAACCTGGGCTTGTGCCAGAGCTGTTTCCATTTTAAGCCTTGGGCACGCGACAAGCAAACAACATAGTCGATAGGGAACGTTTGTATATGTTTAATACTACAAATAGGTACAGTTTTAAAAAGTACCAAAAAATATGCCTTCGTAACTTTTTCGTAGCGCACTAAGGTTACGCCACGGACATAACTGATTGTGATTCCTTTGAATTTAATTAATATGTACTTTATACGAATTATAATAAACTACTGAACTGACTGACCCACCACTCTTAACTGCACTCAAGAGAAGTTTTTGTAAATTCTTTATCATCTACGCTACATGCATCTATCATCTATTTTTTAGAGTAAACCCCATAAGATAGATCCAGCGGTTTGAGATGCATTGTGTCAATCACTTTCTCCTTCTGACACTAAACAGTGTAGAATTACCCATGTATATTCCTCATGCTAATTTTAACCGAAACGAAAATCAAGCCTGCGTGCATCTATTTGATGTCTTTGTACAATAATAGTCTGTTAAAACCATTAGTGGAGGCTAAAAGGCAGTTTCTCCGAATTCCGTCTACATGGGCCTCGGCGCCAGACATTGACTCACGTTCAGTCTAGAACAACGGGCAATTTAACTTTTAACAAATACATCCATAATGATCAGGCATGGGTGCCATAAGCACTCTAAGTTGTTCTTGCGGAATTATTATTTGCAGGAAGTGGCGCATATACAAAAGTACTAAACTAATTCTACTTGTCTAAACGAATTCTACTTGTAGTTATTCTCTTGCATACTATGCGACTTTCTCCCAACTTTCTTTTGATCTGATTCAAACTTTACAAATTGCTTAAATCATAAACTTTATTACTAGACGTGTACTAACGTGTAACGCATACGACGTGTTAATTAATCATTATATTATGTAGGTACGTTAATCCCAAATGGTCTTTAATCGAATACCGCTTAACACGCGGTTATTATTTAACTATCTAAATGAACTGGAATTCCTTAAAAAAAGACAACCGTATCAGATTCAGCGGTACGGTTACCGCCTTGCGTTTTCACGCAAGCGTGACTTCCTTCGTCCATGACCGCTTACAATTAGGTGAACCTCCAGCAAGTTGCGCAGATATAAAACTTTATGTACGCATATAAATTTGGATGTCGAGACATGTTTTATTGTACAGTCGTAAAATTTAGGTTATGGAAAGACCGACATATTTATTAAACACGAACAAGCCGGTAAAATTGAATGCAAGCATCTTCGTGGCATCGATAATGTTACGATCAAACTGTTTGCGATGGTTCGTAATATTTCGGGTATCGATCACAGTACAAAGTTGTGTATTAAAACTAATTATTTACAACGTGAGTAAAGTTAAGGAAATTAACGTTAATTAAATTGACAAGTAACTCAAATATATACGAAAGTATTAATACAATTCCTAGTTTCACGTGGATTACGGTCATATGAATCGATCAGTTTATAGGTACGAGTAGGTTCAAACGACATTATGAGGCACTAGAGCACATGGGATTCCCGGATGACGTGGCCACGGAGAATACCAATAGCCAATTATTCTGCCCACACGCTTATAAATTTAATATAGCTCGCATTCCGTGACAGTTTGGGGATGGACATAGAAAAAACTATTAAACCCTCCCGGATGTTTACCGCAAACATTTTCTTGTTACCCTTTCAAATTTATAGCCCAGTTAGCAAGTCAAAATAAATTCACCCAACAAAACCTTGCAGTATGTTTCTGAAAGAGTGGCCACAGGTAGTTGGCAAGACTCCAGTTCTTACCTGTGAAGACTGATATGTTGCACATTAAGCTTAGCACTGGGGACAACAAAAACTCTAATGACTCTCGAGAGTCGTGTATTTTCGCTCTGTAGTTTGAATACGTTCGATCGGCATAAAAGTAACCTTCCAAACGGCAGCTATTGAGCTTTCATAAAAAAAAGCATCGAATCGTTCGCAGTGAGATATCGCTGTAATCCGGACGCTGCCAGGTAATGATGGACGGATTAAAACACTGCTTTACTGACGTTTCTGCTCTGCTCGTGATTTATTTTAAAGTTAAAACATTCAAATGTTGTATTTTAACTGCTCTTTGAAAACTTTTCTTGTTTTCTACCGACTACAATTATTAAACGTTAAATTGTATAAACATAGCTCTGCAATCTACAGAAAAGATTCTGTTAAAAATAATAATCTAATTTAAAAATCTCACATTATCTGTCTGTAAATCTTAATGTCTCTCACTAAACTAAATTGATCATATAAATTCATCACTACACGAAGAAATACCTGCACATAGACATTATAACGAGACGATGCCCATTTCGTCCGCTTGAATTAAGATTTTTGATTCCCTCGGGAACTCTTTAATTTTCCAGGATAAAAAGTATCCTATGGCCTTCGCCGAAATGCTACCTATCGCTCTATAAAATTACGTCGTCAAAATCGGTTAAACGTGCCGTGAAAGCGTAGCAGACAGTCGGACAGACACACTTTATTATTAGTATGGATATAGATTTGACAAGCTACAATATAGAATACGATGTCGGACTGTAAAACTATAAATAATAAATATACGCAGCCATAAAATTTTATGTTGTTAGGAACGATAGAGCTGTATGGCGTACATCATTGTTCGGCGCGGGCCGCGCGCCTCCATAAGCCAAATATTGTCAGAATTTTTCTAGTAGCGCAAAATGGCTTTAATAATATTATATTTGATGGAAAAAATACAAAGAAATTGTTGTATGCCTGGAATATTGGCTCTCAGTCGGTCATACACGGTTCGTGTTTTTATGCGGGACAGCCAAATACTGCTATACCGAACGAATTAGATATCTATAGTACATATAAAATAAATTTGTATTTTTATTATTGTTATTATTATCGTTATATATTTTACTCTCACGCCCGCATACAAAATAAATACATATGTTACCAAAAATATTATAATAAACTTACATACACAAATACACAAATAAATAGTTGTAGCGGGCGGAGGATTACACCCCGGCAGGGGAGACCAGACGGCCGGGGGTCAGGGCGACAGGTTGAGAAACCGGCGGACTATCCTAGCCGAGTCTAGCAACATCCTGCTAGAGCTTTATGCATCCTGGCTGCGGGCGAACTGCCCCGGAACCCCAGCCGCCTCAGATGGTGAGCGAGGCTGACTGGGTTTAACCCATTCGCAGATATACGAATGGGATGATTTCAGTGGAGTCCACATGCCACATGACAGAAACCTCGTGAGCCAGATTTGGTATACTTTCGTTTTTTCTCCGTCTCAGATCTCACAAGGTTCTCGTCATATGGAATGGTGATGTCCACCAAAAACACCCGCGAATGTGCCTGGTCCAACAGCACGATGTCAGGCTTATTCGCTGGAATAGTCCTGTCTGTGATGATGGACCGATCCCAGTAGAGCCGGACTCCGTCACGCTCGAGTACGAAGCATCTGCGTGTACTTGTAGTACGGCAGCCTGTCATCCAGGAGACCGTACTTCCGAGCAAGCTCCTGGTGAAGGATTTTGGCCGCTTGGTTGTGCCTGTGCAGATACTCAGTATTAGCAAGCGCCGAACATCCCGAAAACACATGTCTGAGTGACTCACCGGAATGGCGACAGGCTCGACAGATGTCGTGAGTGCCATCCTTCAGAATGTACTTTCGGTAGTTCCGCGTCTTAACTATCTGATCCTGTATCGCACAGACAAAACCTTCGGTTTCCCCAAAGAGGTCACCGAAGCGCAGCCATTGCAAGGATGCTTTTTTATCAACGTGAGGATCATTAAGAGCTTTAAAAAAGCGTCTGTGCAACTCCTTCTCCTTCGATACGGTCTCCCGGTCAGAGGTGCTAAGCACGACCGGCGCCTGCCACTCGACTTTGGCTAAGTATAGGGGAGTGAGTCCTTTATCACATTTTATGACCTCTCTATGCATGGGTGACTCCCTCTTCGTCTCGAAGTATGTTCCGAGATTGGCACTCTCCCGGTTATGCATGGTCTTGACTTTTATTATTAAAATTATTATTATTACTCTTTATTTTGTACACACATATAAAGGACACAAAAAATACATAGAAAACAAAGAACGAAGTAGAATATAAAAAGGTGGCCTTATCGCTTAGTAGCGATCTCTCCCGGGCAACCTTTGGAATAGGAGAAGTTAAGATATTAATTCGCGGGTGGTGTATTAATATAATCATACAAACAAATACCTACATACTAATACATAAACAGTTACACAAATAATATAATAGTTATAATAAATATATGAAAGTAAACTAATATATATTATGTATTTTTAGTTTATCAGATAATCCCTAAATATTATGTAATATTACAAACATTATACTGTTTGTTTGTGAAAAATCAGATCACATAACTTTGCAAATAAAATATTTAAATATAAAACTCAAAATGGGTTTCAAACGTCAAATCTCTTCGTGTTAATTAAAAGAGTTTTTTTTCCTTTTCATATAAAACCGAATTTGGACAATATAGTGTCGCAATCCCAAACATGAAAGAATTCATAAACTTGTAAGCAGTTGTAATATCATGGTAAGGATGTAGTCACCTGAGTATTTTTCATCGAAGACGAAAAATTCTTTAAAAAAAAACTTGCTTGTATTATTACTTGGATATTATAAATTAATATAGTTGTATCATAAAAAGCGTTTAATGACCTTAAGACTTTGTCCGCGTTCGTTTAGATTGTTTTTAATCCTATGGAATCTGTTTGACTTTCCAAGATAAAAGTTGCCTAGGTAGGCAACCTATCTTTGTACAAAATTTCGTCAAAATCGGTTAAAAGACGGACCGTGAAATGATGACTGACAGATAAATGATAGTGTGTTTGTATGCTACACTGCGGAAATAAAGAAATCCTATTGTATACAAAATCTAAACTTATGCGGACACAGTCGCGGGTTTCATCTAGCGTTACAATAAAACTTATAATCTTGAAAAAATAAACAGTGTAGAAGACGTCAAGCATATGACGATGCATGCCCACGCAGGGGCTTTGCTGAATTTCTAATCTGAAAGTCTAGCCGCATTACAGAGTTGCGCGAGTTGCAGTTATTCCTTCTATGAATTTGTATGAAGTTGGGCCCACTTAAACGACGCGGAATGGTGATGCACTCCGTGACGTGTCGCCGTGCAAACTCATACAAATAATATTTGTCGTTACGTGCTGCGCCGCTCCGTGCATCTCATGTGGCCCCGGGGGCTTGGTGATTCTGATTATTTTCGCAAGTGGAAACCTTCTGTCACCAAGAGAAGGCATTGGTAGTAAACTTAAGATTATTTTAGCTCGACTCAAAATTTATGTAAGCATAGTCGTATTTGTGTGTACGGAACTTTAGGTTCCTTGCCCTTGTACATTGACATTTAGTACAACTCGAGCGATGTTTTACGATCGCCGTGTGCCCCTCCGCGCAATCGACTCCAACCTGAATCCATAGATTATTGAATTTAAGAAATCGAAGGCAGAAGGGTAACCCAATATCCAATATTGGAATGTTTTTACCTTCCTGCGGCCCGGAAACGTGTTTATTTTTCACGATATTTATTTGTAGTGGGCCAAAAATGTAATGAGATAATATTACCTTTTGTAACGTCTGATACATTTCGTTTTCATTCTAGGCTTTTTATCCTTTTTAAATAAAGCTTCTTGTTTCCATTTTTCGTAGTTTTATTTTAAATTAAAAACAACATTTTATGTAGGCTAATGAACTTACGACTTATGGCATGACGATACGATAGTCGGTTCCGAAAGTAATTTTACTGAGAAGTAGAGACGCGTGACAGTAAAATATACTAGAATTGAGTATTTCTTCAGAGTTTTGAATAATTAACAATGTTAATTTACAGTAAAATTATAAATACGAATGTTTGGATGGATGGATGGATGGATGTTTGTTACTCAATCACGCTACAACCGCTGAACGGATCTTGATGAAATTTGACTACATGAAAAATAAAATAATACAAAATAACTACATGTAACACTTCTTGCTAAAACTATGAAGGTTAAAACTCTCTTGAATGTGAGTAAATCTCCTAGAGCTTTTCATGCCGTTCTCAAAGGCGTGTGAAGTCTGGCAATCTACGCTTGGCCAGTGCGGTAGACTATGGCCAAACTCTTCTCATCCTGCGAGGAGACTCGTGCTCAGTAGTGGGCCAGAAATGGGCTATTGAAATAATAATGAATGACGCCTTATACAATGTAAGTTTAGATAACCACTATTTATATAGAAAGATAATTAATACTTAAACATAATAAATTATTCAGTAAAATCACAAAGTATTTCACCGTAATTCTAAAATCTACACAAAGTAAAATATGATATTACCTTTAATGTGGGAAGTTGTACGTCGAAGCGACCGCCTCGTAGCCGTGGATTCTTTTAAAATATTCAGCTTTTCCCGGCCTTAGAGGTCAAAAGCATTTTCATCTTTTCACCAAGTTTTCATTCCGCCGCTCGAGTTTAGTACAACCCTATATTACCTATCGCTTTAAGTTGCCTCTTGGAAAGTTCATTCTTTAATGCATTCTTTAAAAACCCATGCATCTTATATTGGCAGCGTGTCGGTTAGCTTTCGCATTTTTGTCTTTATGCCGTATATTTTCAGTTTTGATTTCTGAGTCGATCATCGATCGATCGATCGTCATCGCTCTTTTGATTTCGGATCAAGTGAACCTGTTCCATCAATTAATTAGAGTTTCGCGATAACACTTCTTGGCTAGTTGTTTTAAATTTATCATTTCATTTCCACACTCTCTTTCAATATTACCGCTAGTAACCAAAAATGCTACGAAGCTTATCAACTATATCCACTGTTCTACTCGTAGGTAAACCACTAAGAGCGAAAACACACTAAAAGAAGTCCGCGTTATTTTCTTATAATATCTAATCATTTCGCCAAAGGTTGTCTGTAATGGATTACTTTAGCAATAGGACCGCTTTGCACGTTTCTATGTAGTCTTACTACTGCTTTTGATCTGTGTATTGTATATTTTGTGTATGAAATTAAGATATCTAAATAAATAAATAAATATGGCGTGACAGGACAAAACATTGCTCCCCTCCAGGGCAGACCTCTTGCGCAGACGACTTATCATGTCCCTAGTGTTTTCGCTCCAAGTAACATGAATAGCTCGGACAGATCCAAACCGACTGGTGGTCTGTAAAAGGTTTAACATCGGCCAGTCAATCTAAATATCCCCTCCTTATTACACGTATCGAGATTAAGCCCGTAATATAAATGAGTACGCAACCACACTATTAATGGCTGCAATCGACGTCCCAATCCTTATAATCCAATAGTATAATGAAGATATTAATGGATAATATTAAAGTTTAAATCGTCACTCGCATCGGCCAGCTCGGCATCGGTTCGAGCGCAGCTATCAATTTAATTAACGTACGACGCCGGTGATGTGCTCCACGAGACAGATAATCGTGCTAAATGACTTTTCGAATGCTCGATGGCTTCATTCTATGCAATCGACGCTATTTCCGGTTAAATTATTTTAAATACCATACTCACTTCAAGCATGTCAATTTACTTTTTTTTCTAGAGCTCTACACTTTGGGGATTCGGTCTTACCAATTATTATAATAATTAGCATTATGAGTGCAATTAAAAAGTCGTTCACTGATTATGCTTGCAGCTCAAGTAGAAAATACTCAGGTGTAAAAACATCTAGCGTGTTACAGACTTGGATTTACGTTTTCGAAATAACAGACATTGATTTTGATACGGTTAATTACTTTAACAAAATACTTAACTAGGTGGCAAATTTTTTCTAGGCATGCTACGGAGCTCTATTATTGGTGGATAAGTCTGTCACGCACTTGACTTATTATTTATCAAATGTTTTGTTTTATTTTTAGTTTATTTATTAGGTCGACTAACAATCGGTTGTACATTAACCAAACAAATACTATTTAATAAAAAAGTTTCTTATTTAAGTAGACACAGCATGGAGTTCAAATCAAACGCAGTAACTGTTATAGAGGACTTAATGAAATAGAATCAAAAACAACAAGAGAAAGATTAGGTACTAATATTTCAGTTACCCAACAAGTTTATCACTATGTATTGGGGTTTTTCTTTTTGCAATAAGCATTCTTAAGAGACATACACAATACAAAGAAAAGAAAAACTGATAGACAAGTTCCTAGGTACGTAGCCTAGCTATAATAAGAGCCAAGAAAAAAGTACTTATTCTCAGGTAAACATCAAAAATTATCAACTTATTTATA
Source organism: Erebia palarica (assembly GCA_964035005.1). Classification (NCBI taxonomy): domain Eukaryota; kingdom Metazoa; phylum Arthropoda; class Insecta; order Lepidoptera; family Nymphalidae; genus Erebia; species Erebia palarica. The sequence continues at coordinate 25,524,641 of OZ035985.1, read as the reverse complement.
CTGTTAGCTTAGGAACGTAAAATGAGACCGTGGAGTATAGGAATGTAGCCTAATGGAAGGAAAACATTTGGGTTTCGTTTTCATCTATTTAATTAGATAGAGTTTTAGCGGCGCCGTCGTGTCGGTTGACAATTTACTTGCCCATAATATACTCGACTAACTGACTCGTCCTGACTAAGTACGGGCTGCTCCAGTTATTTATATTATAGGCTAACAGTCAAAGATAGAAACGTATATACCTACTCCGTAAATCTGTGGGGAAAATGTTCTAAATATGTATAAAAAAGCTATGTTATTAAGGTTAACTACGTATGGATAAACGATATATCAACAAATTCAATTTGTGAATAAATTTCAATTAAAACATGCATGACAAATGTACTAAAAACAAAGTTGAAAATGGGCACTTACGGAAAGCACTTAGCACGAAGTGATAAAATTTAATTTAAAACTACTAGGTACCACAGAAAATTTACGCGCAAAAAGAGGTATAACTAGGTGAAAACTCATCCAACGTTGAACTCACATGGGATTCGAATCATAAATTTGGAAAAACTGGAAAACAGGAAGTCGCACGATGACTGGTTTGCATACTCTCCTGCACACAACTTTTATGATACTTTTACTTTTAACTTATTTTATCTCATAATTTTCCGTCATTTAAGAAATATTGACATATTTATGTAAATAATGACGTCATTATTAAAATTTTCAGTGCTGCAAAGTCTTGGACGAATTAACCACGGGACGGTATAGATAGCGCCCATATTCGCCTTAACCCTCTAGCCGCGAACTGTGGCAGTTTCGCCATTAATTATGATATTGTGTTGTCATAGTGTTCGACTTTTTCATGCACTAGTGTCTTAATTGGGAAGAAAAATTACAAGGCACTCTCCCCTCGCCCCGCAAAAGTTAGTCGAACGTGATTTCATACATTTTTCTTACGTTTCCTATCCCATGTTTATTTCATCCAAGTGCAAAGTGCATCAGTGTTGCTCTTAGTGTGAACACATTCAACAGCACAGAGACAGAGACGAAAAATGTCTGGTGAATATACAGTCACCACACTAGCGTGACATTACAAAACTTCCGTCCACTTACGCAGTTTTGTCCTATCCGGTATCTAGTCTGCTTACGCTCTAACACTCTTCCCGCAAGTATCTTACGGTTATTTGGGACGAGATAAAAACAAACCTATCCCATCCTATTCTACAGGGTATAATATTAGTGAACACTTACAAAACGTACTCGTACATTCCATTATCAGACAGCCACAACAAGTTAGAATGGTCAAAAGCTATTCAGGCATCATTGGGTCTATTATTCCCCGCTGCTTCCAGGCTTAGGATATGGTCAGCTAAGTGTTTGCCCTCGAGGGAGGCACACTAAATTCCTCCAATTTACGCGGGCAGCCGCTCGTTAAGATTATGAAATTATGTAACGGCCCCGTACCCAGATTTGTTTGCAAGGGTAACCGTAAATTGACTAAGCTTGAATAATGTTTTCTTCCTTGTGCGATAACGCGACCTTAAGCTTGCTTCGTAAGCTAATGTGTAATTCACAATCCATATAATAGACTTACCTAACATTTAAATTAGCAAGAACTAGATGTTCCCGCGACTTTGTCTGGATTAAGATTTTTTGATTCCCGCGGGAACTCTTTAATTTTCCGGTATAAAAAGTAGCTTATGTTTTCAGGTTTTTTAGGGGGCTTTGACTTGTTCTACTAAATTTCCGTGTCCCAAAAAAAAATTATTTGACTAGTTGTAAAATACCCAATTATGCCTCTCTTGATGATCCAGCACTTGACTGCGAGTGCAATAACATGGTACATTTTTGATGCAGTCTAAAATAGTACCAGTACCATAGCATTTTATACTTCTATCATTTTCTACGTGGCCGACATCGTATCGGATTACTATAAATTAGGTAAGATGGTAACTAGCCCCGGCACACTGTCTCACCAGGGATAAACGAACAGCTTGTAAGAAATAATTTTTCGTCTAAAATTGTTAGCTATTTTACCCATAGTATACGCAAGTTCGAAACATTAGACGGCGTAGGTACTGTATCGCATCGACTATGTTAATGAGAGAACCCTTAATATGCCATAACGTGGCCAACATTAACGAACTAATTAGTGCGCTGTGTAAGGTTCATCAACATAAGCTCATAGGTTGTAGTAGCGAATTACTATCGTGCGCTGCATATAATACATTTCATGTCCCTATCTGTTTCAGAAGTTTTGTTATCACCCCGTGTTCCCCAAAAACTGCGACGTGGGTTTTCATGGGGCGGTAATTACTATCCGGTGGTAAACATTTTCCATGAAAACCGTCTCAATTATTTACGGATGCTTATCCATAGCCATAATAGCTATCTGTATGCCCGATCCATTCAGTAGTTTAAGCTATGCTTCGATATATCAGTCAGTAACCTATTCCTTATTTATATTTAAGAAGGTTGCATATTGCCTAAAACATGCTAGGTCATAGAAAAAGAAAAATGATTGCTTATTTTATTTATTTACGATTCTCCATGCATGCCTCTCTAAAAGTAGGTATCTACCTACCTCCACAGGTCGCGAACGAAGATTGCAATCTAGATTGGAGCATCGGAGCGTATAAGCTCGCAATCCCTCGGCAAAATGAGACAGCATTGTCATATTTTGCTCTATTGATTCAATTTGTTCTATGGCGGAGTTTACACAGCTTTTAACAGGCTGCTACCTTGTAAAACTCATATTTATGCAAATTGAGCGTAAAAAGAGTTCAGTCTTGTAAATACCTATGGTAAGTAGAGAAGTGTATGAAAAGATGAAGATAAATAGGTCCAAAGAGTTATTTGGTATCGCATATAGACTCTGTCTCCGTATTGTACCTATTACAGAAAAAAGAGGCGTACAATAGCGTAAATTTGCGCGAACGCACTTGTATCTGTAAGCAGCCAGCGTCGATTGGTGAACAGCTTTTACTATGAAGAACATGAAGCTTCGCTTCGACTCGACTCAGCGTCAATATTCACTTGGCCTAAAAAACAAATTAAATAACCTCAGTTACACCTTTCCTTACCAACGCTAAACCTTAAACCTAGCTTTTGATTGCCAATTAACTTAGAAAGTGCAAAAGCAAACTTTTCCTTTAGAAACGTGAACTAAGCTTCTTTTTTACTCTCCAAGAGATGACAATCTGAAACTATAAAATCAAATGTTAGCGCCTCACTAATTCTAAACTGGCGTCATCACAAATTACAATCTCGTCGCTCTCGCCACCTCTTGCGATAAGGATCTTTTTATTCCTTGCAAAAGGGAAGCTTGCAATCGCCTCCTCGGCTTGATTACTATGTGCCCTGGAGGCCAGATTTCTTCGAACGAATCGCCATTCACGCGTAGGCGAAAGTGATCGCCCGGGTGATATTATTTAAATGTAATGTTTTTTCGATACTTCTCCTTTCCATTAATATGCCGCCCTGCTTAATAATATTAAATGCTGTGAATCTTAACTACCCGGAAGCACTTCGATTTACGAGGATAATAGATACAAGGAGGGTCGAAGTTTAACAAAAAATATAAGCTTCTTTATTTTTCGTAAATTGGTTTTTGATACGCAATTTTTCTTTTGAAGCAACTGTATGCAAATCATTTTCATAATTATATTGTGAAGATGCAGACGCACCTTAAGCTCATCAAAATAATTAAAATATTAATATTCACTCAAAAATGTACTAAAAATATAGACCACCACGAAATTTTTAACGATTTAAACAATAATATAACATAATTTACTGTCTAATACTATCATATTAGCAAAATTATATTCATACATAAAGTAGGACAAACATATTTAACAAGAATAACCGCAGAATACAATGCATAAACGGGACCTGGTTTATGTTGCGTCGTTTTGGCAAGCCATGGTGTTCATCGCTGCACAATTTGTCTAAGTGAAAAAGTTAGTTAAAATTCCACTGCACTAGGTCAGTGGGGCTGATGGGGGGTTGTAGGAAATATGCGAATGGTGGTAGTATTAAATAATTGGTCGCGTGCCGACCCCGCGGCGCCGGTGTCAACGCCACTGCATGAGGCGCACTGCGGCAACTACTTGAGCCAGTAAAGGTCTACACCCATAGACAAGAAGAAATAAGAAACATTTACTCTTGTAAACCTTATTTATAAAACCATATATACTGTTGTATTTTTTGAAGTGAAAGCTTCTTCAGGCGCGTTAAGCACTTTTTGGTAGGGGGTAAATATTTAGATTCGCGTGACAGTGAACGACATGCTCGCGTAACCGACATGCTCGCGAACAGCGACATGCTCGCAAACATATAAATATACTACATTCGAAATAAAACTTTAATTCCTTAGTGCTAAGGTTTATATTTTAGTAATTTTAATTAAACTAAAAAAATAAATAAAAAAACATTTAAAAAATTCTTCGTTTTCACTTCTATCGGCAATCCCTATGACTGGAATTTTTTTTCTTGAAGTGAAAACTTCTTTAGACGCGTTGAGCACTTTTTGGTAGAGGGTAAAAATGTAGATTCGCGTGACCGTGACCGACATGCTCGCGAACAGCGACATGTTTGCGAACATATAAATATACTACATTAAAAAAAATTGCCTTAGTGTTAAGGTTTATATTTTAATAATTTTAAGTAAAATAATTAAAAAAAATGGAATATTCGTTTTCACTTCTAACAGCAGTCCCTATGACTGGCAATTTTTTTGTTTTATCCACTACAAAAGTATTTGACTGCGATCTTATCTTGTAGTAAGTGAAGTATGGTAGCGGCTAACCTGTTAGGGGTATGGTAGTTATATTACCTATACCCCTAATCGCTTTCTAGGTAGCATCGTATCGGAACGCTAAATCGCTTAACAGTGCGGCAATAGCGTGGTAACTAGCCACGGCCGAAGTCTACCCTAGACCGAAAATTCAGAAATTATTCAATCCCAAATTGACCCTGCCTGGAACTGTGGCCAATCTGTTCTCATTCTGAGAACTGACTCGAAAACTTCAGCTCAAAGAGTGCCCACAGGTTTTCTAAAGACCCAAATCCACGCTGACCAAGTCGTGAGCATGTCCTAGTTTCTAATAATACGTTGCGCAAAATTACAACGTTTGCCGAATTTAACGAAATTTACAACGAAAGGAACAGAGGTAGGTTGTATCTTGGGGAAGGACATAGGCAACTTTTTATCCCGAAAAGATCCGAAAAGTCGTGCGAGAACCAAAAAAAATTAAACCACGCGAAGTTGCGGGCATTATCTAGTATTTATATATTTTTGCTACTAGCTAATGCCCGCGACTTCGTCCACGTGGATTGAGGGCTTTTCGGTTCCTTCTTTTCGGATGTTTCTTCTTTTCGGGTAATGGTAAAGCGGTATTATTAAACGTAGCTACGGAATCTTTCCTTGTAATAAGAGTTCTGACCCACATTTTATTTCTGGCTTAGTTAGCGTTTTAGCGTATAAGAACGGAAAATAAATTTTATAACTTAAATAAGTAACTTGTTTAAAAAACAAAACAGTCGCTCATAGCTCACGGCGCGAAACTTATAAGTACACTTTTCTTTGTTTGCAGCGAGTTCTGGTTACCAAAAAGGGGAAAACAACCAGGTAGGTCAGTAGAGTGTGGCTTTGTTTCACTAAAACGTGTATTCTTGTCTTAAATGGGTTGGGCAGATATGTAAGCTGATTTAAGAGTAACACGGAAAGTACGAACATAATGAAATAATTTAGATATTTTTTTCATAAAATAATATGATATTGTAATAAAGTCTTTCAAAGTAGCCTTTTTTTCAAATAAATTATTCTTTTATTTAAATGTGTATTTTTTCTGACTGGTATTATTTTATCCCAATTTTACCCATACAGGTTCAAATGCCAGATGATTTTGCAACAGAGTGCTTATTTTTCTGTAATAAAATAGGACCTTAAATCATAAAGGCTTTGTAGCTTAGAGATTCATTGTAATCTTAACGCGATATCCTAAGTTAAATGATTCTCATCCCAGACAATTTCGCGGAGGCAAGGTGAGAGGTAAAAAATGAGAGGCGATTTTATGCGCTGTACAAAAATATGCAAATTTATACATTTCATCGCTGTTATAATGCTAGACAGTGAGCTGGTGAACGATTTGTTACTCGACAATCAAGGAATTAAATATCAGGCAAAAATTGAATACGTTGATGTTGTTGATCCTAGAATACTTTTGCTAAACACTTAATAAATTAAAATAACATAGTTTGACTTTGAGCCGTTTAGTTAGATTTACATAAATGGCTTTTTGCTGCGACAAGACAGTTTAATACAAATTAAATAACTGGGTTATTATTATTATTTGATCTAGATTCGTAAAATAGTTCGATACTCAGGCCTTGACTTAGCCCTCACAATATTTCTGTATTTCGTATTGACAATCCTGTGTCAGTACAGTTTTCCTCTACGTTATTGTGTATCCAAATCATTAAATCATCTGTCACCAGCTCTTAAACAATTACATATTTTATTTGCGTTTGTATAAAATTAAATTACCGAGATAATTTCTACAACGGCAGTCAAAAAAGCAAAATGATGTTATTACAAACAAGGTTTTAAATTTTCTGACCGGCTCGTTAAAGGTGGAAAAAGTTATATTTCAAAGAAGCTTTTACGAAGAAATGCACTCACTAGTTCAAAGAATAATTTAGGATATAATAGTAAACATTATCTTCTTAAAGTCTACTTTCTTTACGAAATAAAAAGTAAAGTAGTCTCTGAGCTAATTTGAAAACTGGTAAACATTTTCAGACCGCGACCCTACATCAGCAGATCAAATTGTTCTAAGTAACTCGCAATTATTAAAATACTTGCTTGTGCCTGCTACTTCATAAAATTCGTAATGATATTTCATGATTTTAACTCCCAGACTTCAATACAAATATCAAGCCCCCATTTTACCCCAGGTTTGATTTAAGTGTGAATGTGTTTCTAGCGGATGCCTACGTCATAATATCCTGTATTCCAAATTTCAACCCGATTCGTCCAGTCATTTGAGCTGTGTATTGATAAATCAGGAAACTTTTCCTTTTTAATATTTTTTAGACTAGCTTTTGTCCAAGGCTTAGCTCTGATTGGTAAATTTCAAACCTTTATGTTATCTTCCTAAGAAGATAAGAAAATTCGACCCCTAAGGGTTGAATTTTTAAAAATCCTTTCTTTTCTTTACAGACATGCTTAATTTAAGTGCGTCATAATACCTAGGTATCAGGCCAAACAGCCCAGTCAGTCCATCAGTTGCTTAAATTGTACGTTGATCAGTCAGTCACCTTTTCCTTCTATATATCTAGAAGAAAGTCGATATTTTATACCTTTCTCATCTAAAAACAGAAAAAAATACCTTTTTACTAATAATTTTGTAAACACAAAACACAGCCCTCATCGCTAGAAAATAATATAATATTTTCCGAAAACCCATCAGGTATCCGCTTCTCATAAAGCCTATTCTCATTTCTGTTACAATGTTAATAAAAAGAAATGGAAAAGTTGTTCGTGTACGCGTCAAATGAAAAAGTTATTGTACGTGATGATACTGCAAAGGCTGGAGACACCTGCCGGCGACCAACTAATTACGAACTCCCTAACTTCCTCAAACACTAAAATATTCTTCTAAAAACGTCACCTCGAAACGTACTCGCTCGGAATGATAATAAGGGCGTTAAATTAGCTGTTATTAATTATTATTATACTAGATAAAGCCTGCGACTTCTTCCGCGTGGTTTAAAGTTTTGTATACTAACTCTGGAACTCTGTGATATTCTAGTATTTTATGTAGCCTTATGTCCTTACCTGGGATGCAAATAATACCCAGACAAAATTATAGGGTACTAGATGATGCCCGCGACGTCGTCCGCGTGGATAAAGTTTGTTTGATGCCCGGGGAAACTCCCTATTTTTTGGGATAAAATGTAGTCTATGTCCTTCCCTACGGGGCGTAACCTACTGCTGTACCAAATTTCATCAAAATCGGTTGAATAGAGGAGCCGTAAAAGCGTAAAAATTAAATTAAATTGTCTGTCTGCCCATCAATATCTAATTCAATCTTTCAAAGTAGCCCATACAAAATTATTTCATTAATGATATTAATAAACCCAGTGGTTCCCAAGCTATTAGATTTTAAGATTTAGAGCTATTATAGAGTATAAAAACAGTAATATATTTGTACTGTTAATTTTGAATTTAACGGTTTGGGATTATTGCCCAAGGGCGTCGATTTGAGCTAGCTTTATTATTCATTTTCCGAGAACTTAACGACGGGTTCTAAGAATTCTCCCTACGCTAGTGATCCTTGGAAGTCTGACGCGACCTCCCCAAAGAGCCATGACTCACGGCCACGATCTCATTACGTAGCGTTATCTGAAGCCACTTTCAGAGAAATATCGCTATATTTAATTAAAAGCACTATGCTATACCTATAACATCGTATCAACTGTCTGATACAGTTGTGAGTGTAATTGCTTTTGCTTTAAGATTGGAGATTACTTCTTACTTAATTATCTATTAAATACGGCTTTATCATTTTAAACTTTATCATTTATGAGCAATTTTTCACAATTTTAATTTTAAGCTTACATTTAGGTTTAATAAGAATGTATAAATTAACAAACCTTCAGACTCACCGAACAAAGTTGTTAAAGAATAAAATACTGTAACGCATTTATTAAAAATGTTACTTCATACAATTTAATTATCAACTAGAGTCCGGTCTCGTAGACGTCTATGTCGGATGAAATGAACCTCTATTTCGCCAGTTATTGGCCACTTGTATCCTGAATTGACCGTAAAGCGCAATATCCTAGACGAGAATGAAAAATTTACTTTTACCAGCCATTTTATTTATTCTTTCTCTCACATGTATTACATTATGAAATTTCCTGTTAAATACAAGGCTTTGAGTGAGTATTTTAACAATAACTATGAAAAGTTATGTGACGTAGGTGAGTGCACTTTTAAATTTTTAAACTAGTGACTCCGGGGCTTATTTATGCGTAAAGAATCAGCATGGCCGGTCAACGTACATGTACAGTTAGTATTCTTGGCATCATCGTATACAGCCACGACTCATAAACTTATGATATGAATTACTTATACAGTAATTAGCTTCTTCTTCTTCTTCTTCTTGTTGATGCGGCTTTGCAGGGCTCTGTAGCGACGCCCAGTATCACTTTGACCGTTACCGATCTATTGTGATTGAGTAATTAGCTTAAGTTAGTATTAAGTTTTACAATCAAATACCAATAACAAAGTTACTAGCTACCAGACCTTTTTTTTTGTGGTTGCAAAATGCTTTTACGCATTCCGCACTAAGCGGATATGCGAGAATCGCTCCAGAATACCTACTAAAAAACCATGGACACAGTCCGCGTCGTGAAGGTCCCAAATCTTGGATATGACTGAGACGACTCGACGCTAACCGGCATAGGGTCACAGATAAGTATCTATGTGAAGACGGCCCTCAAAATACTTGATCAAATTGACAGTTGTTTCCAAACTCTGTTAACAGATTCACGCCATTTATTTTACATTAGCAATCAACAAAGTACCAGGATGTTTCATACAGTTGCGCTTCGGGCGGAATCACTAATGTTTGCGGTCGAATAACTACGCTCATAAAATGATATTGCAGTTTGATAGGCCGCCGGGAGACCCAAAGTGCGACGGGCTGCCACTTAACTGCATTATTACATATCTATTGCCCGTCGTCTGCCTTACTTGACGGACACTGCTAATAGGGTTGCCAATCGAAATAGCTGAAGACGTTTTTACTTTTGAGTTACTCTTCTCACCAAAGAAAACACCATCTGACAACGTGACTCATGATGTAAATCATAGTACTTACTGAGGAAACCAAATAGTTTAGGAAAATTTAAACCCAGATTTAAGAATTCAATTGTAGTGTGAACTGAAATAACTAACTTATTAGTTAATTTAAAATTAATAAATTAAATTTAAAGAATTATTTTACTAACTTACCTAAATTACACATTTTTATTTCTACAGTTTGGGACTTCAATTCCACATTTTGATACCAGATGTCAATTCAATTCAAAAAATCCAATGAACTATCTTCTTCCAAAATTTTTATATAATAAGCAAGCAAACAAGCATACAGATAATATGATTTTCAGTGATAATCGCTGCCGATGAAAATCTTTTGCAGCACCAGAGTAACAAAAAAGATTTGAATGCTAATGCAAATAAAAAAATTGTTTAGTAGTTTTGAGGGAACATAGCAGGCGGATTTTGTTCCCATAATTTGCAGATACGTGGCAGAAAAGTCTTTGAATAATGATAAATGAGAGAGAGACCAGACATCTAGGCAGCGGAGATCCAAGCATCCAGGATTTTAACCCTTTTTACAAGGAGAATTTTAAGTTTAATATTAGAACTCATCACAAATATTTATTTGAGGATAAATGGCAGTCAATAGAAGGTTGAACGTGAACAAACTTTTTGCAGCGCAGAGGCAACCCTAACTAGTTCTGCGGTCTAACGACGCAGTTATTGCAGGTTTATCTCTCAATCACTATATTGAATTTAAAAACTTTCTTCCTCATTTTTAAGTTGTAAAATATTAGATAACTGCGGAAGTTTCTGTTTTTAGTAATAACTAGTTGGAGTCCGCAACTTCGTCTGCGTGGTTAAAGATTTTATGATTCCCGCAGGAACTCCTTATTTGTCCGGGAAAAGAAGTAGCCTATGTCACTCTTCAAGTCCTCAACTATACCCAAGCCAAAAATTACGTCGATCCGTTGCTCTTTTGTCGCGTGAAACACTTTCGCATTTATAAAATTAGTATGATAGTAAATAGTAAGGCACACCTGCGCGGGGCCGTTAAACGTGTTCAAGATTTTACTATGCCTGTCCCTTTCATGTCAACCCTGTTATAAACTTATCAATCGTGATAGCATCAAAAAGTTAACTATAACAGTTTAGGCAGTGCGGATGCAAGTCGGCCTAAAAATATTAAAATCATTATTGTTGTATTTTGTTATTTTTTATGTGCATCAACCACATGAGCTGCTGTGAGCCCGTGGACCTAGTCACTAGTGACTAGGACCACAAGCTCATGTGGTTGTCATCAGCTTTGTATGCACGGGTTGCCTTTAAAAGATCCCTTTAGTGATAAGGCCGCCTTTGCACATTACCACAGTTTCCCGTCTCCTGTTTTGTATGCATAATTTTGTACCTATGTGTTAAAATGCAATAAAGACTTAGAGTACTACTTCTACTCAACTAAAATATTAATTAAAAAAAGAATAAAAAGAAAATAAGGTAAAAATTGTGTGTAAGTGTAAAAGGTTTGTATACTTTCCGCATCAATAAACAAAAATTACCTACCTTCCGCTTTTCACCTTTCACCCTATTTTTTCCAACATTTTATTAAATCTCTGCGTAGCTGTAGCAGGTTTCTAGTTTACCGTTACTAAATTTTAAGTGTTACAGGCACACATGATTTATAAAAGAGGTGTGACATACAGATGGACAGACGGACTGCACGAAACTATAAAAGCGAAAATATATTAAGGACGTTGGAGGGAAACGACGTTTCTCCTCTCGCATAGGTACGTGCTCAATATTAACTATTTGTACTTAAGACATCGTCTTTTTGTTCGCCAGGGTATTTGTAGTAAGTAGCTATGAGGGTTTCTTGTTTTACGACAGAACCCTGAAATGACAACATAATATTAATAGTCAACATAAATTTTGAAATGTTTATATAACTGTATCAAAATAATCAGCGCTGTATGTACCTTCCTAATTCAATTTACAATTATTATCATATCAATCAGCGAGTGCCACCCGCGCGGCCCTCAGCACGAGTGAACTTCGGGAGTAACGTTCTAAACATTTTATTACATTCCTTGCACGTAAAATATAATATCCCTACCCACACTCACAGTACGCGTTGCGAGCAAATATCTAAATGTAATTTCCATGCGTTGTCCCCGCAATGTTTTCCCAGAAAATATTAACATAGAAGCCAAGGGGCTGAATCTCTCCTAAGTAAGTTGCAAAAAATGTACGTGATTTTACTTCAAAGTCCCTTTTGTCTTTATGGAGGGAAGCCATAAAAGTACTGGCACGGGAATGGCACATACGAAAAAAATTACGTAACGTAATGATGATGTGCCCGCACTCTCCTTGAAAACAAAATATTTTCTTTTTACAATGTCTAAATGTATTCAAGGTGTTAACCCAGGTTTACTGCTTCATAATAACCCGAGGAGTAAAAGTTATCTGTTACCATGTACGTGCTCATTTCGAAACTACTTATTTTTCTGGGTAGGGGAATTTCGTAACTTACCTATGAAGCTTACCTATATGTATACTTAACCACTTTTATTCTTTTTCGGGCATAACTTTTAATGGGGTACCGATTTAAACTAGCTTCTAAAAACTTTTAGTTATTAGAAGTAAACGTAGCTCGACTCAGGGTAACTTGACTTTACGAGAGAAGACGTATTCTTAAAAACTTTGCTTACGTAATGTTTACTTTCTGGTATTTGATTTGATATACCTAGCATAAAACGTTTATTTAAAAACATACTTTTTGACCCATCCCGACTTCGTACGGATACCTTATGTAATTCAAGCCTTTACATATTATTATGTATTATGGATAGTTATATTTGAATACCTCAGCTGTTACACTGGTCGCGATTAATATAATGTTGAGAAGTTCAACCCGCCTATATTAATCAGATCTTGAGTGACTAATGAGAGACTAAACTGACAATAACCTTTAATTTAATGAATTCCCACGGGATATTTACATAAACTATCTAGATTATTTCAATTCCAATAATCGGCTGAAAAAGTAGGTTGTTTTAAACCAATAAAATCTTTTACTTTATCAGGCATTTTTGAGTAGTGACACAGCGGGGTGCGCTTTTAGACTTAACATTACTTATCACCCGCAGGGGTACGGAAATCTATTTAGGTGCTCAGTGTGAGTCTAATAAATTCCCCATTTTAGCAAAATGTTTATTTTAATTATTGAATATCTACAACTTGTTCATTCGATCATGCTCGAAGATTCGATCACTTACGGCTTGAGTAGATATAATTACATTTTCAACTCAATCATTCAATATTTATTAATTCAATTTAGGTACACTCACTTATTGACGTGCGAAACTTATAAAATAAGTAATTTACAAGATACTGAAAAATATTCCCAAAAAAGCTTCACGCACGATGTTTCATTTAAGTTAATTAATTGCATGATATGTTTTTCTGAAGTATAATACTCATAAGAAAATCAATGAAACCAGAAATATAAATGATAGTAAATATGAATGATTTACGACATAAATCCATAGAGCACTAAACTTGGAAACTCTTGTTCATTTATAGTTCAAGTACGTGTATTGTACACAGAAACGTGCAGTATGAGAGTTGCTTACAGTGTAACACGGAGTGGTTAGACCAGCAGGGTCAACTGGATGCCAGACGTTACCGCTGCAGTGAGCCTTGTATAAGTTTACGACCACCACCGACTTTACGACACTCACTTCTGGAGCCACAGAGACATAAGATCCTTTAAGAATAAAAAATGTGTTTCCAACATTTATAAAGAATGAGCAATTTTTTATCCCTTCACGTCTAAATGGTTTACATCTTGGAGACATAAATACCGACTTATATCTCCATCTCTAAGTGAACAGGGCTCATCTAGAATTACAAAAGCCTCACAAGTAAAGAAATACTGACGCAAGTTACTTCGTATTTTTAAATGGTTAAACAACTCGGCTTATCCTTGGTGTGGCTTATTTTAGCGTAGAGAAGTACGTGTTACGAGAGCATGATTAATAGCGTCTCCTTATGTTTTGGATGAAAAATATTTTTCATTTTTCTCATTACTCTAAGTTTTATTATTGGGCAATACTTTTCTTTTTCCTAATAAATAGTTATATTACCTAATCTTTTCCTAATGACAAGTTCCTATATATGACGCCTATTGATTGTTGCTTGGGTGTGACTGATTACATTTTTAGTGCATGATAACTGATGACGGAAAATGTTGTTACCATTCGGCGAAAAATTGTACGATAAAGTAGTAAGTGTAAGTACTGCTGATTATAAAGTTCAGAAGGGAAAATAATCTGGGCAATAACGTTAATCTGAGTTCTAAAACCTTGGAAAAATGTGCGATGAAGGCCAAAACTTAACGGTAAAATTAGGTAGTTGCTAATGTTAGAGGCGCTTAACCGAAGTGAAAAGGTTGTATTCTCGTCCAACTTAAGCTTCGTTTAAAGAAGTAATTACAGCAGAAGAGCAAGTTCTGGCTATCGTAGGCGACCTCATTAGTATACGAGGCGCGAGATTCCGGCAGTGGCGATAACGCAAATTCGTTTTGCCGAACATCTTGCTAATAGAGTTTCACTAATTTATAAGGCTGTTAAGCCGCAGCTAGACCGACCCTGCGTAAACGTAGCGCAGTGAACGTAAAAAGGATTTCATCGTAGACCCTCTTACATATTTGATGGAACTCGATCTCGCTCCGCGGCCGAGAGGTGGGACGCTTAATTATGAACGGCTCCTACGGAATTTTACGAATTGTTTTCTTTTCATTCCACGTATCTGAGTCAACTAATGAAAAAAATTAACTTTAATTATACTACCATAACCAATAGACGTTTCTGAAGAAAGTAAAACTTACTAGAGAAAATGGTTATAATAATGCTTGAAAAATCCATATTGGATCAAACTTTACTGGAAATATAAAAGGGTAGAGCTAAATCTGCACACTCTCAACTAACTCATACTGCGTTAAATTATGATATTACTGTTACAATTTACTGACAGTTTCTGTCCGAAATATATATCCTTAAGAGCCTATTTTAATCCTACAATGGGAAGGAAAAAGTGCATTAAGATAGACATTGCTAATTAAAATCCCGATGTACTTATAAGCCGCATACCGACGGCGCAGCACCTGGGGAGCGTTAAATTAATACGAAAAAATGTTCATACAAACGAGGCAGAGGTGTCTTAGATTACTTCCACACTGGCTGGACACCGGCGTGCATATGAGTAAAATAAAATTGTTTCTGCACCGTTATGCGGAACTAACAATCAAGTTTAAGTGCAGTAATAAATTTTGGCGGACAAAACACGACTGAAAATACGCATTGTGCTTCATTCAGTGCAAATGTGATTAACAAAATACTCGCGCACTGTGAGATGAAATCGTATTATGAAACGCGATTCTGCATGTGCATTATTTGCCTGACATACAGAATGAACACGTAAAAAAGAGTTTATTGTGTATTTGTATTTATCGATACCTATTTAAATTAATTTGTTTTATGAGCTACATTGACGGTACTGTATTCAAATAAATATTTCTGTTTATTTGATTCCTCATAAGATTTCAAATACGAGAAAGGTAAAGTGAGTGGGTACCTAATGTTGTCTCAAGACTCTTTTATAAGGATATTGTAAAAGACTTATGAAGAAAAAGTAGGTGCTCTTGACATCAATTTCGCAAAATTGCGGTCTCAGAGTCAGATTAAAATAATTATATTTCAGTAAAGCGTAACGTGACGGTAAATATTCATAATTTATTTAGAAACATGAGGGCGAGCGGTACCCGCGCAGTTTAGTTAGCCCCAGTGTCATTACGTCGTCTCAGCCACTTTATGCCACGAAAATTTCATTTTAGAGGGCTTGTTCGCCCCCAAAATGTAGCTAATTCGTTTAGAAAACATCCAGTGGAATATTTCAACACAGATTCGAGTCATCTATAAATAATATTTTTGCTGTTAAAGCAAAAAATCAACAAAGGAATTAAAAACGTGAGCCGTACCGATGTATATATTACTAGTTTGGTTTAATCGTGGTTTAAAATTGTTAATTGTTTTGGTTTTACTTTTGGACATGAGCTCGTTAACTGCCTCGTTGGTCCAGTGGTTAGCGTATTTGACTGCGGCCGACGAGGTCCCGGGTTCAAGTCCCGGGTCGGGCCATAATTAAATATTGGGTTTTTCTGACTAGAAATTCTCAGTACTAGCCTACTAGCTAAGTTGGCGGTGTTTCACCCCCGTGCCTCGGAGAGCATGTTAAGCCGTCGGTCCCGGTTATTATCACTATAACATGATAATAGTCGTTAAAGTCCGTCAACCCGCATTGGAGTAGCGTGGTGGGTCTAAGCTCTAATTCCGTCTCTCCTATGAGAGCGGAGGCCTGTGCCCAGCAGTGGAACGTTAATGGGCTGTAGTGAATGGATGGATATCTGTATATCCATCCATTCTCTACAATTACATCCAAATATTTGTAGTAGATTTACTCATACAACTTTCACTTCAATTCAGAATATTTACACAACATTGAAACTATAAATAGAATAGGCAAAGTATTATATTATAGTTTCATCTATTTATTAATAGCTCTAGCATTAATAGGTCTAGAAATCTCAACTTTTGGAGGGTTTTCTTTGTAATTCAACCGTTCTTCCTTTCCTTTGACGAACTCCGTGGCGCAGTGTTGAACGCTGTACTCTTAAAGTGCGGAGGTCTGGGTCAATTTGGGAATTTATAATTTCTGAAATTTTCCTGGTCTGGCCTAGTGGGAGGCTGCGGCCGTGGCTAGTTTCCACCTTACCGGCAAAGACGTGCCGCCAAGCGATTTAGCGTTCCGGTAAGATGCTGCGCAGAAACCGAATAGGTTTAATGTAACTGCCATGCCCTAACAGGTTATCCCATTACCATCTTAGACTGCATCATCACTTACCATCAGATGACTACGAAGTTGACTGCGAAGTCAAGGGCTAACTAGTAGTGGATAAAAAAATACTAAATAATCATGTTCAAAAATTAAACTGGAGTGAAAATGGGCCGAGTTAGCGAGTATAATATAAATAGTTACTGAATTATCGTATTCTGACTTGGATTTATATCTTACAGGAAGCGTCGTGTGAATATTGTAACGGATATCATGATATGTAGTGCGCTTCGCAGTAACTCTCTTTTCTACGCGATAAGGAAATACTTTATCAGCCGTTCAACCTTTAACGTTATAAAAGTGGCTTTAAGTTAAAAAACAAACTGACCATGATAATATGTATTGTGAAGGTCCTCCTGTTAAAGATTGGATAGGTACCCATCAAAAACTGCACCAGTGCAGTGGTGAAAGCACACAGAGGTAATTTGTCCGTGATTTTGTGACGAATATAATAATACGTAATGCCGGGTAGTCCTGGACACTGAGAGTTTAGTTTTTTTGTTAATTGGTATTTAAATAGACTATGAGAATTTCTGACAAAATAGTTTGAGTAAACTTAAAGCAATAAACACCATTTTTAACTTAGACTTAGTTTTATTTCAGTTCTCCGTTCGCAATTTTCTCACTCCCACCTAGAAGCTTTTTAACTGTTAGAATTTAAAAAGAAGACAAAAAAATTACTAGACCTGTGAATACAAGCGTACTTAGCTTCCATTTATAAGGAAGTACTATGTTCCATATCTATACTAATATAATAAATGCGAAAGTTTGGATGGATGTAGGGATGGATGTTTTTTACTCAATCACGCACCAACGGCTTAACGGATCTGGCTGAAATTGGGCACAGAGACAGACTATAGTCTGAAATAACACATAGGCTACTTTTTATCCCGGAAAAATAAAGAGTTCCCGCGAGAACCAAAAACCTCAATCCACCTGGACGAAGTCGCGGGCATCAGCTAGTAACATTATAAATACGAAAGTTTGGATGAATGGATGTATGTATGGATGGATGGATGTTTGTTGCTCAATCACGCGAGAAAGGCTGAACGGATCTGTATGAAATTTGGCACAGAGATAGATTATAGTTTAGAATAACACATAGGGTATACTTTTTATTTCGGAAAATTGGAATGTTCCCGCGGGAACCATAAAGCTGTTCTATAAATTGACATAGATTTACATTATTTTTAACACTTATCAACGTTTTCGGTATTTTTTTATAGTTCAGAAGTCTTCTTATCAGAACTTACAGACAGAAAACTAAAAGACAAATACCAAAGATACTGTGTTAAACCGAGTCCCTAAAAATTGTTTTTATTTTCTTGTTAAATAACATTTCCTAATTCAAGCTCCGTAAACAAAAAGGAGGATATATTTTCCTGCAGTTGTGGAGGAAAAAGCAGTTTATTCAGCACTTTATTCTCTAAAACTGACGTGCTTCGGACGCGGAATCCGGTTCTAATTTGGATTTATATCGTGTAAGGAGCATTCGACGAGAGTGCTGTGAAAATTGTATCAACGTCTTTTTGCGAGTTGTATGGATACTCTATATTAGTATCTAATTTAAAATTATGTTGAATAACCATTTAAAACTATCGATTAAAGTAAAAAAGTGCGTCGAACTTTGATAACGTCACAATTTAAAATTTCATGCAAACTCTAATACGCACGCGTTTTGACATTTGAAAAAAAGTTGCTGATTTGACTAGTTGTCAAATACCCAATAGGCATGATGACAGTATCCAAGAATCAATGAGTTTATGAATTTATCTAATGAAATAGGATTCATGGAATATAAAAAACGTATTTATTTTTCTATTTCGAGTGAGATTGTTATTTATTTTGATAAAATAAAACTATGAAATACAGCAATCCGCCATATTGTATAAAACACCACTGAAGCGAATGACGTCACTATTGTTTTCGAGCTTTGACAATCGACCAACAATCTCTATAAGTACAGGTGTTTTAAATGTTTATCAAGTATTTTCGTGTTTTTTTGTTTCCCATAGATCATTTCCTTAGTCTAGTTTTCTTTTACCGAATCCAAAGATATGGAATTAAAAATCGTTAGCCATGGATCAAGGCTACTAAGCTACTAGCTCTAATTTGCCCAGGATTGATTTGTTGATGCTGGTTATCTTGCATCTAACAAAGACTTTTGTTCAGCAGAATTTCGCAACGTCAAAACTTCCATCCAATAATGACATAATTTATAGGTTCTAAAATCTAAATTCTAATTCTAAATCTGCTATTTTATATATTAAGCACTTCATGATAGGTATTAGAGGTATGAAATGTTGTTTTTTAAAACTATACCGTATAAATTAATATGAGCGGCGATTGCCTTCTATGACGTCTGCCTCCTATTCGGGGCGTATGGGGTTCGATTCTTGGTACGCATCTCTCAACTTTTTGCAGTTATTTGTGTTATAAGCAAAACAGCATCACTAGGTACATAGTGTAAAACAAAGTCGCTTCCCGCTGTCTGTCCTTATGTATGCTTAGATCTTTAAAACTACGCATCGGATTTTGATGCGGTTTTTTTAATAGAAAGAGTGATTCAAGAGGAAGATTTATATGTACTTTTTATCCAGGAAAATTAAGGAGTTCCCGCGGGAACCAAAAAACCTCAATCCACGCGGACAAAGTCGCGGGCACCAGCTCGCTGTGCAAGATTAAGCTACTTAGATCGCACTATTGTTTAAAGTGGCGCATGAATAAATAACTTGCTTGGAGTTAATTTTGATGTGTTATCACACTGGGGGACCGCATACGACTTACACACTATAGAATTCATATTATTCACACAAAATATCTAAATTGCTGTACGAAGAATTAGTGTTTACTGCACACAGTACATTAGAGTACATTGGTAAAAGCAATAGTGACGTCAGTAGTTCTGAGAAAGTACAATGTTCATATTCATATTAATTTATTTGCATTCCAATACTTATTCTTAGTAATTAATATAATGTCACTAGAATATTAAAGTTCTTATCACAATATTGGAACCCCGGTGGGGCATAGCAAATCAGTGGTAGTAGAGAGACTGCCTTATTTGTCTTCAAGTCATTTAATTTGTAATAGGCTTTATCAATTAGGATTTTTTCAGAGAATTGACAAACGTATTCTCCAAAGATTTGATGGGGTCTGGGATTTTATTGAAATTTTTTACACGCTTCGGGTTAGAACCGGTACTGTGGATACTTAGGTTAGAACTGGGAGTCATCATATTATTTTTCCGCGTGGGTCTTAGTTGGTAACGTCGCGGTAGGTCCTCTTTTTTTTTAAGTTAATGTTCTGTTTATAAAGATTAATTAATAAATTCCAAATGAAATAGCTAGGTGGGTATGTCAATGTTCAAAAAGTTCCGTATAAATAAATTATTTATAAAGCGCGAACCAAAAGGCGCACGGGAGTAATATGCGGCATGAATTATTTAAAGACAGTGCAGCTCATTTACAACAAAGAGAAACTTAAACAGGTCGCATAGTGTTCACTATTTTGTTGTTAGTATAGACATGCACTATTCAAAGTGTCATTAGGGGTGCGGTGGTACCGCCTGCACGCAACGGACCAGCATTCCGCTTCGATGCCCATCCCGAGATTACCTTCCCTTTATTCTAATAGTTCGATTTACCTGTCTCCCGGTGCCTTTGCTTCCCTGTAATACGGAGGCCGATCTAAATTCATATAACTGGGAAAACATTTGTGTCCGGAACGCTTTCGTTTGCCTCCAAAATGCTACGAGGATGCCAGCCTCTGTTTGTATGAGACACAATTTTGCATGTTTGCATTTTTATCTCGTTGTTTTCCTGGGGTGAATATGAATGTACTCTTTGTCTGGACGCTATGCACTGTGCAGGTAAATTATTAATAACTAGCGGACTTGCCCGCGACTTCGTCCGCGTGAAACAAGTTTTTTAAATTCCCACGGGGCTCCCTAATTTTTCGGGATAATATATAGCCTATGACACTCACAAATAATGTGGCTTTATAATGGTATCAGAATTTTCAAAATCGGTTCAGTAGATCCAGAGATTACCTACCCCCTACAACGTCACAAGCTTACAAATTTTACCTCTCTATAATATTAGTATAGACAAACTGATTTGTCCACCAATGTATCGCACCTTGAGTAATACAGTTATTCAACTTAAAACTCTCGACATAGTTTAAATGAAAAGCACAGCATACTGGTATGCTTTGAAGCTAAGATATAGAGTTCGTTTGCCAAGAAATAGAAAACTAGCTAAGCTCTGTTTAAAATTTATTATCTTTTGTGCCTGTTTTCTATAGTAAACTAACAATTCGAGATATAATTTGATAATTTTGTTGATTTATAAAAAAACACCCGTTATTCCAGGTCATTTCTGCCACGTACGCGCAAATTGTGGAACCAGCTTCCATCTTCTGTGTTGCCTCTTGATTATAATATAGGGCTCTTCAAGGGGCGGATAAACAAATATCTCAAAAGTCAGCAACGCATTGGTGGTTCCTCTGGTGCTGCAAATTTTTATGGGTGGCGGTAATCAGACATTAACATCAGAATTAACATCAGGTGACCCGCCTGCTCGTTTGCTCGCTATACATATAAAAAAAATGCGGTGTCCACATATTTTGGGTAAGTACCGACAGAGTGTAGGAATGAAATAATTCAAACAATTGCATTCTAGTTAGCCAGTACCAGCCATCTCACGGTAGTACATAAGTGACGGTCTAGTTTAAAATAAAATGGAAAGGACAGATCATGTAATTATAAAAAGCATTCCTTTGTACGAGTATAGGTTCAGTGCAGCAAAAACCAATAGTTCGCATGCTTTGCATTTCTTTTCCAATCTCGCCGGATTCATTTTCCAAGATCGAGATCCTGAAATTTTTACACATAATCGGAATAGTTCTCAAATAAAATTGCTGTCGCTTTGTTAACTACCTTGTTTTCAGTGGGTATTCTGAAAAAATAAATAAATAGCAAATAGATTGATGTTTCTTCATTTTCTTTAAAAATTTATGGCTTGTTGTTCTGATTCCGAATAGTTAAGTAAGATATCAAGCGAATACTGACATTATAATCTTGATATTATTATTTGTACGCAATTCGCAAGCTTACCTTAGATTAGGAAATAATACGACTGGTAATTAATTATTTATATTCATATACGGCTACAGGTACATAGAAAAATACGTCTTTGATGTTTAGGTACGAGCTTATATCCTAATAGCCTAAGTTTATGGCTAGTAAAATAAGAGGAGTTGACTCGACCGCCGTCTCACGCAAGTAATCACGACGACATAAAAGTTTCGAACTTCTCTGAAATTCCCGCGAATCTTCGCATCCTGTCTCAGAAACTCGCAGGTAATCTCGAGTTTAATGAAAAGTGCTCGACCACGGATGGATGGTGCCCAAAATTTTAGGGGTCACGTAAAATATTAAAGACGGCGAGATGAAGTGGCCAGAGATTCATTGCTCTTCCATGTTTTTATTATTCGTAAATAAGGCACCCCGCCACGTTTGTGTGCTCACATAAAACCGAGCTGCAGTAAAGTTCCTCTTCAACGACTCTGTGTATCTCGTAAATGTTTAGCATCTAAGTACGCACGTCTGTGGGTACGCTTTATTTGTTGAAAATGATATGGGAATTACGCTTCGAAATTTTAGCCTTCTATTTGCTTTTGCAAGATTTATGAAATGTTTAATATGAGCATTTTGAGCACAACTGCAAGAGCGTATTATTTCGGTTATAAAATATTATACTTATCTTATTGTACGTTTGTAATTTTCGGGACAGTTATGTTAATACGCAAAGAAGAATTTCTCTTTCCGTAAGTTGACCACAAATCTGGTTATTTACAATATATACTAAAATTTAAAGAATTTGAATTACAAAATGAATGAATGAAAATTGAAATTACAGACATGTTATGGAGTGCTGCTATGCAATTTGAAGCATAGTAATTCCCTTGAAGAACTGCCCTTGATCGTTGCTTCAATTAATCAAGATAGGCTAAATACGTGTGCACTTCTCTACTAAATTAAATTGCCGATTTCCTTCTGTGGCGTTACGACACACCAAAATTAAATTGCGTTTATACGCCTTAAAAATATAAGCAAATACGAGACTCGTCTTTTGTTCCAAATTAGCATTTGGCATAAAAACATCTAAAAATAGCAATTGCTAGTTGTACAACTCTGCGAATTTGGGAGCATTTGAGAAAACCAAACAATAAATAATCCAATTGGCCTTCTGTAGTTTTCCAATAAATACTTGCCCAGTTCCAAGACATACTGTCGCCAAACTGTCTGTTTCATTTTGTCAATATTCGAAAATTTTCAATGGCATCAGAGGCCCAATTGTCTAAGTCAATCGTATTAATTTGACAGTTAATAACGTATAACTCAAACTTTTTAACGAGTGCATACATGCGTTTTGACGTGCAAGCATCTCCATAGACAGGTCGAATTATACGTTTGACGGACTATTACGATTACGATTTCCTTACGTAATCGGGGGGCAGATAACTAAAAATATTTTGTTTTTCTAAATTTCAATGTATATGTCACCGTAAGATTATAAAAACCGTTAGATTATAATCTAACTCGCTAAATTCTAAATTGACGAAAGATTAGAATTTAACGCATTATTTTCCGGTAGATTGTAATCTGATAGGTATTTAAACCCGATAAAACCTAAGTGCACTGCTTGATTATTTATGTTGAACCCTAACATAACCTACAAGAAAGAGACAAGAAAACGTAAATACAATGAATATTTCAAAAATTGACACTCAGAACATTGAACAGTTTACAATCTTTCGACAGTTTAGAATTTCGCGAGTTAGATTATAATCTAACGGTTTTTACAATCTTACGGTGACATATATATACGAAGCAAAAATTACTACAGTTTGCAATTGAAAGTGTCTTAGTGCAATCCTTTGTGGTTCAGGTAATAATATAATTATAGTAAATTTTATTAGCTAAATCCGGAAGCGAAGAGGTACAACGGTCTTAGAATGACACTCATGCAGTGATATTATTAGTACCTTTTGCTAGACCCTGGGGCTACAAAGTCATAGGTCTCTCATGAGACATTTCACTAAGGTAAAGTTAGTTTAATTGCTGAAATAATCCTACTAATTAAATTATAAATCATACAGTAACCTAAAATCCAATAGGTACGTGACATGAATAAAAAATATGTATTCCAAAGAAAAATACCCATAAACTGTAGGTACTTTTTTAATGGAATTACTGTTTTCCTTACGCGAGAAACTATGGCGACACCACAGCATACATTTTATTTTGTTGATCTGTTGGGAAGATAGGCGTTACTTTACAGAAAAGCTTGACACAAGGAATGCGAATATAGTAGTTAATAATATAATGTTGAATGCATAAAAGGAAAAGATGATTGACTGACTGATTGATCTATTAACGCACAGCTCAAACCACGAGACGAATCGGGCTGAAATTTGGCAGGCAGATAGCTTTTATAAGAATCTATGAAATTTGTGTAGTTCACACGAACGAAGTCGCGAGCAAAAGTCAATAAAAATATAAAACTCAAACAAAAGTGTTCAACTCATAAGTTCCGTTTTGTATATCTTTTTATCCGATAACCGACCTCTCCGTCCTAACTGACCTTTGGCTATAAACTACGTGATGATAATTAGATACGGTCTAAAGTAGAAATGCGATAGGTACCGTGCTGGAAGGGGATTGACAGTTTTATCAAACTCCTAAAACGATTCAATTTTTTTTGGTCTTTCGGATTATGAACTGCTCTTTTGCAAGGAATTTCTATATTTTTTGACTATACTGTACTCTACAAAGTAAGTTTCGGGTTTATCTTTTAAATTTATAGACAAAACGAGTTTGCCGCAGTACCTTGCTTTACAGCATAATGCAGAATATGGACATAGTTCAAAATACCTATAAGTATATAGTATTGGAATTATAGGTGCATGAATAAAATATCTTTTTAAATAATATGGATAATTCGATAAACATAAAAAAAAGTTGCGAGTAAGGCGCAGTCGATTAAATTGTCGAATTTGGAGATCTTTTCCTGTAGTGCAATGTTAATTTAACGCCTTTGCCAATCCTATTCTATTGACATTCATGTACGTGAGCTGCAATCATCAGCTTATTCGAATAAAGTTTCGAGAATTTCCTCACTCGTTTTCTACTCAGCATTTTATCAAATCTCCTTTCGCAATTTTATGTGGTTGGCTAAAAATCATTCAAATAGTTAGCCGAGGGCATATTAAACAGAGCTATTCTGCAATCTAATCGCATTTAAATATTAATACTGCAAATTAAATATTCGCACTCGAATGTAAATGGATAGCGTGTTTTAAAAGTTTCCATTGTGCTCTGTCGTTTTATATGTGGATATTTCGCACCTTACTGATATTTCCAGGAAAAAAAGGTAATATTATTTGTCGGATTAATAGTAACAAAGCAAATATTAATAAAATAAAATAAATAGTAATAAATAAAATTTACTTACTTTTATTCTTGTTTTAAATATTGTTAAGATAATTTTAACCTTTTTTTGCGGTTTCACAAACTAAAAATTTCCCCTTTTTTACATTGTGAAATTCGCTATTGGTTTTTCAACCAGTGTGGTGCAGGAATCTACCTGAACTGAGAGAACTAAATACATCTGCCTTTATTGCTTGTTATTAATTACTATTTTTATAAGTTCATTGCCATTGAACCTCGAGTTTCAAATTATTAAATCATACACCTCGATACTGACACTGTAAACCACATAAATCTCGAATACGGAACGTCTACCTATTTTTATAAACATATCAAGGGTAAATAAATTATATTATTATAATAGCTTTTATTTATATTTAACTGTGAGTGTAAAACAATCGAACACACGATAAGTTTATTTTCAGTTACGATACAATAGCAATCAGTTTTCTCGGTAGGAATGTCATTCCGAACCAGTGGTAGATTCACTCGACAATTCAAACGCACTTTTAATAACTTTATTTGAATAAAAAATATTGTTTGTGTCAGGTCAGCTCCGACGCACGACACTCTTTACGAACGATTATAAAATATACTAGTAAATGAGGGTAAATGAACGGATATTTTTTATTACTGAAATCATGCTTGATACATTTATTTATATTAATCACATGATTTATATTCATCAAAATACATTACATAGTCATTCAAACATAAAATCAATAACGTAACGGAGAAAGTTTGATTTTACCGCAGAATATCTATTCTGCGGTCAAATCAAACATCATCAGGTAATAGTCTGTGCTAATAGTACCTTGATTTTTACTCTTTATAAATTTTCATACCCCGGGCTTGAAAATCGATTGTAAAGGCGGTAAGCTCCAAAATATAAGTTTGAGTTTGATTGATTTATTCTATCTATACCTGAAAAACTTCACACTCGTTTATATAGAAAATAGCTCATTTCACTACTGATCTAATTCAGAACTTTTCGCGTATATCGGAGGGCATTAATTTCCTCGATCAGCTGATTTTAGCCGGTTTTCATCTCCGCTCGGTGCCTATCGTACGCTCACATCGCAATGATTGGAGTTTACTTTTAAAATGTGTATTGTTGTCTTTCGTGAAAATTTATTCGTAATTTCGTAATAATTTTCTGTCTTAAACCTACTTTTGCCCTGAATTGATCTGCGTCGAGGTTTTCAAAAATCTCGTGGCAGACCCTTTTCGAGACACAAATAGTTCAGGCCTCTGTTTCGCCACTTTCGCATTTATAAAATTAGTATGGATTTATATAAGTGTTGCGATAGCTGTAAATTGCGTCATTGTTATCAAAATTAAAATACTTTGGAATTGCAGAAAATTGTTAGGAGAAAATCTGCACAGGCTTGTACCTGTGTACCTCAAGTTTCAAAATAAATCCATGTAGACGACGTATCATCTTGTTTAATGCAAAACAAGAAAGGCGGATAGATACGAAATATAAATAAGATACTGTAGGAAATGTTCATTAGTAGATACTCGTAGCAAGAAACATTTTTCCTGCTCCACGGTGGAATAATTCATAACATAAACAATCCCACAACAGCAATACGCAACAGTCGTAAAAATGGAACTCCTGCGGAACTCAGCAAGCAACTTTTATTAAAATAACAACATTAAGTCGTTAATTTGTTTGTAAAATTGTGCAGACGGTGAAATTACTTATTCAGAATGGTGGAACCGCAGCGGAGTGGCAACTTGGCTCCTTGGCATGTCGCGCCGCTTTTCTATAATTCAGACACCATACTCACACAAGGATACCGCATTCTATGGGCTCAGAACCAGGTCGGTGCGTCATTTGTTTCTTAAATTGTATCGACTGAAGACTGTTGAACGTCTTGGTTTCAGAAACCTGTAATGAATATGAAATTATTATTAAATCGCGGACTGAAAGCAATTAGTTTTTGTTTTTATAATAAAGATAAATATTTTTTTACAATACCTAACATAACTTTTTATATTAGAATAATACCTATAAACAACTGACGTATTATAATATTTAGGACTTCTGCGTTGACGTCTTGAGCTTGAACTAACCATTCCAATCAATTACTGTTGACTTATTAACTTTAAAAGTAGTATTTTTTCTCTAAATTGTATGAATTTTTAATTTAGAAATAACTTTTTTAAATTTCTAACGTATAGTTTTCTAACGTATAGTCTCGCACGTTTTCTAACGTTGAAAATTTGTAGTAAAATCATTAAATAGAATTATTCAAGTTTTTTTTTTATAGCTAAAAGAAACTTACTCCTTAGTTACGATAATGGAAAGTGCTAAAAATAGCATTGCGCAGTTCTCTGCCAAACTGCACTTAATCACGCCGAGACAATTCCACGCGAAATAATTAAATGTCTTACAGTCTACTTCAATTTTGTTTCGAATTTGCAAAAAAATACGCGCCGAATTGAGAACCTCCTCCTTTTTGGAAGTCGGTTAAAATATGCTTCTTGCATACACATATTGAATGACAAATTAATTAAAAAAGTATGTAAAAGCATATTGTTGAGTTGTTGGTAACGCCGCAACAAAACGACGGATCGACGTGAGTTTTTTTTGGGTATAGTTAGGAACTTGAAGATTATGTTTATATTTTATGTATTGATTATGTAGGATATTGAAGATACATAGGCTGACTTCTATCCCGGAAAATTATGAAGTTCCTCTGGGAATTAAAAACTTATTCCACGCGGATGAAATTCCAGGCATCAGCTAGGTTATCATGTAAACGTTTAATATGTGTTCTTTACGATTACGTTTGTTATATTTTCAAGGCCAAACTGTTTGACCGATTCTTACAAAATTTTGTGCAGAGAGTGATAGAGAGAGAGTATACCAATTCAAAGAGTTCCCGTGGGGTTTTTAAAATGCTAAATTCACGCGGACTTACTTCAATTATTTAAAAAGAACTTTACTTTCTAAAGCTCCTCCTAATAATTGAAAAGATAGGACACACCGCCATCGATGCGCTAACAAATGAAATTGATGCGTTTCTCTAGAGAAATAAATGTTCCAGACAGATAATGAACTTTATAAGAAAACACAGTTTCAAAAGTTAACGGTCAAACTTAGCAAGGTATTTGTATTTTAACGCAAGTAGATACTCTAGCGTTAGTAGTAAGTTTTCAGTAATTCAGTACAGTGCCCTGGACCCTGATAATCTCTTTATTAGCTTTTGCTTGCAACTTTGTCCACGTGGGTTTAATTTCTTACAACCGCGGTAGGTATGAATCCTATATTTTCTAAGGGTAAAATTAATCTCTCTTTGTTTATCGTATTCCTTATTACTGAGGGCCGTGACCCCTTTCCATTAATAATGGTGGAGTTTTCATGGGATAATAATGCGGTGGGTTCCCACGTCCTTCCGCATACAACTCGACAGAGTATTTAAACTTTTAGGTTTTTAACGATTATTATCAGATGTTGGTGATAATAACCGGGACCGACGCGACGGCTTAACGTGTTTATGAATGATGGATGAATTCAGCACTTAACAGGCGTGAAAAGGGTCATACCTACAAACATAATTGATTTCACAAATAAAATTAATATAATTTTATAATACCTAGTGTGATGTTCAGAATCTGTTCATGCCTCATATATTTGTCCGTCTAAATAACAGCTACACCATTATCATATTATATCTTACGAGTAGATACCAATATAAATATCATCATTATAATCTTTCATAAACTGTAACTCAGTTTTTTTTTTCAAATCCTTATTATAATTATCATGTTGCGCGCATAAATCGCGGATAATCCGCACAATGCGTGAACATTTTATTTGATAACTCCAATGACTTGATGGTTGGTCGAAAATATATATTTTACTTTGGAAAATTTATTTTTCAAGAGAGTAAAAAATATTTTTTTAAGTGAAAACTTCTTTAGGTGCGTTGAGCACTTTTTGGTAGGGGGTAAAAATTCGCGTGACCGTGTCCGACATGCTCGCGAGACCGACATGCTCGCCAACATATAAATATACTACATTCGAAATTAAACTTTAATGCGTTAAGGTTTATATTTTAATAATTTTAATTAAAAAAAAAAATTAAAAAATCGTTTTCACTTCCATCGGCAGTCCCTATGACTTCCAATTTTTTTTTTGATATAAGCTTTAATATGTGTAAACAACTTTTAGTCCTCACTCTAAATTGCTAACTTTCCAAAGTTGTACCGCTGCAAGATTATACATATCAAAAATTTGTCCATGTGTTTGCTACGTTTTCACGGGCTATCTGTTCAATGTGTCCGATTTTGACAAAGTTTAAAATATAGGTTGCATTCCGACATAAAAGGGAAGGACATAGACTACATTTTATCCTGGAAAACCATAGAGTTCCCGTGGGTGGCAAAAAAAGGTTAATTTACACGGTTGAAATCACGGGCATCATCTATTTAAAAATATGAGCGTTTTAAAAGTATAAAAATACTGCGTAAAGAAGTGAAATTGGGCCATTACCATTGCAGTTAAAGTGGGAATAAATCGCTTGGGACACTTTTGTCGGCAAATGACCTAAATCAAAAAAGAAGTCGGATCAGATACGCTTGGGATTTGGATATAGATCTCGGCTTTAGAAAGATCTAAGTTACACAAAGACTCGATTTACTAATAATACTAAGTTCATTTTTAGGCCTTTTAGATGCGGATTTTAATAGTTTTTAAAATTATAAATTAAAAATAATATTTTCGCCATGGGGGCTTACTAAACTCTTGTTTCAAAAAATATATAATTCTTACTTTAGGGATGTCAAGGTCCGTCATATTTAACTGACATTTAAAAAATAAGCTCTAAACGATGGCAGTAAGCCCCTGACACAATCTCCGTCTGCGTGAGATATATTATAGCTCATAATTGTATGCGCAAATCAGGTGCACTCTTTCCATAACTCTAATAGTCCGATGAGACGGCAATCCCACACAACCGGAGCGAGATAAGGCACGGAATCAACCACTTTCCGTGCTCTACTCTGAGTCACGGGGGTGAAAGTTCGCTAACTTGCTAACTCCTAGTTAGGAGTTAGTTAAGCACCTACTACGCATTTCTCGACAGAAAAGCCAAACAAATATTGATGGCTTTTTATAGAAGCTTAGAACGTTTAGTTTAGGTTTATCAGTGCCATGCTCCTAATCCACTGATTGGATACTTGGGTACCCCATTATATACCATTGTAGAGAACACTTCTAATCCATTACGATGTTTTACTTTTATTGGGGTCCTACCGCCGAGCGTCTCGCGGAAAACGAATAACATCTCTTAAATTATTTCTAGTGGCGCTTTACGATTGCCATATCTTTTTACACACGCGTTATGTTTAAGATACGAGCCCATTATGTTTAAGTGTACTTCAATATTAAAGGAGGCATCTATAAATCGAAATCGTGCCTCGAATTGTACAAAGTATGAATGACTGGATATATCGTCGACTACTTTTGTTGTACAACTGGATGATTCGTGAAGCAAATGAACTTTGGATAGGCTGATTCTGCCCCCCGATTGTGTAAGGAAATTGTAATCATTAATGTTTATCAAACGTATTCTATTCTATATGAATAAAAATTCTACTTGTTTAAGTTCATAGATGCCTGCACGTCAAAAATCATGTATGAATTCCATAAACAGTTCGAGTTATACATTTTAAGCTGTCAAATGATAACGATTTGCTTAGATAATCTTACTAATAATGAAAATAATAAAATCTCTTTATTTGCAAAAATTGGACCTCAGCTTTGAAATTTTAAACGCATGAAGCTGAATTTCTCAGTTGACAAAGCATATTATAGTCTATGATGAAATAAAGCTACCACCCCAACAATAATTCCTCAGCCGACGAAACTTTATAGCATTTTAAAGTATCATGAGTATATATCATGGGTATATTATAAATATCCACCAAAAAATCAGAAAGAAAGTAAGGTTTTTTATGCTATTTCCAATTGTCAAAGCAGGAAGGTACATTATCGCGTAGCCACGGTCAAAGCCTCCCACCAGGCCAGACCAGGGAAAATTTTGAAATTATAAATTCCCAAATTGACCCTGCCGGGGATCGAACCAGGGATCTCCGCACGTTAAGACAACAGCGCTACACACTGCGCCACGGAGGTCATCGAAATAAAGGAGAAGTATGGCAGATAAGTAAATTATTAAATACACACACCACAGCCTACCAATTAGCTACTGGATATTCCTGCACAGATACTCTTCTTGTGTATTAGACTTAATATTATAGCAGTAGTAATATGTAGACTTATTAATATTATAAAAATTAAAAATAAAACTCGAGTTAAGGTGAAGTATTACTCGTAACCCTAATACCTACCCTCGCGGTTTCATTTAACCTTTAATAAACGGAATCCTTTATGATTTTCCTTTGCGCCGTAACTCTGTTGATGCCCGATCAAACAAGATGAAAGATGCTTTTGAACAGCCTCATTTCACAATAGCTACACAGATAAGAAATTAATAACCATGACTTAAAAAAAGTGTGTGTGGGCCAATTCACACGGCAGAAGTGAAACTTCAGAAAAGTAGCCTACGAGTTAATGAGATAAATATAACTTGTTTTATTCTATCTCATTCTCTCGCAGGCTTAATCCTATTATGAATATGTTTGTCGCTTTAAAGTTCCATCGAATTTTCAAATCACAACGATTCTAAAGAAGTTTCACTTCAAAAGAAACTCAAAATCAGATAGATAACAAGTCCAGCAACTATGTATTATCAATTACATAGAACGAGCCGGGACAGCGCCAACATGTCTAGACACTTTGCCCATTAACAGTTTAACTCAGTTGTTGAAAATAGAATGAGGAAATGCAAAAAACTAGTATATTGCTGTCTTTAGGCCTGCAGTTTTATTTTATGGAACTGTCGTATAGTGTGCAATATACAGAAGTCACAATAATATAGTATTATAGTGTGTTATTTATTTGTAAATGTTTTAATTATGTATTAGTGTAAATAGTCCCAATTATAATATACTTAGTTCTATGATCTTTATCGCATTGCTACTTTCTACACCAAAATAACTAGTGGTTCGCCCCGAACTGAGACCTCGCGGTATTCATAAGATAGTTTTAACTATGTATTGTAATAGTTAACTTTTTTATTCCACGTAAGATGGAGCTAACGTATATATTATAATATTTATCTAATTTTAGTATTTGTTGTTCAAGTACAGGATATAATTCAAATAATTGATCAAGTTTCAAGCTCAGCCTTTCAGAAAATTGAGAGTTCTGAGGTCAATATACAGTAAAAAGTGGAATTCTTTCAGAGCCATTACATATTGCGTTGGCAGTAAGTACTTCATCGTTGAAATATATGTACAAATGGCCACCATTAAGACGCATCTCATAAAACCATGAGCGAAATTTTATCGAAAATTCACATAACTCTTAATACTATTGTAATTTTATTACAGCACTGAAATGAAAAAGCGTCCTCTACCCAATGCTCGTAATAAAGCCCTTGCTCTGAACACAATTTAAAGTAAGTTATTTCTGGCGGCGGAAATAAGCCGTGCCTTGCATGGCGTATAATGGTATGACACAACAAACAGTTTTAAATGTGTAAAATATGGAATAGGACATCACCCAAGCGCGCGGTGGCTACAGCAGGCTATTGTGGAACCTGGGTTACGCCGGAGTCCGGAAGCGGGGCTCGGTGGAGTTGAATACTCCCAATAAGCGAGCTTGAGTGCGGCTAGAGGTAGCTTTTACCGTAGTATCTTTTGGATCTCTTTCCAAAATTTGTAAATTGTATTAATTTGTTTCTGTTGCATAAATTCAAGGTGCACGAATTCAGGGTTTAATGTATTTTGGCCTGAGAATGAGTTTAATCAAAATATGATTAGTCCTTTTACAAGGTTCTGCCACCAAATTATTAAAAGAAATTAAAAAAACATTGTGTGTGTCAGCTCAGACGCACGACTGGAGTTTACTCTTTACGAACGATTATTATAAAATATATAGGTTAGCTAATGAGGGTAAATGAACCCAAATTTTTTTATATTAATGAAAGCTTGCTTGATACATTTTTTTATATTAATTATATTCATCAAAATATATTACATAGTCATGGAAACATAAACAAGTGTTACCATGAAAACATAAAGTCAATAACGTAACGGAGAAAGTTTGATTTTACTACCCATTTTCATATACCGAGCATATATATGAAAATCGATTCCAAAAGAGGTAAACTCCAAAAGTATAATCATTTTTATTTAAAGGTAGATTCTAGACGAAATAAGAATGCTGTTTTAATATACTTATGTGCACTCATCTACACTAATCAGTACAGAGAACAGAAACACAATAAGCAACACTGCACTTTTCTGTCTCTGCGTCTGTCAAGGCTTGTAACTGAGCATATTGTTATCATACTGTAATGATTGAAAACAATAATTATCTTCTGAAATTGTCAAAAAAATTGTATGGCCTAAAGTTGTCGGTGTTTAACTATAATGTTAAACAACGACAAAACTGTGCCTATTTGAAACAAAAAAAATTGCAGCCAGTTTTTTCCGCACTTTAGATTCAAGATCCCTTTCATTCACTCTATTGAAGTGAAATGAATAATATTTCTTTTAATAAAATTTCGGCATTTTCATAATTGCAGAATTGCTCTTTATTATTCCCATTGCTTGAGTATTAAAGCAATTTTCCTACTCCATAGTAGCAAGTGAAAGCAAATTTACATAAAATTTCAAGCGGTAAATGACTAAGAAATTGTTGAAAATAATAATGGATGGACAAAAGACGGATATGAAAATTACGGTGACTGCAAACCTCCATGACCTCCCTGGCGCAGTGTTGAGCGCGTTTGTCTTAACGTGGGAGGTTCCGGGTTCCCAGCAGAGTCAATTTGGGAATTTATAATATCTGAATTTTTTCTTGTCTGGTCTGGTGGCAGGCTTCGGCCGTGGCTAGTTACCACCCTATCGGCAAAAACGTACCGCCAAGCGATTTAGCGTTCTGGTATGATGCCGCCTAGAAACCGACTAGGGTTATGGGTTTAAAATAACTGCCATACCCCTAATACGTTAGCCCGCTACCATCTTACACTGCATCTCGCTTACCATCAGGTGTAATTCCAGTCAAGGTCTAACTTTTAGTGTCGTAAAAAAATAAAATTACCTAGCAATGATTTCCAGGTTTTAAAGAGGTAGAAATACTACTAGAATAACCCCAGATCTTAGTTCTGGAACACCGCAACCAGAACCAAAAACCAACATTTTGCATACATGCGACATTATAATGACCAGCCCCCCGATTGTGTAAGGAAATCGTAAGCGTTTGGCAAACGAATAATTATAATAATAATAAAACAATAATAATAAATAATAATAATAATAAAACAGATGCCTGCACGTCAGAAAGCATGTATGAACTATTTAAACAGTTCGAGTTATACGTTTTTGATTAAGATTTGCTTAGACAGTTGGACCTCTGGAATAATAAGAATTTAAACTATACATCCAGGTGGTCTTCGAGTTTATTAGTCCTAAGGCGTATATTTTTTGCTTGAATAAATAAATTTTACTTCCTAAACTTTCAACCGATAATCCACAATGTGCCGTGACCGAGCAATAAAATATAGTTCGTTACATGCCTAAATGAGGCAATTTAACCTTTTTGCAGTTCCTTATTTCCAACAAGTAATAATGGTTTAAATTTCTCGACTTCTTGGCGCTACTGCTGCGGCTTGTCCTATAAAACTGATAATAACTAGTTGGTCTAATTTGTTCAATTTGAAATTGAAATTACATTAACCGTTTCATCCTTGCATCGGTCACACTCAAAGCTTTATACTAACTACTAGGCGATGCCCGTGACTTCATCCGTGTGGATGTTTTTTATTCCCGCGGGTGCTCTTTAATTTTCCAGGATTAAAATGATGTCCTTCCCCAGGATACAAACTATCCCTATACGAAATTTTATCAAAATCGGTTGAACAGATGGGCTGTGAGAGCGTTGCAGACAGACAGACAGATGGACAGACAGACACACTTTTGCATTTATAATATTAAGCATGGATATGGATTATAGCTTATGCCGACAGAAGTGATAGCTTAATTCTTCATTCAAAAATTCAATTATTGGTGTTAGCGTCAACACGTTACGTGACCATGTCGATGACGACTTTCATGAATTTACTCCCCATCCAAACCAGCCTAGATAGAAGGTTTCACTTCAAAAAAAAATTATAAAGGGTTTATAAGTACCTATATAATTTGCTTTCTCAAAGATTATTCAATAATCCTAATGAAATTCTTACTCTAAATTGTTTGCCATTGTTCAGATAATTTTGCGCCACGGGTCTTAGATTATTATCATATAAAATTCTAATGTTATCACTTTCATTGATAGCATTATTCGACTCACGAACTCAATTTATGATATTTTTGTGCCACATTGATGTACCTAAACTTAAGTATTATTATGAGTATTATGTGCTCATTTCTTAACATAATGTGCGTGTAAAAACCTACAGCTAACATAAAGCTGCACTGTCTGTGACTCGTTCTTCGCGTTTCAGTCAGTAATAACTCGCATAAAAGTAGAGCATTGTCAAGCGAATGGATTAGAAGAATCCATACTTCCATACTATCCATACTAATATTATAAATGCGAAAGTGTTTCTGTCTGCCCATCTGTCTATCTGCTACACTTTCACGGCCCACCTGTCGATTTTGATGAAATTTGGTACAGGGATAGTTTGTACCCGGGGAAGGACATAGGCTACTTTTTATCTCTGAAAATTAAGGAATTCCTGCGGGTATTGAAAAAGCTCACGTGGACGAAGTCGCGGGCATCATCTAGTTTTGTCATAAGGCGAACAACAAAAACATTTTAGCCAGATTTAATCCCATTACATGCTGGTTCACTACTGATCACGAGTCTTCAGAAAGAGAATGGCTTTTCTGAAATTCATCACGCTGGCTAGGCGCGAATTGGCAAACTTGTTTGTAATGTTTTTTTTTTCCATTATAATTATAGCAAGTCATATTTAGTTGCTTAAAACGTACATGATGAATGAATGAATGAAATTTTCTTTATTGTACACCAAGACATAACATAAATAATTTATCAGAAACAAATCGGTACAATTGCTGGTCTTATCGCTTTTAAGCGATCTAATTATTATCTTTTTATCATAATTCTCTTCTTTCCTCGTGTCTTCCTAATAAGGTTGCCTGGTAGATATCGCTTGTGTGAATTGATAAGCCGAGCATCTAAACTAATAGGTTATTACCAAAAAAAGAGCAAAAAATAAAGCAAAGTCAACGAGATGTAATTGCGTTCATGTATACTACACTGAGAAAGTTATGAGTCAAAAGAATTAAGGCTTTTATAAATATTTATTACTATAAACAATTTACACGAATAAAGCAGCCATAGACCAGTGTTGCCACCGTAGACCATGCAGGCGGTGATACCATGTTCAACTCGCTTTTAGTTTTCATCTAACAGTATAAATAGTGCCAGTTTACCCTAGAGCAGTGAAAAGTGATCACAAGCTCATACGATGTAGCAAATGTAGCAAATCTACATAATACAAGTGTATGCAGTAAAGCCTACAATTACAAATGCATATATCGTCGGTGAAGTGTGACTCCCATCCATTTTAACGAAAACTAATCAGTTAGTGTCTGGGCACTGTTGAAGACTAATATGTTTCCATCTCAATTACAATTCACTATCTGCACTGCGGGATGCGTGACATCAACTCCTACGTACCTTACACACATTTCCAGGCCAGAGATACGTGTATATAAGTAATGTATGTATATGTTTCGCATTCATTTACAAAAAACACATAAACCACGCAAAACAAAGGGACTTTTTGTTTTATATTATTGTAGATTAGCGCTGGGCTGCAATTAAACTTTCTAGCAAAAAGCTGACCAGGGGTGGTGCAGCCTAACGCTTACCTTTTTTTGTTGACCGGGGGAATATTCTTCATATGGGTATTAGTGGGATTTATACCCACTAAAACTCCCTTTTTTGATGAAAGGCTCCGGAAACTCTTAAGAACTTGCGCCGGAGCCTTCCTTGCGCGTCGCCCATGGTGGACTCCGTCCCTGGGCATATTGATCCCGACCTCATGTTCACGCTTACGAAACCGTTCGAATTAGTGTAAAAAGTGTATAAGTCCTGTGTCAGTGAATTAGTGCTTGTGCTTCTTATGTAGGTCACAAAAACGTAGTGAACAATAATTACATTAGAATAAACTAAGGACAGTTATTGGACTGTAAATTAGATGTAGAAATTAATTATTATAAGTAGAAGTTTAAGCTAGAATAATATTACTTATTAGCCCATCTAGGCAAGATGGTAGTAGACAATAAAGTTACCATGATATTGTACCTAATGGAACTTTAAGGTAAGATTTAAAAAAATAAGTTTAACTTTTATGGGTAGTAATATCAAAAATTTTACGAAAACTAGAACCACGATTACGAATAATGGGATAGTAATACAAAGAGCCTTTCAGAAAATTTTGGTGTGCGAGTACCTAAAACTGAAATTCGGAACTAAATCCCTCGCGTACTGACCCGGTCATCTTTTTGATCTACTTCATTTGTCGACTAGAATGTCCCAGCAATTTAGTCCCACTTTTACTGCAATGGCGATGGGCCAATTTTACGATCTATCCTGTTCCGATCAAAATTAAAGCTTTTCTGGAGATTACGAAGGTTCTCAATAATACTGGCATAAAAGTATCAACCATGTAATTGACTTAATTGATTTGTTTTCATCGTCATTACTGGAGCACGAGTATAATCCCGGAATGAGAGAGGTTAAGCCATAGTCCACCTTACTAGACAAGTGTGAATTTGCAGACTTCACGCACCTTCGAGAATATTATGATGACCTCTCCGGCATGCAGGTTTCCTCACGACGGTTTCCTTCACCGTTTGCAGTTGATAGTTATTAAATTTTCTGTTCTTTTCACAGATTTATTCAGGTTCTTGGTATTCCTAAACGTTTGAATTCCAAAATTCAAGTGGCATTTAACATAAAAAAAATTAAATGCCCGTGGAGTTTCACTTTTGGATTATTTTTAAGGTCTAAACTTAACTTTTTTTTTTTAAAGTTTGTAAAGTGTGTAATAGTGAAGTGTAGTCGGAGAACTGTGGTATAGTGGTAAGTTTGTTGTCCATTACGAGGACGCAACGCTGAAATTTCTTTGAAGCCAGACACAAACAGCATAATTTCCAACAAAGAGGTCGTCTGTATTTACAGTTCTTGGCACGTCTGCAGAGCAATAAGAGAATGTTCACGCAGTGGGCGCCTTAGCAGGCGATTTATGCGTAGGCCACAAATGGGATTTAGATAAAATAAGACATAATCGGACCACACAATGGAACATGTACCTCGTATTCATCCAACGAAGACCCATTATTTACATTCTGTCATACAATTCTGCTTGTACTATACTACTTAGTATAGGTATAGGTATTCTGTTTTATAATTTGGTCCACACGAGTTATTTAAATGTCTTCACGTCTCTGAATAGAATTTTGACCTCGCTTTGTTACACAATCAAATTGATAGACGTCCACAGCTGGACACAGGTACCTTGCAAGGATTTCCAGATGCCGCAGTCTTGTGTCGCCTGGATCCAGCGGCTTCCTGCGACTCGTTTGATGTCGTCCATCCACCGAGCGAGGGTCTGCCATACTTTGACTTTGCTCAGACTTTACTCAAAGTTAAAACGGGATAGACTTATGTCTTATGTTAAAGCTAAGTCAAAGTATGCTCTATACATCTCACACTATCTGTCTACAAGTCCGAATTTGGGTAAAGCTCGTATCTATTCTTATAATTCATCACAAAAGTCATTCTCAGATGTTTAAGTATGCACGATTCGATAAAAAATTATGTTTTCATCAGAAAGTTCATTCTTCGCTGTTGCGATCTCATCGAGTGGAACTAATGACATTTATTTCTCTGGAGGAATGCATTAATTTCATTTTGTTAGCCCATCGGTGCCGGCACATATCCTACGCTACGCTATTGCTTCCACGGAAGCTGATTTTCTATAAGATAAAACCTATAAGTTTCAGAATAGTAATTAATAATTTTAGTATTGTAAGTTTGGATGTTTGTTACTCCTTCATGCTAGCATAATCTGAACCGATTTGGCTCAAATTTGGAATAGAAATAGCTTATAAATCCTGAATAAACACATAGGCAAAATGGATAATACAAACTTTTTATCCCGGAAAATTAAGGAGTTCGAAAGGAGAAATTAAAACAACTTTTCCACGCAGACGAAGTCGTGGGCATCAAAATCAAAATCAAATGTTTTTTTTTTATTCAAATAAACTTTTACAAGTACTTTGAGCATTTTGAGTCAAGTGAATCTACCACTGGTTCGGAATGCCATTCCTACCGAGAAGAACCAGCAAGAAACTAGGTTGTTGCTCATTTTAAATAAATCATTTACAATTATGATATCAATGTGTAACCGCTGTCCTTAGCATTGCTGGAGCGATCAAATCCATGCTCCTCTATCATTTACATAATCTTCAACAGTATAAAAGTAAGCTTTTTTCAGGAGCATACTTTTAATGGATTTATTAAATTTGTGTATAGGCAAGTTTAAAATAGGTTGTGAAATTTTGTTATAGAAAAGAATGCTGATTTCCACGAATGACGGAATCACGAGCTTATTACGGCCTCTAGTATGCTTATCGTGCAGATCGCAATTTTTTTTGTAATCATCAGCTAGCATACATAAAAATTAACAGTCCCGATTAAAAAGTTGTTAAATTCATTTATTTGAGCGAATGTACATGGTAAATGGAAGCTTTAATTTTTGGAAGTTTTAATTAATCATTTCAGGTAGGGTTGTCTCAATATCATTAAGAGCAGTTTCTCGGAGAAATTCGGAGCACAGTGTATGTGAGTCCAATCTGGAAATACGAAAACAGTGAACGTTTTAGTAAATACGGTTAAGTGTTCAGTACAGATACTAAGATAAATTTAGATAGGTTGTAGTTTAAATCATAGGTAATGATTTTAGTTCCTACTAGCAGTAGTTGTGCCATCTTCACTTGAACAATGTAAAAGCCAACCAGGTTCTTACAGAATAGACGATTGGGGTAGCCCTGTGTGTGAGTGGTGGTGAATTATAGAAAAGCGGTGCGATATGCCAAGGAGCCAAGTTGCCACTCCGATGCGGTTCCACCATTCTGAATAAGTAATTCTTTCGTCTGCACAACTTTACAAACAAATTAACGAGTGTCGTTATTTAAATCGTTTCCCGCTAAAGTTTTTTGTTCCATTTTGTGTGATAATTTCACTTAATTTTTGGCCAGAGAGGTATCGATTGTAAGTAACCATGGTATGGTATATATTGGTATATATTGGTATGTAACCAACGAACTATTGGAGTACCTCAAAAGCCTACTATCTTATCTATATCTATCAATCTAGTTGCCTAGTTGCCACCTGTTATAAGTGACGACGCGTGTTATACAAAAGTTGCAATCATTACTTATCTCTTAATAAAACGATTTATATTCCTAGATATTCCATTAAAAAGAGAAACTGACCGATTTTGACTCAAACCACTGCGTGGGTGAACCACTTGAGATTTTACAAGTAGGTTCATTTGGTTAAGTAGACACTCACTAAGAAAGCATGTTTCGAAATCTCAAAAGGACCTTTAAAACACCAGATGTACCCGGCTGAAGTCGCGAGAAAAAGCTAGCAGGTAACACTATTATAAAATACTAGCTGATGCCCGCGACTTCATCCGCGTGGATTGAGTTTTTTTGTTCCCGCTTGAACGCTTTAATTTTCCGGGATAAACGTAGCCTACATGACTCCAGACTATAATTTAACTCTGTGCAAAATTTCATCTTAATCCATTCAGCTGTTCTGGCGTAATTGAGTGACAAACATCTGTCCATCCATCCAGTCTTGCAAACTTTCATATTTATAATATTAGTATAGATGACGACAGTTTTCATTCGATATAGTTAGGAAAATTGAAACATATTACTGCATATGTGTGTTAGCATCGTGCGGAGGCTGCGACGCCCTCTGACTTAAAACTCCTTATTCTAATTTATGACCGCGAGTATTGCAGTGCTTATTACTTCTCTGCAGTTTGGGAACCGGAACTACGTTACGTTCCGTGTCGGTGTAAACCATGAGCGCCTTAGCATAATTGCTGTTACATTAAAATTAGTTCGTCTATAAATAACGCTCTTACGAGAATATAGATGTGAGGCTTAGTGTCGCGTTTTATGTTTAAACATATTTCATGTATGGTTTATGTTCACGATAAATAATATAAAAAATTTTGCACTGTAAAACATTATATAAAACCATACACATACATGCATGTACATATTACCATTACAATAATCATCATCATCTTAACTCATCGCCCACCACACTGGTTAGCTCTAGATTAGCTTTATGGAATTTTCTCAAGTATGCATTATTCCTTCACCGTTAAAGCAAATCAATATTTATTTATTTTCTTATGTAATTTAGGCGTATCAGCAATCAAAGACACCTTTAGTCTAAATTTACATAAGATCAATTAGGGGCCAAAAACTTACATCTATTGAACTTTATAACATGTTTTAACGGACTTCAAAAAAAAGAGGGTCTCAATTCGACGCCACGGCGTCGAACTCGACAGCTCCATAACTCAATCAAATCTGAACCGATTTCAAATAAATAATGATTATGATTTAAAAAAATATATATTTGATTTCTTAAAACAGAAATAACTCTAAACATTTAGAGCGGTGTGCCGAACTCCGAACCCTCAGAATATAGCAGGCCAAAGTACGCACTACTATAATACCACATAATAGGTAATAGTACTTAATAGTACTAAAATGTACGCTATCAACGCTATTCGGATAATTACAAGGTAATCGTTATTAAAATAACCTACCTTAAAGCATTGAGTTCATATCAGCCATGATTACACTTTTCCTATAAAACAAACAACGGTAGCTGTTAAACGGAAGGCAAAAGAGGATTCCTAATGCAAATGTTAATTGGGCGCGGCAACAGATGGGAGCGACGCGTCGCGTCGGCCGATTGTCGCGCCAAACATTCGTAATTTTAAAAGCAAAATGAAATAAACCGCTCGGTCGCAGTACATAAATTTCATGTTTGCCTCGGCCGGCGAACTGGCAGCGGATATTAATCAGCGGATATTGAAATATGTTGTTTTTTGGACCGATTGATAAACGAGCCATTGCGCGAGCGGGATTAAACAGTGACGCCGCTCGCTCAATTATTGCGTTCGGTGGCCACGCGTCAAATCAGGAGCACGACTACACGAGCACCCACCCAAACGTTGTGCCCGACAAAACAGGAGAGATTTTAGTAGCATTTGGTATTTTACGACTGTTTTCCGAAACCAATGTTTATATTGATTTCGGGCCCTTTTCTGAAAATAAAATGCAAGAACAATAATTAAAAGGTTTTGTTACTAATTAAAATCAATAAAGTGACTTTATATCTGCAACATAATAATCAAAACCTCTTCATTATCAATACTAATATACTAATATTGTAAATGCGAAAGTGTCTGTCTGCCCGTGTTACTGTCCGTCTGTCTGTCGTCTGCTACGCTTC
Organism: Erebia palarica; assembly: GCA_964035005.1. Taxonomy (NCBI): domain Eukaryota; kingdom Metazoa; phylum Arthropoda; class Insecta; order Lepidoptera; family Nymphalidae; genus Erebia; species Erebia palarica. Next base: position 25,481,705 of record OZ035985.1, on the reverse strand, counting down.
AACGGCTCATATTTTCAACTAATTTTGATGAAATTGTGTATAGGGATTGATTGTTTCCCGAGGACGACAGAGGCTATTTTTTATCCCAGAAAATTAAGAAGTTCCTCCAGGCATTAAAAAAAACTTAAACTGCGCGTACGAAGTTGCGGAAATCCTCTAATTAAAGTTAAAGCTTGCATCATAAAGTGTAGTAAAGTGAAGGTGACATAAGAAAAATACCAATATGTACATCTTCAAAGAAAATTAAACTTACCCTCGCGTTTTCATTAAATATAAAAGCGGGACGACCGGGAATGCAGGTTGTCGTGGAACCGTTTGCTCCAAGATTTATGGTGCGACCAACAAGCGAATATTGAAAATCTAGCGCTCTCAGAAACCACTAGATGCACTTTAAATAGAGACAGTTTAGCAAATGGTCTCTTGTCTAACTTAAGGCAAAACGTAATTGCATTTTTGTTTCGAAGTGGCACATACTAAGTCGTATTATTGAAATATTATTTTGAGTGTATAGACAAAACCTCACCCCACGTTCTTAATAAGTCAACTAGCTACTTTTCTTTAACTCTATATTACAAAGTTGGAGAGTACTATTTTTTTTATATTATTTTGAGCCAATAGTCGGAGAATGGCATAGTAATGAAAAAGGCTTTGTCAGACTAGATTTTCAGCATTTTAAATGATTTTAACAAACAATAATATTGGTGACCGAATTTTATTCAAATTCTTTATAAAAATAGTCATAGATCCAAATACTATACTATAATATTACCATCACGTCTTATACTTTGTACACGTGACGTTCAGATGGTGTTCTGTATATAAATATACTTTGAGTTTAGGGTTTGAATATTTAAAGAATTTTTAAATAGATAAGTTTTAACCAAAAAAGTTAAAGCACTTGATCGACATTTCTTTAAACAATGTAACATCTTCTCCCAAATTAAGAAAGAAAGACTTCCTCAAATTGTTAAAAGCAAATGCGATAAACAAAAGTAATGATCCATTAATCTGGCAGAAAGGCGGAAAATGTAAAAAAGGTGTATTTAATTCACGTTTTGTTACGCTGTCATCGGATTCATTTCAACGAGAGATCTGGGGTCGCGCTATGGAACAATATCTCATTTACTTGTGATTTATTTTCCCGATTACCGTTTCCTGTTTCCCCTTTCTAGTTAATAAGTGGTATTTAATGCCATTCCATTCGTAAAGATTAACTAATTTTAGATGTAAAATCTCATAATTTACACTGTCTTATTATTTTACCTTAAATATCAATTCTTTCACGATTTATTTGGGCAGCTTACATACAGATACCTTCAACTTCGTGAATATTTTTATGGTGTCGGTAGTTTAAGTAATGTTTTAGAGTCATAATGATCGGTATCTGTACTAAGTCGCTTAAGAATCTGTTCTAGATGCAATTGGAAATAACGCAAGCCGCGCCGATATAAGTATATGTAATTTTATCCACCTAAACAACTCACTCACTCAATCTATTCCAGTTTTATGGATCCTAAGTAATGGAATGGAACCTAAGAAGGCTTTGATAATTGTCTTTATATTCGTCTTCGGAATACAAGCTACGTTTGTGACTTTCAAGTTCGGTTAACGCTGTAGCAAACTTTATATAAAAAATATGAATGAGAAGGAAGAAGAGTAAAAACGTAGAGGAAAAAGGATGTGAAAAGTAGAATGTTTCCGTGTTATAGGTTGAAAGACGGGTATGCTACAACAAGAAGAAAGCAGCACTACTCAATAAGTGACCATGAGGATTTCCCCTCCTGTATAAATAATTTTAAAAAAGTTCGGTTTACACTATATATTCATGTTACGTATGTACTTAGTACACAAAGTTTAAGTTATAAAACTGTTTAAAATTGTACTATTCTGTAGTTGTGTCTTCTCTAGAAGATGCTTTGGATGTGCTATTGATATTTTAACTTTTGTCTGCTCGATGCAAAAAAGCTCAGATTATGAAACGAGGTTATCAAGACTTTACCTATACTGTGTGATATGATAGTAATTTTCTTTTACTTGCTTCACTTTTGAAAATATTACTAAGACGTTAAGCTGGCTGTTTTTTTTTCCTTTTTATACGACTGCTTGAAAAAAGGAGTATATTGTTTTCAGGGTTCATGTATGTATGTATGTATGTGAGTTTGTATATTTCACCATAACTTATATACGCCTGAACCGATTTTGATAAATGAGGTATCATTAGAATATTATATTATCCCGGGTGACATAGGCTAGTAAAATTTTAAAAAAAGTTGACCATGGTCTCACATTAAAGACCAAAATTTAAAAAAAAAACGAAAATAAGATTAACTATATAATCATCATATAGAAAAAGATGAGTAGATTCCAAAAATATATAATACTAGTTAAATATTTAGTGATTCACAAAAAATATCATTTATAAAAAATGTGAATAAGATTCCAAAGGCTATATATGCAAATCACTTCATAAGGAAGTAAACTCCAAAAGTAATATGGCAGGGCAGTCGTATTTTTTACTTCGTTAATTACTTTCCATTAAGCAGTAAAGAGTAAGTAAGAGGTCCTTTTGTCGAGTGCCTCCTTCGTAGAGCAAAGGTATCACGTCATCAATCTCCGAGTAAACACGCTCCCAGCTCCACCATATTGAACGATGCAATCTCAGTGCAGATATAATCGGAAAGGGTTATCTTTATAAATTACTAGCTGATGCCCGCGACTCCGTCCGCGTGGATTGAGGTGTTTTAGGAGTATGAAAAATAGACAGTAGCAGATTCTCAGACCTACTGAATATACTTATAAAATTTCATAAAAATTGGTCAAGCCGTTTCGGAGGAATATGGTAACTAACATTGTGACAGGAGAATTTTATATATAAGAATGATCTTCCTATAATATGTCAATAACTATCGAAGGGCTAATTTAGAAGTTTCTGTCTGAAGCCTGCAACTTCATCTGCGTTCACGTAACTAATAATCATGTGAAAACATAACTTATAATGTTAAAAAGTAGTACATTAACAGTGGTAATAATAATATATTCATCCAAAAAATCAAGTCAATTTCATATTTCACTGTGTGACTGAAGGGCAAACCAACAAACAAATATATCTACTTTCGCATTTAAGGTATATATATGTCACCATAAGATTGTGAAAACCATTAGACTGTAATCTATCTAGCGAAATTGTAAACTGTCGATAGATTGTGAACCGTTCAAAGTTCCGAGTGTCAATTTTTGAAATATTCATTGTATTACATTTTCTTGTGTCTTTCTTGTAGGTGAGGTTAGGGTTCGACATAAATAATCAGGTAGCACCTAATGATGTAATCTTTCGACAGTTTACAATTTCACTTGATAGTATATAGCAATCTAACGGTCTTCTCAATCTTACGGTGACATATACACCAAGTGATTGTGTGTGATTCCAAATTTATATAAGGTACACAGCTGAGGTATAGGTATAGGGAGGTTATGCGTTGTGCAATGCCAGATGAAGAGTGGCGAGGTGGTCTTCTGTCTGACATATGCATGGGCTCGTTATTCATTTTTCTAGCCGTTAAGCTGACATTCTACTGAGGCTGAGCCTGAATATCATGTCCATTTCTAACTAGTTTTTTTTACACAGTTATGATGGAAGTCCATTTTACCCCAAAGCCATGCGATTCGTTCAAATAATCGTTTTTACCAAAATGAAAAATGACACCTATACTCGGCCAGCAAAAGCGCGTCTCTCCTCGAACATTTTCCTCTTAGAATTTATCAAACTAAAAATTTCTCTTCGCTTAGAATGATTTAAAGTTCGGAAAATTGTGAAATATTACTTGAGTGTAACAGTAGCTAGGGAGTTGGTGGCAATTTCAGTATAATATTTATATCTCATCTCGTTAATTTTAATGACAAAATTAAAATTAAAATTCTATATCAATGGGTAATAGAGTTAAACTCTAGTGGATAGAATACGCTAAGTGGCAAGTGGCAAGGCCAGTCTCACATTAAAAAAAATATATAACGCAATCTTAAAAATATTGCTCTGTTTGTGCATTTTCTGGTATAAAAAGTAGCCTTTCCTATCTCTTTACCAAATATCACCAAAATCCAGACCATCGGCTGGTGAAAGCAGCAGCAGACAAGCTTTCGTATTTATAATATTATAGATATAGCAGGCTTCTAAGTTACATCAAAATGTCAAAAAGACGCAAATGATTTCACATAAATTAGGTTGTTTAATTAAGTTTTACGTAAGTAATAAATCAGGCATTATTAAAATTTTGTTTTTTAATAATTAATGCTCAAAACTTATACCTACCTATGAAATGTTGCAAAATAAATTCTATCGCATGCTAAGTATTAAATTATTATTCATCAACTCTGTGCATGTTAGTCTTAAAAAAATAGATCATGTAACTATAACTGTGAGGATTAATAAAAGCTATTTTCTTTATTTAACTTCTGTCCTATGTTATTTATATTGTATGGCATCAGCTCCCTATCTTAAACGTTAGAGTGAGTATATGAAAACACTAAACGTTAGCGTATTTATTTGTTACGCCAATACTGAAGTTTCCATTTTGTCCGCTGCGTCACGTACGTGACAAACTGCTCGTCTTAGGGATCGCCAAATATCGTTTAGTACGTGCGAGGAGAAAACCAACCCACTGGGTAAATAAAATAAATCAAATATATAAGTAACAGGCTGTTTCAAAACTAAAATAATTCGTTATATTTTGTTGCCAGAGAAATAAAACGTCTATCACTTCCACTTTTTGAGATAAAGATCGTACAAAAGATAATTCTTCCGAAGAATTGTTTCCCTACTTGTTTTTCTCTTTTCTATTCGTAAGGTTGATTTAGAAGTTGCAAGTTCCTGTCGATTATTGACTTTTATACAATCACACAAACTTCGAGGGACTTTTGATGTTATAATTTACCGTCATTACCTATTAAGTACTTCAGAATAATTTTAATCTATCTTATTTTTGAAATATCTTAATAATTTATTACCAACTAAATGATGCCCGTGACTTCGTCCGCGTGGATTAAAATTTTTTGATTCTCGCGGGAACTCCGGGATATGTCTTTCCCCGAGATACAAACTATCCCCATACCAAAATTCATCAAAATCGGTTGAACAGATGGGCCGTGAAAGCGTAGCAGACATACAGACAGACTCACTTTCCCATTTATAATATTAATATAAAGTATGGAATTAGTATGGATAATTAATTATTGATTTATTGTTATTTCGTTTAGTTGTTAGTAGTCAATTCAATGACTCGCAGTTTTTTTTTTACCATTAAAATACCATTAAATTACCATTTCCGACTCCGTAGCTAGACTCCGTATCTCTCTGTAACTATATTCCTATTTTAGTGTACTAATCTTACATAACTTTCACAGTGGGAATAGAAACGAGAATAAAAATAAAAGCTCTAGAATTTTACCTTAATAATACGCAAAGGAATGATAATCCAATCTAATAGCAAAACATTAATATGTAATGTACATAGTGTGTTAGATACAAATAAAAGTTTTTTTTACTCGGAGGCGTTATTCTTTTTTTACGTTCTCTTTTTATATTTAATGGAGATGAGGCCGCTATCCACAAATAACATTATGTGCGTACATCACATTAACGGGTGGTAGCTCGGTAATAACATCATGATCCTTTGTCGCAACGTACGCTGACCCCATATAAATAAGGCCCTTATACAGTTTTTCAAAGAAGAATCGTGCTAACACGTGTTCAGGGGCGGGCGAAGTTTGCGGGGTCTCTAACGGTTGGGAAATTTGCCCCAGTGACACCGGTCCCCTGAAGACATAGAAAGTATCTTAGTACCCAAGAAACAGGTGCTCTTTATTGTTTTAACTATGACAGTTTCGACTTGGGAAACTAAAAGCTATCTTTTCCTTTATGGCGCTATTTTCTGAGGCAGCTGTGTTATTGAATACTGATTACATATTATTAGTATCGTTTACCTACTGATAGAGTCAAGCAGTATCGACACTGTTAGGCATATAGGTTACTTACATTAATCAAAAGAGTCGTCAATTTGCTTCAACACCTCTTCGTTAAAATGCTTTAAAGCTTAGAGGCTTGCATGGTGCACTTAAACTAAGTCTCTTGTAGTGAGGAAAACTGAACAGTTCCAGCAACGAGACAATACTTTTACTATTTACCAATTTTGTATATTTATACATCCAAAACTCAAGAGAAAGCTAATTTTATAATGTTTATAATGTTTTCTACGAGCTACAGCTAAATTTTGCAATGTTATAACTAATAGGTACTTTTTCAAGAATACACACCTAATAACTATGTATTATGTGATATAAAATAAACTATAGAAAGTAATAGAAAACCATAAATAATAATAGACGAACGTTTAAAGGCGATACGATTAAGGGGCAGCGCACGTTTTTGGAAAACTTTCGATTCCAATTCGGTGTCAGTCGATATTAAATTAAAAGCACCCACGCATTCCAGCCGCGTCTTTTTCCTGTCCATTTGCAAGGCCCGTGTAGGAACCGGGGTCACATCTCGCTCTGTGAACGCCTCTGAGCTATACAAGACACATAGCATGGATACGACTGTAGATAAATTATTATTTATTTTTTTTTAAATTTCATATCGGATGCTTGGATCTAAAAAGCAAACAGTGAAACGAACATTGTACTTAATAGGGATGATGCCTATATCAAAAATAAATGATTTCTATTTAATTATTAAATAGAGGGTCTTCTAAGAAACCTAACATCCTCAGTTAAAGTTATGATAACCATTTTATGACGTCACAATGGTGAATTTCATGCAACTTCCATACTAGAAGTGCGTTTTTAAGTTTAGCAAAAAGTTGCTGATTTGATTGAGTTGTCATCAGCCCTATTGTCTGGACAGCGTGTTGTTGCCAAATGAGCGAGCGAGCTATATTTAACTTTTTTTTAAACATTTGCCTAACAGTAAAAATCTGCTTTATATTAGTTTTTTACTCTTTCTGAATTCAACTATGGAGACTTTGCGTTTTCGAGAACACCTCTTATTTGAGACAAACTTTTACTTTTAACAGTTTATATTAATAATAATTTTTTTTTACTTGTAAATTTAGACTTAATCATTGTATGAGAAATTGTAGTTAGAGTTAGATCACACTTAATGTGGGGTCAGAATTTTTTTATTGGAATTATCTGGGCCGACCCGGCAATTATTTAGTGTTTCATAGTTTAAACTGCTTCAATATAATGTTTATAACTAAATCTACAGTTGCTAACATAATAAAAAAAATTACTATATGTTAGCATTATTATTATTTGTCATTATATCTCATGGAACAGAAAGTTTCATATCATTCGATTTAATCAGCGGATACGGACGCCATATTGAAAATAGTTAATATAAATACGATTGTTTTGACGATAGTAATTCAGTCTCCTGCCGGCAGACTCAGCGTTTACCTATCGAATACTTTGTGTTTAGGTCGCAATTTGATTTATAGCTTAGCGATAGCAATTGTGGCCGGATCAAATGAATATTGTCTTTAAGTTCAGCCAACTTTTACCTTATTACATTATATCTCTCGTGGAACCTCTACACGTTTAACCATTTACTCGTGCATGTTTCAAATGAGAGGACAAATATATTGTGTTTTATTAATATCTACTCTTGGATTGTCGCTTACATATATTATTAAGTAATCAAAATCATAACAAAAAGAATTATTTTCAAATGGAGCGAGCGTATCCACTTATGTTAGCAGGTCGGAGAGCAAATTTCTAGGCAAGCGATTGAATGGCGACGCATACTTGAGTGATTGCGGACTTTTTTATTTGAATCGTGTGCGAATGCGACCACTCACGGTCCAGACAGAGCCTATTGTGCCCGAAATAGTGCTTATATTCTACCACTATTAATATAGTACCAAATGGAGGAGCTCCCCGCATTTTACCTACCTGCATCATCCCAGCAGCCTCGACCACACTGTCAAGAGTGCACGACCGAGAAGATGATTAATATACTAGTTTTTTACTAGAACTTCATAATTCACCATGAATCATTGTTATTGACTGTCACTGACCGTTTCTAAGATACAAATAGGTACCAAACATATATCTAAAGATCATTTAAGTAGCTTGAAGAACAGACATTCTTCAAAGAAGTATAACCATTTAAAAAAAACTAATTTAAAGGACAGGAACAGAGATCTCGTTTGATTCTTTGGCCATGATGATCTCATTTTAAAACAATGTATTTTTTTGATCGATTAAAATTCTACAATATGGTTTTGAATAGTCTAATAAAGTACCTAACTATTTACCAAAAAAAAGAACATTTCACCAGTAAATCACCTACAAGAAGAACTTGAGGTGACAGCGGCATTTCGAAACTAAGCCATGATACCATACATAAAACCAATTTAAACCAATTTTTTTTTAAAGCTGGGAAATGCGTTTAGCCATCCCCCGCGGAAAGAGCGCAAGTAACTTGTACTATTTCCGGGGGCATGTGGGACTCACTGTCAGAGCAGAATACCCACTAAAACCCAGCGGACCCGTCTTCCGTCGTTATGAGGCGGTACAGGATCACAAGAATGTAGAATTCTACTGTAGAAAAAGAAGAAGAATTCTACTGTACCACCTCAACGGAACCAATTTTAACCAGTGCCAACCCATGCTAACTCGATACAACTACTTAATCATAACATTTCGCGACAACCTATTTGACGAAATGTGTTATTTATCTCGACAAAGACTTTTTTTACATTAGAAATAAATTTGATTAGCAGATAAAAAAATTCGTACGCAAGAGGTAAACCACGTACAATTTGCTTTTTTAAAAGAAACTCAGGCACGATTCGGCATATCTACACTTTATAAAACGTTTTCATGTTTTATTTAAAGTGGAGCGTACTTTCATGCGGACCCCGAGTACGAGACATCAAGGTGCACGGCAGTACAAGGTCGTAGGACCGTCTCTTGAATGTTAATGCTATGCTCCCTTTGATAGTTGTAAAAATGATTCGACTAGATACTCGTTGCTCCAAGAAAACACGTACCTACATGCCGCATGCATGCACCTCTATGTAAAATTATCTTAGTTGCTTTACGCTGGAGTTTCACAAAGATGTTTGCGCACAATGTCTTGGGGCTTATATTCTTTGTTCTGAGTTTAAAGTAATAAAAAATCTTTGTGTGTTCAACTGGAACGAGAGTGAATGACTTCTTATGATTGTCGTAAAAGCACATAATTACACAAGTGGACTTCTTTTTCTGAGTAGATAAGTCAATAAGTATAGTAAAGACATTACTGTTGTTGGTAAAACCTGACTACAATTTATCGCACAGTGATTTTTTTCAATATTGCATTTATTTTTGTTCTTCCTTTACCGTTAATGATTGAAAATCCTAAGATTCGCCACATTAGATATAATACCTCTCATGATATACTATCGGAATCTCCGTTTAATCATGTGACTTTTTCTTTTTCCTTGTTTTAAAACGATTTTCACTTGATATTCACCATAATTTTGAACATTACGCGATAATTGGATGTGATCATTTTTAACTACATGAAATAGGTAAGCCAATGTGAATCCTGGATAAGACTTATGACTAGTCTTAATTTACGCAAATGATACTACATATTTACTCCAATTGCTTTTCAGTAGCAAACGTATATATTTATATACGTTTGCTACTAAGCGTCATCTATTTAGATGACGCTTCCTTGATAGAAAGTTTTCTTTCAATCAAGGAAGCGCCTTGTTCTTTTTTCGTATGCGTATGTCTTTACATACTTAATGGTAAAATGATACAGTTTTCTTCTGAATACCTATTTCGAGGTATTGTTTCTTTCACATTTTTGCTAATAGATGTGTCACTAAATTTGCGTTTTCAATTCCGAGTCGTCGGTGGTGGGCGGGCGGTTGTTTCAATCAAAACAGGCACGCATTCGTTCCACATCCTCACCAGCCTCGCCTTTTAGAATAAGAATTGTCTTTTTCGCTGTACTCCATGCGGTTTGGTCTAAAACTATGGAGACGACTTTTCGTGTCATTTAAAATAAAAGAGGCATAAATTACCTCTAAATACCCAGGTAACTTGTACAGGTTGGGACTGAACCAAAAATATGAATCCCGCGGGAACTCTTTAAATTTTAAAAAGTCTATGTCCTTCACCGGGATATAATATATCCCTGTACCAAATTTCATCAAGATCGGTTGAACAAATGGATCGTGAAAGCGTAGCAGACAGGCAGACAGACAGACAGACACACTGGCAATTATAATATTAGTATGGATGATTTTACGTCCCATCAACTTGACCAAATGATAAACAAAAGAGGAGTTAATTGATGGAAATTGGGGTGTACAACTTAGTTTTTTTCAAAGAACAGAAAATACGCAACATATTAGAGACCGTTGGTGAAAACTTGAATCACACAATTAGTGCAAAAGTTGGTACTTTTAAGATTATATTAGTAAAAAAATCTTTTGATTTCATTTTTTTACATTAAACTTACTGCTCAATCTGCCAGAATAATAGATATGATATAATTCCAGTGGTCTCTTTCGCTCTCTTCCAGATACGCACACACACAAGGCCACACACAATTAAACACCAGCTGTTATCATAAAGAGATACCTACTTGTTCTTCTTCTGAAATAAGATGTGTCTACCTTTAAAAATGGGACTAAGTTAAGCAGGGCAGCCACGAGAAAACTAATATTAAATGGGATAGGGCAATTTATCTTCCATAGTACAGATTTCATCTCCATAGTAGGACACCGGTTGTCGCTCGGGGCACCGTGCCCAGCCGCCATGAAATTAAAGCCGACTCACGCCGAACGAATGATTGAATAATAAACGAAAGAATTCGCGTCCTGCCCTTGTATTACGTATTCATGACGACTGGCCCCGTGGACGCTGCGATACACGGCTCTGATATGCATGCGAGACACATCTGCTACGAAATGGAGCTGGAAATACGGATAGCAGATAGCTCGAAACATCGTGACCATTTCACAAAAGATATTTCGAGTTCGGCTTTTTGTGGTGGTGTGGGTCCTTATAGGCTCTTCTCAGTCAAGGGCGTTGGAGTAGCCTGAGTTTGTCTGAAGACGATGATGCTCAGTATTTCTTATCAACCCATTACCACCTCACTACTGACCACGAGTCTCTTTTTGAAATCAGAAGGGTTTGGCCACTACACTGGCCAAGTGCAGATTGGCAGTCTTCACACACCTTCGAGAACATTATGAAGAACTCTCGGGTGTGCAGATTTTATGACGATGTTTTCCTTCACCGCTTGAAGCAAGTGATTTTTAATTTCTTAAAACGCACATAACTTCGAATATTTGGAGGTTGGTGCCTTGGTACCGGTGGTCGAGTGTCTTAACCACTGGGCTATCACCGCTTCATCAGTTCAAATTGTCACAACGTAGAAACATGTTTTTAAGAAATTGTTAACATGTTTTTGAGAAATTGTTTTTAAACAATGCAAATAACTACGTCTGTTGTTATTTCCTTTTCTCGATTGTCTGAAAGAGATTGCTTCTTAGCGATAAGGCATCCTAAACACAGCTTAAATATTAAAATATGATCTTCTTTTTTTTTTAATTTATTGTTTTTATTGAATATAATATACAATAGAACCTAATGCTAGTTAGCCTAACCTAATTACTATTTACCTAATATTATCTTAACTTTTCGTTTCATTGATGTATTTAATTTATGTGGTGAATTATTATTTGATGTATAAGCAGGTAAACTATTTAATTTTAATTTCATTATTTATTTCATAACTAAAATGAACTAAAGTTGTTGACGTAATTATACCACATTCCACACTAATTGTGCAAAGCTGTGTTGTGATATTTATTTGCTACATAGTACTCCATCCGCGCGTATTTAGTTTTAACAAAATCCTATTGGAGCTCATTGATATTTTTCTTCTATTTTACTGAATTAAACGTAGCATTACACGGTATGCTATGACCGGGGATACAACCTATCTCTGTAGTCTTCGTCATAGTCAGTTGAAAAGATTGGCTATGAGACCGTAACAGACGGACAAAAGAGAAAGACAGACAGAGACTTTCGCAATACTATAGCATGGATGAAGGTGAACCTTAAAACCGAAATCTTTTTACAAAGAACGGAGCGATCCACCAAAGTATCTAATCGCTGCCAAAGCTAACATTAACATAACTGCAACTGATAAAAAATATCGGTTAGGTCAGCAGTACCGTATCGGAATCCCCACGGGGCTTACCGCAGAGCAACTTAACCCGAAATTAAATCAAAGAGGGGCTTAACCAATCAGGCCGAGTGCTATCATTGAATCGGCAAAGGAACACTAAAATTACTTCTTGATGCGGGGAAACGAAGATTCATCGTAAAAGTGGTGGGGTGGGAGTTGGGGGAAGATCGGGGTGGTTGTCTGAACGGTTTTCCGTGTTTCGCAGACGTCCACGACCGGCGATTACGCCGCACGTAGCGACTACGCTGGACTGCGCGGCCCGCTGGCTAATGTTGTGTTATAAACATGAAAAACCGTTCCGGTGATTCTTTATATGCTCCCCTTTTATTTCTGCCCCGTTAAAACTTAAGGCGTAATTTAAAAGCTAATTGTTTGATTGCTTTGCGCCATTGTTGAACAAAACGGCGGACTTGAACGGAACATGCTAAAAATACTAAAATATTAATCTCTGTACTCTGTGACAAACTTTATATATTTTTAAGATAGACCATATATGCCAAATGTATGAGAGATAGCGCTAAAATTATACTATGAGGAGATTGCACAAGATTGATTGATCCGCAAAAAAAAAAAACAACGCAAACATATTTTTAATAGGCATTAAACGCGAGGAAAGTCAGCAGCTTAGGGCCCACCCTAGCATATGCGAAAGCAGAAATTACGCCATGCTAACTATTGGTGACGTTACTAGTATTTGTATTAATTATACGTTTTACGCTCCTGTTAGCACGTACTGGTAGCTCGCACATTCTTAATGTAAGTATAAGAAAAATGCATTGCGAGCGCCACTTGGCCTCTTGCGGTTCAATCTCATCTTGTAGTATGCGATCACCTTAAACTGTATAGCATTTCGTATATTATGTACAACCTTGCATTTTAATTAAGAATAGCAGCGAAACGTAATCACCGGAAATGAAGTCTTAGATTATTCAAATTAGCATTACTTCCATAATTAACGATAAAGCCCGTGCGTTGCAAAAAGACAAAGGGTCCCGCGATTTACGCGCGCCGGTGTGCCACCTGGGTCATGTCTCCTTTTACTTTATCCCGTAAAGATTAAGTTCCCCAAATTTTCCCAAATACGTGGCGCCCTTCTCGTGAAGTGAGTCATTTTGCCCTGTTTACTAGATTAGGGGATTTCTTTATACCGCAGAGCTTTCTGAGGCGCACATGTTATGATACGAAACACAAATATCACATCTACTCATTCCGAGATTTAGTGCATACACAATCTTCATATATTTTGCTTAGGTATCATGTTTTTAGTTTTCTAGCCTTTTTATGCCGATACTAGCGATCGACCGCAACTTCCAGGCTTGTTTCTTGTCTACATTATAAAGGGAACCTACATGTCTGGTTTCTAGGTCCAAGGGCTGGGTTAAATTTTCAGTAAAGCATGCGTGAAAACTATAATTCACTAAACTGAAGTGTGTTTCAGCATAGTTACCTACTGAATGTCCCTCTGACCGAATTTCGGCCACGGTGACCAATTTCCAGAGATAAGCCACTAGCGCTGGAGATATTATAGTTTACGTAAGTGTGTGCGCAAACACAGGTCCTCTGTCCACAAACTCTGTTCCTTTTCCCTCATAGCCCGATGGGAAGGATAATCCGACACGACCGGAGAGAAATCAGACACAGGACCGACGGCTTTACGTGTTCCCTGAGGAACGTGGGAGAAACACCGCCAACTTCCTTACTCCGGGCTAGTACTGATAATTTTAAGTCAGAAAACCCCAATACCTAATTATGTTCCAACCCGGGACTCGAACCCGGGACCTTATCGGCCGCAGTCGAACACGCTAACGTCTAATAAACTACACAATAAACGAAACTCTGATAAATCAAAAGTAGACATACACATTCGTACGTTAAATATATAGCATCAATGCCTCCAAATAATTTGGAAATTAAGCTATTTACATATTATATTATTACTACACTAGCTGATGCCCGCGACTTCGAGCACGTGGATTGAGGTTTTTTTGGTTCCCGCGGGTTCTTTAATTTTCCGGGATAAAAAGTAGCCTATGTGTTATTCTAGACTATAATTTATCTCCGTGCCAAACATCCAGATCTGTTCAGCCGTTCTGGCGTGATCCATCCCATACATCCATCCAAACTTTTGCATTTATAATAGATATTAGTAGAAGCATAAAAGTATAATAAATAAAAGTATACATTGATATCTTTAGGTCCAATAGATTCTACTAAACTTCACCTTAGGAGCAAAATGGGTCAGTGGTAAGACAACCCGCCCATTCTTTCACAAGGTCGCGTGGAAGGTGAGTACACAACTGAAAAATGTATCCAGGTTGTTACTCGTTCACTCGACTTTATTGTACCTCCATTCGTCTTACGAGCTATATCTTCAGAGAAAAATGTAGCATAGTACGTGTCTTGCAGCTTTAGCGGCTATTTGTTCACATGCAGCAGCAGCAATCAGCAGCCCTATTCTCTTACTTAGTAACTCTAACTTTCAAATATTAAAGCCATTGACATGTATTTTTTATCCATTGAAGGTTCGCTATGAAATAAAAATTACATTTTCATAACTAACCTTCAATGGATAAAAAATATACGTCAGGGGCTTTCATTTTGTGGCAGGGAATAGGGGGCTGTCATAATTACATTGAAACCTCGAGTAAGTGAAATGGGAGAAGGAGGCTTCAGTCATGGCTGTAAGTTACCATTGTGCCAGCAAAACCGTGCTGCCAAGCGAAATAGCGTTACTGCATTCAACTCGCGCGCGAACTGTTGATTCTTTCGTCGTCGTCGTTCTAAACCGACAAACGTTTACGCTGGACAAAGGTCTCCCTTCATAGGACATGGTCTTATACCGCTTGTTCCTAGCTACCAGTTCCGGAGTTTCGCCTCACAGGTTAGCCCATTGTCATTATTCAGATTTTATCGTCACTTACCACCACGTGAGATTACAATCAAGGGTTAACTTATCATAAAAAAAACTATTTATATAGTGTAGTACTAGATGATGCACGCGACTTCGTCCGCGTGGATCGAGTTTTGTTTTATTCCCGCGGGAACTCGTTAATTTTTCGTAATAATAAGTATATCTTTCCTCGGGACACTAGCTATGTCTGTACCAAATTTCGTCAAAATAGGTTGCAAAGATGGGCTGTTAGACAAAAAGATAGCCAGACAGACACACTTTCGTATTATATATAAATATAATATTAGTATGAATAAGACAATTTAAAATTCTCTCTATAAATTGTTAAGGACAGAAGTAATTGGTGTCTTTAAATATTAAAAGCAGAATTTGTAAAATTAGTCCTAGTTAATTACCGTAGTATTTCTTGCAGTAGATTAATATTTAATAAAGCAAAGTCTTCCGCCAAGGATGCTCCAGAGAACACTAGAAAATATTAAAATTCATTCATGATTCGTAAGATTAGCTCGAAGTTATTATTGCAACTTTTAACTTTAATTACGACTACGATTTATACGTGCTTGAACTTAATTCTTTAGAGGAAGTTAAAAAAAAATACAGCTTGTCAAAAGCACTTTATCAAAAAAAAAAAATTTTATTTATAGTTTTATTTTTTAATAAAGTAAAAGTAAAAATTTAATTTATAACCAATACTGGCTTTCTAATAATATAATAAATTGTTTTATTTTCTTAAATTATCTATCTTTACCTACCTACCTACATACCTACTTACCTACCTACCTACATACCTACTTTTAATAAAACTATAATTGGACAATTTCTATACATTCAATATTTTTTGAAAATTATAACTGAAGGAAGCTCTATTAAGGATTCAGAGTCACCAGAGAAAAGACACCTTAAAATATATATTTTAAGGTGCCAAACAAAAGTAGATTTTTAAACAGACCTGTACCTAGGTCTGTTTAAAAATCTACTTTTGTTTGTAAATGATTAAGTATACCTATATAAAGTTCGTCGGAAGCTGCGGACGGGTCATTTATCATGATACATCATGATGATATGTCATTACCCTGAAATTCACAGATACTGGATAGGGAAGTGATGATAATAGTATGAAATTTATTTTAAACTGCAAATTGGAGAACCTCTCTGCATTAACACTAGCTCCATTAGGTAGTGTGGAATCTCGTAAACGGTTCACTTCTCTGATATTGGAATACTGGGAACACAGACAGTAGGTAATAAAGCTCAGTAGAACCACAATCACCGAAGTGAGCACAATTTAGCAGTAACGTAGCTCTCTCAATTACAATCCAGCCTCCCCTTGGAGGCGACTCAAAGGCGATGCGATGCAAACAAATCAGCTCAATAAATAGAGAATGCCACAACAATGCAGTGTCAACACAAGATGATATGACTATTCCTACATTACCATAGCGACCTATACCAGGGTTACCCCTATAAGAATAAAATATAAAGGGATCACATGACTTGTAATAAAAAATTATAGGTTTTCTTTTCAGGTTTTGTTGTGTATATGTCACCGTAAGATTATAAAAACCGTTACATTATAATCTAACTCGCGAAATTCTAAACTGTCGAAAGATTAGAATTTAACGCATTATTTTCCGGTAGATTGTAATCTGATAGGTATTTAAACCCGATAAAACCTAAGTGCCCGGCCTGCGGCCGGGTACTACTTGATTATTTATGTCGAACCCTAACCTAACCTACAAGAAAGAGACAAGAAAACGTAAATAAAACGAATATTTCAAAAATTGACACTCAGAACATTGAACAGTTTACAATCTTTCGACAGTTTAGAATTAAGCGAGTTAGATTATAATGTAACGGTTTTTACAATCTTACGGTGACCTATACATTCCTGCTTGTTTACCAAGTCACAGTAGCGATTTCTCTACTTTTAGATATATCTAAATAGTATAAAACAAATTCGCAAGCCGATTTTTAATTTTTGCAGTATTCAAATAAACGGTCAGACGTCGAAACAATTCTGGAGATCATAATATTTTAGTAATTAAAAAAATTACACTCAATTTCTTAGTACTAAAATCATGTTAACTTAAAAATTAAGAACCTACCTTTTTTGGAAATCAGTAAGAAATTATATACGCTTATGCAAATACCAATGGGTTGGTTACAGAGGTTAGTTGCTATCCCAAATCCTGTAGTGTAGAAGTGTCGGCGGGCCACAAAAGTGTCAAACATCGAAGACACTCGCAGTCACGTGTAAATAGCCCTTGAGATCAGCGCCCCAAAATCCAATCAGCTATTGAATTAACCCGGTCCGTGTGACAAGAATACAGATTTACTCTGCGCACGTCAAATGTTTATCTTTCATCTGGCAGGGCATTGTAGGTTAAGAGCTGGAGATAGCGTAGTTCTCATAGTTCCATGAAAAAAAAAGAGTTAAATGTGCTGAGTTATGATAAAGAAGCGATCATTTTGTTTATTGCTTCTTGTTCTCCGAATTCCTTAAATTAAGTCGATTGCGTATCTGTTTTAAAAATATTTATTGTTTTTACCCTCAACTTAATTAATACGCGTAGATATTATGTTTAAATATAGTTTTAAATTATCCATTTTAAAATGCTCTGCACTCTGCAAAATCAAAATATTCTAGATGATACAATTTCCATTTGTAATTCACACCCAGAAACTGAAAAGTTATTCAAAGTATGTTTTATGATAATCCTATCGCTATAACTTTTTTTTTATCGTTGGAAAAATGCTTTTCGCATTCCGCACTAAGGGATTATGTTTGACTCAAGGGGCACCTGCTCTTAGTCTATTGATGTAAGTGCGAGTACAAAGAGTAACGGCAGGCCGCTCATCGCACGATGGATCCGCTGAGTCCGCGTAATCAGGGATTAACACCCCTCCCCCTGGTGACAAATCGCGATACCTGATAACATATTCCGCCTTAATTACTTACAGTGAATAATGAATGCAAACGAAAGCTAAAACAAAGCTAACGTATGATAATTGCTACTTCATTGTTGTTTTGATAGTCATAATTACTTAGGTTTGCCTACGCTAAGTACGCACGCACATTGATTACGTATACAGTTAAGTTTCATTTTCATAGGTGGACAGCACAGTCAATAAAAAGTTTTTGGGGACAACCCGCAGGCGGAATTACTTTGCAAAGCTTGCAAGGATATCTCGTAGGTGCTGTAACGAATTTAAATCGACAGTTATCAGAAAGCAAAAGCTTTTTTTAAATCTACCGCACTCAAAGTTCTATTCCGATTGACCAATCAAATATTGATTGATAAAGTTGATAAAGTCAAGTCAAGTAAATTGATAAAGTTTATTGTCATGTTAGGGACAATAAACCTGTTTTGACGACCTCCCGTGCACACTGGTCTGGTTTCCGGTAGAGTTAATTTGGGAATTCATAATTTTCGCTGGTCTGGTCTAGTGGGTGGCTTCTGCCGTGGCTAGCTAACGGCAAATATGTGCCGATATAACTGCCATACCTGATACCGCTAACAGGTTCGACACTACCTAAACCGCGATATCACTTACCTAAACTGCAATAATATTAAGGTGAGATCGCATTCAAGCGCTAACTTGTATTGGAATTTTTAAAAAATTATATAAGGCACTCACGATTATGATATAGATGTTTCAGGTTCGGAAGTAAACTTTTGTTTACGACCTATTTGAAAACTTTCACTGAAAATGTAGGTACAGATATAAAATAGTTTACTGGTTAGCTTGTAGCTATATTGTCCCGCATCTACGCTGCGTCTGGAGTCTTCTGGAAGCAAAAAATATAATATTTGCTGGGGTTCGGCTAAACTGCGACCTACAGACAATATTTTGTTCGGTTCCCGTGATATCGGTTATTCAAATGCTCTGTGTCCGACCCGACCTCAAAGAATCATCCTGAATAACATTATACATATTGAAATTCTTCCGCCCCCCGGAACATCTTCGGTTTATTATTCTATGAATAAGTTGATAAGATGCAAATGTGCGATATGTTTAAGACATTGATTCTTTGGTAAACAAACCAATACTTTTACTAAGCGAAGGAAACAACATAATATTTGAGCTAATAAAGGAATTGCTATTTCACAAACCACAATTCTTGTCTTCTTTTTCTTTACATATTTTTTTTTTGTCATCTTAATCAAATTCAAAACTCGTTATTTCATGTAGGACCTATATATTGGGTCTCTTACGATATATAAATCTCGTTTGACGCTACCAGCGGGCAAAATGAAGATTCTTCTGAAAGAGTCGGCAATAATTGCTATTTGCTGTTCTGCTACAACATAAGTTGTAGTGTACTTGATTGTGCAATTTTTTTTGTTACACTCAATGTGTATCATCAGAAACAGCGATTGCTTCTTCTAAGTAGTTAATGAGGCCCACTTGTAGACACGCCAGTTTACGTTAAACCCAGGAATAAATTTGCACTTTTAACAGAAGTATTATACGATTATATCAAAGTAGCAGCTAACTAAACTAAAGTACTGCCAGTACTATTACCTATTCTGTGGTACTGGTTTAAAAGAATACCCCGGTGTTTCTGCAAGTGAGCCTAAATCCATCAATTGGGGAAAAGCTGGATCAAGCATTTAGTTCTCAATTGATGTGACTGACTGGATTCATGGTACTACTTCTGCAACATTTAAGCCAATAAGTAGTAAAAAAGTCTGGGCAACTCCGATTGTGATCAGTGACTGCAATCATAAAGTAGAACATGACGCAAAGTATGGATCTAAATTCATAGCAGGAGACAAATCTGTCAACAGAAATAAAATGAATGAAACACACACAGGTGGCAATTTTCAAAGACAGCCAGCAGTTCCAGCCATCAAAGATCAGAAACCTATTTGCGATGATTGGGTCGCACACGCGCCGCTCTAACAAAGCCTCGATTATAACAGATGAGATCAAAGCTGGCCGCCACCGCTACTACTTCAAAGCAAAATTTTATTGGAAGCATTTACATTTTTATTGGGATACTAGGATCACCGCCTGCCGGTTGCGCCCTGAAACGTAAGTGATTTTGAATTTTCTGATGTGGATTTTATTGTCTGATTTTATGTGTGTTCAATATCAGCACATGCCATATGGAAAACATTGCGATCCACTTTTCTTTGAAACTATGCCTAAATCAAAAAACCATAAACTTCTAAGTAGGTATTAAATATTCATGATAAACCTAAGCTTGACGCTCATACGTGAAGCGCTGCTGGATGGATTCAGCGAGTGCTAAAAACAAGTGATTTACTATTGTTGTGAACATCGAATTTAACTTTTTACGAAACATTACATTTCTCCTCTCTTACAATGCTTTCTTGAACTTTTACACAAATTAACATAGTTAATCTTTATCTAAATAAAGAATTTCCTATTTCTATATTTTCTAATGAACATAACATCTGAGCTATAAAGTACTATTATTCTAAAGCCCTCGCGAAAAACCAATGCCAAGTGTTAGTAATGTTAAAATGTTATACTGAGAGCGCTATCTAGGGTTCTCCTATTTATATGTTTATGAGGCTAATGAAAGTTCGATAGCATCTTTATAGAAAAACCATCAAGTAAGGCAGACATTGTTTGTGCTGTCTGTGTAGCATATTTGGGTAGTTCGTGATTGATTCCACTGTAATTTCCATACGCGTGCTCTACTCGTATTAGCCCCGTAGGCAGTCACCAGTACAAGTTGATCCTTCGTTCTTGTTTATTATCATCTGATAAAGGAAGACCGTAAAGTTGCCTGAGGTCGAGGTTAAGTGGTCGGCGCATCTAGGACCACCTACACAATTGTTCGCTAAGGCGACCTCGCGGCGCCTGCCGAGTCACGCACATGTAGTTTTTCAAAACCTTCAATTGATTTGTACATTAACTTATTATTTTTTCCCGTTTTCAAGACAGTTAGCAGTCTGTTTAGTATAAGTCATACTATGTTATTTTAATCATAATATGTTATGAACTTTTATCACGATTTGGGTGACAGTTTCTAATAGTAAATACCTACTAGATAATGCAAATAGAATTAGATTTTTTTAAACCTGTAAGATCTCTTTTATTTCCCGTATTATTAGTAGTCTTTAACTTTAAAATTCTTTAAAATCGGATATAGCTCCAGAAGATGAGCCGTCAAAATATGATGGCACATGATGTATATTATAATAACATTATGGATACTGAATACTGCAAATATTATTATCGATAAAGAATACTAATGCTTTCAGTACCTATAATTTTTTATTACTTTGATACATCGCTCGTTGTCACAGACCACTCAGCCTACTCGTTCTAAATTGCAATACGCAACTCTTTTGCATTATCGTGACTTCTATCAGTTCAATCAAATGTGATTATGAAAGGTGCAATTCATGGTACATTGACATGACAAAATACCATCTAGCAATTGCATTGCCACAAATTGGAAAACCCCAGTAAAATCGAACATACGGCGCGACATTTACAATCAAACCATTATTTTTATTTTATAGTACCTACCACTATTAAACTTTTATTATTTTTATACGTATTTAACATTTTTATAGTACCTAATAAAATATACATGCTCATAAAGCCTCACATAAATAGAGCAGCGGGTTTATAAAAATCGGTGGGAAATCATTGATGTTGAAGTGAAAACTTCTTTGACCGCGTTGAGCTCTTTTTGGTAGAGGGTAAACTTATGGATTCGCGTGACCGACATGCTCACGAACAGCGACATACTCGCGTTGTTACGAAGACAAAAGTTCTTAAATATAAATATACTATATTCGTAATTAAACTTTAATGCCTTAGCTTTCAGGTAATTTATTTTATTTTATATTTTAAAAATTTAAAACAAAATTATTTTAAATATTCGTTTTCACTTCTATCGGCAGTCCCTATGACTGCAATTTTTTTTCTATGATTTTCTGTGACAGCCTATGTGAGTCTCCGGGATACTATTTCTGTTCATATAAATGAAATTGGTTAAATTGAAGTGTGCGGGGTAGGGGGGAGTATAGTAATGGAAACACGTCCTCCCGATTCAACGTTTATTGTGTCTCTAACTTAAGTTCTAACTACATTATAAAGGTCTATGCTACACTACATCTAAAGGCTACACTACACCACCGGTTTACGAGAAAGAAAAAAAAAATATATTTTTTTTTTTTTTTTTTTAGCCTTAACCATATAATTAAACTTAAAAGTACAGTTTTTTTTTATTACAAATTACTAAACAATTTTGATACATAAGTCTATGTTTGCTATATTTGAAAGGTTTGGTGCGATTTTTATGTACTATTTCTACTTTATTATTATTGATAATTTTAACATTAGGTGCCTGATCCTCTAAAACTACATGTGGTCCATTAAACAAATTCTCCAATTTGCTCGCAGTTTCATTTTTCAACAATATTAAATCACCTTTTTTATAATAGACTTTGTTTACATTTTTATCATATATTGATTTTCTTAACTCTTTACATTGTAACAAATTATTTCGTGCATCTTTATGTGCTGTTTGTAAACGATATCTTAATTCTAAGCTATAGTTATCTGAATTATATAAGGGTTCTACACTACTCTTAACTCTAGTTGGAACGTTACATGGTTTTCCAAATACTAATTCATACGGTGCGTATTTAGTGGCTGTGTGTACAGTATTGTTGTAAGCAAAGCACCAGAAGGGTAACCAATGGCTCCATGTGTCAGGAAAGTTATCACACTGTATTCTTAAAAATGAACCTAAATTTTTGTGAGCATTTTCAAGCGATCCGATTGACTCATGATGATATACTGTGGAATTTAATTTTTCGGTTTCTAATAGTTTACAGACTTCTTTCATTGTGGATGACATGAATTCCATACCCTTATCTGTTGCAATTATGCTTGGAATTCCGAATCTCAATATAAAATTATTAACAGATGCTTTAGCTACTGTAACGGTTTCTTTGTTAGGAAGAGGATAAGCCTCAACAAATTTACTTAATTCGCATTGTAACGTTAATATAAAATTGTTATTATCTATATCCTTATCTAAAGGGCCCACTAAGTCTAAAAATATTTTTCGAAAGCATGTGAAGCAGTGGTTGTAATAACCATTGGTTCCTTAGTTTTTCGTGAATGTTTTGATTTTTGACATTTTTCACATTTATTTACAAAGTCTTTGACGTCTTTTTCCATTTCTGGCCAATAATATTTCCTTCTTATATTATTAATCATTCTGCGTATGCCAGCATGACCACTGGTAGGCAGTAAATGATAGTCATTAATTATAAATGTTTTGTCGTCTTTATTATCTATTCTTTCAACACCTCTTAATACACAAATGCGGGGTCCGGACCACGCTTCCTTTTCTTGAATCTCGTTTATTAACTCTTTTATAAATAACGCGTTATTATCTCTTTTTATAATGCATATTTCGTCGACATTAATGCTTTTACTAAATTCACTTAATTTCTTGACAAATACGTCTCGCGTGAATTGTCCCTTAAAATCAAGATCAACATATAATATTTTATTATTTTGGGAAAATAAGAAACACTCGGATTCTACATCTATTCCCTTTTCTTTTTTTAATTCTATTTATTTGTTTTCTTTCTTTTAAAATCATTTCTACCGCACCACTCGGTATCCGCAATAATTCCACGATTCTCGGTTGATCAGGCAGATTATCTGTGTCATTACTGAGGATTGGAGAGCTTGTTTTAATTTGTAACTCCGTTAATTTTCTTTTCTGTGCTCTAGTCATAACAGTAAGCATTTTCTCATTAATACATTTTAGTTTTCAATTCTAGATAAAGCATCAGCTATTGCATTTTCTTTTCCTTTGATGTCAATTATTTTAAAATCATATTCTTCTAATATTAATCTGAATTTTAGTAATCTGCTAGATGGATCTTTCATTCCAAATAAATACAATAACGGTTTATGGTCCGTCATAATTGTAAACTTTCTACCAAACAGATATGGCCTAAAATATTTTATTCCCCACACGACCGCAAGTAGCTCTTTTTGAATGGTTGGGTAATTTCTTTCAGCTTTGTTTAAAGGTCGACTTGCATAAGCTACCGGTCTCATGTCTTTATTACAAAGAACAGCTCCTAAAGCAATGCCAGAAGCATCAGTTTGTAAACAAAATTCGTTGTCGTCTGAAAAATCTGGGTATTGTAAAATTGCGGTTGTTGCTAATGCCTTTTTCAGAAAATTAAATACATTTTGACATTGATCAGACCAGATAAAAGGAACATCTTTACGACATAATTTATTTAATGGGACAGTTATTTCGGCGAAATCTTTAATAAATTTTCTGTAATAGTTACAAAATGCAACAAAACGTTTGACTTCCTCTGTGTTCTTAGGTGTAGGATAATCTTCAATTTTAAATTAACAGTTCTTAGTCGCTCAAATACAGATATTAGATTTTTGTTGTGGTCTTCAAAGTTACGACCAAAAATTACAAGGTCATCTAAATATATGAAGCACTTTTCGTATGTCAAACCTGACATAGCAATAGTCATAAGTCTAGAAAATGAACTTGGGCTGGTCTTAAGGACCATAGGCATTCGTTTCATTTGATATTGTCCGGTATTAGTAGTGAAAGCAGTAGACTTTCTTGACTCAGCATCTAAGGTAACCTGATAATATGACTGACTTAGATCCAAATGAGTAAAATAGACTGCACCAGAGAGAGATTCTAAAATTTCAGTGATATTTGGTAAAGGGAATTTGTCATCTTGTATAACTTCATTTAATTTTCGGTAATCTATTACTAGCCTCCCTTTTTTATATTAACATCGTCTGATTTTTTAGGTACTAGTAAAATTGGGCTAGACCACTCACTTTGGGTTTCTTCAATGATGTCATCCTGTAACATTTTCTTAATTTGTTTATTTATTTCAGGTATTTGGCTTTTTGATAACCTGTATGGTTTCGTATAAACGGGACTAGAATTCGGTTTTAAATAAATTTTATGTTCATACAATTTAGTTGTTGATAGTTTATCACCCGGTAGGTAAAATATATCACTATACTTAGAACAAATAGCTTCTATGGCGTTACGCTCAGTAGGATGTAAGTGTTCTAATTTTAATAATGATAACAAGGATTTTGCTCGTTCTGTACATGACTTATTTTTATCAAAGTAGCATACTTGATAGTCATTCAGTAAATGTAATTCTGGTTGAAAAGTAGGTATAATGATCGATTCATCGCTGGTGTTTAATATTCTAACTGGAATAATGTTATCTAAAGGTTTTACAATTATCGAAGCTAAAAATAAATCATTTTGTAATTGTTGTGGTAAAATTACATAGTCATTATTTACGTGACTTTTATTTTTTAATCGTATGTAATGAATGGATTCACTTCTCGCGGGAATATTTAGGTAATCATAACAAATTCTAGGTGACGTATACATTGACATCGTATAAACTAACCCATTATGTAGAGTCAATGTATCATTTTCTAAATCAATATTGGAATTAAAATTTGACAGAAAATCTAATCCAAGAATTCCGTCTGACTTGCATGGTAATTCATTAAATAAATAAAATTTATGTTCGTAAGTGTTACCATTCTCAGTCCTTAATGTAATGAAAACATAACCTTCTGAATAAATTTTACCACCTATGCCGTTAATAACGATGTTGTCTTCATGCACTGGGATATTATCTGGTAAAACCTTCTTAATGATAGCAGATATAGATGCACCAGTGTCTATTAACCATGAACACTTGGCGTTGTTAACATTAAAATAAACATACCTAACATTTTGATTACAAGTTAAAATATCATAACTTTTAGGTCCCAAAAAACTGGTTCTCTTTTACTTTTGTATCATTTTCAACGTGAGAATTATTGTCACACGACTGAGCTGAAAACACGTTACGTTGGTTGTTTCTAGGTCTACCATGGAAACCACGGTATTGCCCACGGCCAGTACCACGATAATTATTTCTCGAAAAATTAGAGGATCCATGTCGAGGGTTGTTATACACCTGACGTTGTTGGTGATTATTATAATTCAGTTTCGCATTATAATTACCACGATAATTTGAACGTTGATTTTGATAGTTTCTCCGGCCTCTGTTAAAATTATTATAAATTCTATTATTAGACCTACCTCTTGCGTGGGAAATAGTGTTAGAAATTGACGGTGACGCCAACTCTTCATCCTCTGCGTCTCGCACTGCATCTTTTAATTCAGAGTATTTGCGCGCTGAAATTATATTAGACAATCGCCTATTGCTTAGTCCATCCGAGAATCTTTTAATTGCCATTTTTTCATTTATAGGTCTCAAAATTGCGCTTGCTTCTCCTTTACCATCTGCCTGTGCAATAGTGAGATCTATAAATAATTCTGATAATTTATTATGCATGCATATTCCAATAATCGTGGAAACCAGTATATTATTTGTGTAGAAATGAGTAGTCAGATCTGCGCTGGTCAACTGGTCCATACCATGCTTGTTTACGACGAGCTCCTTTTGTTCACACTGACACTTGCTGCACTTCGTTCCCATTATGTCGATTTCAGTTTACCAAGTATACGAGATGACTAGGAAACAGTTGTTACTATTGAGTTCCACTTATTATTCCAAGTATAAAACAGTCCAATTCATCGCACCAAGGCACACAGGAATCCGCCGATCTTGCATGATTCGCCCGTCATCCGACACCCAGCGACAGCCAGGCGCCGCGCTGCGCTAAGGCAGGGTCGCCATGAAGTGTGCGGGGTAGGGGGGAGTATAGTAATGGAAACACGTCCTCCCGATTCAACGTTTATTGTGTCTCTAACTTAAGTTCTAACTACATTATAAAGGTCTATGCTAAACTACATCTAAAGGCTACACTACAAAATAATAAAGAGCTGTAAAATGTTACCTACCAGATTAACACTTTCGCACTTATAAAATTGGGTATGGGGTGTGCATTTGTACGATTCTGCATGCCACACCACATTTTACCGCTTCTGAAAATCGCTAATTTTCTAGCTCGAGGCCACTGAATATTCTGCCTAAAGTATATTGCAGATGGATAGTCATCTGCTGGGGAAACTCATACAGAGGACTAAATTCCTTTTAGTTATTAGGTACTAACATAGTTTTAAGTTAAAATATTGCTAACGCCTTAGATTGTAAGTACTAACATAGATATTAAGATTATATTGTTACTAACACTAAAGTGGACCACAAATGTTGTCTATTAAATAAATTAATTGAATTGAATATTAGAGTGGGTCTTATGTTTATATAGGTACTGTAATACCTTACTTTAAAAAAAACTTTACTTAGAAAGTCTTTCACGTACTACGGCCTTAGAATTTACGAAGTAACGGCGACGTGATCAATTAATGTTATACTGCTTTAAGCCCAAGTCCTGATAGTTAGGAACACAAAGGGGTTCTGAATCTAAGATTTAGTTAATGGTTCGCCCCAAAATTATGATTTGACCCCGCGTAAAACATTTACCCTCTCAAATCAATTCGTGATTAATTGATTATATTTACAAAATACAAATATCCTCAACAGGGTCAAAAACTACGATATACGTATGTAATGGACTAGAATGTAGTATATAAAATATTATGTATAAATAGTTATTTATGATAGATATCTTTATGTGTAATATTAGTATGTAGTGTTTATGTAGTCTATTTTGTTATTGTATAAAACTAAATTTCTTGCCACACAACCCGTGATTTCCCCATTCCGATCACCAAAGGTTGTCTGGGAGAGATCGCTAAAATTAAGCTTTTTTCCTTTTGTAATTAATGTTTCAATATTTCTTGTGTGCAATAAGAATTCAATAATAATAATAAAACATAATATACCCTCCGTAGGCTAACGACATTTCGTGTTTCGTAACTGGCTAAAATAATCAAAAGATTTTTTCCAATTTTGAATAATAAATAGTGATTAAACATAAATAATTTTAGGATAAATTAATCTTAATCCAAAGATCTTTTAAGCGCAAAACACAGCGTCAAACACAGCGCAAGCCCGCAGCCGCTTTCTGTGTGATGTCGTCCATATAAACTCAGTAAACAGATACAACAAATACAAGGAATTGAACCCGCCGCGCACGCGACCCGGCCCGCGCCCGACCCGCGCCCTCTCCTTGTGTATTTTGCCCTTTAGATAGATTGACGAAATGCATTGTTCTCGCAAAAATCCCTCAGGCCTTAGGCCATTGATCCTGAGTCTAGACTCTATCCGCTTAACAGCAGAGGCACTCGGAAAAACTTTCTTCAATAAAATACTATGCATATATTTTTTTGCATCTTAGAATTTATGTAGAGATAACTATTTTTGTTTTTATCTCTTTATATACTCTTTATTAAAATTTCTAATAGGACCAAATAGATAATATCGCTGAAGGCACTAGTTTTTGTGTAAGTAATTCCCGGTTTTGTCAGATTTTGTGGCACTATCATATCCAGATACTATAAGGATAACACCTTCTGGAACTAAGCTGCGCGGCAGCGTGTAACGTCAGAAAATAGTCGCGTGAATTATAACTAATATTCGCCAATTTGAAACCAAAGCTACGAGGATTAATTAGGTACGTGTCGGTTTGAAGAGAAACTAGCATCATCCAACCAACCCACCGATTGTGTAAGGAAATCGTTATCGTAATCGTTTGTGAAACGTATAATTCGACCTGTTTAAGGAGTTCATACCTGATGATGCCTGCACGTCAAAAAGCATATATGAACTCCTAAAACAGTTTGAGTAATACCACGTAATACGTTTTAAACTGTCAAATGATTACGATTTGCTTAGACAATTGGGCCTCAGTTGGCGCAACACTCGACTGATACGAGTGCCACCGGCCGTCAACGCATAATACGTTTTACACTGTCAAATGATTACGATTTGCTTAGACAATTGGGCCTCAGTTGGCGCAACACTCATCTGATACGAGTGCCGCCGGCCGTCAACGCATAATACGTTTTACACTGTCAAATGATTACGATTTGCTTAGACAATTGGGCCTCAGTTGGCGCAACACTCGTCTGATACGAGTGCCGCCGACCGTCAACGCATAATACGTTTTACACTGTCAAATGATTACGATTTGCTTAGACAATTAGGCCTCAGTTGGCGCAACACTCGTCTGATACGAGTGCCGCCGGCCGTCAACGCATAATAAGTTTTACACTGTTAAATGATTACGACCGTCCGGCCTACAATGCCGGCCATCAACGGAGCAGTAGTTAAATATCTCAGGTCACTTGTCAAGGGCTAATAGGCCTATTACACTGCACTTTTCACAGGGACCCTTATATTTGAATCAGTGTAGTGTAATAAGAGTTGGGGAGCAAGGGTCCCTACATTGGTCCTTATTGCTGTGTAATAAGCGACGCTCTAACTAGCGCTCTAACTTGTAGTGGAATAAAAAAAATGTGTGTGTCAGCTCCGACGCACGACTAGAGTTTACTCTATTAGAGCGATTATAAAATATATAGATTAGAAAATGAGGGTAAATGAACGCATTTTTTATACTACTGAAACCATGCCCGATACATTTATTTATATAATTTATATTCGTCAAAATACATTACATAGTCATGGAAACATAAACAAGTGTTACCATGGAAACATTAAGTCAATAACGTAATGGAAAAAGTTTGATTTTACTCCCCATAAATTTTGTATTACATACCCCGGGCTTATATGTGAAAATCATAAACTCCAAAAACAACCAACTAATAAAAACAAAATTTCCAATGGATACAGAACTCACTAAATAACTCTGTATTTTTATATCAAACTTGAGAGATACTTAACGCCTTGTATTACTAGTACCACTTCGTAACTTCCAGGTAATACAAACTTCGGCTTTGTAAGACACTCATTTTATCCAAACTTTTATCTAGCTGTTTTTTCTTCTTAGGTCATTTCTTGTAAGCTATGTTTTTCTGTAACGTCAAATCGTAGCTGTGCTATAAGTTGATGTGTTTGCGTCTCAAATATAGCCAACCTATTTCTTTTACTCCATAAATAATGAACAAAGATGTGATAGAAGCCGAAACTACCCACGAACTGCCTAAAGATATTGGCGTCAATTTGTTCATTAGTTGCGAAGTCATTCTGCTTATAATTCCAACAGCGCGTGATCCGAGTCCACATCTTAAGCGCCGTATACACTAGCTGGCTGAAGCTCTGAACGCTGCCTCACCTGAGGCAGCGCTATGAGTTCATTTAGTTGTACCACATACATATTGTTGATGATTTTGCCATGAACATAATAATATTATTAGGCGTAGTAAGTTCTTTAAAGTAAACGTACTTTAAAAGTAGTTTTAAATAGCTTTCACAATTTGTAAGAGTTTACTAAAGCTGGGAACAATACTTAATTTTTTCAAACTAAGACACGATTAAGTCGTGTCTTAGTTTGAACACGCTTTGGTAGAAAAAATTATTATAATTTCATCAAACTACAAGACCTTAAAAACGTGAACTCTTTCTTTGAAACAAAATTCAGCCCTGTTTGGATGCTATGAAAATTTTAAACTGAAAAGGACGTTAGTGTTGAAAAAAGAAAAACAATCAAGCTAAGCTCAGTGAATCATTATTGTATCATTATTGGCAAGCTCTAGACAAAGTTCTGAAAAAACCTATATATGTATTATGTACTAGATGATGCCCGCGACTTCGTTCGCGTGGATTAAGGTTTTTCGGTTCGAAAAATCGTTTGAAGATATAGTTTGTTTGATTCCCGCGGGAGGTCTTGAATTTTCCGGGATAAAATGTAGCCAATGTCCTTCCCCAGGATACAACCTATGCCTGTACCAAATTTCATCAACATCGGTTGAACACATGAACCGTGAAAGCGTAGCTGACAGACACACGTTCGCATTTATAATATTAGTATGGATAAAGCCAATGATGAGGTGTGTGCTGGAGACGGGCGATAAAGCCAATGACGAGGCGTGCGCTGGAGACGGGTGTACTAAACGAGTTTGCCACACTTTAAGCCAACCTGACCTGAGGCAGGCAATGGATACGAAGCTTAAAACACATATTATACAAAAACCCTTCACGTCGTTGGTTCTTCTTAATATATTTCCGCACGTCGTATTTAATATTTATGGCAAAAATAACTCTCGTATCTACCTATAATTAATTTCATCAGAGGTCTGTCTCCATGTCTAATCTATATTGCAATATGAAAGTTTCTTATGTTATCCAAGTGCTATACTATATGTACTTTATATAGCATATTATTTAGTTTCCCAAACAAATATTATTAGGAATAATTAGTAGGTCCATTTGCACAAGGACTCCTAAATTGATTTAGTTAAAAAATTTAATGCTGTCCCTTTATTGGCAACTATAATATGCATTTTCCAAAACGGGGCAACATCACAAAATTTTACTCAATCAGTTTAAATGTCCTTTTGCAAGCAGCCCTTAGTGTTTTACATTGATGTATATTTATTCAAATTAAATAGATTTCATCTTGGAAAATATTATAAGTGTAAGCATAATCTATATCTATACTAATATTATAAATGCGTAAGTTTGGATGGATGGAGGGATGTATGGATGGATGGATGTATGTTTGTTACTAAATCACGCCGGAACGGTTGAACGGATCTAGATCAAATTTAGCAAGGACGTAGATTATAGTCTGGAATAACACATAAGCTACTTTCTATCCCGGAAAATTAAGGAATTCCCGCGAGATCCAAAAACCTCAATCCAAGCGCACAAAGTCGCGGGCATCAGCTACTTAATTATATATTCACTTTTAGGTAACAAAATAAATTGACGCCTGTACAAAACTCGAAGGCTAATAACGTATGAAGGCATTAGGTATTCTGCAGTTTACTTTAGAAACGGAGGGCGTTAGGCGAGGCGGGACGACAGCGGGGTAGTAAGCCTTATTTGAGTCGCGCGCGTGACGAGAAACTGGAAACGCGCCTAGTATGTCGCGCCGTCGCCCGAATTCTCATCAAATCATCCCGCG
Organism: Erebia palarica; assembly: GCA_964035005.1. Classification (NCBI taxonomy): domain Eukaryota; kingdom Metazoa; phylum Arthropoda; class Insecta; order Lepidoptera; family Nymphalidae; genus Erebia; species Erebia palarica. The sequence continues at coordinate 25,449,564 of OZ035985.1, read as the reverse complement.
ACAATGTCGCTGCAAATCCCAACACGGGATCAACAGCATTAAAGCCAAATTGAAGTTAAGGAAACGGGTACATATCGTACATAAATTACGCTTTGTAGTGTATCCGAATTTCAAGTTTGACTTTAAGGGGACTCGAAATTTTCCGGGCAAAAATGTGGTATTTCAAAACCTCGTCCATAGCCAAGTATATGAGATATCGTGATACTTTTAAATCTCTTTCATGTAGTCGTTTGCTAGTTTTTATTGACAATCCCCAAATTATAGGGACCACCCAAGCCCAATTATGACTTAACAGATAGCAACTTACAAAGATTAGGTGCTTATGTGTGATGATGATTAGATGTTACCTAAATCTTGGGAATTATTGACTAAAATGGACGTCATGAATCTTGACGTCCTTAATCAACCTTTACTAATATCCTCAAGTGAGAGCCAAAAAAGAAATTTTTGACTATCACCTGTTCTACTGTATTCTTGGAAAATTATACTAAACTCGCCGGCATATTTAGCGGAACATAAAAAAAAGGTCCATAATTAAAAAAATATGGTTTTATTTTAAAATCTAGTTACTACACTTCTTTTGTTATTTAAAGTTTCATTTGTTTTACTTATAATGAGATCACATGAAGAACAGATTTTGCCAGCAAAGGCTATTTGTGAAAAATGGTACATTTTTGAACTTTTCATGTAACCGGGAAAAGTGAAATTTAATATTAAAATAACAATTAATTAAATTAGAAAAATGGTGATTAATATCGCGTATTTCCTCCACGTGCTCTTATTAAAGTTTCTACCCGTCTAGGCATACTGAGAATGATGTTACCGATGGTCTCCTGGGATAGTCTCCGCCATTCCTCAACTACGGCGATTCGCAGTTCTCCCACGTTGGCAGGAGCTGGTATTCTGGACTTAACTTTTCTTTTCAGCAAGTCCCAAACGTGCTCTATTGGGTTCATATCCGATGATCTCGCCGGCCACTCCATAACAGTGATATAAGTGATTCATATCATTAAGATAAGCTTGAGTTACCCGAGCGGTATGCGGCCGAGCATTATCCTGCATAAAAACAAAATCTTCACCGATATATGGGGCAAACGGTACGACATTTTCTTCTATTTATTTATTTATTTATTTATTTATAGCTGTCATGTCTTACATACTAATACAATGTTCTTAATATAATTAGCAGTTAGCATGCATGGACATGACGCCCTGTCAGGGCGTTGCTAAATGTTAACATTATTATTGCCTAATTATATATAATTAATTATTATTATTAATTTATTCAGTACATAATACATGTAATATACAATATAATTATAATTATCTTCTTACGAGTGTATTATGTGATAATACATATTTTTATATTTAATTTAATTTAATATATCATGTTAAAGGAGTCTATTCATTTAAAAAATCTTTAACACTGTAGAAACATTTTAGTAAAAGCCATTCTTTTAATTTTCTTTTAAATATTGTCATTTTGATCTCGTCAGTTATGAAATTTGGGAGTTTATTATAAATGGTTACGGACCTAAAATGTGGACTAATTTGCGCTTACGTTATGAGGTTGTAGTGGGGTACAACCAGTTTTTTTTGCCTGCGTGTAACTCTCTGTAATTTTGTGCTTTCGTAGGTTCTATATAGGTGCATATTTTTCCTGACAAACAAGGCCATCTCCATTATGTAAATGCTGGGTAAGGTGAGAATTTTTCTATTTATAAAATGTGGCCTGCAGCTATCGCGTTGCTTAATATTTACTAGAACTCGTATACATTTTTTTTTGGGATATAAAGAGATCTCCTACGTCGGGGCTCTAAAACTTCTCTGATATAGCGGTCTGCAGTCAGACTCCCTCTGTCAATCACTACCAAGTCTGTGCAAACTCCCAAACAAATGCCCGCCCAAACCATTATTGATCCACCACCGTATGCAACTGTAGTTTCAAAATTTGTCTGAATGTATCGTTCTCCTTTGCGTCTGTATATTCTTTGCCTGCCGTCAATTTGATTTAAGAGGATTCTGCACTCATCACTAAACAATACCTTACTCCATTGGTCTGCGTTCCAAAGTCGATGTTCCTGAGCAAAAGTTAACCTGTTTCTACGATGATTTACCTCGAGCCTTGGAGCCTTGGCGGGCACAAATGAACCCAAACCAGCTTCTTCGAACCTTCTTCGTACCGTACGCTCACTTACGGTTACACCCTGCACTGCTTCTATTCTTTCATTTTGTTTTTATGCAGGATAATGCGCGGCCGCATACCGCTCGGGTAACTCAAGCTTATCTTAATGATATGAATATCACTGTTATGGAGTGGCCGGCGAGATCACCGGATATGAACCCAATAGAGCACGTTTGGGACTTGCTGAAAAGAAAAGTTAAGTCCAGAATTCCAGCTCCTGCCAACGTGGGAGAACTGCGAATCGCCATAGTTGAGGAATGGCGGAGACCATCCCAGGAGACCATCGGTAACATCATTCTCAGTATGCCTAGACAGGTAGAAGCTTTAATAAGAGCACGTGGAGGAAATATGCGATATTAATCACCATTTTTCTAATTTAATTAATTGTTATTTTAGTATTAAATTTCACTTTTCCCGGTTACATGAAAAGTTCAAAAATGTACAATTTTTCACAAATAGCCTTTGCTCGCAAAATCTGTTCTTAATGTGATCTCATTATAAGTAAAACAAATGAAACTTTAAATAACAAAAGAAGTGTAGAAAGTAGATTTTAAAATAAAACCATATTTTTTTAATTATGGACCTTTTTTTTTATGTTCCGCTAAATATGCCGGCGAGTTTATTTTGAGTTCAAAATTATTACTGCCCTAAACGGCTACAGATTTTAATAAAAATTCAATGCTTACAAGATTTTTTTTTTATAAACTAGTAATTTTACTTTTCGAAATTATTTTCTAAGTCACTCAGTTTAGGTGAAGTTATATTTTTGAATGAAAACTAAACAAGCGGTCTGCTACTTTTTTGCCATGCCAGGAGCGTCAACTTAATACTTATATGGCTATCATCTTCCTTTTAATAACTATATGGCTATAAATATATAAATGTTGCTAATATAACTAAATTATTGTACATGATAGCGCGATTACCTATCAACGATTTCAAGTGATTTAATACAAATAGTAGCCAATCGTGGTTTGAATAGCGATCATTTCAAGAAAAATTTAGTACTCTAAGGGCCGATTTTTCAATCCTCCGATAAACGACTGGATAACTATCGTGAGAATAAAATTATCTGACAGTTTATCAAGGGATTATAATTTTTCAATCACTTTTTAACCAAGGGATAGCTATCTATGGTGTTTTCGAAGCAACTTCACACTAAATGTGTGCAAGCGTTATAGACATATTTCATTCAATGCATAAGACTGGGAAAGGACGTTTGTTTATTGAATGACGTTTATCGCAAGAATTCTTAACCTCGAATTTACGCTATTTTCATTTCGTGTTTGGTTTTGTGTTTATTTTATTTTAGACAGGTTCCCACTTATAAGTGCTTTCTTAAAATGTGGAGCAAGTAAAGAAACGTGATAGTGCGTCAAACTTTCAAAAGTCGGAAGTAAACTTATTAACCTAACTTGTAACGAAATACCGGTCAATATCTATACTATTTATAGTCCCGCTCTCGTAGTTCCCGCGGCAACTAAAAAACCTCAATCCACGCGGATAAAGTATCAGCTAGTTAGAAAATAAAATAACTGACGTCGTGACCAACACACACAAAGATGCAGCCTGGAATTAGTGTGGATATCCATTATTATCAATAGGTACCTAGTCTAATGACCGTATATTGCGTACAAGGAGGACACGGAATGAAAATTGATAATTCTGAATGAAAGAATAATATTATAAAAACTAATCACATAAGACATATTTACCTACTAGGTATGCAATATAACCTAAAAACTAGAAAACGTAATAGCAAACAGGCAGATAGCCCTTTAAAGAAGAAGAAGCAGATAAATATATTCGTCCGTTACAGACTTTATTCGACAGTCAACTCATATATGTCTATTGATAAATACGAATTTGCGCTATCCATCGAATATCTACTATCTAGTCGTTTATCTGACGATTGAAAAATCGGCCCTAACTGTTTAACTTGTGATTCAGAAAGTAGCCTTATAGTTAACGGCTTCAGATAATCTTTAAAGTATGAAAACTAGCCAAGAAGAAAATTTGATAATAAATCGCTACATTAAGATTTGATCTTTTAATCCATTATGAAGCTAAGCCGTCTTCGGAAATTTAAAAACATTTCGTTTGAAGTAGAAGAGACATTGTAATGAAAAGGAACAGCAAACAAATAGCATGTACTCAAATAAACGGTAACGTTGAAAAGTCACGGAAACACCTGTAAAGGAATAGATACCTACCATAATACGGGCATTACCCCAATGAATAAAAAGTGACGGGATAACACAATGAGATCCTTCGGAAACGACGGCGTCTTCGCGAATCATTAATTTTAATTCGTACCCTGTGACAGGGCGGCTCTAATGAATTATTGGAAATCGCTGGAGTGTTTCCCTTTCGCCCCGAGTGTTCGTACTTTTTCTTTAGGACTTAGCATAATGTAAAAAAATGCTGTACAACTTCCCTGCATACTAATTACTAGTTGTTTATTCTTAAGTAGAAGTAAATTCACCCCCCCGAACTCGGTTGGCTGAGGACAAGATTAGGAAGTTTTATTCTTCGTTGATTTAACGACCGCTGTCTTCATGGAATTTATTATTATCGACGCTTCAAATTTTCTTTTCATTATTTCAGAATTATGGTGGGAGATATCTTCAAGCTTGTGTGCGTAAAGTTTTCCCTGCCCTTTATCTACTGGATAGGCGAACTATTACAGGATTTGCCCTCTGAAGCATTTATTTGGAACGAATATCTGTTTTTATCTAACGCTAGCCCCAAGAATAAATAAAATATTATCTCTATTTAGTTGCAGATGTGACCGATAAGTGTCATTTTAGTTTGAAAATGGATGACAAATGTATACGAACTTAAACTATATCGGAATAAGGTAGAATATCTGAAGCAACTGCAAGCAGGATATATTTAATAGAAACTAGTTCAAAGAAAATACTCGAATGTAACTTCTGAATAAGGTAACATTAAAATAGTCCAAAGTTCTACTCTGAGTAAAGGGCTGCCTGCTTGTTATGCACTAAATCTTTAGTAAGTAACTTAATGGAAGCTCATTCTTATTCGAGTCGGGTCAAAGTAGATGGAGATGAATAATGGATAGGAAAAAATAATCGCTATTTTTGAGTTTCTGTACGTTTCAATGTTGTTTTTGTTTAATTGACTGGCCGATTTACTGGTGAGTTTCGTCTCATAAGGCAGGAATTACGCGACACCAAGTTTGCGCGATGGCAACGTGTAAAACGTTGCCATTGCGTCCAATGCGACTCCTTACTGGGAGCCAAGCTACTTACCTAAATAGTTCCACGAATCGTACACATGTACGCGAGCATAATTTCCATGGCTTTGCTTGGCTTGACTTGATTTCATTTTCGCCATACTTAGCAACATAGTAACATTACGGGATATTAAAGGGCAATAAAGTTCATAATATGGCACATTTTAGCAAAATTCTCGCGGCTTGGTAATACCTTAGCATCATGCGGCAGTCTGCCGTATACACAGAACCAGTGGCGTGCACAGGGTTTGAACCTAGGGTAGGTATTAGTAGGTCAGAATACGTTTTTACTAGCTGTTTTGATGATAAATACACATTGACTTATTTCCATTTGGGTAAGCAGTACTTTTATGCCTCTATGACCAGCACGCCACTGCACAGAACTTACCCAATTCTGCAGCACGAGGTTGCTTCGTAACAAAATATAAGACTATTGAAGCGTGACGTAAGTATTGTGCCTTTTTAAATTTAAACGACGTCCTCTCGTATAAAAAATATGAAATACATATGTAATATATGAAAACATTTATCCATCTCTTTCAGTTCAATAGGTACTTCAGAGCTTGCAAAAGCTCAATGAGTAAAAATAGTTGAAAAGCTGTGCTCACACTCGTGAAACGTCCCAGAGGGTCTCATTGTGTATACGTGTGAACGTGGCTGATGCGTATCATAGGTATTGTAGGTTAGGTAGGCAGGCAGGTTAGGTGGGTAGATAGGTTAGGTATTCCTAAACATCGAATAAGTATGGAGTGTGCACTTTTTAGCTGTAAGTATATCAAAATTTTGAACTGAAATGTAATTTTGTTAAAATATTAATGCTAAATGTATTCAAAAGCCTTGAACGTAAGTACCCATTAAAAGTCCCGAGGGTATCTTTGTTTTTCCGGGACAAAACGCAGCCCTAAACTCCTTGCATAATAATATAATCTTGCTGCCTGTGAAAGTCCATACAAAATGGGTAAAGCTGTTACATAATTAGAAACTGATAGACTGGGAACTAACATAATATTGAAAACAACCGACCGATATAAGTAAGATTAATTTATTGCTACAGTAGAAAAAACCTTACTGCTAGCGCCTGGACTATAGGAAAACTTGTATTTTTTAAACTTTTGCCTTCACGTAAGCCGAAGGCAGGAAAGTTACAATTGTATTCCCCCTTACCCCCTTCAATATGTGACCTGCTTATTTATAGGAGAGGTGTCGTCGGCGGAGTTCTCAGACAATATGTCGCGCGCCACCCAACCTGTACGCTTAGTCTAAGTTTAATACATCTGCAAATTCGATTGAACTTATTGAGCGTATGATCACATTAGCGTCAAAGTAATATTAACCTTATGATAATTGTTTTGAGTTTAAATCAAGAGCTTTTGGGTCAATTTTACTTTGACGCTAATGTGATCGAACGCTCAATACGATCAATCGAAATACTTGTATAAAAATAAATTCCGTGTAAGTAGGTGCGACCACTTGTACCAGTAGAGTCGCTTGTTGCTGTTGTCAATCACTACCACTGGCCGCCCGACTCGGAATCGAGGCATACGCAAACTACGCCTTAAATAGAACGCAATTTACCCAAAGAAGTGAACCATTTGATTTATTGCGTTTATTTAATAAAAAACTTAAACTGCCTCTATGTTTCATATTTTAATTGACCCTAAATGTTGTACGGAAGATTTCAAAGTAGCACGTAGAGGCTGTATCCAAGCGCGGCGCAAGAAAGTTCCTGCAATAGACCTGACCAGCAAGATGATTGGCAGAGTTATTGGTTGAGATATTCTTCTTTTAAACGATGAGCAATGGATATGGTTCCTTTTTGTGATAGTGTTTCTTTTTGATGACATAGAGTTAAAGATGAAATTGCCTAGCATGTAGACCTGGAACATACGGAGTCATTTTCTGCGTATCAATTATTGAGTTGGCATTTATTCACTCATAATATGTGTAACTGTATACTTAGTATGGATAGAGTCTTGCGAACTGACCGTTCAGTATTCAGAGCACAGTCGTCGTTAGCCGAGACAGACGATAGATTGAAACTCGATTGCATCCACCTTAATACAACTGAATAGTGATCAAATCGATGTCCTTAGTTTCTACCTTTATTATAATACTTACATCCTAATTTTTAGTAAAATTTAATAAATTATGCTACAAGTAAGCTTTTAAAGGTATAAATAACATCTACCCCAAACAATTCGAGAATAGGTTTTTTTAAAATCTATAAAAAGTCTTCCCAAGTCAAATATCTCCTCTTTGGTAAGGAATTTCAATTTCAAATTTATACAGCTATTTACTCATGCTTTTGTGTTTTGAAAACCCTAATTCATTTGTTTTTGACTCTTTTGGTTTTTACTTTGCGTCACTCAGTTTACAAAATGGAAAACTTGAAATATCGCAAAATTACGAGTTCCATCGTGGCACCAGTGCTGCAGAAACGGCTCGAAGGTTTAATGATGTGTATGGTGGCGGTGTCGCAAAAGAAAACACAGAGCGTTTTTGGTTACAACGTTTTCGTTCTGGAAATTTCGACCAGCAGAACAAGCCCCGTGGACGGCCGGATACCAAAGTTGATAATGAAGAATCGAAGGCTATTGTGGAAGCGGATCCATCGCAAACTACGTCCGAGCTAGCTGTAGGCTGCGATGTTAGTGATAAAACTGTTTTAATCCACTTGAAGCAAATTGGGAAGGTGAAAAAGCTTGAAAGGTGGGTACCTCATGAATTGAGTGCAGCAAACCGACAAACGCGCGTCGACTGCTGGGTTACATTACTCAACCGGCACAATAATGAAGGGATTTTAAACCGAATTATTACCTGTGATGAAAAGTGGATCTTTACGATAATCGGAAACGCTCATCGCAATGGCTGAACCCTAGCGAACCAGCCAAATCCTGCCCCAAGCGAAAATTGACTAAAAAAAAATTACTTGTGAGCGTTAAGTGGACTAGTGCCGGTGTCGTGCTCTAAAGCTTTCTTAAATCTGGCCAGACGATTACGGCGGATGTCTATCGTCAGCAACTGCAAACCATGATGGAAAAGCTAGCTGCTAAACAACCGAGGCTGGTGAATCGCTCTAGGCCACTGCTGCTTCAGGACAATGCTAGACCACACACTGCACAGCAGACGGCTACCAAATTAGGGGAACTTCAATTAGAATGTCTAAAACATCCACCGTACTCCCCGGACCTTGCTCTAACAGATTACCATTTTTTTCGAAATTTGGATAACTTCTTGCAAGGAAAAAAATTCAACTCCGATGGGGCAGTCAAAACGACTTTATGTTCCTCCCTTACAAAATGCCAATTTCATATGTAAGGACCTAATACTAGGCAATCACCGTTGGAATTATTAGTATATGGATCTACAATTTCCTCAAAGTTTTAATCACATTACACACCTCACTCGTATTCTGCTTTGTAATTTATTCTAAAGAAGATTCTGTAATCGCGCGAATAGCACGTGAGTATCTGTGAAATAGATAATTCGCATGTAGATGAAGGCGGTCTGCTTAGTATTCCGAGCTCATTCGTCATTAGCCGAGCCAGACGCTAGATCCCCCCGAAACAGCCCGATTGTATTCACCCCGGTCCAGTAATGATTAAATCGCACACAACTCCATTGACAGCTACGCTATATCTGCTTTACATTACAGCCTTATTGTCTACGAAGACGTTGCTCTGATTCATGTATTACAACTGGACTACATCATTCAACAGTCTAATATTGCTTATATCAGATGATTGAGTTTTTTTATTCCCGCGGGAACTCTTTAATTTTCCGGGATGAAAAGTCCTATGTCCTACCCCGGGATATAACCTATGCCTGTACTAAATTTCATGAAAATCGGTTGAACAGTTGGACCGTGAAAGCGTTGCAGACAGACAGACAGACAGACAGACACACTTTCGCATTTATAATATTAAGTATGGATGTCAATTGTCTTGATGGAAAATAAATTATTAGTATGGATTGTATATCCTTAAAATCATAGTACATAATTAGAATTTGAATAGTGTATGCCTGACAAAATCTAAACCCGTTCAGGCCTTAGTCTGAGCTGTTTAAAAGAAAGAAGAAGAAAGAACACAAAAAATACTGAATGAATACCTACAAAACACGACGACCATGTGACGAATGTCTAATTTTTGTGAGTACAGTACAGTTCACGAAAATATGCCTAATCAACAAGTAAGATAGTAAAATGAATTTACGGAAACCAAAAACGCCTGATGCATTTAACTTTCGCCGTTGTTTTACGAAATGTTGAAATTTAAATACAGAATCCATTTTGTGTTCAAATGAGTTTTCGGAATAGCCAATTAGTTGTTAGCGCCCGGCCGCCCTCGTTCGCTTTCATTAGACTATATAGTTTCCCAAATATCTGGACCCCTCAAAGATATATCTTTTGCTTTCTTTCCGCTTCCTTCTAGGAGTACTCGTGGAAATTGCCTGAACAAATGCGTTATAAAATTTTAGTGATGTTTTGTGGTTCATTCAGGTAATGATCTATTGAATGCTCTATATATTTTTATAACTTACAGTCCTTATTGCAAAATGCCCGCCTACTTAAACCTAAGCTCCGATATACTATTCTGTTGTACTGCCTACTTACAGGAATAAAACTTATGTTTAGCATTGCAAATTTATACAAACTTACTTTTTTACATTTTGCAATAAGTAATTAGTAAGTAGTACTCGTACGTAACGAATATTATAATATCTATAAATACTTACTTAATATTATAAATACGAAGGTTTGGATGGATGGATGGATGTTTGTTACTCAATCACGCCAGAACCGCTGAGCGATCTGGATGAAATTTGGCACAGAGTGCCAAGATCGATATTCATAGCTACTTGCATGCTACTTTTTATTCCGGAAAATAAGAGTTTGAGAACCGAAAAACCGAAAAACCTCAATCCACGCAGATGAAGTGGCGGGCATCAGTTAATTAATGCATAAATGGAAGGAATACATGCAAGAAAGTCTAATAAAAACTGGAACATATTTTGTTTATAGAATAAGAAATTAAATTGTAAACGAAAACATTATTAAGGCCGCCAAATTGTATACCTACTTTCTTTGTTTTTAGCTAAGTTTACTGTTGTTACTGTTTTTTGGTGTACAATAAAAGTACAATAAAGTTCATTCATTCATTCTTTATCAAAAAGTGTTAACAAACAAAACTCTTTTAACCTGTCTTATATCGTTTCTAAGATAAAAATAAACAAAACATCCCAAGAAACTTATAGTCAATCAAACTGTACAGAATTAAAATATTTATCCCAAACCGGAAAACTGGGAGCAACTCTTTGGAATGTGCAATTATTCCTTTCTTATTTCATAACGCAATCTTCCCGGCTTCTTATCTCAGAACGTACATATCTCGCCCCCGCTCTCGAGGAAAATCATCCAATATAAAATCGGTTTAATTTGCGCTTTTCGCACTCAATGGGATGGAATAATATCAGGCAATTTGGTTACCGCGGGCATAAATATGGCGGGCCGCGCTGTAATTGTAACGCGAGCAATTCGCGCCTCTTAACGACCGAGGAGGAAACTTCGCCCGTTCTAAAGCAGGATGGTCTAGTGGAGCGACGACGCTGACCTCTTATTGCCTCAATCAAAATGTTTATTTTTTGCACAATGATAAGTTAGCACTGACTTGTTGTGACCACAAGCGATAATATTCAACCAAATAGATGAACAGATGATGATAGAATAAAGATGGAAGATGCTGAGAATACAGCTGGAATACATATCGTACAAAAATTATCATCGGTTTTAATATCGGGCTCAAATTTTACCGTCGGCTTCAATACCGAACCACATCACTTGGCGTTGCGCTAGCAGTACACCTGCGTCAGTACTTATTAGTATCACCGTATCCAATTTAGTAGCAGTGCTAGTATAGAGTAGAAGCTAAGTAGGAACCTAGCTATGTAAATAGAGCTCACATAATTACTTAAATAAAAGAGCTCAGAAAAATAAAGTTGTAAAATTTAGCCGATGAATTTTTGAAATGTTAGCATGAAATCTGACTCTGCACCGTAAATATTATTACTCATCTGAAACTTTATTATACTACGTACGCCGAGATCAACTAGATATATTCATCGGACTTCGGGCTTGATAGCTTGAGTAACAATCATCCACTAGTTCTAAATTTTATCTACTTTTGCTAACCACCGGCATCAGTATTAAGTTGATCCCTACTCCATATCCTAAATGCGAAAGTGTGTCTGTCTGTTACCTTTTCACGGCTTATAGCATTACTGATTTTGGCGAATCTCACACTGCGACCCACCCCGCGGCAGTGCGCGGGGCGACGTTGACCGTGAGTTTAAATTAGTTCGTATACAAAATACTGTGCCTCGGGGCTCGTTGCAGTGTGTGATACGCCTTAATGTAGAGATGGACATAGGATATTTAATTTTATTTTATATTATAATATTGTAATATTTTATTGTATTTTATGACATGAAAATTATGTACTTGAGTACCTTTTTTACCCGACTGCGGAACGCACAGGGTTATGTGTTCATCAGTCTATATATGTTTGTTTGTTCCTTGCAGGACAGCTACAGCCTAAACGCGTGGACCGATTTTGATGATTCTTGCACCAGATTATGCCGAGTATATCATTAGAGTGTCACTGTGGAAGCCGAATTTGAGAAAAAACAAAGTGGCGCCCTATAGAAGCCATAATGTAACAAATTTAAAAAATAAAGTCGATAGACTATTGCGAGTGGGGTATCAATGAATAGGTCTTGCAAAATCATAGTTAGGTTCCCTTGATCATTTTCTCATTTTAACGATCATTTAGGATTTACGAGGTTTCAAAGGTTCATTTTTAGTGTATTCCTTTGTGTCGCACTACAGACAAAACGGCTGAACCAATTTGGATGATACTTGTACCACTAGCTTTATCTTAATCTTCCAAGTGTCATAGCGGAAGCCGAATTTGAGAAAAAACAAAATGGCGGCTTCTAGAGGCTATAATGTAACAAAATAAAAAATAAAATTCGATAGAATATGGCAAGTGGGGTATCGATGAATAGGTCTTACAAAATCAGTTAGGTTTCCTTGATCATTTTCTCATTTTAACGATCATTTAGGATTTACGAGGTTTCAAAGGTTCATTTTCAGAGTATTCCTTTGTGTTGCACTACAGACAAAACGGCTGAACCGATTTTGATAATACTTGTACCACTAGCTTTATCTTAATCTTCCGAGTGTCATAACGGAAGCCGAATTTGAAAAAAAACAAAATGGCTGCCTCTAGAAGCCATAAGGTAACAAATTAAAAAATAAAAGTCGATAGAATATGGCAAGTGGGGTATCGATGAATAGGTCTTGCAAAATCATAGTTAGGTTTCCTTGATCATTTTCTCATTTTAACGATCATTTAGGATTTACGAGGTTTCAAAGGTTCATTTTTAGTGTATTCCTTTGTGTCGCACTACAGACAAAACGGCTGAACCGATTTTGATAAAACTTGCACCACTAGATTTATCTTAATCTTCCGAGTGTCATAGCGGAAGCCGAATTTGAGAAAAACAAAATGGTGTCCACTAGAAGCCAATTAATAAATGAAAGTCCATACTCGATAGGTTATAGGCAAGTGGGGTATCGTTAGATAGGTCTTTTAAAGTCACACCTAGGTTCCATAAACCATTTTTCCGTTTAAATGATAATTTAGGATTTACGAGCTTTCAAAGGAAATGTTTAAAGTTCCTACTCATATCATCTATATCGATCAAACTAGGTGGATTATCTCAAAAACCACTCAACCGATTTTAAAAATTATATCACATATAGAAAGCTACATTCTACACAAGTAAAATAGGCTATATTTTATTTCCACAAAAATTGGAGATCCTTACGGAAATTGCAATAATGTGAGTTAAGTTGGAAAAAATCATCTCATCTGAGAGCTTACGTGGCGTGCGCTGCCTAAAACGTTAAAGTTACACGACAACAATGTATGGTGGAAACGTTCCTCTCAAAAAGTGCTAAAAAGAAGTCCGCGATAGCATATAACTATCTTTTAAGGTTGACTCACAATAACCATTTTTATGACTTTCAAATTTGGTCTAAAACAGTGCTTTACTTGCGAAGGTGTTTTTACCAACATAGTTATTAAACGTTAATTCTTTATCAAAACAAATATCTTATTCATCTTAAGTATTTAATTAAGACAAAAATTGTCCTTTACACCATTCAATTTAGATGAATATCTTATGAGATATCATAGAAATAAAGTTTATCATGCAACAGAACACTTCAGGCGGATAAACGTCTTTTACAAATATCACTCGCGGGAAGCGGGTCCGCGAGGAGTGCGGTGCGGCGCGGTGGGGACTGATCTTTTTTTTCGGATTGAATATACTGCATAGGCCCTACTGGCCGCTACAGCGGCACTGGGGGGTTGACGAGCGCTAGGCGTCGCCGAGAAAAGAGCCCTAACGCTCGATGACATCGGGGGGGGGGCAACGTCCTCCTAAGGGCGCCTCCTGTGAGGCTCGGACCACGGCTTAGGATGACGTTGGGATGAATGGGAGGTCGGTTGGGCTAGATTAGTCTATACGCCCTCGAGGCCGTGAGTTAAGACCACGTCCGGGTGACGTGGATATCGTAGATATCGGGGTCCTCGTCTTCGCCGGCGAAGACGCTGTGTTTGGTTAGTGTTTGTGTGTAGCCCTAAGTAGGGAGCATTGACGGTAGTGATTTGGTCATTGGGGTCGAAGGGGGACTGATCACTGGGGTGCTTGTGGTAAAACGAACTACAGCCGCACCGCGCACGACTGACGACAATTGCGTGCGAGCGTCCTGATGATAGCATAATCAGGACGCTCAAACGAAAAATTTCTTAATTTAAGCTTCGCAAGCCTATGCTTGTGAAGCTTAAATTAAGAAATTTTGACGCGTTTTCATAAATTGTTTAATTGGTAGGTACATATTAATTTTGTTACATAATAGGTACCTAATAAATATTGTCATTTATCTACTGTAAAATTAAAGTTAGGTATAGTTATATTAATATAGTTTAGGCACCTACCTAAATAAGAGTCAATAAACCGTTAGTAAATCTAAATTAAGGAATCTAATAGTTTAAATAAATAAAAAATACAATTAATACAAAAAATAATGATTCTCATTACGGCAATAATATTATTAGGATTACCTTGCAGATAAATAAACAACATAAATAACCAAAAAGTTTAAAATATAATAATATTTTTAAAAATATTATTATAAAACGTGAGCCGTGAGAATACTGAATTGGCTATATTATTTTGTTCATTATTTCATTAAAAGTATTATACTATGTAAATTGATAATAATGAAATTCACATCTTGTTTTATACTTTTTGGTGTCCAAGCAGTCGGGTTTTTGTTTTTTTTAAATTACTTTTTTTTATTTCTAATATTATGACAGTTTTATTATGAAGAATTGGCATTGTAACTTGTAAATAACATTATTTAAATTTGGTATGACTAGGTTCTTATGTAACTTTAATTAATTAATGAATTTTTATGACATATCAATGTTTTGTATTAATATTGTATTGTACTATATCGATCTGACTTTCGTAAGCGCTTTTTATAAGTCTATGCGAAGAATTAAAAATAAATATACAAATCAGGCAAACAAGTCGGGTAAGAGTTATCACGGGACTTTTAATAACCCTAAATCGGTACGAAGGCTTCGCTTTTACTTATCATCATAATAATATAACTGCCTGGTTGGTGTAGTACTCAGCGAATCCAGTTTTGATTGGTAAAAGAACAGGACAGGATATTATGGATAAAAAATAACATTTATATTTGATAGGTATGATACAAAAAGAACTATACTCTAGTAGACAAATTGAGTAATAACATGAATATTCGGTAGCATTTCTCGACAGCTATTCCTTAACGAGTTTGGAGTCGTGTAACCGTGCTCCACCGAGCCACCATTGTTGGATAGCTTCTTTATCCCCGCATAAAAGTAATTACGCGCAACTCTTCTCCACTCCTTTGCTCAGCGTAATAGAATAACGAAATGTCATTTTCTTTTACCCTGACCCTTCTGTGGTTCATGCGGGGAATGTTAAATTCCTGAAATTAGAGTGAATAAACCTTTGTAATTAAAATTGGGTGCCGCGCTCGAGCTCGCTGGCCGCCCATCTTTCTTGCCTGGCCTACGAATTAAACACCGAATTGCTTTAGTAATTCGAAATATATATTCCAGGAAGATCTCAGTTTAATGTAAATCACGTTTACTGTCCCGATATTCTTCACTTAACTGCCTAATCTTATAAAGTGGTTTTTTTCTTGAGGAAGCTTAAAATTAGACGTTATTACGTGAGTAGGTAGACGTTTTATAGCTGTTCTTATAGGGAATATACGATGAACAATAATTCTCATGCATGGTTGGTTCAACAAACCTATCAAAACATTGGAAGGCTTCGGTCGTGGCTAGTTACCAACCTACCGGCAAAGACGTACCGCCAAGCGATTTAGCGTTCCGGTACGATGCCGTGTAGAAACCGACTAGGGGTATGGGTTTAATATAACTGCTATACCCCTAACAGGTTAGCCTGCTACCAGCTTAGACTGCATCGTCACCATCAGGTGAGATCGCAGTCAAGCGCTTACTTGTAGAGGAATAAAAAGAAATAAAGAATTATCATTTTTTTAGAGAGCAGTAATTTTCAAGAGACAAGTGACGGATACAGGCCTTTGACTTACCTATTGATATTTTGAGCACATCTTGCTATCTATCTACTAGTGGTTCGCCCCGAGCTGAGACCTCGCGGTATTCGTAAGGTTATTTATTTATTTATTTATTCACTTCTTACATCATCTTTACAGGA
This sequence comes from Erebia palarica, assembly GCA_964035005.1. NCBI lineage: Eukaryota > Metazoa > Arthropoda > Insecta > Lepidoptera > Nymphalidae > Erebia > Erebia palarica. The sequence goes on along the minus strand of OZ035985.1, from coordinate 25,433,251 downwards.
ATTCCTAATACGATGGTGCAGTTACAATATAGCTAAAGAGTTGGAAAAACGAATAAACTTTTACAGAGCGCCATCTATTGACATCATTGTGAAGTTCTGTTAAAATACTGAAGCTCATTAAAAATGAAATAATTTCGTTTCCTTTTAATATTTATCTTATATTAGTCTTTGTTGTTCAAGTACAGGATATCAGAAAATTTAGAGTTCTGAGGTCAACTTTTGACGTTCGAAAATCTCCACTTTGGAAGCCCCCCATTTCGTCAATTTCAGGGGAAAAATTAAAAAAAAAAAATTCTACTCTATTCCTAATTATCTTTAAAATGTTATACCGCAACCTTATGTAACGCTATAAAAATATTTTACTTCGCATTCGCTTCTATGAGAGCCCCCCTGAAATATAGATTTTTTTTATCTTTTTAAGCCATAATCGGCTGGAGGCCATCGGTTTACATATTATATTTAAATTTGAAGTAATTACGTTCAGTAATTCAGAAGTTATAAGGCTCTGACAGACGGACGGACGGACGGAAGGATGGACGGAAAAGTGCAAATTCACTCAAGTAGACTCAGAGACCTTCGCTTCGCTCGGTCAATAATAAAGATACTCTAACTAACACTTCACCCTTCGTCTTGCAAAGTTTAGCAGTTAAAGTGCGCCAACAGTTTCACAGCATACACAGAGACCTCGTAATTGGTTGTTAAACACATGTGAAAGCTTTGGCTTTGTGTTCGGCGGATAGTTGATGCGACAATCAGAGCAACAGTTAAACTAGCGGCCGGTCACTTCCTGTACCCTCGCAAATTTTCCTCTATCTCTTGTTTTAGATAAGGCAAACTGTTTTCTTGCTAAACTGTACTGATGCAACTTTATAGGTGAATAGTTTAATGTCATTTACAGATAGAATAATGATTAAATACAATTACCTGTTGATAAAACCCCAAAAGTGTTATTGTGTTAAACGTTCCCTGTAGTTGGTAATTGTGATTATTAATACAAAAACTTAAGTAACTGGGTTAGTAAAATTGTAGCTCAACGTTGGATTGTTATGGATAAGAGAGCTTTTATGTGCAGTTATTACACTCAATACGTTCTAATCAGCTGTTATATTACCAAGCGAATTCCCAAGAAGTTTAAATTAAACACTATCTAGACCACTTGAACATTGTGTGCTAACGATTTAGCAAGTATCCAACAATGTACATACTGAGTACATTACTGAGCTGTACATAACTTATCTACATACATATCCATACTAATATTATAAATGCGAAAGTGTGCCTGTCTGTCTGTCTACTACGCTTTCACGGCCTATTTGTTCAATCGATTTTAATGGAATTTGGTATAGGGATAGTTTGTATCCCGGGGAAGGATATATGCTACTTTTTATCCCGGAAAATTAAAGAGTTTCCGCGGAAACCAAAAAAACCTCAATCCATGCGGACGAAGTCGCGAGTATCAGAAAGTAATTAATAAAGATCTAACTTTTGTGTGTCATGGCGATAGCTTTAAAACTTTCTCAAGTTTATAACTTAATCAGACCGCAGAGTTATCAACCATTTTTTAAAAAGTTATACACGCTTCAAGTAGTTTTCAAAAGATCTTAACCGTTATTGTTAAAACTCACTAAATTTTAACACTTAGTAAGTTACAACACTATAACAAACTGTTAAATTCTAGCTTCCTAAATCATTAAATTTTCACTTTAAATTGAAATCGAAAGTATATTCAATAATAAATTTCAATTCGAGCGCTACTTTTACATTTCGTATTCAGATTTACTTGAAAATAAAGTCTAACGTAGGTACACCTAGTGTCCAAACATAAGGAAATTCAAGTAATGCAAAATAAGTTACAAAATTGAGTTGCTCCGAAACGGGTGCCGTGTGAACTACCTTCTAAACTACATTTTCAACTTACTAACACGGGCAATCGAAAAATAGAAAGTTCCCTCAGACCAGGATCCGGGACTAACTCCGTAACTGGCATTCTTCAAGAACTTTAGGTGAGGGCTGTTTCGAGAATTTTATTTGGTTTATACGTTACCTCCAGTATTTACAGTAAACATTCTCTTTCGAACACCAGTAAAATTTTCTCTTTCAGCATAGTACCATAAAAGCCACTGTGTTTAGTAGATGATGTTCTTAAATTACTAGGTTCGATTCCATGATCGAAACTATATCTAATATGGCTTAGGTTTTATTACTTTATATCAAAATCTAGGCCGCGACTGGTCATCTATCTGCGTTTATTTTACAGCTTTCAAATATCTTTCTACAGGTTTTTCCGTAACTATTGGTATCATTAGCATTTAGTAATATAAGCCTTAAGTATACATATAACATAGTTATTTTCTAAGAATCGGCTAAGGTGATATCCAACTATCACCTTCGCCGTCGTCAGCCGATAGACGTCCACAGCTTAAAACATAGGTCAATTGGGAGTCTACTTACTAACAATCCATTTTCTTTTGCGTGGCCACCTCAAAACGGGGAAATGCGATTCTATGAGAGTTATCACATAAACTGTAGAGCTTTATTGTAATTTTAACTTTGTCTTTCTTGCAATTTACTTAAATAATATCTAATTATTATGTCTTTATTCAGACAAAAAATAGGTTTTTACAAATTACAGCTTCACGTCCTGAATCTCTCGTGAGTTTTTCTGGATGTTGTACATTCCTCTTACATAAAAAACGTATATAGGGTCGGGTGGGGCTAGTTGAGCAATTTTTCACATGAGCGGATATAGCAAATACCTACAGATCAATTCTTAAAACATAATTTAACATTAAACTATAATGAGTGGAAAAGTGTGTACACAATTATAATTAAATACACACTTTAAATAATATTATACAGTACCGGCTCTGAATAATAATTTGCTAAATTCCTCAAGCTTTCAAGTTGCTACAAATTCTCAAGAGCCTTTACTTAGCGCCTCAGTCTTTTCAAGCCTACGCTGCATAGTCACAAGTACTCTTAACCTAGCAGGATAACTCGGCTGTAAGCAAAATAAACACGGGAACGCCACCTAGTCTATGTACCAATTATGTTTTGAACTTCGTTGCATACATTACCACCCTAAAGAACGGAATACAAAAGACAGAATAGGAACAGGAATAGCAATTAATCGGAGTCTATCCGATATTTTACCAAAGCGCGAAATAGTTTGGTATCATGCCGTTGACTATAGGGTGGTAATATAGCCAAAGCCTTTCCACTATGCCAGAAAGGTCGGCGAAATAACAGCATGATTTGCTACTAAAAAGATATTTTGGATTTTACTAACACGCATTCTCTTCTCAGGAACTACCTACGCCTACATAATTATGGCTCCAACCAACGGTCATCGCTCTTACGACCTGTGAGCTGTTCTACTAACACTTCCACTTGCTGCGACGTACTACTTGCTAATTAGGTCAACAGCCTTAGTTTCGAAATAAAACGATGAATTAATCAATGAATAATCATTGATTTAACACTGATTTGAAGAGAAAATAACGGTCAAATTTTTTTTTAAACTACAAAGTATTCGGTTATAAATAATTGCCTCTAATTATTTTAGCTAAGGTAACTGAAAATTGTCAACAAGCTTTACTTAGTGCCCCAGTCTTTTGAAGCCTACCCTACCCTAGTCACAAGTACCCTCGACTCAGCAGAATATCCCGTCGTCAAAGCAAAATAAACACGAAAACTCCATGCAGACGGTGTACATCACGCAATTCAGATAAGATCTAGAAGTGATAAAAACGTGAGTTTATCGACGCGCACATGTCTTATGAACCACGAGTGCACGTTATTATTGTAAAAAATATCAGCGTGATCTCTCTACAAAGATAATATCTACAAAGATCTCTACAAAAATAAGTGGGTGAATTATTGTAAACTTATATTAAGGGTCGGGAGTCGTCGTCGTCATCTCAACCTATAGACGTCCACTGCTGGACGAAGGTCTCCTGCATGGATCGCAACAGAGCACGGTCTTGTGCGGTTGAATTTATGTTGCTTTAGATGCCGGATAAATTATTGCATGATTGACTCGCTAAAAAATCGATGGTTATAATTTTAGCGATACCTTCACTGTTCCTGTATTGAAGGCAGCATATATCAATTCTATTTCCTAGTACAAAATACTGTGGTACCCATGCTCGAGGTAATTCAAGTTTCATTACCAATAGCTCCTAGCTCATAACTAATTCAGTTACGGGCAGGTAACGCGTTCTCGCGTTTTAACATTCAATTTGCTGCCCGAAGAAGCGATAAGACATTGCTGTAAACGTTGCGACTACAAATGCTTATATTTATTCAGCATTTTTCAGCTTCACTAATATAAACAGCATCGTTAAAGGTCTAGAATATTTTGGATCTATTTTAAAATATAGTAAAAGAAGGCTTCGTTTTATACTAGACAATCACTGCGACTTAGGCCGCGGGGGTTTGATTACCAATGTTTAAATCCCTGCGGCACTTTTTAATTTTCCAGGAAATTTACGGATAAAGTATATCATGACTTAATCCGTATGAGTTTTAGAACATTTTAGGACTTTATAAAAAACAGTAGGTATTTCGTATTCGTATAGGGTGCAAACTATCTCTGAACCAAATTTCGTCAAAATCGATTAAACAAATAACATTTTCGCATGTAAGTAGGTATGTTACTACTAGCACAGAATAAGTAATAGTACGTTGGTACTAGTGTGCCCCTACAGGTATGCTTTCCAAAAAATATACAATGTAAGAAATATATTATTTTACCTACTTAATATAGCGTATAGATTACGGGAAAAGCGGTATTGATTGAACTAAAGGATGTATTTAAATTAGTTCGGGTTCTTAATTTACCTTCAAAATGCACCTTCTAAAGGAATAGCCTTTGGTATGGTTCACTTAATTTAGCCATGTAATTCAGCGTAAGTATGTACTTAAAAACCCCATATTCGTACGTAACAACGTCCGCCTCCTATGCTTTACCAACTATGTTCCGTTTTAGTGCCCGCAAATGACGGAGGCAGTGACACCTAAACAAACGGGTAGCTTATGTGAGGAGCTCTTCCCACTTCCACCCACCGCACTTACGTAATAAAACCAAGAAAGTAGTTTTAAGTAAGCCCGCGACAGCCATTGCGGCCCCTTATTACCTACAAAACCCTCCTTACACGAGACAAACAAGTTATTCGTTTCAAATTGAAAACTTTCCACCCCACTAGCCATACAGGGGCTGTGGCACATAAATTCCCGCCAATTTTGTTTTATTTCGCCATGCAGGCACGGTAATAAAAGTAAGCTGGACGTGAGACAAAGCCTCTAGCCGGGATTACGCGGCCATCGCAATGGATCACTGCAGGCTGTGATATGGTGTCTAAACACCGGCATCTGACTAACTGAACTCGGAATTTACTACGCCACCTACAAAACTGAAATTAACTACCTGTAAGAAAGTCAAAATATTATTTCGTCGTCGTTGAGTCTTAGTTTATAGACGTCTACTTCTATGGATGAAAGTCATTTGAAAGGATCTCCACATAATCTGGATTCACTAGTGTCCAGTGGCTACCAGCTAATGACTTGAGACTCGCTTTCAAAGACACTCAAGTAATGCCCAAGCATAATATAGGATCCTTATTTAGTATAACATTTCTGTGATATATGGATTTATGCCTATTGGGTGCTATTAGTACCATGAAATTATTAGGTATCCTTTTTAAAGTTATTTTTATGTCTCCCTGCAGATGACTCAATGAAAAAAACTCTTTTCGTCTCTCTATTCTCTCAATCTATCCTCTCTCTCTAACTTTCCTCTCTCTCCACCTCTCCTCTGTCTCATCTCTAACCTATCAATTAACTGAGACCCCAATCAGGCACAAACTTTTGAATAACTCGGTGATACAAAAGAGATATGGATATTTATATGAGTAGTTGAAAATATTTAATACAACAGAACTTCAATTTCTTCTACTTTAACGTCAACAATTGCAGCAGAAAGGTCGCATGTGTGATCTTCGCTAGTCTCATTGTTCTAGTGTTTCCTATATAAAACGTGCTTTGTAAGCACAAGCGTAAGTTTCATTGTAGTATACAATGCCGTTTGTTCATTTTTAGCAGTGCCTGTTTTAGTTTTCGCCAATCAGATAAAATAATTTTTTGAAAATTTCCAATGTGGGCATTATTAAATACAAAAATTTATTTTATTGCTCCGACTAGATTAAACATTTTTCATCATGTTACTAAAACTTTAAAAAGCATTTCAGACTAATCTATGCTCTGAGTCTTTCCTCATCCATTCAAATGTAGTGTAAGCCGACGTATGTAGCAAGTATTAACAAGTCATAATTAAAGAAATTAAAAAATACGACTGCCCTGCCAAAAAAAGAACTAAAAAAAGTTAAAAATCTAAATGAATCTAGTCAAATTAGAATCTTATTCACATTTTTATTAAATGATATTTTTTGTGAATCACTGGATATTGAAGTGTTATATATTTTTGGAATCTACTATCATTTTCTAGATGATAATTATATAGTTAATTTTATTTTCGATTTTTTTTTTCAACTTTAGTCTTTAATGCGGGACCATGGTCACCCCATAAATTTTTTGAAAATTTTACTAGCCTATGTCACCCGGAATAAGCTAGGGATTCTAACGATACCTCATTTATCAAAATCGGTTCAGGCGTATAGAAGTTATGGTGGAATATACAAACTCACATACATACATACATACATACATACATACATACATACATACATGAACCCTGAAAACAATATACTCCTTTTTTCAGGCAGTCGTATAAAAATGTACCTATTTTTAGAAGTTTTAGTTGTACCTACTTATTTTAAGAAATTCTATAGGTATTTTACAGTAAATCTAACGGCTTCGCTTACTTCAATCCGCTTTTATTTCTTGTATAAATTATAAACTGAGTCTCTAAGCAAAATTTCAGCCTTCTAGACACAAGGGTCCAAGGCTAGGCATTGATGAGTGACTCAATGAGTGGGTCAGGACTTTTCTTTTTTATTGAATAAAATTCTGTAAAACACTCCCGATATTAGGAGTTATCTAGTTCGAGAAGTTTGCGATCTTTCGTCGGATCAAATCAGAGAACTATAATCATCTTTGAGATTTATTTTCACAACGAATTCCCATAAAACACAGAAACGTTAATGAAGTGTGTCTGCTTTTAGAAGAATTTCCAGGTGAAAGCAAACTTTTTATGGCACAAAGAATAAAATAGATACGCGTGAGTGAGGTCTTAGGACGCATTGCTGATACTTATCCAAGGGGCGTCTTTTCGCAAAGAACATAAAGTCTCAAATGAGAAAACACATCGGAACAATACCAGGTTTACGGATGGGATTGCAAACATTTGCTGTGTCCGACGGTTATGATCCGTCGTTTGAACATCACGCCAAATTTGGTCCGCTCATAAAAATAAAAACACAGCAGTATGTAGGTAATAAAACACACCACGTTGTGTAGTTTAAACCGCATGCGAGAGACCATCAACGAAATTCCAGTAGATATTTACCAAAACAAACTTTTTATTTCCACTGTTTCAAAAACTAAGCAGGTGTATAGTTTATGTCTACATGATGCTCGCGACTTCGTCCGCGTGGACTAAGTTTTTTCAATCCCCGCAGGAACTCCTTAATTTTCCGGAATAAAAGTAGCCTATTACCTTCCCCGGGATACAACCTATCCATGTTCTAAATTTCATTAAAATTGGTTGAACAGGTGGGCTGTGAAAGCGTAGCAGACAGACAGACACACTTTCGCATTTATAGTCATATATTATTATTATAAATGTATATATAATGTATTAGTATTGATTATTTTAACTTTGTACAATAGGTAGGTACAACCAGTGGCGAAACCTCTATAAATGTTAAAAAGCCTGGCTTGCCCAAAACAAACACCCAAACATACAAACTCAATATTAACTCAGTAATTAATCGATCCGTTTAAATTACGTGTTTAAATTTCGCGCGTTCTACAATCTGTCATTTCAATTACTGCTAAGCCAACCGGTGGGCGCCGAGCGCTTGGGAACGTTTTACGAAAAACCTAATTGAGTGAGTGAGAGGGGCTGCGAGCGCTTGCGAACGTTTTACGAACAACCTAGTTGAGTGAGTGAGAGGGGCTGTGGCTTTGATTTCCATACATATTGTCCGTATAATCCGCTATAGATTCCTATAAATAGTATAGCGGTTTCTATGGCTTTATTATGCTTGGATTATCTAATACGTCTGATTTAAGAAGTCGCACGCTGCCTCTAGGGGAATCGTGATACGGACTAAACCTTCATAATTTAGTCGTTTGCTTTTTTGTGACAGTGTTTATTGAAATAATAATGTTATTCGTGAATTAAAAGTTAATTTTGTACAAAATGACTTCAGATTTAATTAATATTGTTCCTTGTTACTATTTAAAGTGTGTGCAAATATTGATTGACGAGAATAAGGTAAAATATATAACTTTTGAACAATAATTCTTGTAAATACACCAAAATCTACTCCAGACCTGTGTTCTGTGTTATTTCACAAACTTGTAAAAGTAGAAAAAGGCAATTTAACAGATCCGGGTATAAAACTAAATGGATTTTTGGTTGCTCTCATACTAATAAGCTAATTGTTAGTGTTACATACGTTTTTATTCGTACAGTAAGTCAATGTACAGTCGTATTCCAAGCTTCTTTTCGTTAGAAATTATGATATAAATAATTTAACTGGTGCTATAAAAATGCATCAAGTTTCCCAAAAACATATGATTTCCGTTATTTCTTTTTGTAATTTCGGAAAACAATGCATAGAAACTTCCAATTATTGGCAAATGAAATTTCAAATCATATAATTGACCTGGATCACACTGGTAGTGTACCACTGCTGACTTAATTCTGTCTAATAGTTAACTTATGCCTTCTGTGTGCTTTGTTGAGCTCGGCAAGACATGAGTAAAAAAGTAGACGGAAGATTACGATGGGCAGCGGCTGGCTTGCCTACGTTTGAACCCTACGGCACGCCACTGGGTACAAGTGTCCCCAAGAAAAGGCCTTAACCCTTGGTCATAGAAAAGTAAAAAAGTACCGTAAAATAATCCATTAAGTCACCACGTGTACACCCTTTATTTCAATAAGAACAGCAAAGGGATAGGTGAGGGCAAAACAATAAACTCGCGAAACGTAATGTGCGACAAGAAAGAGCGTGGAAGCCAATTAATTTTTGCTGAGACTACGGTTTATGTTTTCCCGGATAAATAAGTAGATTTAGCAGCGGCGCCCGGGGCCGCCTCGTAAAATGGCTAGCTCGTAACCGGGTCTGACCGGAACTCTTACTAGGATTTCACGATTATTTCTGAACTCAAAACTTCATTCTTTCGCAAACTTTTACTATATTTTAGCGTAAAACCAAATTAGATTTTCGAGGTTTTCTCGAGCTGCAGTAAACAGAGGGAACGAACTAAAATAACTCTATTTCCTGTAGAACTTAATCACACGAATAAAGTACAATTGTATTCAGGTGGTCAAAAAGTCCAAGTTACGACAGAGCTGCACACACTAGTGCGACAGGACAGAACATTCTTTCTCTCCGCTGAAGATACGTGATACGTAGATTTTTTATCCTGCCCGGTTCAAATTTTTGGGAGCATTTTGTTTTAGTCGAATAAGACAAATATTTTGCCCCAAACAATGTAACTTTTTAAAGACAGTGGAATTCGTTGCTTGTTTGTTAAACATCTATACTTCTATACTAATATTATAAATGCGAAAGATTGGATGGATGGATGGATTTTTGTTACTCAATCACGCCAAAACGGCTGAACGGATCTGGATGAAATTTGGCACAGAGATTTGCCTGTTAACTACCTCTTAGCCAGGGTTTTCTCTCTTCATGAGAAAGGTTTAGGCCAACAATTCAATTTCCTAATTTGAATTTTACTTAGGTGCAAGTAATTTGGGCAAAAATATAGTGCCTCGAGAAAAACACTTTTCATAGTAAGCCTCATACAATAAATACAAGACAAAATGTAAGTTAGTTCGCTATTAAAAAAAACTATTCCAACTGTTGCACGTAACTGCCGAGTAGTCATAAATGTAATTCAGTTGCATTTTATTTTCTTAGCGCGAAGGAGCGGCCGGGCGATGACTAAATAATGACAGGGATAACGCAGTTTTATTGCCGCCTCCGTGTTGCGAATATATAAATGAATCCTCTAGGGAGTGTTAAAGACGCCAAAGAACTCCTGTCGAAACAAGTCGGGCTCAGAGAAATGGCGCCGTAAAGCTCCCATCCGCCGAGACATCATTTTGTGTTCTCACTTCTCCACGAAACTGGCATCTAGGAAACAGAAATTAATAAGAAACGTACGTTTATTGTATTTGAAAGTAAATTAGGCTAAAAACTATATGCTAGAGACTAACTTAGTTTCTGTATTAAAATGAAATTATACTTACTAATATTATAAATGCGAAAGTGTGTTTGTTTGTTCGTTTATTGGTTTATTGGTTTGTCCTTCAATCACGCCGCAACGGGGCAACGGATCGACATGATTTTTGGCATGAGTATAGTTTGAGGACCTGGAGAGTGACATCAGCTATTTTGTATCCCGGAAAATTGAGAACTTCCCGCGGGAATCAAAAAAACTTATTCCACGCGGACGAAGTCGCGGGCATCAGCTAGTCAAAAATACTTAGTTATCTGTCTACGCGCTTGTTTGATGCAAACCTGAAATCATGTGCTAACTCATGTTTGGGACGAAAATTGAGTAGGTATATCTGCATTTAGTCAGCAAATGCGGTTAGCCTTCTGAGGATCTCTCTGTCAAGTGTTGATGTGAATCTAGTTATTGAAAAATATTCATAAGTTTACAAATGAAGTTAGATGATGAAAATATAGTTTAAAAAAATATGAAAAGAGAACGGATTTCATTTTACGTTATACCCAGTTACGTTGCAGATACTTTTATGTGCCCAGTTATGATAAAAACAACAGGTTTCTCGGATTGGAATATGCCTTGCCTTGTTTAAATTATTGAAATTTTAATTGTATCCCTGCCTTCCACTCCACGACCGTAAAGCGGGTGAGGAGCTCCTTTGATACACTATTAATGCAATTGTTCGAAAACAACGCGAGGCAATAAAATTTAGCCTTCAGGTAGAATATTCCGCTCCACTTCGCTCCCTCAGCTATAATTTTTCGCATTGCGGATTTTAACAAACGTGTTTCGTTACTTCGTTTTATTTCTTTTGTAACAAATGAGCTGCTTCTCAACAGCCATCAATTTAAACTTTGATATATGTTTCGGTCGCCACTTTGCCTACATTCTGTGATTAAAAGGTTAACCTACTTACGTACTGTTGGTAATAAATAAAATATCTCAACATACCTAAATTGATAAATATTCTTCATTTTGGAGTTGCTTTGAGGCACCTAAATAAATAATCCATTATTTTCTTAATGTGCTTAGGAATGCTTTATCTATACTAATATTATAAAGAGGTAAATTTGTAGGGGGTAATCTCTGGATCTACTAAACCGATTTTGAAAATTCTGATACCAACAGAAAGCCACATTATTTGTGAGTGTAAAAGGCTACATATTTAGCCGAAAAATTAGGGAGTTCTCGTGGGAATTTAAAAAACTTATTTCACTCGGACGAAGGCGCGGGCATCTGCTACGAGTAGTTTATATAAAAAATGGCTTTTTCTAAAGATATACCTAATATATTGTTGGAGAACAATCCAGGAGTAGGTATTAATAAAACACTTAATATATTTGCACTCTAACCACGAGAGATTTAATGTAATTAGTTAATTTATAAAACTCAGTTAAGCAATACTACAGTATCAAATCATTTGACCATGCTGCAGTTGCTACCGCAGGCTCGTAAACAAGGTAACGATCTAAACACCGAAGGAATTCAATAATCGTTTGAGTCTCGGTTGAGACTCTCTACCGATGGTAAAACATTCGTATTTATACAAGTTATTCTAATATGGCGTTGGGAACGAACTGACTGAGTGAAATACAACGAATGAGTCAAATATCAGTACAATCGAACCTTCATCAATAAATAAATTAACAATCTTTTAACTTTTGTAACAATTCATTTCAACTTTAAACGCATATATATATATATATATATATATATATATATATACTTATATTATTTGAATTCTTAAACAATGTCGTGTTCAAAATACACTACTATAGCGAAGTAAAGGTTGTATGCGGAGGAAATGTTCCAACAAAAGAATAGAACTTTATTCAAGTGTTATCGACAGGTGAAACGTGAGATTTCAGCAGCTGAGCCTAAAATACAAAATGGCGAATGCACTCGGCTCGGCATCATCGTTTGATAACGTCGCAGGACTAACTTCTTTAATTCCATTCATGCAAGATATATTTTATCTGAGTAATATATTTTTTGAACTCGCTTTTAAAGGTAACTGTACAATTTTACCAAGTGTTGTCACTGTAATTGTACAATATTTGCTTGGAAATAGCAGCTTGAATATAAACAATAAGCAGATTCAAAAATTCTCAGCACAATTTATCTATCACACACAGACAAAAATGTAGTAAATGGACGTCTATTTTGAGCATTTCTAATAGATAGTATAGAATTCGTCTTACAGAAAAACATTGTTGATGTGGGTGTGTTTAACGGGCGAAATGCATATAATAGTCTAGGCAATAATGCTAGTTGACCCCAACAATAATTCCTCAGATGTCGAAACTTTATAATGTGGTAAAGTATCATGAGATTAACGTATATTATAAATATCCAATAAAAAATCAGAAATAAAATAAGGTTTTTTATGCTATATCCAATTGCTGATGCGGGAGCGTATATTATCGCGTAAACGCAGTTTAGATTTGATAATAAAATCGGTTTAAATATAAATGTTCTGCATGATTATTTCGTTTGATATTTCGTTTTTGAGTGTAAATATACTACCTACTATTATTTTTAAAATAAAAATCGATAAAATATATAGTCATAAATATTTAGTTTTCGGTATTAATACTTAACTTCCGGATGTATTTTTTGTTGGATATTTGTGTGTAAGTTTTGGACCATCTAATAGTAAGCCCCAGCCTAGTTTCATTGACTGAGGATTTAATGCAGGGGTCTCCATACAACGGACCGCCCGATCATTGCCTAGAGCTAGACTATAATCTATTACTGGACTATCATTTCTAAGCAATCTGTCGATATTATATTATATAGCCACGCTGTTATTTGTCAAAACTCAAAAGTTGTATTATCCTGCGTTAGTAAGACGTAACCTAACTCTACTGAAAACAAACTCATCTGAAAATAAAATAAAAACTATACAGGCATAAAAATAGTTTTAGTTTTGGTCACCGGGTGGTGGCACTCTAAACGCTTTTTGTCAAATAGCAACATTGTTATGCAACTTATCGACACCTCATTTATTTTATTACAATCATTCAACGACCTCAATTTACATAGACGGGCCCTGTCGAACAAAGGGTGTGAGCGTATTTTTAATAACGCCATCTAGTCTGAAAAGCGGGAAGTTGCTTGCAACATATGCCCATCTTGAATGAAAGCTTGAAAATGTATGACTCGTCATAGATAATATAGGTCATAGCCATAGAAGCCGTAAGGCCATATGACAGGTGATGAACGTGCTCTGCAAGTCCGACACCTGACTTTTTTCTAGGAAAGGGCCCATTTAGTACCTACATATATATCGATGTTTATAATCAATCTTCAGTCTGCCCAAAAAAATATTTGTTTTCATCCGCCATATTCATTCGTGATGACACCCACCCACAGCCACTCTCACAACCAAAAGTATTTATGACACCTCATTTTTTAAAAATCTATTTAATCTTCATGTGACGCGAAACAATTTTTTGTTTGATACTAACATACATACAATTCATAAACATTATCCTCTTTCAAATGCAATCGGGTAAAAATAAAATAAAGTACATACTTTATAAATAATTTTGGTTTTATTTACCTTTATAAAATCTCTAGGTAGGTACTTACATTGGCATTATATTTTAAGACTGGCATAAAGATACACGGAAGTCTTTTACTAATAACATTTCAAAAAGTTAATTATATTTAAATATTTAAGTATTTACACATCTTCAATATTAACATTATAACAAAATATTTCATAAAATAATGACTGATATTATCTCTAGCAACTTAAAATTTAATACCTACCTACTTGAATATATCACATTCCTCAAAATATCGTAGAGTTAATTATACAGGCTATTAAAACTATTTAGGCTATTCTGAGTTCTTAGTTTAATATAAGTTCTTAAAGTTTCTTTGGAATTATACTATAATCAACTTGAGCTGCGACGGTGTTATTATATTAGAACCAAATTAGAACAAATAACTACCAATTCATTGCTTTGTTCTAAAAGAATTATAAGATTATAAAGGACTTGTCATATTGCAGATTAAAGATGTGTGCCATTATAAAAAAAATATTTCAACTTCAGCTGTGTATCAATTTGTGCACTAACAGAAGCAACATTAATCTGATTTTTATTTTATCCTCTTTACTAACGAAACGAAGGTAAATGGTTACAAACCTAGTATCATCAATCATCATGCAAGTTTTCACTGCTTGACCTTCGTAAAGGTTAGCTTTTACGAAGTCTAAAATATAGTCACTGACTTTTTCAGATTAAATACCAAAAATAGCTGTCTTATTTTTTCATTCACAGTACCAAGTCGTTCTTCTGAATGATCTGTCTCCAGATCTTCGGACCTCACCAGGTACGCCACGGAGAGAGTTATCTGTAAAGAAAATAAGAGATTTCATTTAATGTAAATGCTTTATATACGTAAAATATATTATAGTTGATGATATTTTAATGATCCACACTGACAATACCAAAACAAAGCAAAAACCGACAAAAACTATTAGTAATATTTCCCATGAAACGGGGTTCCGGAAACTGGAAATCTTTATTTAATACCAAAAAAGGAAACCAAGATACCACTAAGTTACATATAAAAATTTAATGCTTTGAAGATAGCAGAAAACAAATAGTTTGACAGGTAAAGTACGAATATAATCTGTAGTAATTAAAAAATCAGTTCTGACCTCCATAAAAATACACATGAAAAGGAAATATAGAGTAAAAAAAGAAAACCGCAAAGATATTAACCAATCTGGAAGCTTGCCTAAAACTACTGACCTACAGAGCAGCTCATGTGAGCTTCGTGTAAACGAAACCATCTAATTTACCTGGAGGACAGATTGATATGTACATTATTTTACTTTATTATTATTAATATCGATAGCATGGCAAAGCCTTCTGCATTGGCAAACAAAGATGAAATGGAAACAATATTTTGAAAGTTAAACGACCTTAAAACAGCTGCAAATTGATTCAACTAGAATGTTATTTGATCACGCTTACAATGTTATCTTTTAACATGTAAAATGATGTTAAGCTTCATTGAAGGCGATGTGGTTAACTTAGTTATATTATAATAAAATGTAAAATATTGAAAACCCGTATACTGATCATAATCATTATCATAATTATGTTAAAATTAATAGATTTCATTTATATACTATACGCTAAATATCACGATATTTGCATATTTAAGATAACGTGTGTTACTTATTAAATTAAATTAAATATTTTGTAGTTTTTACGCACATCAATGTAACTGATGCAATTTCTAAGGGTGATACCTAATCGATTCTAAAAGTTTGTCAATAATTTTAATAACGTGGCAAATCTTGATGTTTTTCAGCTTTATCACATACTAGCGAATGCCCGCGACTTCGTCTGCGTGGTTTGAGGTATTTTGGTTCCCGCGGGAACTCTTTAATTTTCCGGGATAAAAAGTCTATGTGCTATTCCAGACTATAATTTAACTCTGTGCCAAATTTCAGCCAGATCCGTCCAGCCGTTGGGGCGTGATTTAGTAACAAACATCCATACATCCATACATCCATACATCCATCCAAACTTTCGCATTTATAATATTAGTAAGATAAGATTGATTGATTAATTCATTGGTACTTACATTTGTCATCATTTCTGTCGGTCTCTGTCGACTCTTGGCTATCCATCGACACCATTGATATTCTCTTTTGGCGTTGTTCCATTAATAGTTCTGAAATATAAGGACGATTGGAGATTGAATACATGAAAGAGGACTATTTTCACGATCATTTAAATTTTTGTTCTATTCATTAAGTTCTGTACTTTTACACAGGTACGTCATGCGACATACCAGGTCCAATGTGTACAAGAAAAGTATATAAACTGGTACACTTTAGGTGCTATTTTAAAGAGGCTCAGGTTTTTAATTTTTTTTAATTTATAATGCAATAAGAAATAAAATATTTACAAATTCATGTCAAGAGCCCTTTAAATAATTATAAAGCAATGTTCTCAATCGAGTCGTAGATATCGCGAGGCCACACCTGACTGGAACTAACTGATAAAACAACCGATAACGATAATATGACATCCAAAGAACTCCATCTGCGATGTAATACTGAAAACACTGTTTCAATTATGTATTTTGTAACTGTTACTGTCTATAACTTTTTAGCCGTATACTTAATCTAGTAATTAATAGTAATCTGTATTAATTCGGTCTTTAATTATAAATTTTCATAAATGTTATTAATTATAGTACATTAACAATCAGTTGAGAAGTATATACTTTCAACAAAGCAGTTTCAACTTGCAGTTTGTCAACCTTCCTGGCGTAGTGTTGAGTCAATTTGGGAATTTATAATTTCAAGATTTTCCCTGGTCTGGCCTGGTGGGAGGCGCTCGTTACCACCCTACCTTATTTATTTTTTAAATTTTATCCCGGAAGGATTTCCGGAATAAAAGTAGCCTATGTCCTTTCCCGGGAAACAATCTACCCCTGTACCAAATTACATCAAAATCGGTGAGCAGATGGACCGTGGAAGCATAGCAGACAGACAGACACACTTTTACATCTATAGTATGGAATGTGATGGGCTGAATTTATAATATTCTTGCTACTTTCGACTAAGGATTTTGGATAATAGCGAAAGAGTGATGGCCAATAAGAGGTGATTGCGATCGTTACTCTGTAGCAATCATTTAACCGTAATAGGTGATCCCGCTTTATTCACTTTTAGTAGGACTGTCAAATAATAATATTGCTTCCTTCATCATAATATGATACATAGTATCATGATATGATCATAATATGAATTGCCTGGTGGGAGGCTTCGGCCGTGGCTAGTTACCACCCTACCGGCAAAGACGTGCCGCCAAGCGATTTAGCGTTCCGGTACGATGCCTTGTAGAAACCGAATAGGGGTATGTAATTAATATAACTGCCGTGCCCCTAACAGGTTAGCTCGCTACCCTCTTAGACTGCATCATCAGTTACCATCAGGTGAGATTGCAGTCAAGGGCTAGTTGATAAAAAAAAACACTTGATACGTTTCAGTACATCTCCGTATAATTAAGAGGAGGTGCTTTTTGGCCCTTGATGTATAAAGATATTCACCTCTATGATCAAAAACTCAATGGTCACTAAACTAACCGAAATTAATGAAAGTTTATCTCGCACTTTTTTTTAAGCACGTATAACATATATTTCAAAGTAAATCTTCTAGAGTGTAGAGTTTTACGTTATGTGCTTCCTATGCGATAGATCATATCATAAATAAAAATTAATAAAATAAATAAATAATTATTTTTCTTATAATGTTGACCTTGATATGATAGTCAAGTAACTCGGATTCAATCAATCATCAAGAACAACAAAGTATGCGGAACTCTGAACTTGGAACCTAAAACGGTCTACCGTTGGCTGTGGGATAGACATTAACCTATTATTTCAATCTCTCTCTTAGGTAATATTTATTTATTTCTGGTATTAAAGCAACTTTCACTTAATACAGTTTTGTTTGTTTCAATATAATTAATGATTATACCTACACGGTAGGAATACAAATTAAATGTATAAATCAGAAATGAGTTTCTAAAAGAAAGATCGCCGAGGCAGAAATGACCATAGCTTTGAGGACCGGTTGAAGCCTGCAGCGTGTAGACAGTAGACGTTGGAGTTTATAGATGGTGGCACGTAACTCGAGAGTGACCAAGCGAGGTGTTAGACTTTCCTCTCCTTCGATTGACGTCATCAACCCATATGAATCGAGGCCGACTGGACCATGGCTGGTCACAAGCGGTACAGACCAAGAAAGCGGGAAAATTCCAGCAAAGCAAGAATTGAGACACAAGCAAATAAACCTCTTTTTCTATTTCATGTCTCAGTATAGCGAACCACACAAAATTGCACGTTTATATGAAGAGAAATGTTTAACAATGTAATATTATTCAGATGGGAAACCAATTGTTTATTAACCGAATTACAATAGAGTTAGCCGACAAACAACCACTGCAACTCGGACCGGGCGAGTTAATGTATATTGGTGCAGGATAATTCAGTCACTAATTCTGACCAACGCAAACGAAACTTCGGCTTGGAGTTGAACTACTAATTTATATTTTACTAGCGAATGCTCGCGACAGCATCTGCGTGGTTTAAGGTTTGTTTGTTCCCGCGCGAACTCTTTAATTTTCCGGGATAAAAAGCCTATGTGCTATTCCAGACTATAATCTATCTCTGTGCCAAATTTAAGCCAAATCCGTTCATCCGTTGAGGCGTGATTGAGTAACAAACATCCATACATCCAAACATCCATCCAAACTTTCGCATTTATAATATTAGTTTAAATGATGAGCTGTAACTTCATGAAAACAATCATAAATTGACACTATCCCTTTGTTTGCTTGCGTTGATTCCTTTATTTTAAACTTTGATGGGAAATTGCTTGGACATATCGATTCTATTGCATTTTGGGGATTGATATTGAAGACTCTGAGAAAAAAGTTGCAGAAATTGATTAAAAGGCTCCACTACCACTACAGCCCATTAACGTCCCACTGCTGGACACAGGCCTCCACTGTCATAGAAGAGAGGGGATTGCGGGTTGGCGCGCTTTCACCACTATTATCATGTCAGTGATAATAACAGGGACCGACGGCTTAACGTGCTCTCCGAGGCACGGGGGTGAACTTCCTAACTCCGAGCTAGTACTGAGAAAAAGCCAATATTTTAATTATGGCCCGACCCGGGACCTCGTCAACCGCACTCGAGCAACTGGACCAACGAGGCAATCAATGTGTCTTTCGGTCTTTGTGCATTAGCGTTTTCATCAAAACAACTTCACAGTAGTAGTACCAAATACGAATACTAGTACCTACTAGAATAGATGTTTGCGTTACAAATTCATTGCTGCCAACTCGTAAATGCAATATTTATATTTAAAGCAACACCACAATGAGTCGCACTGTAATGAATTGGTAATATCAACCGCAGTGACTCATGCAAACATGAAACAGTCACATACATATTACTTGCATCGTATTAGACAAAAGACCATTGTACTCGAGGAAATGGCAATTGTCGCTCGAGTTTTGCATGTAAAGATAGGAAGGAGGCTTTCATCGGTTTATGTTTAACGTTGAAACCTTTTTTTCTTGTAATTTATCATGATAAGCAAAAACAACCAATACTTATTATCAAACACACGAGAGAGCTAGATTAGGGCGCAGACTAAGATCTTAACAGTTCACCTCCCAGTCTAATCTCAGGCTTCTAATAAATAGCGAGTATAGTTAGGGAGAAAAGCATAATAAAAATGCAATGAAAAGACATCAGCACAAAGCATAGGGTTGGTAATGGACATACCGATCCTGGTGAAACTAGTCTAGCCTTTGGAATGACTAACTCGGTTTCCCAGCTTAGTCACATAATCTAGGCTAAAAAATCGTGGTGGGATTATAATAATATTAACCAGTAACTTTCTAAGTTGTTAAAATAATTATTTAGTTAGTAACCAGTCGATTTTTTTTATCCTACAGCTGGGTTCATTTACGCAACGACCCAGTTGGCTTTATTTGCAATAGCAATGGATAAAAAACGAAAGCGAGAGTGATTGATCGTTGTAAAAAGTCGACTTCCTGGCGTTCCCACAGCCGCGCTGCACATGCAAGTCAACGGGGTCCAATAAAAACGGCAGTCATCGACCGCTGCGTGCGTCACTCCGGCAGCCTTGCTCTCCATTGAGATAAACTACACCGATGGAGAAGCAAACCTCTATCATCAAGCGTCAAATAAACGTCCGCAGGGCCCAATCTAGTGCTCCAAAGGCATTGTATGGAACTCATGGTTATTTTTAGTAAACATAATATACTATCTGTGTAAATAATTGAGTGACATATTTTTTTTCGTGCATCACTCCGGCAGCCTTGCTCTCCATCGAGATAAACGTACACCATGACACCTTTTTGGTATGTTTACGGCATCGAAATAGTTTACGATTAGAAATGCTTTACGGGATGTTACAGGCTCTAGTATTATAACATCTCTATGTAGCACTCCGTCCGTCACGTATAAACGCCGGGAGCAGATGACGATCAATTAAAAAGTTTGTCCGTATTAACTATGCGGGAACTACTCTGGACAGGGTCGAGTGCCAGATGTAGTTAACAAGTTCCACCACCCAACTCACTGGAACCAATAACAAATTCATTCATGAAGATCATCCCCCACTCGTAATAAGATTTGTTCGATCACATAAACTCATCCAATAATTGCTATCTCACCTGATTGACACCACATGACTGATATTAGGATGCAATCGTAGTTTGCAGTTAGATGGAAGTGGTCTAAACTGGAAGAGGTATGCCAGTTTTTATGAAAACTTCCAATTCAAACGTTGTTACAAGCCTCGACCGGAACCTCTCACCATACTTCACTTACATGACTGATGGTAGCATGTAATCGTAGTTTGCAGTAAGATGGAAATGGTCGAAACTTGAAGAGGTATGCCAGTTTTTATGAAAACTTCGAATTCGGACGTTCTTTCAAGCCACGATCGAAACCTCTCACCATACTTGACATCTCAATTGCCCCTACCAGGAATTAAACCAAAAGACGTCCCTTTTTTTATGACAACAGTGTTTATCATTGGGCTATAGGAAGGAAAAACATTTCAGCCACTCATTCATCATCGGTATTTTACTATATTTATTATGTTTGGTAATACCAAAACCTGCGGCAGTCGATGGCCCATGAAATGAAACCTAATTAGTTATAATTACTGAACAAATTAATCATGTGTTGTGGTGGTGGTGGTGGTGAATCCAAACAGAACGCAACAAATATACTGATTTCAGTAAAGTGACATAATTACGGGGGGCATATATACTACTCGCCGTCCAGCTTCCTATTCATCTCTATGTTGACTGCTTAGTACGAATAACGGGCTTCAAATCATTGAACTGTAATCATAGAAATTAGTTTTATGTATAACTAGCTGATGTCCGCGACCTCGTCCGCGTGGATTGAAGTTTTTTAATTCCCGCATGAACTCTTTAATTTCCCAGGCTAAAAAGTAGCTTATGTGTTATTCCAGACTACCACCCGGCTGAGTTTGTTGTGGGCTCATCTTAGACCAGTGCGCGTTTGGAACCTTGGTCAGCCAATTATAAAAATTGCAATAAAACACTATAGCCTATAGTGCCGCTAATTTAATTAAATTAAAGGTTTATTAATAATTAATGCCCTATTTACGAAGAAATGTATCATGTTTTGACAGCTAGGCCAGACTTGAGGCCAGAGTATGACCTTTATAATAGTATTCTGTGATGATAGAGGTGACTGACCGTATTGTTTTGCATGACTAGTTAGTTGAATAGATAACATGATATTTCTCTAATCTACGGACATTTTAGTTACGCAAATGAACAAACGCGTTTTTGCTAAACCCGCTGGATGCATTCAAGCATGTTTCCAACGGATTTTTCTATATTCAAATAACTTTACTGTTTCTATAACACTTTAATTAGACTTAATTTTATTGTTTGTTATAATATTTCGATGTTGTTGATTTTTTTAATATAAAATGAGAGCTTGGTTGCAATTACCTATAGCTGATGATATTGTAATGGTAAGAACTATAGTAGGGCATGTTTTCCTGAGGTGGTAGGAAACATTTATTTTTGGCAAGGCAATAGGTAGGAAAATTTTAAACCAAAATAGTTTTGTTAGCTATGTGAATCAGAAATGGGGAAAATCACAATTTTTGTCAATACTTAGTTTGAAATCCTGTTTCCCCACAGCTGCTTTCGTGATTTGAAATAATAGAGTTAAAATACAAGAAATTTCATCTCGTAAATGATTCTGATCTCACCTTTCTTTCGCATAGCTTGCTCCCATAACAAGGAAGTAATTTCTTCGACCCACGCGTTCCTGATTGTTGGTTCCCTGGTCTCCAATTTGTAAGACTTGAGGTTTCTCTTCTTATACCATATGCTGAATTTATATAGATCGTGCTCCTTTGCAGTTATGCCGAGATCGTCAACCGGGATATGGTCTTTGTAAATAAAGAACTCGACTGTCAATTGCTGAAAAAATAATTGATGAGACTTATTACTATGACAACAACAATAATAATATTATCAATGTGAATTATGAAATATTGATCTTTTGGATAAACGCCAAGTATGTAACTTTATATTATGTAACTTTTTATATTTATATAAGACGATGCCTGCGACTATATATCCGCTTTACGGTTTATTTTATTCCCGCGGTAACTCTCTCTCTCTCTGTGACGCGAACCCATAAGATTTTCTCCTACCAAAAAGTACTCAACGCGGCTAAACAAGTTTTCACTTCAATAAAAAAGAGAGTATATTTTGCTAAGCAGGGCTATTGATTATTTCGCATGAGAGTATTATTTACAATATCATGGCGCTATCAGCCTGCGGTTTGTCAGCAATCAATAAAGTAAACAATGATTTGCATTAGTGATCTGCGCTGATTTAAATATGACATAGCACACACGTCATATATTTCCCGGTGTCGTCAAACATCTGAAATTGGCAGCGCGCGGCCAGTTAACCGTTCCGCGGTATTAACAAGAACAAATATTATTGTATTACGAGTCATGGACAAGGCAACACCATTTGAAAGCATCGTCCGTCACGTATTTGTAAACATGTAGTGGTGCAATATAGGATGTAGCGAATAGAAACTTATGTCATAAGCATAACTCATGCATTCCAATTTCCAATAAGCCGTAATCCGCTTTAAATTAGTAGATTGTATAATAATTCGTAAAAAGGTTAACATTATTAGAAAACATTTAATTTTTTTTGAGAGCACATCAAGTTGAACGTGGTAGAAAGACTGACACAATATACGCCAAACACATCTAATTTGGGTTAACATAATTAATAAACACACTCTAATTAAACACGAAGGTTAAGGGAGAGGCCACTTAAAATGTCTAGATTAATTGACAGCGCGTCCAGATCTTGATACTAAGGAACAATGGGCTTATAAAATGAGTTCATAGGTTTCATTGATACAAGAACTACTTTCTGTTACCTGTTAAATTATAATGTCCGTCATCAAATATCAAATAATATTAAATATTTATGCGGAAGTAAATATATAAATAAATATTATATATTTATATAAATGCATAAATACTTTATTTATTTATAAATATATAAATGCGAAAGTTTGGATGGATGGATGTATCACGCCCGAACGGCTAAACGGATTTCGATAAAATTTTGCGCAGAGATACATTATGGAATATCACATAGGCTACTTTTTATCACGGAAAATTGAGGAGTTCCCGCGGGAACCAAAAAACCTCAATCCAGGCGGACGTAGTCGCAGGCATCAGCTAGTATAATGTATAAACCTAAGTTAGAAAAGCTAGTCGTACGCAATTTCTCTGTCTACGAAATCAGCTTCCGACGCCAGTGAGGCGCGTCCGCGTAATAAACTATTTTTGTAATATCTGCTCAGTATCTTATTATACGGCGCGATAAATGGAAGTGGAAGGAAATGGAAGCGTTAAGTGGAATAAAACGAAAAATATCTAAGCTCTCAAAATTTCCAATAGATTTGCCTTTGAACTATTTAAATCATTGATGATGGCACTAGAAGAGTTTTCTTCAAAGTTGTTACTTGTAAGTTTTATTCTTTTACTTACGTAAAACCGTAACTTAAAGTATAAAATTGGCAAAAAAAATTGAAATTTCACATTCTGAACTTTTGTTTTATTTATTTTTATATTATTTCAGTAACACGTTTTTTTATCTAACAGGAAAATTAACGTGTTTTTTTATACATATCTAACAGGAAAATTTACGTGTTCTGTACTGTCAGATCGCTCTTATTTTAGTGCCTATAAAAACTTACCTACTACCTAAATGAATGATTTCATATTATCGTCGGGAGATAAGTACCAAATTAGCCTTGGCGTAGGACTTAGAACTAGAAATCTTTCGCGTGCAAGACTTTTTAAATTGTATTTTCTGGATAAAAGTAGTTTACATACTCGTAATATTATTCTACAGGATGCACGCTATTTCTGTGCCAAATTTCGTCAAAATCGAGTAAGTGTATAGTCCGAAACACATTCGTACTTATAGCAGGCATCCATATTTACTAATATTATAAATGCGAAAGTCTGTCTATCTGCTGAGCTTTCAAGGCCCAACTACTCAACCGATTTTGATGAAATTTGGTACAGAGATAGGTTACATCCTGGGAAAGGACATAGGCTACTTTTTATCCCGGAAAATTTAAGTTCCCGCGGGAATCAACAAACATGAATCCACCCGAACGAAGTCGCGGGCATCATCTAGTAATGTATGAATTTGAAACCGTACGGGCACGGGCCAGTAATTATAAAATAAATTAAGCCATTATGTGTATCTATTCTCTTATCTCAAACCGGTCGAGAGACCAACCACCACAATCAAAGTGGACAATAAAATAACTTATTTTTTATTGCAATATGATAAGCAATGAATCATAACAAAATGATTCATTATTCAAACAGTTTTAACAGTTAAAACTAACAAATATTTTATTAATTATCAACTATATTGTATATTTATACCGTACTATAACTATTGCGATTTTTGCGCATCATTATACGTCTTACTCTGCGTTAATTATTTATTCATCTACATAATGATAATAGCTGAACTTGAGTAAGTTACGGCCGAATATTGAAACGTCTTCACATTTCAGCCAATGTCAAAGGAAGTTTTAAGGCGCTATTCAAATGGTGAGGTTAAACTCGAGTAGGTACTTCATGGGATTGACGGCTTTAACTGTGGTCTGTTTGAGCCTTTCAAACATATAGTTTGAAATATGCAATAATTTTGTCCAAAAACAATCGTCACTATTGGGATTTCGCATTTTGTAATTTGTGTACTTACTGTGAAGTATATAATTTTTCGGATTCAGACGTTTCAGTAAGTATTCCAATTATTTATTAAATAATGAACTTCCATTTTACATAATATGAGTAAATATAATAGTTTTATCTGACAGTGTTGACACCACATAAATAATGGAGGAAGAACTGAATGGAGATACGGGCTATAAACTATATTAAGAGCGTACTGAGTACTGACCTTTCGATAAACTGCAGTGATGAGGACCAACTTGTCAAAGAGGAAGACCCGCATAAGCTGCCGGCGCCGGCGCGCGTTGTCCATAGCATAGAATTCATTTTGACGCAATAACCGACCCTGATTCAGTAGATTGAGATATGGCTGTAAAGAGAAATGAACTCTATTACGTAAACTCTAAGATCTGATTTTACCAAAGAAACCTAATTTAGGAACATAATATAGCAAGCATGTTAGCATGTGAATAAATTAAAATATATAATACGCATCCAGCGCAAAGATTTCTATTCGTTAGTTAGGTTTTGTGATTCGTGAAAAAGGATTCTGTTTATTTTTATACCTACACTCGACTTCAGATTGTTGTTTATATGTGAAGATTCACAAGATGGGCTCCGAATAATCCAATGCTTATTACTTTTTGCTTAGGTGTAAAGTTAATTTCAATGACTCTCTATTAGATACGCAGACATACGTCTATATAACACGTATCTAACGTGTAAAACCTACTCCAGGTAAAGATAAAATTATAGCATTTCCAATCCTATATGTATCTTCAGATAACAAGGTAGATAATAGACTTTACATGAGTATATGTAACCTTCGTATCTAAACCATAATGATAATTATTAATAGGTGTAAATGAAAGTTAGAGTATTATAAGTCACAAATTACTCAATTAGCTGTATGGTTAGCTGTACTTACTGGACAGTCTGTAATATTTTCTAACGCCATTATCCCATCGACCGCTGTCAAAACGCATTCAATCATCGTTTTTGCCAATTTCAAACTCTCCAACGGTGTTTCGTCAGCGTCAGATGACTCTCCATTACTTCCACCCGTCTCATCACTATCTACACTTAACTTAGATATTCTTGAATCTGTCTCACACCTTTCATTTTCGTAATTGGTATAAGTTTTCACTAGATCATCCAGAAACAGTTTGTACCTCGGTATCCTTTGCACTGGTTCTAACAAATAGCTAGACAGATCTAATCTATCGCCTAATTCTAATTGTCGTTCCTGCAAACAAATAACATTGGTTTAGTTATATAACGCCAGCTTTATCAGGATTCTGGGTTTCGTATATCTACTGGAGTTTGTGTTAACAATCAACATGTCCCGGGAGGTTACTACCATTGCTTAAAGCAGTATTATTTTAAAGTGAGAGTTTAAAGACACGTGGGGGTACGTGTCTATATCCCTAAAATAAGGATTATAATTCTAAAATACGAACGTCAACAATATTGAAACAATACGGATTTAAGCGATAGTAGTATGCCCCCCGAAAGAATATGTCGTAACTCGTAACATTATTGTTGATAAAACTGAAGATAGGAGAATTTTCTTCATTACGAAATGGAGACTGTTTACTGTTTACACCAAAATTAATCATTACTCTATATTTCCATTGAAGGCCTGTTATATATTTTTGGTTTCAGACATCTAATAGTAAGTAGATTAGATTAGTATCGATTGACACTAAATTTGAATGGCCTTTCACTGACTTTCGTGGAAATTTAGGACAAATGATATGTGATCGCAATCGAGAACCAATAATAATACTGAAGATGAATTTTATCCGAATAAGTAGACTGAAAAGTTTGTTAGAATGGAAATAGAACGAGACAATATACAAACTTTCTCTCTAACTTCTTAATAAGAAATTTTCTCGTGTAAGATATTTTTTTTCACATTTGTGGGGCCTTATGTATTTTTTAAACTATCCAAGAGTTTGTTTTCGTAACCAATACAGTCCACCATTTGAATCTTAGTGTTTTGTGAATTAATTATTCATATACATAGTAAACATGCCAGAGCCCAATGCCAGTAAAATTAAATGAGTTAATAGGATTTATCTAAAGGCTTCGAAAGCCTTCCTTTTGGACTACCACGCTTCCACCACCTTGAGTAGTTTTTCTCAAAATCGCTGTATCATCTTATTTAACGCCCAAATTACACTTAGCATGAGCAAAAATTAAAAGTAGTAATTTTGTGACTAAACTACTAGTATCAGACATATTTCACATCAAATTTATTTTATCGCGGTGTTATTTCACTTATGTTATGTAAGTTTGAAAGGATATTATGTACTTAATTACATTATAAGTATAACCGACGATTTTACTATAAAAATAATGAGTATCCTTCGATATAAATAGGTTTCACTGCTACACCGTCACAAGAAAGTGACATCCTAGATCGCGACAGACCATATTATGTTGTTAATATTTGAACCCCTTTATTTTGATGAAACTTTATGAGGAAAACATCTGTAATGGCACTCGGTGTTTGAGCGAATATAACGGTATGATGAGAGTACATAACATCGCTTTATCATACACCGTAACAGCAGGAATGAGGAAATAATTGCGATCACGCTTCGCCGTGATATAAGCGAATTTGCGGGATATCGGTAATGCCGTCGAAGATTATTATTTCCTCCTGCATGTTTACTTTATATAACAAAACTAAAACCCCTGTCTTTTCCTTAACTTCAGCTCAATTTAATATCTAAGATAAGTTACATTTTCACCTTGTATTTTAGTTAAACCTACAGTTTCATTGTCTCAACTAAAACAAACTGACGAAGGCCTATGGATCTCCACAGGACAGTCTTATGCCACTTGCTTCCAGCTACATCATCACCAGATGGTAAGTAGTGAACGGTGACCCACACTCAGAATGACAAATAAAAATAATAAATAGCTTAACTACATATGTATGGTTAGAGGACTATCTCTAAAGCGGTTTTACTTAAAAAATCCCTAGCCACATGAATATTAATGTTTCATGACCGATAAAAACGAATAAATACTTTTCGAACGGATTTTCCTGTCAGAGATAAGTACCGGATAGGTACACGATAATAATAGCCAGACTGAAGAGGCTATAAAAAAAGTTAAACTTTTATATTAAAGGCCCACAAATACCATTTACCGAAGCGTGGATGCCAGGATGGTAGGTGCCAGGAAGGACGTCACGCGCGTCCGTGTGTTATAATGTTAAGATCACTCTACTGATCTACTATGTGGCTAAGGCCAAACACCTTGCACTGCAAAGCGCTTTCATACAATATTATACCACAACTTCTAGTAGTCGTGATAGAAACGATGAAGTCGCACATCGTAGTCGTGACGCGTTTTGTGTGTCCAAACCTTAAATGAATTAATCTTACCTGGAAGAAATGTTTGTGTTCATACACCAGTCTTGTGGCTCTCTTATTATTCCTAGAGTACATTACATACATGTTAAACCTTTGTTCCTAAAAAAAAAGAAAGAAACAAAATCAAAACATTTGCGTAATCCTTTACGTAAAACACGCATTTGCACTAACTTTCTACGCTTAGTAGAAACTATACATTGAGTTACTTCAAAATGCTGACATATTCGTTCACCGATTTTTAATAAAAGATGAGACACACAATGTATTCAGCGAGATCAGATATACCTACAATGAAAATACGGAAAGCTCTGAACTGGTTTCAATGACCCCTTTTATACGATGTTGGTCCCAGGTTCGATACTCGGTTGTGTCAATCAATCTGAGAAAAACCTATCTGTTATTTGTATTTTAAAATTTTGAGATTTTTCATCATCCTAAATATGAGAACACGAGCCAAGTACGAGCCAGTAGGTAAGTCTTGAACAGCCGGCCCCTAATTTTTGGAGTTCACCTCTTTCAGAATCGATGTTCATATATACTATAAGCCTGGGGTATGAATGGATGTATGGGGTATGATGAATATTATGGGGAGTAAAATCAAACTTTCTCCGTTACGTTATTGACTTTATGTTTCCATGGAAACCCTTGTTTATGTTTCCATGACTATGTAATGTATTTTGATGAATATAAATTATATAATTAATATAAATAAATGTATCAAACATGCTTTCAGTAATCTAAAAAGAGCGTTCATTTACCTTCATTTACTAATCTCCTTAAATATTTTGTAATAAAAATCGCTCGTAAGGAATAAACTTCAGTCGTGCGTCGGAGCTGACACACACAATTTTTTTTCTTTGAAAATTAATCTTTTTGCAACTCTTACGAGGAAAGGAACGTTATTTTCATAATGGACGGAAAACAAAGCATGGAATCACGCACCACTTCGGACCGTGACACCAATTTTTAACGATTGCTATAATTGATTATAAGCGCTCACTGGAATTTCTTACTTAAAATATGCAACCGGTGTTTCAAAGAGCGTAACAAATCGTACATTAATTATTATTATACTCTGTATAATACTCATACGAAGAGATGAATATCTCTTCCTTGGTTTAAGTCGTCGTCGTTTTTATCTGATTCGAATCAAAATCAGAATCTGCAGACATTGACTCTTTTGAACAGAGTTCAGGTTCCCAGACATTTAGTACAAGGATCACAGGATATACTTATTATAGAATAAAGGAATAAGAATAGAGGATTATGTCTGTACACTATGTGCAATTGGTGGAAAGATGCTGTTTTTCACATGCTTAATTAGCTAAATAATTTGTTTTACTTACGAATCGCCGAAAGCACTGGCCAAGTTTTCTGAGATCATTTTCACAGTCCCTTAAAGCTGGTAGGAACTCTTCGGCATGAAATCGGCATATCCTTTCAATATTGGCAAAAATATCCGCCTTCATGCCCTTGAGCGTTAGAGGTATGTCTTCTTTCGTCATCTCTGGAATGTAATCTTCAACGACGTGCCTCAATCGCCCCACGTAAACGTTTTCTGTGTGAAGTAGCTCATTCACACGTTCTGTCAGCCGTCTGTGCACAAAAAAAACAATATTAGGTACTTAAACACATCAATTGTAATAAAGGCCAAAATCATTAACAGCGTAGTTTTTGGCATAAAAATAAGTAAAACACAAGTTGTCTGATGTAATAACATCCGTAGTCCGTGTGTATCAGTATCTCTATAGTGTGAAATATTTATTAAAACTAGCATTATATGCGAAAGTGTGTCTAAGTCTGTGTGTAACCTTACATGGCTCAACCGCGTTCAAGCAATCTTGACGCCATTTGACACAGAGGTAGCTGACGTCCTAGCAAAGCTATACTTCAGCTCTGATGAATGAAAGAGTTCCCAAAGGACTTTTATGAAACCTTAATCCAGCGGAACTGTCACAGGTATTAGTTAGTATGGTAATAAATCGAATTCGACACTCAAGATCCGTATGTATACAATAACAATTTTAATTATTGTTTTAATAGCTTGAGCGCGTTTTGATTCTCTCACTACTAAAATAGGTTGAAGATTTAAAAATAATAGATACGTAGGTAAACCGTTTAATGTACAATTCGTAAACATACAAGTAACCTTGGCATCAGTGACGCTCCTGCGTCTATTTTAACATAACAAAGTGACCTCAGCGGGAAATACTTTGAATAAGTCTACGAAAGCTTTTCTCTATTTGAATTTCATACATTTCTGCTTTCCACGTATTACGAACGCCAAGATTGCACAGTAAGTGTACAAAAGTACAATAAACAATAAACTATTTAGAGTCTATATTTATTTATCTTCGATTGATTTCAAAAACTTCAGCCTTCTTCTAGAGATGCAGCACGCATGTGAATAAAAATATCGCTCGGTGAAGGATTAATAATTTAAGGAAGGATTCGTATATTTAAGGTGTACGATTAGTACGATTCGTGCATTTAGTACGACTACCGAATCAACCACCAACCCAAAAATTTGACACCACTAGTATTTAACATCAGTTAAGTACAGTTTTAACAATATATGGACAAACAGGTGGAATTTTCTTACACTATATTGAGCGTCCCGCGTGACCGCACATAATACCTATTATGTATTTTATAAAAACACCTAGTAATATACAATGTTGTCTAATATAAATTTATAGATATTCTGATTTAAAATTTGTTTACGCGCCGATTTCCGCATGACCTCAACCACTTTGGTTCGCTTGCATCTTTTTAATATTAATATTCTTGTCTTTACTGTTTTATTAAAAAATAATACAATAGAACTTAATCCTAGCTAGCCTAACTTATATAATATTCTTATGTGCTACATATTTATTACCTATTTATATAATCTCTAACTATATATTTATCACAGACTTGGCATGTTTAGATCTTAAGATAGGTGAAACACGGGTTTCTTCCGTTCTATTTATCGATTTTCAATTTAGATACTACCTAACAAAACAAAAATAACGAATCCAGTCTATTTATACCTAACATATCGGACTGCGTATCTGCATAATATCACATTATGTTGCAACACATCTGTATTCCGAGTTCCTATACTTCTAAAACTTGTCCTACATGAAATAGGTAAAGCATTTAATTTCATTACATTATACACAAAGATAAAATTACCTACTAGCTGATGCCCGTGACTTCGTCCGCGTGGATTAAGTTTCTTGATTCCCGCGGGAACTCCTTCATTTTCCGGGATAAAAAGTAGCTTATGTCCTTCCCGGGGATACAACCTATCCCTGTACCAAATTTCATCAAAATCTGTAGAACGGTTGGGCCGCATTTATAATATTAAGTATGGATAATTCCATTTTGCATTGATGCAACTTTCGAGGGTAATGAATAATGATGAGTTTAGCAGCAATAGATTTTGTCAGTTCATCAATTCGAAACTATTTGTTATTTGTAGTTGTACGAGAGAAGTCGTTTGCTTTTTCTTAGCAGTCCTGAAAATATAATAGGTTACAGTACACGCGTCAGCTCTAAGGAATCGGGGTTTCTTTGTCTGGGCAAATAGCTGTTTTAAATTCCTTAAAGTAAGTACTGATTATTCTGATTGCGACAGATTAATTAGATTTTTACATACATTCATTTTGTACAGTTCATTAATCAATTTTATGATACGATTTGTGTTTTCTTCCTTATTGCACTTCATATACTATATTATTGTTATTCCATAATTAATTCAATGCGCGCGCACAGATACTAATGATGTGTTAGTATCGATAAAGTAATATTGACTAAATCTCATTACGTCAACATTCATTAAGATTCATCGGACCTCGCGCGCGAACTGTAGGTAGGTATGTTATTATTGTTCTTATTATTATGGTTATGACTTATATGTAGAAATCACGATTCACTCAAACTTATAAAAATCAAGGTATAGAGAATATTTTAGGAAAAACTTTGAGATCTACTTATATCAACCGTAGATCCCATTCTGTAGATAAATAGTTTTCAAAGAAATATATGGAATTGAAATATAATAGGTTTTTCTATGATCTTTTTATGAATAATTTGATGCTGTCTCTAGTAAGATTAATCATTTAAAATTATATTTCTTACAACTAAATTATTTACCTATTTACTCTATTTATTGTAGCAATAAAACACATCTGGACGCTGGTGTATACTAGGTCCTTGCAGCAAATAATGCAATATTACTATGCACGTGACTATACTAAGAATAATCTTGTTAATCTTTGCAGTCCATACATAGTAGGTGCTGGATAACTGAAGTGCGGTATAATAATTTTATATTATAGTTATTCTTGCTAGAAGTTTCTTATGACTTGCACAGACATAACGCGGCATAATTAAAGAAACGTGTAGGCAACCCAAGTATAATCAGTGCAAACACAAACACTTTCTCGAGGCTAATTCGTGCATTTTATTTTGCACGAAAAAAACATGTGACTGTATAGCACTACATATATCATCATTATAATATATTATTTACTAGACGATGCCCGCGACTACATCAGTGTGGTTTAAGTTTTTTTCAATTTCTGTGTGAACCCTTCGATTTTCCGATATAAGATCTAGCCTTTCCTTTCTCGAAATAACTCATGGTATAACCTATCACTGTATTATACGATACCAAGAAGCGCGAAAGAAGCAGCGCTGCTTCAACATTATTATCACGCCTGCATTGCTTGCTTACTGCATGGAGCGGAAATGCGTTCAGTTCTAGATATAGGAGCCGCGTCGTTGTATTCACGCGAGGTGTATGTCCAAAGGTTTAAAGATCCGAGCATCAAGTTCACAGCCTTATCAAGACAAGTACTCAATCTTTAGATCGTAAGTGGATGGGAAATCGCCACATTATTACATGCCCCTCTGATAGGTATTTTATAGTTTTTTTGTTGGATTGGTACTAAATTATATGAGTACTTAGTCTCAAATACACAAATATACCCACAGGGAATAAGCAGTCCCTACATTACTTCGGGCCAGGTAAAATGTAAAATATGAAAATATTATGATCATTAACATGAAAATAACTTTAACAAGATTTTAAAATTAAAACTAGCCGAGCAACGACCGATGTAAGAAAGAGAACATGTTTTTCTCTCTCGAATTAGAACAAAGTCAAACGGCTTTAAGTAATTCAAAACTAACCGGTAACTATTCGTAATTAAATATACTGAAATACGGTGCCTCATGGAATCCTAATTCCTTACCTTGCAAGGAAAATTGCAAAAATAAAGGCTATCTAAATATAGAAGCTTAGTATTTAACCTTTCACGGTTACTTTTATTCAAACTAGCTGTTACTTATTTCACTTTAATAAAATAATGCTAAGTTTCACGTCGGTTTTTCTCAGTAGAATATCATTTCCACACCGCTGCTAGAGTTCCGACTCCCGACTTGTTATGAGTGACGCAAGTTGTCCTAGGAATTACGATATCTAAGAATTGAGTTTTCTAACTCAATAATATATACTCAATATTCAATAATATATTTCTATAATTATTTCATTTAATTTGTACCTATAATAAATGGAAATGGTATAGGTAATAGTCGTACTTTTCTCGTTTAAAATAAAAATCTCGTTGAAATCTACATAGCAAAGTAAACAGCAGTGGATTAATGTGAAGTGCGACTCTGTTTTAAAGTAGGTACGAAGTACCTAACTTAAAGAAATGCGTCCAAAATTAAGCTCTATTATATGTACTCCGAACGTACCTACAGTAGGTAAAGCTAGTAATTAATATCTTCCGGTAAGTGACCTTGTATCATTAACAGCTTGCTCAAAGAGAGATAATGATATAAAACGAGTTCTTACCACAGTCTACCTAATCAGTGAATGTAATGTACACCTTTAGAACTCCATTTTTTTTTACAAAGTTTCAAACAATTTAGTTCTCAACTAAGTATATCCATGTGAAACTCGTACTATGTATTTAAATGTAGGGGCAATACTACTACCACATACAAATCATAATACCGTCTAGCTCTAGAATCTAGAGCATTATAGTAAAACTAGAGCAGTAATATACCCCAACATTGGACACAACCTACCTGACTGGCAGGACTACCTTATTGCAAGTCTTATTTTTTGTGGCGCAGTACACGACTGCTTCAAAGATAAATAATATGTGGGCCATATCGCCACCATCTTGGAATTGAAATAAATAACAGCTATTTTATAAATTTCGTAATAACCTAGCAATCTAAGTTTGGTCTTTGTCTTCGTTTATTTAGCTCATGGACAGGCTCATGTAAATCCCCCGTGCCTCGAAGAGCACGTTAAGCCGTCGGTCCAGGTTATTATCACTAACATGATAATAGTCGTTAAAGCCCGCCAACCCGCATTGGAGCAGCGAGGTGGGTCTAAGCTTTGATAGGGATGATGCCTATATTAAAAATAAATTATATCTAACTGATTATTGAATAGTGGGTCTTCCAAAAGACCTAAAATTCACATCCTCGGTTAGTTTGAAGTTCGCTAACCATATTTTAAAATAAAGATTAAAGAAAGTGCGTTGAAATTTGATGACGTAACATTTGTGAATTTCATACAACTTCCATACTAGAAGTGCGTTTTTATAAAGAGTTGCTGATTTGATTGAGTTGTAATCATCCCTATTCCCTCTCTCCTATGAAAGCCTGTGCCCAGCAGTGTGACTTTAATGGGCCGTAGTGGTAGTAGATCAAACAGATAGATTCGAATATTTTTATAGCTTGCACCAACGCGAAGTGATAATAAAGCTGCGGCATCATGAATGGGGTACAAAGGCTGCTTTTCACTCACAATAAAATATGATCGTCCCCGAACTTCTGCCGAATATGCAAATAATTAATGTCCGCAAGTTTCAGTGCTGTAATGAACTGTAACAATAATAATCGATGTGAGCTGTTTTTGAGCGAGGCTTTAATAATTTTTAAAGTGTGGTTTTTAAATCATTTACTTTGCCCGCGGGTTCACTCGGTTCGATTTTCATACAAATTTCAAGGAGTGAGACCGCTGGAATTTATTTGGTCACGCGATAAGACTGTTTAATTTTGCGATAATTTCTAAGATACCTACTATTTAAAATTGTATGGTGTAAAATACAATAATTATTTGCATGAAATGCTTAAGGTAACTAAAGTATTTAATTTGATAAGAATTAATATCGTAACCGTCAAACCACATTATATAATTTGACCATTTTTAAACTATAAAATGTGTATAGTAAGCTATCCTTATAACCTAGTCATTTTCCACTTTGGATTTTTCTGTCGACGCATAGAAGACGAACAATCCCACCGTACATTATTTTGTTATATCTCAAAGGGATAATGAGCAGTGTTTTTGATGAAAGCTTCCCGTCGGCTTGATTTTTTTCCGACATCTTCAATAATCGTCATAATTCACCTAATTTACAAAAAAAAACATGAATTAAGTATATACATAAACCTTCCTCTTGAATTACTCTGTCCATTGGTGAAAACCGCATGAAAATCGGTTCGGTAGTATTTGAGAGTATCGCGTTCAGACAGGCAGACGGACGTGGCATGGGGACTTTGTTTTACAATATTATAATTTTTATACTTTTTAAATATTTTAACTTAAATGTTTTATCGGCTCTGGATTCTAGTCCGTCTGAAGAACAGTGACAGTTACTTCGCGCCATAGAATACACACGAACAAGCCACGAACAATATTATTACATACAATTACATAAATTAATTTCATCAATCCACATCTAAATGTTGTTATTTTTTAGGTATTCTACATTCAAAGCCAATATAATTATGAACTTTCCTGCAAGAAAACTTTTTATTTAAAAGTATGGAGGATTTACAAAAATTTAAAAAAATTACTTCCAACCCCTCTCTAAGTGCATTTTTCGACCAAATGTATTGAAAAAGTTCTTGTATACGACTCTGTCAATAAATGTGGTATGTAATAAATTGAAATAATATCAAAATTCACAACGTTTACCAAACTCCATTCTCCAGCCGTTCTAAATGTGAGATTTAGGCTAAATTCAACATTCCACCTAAGTCACAGCTAAGTGAATTTTGTTTATTTCTTTACTGTCTCAAATTTAATTTCCAGAATAAATCTAATGAAAGTAGGAAAACCCATAGTTAGAGTAAAAATGTTTTAACCATAATAACGAAAACGATAGTATAGTTAAATAACCTAAAATGATTAATATGAAAAATTATGCGAATCGAGCATCGAAAGTAGGCTCAGAAATATTACCATACTTACCTATAAACTTAAAATCATTAGAACTCTGGGTCATTTGCGTTAAACTTGTTTCGAATTATAGCATATTAAATAGCGATAACATTAACGGGTATAATCTAATATTTATTATTTATTAAGACTTCTATGAATGGTGCCGTCATCGTGGAGCGCTACAATTGTTTATAAACACTATGGCTTTAGTGTTATACCTAGAAAAACAAGCCTATCTGCACAAAATAATAGATACATGATGGCTATTAGAACCTATTTATAATTTTGAATAGCGACCATTATTTTAGATTGATGACATACATTTTTCTTTAAAAAGTATATTGATATTGAAATATGAATTAATTCTCTTATAATTAATATACAACTGGTTGAATGATAATATGCATTCTTACCTATAATTATTCAATACAATACTTTAGAACCTAATAATAACTAATAAAAGTCATAAAACAAAATAAGAAGAAGATAACTAACACTTTCAATGAATACAATTATTTAAATAATTATGTCGTACAATTGATATAAGTAGTATCATTTCACGTTCATTAAATGCAATTAACTAATTAACTAGCTGAATAGGTATGATAACGATTAACAACATTTACGTAATGATAATAATATCCTCCTGGCCGAATTTCGACCAGGGCGGTTAATCTCCAGAGATTATCCGCATCAATTCGAAAATGTTATTGTTCACGAGATTTTCAAATTTCGTCACTCTATTAAAACTGATAGTAAAGTACTGCTATATAAATTGCAAATACCTACTTGCCTCGAACCATATGAATAAACATCAAGGTGAAACCTCGTACCTACTTAGTTCGAAGTCGGTGGCAGCGTGTGTTTGTGTGTATAATCACCTGTTAGCTCTTATATAGATGCATACCTATTGTTTAACGCTTTAACGATAAGTATGCCGATATCTAGCAATACTAGACTTTTTTAATTGGACTGAACTAAATTTTACTAATATGTGAACAATGGGATTCCCACATATAAATATTATTCATTCGGGTATCTCCAAAAAGTACGTACCTACGCATTCACTCGAACATTAAAATTATCACGCATAATATTATTATCATCACGCTCTAACGGTAAAGCGATAATTTCAAATTATCAGATACGTACGACAAAGCCTTGACGATATCGCATATATTTCTTGTGATATCAAGAAAAAAGCCAAATGACCTCACCTTCTATATTTCTCCTTTTTCGATTCCACCGGCATCAATACCGGTTCTATGGACTTTGTAACACACCACTCGTTTACTGCACTAACAGTGAGGAATTCTGTATCCGGCGCATGGCACACCTCTGAACCGAATTCATCCGAAGAAACTGTGATACTATCATACTTCTGATATGGCACCATATCCAAAGATGATATTGATTTGATGCTAACATTGTCAAAATTACATTGTTCCTCAGACGCACTAGATAAATTATCATCACTTCCATATTCATTCATTAAAGTATCCGTTGATTGATCCGTCGATAGCGTTTCAACTCTACCATCGTCGTTATTAACTACATATTCTTCACCTTCTTTCAATTTATCACTGTCATTGGAGTCGTCGCTACTACTTACATTCGATGATGATAATTTACTATTTATTATTCTACTTTTGTCTTCTTTTATGTCTAGTTCATTATCAGATGTCTCTGATAGCTTCAGTCGTAGCAGTTTTTCTAGGTCACATTGCTTGACACCGTAGGACCAATGTGTTTCACCCATACGACCTTGAGTTCCTATTGAGGATTTCCTTCGTATAACAGGGGGTTGTCTACTACGTCGCAATACTACAGGTGATGAGGAAGGTGTAGTGAAGGAAAAGCGCCTTTCAACTGCCACACTCTCCTCGGGTACAGAGGATTTACTATCTATAGAAGAAGTATCATTAAAAGGCTCCGGTGGAGGTGGAGGTGGAGCTGGCCTGTGAGGTTTTATTGAGGATGATTTCCTGTCCGACATAAAACCTGAAGAACTGGATTCGTAACTTATTTCTGAAACATTTGATAATATCGAGTTCACTGACACATTGGAGTTTCTGTCTTGAGTCTTAGGCACAGGTGATAAATGTTGAAAATGAATCTGAATGGGGTTGACAATACTTGATAAACTTCCCAACATCGGATCCTTAAATCTTTCCAAGGATTCACTCGAACCTCCGAGATTAATACCAGTCCTTTCGAAGCGTTGAATCATTTGTTTGACACTTCTTTTGTCTTTTCTGAACTCAACTTCATCGTCATCAGAGACGTGTCCCGACGAAGATTCGTCAATTAAACGCGTTCTGACGTCCTCTCGAGACATCATATGACGTATAGGCATTCAGGTATTGCACAAGCACCAGTAAATCCAAGGAAACGTACACATATCAACTCGCGATTTAGCTGCGCATACCTACTCGGCGCGCGCTCGTGTTGACAACGAATTACGACTGAGTACTGA
This sequence comes from Erebia palarica, assembly GCA_964035005.1. Classification (NCBI taxonomy): domain Eukaryota; kingdom Metazoa; phylum Arthropoda; class Insecta; order Lepidoptera; family Nymphalidae; genus Erebia; species Erebia palarica. Next base: position 25,393,841 of record OZ035985.1, on the reverse strand, counting down.
CGGTGTGACGGCGGACGGCGCCCGCGCCCCTGCGCTGCCCGCGACTACGTCAGTAAATCATAATATATACTTTGGTGCTCAACCGTATCTAATACGTTATTCTAAGTTACACAATAAAATAAATATTTGTTTAGTGATAACTCAGCTGTTAAATAATAATATGCTTTCGTTATACATTTAGAATACCCCTGCATCACCTTGATAACAAATAATATATCTACTTAGGTATTTTTTGTATAATATCATAGTATAGTTTCAGGTAAAATATTGTGCATGTACCTACTGCTTTTATTTAAACCCGACTATACTTAGCTGGGAGTTCAATTAAGAAATTAAAAAAAATACTATTAACTAAATAATGCCTGCTACGAGATTTAGGTTTTTGAAAATACTACGGGATTCCTTTATTTTCCAGGATAAAAAAGCCTGCTGCCCGAGTAAGTTTCCCCGGGATTCAACCTATCTCTGAACGAAAAAATCTTCTCATCGTCAAAATTGGTTCAACTGATGGGCCGTGAAAACATGTATAGTATCCTTGTAATCTGAGGTGAAAGCGTAGCGTACAGACAGACACACTTTTGTTGCATTTTTATTACTAGCATGGATTTATCTATTTGCTTGCGAAGTTTTTGAATCTTTTGCCTCAATCTTTTTCTGTACAAACCTTGTAGTTAATGCGAATACTCCATAACGCCAGAACGTATGAAATTTGATAGATTATAGTTTGGGATAACACATAAAGTACTTTTTATCACGGAAAATTAGAGACTTCCCACGGAAACCAAAAAACCTCCATTCACGCGGACGAAATCGCGGGCATCAGCTAGTACGTTATATTTTATGTATCCCTGGTCAATAGGTATCTATAATTAGACAGTTTCCTGCGAGATTTATGCTAGACTTCGTTAAATAAGTTCAGCGGTTTATGAGAAAGTGTGATTGAGCCGTGAATCAGTGACGGGCAGACAAACATACTTTCTCATAAATTTGACTTAGTTTGGAATTATTTACCTTTAATATCAGCAGATACATAAATTGATCCACTTATAGAAAATGATATACATACATACATAGACAATTACTCGTAGCATAGACACACTACATGATAAAACAAAAAGAACTTATAGATACGAGTACATTTTAGATAAGTACATTAGCCACAGTCTCATAGTCGCCAGCAAGTGCACATGGCTCTGATGAGTTTATTGACGTATGGACTTAAATTGCTTGTACCAGTCACATAAGTTATAGGAGTTCTCAACTATAATTATTACTTAAGCAATTTTTTTATGCTTCACTTGATTTTATGCAAAATTTGTAACTGCATGTTGTGATACTTACATGATGTTTGACGACCTTCCCGGCGCAGAGTTGGGCGCTGTTGCCTTATCGTGCGAAGTCCGGGGTTCGATTCCCGGCAGGGTCAATTTGGGTTTTTTTTTTCAATTTTAGTGTTATGGGTTTAATATAACTGCCATGCCCCTTACAGATTAGCCCGCTACCATCTTAGACTGCATCATCGTTTACCATCAGGTGAGATCAAAGTCAAGAGCCAACTTGTGGATTGCGACGACGAATGCGTATCTACCAGTATCTGAGTATGAAGTATATCTATCATTAGGATCCCAAATACTCCACAGAGTACAATGTTAATAGAATGGTCCATCCATTGAGCATCGAACTCTGATTGTGAAAGTGTCTTATGGGTAAAATAAAACTCTTTAATAAACTTTTTAGTTGTCATGTTTATTCATAATTTGAAAGTAGGTAATTAGGTAAGTATATTATTCAAATAATCAATATCATCATATTATTATAATCGATTTTATTAAGTAACTTAACTGTTATAGGTACATTTACACATTCCCCGGGCTATAACATCATTCATTTGGCTCCGGACTAGTCTTGCGTATGGCGATCCGGCAGTGAGAAGCAGTGGCGGCCTTATTGGCCTATTACACTGCACTTTTTTACAGAGCCCTGTGGTAAGGGTGGGTGTGGCCGCAATTTAGAGCGTCGCTTATAACACCGCAATAAGGACCAATTTAGGGACCCTTTCTCTCTGTATCTTATTACACTACACTGATTCAAGTATAAAGGTCCCTGTGAAAAGTGCAGTGTAATAGGCCTATTTGCTCTTGACTGTGCTCTCACCTGATGGTAAGTGATGATGCAGTCTAATATGGTAGTATGTAAGGGGCATGGCAGTTATATTAAATCCATACCCCCATCCGGTTTCTACGCGGCATCGTACTGGAACGCTAAATCGCTTGGCGGCACGTCTTGGCCGGTAGGGTGGTAGCTAACTAAATTATAAATTCAAGTCTCTACAGCCCAGAGCCTCGCAATGGCTATTGGTAGCCCCTGGTGAGAAGATTATGCGATGCACATAGCGGCGAGTGTACCTACACGATGACGAATATATAAAAGCACGGTTATGATTTTGCAGAAAAATGTAATTGTATCTATTTTATCTACTTAGTCAACATCCAATTTTCGGAAAGAGCCTTCAACGCCGAAAAGGTCGGAGCGTGTCTTCGGTTGACCTGACCTCGAGGCCTCATCTGAACGAACCAGTTCTTCACGGAGAAACCAATCACTGTAGCTCTCTACCTTAGCTTTCCAGTAATCTAAAATCAAAGAATTTTCTTAATTTTAACATTAAATATGATAAAACGAGGTTAAGATAATTCTGTCCCTTAAAAACGTAATTTTTTGCCTTTCTAAGTTTTTTTTTAATCCACTACAAGTTGAATAAAAAAAAATCTTATCTAATCTAGCCCTTGACTGCGGTATCACCTGATGGTAAGTAATTATGCAGGCTAAGATGGTAGCGGGCTAACCTGATAAGGGTATGGGTAGTTATATTAAAACCATAGTCGGTTTCTACGCGGCATCGTACCGGAACGCTAAATTGCATGGCGGTACGTCTTTGCCAGTAGGGTGGTAACTAGCCACGGCCAAAGGCTCCCTCCAGATAACATACAACTTAGTGATAAAACGTCATGAAATTGTTCTGAATAAGTTAAAATTTAAATTTCTACAAAATGCAATATTAGCTAATCAAAAAAGATCGAAAATATCTTAATTTATAAGGTTTATATAATATATGTATTCCCTTGCTTATATCTATACTAATATTGTAATAATATGTTGCGGAGGTCTGGAAACAATATCAGAAAGCGCTACATGAATAGGTAAATCTGTAAAACACGTTCCAGCCTTAGAGCTATGAACATCATGACAGTGTATATTTCACGCTTCGTGGGAAACGTAAATTTTCCACCGACCATTGCTCGTATGCTCGTAACATATACTAGTTAATGTTAATTACGAATATTACAACAATTACCAGTCAATTCTTGAATAGTGCCGCATTCGCCACCATACTCCTTTGGCAATATGGAGCGAGGTATAACGTGGTATATTGCTTCGAAATTACGACTGTACACGTTGAACTGTAATTATGTGATTAGTGTTATATAGTACTTGTAATTATTGTTAGCTTGTCAACTTATCGTGGATTACTTTAGTTTTTTTTAATTCCCGCGGAAACTCCTTAATTTTCCTATTCTGCCCAATAATAGCCTATGTTATAAACGGGATACAAACTATCCCGGCACCAAATTTCATCAAAATCGGCTGAACGGATGGGCCATGAAAGCGTAGCAGACAGACAGACAGACACACTTTCGCATTTATAATATTAAGATGGGGTATGGATTAAATTTTCATTAGGTATATTCACGTAGCACTATTTCAAATTGTTGTATAAAGAAATTGAATTAATATAACATCGTAATATTTATAACACAATTTCGTTTTGGTAAATAAAACATATTTAAAAAGTCTTTATGTACCCTGTTTTTCCATTTTTCGCTTAAAAACATCTGGAACAAGGAATAAGCAGTTTCAAATCCAGGTGGTGTGTGTAGTATATGACTGCTATTCAAGCGAATTGGTAAGGCCTTTTCCGAAATTGTCAAGGTTTGCTTCGCAACTGCTGGTGTCCACTGACTGAATGTACGAAATCCTACACCATTTAGATCCACCAATAGATCCTGTAAATGAAATAATATGCAACTATTTTATTTCATAATAATTTTGACTCGAAGCAATAAATCTAAACAAATATTATAAAGAGGAAAGATTAGTTTGTTTGTTATGGATAAACTCAAAAACTACTCAACCGATTTTAAAAATTGTTCCACCTTCAGTTATATAAGCTACATTATCAACGAGTAACATAGGCTATATTTTATTTTCATAAAAATTAGAGATCCTTACAAAAATTGCAGAAATGTGAACTAAGTCGGAAAAAACCGTCTCTTCTGAGAGCTTACGTGGCGTGCGCTGCGTAAATTGTTAAAGTTATACGAAAACAATGTATGGTGGAATTGTTCCTCTCAAAAAGTTCTAAAAAAAGTACGCAATAGTTTGTCTATCTTTTAAGGTTGACTCACAATAACCATTTTTATGATTTTCAAATTTGGTCTAAACCAATGTTTTACTTGCGAAGGTGTTTTTACCGGCATAGTATGAATTCTTATCAAAATAAATATATTAGACATCTCAAGTATTTAATTAAGATAAAAATTGTCCTTAACACCTTTTAATTTAGATGAATATCTTATGAGATATCATAGAAATAATGTAACGTGCAAGAGAAAAAGGCGCGACTGCGGCCGGTGCTCAGGTTAAATACATAATATCTGTGGTCTGGCGGCTGTGGCAGGAGTGATGAGGACGAGGCATACTCTTACAATGTAATACTTAACTATAACCTGACCACTGGCTATGTTGGGTATAGACTATTAGGATTATTAGAAGCCGAGGCGAATCGCTAGTTATGTTTTATGAGACTTTGTAGAAAAGATGCGGAGATGAAACGCACCTCACCTTGGCAACACAAATGTGAGTAAACGACGCAATGCAAGAACGGTTTGGCCACTACAGCCTAAGATATGATGGGACGTTCTTTATCTAATTTTATTTAGCCCTTGACGGAGATCTGTAGCGGATAGCGGGCTTACCTATTTGGGGTAGGTACGGATATATTAAATCCGTTTTCTAAACGGCATCGTAGTCCTTGCTTTCAAACATTCCTGTTCGAAACTTCCAAACGGGATAGGCAGGAACGTTTGTCTTTAAAATTTGATCCAAAACCAGGACAGGCATGTCCCATAGGACGAAAATGAAGAGGCATAGCACTTAGCTCGAATATTTTCATGCTTTGACAAAAATAAATAGTAATTATTTTATTAAGAGTAAAATCTATTTTTACCTGTCCAGCGATAACAAAATTGTCATCTTCAAGTATTAATATATCAATGATCATAAAAACAACCTTAAACGCATCAATTAAACGACTATTAGAATTTTCGATGGCATATAGTCGTTCTATGCTAACTCTGCGGGAACCTTCTGATTCTAATTTTGTTAGTGGTAGGAAGATACTGAAACAAATAGTTTATATTAGTGAGGAATCCATGCTTGTCGTTTAAAATAAAAATGTAGTTGTCCTCCTTGTCATGTCTAGTTAAGATAAATGATTTATTTATTTCACATAGGACAACTTGTGTCACTCTACCGCCGGTTCGGAAAATTGATTCTACTGAGAAGAGCCGGCAAGAAACTCAGTTGCTCTTTACAGTTGACATTTTAACATACTTCTACATACTAACCCCCTTTTTAAAATTCCTTGTATGACTGGATCGAAAGGATTTCGATCACTTAATATCTCTGGAAGCACAGTCCGCAGTGTGTAATACATGTCTAACTTAGATTTTGTTTTTTCTAGACTGTATTTGTTTCCACGTAGAAAAGAAACGATCCATTGATCGCCTGTAAATTTTAAGAAATTAGGAGTTGTGTACACATTGTTGTTGTGTATACATTAAATTATATTTATACTATATCATTATATTCATAAATCGCACCTACAGTTTATACTAACAAGTGTATTAGTACAAACAGACTAACTACAGTAGGATATTAATAGGAAAGTTAAATATTGTTTTTTATATTTATTACGAAGTCAGTGAAAAAATTACAGCCCTAGCAATTAACTTCGCATGCTTGAGCTACAGCGTTGATACGGAATCTGATTCCAAGCGATTAGATCAAAAAATTAAATGTAATTTAGGTAGACAGAATTTCACTTGAAGTGGGAATGACTCGGTGACTTTTTGTTCACCATGTTGCCGCTTGGAGCACTGGCTGTACATGTATGGAGGAGCTCACTCTCACCTCACTTTATTGAGACGTATTTCAAATTCGATCAAACTCAGAGTAAGCATAAAGATAGGTAACTGGACTTTCTAAAATTTAAAAGCGTCATCTCTTGGTAAATGCTAAAACATGTTTCTCTCATCCATTTATGATGAACCATAAGCTATCCGCAGCAGTATCTTACAAGAGGTTTGAAATCATGTCAACAGATGGCGTTTCTTTATAACACTTGTCCTCTATCCAATTCCAAGTTGATTACAAGATGTTTTATTATTATTACGGTTCTTTTATAGGTCTCGAAAAGTTCGTTTGAAAAAATACCTACATGGGATGATATTATAATCAGACTGTCTAAACTAGAGGGCGAGGGCCGAGGAAATTGGTTTGAGAAATAATGGTAGGTATGTATGGCTTTTAATAATTAATGCAAAGATTTTCAAAAAATCAAGGTTAGAATTTGTATTGTTTGTATTTGTTTTGCCTCAAAATAAAATTATTGTAGTGTTTTATGAATTAATCACAAACTTCACTTACTAATGATGATTAGCTTTAATACTTTCTACAAAGGATAGATAGGTATAATTATTAGTTCCACAAACTTATCTGGCCCGGTGTCCAAAATTGGAACTAATATTTAAGCCTGTTCAGTTTTTTTTTTCATATTATATATACTAGCGACCTTGTCACGTGTCGGATAAATTTGTGGGACTGTACGCTACTATTGAAAAGGTTGCTAAAATTCTACATCAATGTATTGGAATTAATATAGAACAAACCTTCGTTGGTGGTTCGTTTGATAAAATCCGTCTATTATTATTTTTACTTACTTGGTCTTACTGATTTCAAATGTGGTTGTTTTTCAAGCCATTCTCTTATAGCTCTAATATCAGAAAGAATCCTCTTTGGTTCTTCATTAATTTCCTTTTGTGCCTTTTCTTTTAATACTGGAAGCAAAGGTCTTATCTCCATCTGAGGCATTTTTATTGTTCTTCCGGATTTCAGAATATGTAAAAGAAATATAAAAAACCAAATAGTAGATTGTGATAGAAGAGCGGTAAGTAGGGTTTTACCTATGCGTTGACTCTTAACAGCCCGATGGCGCCAGGCGACGGCTGACCATCGTCACGTGGTTGTTAAAACCAGCGGTTAAAACCTTAACGCCCGTGTATCACACAATATTTTTCAATACATTTGTGAGAAAATTTGAAAATAAAAGTCACTAGAAAATGTTTCACGCCCATACTTTTTTAGAAATTTTTGGGGGCTATTACTCACGCGATTTTTTTCCCACATCTACAATACCTCATTGTTGATTTAATTTTATGATTCCACATCACTTATACCACTTACATTTATTAATAATTTATAGGAAAAACTCAATGAAACTTTTAAAAATAGCGCGCACAGATTAAAGGTTTAGTAGGTATCTACGGCGCGTTGTTGCAGTACCTAATTGCGTTTTTTTATTGGCTTCATGGCTCTAGGTTTTAGCTCTTAACTCCCAGCATGGACTATTGAGCCTTTACTTTGTGATTTATAAAACATATCTTTTCCATTAATATGAGTATATTTTTATACAACCTATACTCACTAATATTACAATCTAGCCTTAAAATTAGACTAATGAGTAATTTTACTTTAACCTAAACTTATAAATTATCTTATATACTAAGAAGTAGTCCATCGACGCATCTTAGTCTTTCTTTAATCAATTTAAAGACACTATGTTCTTGTGTTCTTTAGGGCAGCACTTACACTACACTTTCACTATTCACTTATCACTAAGCACTAATCACTATTGAGAACTAGCTCAAAGGGTTTGGTTCTTTTAAGTCTCCTCACTAACTGCGTAACGTCAAGCAGCTGAATCGCCTCAACGTTAACGTGATGGTGAAGCCGATATTCGTGGGCTTTAGCAAATTTCGCAATTATTCTGTCGACATATTCAATTTTAAGGTGAATATTGTCATTGCGGATGTACCAAGGTGCGTTAACAATATTCCTTAATACTTTGTTCTGAAACCTTTGAATAATTTGCATGTTACTCTTTTTGGTGCAGCCCCAGAGCTGACAGCCATAAGCCCAGATAGGCCTTAATACTTGCTTATAAAGCAACACTTTATTGTCAATTGATAGCAAGGAATGTCTTCCTAGCAACCAATGCAAGCTTTTATAGCGAAGATCTAGTTCAGCTCTTTTCTTTTTAACGTGGGTCTTCCAACGTAGCTTAGCATCCAGCGTCATACCAAGATACTTTGCAGTGTCAGCATATGGTAGTTTTTGTTTATTCAAGAAAACAGGACAATACTGTATTTTCTTGTTAGTAAAATCTACGTGGGTTGATTTCATTTCGTTGAGTCTTATTTTCCATCTCTTACTCCAATCGTATACTTTATTTACTCCATTTTGCAATCTCTCTACTGCTTCCTTATGAGAATCACCCACAGCCATAATAGCTGTGTCATCAGAAAAGGTGGCAATAGTACTCTTGTCTAGCTCTGGTATATCGTATGTGTATAGTAGGTACAAGACCGGACCTAGAACACTTCCTTGAGGTACACCAGCTTTGATTTCTTTCAGATCAGAATAAGCTTCGTCTTGTCTAACTCTGAACATTCTGTAATATATGATTCAAGAATGTCTACTAGTACCACAGGTAGCATAAGTCTAAGCTTGTAAATGAGACCTATATGCCAAACTTTGTCAAAAGCTTGCGCCACGTCAAGAAAAACAGTAGAACAAACTTTTTTCTCCTCAAGTGTTTTCTCAATCACATTGATAATTCTGTGGACTTGATCAACGGTCGAGTGTTTTTGTCTAAAACCAAACTGATGATCAGGAATTAGTCTTTTATCTTCTATGATGGGTTTCAGCCTCTTAAGTAATAGCTTTTCAAATAATTTGGACATTGGCCTATATGACGTTGTTTCTTCCGGTGGCTTCCCAGGTTTTGCAATCATGATGACTTCTGCCACTTTCCACAAGTCAGGTACATGCTTTAACCTGAATGCAGTGTTAATGATAGTGGTAAGTTTCACAATCTTCATTTCACAAGGTTCATTAAATTGCCGTTGTGGAACTTGATTGCTCTTTTGATTTTTTTGGATAAATTATTAAGTAACCTTTTATCAAGTGGTGATCTAGTGTGATGCCATTTTTTCCTCTGCTTCCTTTTTCTTGCAATAAGAGAAGTAATATGTTTTGTGTAAATGGTTCCCTGGCATGTTTTTCTGGAGCGAGAAGTATTTTTCCAAGCAGATTGTTGTATAGTTTTTATGAAATTCTCTAGTTCCAAATTTAGCTGTTCCGGGGTTTTTAAAGGAACTTTTAGGTTTATCATTTCTTCTAAATCTAGTTTAAAACTATTCCAATCTGTATTTTTATTAACTAGAGATAAGTTTTTTTCTTTGAATTTAATATTTTCATTTTATATCAAAAGTATGGGTGAGTGATCAGAGCTCATATTTTTGGTCTAAACTTATATATTTCAGTGAAATATTCTTGCAAATGAAGAAGTCGATCAAGTCGGGGATTTTTGATGGATCAGTGGGCCAGTAAGTCAGCAACCCTGTACTTACCACATCACAGTTAATTTCTTGAATAGCACCCAAGAGCTCGCTACCTTTGGTATTTGTTAGTCTAGAGCCCCAGAAGGTATTTTTCGCGTTAAAATCACCACCAATAATAAACCTATTTCCATATTGTCTTAAGAGACTGAGATATTGGTATTTTTTCAAGCTATGTCTAGGTGGACAGTATAAAGCAACTACTGATAAAGAATACTTTTGAGTTTTAATATTCACCGCTACTGCTTGAATTTCCTGTGTTACCTGCTTTCTTCGAAAGGGCTGATATGCTCTTTTATTAAAACAGCTCTACCACCTCTTGCAGAATTGTTAGGATGTAATGCTCGATATACCTGGTATCCTTTAAATTTGATGTGTGATTCGTTTGTAAAGTGAGTCTCGGATATCAGACACACATCAATGTTTTCTATATCTAAGACTACTTGAAGCTCTTGCTGATGTTTAAGCAGTCCATTTGAGTTCCAGGCCATGATCTTAAGTTGGTTATTCATTTTTTATTTTTAGGAATGGCTTTGCTGTTGCCATTTTCTAGTTTTTGCAGACTTTCATCAAACGAGAAAATGAGGTTTAGAATTTTATCTAATTTGGATTCAAGAGAGTCACCTTGATTGATATTTTTAGCTGACGTTCTGTGAGCTGCTATTTGAGCATAGGTAGCATTTTTAAAAGAAACTCCTTTTTTGTCTGCCTGTCGCATCGTAGTGCTGATATGCTCGTGCTTATTTATAGGTATTTGTGGTTGTTGAGCTGTTGTTATCTTTTTCTGCGTTTTGTTTTTGATGTTTTGTATCTCTTTACCTACAATGCATCCCCTGTAGTTTGCTGGATCGGGCTCACCACAATGCACTCATTTAGGTTTCTGATCAGCTGGTTTGGTACAGTCTCTGGTAAGATGTTTACCAGTACACTTAACGCACCTGGGTTCTTTCGAGCAATATTTTTGAGTGTGCCCATATGTTTGGCATCTCTTGCATTGGGCGATAAGTTTTGATGTCTTGAGTGGATGAATCTCCACCTCACATCCCAAAATAGTACTTATTTCATATATTTTATTTATATTTTTTTATACCATTTTCAAAGGTGAGCATAAACATATTTAGAGGTTCTTTATTTTTCCACCTTAGCTTATTTACGGCATCTTGTATTTTAAGTCCCTTATTTTTTAGATCATCAATTATTCTCTCAGGTTTGTACGTAGTGTAACTTTTTGGCCATGACTCTAATAGGTCTTTCTTGTTTATTTTTAATTTATAAAACATAAAGCAATTTTAATTAATTATATTAAATACGTTTTTTTTATTTTATGAATTAACTTCATCAATTGACATGTAAATGTCATTATTTTTTAGGTTTTCTACATACAAATTCAATATCATAATGAACCTTCTTGCAAGAAAAGTTTTTATTTATAAGTAACTAAGTAAGAAACGTGGATTACAAAAATTAAAAAAAACTGCAAATTTACTGCACGAGGGCAGTAAATATTTACTGCACGCGGGCAGCAAATTGAACTTACAAGCCCTGTTTACTGCCTCTGTAAGTGCATTTATCGAGACAGTATTGAAAAATTTATTAATGTATGCTGATCATAGGCACTATTACCTGCCTACTTTAAAATTTAATTCAAGTTTAACTAACTTCTGAATTTTTAATGTAAATACTATTTTAAATTAGGTAAGTATATAAATAAATAAATTCAAAAAAAAAGAAAAGTGTGTGTGATATTCACACACGGCAGAAGTGAAACTTTAGAAAAGTAGCTTATGAGAGAATGAGATAAATATAACTTAATCTCATTCTCTCGCATGCTAAATCCTATTAAGAATGTAGGTATTTGTCTCTTTTTGGTGTGGCTTTTTTGTTTCATAGAATTTTCAAATCATAAAGATTCTAAAGAAGTTCACGTCAAAAACTATTCCTAGCCTATTGTTAAAATACAATTTTATTTATTTTCATTGAAGATACAATTTTTACATTTAAAACAGCCTGCCTACTTACCACAAACTTTGAGTACTTGAGAGCTGCTACCAAGGCACGGAGACTGGCTATACTAATTATAATATTACAATTTATAAGGAAGCAAAAGGACAAAATGAAATCACGTATCGTACAAATAAAAACTGCACTGACATTTTGTCAGGGTTACACTGATACCATTAAGGTCAAAAACACACTACAGAACAGGACTAAACATCAACATTTTGTCCTTTCGCAGTAGTCTGCACACAGTACAGGTCCTATATAAAAAAGGGCGACAACTTTTTTCCACCAGATATTTTTTACCATAGTGTAGTTTCACCCTAAGATTTATATGTTTTTCTTCTCACAATCACCTAGGTACATATTTATAAATTAAAATTATTGTTATAATTATTGATAAGTAACCTCAATAATTATTATATACAGAAGCAGATGTATAATAGTAGGCTAGTTATTATTAAAGATGGTCGTAGGTAGATATTTAAGTCTTTTTGTATTTCACTCTTTGTTGTTTTGTAACGTCCGTCATTTTAACCATAACGAGCACTTCTCTGAATTGTGGTAAAAACAGGTGGCGGTAAAACAATTTTTTTTTTGAATTTTTGATTTTTTAAGTATGTTTTGACATAGGGGTACCTTCATGTAACACAGGAATGAGGAAAGCCCTCATCAGAACCTAGTTTTCTTGGAGAAATTGCGTATTTGGTAATTATGGTGCGCATGGTAGTCATAAATTCTGATTTGGTAATGAGCTATGGTGTATGGTGATTAGAATTAAGGTTATGGTAATTTTGTATAGACATGGTGATGAGAAAACCTAGAAATCCATAGAACGAAATCGAGCATCTTCAATCTTTGCACTCAGTCTAGGAAGTAACCCACAAGAATTAGATAAGACCTTAAGATATACAATTATCACTTAGATCCTCGCTGAGATATAGGATCTATATAAAACGGGAATTATTTTGTATGGGCTGAGGCGTGCGATGACGTGAAAAACTAACTTTCTATAATGGCAATTAGCTGAATTCTTGAAGAAGAAGCTTAAATAAGTGGGCAAACAGAAAAATTACCTGGGTGACCCCAACGGTTCCATAACAAATAAGATGAATTCACCAAGAATTTTCACCATCAAAATTCAAGAATGATTCCATCATGTTGACGAAATGGCAAATACGTAATGATTTATTTTTAAACAACAGTGTGAAAACGGAAGTCAATCACCATACGGTGATTGACTCAATGTATCTCTTACCGTATGGTAAGACCATACGGTAAGAGATACATTGAATACAATACAATAAGCTGGATTAGGCTGGTGACCCTCATCCTTTCCTTCAGCCTTCAAGCCTTGAAGGCCTTCAGGCCCTCAACCCTGTCGTTCAAACTCCCTAAAACAGCTATACTCTAAGTGTGTTCCGCGATACCTCTGTAGGGGTTCCGCAAGAATTTAGAAAAAAAATCAAAACACCTCTCTCTGGTCGAACGTTTTGACTCCGCGGCCGCGCGTAGTTATATTTATTTATTTATTTGTATTTGTAGAAACATGTGTTACCTAGAATAGCTGGTACAATATCTCATAAGTTTGGTATCAACATGTATACTTGTATACTTGGGCGCGCGCAGTTCCTTTGATAAAAGCCGCCTCTGAATTAGACGCTATAGTTGTCAACAAGCGACTTTCGACTCAAACTTCATAAAATAAAGTCGAGATTGTTTACAACGCAATTTTTATTTTTGTATAATATTGTTTATTGTTTACATCTCTTTTTATTTTTGCTTTTTGTGTATCAAAGGCGCCGACTCGAGTATTTTCGAGAATATTCGAGATCGAGTCTAGGACTAAGTATAAAAGCGGCGATCGCGCGTCGCGCCTCGTCAGTAACGATTGTGCATTATGTAGACCCCACCATCCTAATGTGTAACATTATAAATAAAGAAGAATGAAACGTTGGCTTAAAGGTGTTAAACGTGTTGCAACAACATCTTCTAATGACGCTGAATGTTCAAAAGAAGTACGCACGGAGAATATAGCAATCACTGATCCAAACGATGATGCCACGACGTCAAGGTCGACGGTTTCAAAGACGAAAAAAAGGAAATATGATGAATCATAAATCAGTTTCAGATTTGTTGATTCTAACGGCTCACCTCTTTGCATGCTATGTAGTAATCTGCTTCCTAATAGTTCCATGGCACCTGCCAAATTGCGCCGACATTTAGAAACTGTACATCCCGAGTCTAAAGACAAGAATAAAGAATTTTTTGTTCGTAAAAAAGATCAGTTATTGGACAGTCAAAAAAATATGATGCATGTAACACAAACTATCAACGAAAAGACCACGGAAGCATCATATTTAGTTAGCTATCGCATTGCACAAGCAGGTGAAGCGCACACTATCGCTGAGAATTTAATAAAGCCATGTATATTAGACATAACAAAATGTATGCTCGATGAAAAATCTGCAAAGCATCTTTCTACTGTGCCGCTATCAAACGATACTGTTTCACGGCGAATCCATCAAGGCAAGCTACGTCAAACAAGAACTAGTTACACGTCTACAAAAAGCACGATTCGCCTTGCAAATGGACGAGTCGACTGATGTCGCTGGTTTGGCTATCTTGCTGGTTATCGTGAGATATCCATATGAAAGTTCTTTTGAAGAGGACATGCTTATGTGTTCACCGCTGCTCACAAACACTACTGGGGAAGAAATTTTTAATAAAATAAATATATTTTTTGAAGAAAATAATCTCAGTTGGGACAATTGCATTGACATTTGCACAGATGGGGCCAAGGCGATGACAGGTAAAACAGCTGGAGCAGTGTCACGAATAAAAAATAAATTTAATTTGAAGGACCGTTTGTATGAAAAAACTTGGTTGTTCCGATTGTCTTTTATGGCGGATATCTTTCAAAAACTGAACGAATTGAATTTATCATTGCAAGGTAAACAGACAACAGTGTTTCAGGCCTATAACAAAATAACTGCCTTCAAAAGAAAATTAGATTTTTAGATTATTTGCGTTGGTAAGAAAGAAATAGAAAGCTTTACGTCACTCAGTCAGTTTGTTAGCGATAACGACTCAAAAATGTTTCAAGATGATGTGTTTGAAGAATTGGTCCAATATCTCAGTTCGATGCGCGCATCTTTTGAAAAGTATTTTCCCGAAGAACAGAATACAAAAATGAAACTGAATTCATGGATTCATAATCCTTTTTTACCCAACTTGCAAAAGACCGAAAGTATGTCAAACGAGATATATGAATCTCTTTTAGAAATGTCATCAGACACAAGTATGGAGTCACTTTTCAAAACGATGCCTCTCAACGATTTTTGGTGCAAAATCCGTGATGAATATCCAATGCTTGGCAAAATGGCTCTGAATATTCTTCTCCCGTTCCCAACAACATATTTGTGCGAAACAGGATTCTCAACCTACGCAGCCACGAAAACAAAATATCGGAATAGACTGGACGCCGAACATGATAAGAGACTTCAACTGTCTTCTATCAAAACTGATATCAACCAATTGATGAAAAATAAAAAACAGTTTCATACCTCCCATTAGTTAGATTTTTTCTTTTTTAATAGAATATATTCTATTATTGTATTTGCCATGTGGTAAAGTAAGTAATAATTAGTACCTAACTGTTACATTGTACTTTTATTATGCTTGATAATAAAGAATACACTTTTAAAAACTATTGTTTTATTGTAGGGTTCCATCAAGTAGTTTGCTTCCCAAAAGGGTTCCGTCACCAAAAAAGTTTGAGAACCACTGCCCTAAAACTTTCAACTTGAACTTCAAAGCCTTTACAATTGCAAAAAGCTTTGCTTGCGGCAGATTAATTGGCAGATCCAAACACAAACGTAATAATTATGAAACTTTCATACCAGGCGTATTAAAGATACCATCTATCGGAATACGAGATCAGTAATGGTCCCGAGAGTTTTGTTTCTCCGACATAGCTACCTGACGTGACTGAAAACTGAGTGTGATAGTATCCTTCATTTTAGTAAATTTAAGATCTTGGGAGAAGGGGAAAATTGCTATGATCAGGTATAAAATCTTGATAAAGATATGGTTAGAACTCCGATAGGAGAATAAATTGACCTGACCACCCAAAACTCTTGTGCCTCAAGTCTTGCGCTTAGCTTGCAACAATAAGTAATAAACACAAAAGCTCTATGTATTAATGCTATCACGATGGATGAAGTACGTAAATTATCAGTGTTTGAATCGGGTCACGTAAATTAGGAAAAAGTCGTGGGACAGACTTTAGTATCTTGTATTTTTTTCATTTTTCGTTACTTTGTTACATGCTACTTTAAATTTTAAAGATTTATTATTTACTAGCTGATGCCCGCGACTTTGTCTGCATGGTTTAGGTTTTTTTGATTCCCGCAGCTGCTCAACTATACCCATGCCAAAAATCACGTCGATCCGTTGCTCCGTTGCGGCGTGATTAAAGTAAAAACCAACAAATCAACACACTTTTGCATTTATAATATTAGTATGATTAACAAATATCTTTTTCATATTTTTTGAATCGACAGTTTTTGAGAAAAAAAATTATATTTCCAACAACTTAGGCAGTGGGACAGTCGTGGGAGTGAGAAATTCGAGGTTTAAATATTTTTTAAAGATGGATCTCACTTTTATCTTTTTTTTCTTGATGGCTGAGGACACTGTCTAGTGTCTACAAAAAAAAATTACATAAGGCTGAGTTAGTTTTAACCTATGTTCTCCAGATTGAGATATGCTTTTTACCACAATTCAGAGAAGTGCCCAACGTTGGTGTCAAGCTATTATTTTGATCTACGACGTAGGGTTATAGCCTAATGGACTCTAATCCACTGGGGTCCGGACTCCGGTAGCAATATGTTAAGTACCTTTTTTATAAAAGATCAGCACTGTTGAAATAGAACGAAAAAAATGAGAAAGCTTTTATTTGTAATTTTATTTGATAAAAATATTTAGTTCAATAATTATTAAGTTTTATTTACCTTTATCTTCAAACTTAATTTCATCATTCCCTCGGGAAGTCTTTTATTTTCCGGGACAAAAAGTAGCCAATATGTTTTTCTAGACCGTAGTCTATCTCTGTGGCAAATTTCATCCAGATCCATTCAGTCGTTCTGCCGTGATTGAGTAACAAACATCCATCCATCCATCCATCCAAACTTTCGCATTTATAAATTAGTATTGTTCTTTAGGAACGTTGGTCTGTCTATCTGTTCTACGTAGACCGTACGTTTATCAGATTGATTACAAATTAGGTAGGTAGTCATGGTATGATATGTGCCCTCGTTTTGAACAATAGATCCGGTTGGAATTTCTTACAATGTAGTTTTACGATCCTGATTTAACGACTTAAGCGTGTCCTCGTGTGGCAGATTATAGAAATAAGTTATTGGAAGCAATAATCATAAAAGCGCTCTTGTTTTCTAATCGCATATGAGTAATGTGCTTACGTGCTAAGGCACCCAGCAACTGCCCCCACTCGGTAAACGCTATATGGTAACAAAGGCACTATAAAACACCAGCCCAGACTTTCAACCATCATTCTGCTCGTTCCTTTCTTGATTACAAGTTCTTTATGAACTAAGTTCTTGTAATTTTTATAATTAGTTTAAAGTATATTAAATTCAGTATGATTAATATTCAGTTTGATTTTATTCTGAAAGTCCCATTTAAATTTAACATCAAATAAGTACGCTCCCAACGTGATGAAGAAGCCGCACCAGCTCGCCGCAGTCAGCGCCGCCGACACAGGGCCTTAGCCCAGGCTTCGAGGCTTCCAAAACACCACCATCGCGTACGATATTACTGGCACAGTCGATAGGATTTGCAGTAACCCTAGAACTAGGTGACCTGAAGAAACGAAGTAACTGGAATTTTTTTAATTCCTGGACAGAGTTATTTTCTTCTGAGAATTTATGTGAATAAAGCCTACTTCAATCAAGAAATATCACGAAAATCATCCTAAATAATTGACAGAAAGATTTAAGAAAGCAGTAGCAGAATCGGGAGGAACCAAAGGCGATTTCAAT
The DNA here is from genome assembly GCA_964035005.1 of Erebia palarica. Taxonomy (NCBI): domain Eukaryota; kingdom Metazoa; phylum Arthropoda; class Insecta; order Lepidoptera; family Nymphalidae; genus Erebia; species Erebia palarica. The sequence goes on along the minus strand of OZ035985.1, from coordinate 25,375,984 downwards.
GGACGTCCTTCCTAAACAAATCCATCCCTGACTAATTCCCAAAATAATTATAGACATTTGTATGTTACGGATTAGGGACATATTTTTATTCTTTATATGTGCATGTACAATTTCAATTTTTATTTTTTGTTGAACTGATTTTATAATTTAATGTGTATGATATTTTAATTTTTGTGTGTCACTGATTTACGCGAATATTTCTGCGAATTAATTTTGTGTAATTATTGTCATGGTCAATGGACACAAGAGCCGTCGAGCAATAATGAGTGTGTATGGTACTTTATTTCATTTTGAGAAGTAATTAAATTGTACTGCAAAGACAGAGAATTATTATCCTGAATTATTATTGAGAGCTCTCTGAAAATGGGGACTAAGAATATGGCCAAAAGAGCCATTAATAAAGAATAATTGCATATTATTTAATTAAATTATTGGTGTTTATTAATTAATAAATTTGCATTTTAAGGTCAGCTAGAGTTGAGTACCTGACAAATTTATTATATGGTGATAATTATCTACCTTATAAAATAAAATTGATGAAAAAGGGTTCAAATTCTTATTGTATATTATCGCAAAACATTAATTGCATTTTAATTCTTTACAGGAATATACAGATAATATATTTGTATAATAATGATTCCTCTGGCAGCACACGTGGCACAAACGCCATACAAATAGTCGCAACAACAACCTCAACTCATCAAAACGTGTCCGCGTCTTCACAAACGCTTCGCAAGGAGCGAACGTAAATATTCCTCCTGTCGTTCACGAAGAACATTATAATCTTGGTGAGGACCCAGGTTCGTATTCTCCCACACCGAGTGGACATTTTGATGTAACACCTGAGAGACCTCCACCTTACTCATACAATCCGAATACAACTACTGAACATGTTCTAGTTAGCAACAGTCCACGTAGTAAAGTATCGGAAATGTCAGCATTAATTCCATCATTTGACGGGAACTCTAAACATTTGAACCATTTTATTAGAAAAAGTTAATTTATTATTAACGAATACGGAGACGGTACAGAAAAACAATACAAGCCAATTCTTGAAGTAATAACTAGTAGATTAACTGGTAGAGCCGCAACAGTCATTAGTGAAAATGATTATGTCATGAATGACTGGGACCTTATAAAAAAGATCCTCACCCAATACTTCGGAGACCAAAAATCCGCAGAATGCTTAAAGTTAGAATTAGAAAATTTAGAAATCTGAGCAACCGAAAAATATTCAGATTATTGTAAACTCATACAAACCATTAGATCAGGCCTATTTTCGAACATCACTAATTCGGAAAATAAGCAAAATTTAATGGCAATTTACAATCATACAACTTTAAAAGTATTTCTGTATAATCTACCGCAATCACTTTTATTATTAGTCAGACTTAAAAACCAAAGACGTTAGAAGAGGCCTTGCAAATAGTAATTGAAGAGACAATTTTCTAATAACTTTCCAACTTGGGATCTAATTTTAGCTACCTGAGTTGGTGGCTGCCTATAAAGTTTAATATAAATTGGATCGTCATTCTTAGTTCGGATGTTTTATTTCATGTGTGAAACTCAAAGGAATTTCTTCACTGTAAAATATATCCTTAAACTCATAGCATAGGCGTTGTTCATATGGTGGGTACACAATTTTTCTAAATTATTTAATAAGATTGCATCGTAATCACTTATCGTACAAGACAAATTATTTAAAATATTTGCATTATTATTTTCAGGACATGGAGTAATATTAAATTTAATAACTGATAAATGGATAACGATAAAGATTAGTAATCTTTATCGTTATCCATTTATCAGTTAAATTTTGAATAATTGTATGGGCAAATCTATTACAACATGTTACAATAGCGGAAGGCATTCTAACGTCTGTATGAAATTCTAGTAATTCATAATGCCTTGCCCTTTCTCTAAATTTGTTGAAACGACAACTCTATGTTCCATACGTGGTTTGAGTTAAGTGTAACAGTGTACTAAAATTTTAAGGGTGCTAAAGCTTATAGGAATAACTGCGAAACTGGTTTTTAAAATTTTCTGCTCTATATTTATCATAGTCTTTAACTTTTGTAGGAGATCGAAACCTATTAAAACGTCGCACGGTTCGTCTAGAATGTAGATCTTAAATATAAAATTTATGGCCAAATTTTTCATTAAAATTTTTAAATATTGGGATCGAAATAGTTTATTTGTCATGACTAATTGCATGCGACGTGACTACATTAAATGATTCTTGTTGTTTTAAGGACTTAAAATATTGATTTATCTTTTTGTTGGAAATGAATAATCTCGTACTTCCTGTATTTATTAAAAAGCTTGCATGTATTTCGGGTATATGGAGGCACGGTAGAAAGGTATCTTTATGTTCATGCTGTTTTACGTCTTTTACGTTTCGGATTGCCGTAACGTTGAGGCTTGTATATGACAATTTGGTATTTCTTGTTCTGTAGCGTTAGATCGTTGCACAGACTTAGGCGGTGATGTAGAATTACATTAATATCGTCTCTATTTAATGGGTTAGAGTTTTGCGGATTTTGACTGCCTTATTGTTGGAATCTTAAACGCGATTCATGGTGATTTATCCTATTGTTATTAGCATTAGGGTACCATATTTTGTGTGAAGGTATGTTTTTAGAGCGAGTCGATCAATTAGGTAAGGGCAAAAAGGGTATGGATCGGCTGGGCTATGCAATCTTCTGAAAAGTAGAAAATCATTTACGCTAAAAAGCCTTTGATAATTTTGCTGGTTAGAATTTTGATTTGAGGGTCTATCAGTTCGTGGAGGAACGAATAGCCTGGTGAAGTTATTTAAAGGTCTAGAAAAGTTAGGTCTGTAATTATTATTATTAAAATTATTATTTGGAGGTCGGTTATAATTATTGTAAGAATTATTGTTTGTTGTAAGTTCGCGATACGATAAAGATTACTAATCTTTATCGTTATCCATTTATCAGTTATTAAATTTAATATTACTCCATTTCCTGAAAATAATAATGCAAATATTTTAAATAATTTGTCTTGTACGACAAGTGATTACGATGCAATCTTATTAAATAATTTAGAAAAATTGCGTACCCACCATATGAACAACGCCTATGCTATGAGTTTAAGGATATATTTTACAGTGAAGAAATTCCTTTGAGTTTCACACATGAAATAAAACATCCGAACTAAGAATGACGATCCAATTTATATTAAACTTTATAGGCAGCCACCAACTCAGGTAGCTAAAATTAGATCCCAAGTTGGAAAGTTATTAGAAAATTGTCTCTTCAATTACTATTTGCAAGGCCTCTTCTAAGGTCTTTGGTTTTTAAGTCTGACTAATAATAAAAGTGATTGCGGTAGATTATACAGAAATACTTTTAAAGTTGTATGATTGTAAATTGCCATTAAATTTTGCTTATTTTCCGAATTAGTGATGTTCGAAAATAGGCCTGATCTAATGGTTTGTATGAGTTTACAATAATCTGAATATTTTTCGGTTGCTCAGATTTCTAAATTTTCTAATTCTAACTTTAAGTATTCTGCGGATTTTTGGTCTCCGAAGTATTGGGTGAGGATCTTTTTTATAAGGTCCCAGTCATTCATGACATAATCATTTTCACTAATGACTGTTGCGGCTCTACCAGTTAATCTACTAGTTATTACTTCAAGAATTAGCTTGTATTGTTTTTCTGTACCGTCTCCGTATTCGTTAATAATAAATTAACTTTTTCTAATAAAATGGTTTAAATGTTTAGAGTTCCCGTTAAATGATGGAATTAATGCTGACATTTCCGATACTTTACTACGTGGACTGTTGCTAACTAGAACATGTTCAGTAGTTGTATTCGGATTGTATGAGTAAGGTGGAGGTCTCTCAGGTGTTACATCAAAATGCCCACTCGGTGTGGGAGAATATGAACCTGGGTCCTCATCAAGATTATAATGATCTTCGTGAAAGACAGGAGGAATATTATATAGAGATAGAGAGGAATAACTGAAACATTTAAAAAATTCAAAATAAATTATTATTGGCCTAATATGAAACAAATTATTACAGGAGTCATTAACGAATGTAAAACTTGTAAGAGAATGAAATTAGATAGAAAGCCGTTAAATCCTTTAATTCAATTAACCCAGACGCAAAATAAACCGTTTGAGGATTTTTTTATACATTTATTTTCAATTTATTTTATTACTTTCTTATTTAACCCTGGTAGACTCTTTCAGTAAATTTGGACAAGCTGTTCCAATTATGAATAGGTCTACTCCATAATTAGTTAAAGCCTATTGTTGGACTCAATTGCAATACGGTAGAACCCAGAGCCGTAAATCTAGGAAAATAAATTCAAAACTAACTGTCAGAATGACTTTTTGAATCTTGTCTCTGATTGTAAAAATTTATTGGTAATTTTTTTTGATTTAATATTGTTCTAAAATATGTAAAAAGGAAATAAATCATTGAAGAAAATCAATAAATCATCACAGGGTTTTAATAAATCGAACCAGAAAGCTATCGGAGTTGTTCATGGTTCGTTCGATACCGAATCTTTTGTGAAAGACTTTGGTGAAAAGTGCCGTGTAATAGTGAACACGTGTAAGATATAACGTATCGTAAGTTCAATCTGCACAAAACTGTAAGTAATTTGCAAATCTATAAAACAATTCTATCAGAACATTTAGAAGTTTTCATCGTTGGACTTTGTACTTGGTTGAGGTTTCATACAATTCTTAAAGTTAGAAAACTTGCATAGTTGTAACATGGATCTTGTTGGGGTGCAAGAGGAGTTAAAAGCTCAAATAGATAAACTTAGAATTATCTTTAGAAAATGCTCTAAAAAGAGAATAACTCGCCAATATATTGAAACCAGATTACAAGCCTCAGAGTCTAAATATAAAGAATTCACAAGAAATCACGTGGAGTTGATCAAGAGCAGAAATTTAGTTACAACCGACTATTTCAGTGAGGATATATTTGGAAATGTAGAGGAATTCTACTTAGAATTTAAACAAAATTGAAGGAAAAGCTGGAGAGGTTTTCGGTGAGACCAAGTAAGGATAGTTCTTTAAATACTAGTTCCGGTGAAGAACATCATAGCATAAAATTACCTAAAATAACCTTGCCTACCTTTTCTGGCAAAAATATGGAATGGCCCACATTTCATGATTTTTTTGAGTCTCTTATTCATGGAAATCCATCCTTGTCGGACGTAGAGAGGTTACATTACCTTAAAACTCACCTGTCTAATGAAGCTGAACAATTATTGCGGCATATACCCATTACAGCAAGCGACTATGAACAATGTTGGAAACTTCTCAAAGCTAGATATAACAATAAACGATACATAGCCAATTGCATATTAACAAGATTAGTCGGACAAAAGTCATGTTCAACGGAATCATCACACGGAGTAAAACAAATACTAGATACAACAAGCGACGCCTTAATGCAATTTCAAATATTGGAGTAGATGTTTCTTCTTGGGATATACTTATCATTCATCTCACTCCGCTTAAATTGGACACTGAATCTAGAAAATAATTGGAACCGAAAATTAGTGATCATTCGGATGTATTACCCACACTAAAGGAATTTAAATCACTTCTGGAGTCTAGATTCAGAGCTCTTGAGTTCTTGGAGCCATCAAGAAGGGAGAACACCAAAGAGAAGGCTGAGAGAACAAAGGTGTTTACTGTTACAGCTACACAATGTCCATTTTGTGCTGAGAATCACTTGTTGTATCAATGTAAAGAATTTTGTAACCAGAGTACCATGGCACGGCGGGAATTCGTAGAGAGGAAAAGGCTATGCTTCAATTGTTTTGGGGATAATCATCCAGTTTATCGGTGCAAAAGAAACACCGTTTGTAGGCGGTGCTCCCGGAAACATCACTCGCTTTTACACCCTGAAGGATCCACAAGCTTATCTACTGTAAAGGATGCGAGTACAAGTAATGAGCTTGAGCCCAGTGGCTTCAAATAGTGTTGTGGTGGAACAAAGTGCTAATAGTATAGATATTTCTAAGGGAAAAGACAATGTTCAAAAAATTGCTACACATTTTGCTAATAATAATAATTCAAAATATTCAACTGGTCATGTAATGCTAACTACGGCTTTAGTTAAGGTTAATTGTCGTAAAAATAGTTACACACTTAGGGCATTACTAGATCAGGGTTCTCAGGCCTCATTCATTCATTTCGGAGTATGCAGTTCAATTATTGGGACTTCGGAAGGAACCTGTCAAAGGTTTAGTTTCTGGCCTGGGGGGAGATCAATTAAGTATGGAAGTCAAATATAGGGTTACATTTCAAATACAGTCTATATATAATAATTCAGGTCGCTTCAATATTCAAGCTTATGTTTAAACAAAATTGTCATCAACGTTACCTGCTCACCAGATAGAAATTGCTGAATGGCCTGAAATGGTACATTTACCACAAGCTGACCCGGGCTACAGTAAGCCTCAAGGGATAGATGTGTTGTTAGGGGCAGAGATTTATGGTCAGATTCTTGTCGATGGGTTGTTGAGAAATCCAGATGGTAAATTGACAGCTCAAAATACCATGTTTGGCTGGATCCTCTCTGGTCGGGTGTTGAACGACTCAGATAATAATTGTTTCAACAATATTGTCAGTATGCATATTCAAGATGAGACCGTCAATACATTACTTCGTAAGTTTTAGGAACTGGAAACTGAAGTACCAAGGGAGTTGATGTCGGAAGATGATGAGAGGTGAGAAGCATACTATTGCTCAACTACCACTAGGGATGACAATGGACGTTACAGTGTCAAGCTACCTTTCGGGAAGCAGATCCGAAGAGTCAGTATGGAGAATTTAAGACTATTGCAGAGAGAAGACTGAAACCTTTAGAGAAGAAATTTGAGAAAAATAACTTCTTGAAGGAAGAATACACTAAAGCTATGAATGGTTATATAACCTCAAATCACATGGATCGTATTACTGACCAGGAAGAAATAGAGAAGCCTAACTGTGTCTATTTGCCTGATCATGCTGTGATTCGGGATAACAAGCAAACAACTATTGTCAGAATTGTGTTTGATGCTGCCTGTAAGGGAATTCATGGACGATCATTAAATGATGAATTGCTAGTGGATACTAGATTACAATCAGAGCTGCGCCACCTCATTATGAGGTGGAGGACTCATCCTATCTGTTTCACAGCAGATATCATCAAGATGTACCGTCAAATTATGGTTTATAAAGCAGACACGATTTTCAGCGATTGCTATGGCGGGAGGAACCCGACGGTGCCATCGAAGTCTACCGGAAGTTAAGAGTTACCTTTGGTGTGGCATCAGCACCATATCTAGCAGTAAAGACACTTCACCAGATTGCAAAAAACTATGGTCATGCCTTTCCACAGGCAGCTGAAATCGTAGCAAAGGATTTTTATATGGATGACTGTCTGTCTGGTTGCAAGAATGATGAGGAAGCAATTGAAATCTATCATTAGATGGTCGCTCTTCTGAAAAAAGGAGGATTCGAGCTCCAAAAGTGGATGAGTAATAGCTCTAAATTAATGGAGGTTATACATGGTAGTATGAAGACTACTAAAAGTCTAAAAACAAATGATGAAGTAGTTAAAATTTTAGGCCTTTCTTGGAATGCTAATAAGGATGTTTTTCAATACACAGTAAAATTGCCGAAGCAAACCAAGTCAGTAACTAAGCGAGTCATTTTATCCGATATATCTCGCCTATTTGATCCTTTAGGTTGGATCGCTCCAGTTGTTATTCAAGCGAAGATATATATGCAGAAGTTATGGCTGAAAGGTCTTACCTGGGATGAAGAAGTACCACTGAATCTTTTAGAAGAATGGAATAAAATTAGAAACAAATTTATTGAATAATTTTGAAATCTCAAGATGGGTTGGTATGAGTGAAACTGCAAGTATTGAACTTCATGGATTTTGTGATGCATCAAATAGTGCTTATGCAGCAGTAGCTTACCTGAGAGTGGTGAATGAAGACAGAGTTCACATTGAGTTAGTTGCAGCCCGAACCAAGGTAGCCCCAGTAAAGCAAATCTCCACACCACGCTTAGAGCTTTGTCGTGCAGTGTTACTATCTAAGCTGCTCTCAGAAGTGTCTACAGTGCTCAGTATACCACAATCAAAACTGCATGTATGGACGGATTCCACAATTGTTTTGGCCTGATTGAAGGGAGAACCAACCCGTTGGAAGACATTTGTTGCCAACCGGTTTACTGAGATATTAAACGTTCTCAACAATGACCAGTGGAGCTTCTCGGGGTCTTACTCCAGAAGAATTGATAAATCAACAGCAGTTTTGGATGCAGGGACCTCAGTGGTTGAGTAAAAATAATATTCCATTTAAGGAAGTTCCTGCAGACACTAGGTTGGAGGAAAAGAAAGTAAAATCACATATGGTGACTGCTGTTACGTCCAGTCAACATATGACAGTGTGCAGTAAATACTCTTTATTGAAGAAGTTAATAAGAATTATAGCATACTGTAAAAGATTTATTTCAAACTTAAAGAATAAAATTAATCAAAATTCAACTTACCTTACAGCAAAGGAATTAGAAGATGCGACAACAGTCTGCATAAAACATTTTCAAGCCAGTGCCTTTCAAGACGAAATCACCCGACTACTAAAAGACAAATCTGTGAAGAAAACTAGTAGTATCTATTCTTTGTGTCCTTTTTTGGACAAGGGCAGAGTCTTAAGAGTTAGAGGCCGTATTCAACAAGGTATGGAAGATACTAAACATCCAATTATACTCCCTTATGGACATCATATTTCCAAACTTTTAGTAGCCAATGCACACGAAGAGACACTACATGGAGGTCCACAGTTGACATTAAACTACCTTCGTTCCAAGTTTTACCAAGTTTAGTACGGCAACATATTAAGAAGTGTGTTAGATGCATTCGATATAGTTCATCTCGTCAAAACCCTTTTATGGGAGAGTTGCCAAGTTCGAGAGTAACCATAAGCCTTTTAGTAGAAGTGGGGTAGACTACGCTGGTCCTGTGAATATCAGGATGTCAAAAGGTAGAGGTTGCAAAAGTTATAACGGATACATTTGCCTTTTTATCTGTATGGCGACCAAGGCAATTCACCTGGAAGCAGTTACGGATTTAACCAGCGAAGGATTCCTTGCCGCATTCAAAAGATTCGTGGCCCGTCGTGGACACTGCCAGGAAATCTGGAGTGATAATGGGACCAATTTTGTGGGAGCCGCCAAGGAGCTTCGGAATTTGTTTAAGGAAGACACAACTGTCATGAAGGAAATAGCTGCCTCTTTAGCCAACAAGGGGACTGATTGGCACTTCATACCTCCACGTTCTCCAAATTTCGGCAGTTTATGGGAATCGGCAGTGCGTTCCACGAAGCATCACCTAAAAAGGGTCCTGGATGGAAGCAACCTAACGTACGAGGAATTATGTACGGTGCTGGCACAAATCGAGGCCTGTCTGAATTCGCGGCCGATGTACAGGTTGCCAGAAAATCAAGGAGATTCCTCGCCCCTCACTCCATGTCATTTTTTGATTGGTGAACCGCTACTGACCATACCCGATCATAAATATCAAAATTGTCAAGTCAGCAATTTAAGAAGGTGGATTAAATAAGGATGAAGATTATGCAAAATATGGTTCAACTGTTTTGGCGAAAGTGGTCTCAGGAGTATCTGAGTACTTTGCATAATAGATATAAATGGACAAAAATTACTCCTGAGCCTAGTATTGGCGACATTGTTTTGGTAAAGGAGGATGATCTCCCTCCCTCAAAATGGTTATTCGGTAGGATAGAGACTAAGCACCCTGGTCCAGACCAAATGACTAGAGTGGTAACTATAAAGAGTAAGGGATCAATATTTAAAAGGCCTGTCTCAAAATTGTGTATATTACCTGTAACAGAATGAGCCCTTTAAGCATCATTCAATTTGGATTGAAGCCCAGAGCATGTAGAGATATTATTAGTCATTGTATTTATAGTTTTCAAATCAAAGGCTTGTAAGGTAAATATTAGTAATAAATAGATTCATAGTATAAATGTTAATTGTAAGTTAAACTAGCGGCACGCTATGATGGCCGGTTTGACGTTTGTCCGCTCATGAAGTTCCGTATTAATTGATAACGACTTTGAAGGAAATAATTGTATTACTTTATTGACGATAGTGATGTGCAGAGATTCATAAATTTTATCGAATGTAGTTTCTCATGAAGTTCCGTATTAATTGATAACGACTTTGAAGGAAATAATTGTATTACTTTATTGACGATAGTGATGTGCAGAGATTCATAAATTTTATCGAATGTAGTTTTAGGTTTAGGACTCAAAATTTATTTATTAAATTGATTTCTTAAATGTATACAAGTGTAGAAAAATCAGTTTGCACCATTTAAGGGGTGAATGTACTTGTGAATATGAACAATTTTCACTATGTGGACAAACCTCTGAAATCGCAAAAAAATATTAATGTATGTGATGATAGCAGTGACGACAGTGAAAATAGTAGTATGGACGAATCTGATTAATTATGGCCTTTTGTGGCACCTTTTTTGGTATCTTTTGTATTCATATGTTTCTTGTGTGCATATAAAGTATGTATATTCATTTTCGTTCAAATATTCAGTTCGTTCAAATAAATTAAATAAACATATACATTTTTGTTTTATTAAACCTATTTAATCAGGTACAAAAACAAAACTTAATTGTTTTTTGTTCGAGAATAAATTGACATTCCACATCACTATTGTAATGTGTCAAACCGGCCATCATAGCGTGCCGCTAGTGTAAGGACACAAGCTGTCCTTGGCGGGCGGCATGTCGGACTCAATTGCAATACGGTAGAACCCAGAGCCGTAAATCTAGGAAAATAAATTAAAAACTAACTGTCAGAATGATTTTTTCAATCTTGTCTCTGATTGTATAAATTTATTGGTAATTTTTCCCGTTTTAACGATTTAACATTGTTCTTCATCATCACAATCATTGAAGAAAATCAATAAATCATCACAAAGTTTTAATAAATCGAACCAGAAAGCTATCGGAGATGTTCACCTATGAAGTACTTTTCATTTTATGGATTACCTTTGCAAATCAGTTGAGACCCAGGATCAGAATTTAGCAATACGCTTATTATAGAATTGTTAGTTTACATAAAATAGATTTATATATTGCATCCCAACAATCCAAATTCAATGGGAATAACTGAGAGATTCCATAGCACTTTAGTTGAAATTTATAGATTAGCGAAATACGAAAGAAAATTAACATAATGCTGCAGACGTTATGACTTACTCTATTATGGCTTATAATAAAAGCAATCACTCTATGACTGGTTTCACACATTTCGAAGTGCTTTTTGGTCATACTGATGCGAGAAGTGTATTCGACACTCAGTTTGATCAACAATACATGCAAAAGCTCATTAGGGATCATGAAAGGAGAACGAAAGTCTTATATGAACACATTATTAAAAAATTGATTCAATTTAAAGAAGACAATAGAAAACGATTAGAGCCTTCAATTTCTACGAGTTACGAATTCAATAAAGACGATCAAATTTATACTAAAAACGTCTTGCTAAACCGAGATATGAAATAGCAACGGTCTTAGCAAGTTCTGAAAGAAGTGTTTTACCAATAACTATTAGGAACCGTGAAACTTCAGTTCCTGTACGAAACGTAAAGAAACCTAATAAATTATTAAGAGCTTTGAATTTTCTGAAGATATATAATTGCACTAAGTAAAATGTGCCCTTAGAACCCTCTTTCAGTTAATTAAAATACCGTTTTAAGTTTAAAGTTTTATCTGACGTCATAAGCATATGTAAAATCATAAGTATAAGAAACACATATGTGTTAGGAATAAGAATATCTTCTTCTAAATAATAAAGATAGGAATAAGAATAATATATTTTACAATTAATTTTTATATATTCATAAAACACAACTCTTTGTTTAGAAAAAGGCCTTTTAACTTTTTAGGATAAACATTAACTTTTAGGATAAGAATTCATTTTTAAACTATGTCTATAATTCCTTACCCTCACCCTTTATCCATTATACCTTTATCAAGAAAACATCCTAAACAAGAAAAAGGAAAGTCATAGTCATAGATGTTGAGATCAATATTCCACGATAATTATCATAACATAATCATGGAGTGTTGTTCGTCATCATTCTATTAAAGACAATCACCATGGAACATCTACTACGAGGCGAGCTATAAAGGCGACGAAGTCTACTAAAGCTACGAGAGCTACAAGAGAAAGTATGCGCAGCCATCCCTCGCTAGACGCTATATGGTAACAAAGGCACTATACAACACCAGCCCAGACTCACAACCATCATTCTGCTGGCTCCTTTCTTGATCACAATTTCTTTATGAACTAAGTTCTTGTAATTTGTATAATAAGTTTAATAGTATATTAAATTCAGTGATTAATATTCAGTTTGATTTTATTCTGAAAGTCCCATTTAAATTTAACATCAAATAAGTAAGCTCCCAACGTGACGAAGAAGCCGCACCAGCTCGCCGCAGTCAGCGCCGCCGACACAGGCTCTTAGCCTTAGGCTTCAAGGCTTCCACAACATCACCATCGCGTACTATATTACTAGGTACTTACTACTTACAGCTGTTGTTAACACTTAGGCGCGTGAGTTGCATTATGCAACACGTGTCGGCCACTAGCCATGAGTATTAAATACAATTGGTATTGGCAGATAAAACATTACATAAGTATATATTTCAAGAATTACGTAAAAATGCCCATGATTTTTTTCAAAATTTCCTACCCACCAATAAATAGTACAAATTAACTAAGTAATATTTCTTTCTATACAATTTTTTTAATCAACTTCTAGTTTTCTAAAGGAACCTTCGACCCCAAACAACCTCGATGTCGTTTTAGGTTCGCCTAACCTTAGCGTCTCATCCGAACGCTGTTCATTTTCGAGAAGGAACCATTCACGATAACTTTCCACCTTCGCTTTCCAGTGATCTGAAAATAAGAAGACGATTACTAGAATCAGTTTGTTTTTCAAAAGCAAATTCTTAATACAACAGTAACTGAGTCATGTAGTTGTAGCAGGTTTAATCAAAATCCAAGGCAAAATCCGAACCAGTTGTCAAATATTTTTTTACATAAAGAACAACTACATAATTATTGGATAGAAGCAGGCGATACTTTGCGGAAGTCAATCATAATGAAGGAACTAGAATTTTAATTCGCTATAATCCGCGACAACAGGAAAATATAAGTGGTAAGTACAGTGTATATCCCGCACCTATAGACCGCAACATTCACCACACCACAGAAATCCCCTAAAACTACCATCAACGTACGTTTCACTCCGATACCGGAGCATCTTCAGGAGATGTTGCCTCCACAATGCAGGATTGTGAATTGATGATCGTGTCGGAAATTCCGACTTTTATACCTTTTTGGCATGACTCAAACTATAGCCCCGCCACGTCTCCTCTACTACTCTATAAATTGAGTAAAGTTGAATTTGATACGTTTATTTGTTCATTTAACAGCTCAAATTCTTTATTATTGTGTTTAGTTATTTCTAATTGCCATATGCACAGTCGAAATCCATTATTATATGTATGTAGGATCTTAAATGCATGGCTATCGCTCATTTCATGTCCACTGTCCAAAAGATATTTAGCGAAGTGGGACCTTTATGGTTGATTTTTCCTAAAAGCGGACTTATGTTTCCTTATAGCGCGTTTCAAAATTGCGCCCAGTTTAACCAACATTTATGTGGCACCGCATTCAGGACACCCAAGTTTATAAATACCCGATTTTTGATGATTTTTTAATTTATCTTTCCCATTACAAATCCTCCGAAGTGTATTATTTGTCCTGAACGCGACATGTATCTCATGAGATTTGAACCTGAGATCTGAGATATAGGTCCAAGATACCTACGTTATACTAGCTTTATTTATCTTATCAGATGTAGCCTGCTACATAATTATTTAGTTACCAAAAGAGAATGCCCAATAAATGCCTGAAATGGACAGAAATCGTCAATAGTATTTCTGATCTTTACTTTACATTTACTTTACAAGATGATGGCCGCGACTTCTTTCACGTGGCTTTTGATTCCCGCGGGAACTCATTAATTTTCTGGGATAAAAAGTAGCCTATGTCATTCCCCGGCATGTAACCTACTTCTATAATATCAACTATTATCCAAATCAGTTGAACGGACGGACACACTTTCATCATCATCAGCGTCTATAGAATCATAAGATTATTTTTACCGAGTTTCCTAATGAATAGTAATTGAATCTGAGTAAGTCTTGGTAATGGTTCTTACAAAAAAAAAGATACGCACCGAATTGAGAACCTCCTCCTTTTTTGGAAGTCAGTTAAAAACAAACTTAAAGTTTATAGTAGGCATGAATAGATACCTATTATAGTAGAACTGTCACCCTACCTATTAATTCCTGTATTGTACCATTCTCCCCGCCGTATTCTTTGGGTAAAACTTTCCTCGGAAATTCGTTGTATATAGATTCATCAAATTTGGTGTGTACGGAAAACTGAAAAAAAGGAATAAAATAAGTATAATATTCGCTTACAAACTTATTATAGTAAGTTCAGCGCTGAAATGCCATTTTCATTAAAAATTACTTTAAAAATATTCCCAAAGATAAAAAAACCATATTATAAGAAGAATAAGAATTAGTCCTTATTTTGTAATCCTTAGTTATATTAATAGGTCTTTGAAATTGCCTATTATTACTTATGAAATTGTTATTCACCGTTTTGTATGGAATACGAACGTACTTATTTTTTCAAACTTTTTTATTTCTGTTATTCGAAGTAATCACCCATGCAATCGACGCATCTTTGCCAACGCATTGGCAGTTTATTGATGCCCTTCTTGTAAAAATCAGCTGGACGGGAGGCAACAAACTCTTCAAAGGCATTTTGTACTGCCTCTCGGGAATTGAATTTTTTACCCACTAAAAAGTCGTATAAATTTTGGAAAAAGTAATAGTCGGTAGGTGCAAGGTCTGGTGAGTATGGCGGATGAGTGAGAGCTTCCAATCCCAACTCTTGCAGCTTGGAGACTGTCTGTTGCGCAGTATGGGGTCGCGCGTCGTCGTGAAGGAGCAGTGGGGACGACCGATTGACCAAAGTTGGTTGCAGATGTGCAAGCTTCTCCAGTTCTTCACAGTACACATCTGCAGTAATGCTCATGCCGTTTTGTAAAAAGCTGTGGTGAATCACACCCGCACTAGACCACCAAACAGTGACCATCACCTTTTTAGGGGTCATTTTTGGTTTAGAGCATTGCATTGGTGCTGAACCAGGATCTAACCAACTTGCTGAGCGCTTTCGATTGTCGAACAGAATCCATTTTTCGTCGCACGTAACAATTCGTTTCAAAATTCCTTCATTTCTTTGCCTGTTGAGCAGCGCAAGGCAGGTCTCGACGCGTACGTTGCGCTGGCGATCGTTAAGGTCGTGGATCACCCATCTATCAAGCTTTTTTACCTTGCCAATTTGTCGCAAATGGATCAATATTGTTTTGATGCTTCCATCAAAAGCTGCTGCTAGCTCAGCTGTAGATTGAGTTTCGTCAGCTTCCACAATCGCCTTTAATTCATTATTGTTGACCAAAGTCTCCGGACGACCACGAGCTTCAATTTTCAAGTCAAAATTTCCAGAACGAAACCGGGAAAACCAATAACGGGTTGTGCGTTCGTTTGTACAGTTCTCACCGTAAACGTTTTTGATGTTACGTGCCGTTTGTGTCGCGTTGGTGCCACGACAGAACTCATATTCCATAATTACACGAATTATTAAAGTATCCATTATGACGAAAGATATCGATTATTTTTGTAGAAAATACTTAAATTCAAAAATTTCCTACTGCAATCTTATCGATATATATAAAAGCGAAAGGTCATTCACTGATTCATCACG
Source organism: Erebia palarica (assembly GCA_964035005.1). Classification (NCBI taxonomy): domain Eukaryota; kingdom Metazoa; phylum Arthropoda; class Insecta; order Lepidoptera; family Nymphalidae; genus Erebia; species Erebia palarica. The sequence goes on along the minus strand of OZ035985.1, from coordinate 25,360,045 downwards.
ATATCTCAGGAACTATAACGCATGCAGACATGAAATTTGGAAAATAGGTTCCTTCTATGGTGTAGACGGCAGCCAAGAAACAGTTTTGAGAAAGGGGTTGAAATGGGGGTTGGAAGTTTGTATGAAAGTCCTTTGTTTTTGAAGTTAGAGACATGAAAATTGACAGTTTTTGAAATTAGCCGAAAGTGACGTAGACGTGTTTATGTATTTTTAATCTTAAGTTGGAAATTCGTCTCTACTTCTGTCCAACGTAAACTTTTCACTTTCGACCAAAAATTTTCCGACTTGGATTAATGTTATGATGGTAATTATTTTATGCAAAGTAGCACACATCATAGCAAGCATGTTAACAAGAAAAAATTGGAAAAAAATACTAAATAAAAAGAAAAAAATGTAACACTAAGAAAAAACTTTAACAAATTGTAACTCGAAAAATACCAACAATCGCTGAACATAAATAGGGTATTTTCTGATAAGTCTAGGTACGAGGAATCAAAATTTTTTCTTTGGACGTCACTATTTGGGCCAGCCTGGATAGGTAGTTGAGAACCTGGAAAGTGTAGAGGAGAGAGAATACTTTTATCACGGGAAAACATACAGTTTCCCCGGGCTTTTCATAAAACGTAAATTCATGCGGACGAAGTCGCAGGCATCAGCTTCCATCTTTAAAAAGACAAATATTATCAATATTATAAAGGGGTGCTGACTTCTAGAATGCTATCTTCTTACCCTTTGCTTAAATTTTTCACTTAGAAAAGCCTTCAGTATACCGTATGTGCTTTCAAATCCAGGTGGTGTGTATACGATGTGACAGCCCTTCATTCGAAATGGTAAAGCTTTTTCAACACTTGTTAGTACCTTTTTGGCTGTTGCTGGCGTCCATTGAATAAAAAGATTCATACCTGCGTCTTCGAGATCGACCAAGGTTTTCTATGAAAATTAATTAATATTTATAATAAAATGATTTTAAACGAAATTGAATTTTTATTCATTTTTTTTGTCCACTACAAGTTAGCCTTGACTGTGATCTCACCTGATGGTAAGTGATGATGCAGTCTAAAATGGTAGCTGGCTAACCTGTTAGGGACATGGCAGTTATATTAAGCCCATACCCCTATTTGGTTTCTACACGGCATCGTACCGGAACGCGTAATCGCCGGCGCGTCTTTGCCGGTAGGGTGGTAACTAGCCACGGCCGAAGCCTCCCACAAGGCCAGACCAGGGAAAATTCAGAAATTATAAATTCCCAAATTGACCCTGACGGGGATTTAACCCGGGACCACGTTAAGACAACAGCGCTACACACTGCGCCATGAAGGTCGTCAGAAGGAAAATATAATAGGGAAATTTGCATTCCCGAAAATTTATCATAATGTTCTCAACTTTGTATCTGTCAATACGCACTTCGCGAGCGTGGTGGACTATTGTCAAACCCTTCTCATTCTGCGAGGAGACTGTGCTGAGTAGTGGCTACATGTCTAGTGAGCTGGTCATTGCCGGCTCACTTGAAGTGGTGGTGGATTGCTAAGTTGCTCTAAACATATTTTTAAAGTTCTTAACTTTTGGCGCGTTAAAGAAAAATTATCAGAGTGAATTTTTGCGATGCGCGCGCACACCGACACCCAAATTCGACACCATAAAGTTAGTTGGTCAATAAGTCTTGCAGAAAAAGGCCTACCAACTAAATAAAAATAAATACATTTACCTACTTTATGTTGGGTGAGAACTGATAACTATATTCAAGATATTTATTATTTACTATGAAAAGTATAACTTCTTTACGTAGGTACGTACATAAGTACACACACACACTTTTTTTTCACCTATGAATCATTATTTCACTCTTCCTAAATAAGCAATACTTGATTCAAGACTGATATACTGATATATAGATAACTTACCACGCCAGCTATAGTGAAATTATCATCCTCCAATATCATTATTTCGCAAACCATAAAATGTACTCTCAGAATGTCTATTAATTGATGTCTTAAATTATTGAAACGAGTTATAATGATCCGGTAAGCATCACCCGATTCAGTAGTTTTTAATGGTAGATAATATCTGTAATTTTAAATTAAACAAATATTTTATCATCACACTATACGACAATAGAAAAGTATTAAAATAGCAATAGTCCGGATAAACATTTGGCATTTATATAAGGAAACGAAATTATTTAATTTTTAATGAGCTTCAGTATTTTTAACAGAACTTCACAAGGATGTCAATAGATGGCGCTCTGTAAAAGTTTATTGGTTTCTCCAATAACTCTTTAGCTCTTTTGCGTCTAATGTTAAAAGTTAACTATTACAAATATATACTTAAAATCAAAATCGATATTGCCTTTAGAGGAACACTTACCCCATTTGCAAAATTTCTTGGATTGTAGAATCAAACGGATCTTTATTTTGATTGATCTCAGGCACCAGAGTTCGCAGAGTATAATACATATCTAGCTTCTCTTTGCTCCTCTCTAGACTAAATTTGTTACCTCTTAAAAATCCGAGAAGCCACTGATCGGCTAAAAAAGTGTCATATATTAAAATAAGTAAATGCCTTGTTATCAAAACTCGGCCAATCATTTATAGAGTAGGTATGAGGAATAGCTGAAAGTCATCTATTTTCCGTAGTTATCGTAGAAGATTCTAGTTACTTTACACAGAAATACGTAAGCGACGGTTTGAGCATGGCCACAACAAGGCCCTTAGAGAACTCGTCTCGCTTACATACCAACAACAAATTTAAGAAAATTTAAGTCAAGTAAGTTAATTTTTTATTTAAAAAAAAGTTCGTCGCGTTCTCGGGAGTATTCAGAGAGTTTTTACCTATTATCTAATTACTTTACCACTACGGAAATCAAAATCACAGGCGTCTTCTGTTATGTAAAATGTTATTTATCAAACCCATTCTAAGTTATAACTAGTATGCCTTTTCTATGTTTTGATATAAAATACATAGGTATTTTTACATAAACAAACTTTATTCGTATGAATAAAGTCTATTAAATGACAAATTCAATACAATAAATGTACAATACTTGTAAGTGACGATAAACTTACAAAACGAAAACTTTTCTAAGTCCGCGTGGATTGAGATTTTTTGGTTCCCGCGGGAATTCCTTAGTTTTTCGGGATAAAAATTACCTATGTATTATTCCAGACTATAATCTATCTCAGTGCCAAATTTCATCCAGATCCGTTCAACCGTTCGGGCGTGATTGAGTAACAAACATTCATCTTACTTCTAAATTAATATTATAAATGCGAAAGTTTGGATCACAGATGAGATCACTCATCTGTGGTTTGGATGGATGTATTTATGGATGTATGGATGTTTGATACTCAATCACGCCCCAACGGCTGAACGGATCTGGATGAAATTTGGCATAGAGATAGGTTATAGTCTGGAATAGTGCATAGGCTTTTTATCCCGGAAAATTAAAGAGTTCCTGCGGAAAACAAAAAACCTCAAACCACGGAGACGAAGTCGCGGGCATTCGCTAGTACATCCATACATCCAACCATCCAAACTTTCGCATTTATAATATTAAGTATAGATCATTGTAATCTAACATTTGTTTTCTTCACAAGTTACTGGAATATCATAAAATTATATTCAACAACGGCAGGTTTTAGTATATTCAAATACTAGCAGACTTGCCCGCGACTTCGTTTGCGTGAAATAAGTTTTCCAAATTGCCACGGGAACTCCCTTATTTTTCGGGATAATATATAGCTTAAAACACTCACAAATAATGAGGCTGTCTATTGGTACCAGAATTTTCAAAATCGGTTCAGTAGATCCAGCGATTAACCCCTACAACGTCACTAACTCACAAACTCACATTTCACAAACTCACTTTACTCACTTTACTTCTTTATAGTATTAGTATAGATTACTTACAGGGATTGACGGTTTGCAAATGCGGCTCCTTTTTCAACCACTCTCTGAGAGCTTGGATATCTGAAGGGACTCTACTTGGTACTTCATTAAGTTCTTGCTGAGCTTTTATTTCCAGACTTGGAGACAGCTTCCGTATAGATGTCATTATGAATCTTTCAATTCTGTGATAAGAATTTATAATAATACTATGATTTATTTAAATCGCACTACAACTTGGTTATCTGTTAGCAGAGAAGGACACAACCATGCCATAGAGTTGACTTGTAATAAATATGTATATGAAAACATAAAAAATGTAGTTATAAACTGGTATAGATAAATTAAGCGTGTTCTCAGCAAGGTTGAAAAACAAAAAGGTTTTTATCGTTTTGTTGAGTCTGAGTGGGTTTTTTTAAAATTCCACTACAAGTTAGCCTTTGACTGCGATCTCACCTGATGATAAGCTATGATGTTGTCTAAGATGGTAGCAGGCTAACCTGTTAGGGGCATGGCAATTATATTTAACCCATACCCCTAGTCGATTTTTACACAGCATCGTACCGTAACGCTAAATCGCTTGGCGGTACCTCTTTGCCTGGTGGTAACTAGTTACGGCCGTAGCCTCCCACCAGGCCAGGAGAAATTTCAGTAATTATAAATTCCCAAATTGACCCTGCCGAGAATCGACACTGCGCTAGGGAGGTCGTCAACCTTTGAAAGGTGTTTGAAAATAAGTTGAGGTCAAATTTGCCATACATTTTAATGTCCTAATTCGTAGTTTCTAAAATAGTCCCGTGTTTGTGGTTTGTGTATTAAAACTTATTAAAAGCTTACCTGTTACTCACTCACTGTTCTCGTTTATAAATAATTTGTATTTTTTTATTTACTACTACAGCGATCGACGCTTTACTTAACCAACTACTAGACTTAATGTGGACGCAAGAGTATAAACAAATTCATATATAATATGAGTTAAGACGATAAGAAAAAAAAATTATCAAAGGCTTTTGAAGTTTTAAGTGAATATTTTGAAATAACTGTACCTTTACGTAATAACACGTACCTGTATTTACATTTGCAACAAAGAAAATGACATCCTAAAAATACATTACAATATGAAATTAAAAGGTCAACTTTCTATTAAACAAATCAAGGTCAACTTTCTAGTAATTTAAAGTACCTACTGAGATCATAATTATATGCCTATGATGCCCGCGACTTCGTCCGCGAAGATTGAAGTTTTTGATTCCCACGGGAACTCTTGAATTTTTCGGGATAAATGTAGTCTATGTCCTTCCCCGGGATACAATCTATGAGTGTACCAAATTTCATCAAAATCGGTTGAACAGATGGGCCATGAAAGCATAGCAGACAGACACACTTGCGCATTTATAATATTAGTATGGATATGGAGATAATGTTACTTACAGCAATTAGAAGCAAAGTAAGAAAGTTGGTCTAACCATGATCACAACTAAAAATACATTATATCAAGTACTAACACAGTAAACAGATACAAATCTGTTTACTGTGGTACTAACAACAGTTAATAACCTACTAAAGTTACGATCTAGCCTATGAGTAAATAAAGCTAATGAGTAACATTATTTCAACCTAAACTTATACTATAAAATTATATCTAAGAATCTTTTTAAAGAAATGATCAACTGCTGAGTTTCTTGCCGGCTCTTTTCAGTAGAATCAGTTTTCCGAACCGGTACCGGTACCGGTATCCGATACGTTAACGTAGTCTTAACGTATCATAAGTGACACAAGTTGTCCTACATGAAAGAATTGGTCCATTGACTTATCTTAGTGTGTTCTTTGTGAAGACTAAGAAAGGGTTTTTCGAAATTCCACCCCCAAAGGGGTAAAATAGGGGTTGAAAGTTTTTATGAAAGTCCATCGTTTTACAAGTTATAGACATAAAACTTGATATATGAGCTGCGGGTTCAAAATGAAGAAATACGTATTTCACAGTTTTTGAAAATTTGATTCCGAAAGGGGTGAAATATGGGATGAAAGTTGGTATGAAAGGCCTTCTTTTCTCAAGATATTTTTCAAGTTATATCAACGAAACTTGGTATTTTGGCTTTCGTTGAAAAATAAAGAAGTACGTCTGTCACAGTTTTTCAAAATTCTACCCCCAAAAGGGTAAAATAGGGGTTGAAAGTTTTTATGAATGCCCTTCATTATCAAGTTATAGCCATAAAATATGGTATATGAGCTGTGGGTTTAAAATAAATAACAAAACCGACCAAGTGCGAGTCGGACTCGCGCACCGAGGGTTCCGTACAAACCTTTAGTAAGTTTAACTTGTATAATGTTGTAATTAAAAATTTATGCTTTTTGCAATTTTTCCTTTATCTGTGCTGACGTTACATCGTACCAAATTTCAGCATAAACGGCTGTATCTTTTGGCTTAGAAGTTTGTTGTTTCACAGCTTCAAGGGACAGTAGACCTGAGTATTTGATATGAATTTCAGCTTGATACCTATATGCGTTCCTGAGAAGGGTCTTGACAGACAGACAGATGGACAACAAATTGATCCTATATGTAAGGGTTCCATTTTTCCTTTTGAGGTACGGAACCCTAAAAATACGTGTTTCACAGTTTTAGAAAATTTTATTTATCCACAAGGACGTTAAATTTAGAGTTTGTCTTTCAATCACGCCGCAACAGAGCAACAGTTCGACGTGATTTCTTGCATGGGTATGGATGAGTACCTGGAGAGTGGAGATATTTATTTGTTCCCGGAAAATTAAGGAGTGCCTGTGGGCTGTGGCAATTAAAAAACTAGAGCCACGCGGACGAAGTCGCGGGCGTCCGCTTGTATAAAATAAACTAAGGAAGGTATGCCGAACTTTCTCGGAGGGCTTGCTAGAAATTTGTTTTAATTATTAGAAAAATATACCTACGTTTACTATCTTCATTGGTTCATAAAAACTTATCTGGGTTCAAAATAATGCAAAAATCTATACTAATATTATAAATGCGAAAGTTTGGTAGGATGGATGGATGTTTGTTACTCAATCACGCCAGACCGGCTAAACGGATCTGTATAAAATTTGGCACAGAGGTAGATTATAGTTTGGAATAACACATAGGCTAATTTTTATCCCGGAAAATTAAAGAGTTCCCGCGGGAACCAAAAACCTTAATCCACGCGGACGAAGTCGCGGGCATCAGCTAGTACAATATATAAGAGCTTAAGTTTTCTACAAACATTTTTTAATAATAGTAATAAAAGTAAACAATTAAATAAATAATTAACCTTTAACCTATTCTACTACTTCAGAATTGTTCGGAATTTAATGAAATATAAGTTTTTACTAAATAAATTTATTTATTGACATTTAGGTAGTCTAAGGCTATCTTTATAATTTATCGATAGTTGCACGGGCTACACTGGGATATGCGTGGAAGAGACGGAGATATATAGAACTACACGTGAAAGATAAAGAAAAACTGAAAGACATCAACCGGTTCCTTTTCATTTTTGTAGGTACATATTTTTATTATTTTGCATATTAATTATTTCTATTTTTTATTACATATCTACACTTATCTATGAAATGATTTCCCATCCTTTGCATAGTTGGGGCATTGCTTCACTTTCCACACCGTTGAATGCTACAAAAAGGCATATTTTTCGTTCTTTTCGCGATAAATTTCCGAGCACTGTCGAATACGAACTAAGGGCGACTAAAGTCAAAAAACGTAGTGTAGTACTTATAGTTCTAATGTTTGGCTGGTGAGGGGGCCCGCTATGCTCAGTTAATTGGTTGTTTGGTCTGTGCTTTAGATAGAAATAGAAGGGAATAGAGAAGGCCTATGTCAGAAGACACACTGGGGATTAAAATCGGATACCGACGGGTGCTTATAATACAATAGAAATTAAGTAACAACTATGTAAACCTCAGTAAATAAAGGCTTTATTTATATATTTTTAGTATAGATATGAATTAAACAATAATCTAGCCTATTATCCCAAATATTTGTCGAGGTGGTAGCATCTAGCAAGCTCTCGGTATATTTAACGTTGCCTATTGATTTTCCTTACTTCCGTTCTAAATTCGTCCTAAGAGGAGACTATATACCTATTATGCTCAGTAGTAGACCAACGGTAGTAATGAAATGGCGATAACGTAGTCGTTAAGACACCTGACCTCCTGTAATTCTTAATTTTAATTTTTAAATTTTAAAAATTTTAACTTTTTAATTTTCCGGTATTAAAAGTCTATGTCACTCTCAAGGTGCTCAACTTTACTCAGGCAAAAAAAATCACGACTATCTGTTGCGGCGGAATTGAAACAGAAACCAAGAAACAAACACACTTTCGCATTAATAATATTAGTATGATAATACTGGCTATACTCCGATACGTCTAGTGCGATAGTAGACGATAGTGCGATACGAAAGTACAACAAAAACCAATAAATTAAACTTTTATTTTTAAATAACAATAAATCAATCGATGTCTAGCTTGCGAAAAGATCCATCATTATTAATGTGATCATCACCTTTAGCTTTGATTCTTCGTTTGGACTCATCCGTACCGAACTGCATCTCTTGTTCCAACCATGGCTTATATTCTTGAATTTTAGCGGCCCAATAATCTGTAAGGTTAAGGTAAAATGGTGTGAAGTTAACAGAAATTCTTCGTTTATGTTAGGGAGTACTTAGCTGTAGGGCGATATTATCATCCTTTCTTAATTTAAAAGAACTGTCCCAACTTCTCAAGTGCCAAAAAACCAGTATTGGAACAATAAGTGTTGCCAGTGACGTCGATATAATATGATCCGTATTAGACCTGACAAGACGGGTCAATGTACCTAGTGGTAATCATTTAACTAATATTATTTTTTAAATAAACAGTATTTTTTGTACTAACATACTTACTTATACATATAATAAGTACGCGTAATGTTGAGTGAAGTCGTAAATGCTTAGTTAATGCAAAAGCTATAAAAGTTTTCATGTAAATACCTATTACCTACTATGTATTTTAATTGGGTTCCTTTTGGTCAATATAATAAAAATCTTGTACCTAAATCAGATGATAACGAGGAGTTTACATACCAATTAATTCATTTACTGTTCCACCGGTGCCGCCATATTCTACTGGTATAACTTCTTTTGGTAATGTGTTCACCAAGTCCTTGTTAGATTTGTATATTCTTAACTATAAATGTTAACGTACTGTTATTTTATAGTGCCCAGATAGTTGAAAATCCTAAACTTAAGTAGTTATTCATGACTTCAAAGCAAGCATTCGTAAATTACCTTCAGTAAAGGTAATTATTTACGAATGAAAATGAAAGTGGTGTTTGGTGAGTTTTCTTTCGTATGGTGTTAGTTAGTGGCGTTTATTTACTAGGCGACGTGGACGTATACCACATACAAATAATTATACTTATAATTTTTTCATTTGATTGCCTGTTGGAAGGCTTCGGCCGTGGCTAGTTACGATCCTACCGGCAAAGAAGTGCCGCCAAGCGATTTTTTTTACGCACTCAAATTATGCTAAAATTTAGCGTTTTAGCGTTCCGGATCGATACCGTGTAAAAACCGATTAGGGGTATGGATTTGATTATGTGTTTGGTACCTGCCAATATCAGGCTAGCCCGTTACATCTTAGACTGCATCATCACTTACCATCAGGACGGTGAGATCGCAGTCAAGAGCTAACTCGTAGTAGATTTAAAAAAACATTCAGGGCTTTTTTGTGCTATACGCCCCAGGAATTTCCGTCCGGGTGTAGCTTTGTAGAGATGATAGGTTTGTGTCTCTCAACGTTAGACCACAATGTCCATGTGGATGCGGTATGCCTTTAGGTATAAATTTCTTATTACCATGTAAAGGATTACTTAAATGACAAGGAAGCTTGGCAATGATTTGATCTAATTGCTCTGATAGTTAAGATTATTTGTGAAATAGTGATAACGAAAAAATCCAGCTGAGTTTGTTGTGGGCTCTTCTCAGACCAGGGCGCATTTGGAACCCTCGTAGCTTTAGTTTTAAGATACCGTTACTGATTATCACCATTATATTTTATAAATAACTGGACGTCAATAAGTGTAGTGTACCTACCTAAATTGAATAAACATTATTTGACTTTGTCTTTGACTTTGAATTACCTATCCCCAAGTCCTATCGTATGCATTTTTACAAGGTGCTGAAGTGGCAAGATGACATTTAATTCAAGTCTGTGAGGGATGCAATGGACCAAAAAATAGTCTAAAAAATACGACAAATTATTAAAAAAAACTCACTCTCCGTCTAGCTTTTTCGCCCACTAAGCCAGAAACAATTTTAAAAATAATTTCTATCCCGGCTGGAACATTGACATGATGACTCCCTTTCAAACGTAGTGGCAAGGAATCCTGGACATCAGAACATAATTTATAAAAAATTGTGTGAGTCAGCTCCGACGCACGACTGAAGTTTACTCTTTACGAACGATTATAAAATATATAGATTATTAAATGAGGGTAAATGAACGCATTTTTTTATATTGAAATATTGAATTGAAAGCATGCTTGATACATTTATTTATATTAATTATATAATTCATATTCATCAAAATACATTACATAGTAGGTAAAGGAAACATAAAGTCAATAACGTAACGTAAAAGTTTGATTTTACTCCCCATACATTTTCACAACAGTAGGTATTCCTGTTTCAATACCTACCTACCTACTGGTAGTACTAGTTGCATCAGTGTGACATCAACTCATCAACTGTCAATAGAATAGATCCCCGAGCGATCAGACATAACTTATTTTCACATAGATGAAACCTTAGGTTCTCAGTAGCGTCTCATGTTCTTTGAATACCTGCGTGTTTCTGGAGCTCGCCTCGTGACACCTTGTATGAAAGTAAGTTATATCTGATCGCTCTGGGATGTTGGACTACTAGTTTGTCTATATATAGTGGTTAGCATGTTCGACTGCGTTTTTCTGCCAAAAAAATTTCAGCCTTATGTTAAGCGTAGGAAGTAAAATGATGATTTTGTTCCCATGAGGGTGACATGTTCAATGTTGAACAAACTCTCTACATATAATAAATTAATATTTTAAAAAACTCATCTCCCTGCGACTCGTCTGATGTCGTCCGTCCACCGAGTAGGGGGTCTGCCAACACTGCGCTTTCCAGTGCGAGGTCGCCACTCCAGCACTTTGGGACCCTACCTATTATTATAGTAATGGTATTTTTACCTGACTAACGGCAACAATTTTTTTCAATAAGCTTGGGCCAGCCTGCACGAAATGATTGAGAGTTACACCTTTATAATCGACCACTATCATGGTGCCGATCACTGTCGCAGTGTCGTTTTCCATAACTAAAATCTGCGAAAAATTTTAAACAAACTCTGTAGACATAAAACGTTTATTTATTGGGCAGAAGAAATGTGTCAGGGCAGTTTGCGGAGTCGGCCCTCTGGATTCTTGTCGCCCTCTATTCAAAAATTTGAAAATTCTCTCGTTGCCATGCTTGTACATTTATGAGATAAGCATATTCGTTCGAAAACATATGTCTGATTTCTACACAAAAAAAGGCCAGGTAAAATTTAACTCGAGGTACCCAAACAGACTCATAATACCCTCATCTAAAACTGCAAATTTCAGCCGGAATTGCTTTAGTATGTCTGTTAAAATATATAACAAATTGCCTAATGAGTTTAAGGATTTACCATTCAATGCTTTTAAAAGAAGGCTGCATCAATGGTTAATGAATAAGTGTTTCTACTGTCTCGATGAATTTTTTAATGCAAATTAATTTATCATTACAATTTTTTTTTTCTAATATTTTTGACATTTAATTTTTATTTTATTGACAATTCTACAATTTTTAAGACATTTTAGAAAAAAAATGTATTTAAATTCTAATGAGAAATGATAAATTAATGGTATATGAGATCTGACATATTTACTAATTTATGTTTTATACGATTTTAATATATTAGAGGTACTTGGACTAACTCAATGCTGTCTTAGAAATAATTATATAAATTTTGGATTATGTTATTAACCTAATGATTCACAGATTGTATTACTTAGTTACTTTGTAAATTTGCATGTCAGCAATGACGAAACATGTTTGATCTTTCTTTTAGTTTGTCATCTTAATTGTACAATGTTTCTTGCAAATAAAAAATTGAATTGAATTTAATTGAATTGAGGGAACGCTTAATCGCTTGGCAGGACGTCCTTGCCGGTAGGGTGGTAACGAAGCCATGTCCGAAGCCTCCCACCAGACCAGACCATTCAGAAATTAGAAATTTCCAAATTGACCCTGCCGGGAATCGAACCCAGGACCTCCCAAAATAAGAGCACAGCGTTGAATAATATTCAGGCATGAGTTTAGAATTAGTGTATTAAACTCCACATATAACTTAACTTAGTATATAAGTAGTTAAATTGCCAAAACCATTGATTCATAAACTATTATTATTCACTATCAATAAAAAATCGATTATAACAGTGGTATAAAGACACAAAAAGTCTAGCGGTCTTTTCTTTTCAGCTCTGCATACATGGATAACGTTGATGGTGCCAACGATGATTACCAGCGGAAGCAGGCAGATGAAGCCATCTCCCCCAACCAAAGCCTCAAACTAAAGCCTCAGTTTATTTTGCGCCGTTTTTTACAGGTTTATGAATAAGGAGTTCATATACAAATTCATGTCTCGTGAAGGAGGAATTTTTAGAAATTCTCGTAACGAACTGAAACGCCCAAGTGCAAAACAGGAAATCTAGGATACAAAAAGGGTCTCTCTGTATCCAATTTTATTTATCTGCTTTTGATTTGTTGAAATCGTCCGGAAAAAGCATCACACAAATAGATAGACACATATTTTCACATTTATAATATAAATATTATATAGATTTATACTTATAATGAACTAGATGATGCCCGCGACTTCGTCGGTTTGGATTGAGGTTTTTAATTCCGCGGGAACTCTTCAATTTTCCGGGATAAAAAGTAAACTATCTCTGTACCAAATTTCATCAAAATCGGTTGAGTAGTTGGGCCGTGAAAGCGTAACAGACATACAGACAGACAGACACACTTTCGCATTTATAATATTATATGTAAATAGGTAATATAGCATTTATCAAATTTTAGCATTTATTGTTCAAGTACACGATATAATGTACTGTATTTTATTTGACTTTACATATATTTTAATAAAAACTAGTAAATAAATTAAAATCTAAAATAATAAATTAATTATATTTACAAAAAATATCGTCCAAGTGATCGTTAATGGGCATGGTGCCCAAAACACTGGCGCTATTACCTCGTTGAATGGCAAGGCTAATAGGCTTATTACACTGCACTTTCCACAGGGCCCTGTGGGAAGGGTGGGCGTGGTCGCAAGTTAGAGCGTCGCTTATTACACAGCAATAAGGATCAAAATAGGGATCCTTTCTCCCTAAATCTTATTACACTACACTGATTCTAGTTTGAAGGGTCCCTGTGAAAAGTGCAGTGTAATAGGCCTATAAGCCGTTGGGCTAAATAAGCGCCAGCTCTTTGGTCACCAGAGGCGTGGATCAGTTTTTGGGACAATAAAATAAAATAGGTAAATAAGTATGGATATAGTTCGACGGGTTAAACGGTAACATATTACATAATATTGCTGGTATATAAATTAAAATTATCGTACCTGTACTAAATAGTATAGAATGCACATGATATCCGCAACATGATTTTTCTGAGGGTCGTACACTCCCGCTCGTATAAGAATGATACAAGGGTGTAGAGCATCTTTCGGTTGTCTGATAATAAGGCAGGTCCTGTAAAAATTTAAGATGATTTAGATAATACCCGATTTTGCCCCACCCATTCTCATCATGTACAAAAAATGGAAACTTTTGAAAATTATTTGAGAAATTTACGAACACGTATAATTTAAGAAGTATTAATGGAAAACTTGCGGATTTAAAAATGTAAAAATGAAGTAATTCAATTCCCTCGTCCACTTTCTATTTCTCCTGCGGCAACTTGCATTACTTTCTACGCATTCACGACTAAATAAAATATGAGTTGTTAAGTTTTTAAAATTAAAACACTCCTATTATAAATCATAGTACGGATGTTTGTTTAAATTCGTTATTTTGTGTTTTTTAATTATTGAAAATGATACATAATTCTAATTCTAGTGTAGAATATAATCATAAATACATAGATTTATTTTGGTTTCGCTTCGCTTCAACTAGATACCGTCGGCGTACTAGCAAATTGCAGCAAGTTATGATCTGGAGCCAGCATATGTTTGTTAGTCTCGTAGCAACCGATGATTGACGCTGACAGGCAGTGCCTGCTATCAAATTTTTGGTTGTAAACAAATGTAAAATGCCTTCTTGCGTAGTAAAATTGTGTAAAAACAATTCAACAAGAAATAAGAAAGACACTGGAATCACATACCATCGGTAAGTATTGAATAATTTACTTATTTCACTGTTAAATAACACGAACCGTCAGACGCCATAGAGTGTTACTACTCCGTGTGAATCCGTTACCCCATAGATGCGATTTTTCTTATTTTGTAATTAAATCATACTAATATTATAAATGCGAAAGTGTGTTTATTTGTTGGTTTGTCCTTCAATCACGACGTAACGGAACAATGGATCGACGTGATTTTTACCATGGGTATAGTTGAGGACCTGGAGAGTGACAAAGGCTACTCTTTATCCTGGAAAATTAAGTCCCGTGGTAATAAAAAAAGTTAAACCACGTGGGCGAAGTCGCGGGCATCAGCTAGTATTATAATGTATTTAAAAACTATTATATTATATTTTACACAAAATTGTGATAGCACTTATTACTGTGATATTTTTAATCTCTTTTTGTAATAGGTATTGTTCAATTGATCTGCTTGCGTGTTTAATGCTTTCGTGTTGTTCTAATATCACTTATTTATTATAACAAAATTTAAATCTATCCTTACAGATAACGTAATGGGATGGATAAGCTTACTTACTAAAATTAATTTACAATAAAAATATGAGCTTATATATATCATAGAATCTTGTTTTAGATTTCCTGTTGATCCTATTATTTGTGACCGTTGGACTGCTAAACTACGACTCAGTCGGCAGGAAAGTTGGTGGAAACCAGGAAAATCGAGTGTTGTATGTTCCGATCATTTCATTCAGAGTGATTTCTACTTAACGAAACGTGGACGGAAAAACCTGTTTAAGGAAACTGTGCCACACAACACGTTATATTTATCCTCAATACCATCTGATCATATTTATTTTAATTGTACAGCTATTGCAGAACCATGTAAATCAGTTGGCAAAAAATTCATTGTTAACTGGGAGTGGTGCAAATTCATATCATATTTTCCTTCAATACCTATGTGTCTCGGGGAACTATTCTTAATTAGAAAGAAATCTATCAAGTCAGGATTTTTTTGAGGATCAGTAGACCAGTAATAATTAATGTGAATAATAAATGATTTGTTTGACAAATAATGTTTTGTGAGATTAAAATTTGTCTGCAAAAAATTTGTCTAAAAAATAATTTATAGAACCAGTTTTTTGTATAAAGGTGAATTTTTGATTCATAATTTTGGCAAACGTTGGTTGTGAAATTAAAATTTGTCATTTGTTTTTTTTTTATGAAATAATAGGTATAAATAAATGTACTTATAATTTTAGATTTTTAAATAACATTAAAATTTCGTCTATCAAGAAGGTTAAGACTTTTATTTCATAAACAAGTTGTTCCTACAGTCATCATAATATTTAACCCATTTTTTATTCCCCGTAATTTTAAATTAACTATAGCTTGACATTAAGTTTCAAAATTTTCTAAGTTATGAATTACAGATATATATTTTTCCCATTAATCGGGTAAAATTTTAGAAGCCGACAACAATAGTAGCGCACGCACACTCGCAGTATCTTTTCAAATAGTCAATACGCACTACGATATTTAGTTGCCGCATTAAAAGAGCTATTGTTGATAGGAAGGGCGATATTTAGTTGAAGCGAAGCGAAACCAAAATAAATCTATGCATGAATAATAATAAAGGAATAAGTTGCAATAAAACTTAACCTTCGCCTTCACGCATTTTGTGCAACGAAACGTCATTGACAAATGTATTTAAAGATGTCAATGTCATTGTGATTTGTGATCACTGTGTTTTTGTGACGTCGACTGTTTACCGCGCTTGTTTTGAATGTTTTACCCTATAGATTTACCAACAATTTTTGTTATATATGGATTCGATCTCGCCGACTTTGCGCTATTTTCCACAGATGACCAATGCTTGCGATTTGGGTAACGATGTTGAGGTGCATAAATTGTCACCGAAATGTAAACGGGATGCTAAGACATGTTGTTGCCATGTACCTAGTGACCTTGGTTGGGCTCACCATCAATACGATATTGATCCATCGGCAGCATTTATTGATAATGTAACGATTGATTACCTACTTAAATTAAGATTAATAAATCAATAATTACTAACAGGTGTTTTATTTCCAATTATTGTACCAATTTATCGTTAGAGAAGATAGCACAATCTTAGCTATTACAATTTCGCTAGTTAGATTACAATCTAACGGTTTTTGCAATTTTACGGTGTAAAGAATGTAAACTGTTCAATGTTGAGTGTCAATTTTTGAAATATTCATTTTATTTACGTTTTTTTTTTCTTTCTTGTAGGTTAGGTTAGGGTTCGACATAAATAATCAAGGTTTTATCGGGTTTAAATACCTATCAGATTACAATCTACCGGAAAATAATGCGTTAAATTCTAATCTTTCGACAGTTTAGAATTTCGCGAGTTAGATTATAATCTAACGGTTTTTACAATCTTACGGTGACTTATATATTCTTATGAATCATTGTGAATAAAATTAAAATTGTAAGTTAATTTTGTAATGTCGTTTTAGATATTTATCGATAAAAAATTATAATAAAAAATTTATACCTGACTAATTATTTTTTTTTTACCTCGACTAGAACTTAAAATTAATAATTATATAATAAGGAATTTCGTTCCCATCTGGTGTCCAACGACACTACACGTTTTTTTGCTTGTTTCACGGTTAGAAATGCATTTAACTTAAGCTTAGGTTTACTAAGAAACCGATAGATTTAGAGGCGTTAAAATATACGCATGGTAATAAATCAGTAATAAAACAGCGATTAAATCCTGTAAACGTCATGCCTGTACACGAATTTTAATATTTGGGGAAAAGCTCTATAGAAAGTCTCAAGAGATTTCAGCATTACTTTTAAATAGGTACTTGCTCAATGTCATGCAAGCTTTAAAACTATTTTTATTTCAATTTTAAAGGGCGCATAGTAGGTAAAATTAAGTCTATAATACGAGAGTTTTACCTACAACGTAGGCTCCCACTGAGAAAGGATTTTGAGATATTCTTAAGGCGATTTTTTAGAAGTTGTCTTAAATCCACGCGCATAAATTCGCGGGGAACAGAATATAGTACCTGTATATCATAATATAACCATTTGATATCTCTACATTGATATAGTTGACGAGTCAAAACATGAACACTGTGCCTTACCCTAGTTTCAAAAACTCCATAAAGCTCTCTTCTGTTGGCTTAAGCCTCAATGTGACTTCTGGTGCTGTAGTTCGTAAAGTGTAAAATAGATCCACTTTAGCTTTCGTCCGCTCAAAACTAAACTTGCATCCTCTAAGTATCGCAATTAGCCATTGGTCATCTGCAAAAATCGTGTTCAACTGATAATAAAGCCGTCAGATCAATACAACCCCATTTTTTTAACGATTCTCACGCGCAGCTTTGAATGCCTGAGAGAACCGGGGTTCGATTCTCGGCAAGGGAGTTACGTGCGCTTTTAGTAGGCATCTAATTAAATTATCTTTAAATATCACTTAGTTTATCGGTGGCTGCCTCGTTGGTCTAGTGGTTGGCACGTCTGACTGCGGCCGACTAGGACTCGGGTCAGAGTCCCGGTTCGGGACTTTTCTGACTAGAAATTCTCAGTACTAGCTCGGAGACCTAGGAAATTTGCGGTGTGTCTCCCCGTGCCTCGAAGATCAATTAAGCTGTCGGTCCCGGTTAAGGACTGAAACAGTAACCGAAATAAGCCTGTTATAAAACAGAAACACATATAACGGAAACAGAAACGATACTGTAACCCAATCAATCTGTAACCTTTCATTTCTGTTATTAAATGTTTTTATCTGTAACCCTAATAGGTACATGCCCTAACAAACTGCACGGTGTGACAACGCGTTATTCTTACGTCATTGGACTTTACACACACTGACACAACATGGCCATGTTTTTCTTAAAACAATTGCAACCATCGGTACTTTCGCCTTATGTTCAAATTTGAATACGCGTCAACAGTAAATTTGGCAACGGCGCTATTTCGGTTACACTTTAAAAGCCCTTATTCCTGCAACAGATTCATTTCTGTTACAGAAATATAAGTGTTTCGGGTTAACAGAATTAAAAACACATTCAAAAGAGTTACAGCTTCGATTCTGTTACACTTTCATTCTGTAGCACTTATATTTCTGTAACAGAAATAAATCTGTACCTCTGTGAAAGTCTCTGAGTCTACTTGAGTGAATTTGCACTTGTCCGTCCATCCGTCCGTCCCTCTATCAGATCCTTATGACTTCTGAATTACTGAATGTAATTACTTCAAATTCCAATATAATATGTAAACCGATGGTCTCCAGCCGAATATGGCTTAAAAAGTTATAAAAATCTTTATTTCAAGGGGGCTCTCATATAAGCGAATGCGAAGTAAACATTTTTTGTAGCGTTACATGGGGTTGCGGTATATCATTTTAAAGAAAATTTGGAATAGAGTCCAAAAATATATTTTTTTTAATTTTTCCCTTAAAATTGATGAAATGGGGGCTTTCAAAATGGATTTTTTCTAACGTCCAAAGTTGACCTCAGAATTCTCAATTTTCTGAAAGGCTGAGCCTGAAACTTGATCAATTATTTGAATTATATCCTGTACTTGAACAACAAATACTAAAATTAGATAAAAATTATAAAGAAACGAAATTATTTAATTTTTAATGAGCTTCAGTATTTTTAACAGAACTTCACAATGATGTCAACAGATGGCGCTCTGTAAAAGTTTATTCGTTTCTCCAATAACTCTTTAGCTCTTTTTCGTCTAATGTTAAAAGTTAACTCTTACAATATATAGTTAAAACTTTCTTCTGGATACCGCGAGATTCGGGACGAACAACTAGTTATTAACATGATAATAGTCGTTATAGCCCGCCAACCCGCATTGGAGCAGCGTGGTGACTGGTGGGTATAAGCTCTAATTCCCTCTATCCTATGACAGTGAATGCCTGTGCCCAGCAGTGGATCATTAATGGGCTGTAGTGGTAGTGGTGGTTATCGGTGAAGGCACAGTGACGTGATCGTTGAATGCCTGAGAGTTCTCCATACACTTCTTATTTACCAGATCGTCACTTATATTGACTTATAATATGAGTAACAATTTTAGTTTCGCGTTTATTTGTCCAATATTTACCTGTTCTAGCTTTTAAATACTTTTGTTTCGAAATCCAATCTTTTAGGTTTTGCAAGTCATTTTCCACTTCATGGGGATTCTCGTTAAGCTCATTTTTGGCTATTTCAGCCAACTCTGGACTCAGTTTGCGTATCATTGTTTTTATCTGAAAATCAATTACTTAGATGAAGTAATTATATAATAATATCACTTGCTTTGTAATATCATCACTATAATAATATTACAAACACTTGTATTTTTATAATTTTGTAACAAAAATATTAATAATAAGTAATTATAAGTAACTCGCTCTGCCTGAAAGCATATTGTTCCGTCCCCATACAAAGTTCGCCTAAGAACCAACAGTCATAAAACATTGATTTCTGGGTTCAAATAAATAAATACCTTTTTATAATTGAGAGCAGATTAAAACAACGGACACTTGCTAAGAAATGACTTATTACCAAAAATATTTTAAATTTTGAGGTTATTTCAACTTTCACAATCAATCTGCTCGAACAAATAAATACCATCTTTATCCAATTGTAAAGTAATAGAGCTGTAAACAGTATGTAGATAAGAAAAGATTCGCCTTAGTTCAACAAAAACATTACAGATGGCGTTAGATATATTAAATTATTGTACTTTCAATAGATGGCGTTGCGAGATTCAGAATACTAGCGCACTCAGCACTTTAAGCTGCTTTTATCTTGTTTCTTACGATACAGATCTAGCGCTCAAGCGGTGGTATTACATATTATTTTAACCTGTAAGTTATTGATCCGTGGTTAATAATCGAGGGACGGAAACGTATAGTAATCAATTTAATACCCATTTATTTATTTTGTAATTAATTTGAAGTGTCCGTTGAATTCTAATATTTGAAATAAAAGTTATAAAATAAGCTAAGAATTACTGTATATTTTAAATACATGTTGATTCTTAGGCGACATTGTCCTTTCAATCAGTATAGATAATTGCTTTCTTTTACCTTTGATTTAATTATGGACACAATAATATTAATAATAACAAAAGTTAATAATATAATGGACTCGATATTATGTCATAATAACTCTTAAAATCACATCAGCTGACAATTTTCATGTTAGATAGAATAAAATTTGTGAAATTTAATAAATGAAACTGTTGCTTATTATTTGTTGACATTTAGCACAGAAATTAAAATTCCAATTTTACTTGCAACTAGTAAAGCAACTAGTCCCAGTTTAAAACTATAAAGCAACTAGTTCCCATTCCTAGCAAATAAATTTAAAAGCTCGAGAGGTCAGTATGAGTTTCTAAATCTCTGTTTGGTAAGGATATAAATAAATAGAAGCTGATTTTGAATTACTATAAAGTAAGATTAGATAACCAATGTCTAAACAAATCATGAAATCAGGTTTAGAGATGTCCTTATCCATACTAATATTGATGAAATTTTAATAAATCGTGGGGAAGGACACTATTTATCCCGGAATATTTTATATATAGCTGACCCGGGTCATCCCCTTATAAACAGCATTGAACTATGTATTACACTAATCGCAATTGTTTTGCTGTTAGCCGATGACGAGTTCCGCCCACCGTCTCCGAACTGTTCATTGGCCGATCTTCACGAAATTCTCATGAAACCAACCTGATGCCATAAACTTTGTAAAGAAAATAAGAGTTGTCAAAATTGGTTCATATTTAACGGAATATTTGAGTACTTATAGACAGGATAAAAAGTATCCTTTATATTAACCCAAAGTGTTGACTATAGGTGTACTAAGTTTTATATTTAAATTCGTCCAGTTGGTAGTTCATTCATTCCATCAACGTGATGCCGTAAAAGACAAATAATTTTTTTAAAAAATCGATAATATATCTTCCTCCAAGCAGGTAAAATCGAACTTAATTTACACCTAGATATTATTATGAGTGATAAAAATATATTACACTTTCCAGACAATAATTTATGGTGCTGACTTCAGTCTTAAGAGATAGGTATTCACTGTCGGTATACTTACCAAAATATATGTCACCGTAAGATCGTAAAAACCGTTAAATTATAATCTAACTCGCGAAATTGCAAAGTGTCGAAAGATTACAATTTAACTCATTATTTACCGATAGATTGTAATCTGTTAGATTTATTAACCCGATAGAACCTAAGTGTCCGGCCTGCGGCCGGGCACTACCTGGTTTTTTATGTCGAACTCTAACATAACCTACATGAAACAGACAAGAAAACGTAAATACAATGCATATTTAAAAATTAGACACTCAGAACATTGAACGGTTCACAATCTTTCGACAGTTTATAATTTCGCGAGTTTGATTATAATCTAACGGTTTTTACAATCTTACGGTGACATATACACAAATTGGGCCTTTGGTGCACAGCTGTTTCGTTAACTTGCCTAGTGCAAATTAATTTTTTAAAAGATTAAAACGAAACGACCACTCAATAATGTTTTAAATACGTTTGATAAAATATGCAACTTATCCACAACTTGTTTTCAACTACGTGTGAGTTTATCAGCAATAAAATGTACAATGTGCCGTACCTACTAAGCAAGTTAAACAATGTAATATAACGAGAGCTAAACTGACTCGTGGATATAGCTCCCACCGTCGAGCGGTTATCTATGTTATCGGTTCCTATCGCTTGCCAATCGAATTTTAGGTAGGTACCTACCTTAAGCAAAATTATCAATACACAGTAAGTAACTAGTTCCTTAAAATCCGTAGGTTTTGATTAAAAATGAATTAAGAAAACAAGTGCATTACTTAACGAATACCGATACAGATTAAGCTTCTTTGGAATGCACTGAATTTATATTTTAAGTTTTTTATCTAAAGTTTATAATATATCAATGCTTTAATCCTATTCAGAAATTGCAACACAAAATCAATGCACTGCAATTTCTGCACTTTACTTTTTTTTTTTATTAGGGGTAATAACCGCTGCCCACTGGTAGCGGTCTTTTAGATTAGGCTTTTAGTTTTTAGTTTTTAGTTTTAATTTTTGTGCAAAATGTAAATATGCCTTTGAAATAAAAAATTACCCCTAATTAAAAAAATCAATGTAATTTAATTTAGCTTCGAAATTTAAATACCAACAGATTAATAGGTAAAATACATTTTTATACGACTGCCTGAAAAAATATGTATGTATGTATGTATGTATCTATGTATGTGAGTTTGTATATTCCACCATAACTTCTATACGCCTGGACCGATTTCGATAAATGAGGTATCGTTAGTAAAATTTTTAAAAAAATTGATGAGGTGACCATGGTCCCGCATTTAAGACCAAAATTGAAAAAAAATATTCGAAGATAAGGTAGATTCCAAAAATATATAACACTATAGTTCAATATTTAGTGATTCACAAAAAAATATCATTTAATAAAAAATGTGAATAAGATTCCAAAGGCTATGTATGCAAATCGCTTCATATGGAGGTAAACTCCAAAAATTGCAGCAGTATTTTTTAATTCGTTAAATTAATTTTATATAACACAAAATTGTACGTGACTTCAACAAAACTATCACAAGTCATCTTAACAGATATTATATATCTAATAAACGTTAGTCCGAAACTTCGAGGTCTAAGTCAAATTGAGAGGTGGTTTACCTTTACCCAGACAACGTCGTACTGTAAATACTTGGCAATTCGGCGTCAGTTTAAGTCAATTCAAAAGAATATGTAACTTAGTAAAAATAGTACTACTAAACCATGACTGAAGTTTAATAACCGAATTTTTATTTAGTTGGTATGATGACTTGCGATAAGAATAATATTCAACGATGTAAAAATTTTATATGTTACCGTAAAATTGTAAAAACCGTTAGATTATAATCTAACGGTTTCTATCCCGCGAGATTGTAAACTGTCGAAAGATTGTGAACCGTTCAATGTTCTGAGTATTAATTTTTGAAATATTTATTATATTTACGTATTCTTGTCTCTTGTACAAAAAAAGGTTAGGTTAGGGTTTGTCATAAATATTGAAGTATTCAGGTATTAATATCTATGGTTTTATCGGGTTAATATACTTAATAGATTACAATTTACCGGAAAATAATGCGTTAAATTTTAAACACTTAAAATAATACGGTTCACAATCTGTCGACAGTTTACAATCTATCGAGATAAAAAACGTTAGATTACAATCTAACGGTTTTAAAATCTTATGTTGACATATAGATTACTAGATAATGCCCGCGTCTTCGTGCGCATGGACCATGGTCTTTCGATTTCCGCGGGAACTTCTTGATTTTCCGGGATTAATAGCGCGTATGATATATTATATTCCGAAGCCTATGTCCTTCCTCAGGATACAACCCATCTACCTCTGTACCAAATTACGTAAAAATTGGGTGAAAAGATTGGCCAGGAAAGCGTAGCAGACAGACAGACACGATAGTAATTTAAGTATTTCGTATTAAACTTCAAATTGACATCCCGGAAAATTTAAGGGTTCCCGCGGAAATCAAAAAACATCAATCCACGCGGACGAAGTCGCGGGCATCATCTAGTAATATTAAAAATGCGAAAGTGTGTCTGTCTGTATGTCTGCTACGCTTTCACGGCCCGGCCATCTGTTAAACCAATTTTGATGGAATTTGGTACAGAGATGGATTGTATCCCGGGGAAGGACATAGGCTAGCACATAGTTCCTGCGGGAATCAAAAATCTTGATCCACGCGGACGAAGTCGCGGGTATCACTAGTTAATAATAAACGGTTTTGATCATGTTACAAATCGACTATTGAAATAAAAAAGCGTAGCCCATCCTCATATTTTATTTAAAAATATAATTACTTATGTATCATAAATTACAAAACATTATAATAATCATCGATATATATGTAGGTACTAGATGGGCCCTTTCATACAAAAATGGCGGGCGACCAACTATGAGAGCGCGTTCCTATAACCTGTCATAAGCCTGTCTGTCCCCGTCGTAGCGCTGTCACGGTCACTCATCGTGTAGATAATTTGTTATTAAGTTATCATCTAAAGTTTTATTAGTTTGGCACTGTATAATTTTTATTTTAAGGTAAGTGTTTCAATTCACAATTATACATTTCATAAAAAACGTTATTTAATCTTCCTATTTAATATTTCTATCCATTACGCAATCATTTAATTTCCGCGGCAAACTGTATGATATTTTTTTTTTACTCACTGGCCTTACGGCTTTGGGTTCCAACCCTAGAATAGTCCAGTCCAGTACGATAAAAAAATGCAACCAAGATTAGTTAATGCATAGATGGGCAGAACGGACAGTAGGCAATAATACCTTCCGAGACGCAATATTATGCTATTATAATAATATGATAAAATTAGTTACTGACGTGAGTTTAATGTTTAAACCAACTTCAATAAATAAAGAGTTTTCATTTATTAAAGTTGGTAATTTTTATTTTGTACTAGCGAATGCCCGCGACTTCGTCTGTGTGGTTTGAGGATTTTTGGTTCCCGCGCGAACTCCTTAATTTTCCGGGATAAAAAGCCTATGTGTTATTTCAGACTATAATCTATCTCTGTGCCAAGTTTCAGCCCGATCCGTTCAGCCGTTGGGGCGTGATTGAGTAACAAAGAAAAGGGGCATGGGCAAAGGTTACCAGAAAAATTCAGCCATATTGATTTTATTGTCGCTGGGACCCTTAAGCATTTCATGGGTTCAAATTTGTTTGCAAGTTTAACATTGCACGCCTTGGAGCAACCAGGCACCTTAAACCACCGAACCCATATAATTCGAGCCATTATTGAAATATATGCCAAAGTTAGGCTTCATCACGAAGCCAAAATTGACCCCCAAATAAATACGAAAACTAGGCGTCAAAAAATGACAAAATTAATTTTATTTGATGGCAAGTAGCATACTTAGAAATGTATAAAATAAAATAATTTCAAATGAAGTATTTTTCTATGACTCGATCCATTAGTACTCTTTCACCTCTCCCATTCCAGCCCCTTTTATTATAATACTACTAATAATTATTTTTGAATTCTTTCATTTGCAATAAGGTTTGGCGAAGATAATTTTAAACTGTTTTAGCTGTTATTATTTTAAATTTCAAGTTTTTTGCATTAGTAGTTACCGAATTATGCTAAGTGTGACGGACAGTCATGTCGCACCACAAGGGTTGTTTTCTTATCATTTTGGTACGCAACCCTAAAAATGACTTTATTTCTGTCAATTTTTCGACAAAACTTATCAACAATTAACAAATAATTAAATTTAAAAAAAACCCACGATGAACTGCAGCGCCCCATTGTGTTGACTTTGATCTTTAAATATATCTTAGAACCTTCTCACAAGCTATATATATCTAATGCAAAAAACCGCATAATAATCGGTCCAATGGTTTTCCAGGAAACTGGTAACAAAAAAGTGGTAAAAATAACAACATCATACTAACATTTATCGTTTACCTCAGAGAGTACACTGATGTAGGTATTATTTTCGACAAGCGCATCTGTACTAATCTATGACCGAGTCATACGTTTTCAAGATGGCGCATATGTTGCAAGCAAGTTCCCGCTTTTCAGACTAGATGGCGTTGATGGCGTTGCTAAAAATACGCCCACATTCTTTGTTTGACAGGGCCCGTCTATGTAAATTGAGGTCGTTGATAATAATATATCTAATATGATAAATCCACAATCACATATGATAAAATTAATCAAAGCTGATACAGATATTTTACACGCTTCATCTTGAAAGTATAAAAAGTTATATCAGGTACTTAAATAATTTTTATTTTCCATAAAGGTATTTTTGATACATTCTGAAATAAATAATAAGATTTTCAACGATTTAGTATCGAGATTTAATGCTATAGGTACATAAAAAACTTCCTTATTTACTTCCTTATTCTTGGCAAAACTAGAAATCAGAAAAGTTCAAATATAGAAAAACCTATAAATAAATTTGACTATTAAACATTTAAATCAAATTGTAAAAAAATAAGCATAATGCTTTATAGGTACTTTGGTATTAAAATACTCATTTATGTACAGACACAACAAATTTATATCCTCAAAAAAACAAATGATACATCAAATTATTTTAATGCAATATTTGCCCGCGACTTCGCCGGCGTAGATCAACATGCATAAGTATTGTATACTAATACTAGCTGACCCGGCCACGCGTTGCTGTGGCTAAATTTTTTGTTATATTACATTATAGTAAACAATTGTGACTGTCAAATAATAACAGACAAATAATTAGCTGAATTATACGGTATTTCGTTCACTACAAAATAAATTTAATTAATTTTATAGCGTCAACAACACGTGGTGATTAAGCTGTTAAAATGTGGCTTAGATGACACGTTCGTAGATTTACCATAGCAGCGCCATCTATTGATTACTTACTCAACCCA
The DNA here is from genome assembly GCA_964035005.1 of Erebia palarica. NCBI lineage: Eukaryota > Metazoa > Arthropoda > Insecta > Lepidoptera > Nymphalidae > Erebia > Erebia palarica. Next base: position 25,333,257 of record OZ035985.1, on the reverse strand, counting down.
GTCGAAAGGTATCGACATCTGTTAGAATCATTTGGAGTTAACAGATAATTGTGACTGTCAAATAATAACAGACAAATAATTAGCAATAAATTAAAATTGCGACTATAATTTGAGATTTAAACTCTCCTATCTCTCAAGTTGGATCGAACTGCACATGGTGTGCGAATTTTATTATAATCGGTTAAGTGGTTTAGGAGTCCATTGAGGACAAACATTGTGACACGAGATTTATATATATTAAGATTATAAGTGAATGTCCCTCTGTCTGTCTGCTACGCTTTCCCCGCCTATCTTTGCAAGCAATTGTGAAATTTGGTACCGAGAGTGCATCCTGGTAAAGAACATAGACTACTTTTTATCCCGGAAAATTAAGGAGTTTCTGCTGGAATTTCAAAACCTTAATCCACGCGGTCGCGGGCATCATTTAGTTTTAATATTACTTAATATTTTTTTATTAATAATTTTCCGGGGTAGAAAGTAGCCTAGGTATCCATCCCCGGGATGCAACTTACCCCTGTACCAAATTTCGTCAAAAATGACGTAACGGATGGGCCGAAAAAGCGTAGTAGACAGAATGACGGACACTCTTTCGCATTTATAATATTAGTATGGATTCTACACAGAACATTGCTAAAACAATTTTTAAACGTACATCCACGCGGACAAAGCCGTACATAATATCCATCTATTTAAAAATGTGTTTAGAAATGTACGGCGCACACGCAGTCCCCGGTATAGATACTTCAGCTCATGCTGGCGCGTGTTTGTACTGTTACTGTATGTGTATCTGTGGCACGGCGCCACAGAATATGCAGCTTTGCGTATTTAAATATATGCAACTTTAACAAGAAAGCTATGATAATATGACCTGATAATATAAGACGATAAAACTATGAGCTTTGTTGCGGGACGACGACCAACGAGGACTGCCGCATCACTACCACTCAAATCAAAGCTGCAAATGTTTACAAGCACGCAAGTACATAAAACCGCGCGCCAATAAGATGAATTGAAGTATCTTATCCTTACACGGACCGCTCTAGCAGTCATAGTCTAGCAGCCAACAGCTTGAAACTATTATTAATAACTGCTGCCAACCGCCCGAAGAAGTTTTAACTGCTCGAGCGATCCATGTACGTGTGTACGTAGAAGACTGTAGTTCACTATGCTGTCGCAGCTTGAAGCAGTCCATTCTGACTGCTTCATGCTGTCCGTGTATCTAAGATACCAAAAATCAAAATTAGGATCAACCAAAGTGTAATGTAAGGACCTCGTTCTGCGAGGTAAACATGCTGGTATCTGGATACTATGGTAGTGTTTTTAGCTCAGAAAATCTCTTCTGGTAGTACAGAGTAGTGACATCTAGCGGTTGGACTTTCCCGGTGCAAGCAATTCACTGGAATAATATTATATTTCACCACATGCTACAAATTAATGATAAAATCAGTCTAGCTCCAATCGTCTAAACGGCGCATCAACTGCTACATTCTCTTGCGTTGTTTGATTTCGTTTGAATTCATCACTACCATACTTAAGGTCCTCCTCTAGGAATGAATCGTAGTTCCGCATTTTCTTTTTCCAATAGGCTGTAAGTAACAATAATACAATACAATAAATAAACAATTAAGTAAGAATTAAATAAGTACCTAGAGTTCGGGCGCGAGTTGAATGCAGAGCTAATTGTATGTGTCACTATACCTCTGCATTCATTCATCTCGCGCGTGAACTATACCGCTACCTTTCGAGTAACCAATATTCAAAGCTGGGTTAGCCCCAACTTTGCTATGGCGTCTTTTGATTTAATTGGCAAAAACTCAAGGATGACACCTATATTGTCTATACGTACCTAAACTAGCGGCACGCTATGATGGCCGGTTTGACGTTTGTCCGCTCATGAAGTTCCGTATTAATTGATAACGACTTTGAAGGAAATAATTGTATTACTTTATTGACGATAGTGATGTGCAGAGATTCATAAATTTTATCGAATGTAGTTTTAGGTTTAGGACTCAAAATTTATTTATTAAATTGATTTCTTAAATGTATACAAGTGTAGAAAAATCAGTTTGCACCATTTAAGGGGTGAATGTACTTGTGAATATGAACAATTTTCACTATGTGGACAAACCTCTGAAATCGCAAAAAAATATCAATAAATTTTTAAAAATGGAATCTAATACGATCGTCACATAGGATCGCTGGCTAGCACAACTACTACCTCCGGCAAACTCGCGTCAATGCTCAATGCAAAACAAAGCAGTTTCGAATTGACGTTGCTTCGAAAAGTATAAACTGTCAGTGCAATGCGATTGTGATATAGTTTTGACCTGGCTTTGGATTTCAAATATTGATACTGCATTACTGTTGACCCTTGCTCGTTAATTTGGACTCTGTTCAAGCCCTTTGTTGTGGATTTCGTCGATATGACCGAACGTACGCAGAGAACTGTTCTAAATAGTCAGACACGTGAGTTCGTAATACGCCTTCGTAACTATTTCGATCGTGAAGCTCAAAATGGAGGGCCAATTTTACCTATAACGTCAGTGGTTGAACGCGTAGCTGATGCGCTTAATATTGGACAACGAACTGTTAGACGGATAACTAAAAAAAAATATGGCGAGACTGGCACAGAAGAAAATAAACTTCACACACCAAAAAAGAGAAAACGAGCAAAACCAGTCGTAGGCATCGATAGCTTTGATGCCGATGCTATCCGAAGACATGTTTACGGCTACTATTTACAGAAGGAGTATCCAACAAGAAAAAAGTTGGTGCATTCACTGAAGGAAGCTGGATTATTCTTCGGTGGGGAAAGTTCTTTAACGAAGATTTTGAAGACCATTGGATTTCGATACAAAAAATGTAACAAACGCAAAATATTGATGGAAAGATTTGATATAGCGATGGCAAGGTATACTTTTTTACGGCAAGTGAAAGAAATCAAAAATTGGCAAAATGTTGTGTTCTTGGATGAAACATGGCTTAATGCTAACCATACTGTAGGCCGTTCTTGGAACGATGACACAGCAGCATCTACTTCCAAAGTTCCTGTAGGAAAAGGATCGCGACTTATAATTTGTCACGCCGGAACCATCAACGGGTTTGTCGAAGGTTCTCTCATGGCTTTTGCGTCAAAAACCACTGGAGACTATCATGAAGACATGAATGGAGAAAAGTTTACTGAATGGTTTACCTCAATGTTGTGTAGCCTCCCTGAACCATCTATTATAATTATGGACAACGCCCCATACCACTCGATGCAAATTGACAAGCCACCTGCCCAATCCCAAAAGAAAGCTGATATCGTCGCATGGCTTCGTAAAAATGGCGTAGATGCAAACATGAATATGTTAAAAGCGGAATTAGTACGTCTTTTAAAAGAAAACAAACCAACCAAGATCCGATACGTCATTGACGAAATAGCATTAGAACATGGGCACAGAGTTATACGGTTACCGCCTTACCATTGTGAGTATAATGCGATTGAGTTGGTGTGGGCTCAAATTAAGGGATATGCTGCAAGACACAATACAGAACCCCCATTTACCACAAAAAAAATGCTAAAATTATTAGAAGAAGCTTGTGAACATGTGACTAAAGGAGACTGGGAAAAGGTTGTGAATAGAACTGTTAAATTAATAAGGGAAGATTATGAAAGAGATGTGAAAATAGATAATATTATAGAAAACGAACATATAATTATTAATGTATGTGATGATAGCAGTGACGACAGTGAAAATAGTAGTATGGACGAATCTGATTAATTATGGCCTTTTGTGGCACCTTTTTTGGTGTCTTTTGTATTCATATGTTTCTTGTGTGCATATAAAGTATGTATATTCATTTTCGTTCAAATATTCAGTTCGTTCAAATAAATTAAATAAACATATACATTTTTGTTTTATTAAACCTATTTAATCAGGTACAAAAACAAAACTTAATTGTTTTTTGTTCGAGAATAAATTGACATTCCACATCACTATTGTAATGTGTCAAACCGGCCATCATAGCGTGCCGCTAGTGTAGTAATGTATGTATTCTGTACCAATATATGTAGATTAACTTAGAAAGTATTATCAAATAAAAAAATGTGGGTGAAAGCAACTATTATTTGAATATAGGTGCATACAGTATATCCTTTAAATTATACAAATGAATGAAAATTGAAATAAATTCTATACTTCTTACAATACTATTTTATCTCTCAGCTGATTTTCCCGATAAAATATAATATTAATACTTATCTTATAAACGCGTTTATTCGGAACAAAGTACAAACCTGTAATATTTTGAATAGTGTCACCTCTTCCACCGTATTCCGGTGGTAATATTTCTTTGGAAACATGTTCATGTAATGCGTCAATATTTTTACCATGCATCGTTATCTGTAATATAAAAATAGAAGAATTATATCAGTGTACAAATCGTAGGTGCGTAACCCAAATATAAAAAAAGACTTATATATGTCACCGTAAGATTGTAATAACCGTTACATTATAATCTAACTCGCGAAATTCTAAACTGTCGAAAGATTGTAAACTGTTCAATGATCTGAGTGTCAATTTTTGAAATATTCATTTTATTTACGTTTTCTTGTCTCTTTCTTGTAGGTTAGGTTAGGGTTCGACATAAATAATCAAGTAGTGCCCGGCCGCAGGCCGGGTACTAAGGTTTTATCGGGTTTAAATACCTATCAGATTACAATCTACCGGAAAATAATGCGTTAAATTCTAAACTTTCGACAGTTTAGAATTTCGCGAGTTAGATTATAATCTTACGGTTTTTACAATCTTACGGTGACATTTATATATCTATCAGTAGAAATAATTTAAGTTTCTATGTTCTTCATGTCAGACCGGATAGAGTTCTAGGGATAGCCGGAAACAATTGGGTATTTGACTACTAAATAAATTTTTCTCAAACATGCATGGAAATATTGTCATTATTTTCGAAAAAAGAACACGCGAAGTATCGAATTTTCGGACAAAGAAAATCAAATCCATTGCAGGAGCGTTTTTTGAATTTGGAACATTACAACGCTCCTGCAATGTTGTATGAAACGGCGTGCTGGGGTTATTAAATACTCTTTGATCGGATCTCTTTTGTCATAGGCATACCATAGTCTCTTTGCTTAGTACAAATTGGTGGCTGTATAACCATAAAAAAAAATTGGCGGCAAAGTTGAAAATTCGTCTTGATTTGTGATTTACATACCTACTTAATAAATATAATTTTAATAATAAGTAAAATGAGTTCCAACGGTTCAGAGAGTGAAATGGAGATTGATTGTACTCCACCAGATTTAAGATCAGAAGCCAAATTGGCAATGGAAAACCTGCTTCCAGCGAAGTCCAAAGAAAAATACATGAAAGTATATGAAAATTTTATGAGTTGGAAAAACGAGAACATTTTCTCCAAAACAGTATTTTGGGCGTATTTTAATGAGATTGCTAAAACTAAAAAGCCATCTACATTATGGGCAATTTATTCCATGCCGAAGTACAGTACAGTTCATATTAAAAACGGCATTAACTTGAAAAATTATGGGAACTTAACTACTTTTCTTAAACGACAATCGACCGGATTCAAAAGCAAGAAATCGAAAATTTTTACTGGCGAAAACTTAAAGCAATTTTTTATTAAAGCCCCAGATGCGACAATATTTAGCGACAAAGGTAAATTAAATTTATTGTATAACATAAAAAGTATGTTTTATTTCCCTGCATTCTTTTGAGAAAAGCACTATATATGCCTCGGCGGAAATGCCAATTGCCTGTCTCGTATTAGTGAAGTCCTCGCCTGCGGCTCGGCCTTCAAACTCATACTCGACCTGCAATTGCCTATTTCCCAGCCTTTGCAATAATGTACTAATGTTTTAGTGATTATTAAATAAAGGATCTCCCAAAAGTCGTTATATCAAAGGCCCCTATTAGTTTTATTTTGAATAACCATTTTAAACTATCGATTAAAGTAAAAAAAGTGCGTCGATCTTTGATGACGTCATAACTTAAAATTTCATACAAAATCCATACTAAGCACGCGTTTTGATGTTAGAAAAAAAGTTGCTGATTTGACTAGTTGTCAAATACTCAATAATTTGTCTATGTTAAACAAGTAGTTGGACTACTTGTTTAACATAGACAAATTATTGGGCGAAGTGCAGGCGCATCGCGATTGTGCAAAATTATAAAATGTCATTAACAATAAACATATACATTGCCTATTCCAAATATGAATCGGCAATCGGAGTTTCGGCTTTTGACTACATAAGAGATGTCAATATTGCAGCCAATTCTGTTGAATACAATTCTCTAAATTAAACAAGAATGACAGCTCTAAATCTTGTACTGCCCCTTTCCGCATGGAGTATTTTATAAGGGATAGCAATATAAATAGAGCTGTCATAGTTTAGTTTAGAAATGGTGTACAACAGAAATTGGCCTGTTAACTCGTAAGTTTATCTATATAGCGGATTAAATACTTTGGCAATATCTTTACGACCAAGGAAATCTGCTTACAAGGGGACCTTTACAAATTCATAGTGTGAAAACTTTATGTGAATTCAATATTAATTTTCACCTATTTTCAATCAAATCAATGCAATTTGATATTGCATTAGAATGTAAATTATTGTCATGAATGTGTAATACTTATATAGTAGTAGTAGTAGTACAAACAGAAGACAACTCTATTTATCTTTTCTTTAATTAAGTAAATAAATAGTAAGTTTATAAAATTCAATGAAAGCTTACCCTGTTTTTAATTTTTGCGCTCAGGAATCTCTTAACTATATTGTTGAAAAAAGTTTCAAAAATGCGCGGGGCATTCAAAAAATGTAAGGATTTTATTCTTATTGGCATAGCTTCCTGAAACAAAACAATATTATAATAGAAACAATATAACAGTAACTATCGATATTTTTATTTATTTAATGTCTAGAAAGTAATGTTTTTTAGGTTACCTGATTTAATTGAATCAAATTTTTTAAATGTCTTAGCGACGTCTGCGTGTAATGACTCCATCGTGTACCGCTTAAATCTACGACGTTGACAGTGCCGGATACAACCATATTGTCGTCTTCCATTAGGCATATCTGTGGATTGATTATAAATTACAATTTACCCAGTAATTTTGTGCTCAAAAAGGGTCATACCCACAATGCAAATTTATTTGATCTGTGGAAGGTAAATTTAGGTTTTAGTTTGCGGCTCTCGTACGATGAAAATATTGATTTTACAAAAAAAAAGTTACTACATAAAATATAAGTTACTACATAAATTTTCTCTAGCTGTTTAACTTGTTATTTAACTATTTTCATCGTAAAATTAGTCCGAAAGGAGTTATTGTCAAAAAACTCAACTTCACAATCGTGCATTGTCGAGTCAACATCTCCTGAAGATGCTCCGGTATCGGAGTGAAACGTACGTTGAGAGTGATTTGGAGGATTTGTGTGGTGTGGTGTTGTGCCTGTGCGAATTGCTGGGTGGTGGGTGTCGCATGTTGCAGGTGAAAGACACGCACTGTACCACACAGATTTGTCTACTGTAGCGGATTATAGCGAATTAAACTTCTAGTTCATTCACTATCATGGACTTCCGCAAAGTAACGCCTGCTTCTATTCAATATGTCAAAAACTTGTTTTTGGGCGCCATTTTTCCAATATGGCGGCGCGAGCGGCAAAAATACGAGGAGGCAAAGTAAAAATTCGGAAAGAGCACGTCCAAATCTATAAAATACACCAATTTTCAAAACTCCGGAGAAACTTTTTAGGTAAAACTTCCAAATGAGCGTATTATATAGGTACTACGAATCAACTTTTTATTTCAAAGATTTGCATATTGATTGAAATAATAATTCATTATCCTATACATATTCTAGTATGAACATTGGACATCGAACAATGTGTTTAGCTGAATTTTGAAATCATTTGTGTTTTTTTCCGCCGTAAAACTTTAGACAAAATTAAAAAGTTGTAGCTACCTGTTCTTGAAGATTGAGCACCGCCATAATGTCCAGTATACTGTACTCCTTGGGGTCGTATTGACCTATTCTATATAAAACAACTCTTGGATCAGCTGGATCATTTGTTTTTGGCAATATTAATATCGCTCTGAAATGTAATTCAAGTTTTGTATTAAAAATATTAATTAAGTAACGAATGCCCGTGACTTCGTCTGCATTTGAGGTTTTTTGGTTCCCGCAGGAACTCTTTAATTTTCCGGGATAAAAAGTAACCTATGTGCTATTCCAGACTATAATCTACCTCTGTGCCAAATTTCAGTCATATCCGTTCAGCCGTTGGAGCGTGATTGAGTAATAATCATCCATACATCCATGCATCCATACATCCATACAAACTTTCGCATTTATAATATTAGTGAGAAGTAAGATTAAATTAATTATTATAATTATTATTAAAATAATTATTATTTATTGTTTGCTGCATTTCTTATTATTACATTTAAAGACCATGAATGAATAATTATACCTACAGAGATAGATGAGTATGACTACTTTTAACTAAACTGTAAATAAATGATTTCTGTGACTGACATTCATAATGATAAAAATCATGAATAGATGATGCCCGCGACTTCGTCCGCGTGGACTAAGTTTTTTTATTCCCGAACAACAAAAGAGTTCCAGGACAGGGGATGAAACTTTTGGTACTACTGATTTTGAAGATTCTTTTTTTACATTATATTAAATCGTGTAAGGTTATTAATTCCATGAATATATTATTTATGATAGCTAGTAGGTACTCCTCAATTAATTAGGTACAGCAAACAAATGGTGGTCAATGTAACTATTGACATTGACCACCATTTGTTTGTTGTAATAAATAAAATAATATAAATAAAGTAAAAACTTTATTGAAGTGAAAACTTCTTTAGGCGCGTTGAGCACTTTAATGTAAATGTAGATTCGCATGACCGTGACCGACATGCTCGCGTGACCGACATGCTCGCGAAACCGACATGCTCGCGAACAGCGACATGCTCTCGAACATATAAAGATATACTACATTCGAAATTAAACTTTAATGCCTTAGTGTTAATGTGTTTGTTATAATTAAAATAAATTAAAAAATATTTTAAAAAAGTATTTAAAAATATTCGTTCGTTTTACTTCTATCGGTAGTCCTATGACTGACTGACTTTTTTTATCAACTATTGACATTGACTTAGCCCATTTAATTAAGATAAATAAGTTCATGAGTAGGTAGCCGGAAGCCGGAGCGGGTTCAGTAAGTACCAACTTCTTCGATGGATTCAAATTGGTACTAATTTTTAAGGGTAGCTCGCCGTAAAATGCCTTACCCTAGATTAATAATATCCATAAACTTAGGCTCAAAATATTTGACACTATATAAATACGGCGCCGTACTTCTTAATGAGTAGTAAAGGTCTATTTTGGCTTTGGTTTGTTCCATTCTGTGTTTGCATCCTCTCAGAAATGCGGCCAACCACTGCTCGTCTGTAACATTGATATAAATTGCAATTAATAAGGTATACTAATATACCTTCCTTCATACTAATATTATAAATGTGAAAGAGTGTTTGTATGTTGGTTTGTCCTTCAATCACGCTGCAACGGATCGACGTGATTTTTTGCATGGGTATAGTTGAGGACCTGGGCCCATAGGCTACTTTTTATCCCGGAAAATTGAGGAGTTCCCGTGTGAATTAAAAAGAAACTTATTCCAAATATTGGATAGAAGCAGGCTTTACTTTGCGGAAGTTCATCATAATGAAGGAACTAAAAGTTGACGACCTCCGTGGCGCAGTGTGTAGCGTTGTTGTCTTAACGTGCGGAGGTCCCGGGTTATAATTTCTGAATTTTCCCTGGGCTGGCCTGGTGGGAGGCTTCGGCCGTGGCTAGTTACCACCCTTCCGGAAAAGACGTGCCGCCAAGCGATTTAGCGTTCCGATACGATGCCGGGTAGAAACTGAATAGAGGTACTTGGGTTTAATATAACTTCCATGCCCCTAACAGGTTAGCCTGCTACCATCTTAGACTGCATCATCACTTATCAACTTGTAGTGAATACAAAATAAAAAGAAGTTTAATTCGCTATAATCCGCGACAACAGGAAAATATATGTGGTACAGTGTGTATACCGCACCTATAGCCCGCGATATTCACCACATCATTTCACATTTGGGGGATTCCTGTTGAAGCGGATTATAGCGAATTAAACTTCTAGTTCCTTCAAACTTATTCCACACAGACGAAGTCGCGGGCATCAGCTAACATAATTATTATACCAATGCACTTGAATTTACCTCCACCATATCAGTATTGACTTTTAAGTCATTTGATGTAAACATACATTTTCAATAAACATGAGTAAAAATTTAAACATATAAAAACGTATCTTATACCTTTATTAATTTACTAGATGATCCCCACGACTTTATACGCGTGGATTAGGGTTTTCTGATTTCTGCGGGTACTGTTAAATTTTCCGGGACAAAAAGTGCAATTGCCTATGCCCTTCCCCGGGATGCATCTATTCCTGTACCCGTCAAAATGGGTTTAATTGATGTGCCGTGAAAGTACAGCAAACAGACAAACAGACACACTTTACGCATTTATAATATTATGAATTTGTTAAAAATTTTAAATTATATTATAAGTTACCTACCCGTTCTCGCACTCAAATGAGGTTGTTTCAAAATCCATTGCCCCAAAAGCCGAATATTTTCCTCAAGTATTTTGGGGTCTTCGCCTAACTCCAATCTGGCTTTCTCTGCCAATTCCGGAGTTAATGATCGGACCGGCATCGTTCTAGTTTCAAAATCCGCACCTGAGACAAAAATATCAATAGATTTTACGAGTCACATAACGCTCCATTTGTGCCTTTGGTTCATTTAATTACGAAATACTAATTACATTACATTACATACCAGATAAGTTAACACTGTTACCTACGAATACCTACTTTAGTATGATAAAACTGCTAATCAGGCTAGTGTCATTCAAATTTATTTTCGGATAAAATTATTATACTTTAGCCTCAAAACTAAATATTACATTATCGTTTTTATGTCGAGGCCTTGGTCTAATCAGTCTCATTAGGCGCACATTTCCAAGATAACTTGGTCGATGACCATAATTATTTGAAACTGGGTCACGAAAGAAAAAACATTAGTCCATTAAAAAAAAAGTTAACTGTTCAAATTAATCTCTCTCTTCGGTCGTTCCTTAATTGTTAAAAAGCGTGGTCCTAACCTCGAACGGATTATTTGTTTCCTCTGGCTTCTGTTGGTAGCCATTCTCACTACTTATATAATAAAATTTGGACGCGTTCGACTCCCTCGGTTGGTCAGACCACCTAGTTCGTGAGCGGCCATGAAAGCAAATCACTACATAACTATTTTTGTCTGTAATGGCCGCAATAAATGCTGATTCATTTGAATTTTTCCTGTGATAAAATATATAAATTTATATCAACTCAACTTCTGTTTGCAAATTGCGCGTACCTATCGTGGGTATATCTGAAAAGGTATTTTAAACATTTTTCTTCTAAAGTAAAAAAACTATGAGACTGTACTTAAATGAATAAAAATATTAGAATGTGCGAATGAAGTCATTTTTGCGACACCCCAATTGAACCACACCATTTCTATTTCATGCAATAGAATAATATCTTTTATTACTGTTTAGATTGTTTAAATTACCCAAGTTTTCCCAAGTTAATATCATTAGTAGATTTTAGGTACTGAAGTAAGCAGCTGTGAGGGTACGACAGACCGACGGATGCACTTAATCGCGTCGAGGATTGTACCATTTTGATAAGGAACCTTATGTCAAGGCGAGCTGTGAGCTCACGAGATCAAAATATAGGCGCGCGGGGGTGAAATCGAGCAAACGCATGTCACAAAAATGCAAGAAATTATTTGTAATAAATAAATATTTACTGATCAATACATATTAATCCGACAATGTGTTTGATTTAGATATATACATTTTATCTTATATTTCTAGAGCAAATTATTAGTTTCAATAAGGAGAAAAATTGCTTTAAAAGTAAACTAAGAGGTTGTTTAAAATAAATTTCAATACAGTTTTTTTTTTTTAAATTGTGTTTTGAGATGCGCCAATGGCTGCTTATAGGTCTTGAGAACAGCAAATTATTTTTACAAGCGTACATTTTCCGTCAACTCCGTTTACGCTATCACAGCGCCTTAAGTAAAAACGAGCATTCATCCTAAACACTGGACTGGTAAATGGTCTAAAAGAACATGCTGTGCAATTTAATTTACTTAAATGTAACTACATCTTCCTAAAAATGACCTTCCTATTATAATTTTTTAAGTACAAAAAAAACCTGCGACTAAAATAAATTCAAGAAGGTTCTCCATTAGAAAAAGAAAGTCTCACTTTTTCCCCGATAAATAATTAATCTTTCACCAATCCGCAACAGATGGCGCTTAGAAACATAGTTTTGTTTTAAAGTAGCGCACACTTTATATTTGGATTACGATGATGCAGAAAATACTGACACATCCATTAGTAACCAAACATTTCGACAGTAGGTAATTGAAGTATGTAAATCAGAAACAAGATAACCAAAAAAAGACAAAAATTGCTTATAATAATATTATGTAAAACAACTTACAAACAGATTAAAATAACGCTTTCAACAAAAATATTATCGTACAAAATCTACATATCCATTAGAAAATGGCCACCTTTGTCGATAAAACAGTTTCAATAAACGTTGGCATAGCTCCCGTTAAACATAAACACGATAGACCTATGAGATAGTGTAGATAGCACGCTTTGATGAATATCTACGAGAAATATTACTGGGCACCAATTGATACGTTCTATACACGTTCACTTTATTAGACAAACTAAAAAACATTGTCGTTCTGCTTTCAAACTATAGGTTCAATCGGTATACAAAGACAATATTATTGTACTGACCTTCAGTGTTGTAATTATATTGTAAAGACGCAGTTGACAATACAAATAATAATACTAATTAGTAATTTTTGCACATGAACTTCCTATTAGTTACATTATTTATTTCACACTAATAATCTGATTTCTGTTAGGTGTAATTCGATTCAGTGAATGAATCGTTATGATTAAATGGTAGCTGGCAAAGCTGATTTGATGAATATCGTTTTTATACATGTCAACCCCAATGGTCAACCCTAAATAATAATAATGTCGCGATGAATTTGTTGTTACATCAAAGTTCTTTATGTATCACTAGCTGATTTTCGCGACTTCGTCCGCATGGATTACGGTTTTTTGGTTCCCGCGAAGTCTTTAATTTTCCGGGATAAAACACAAAGTACCTTATGTGTTATTCCAGACTATAATAATCTATATCTGTGCGAAATTTCAGCCAGATCCGTTAAGCCGTTCTGGCGTGATTGAGTAGCTAACAAACATCCATCCATCCATCCATCCATCCAACCAAACTTTCACATTTCTAATATAAGTATAGATATTGACCACTGTATGTTGTTGCAAAATATATAATAGTGATGATTGACATGACTTCTGGACCTATCTACCATAGTATATATTTCCATCAGCCATTTTTTTGTTTCATATTTAACATTAATATAACTGCCATGCCCCTACCATCTTAGACTGCATCATCACTTACCATCAGGTTAGATCGCAGTCAAGGGTTAATTTGTAGTGGACAAAAAAAAATTTAACAAACAAACATTATAACAACATTTAAGTAGTTACAGATATTACAAGTGCCTTGATAGAAAGAAATAGACTTGATGTTAATCGCAGCTACAAAGAACCATAAACGGCCGATAGGGCAACATTGTATACGCTAATGATCAATTATTTGTAATTCCTCATTAATTGATTAGAACATTACATTTCGTGAATTGAGATAATTAAATCATGTGAACCAATCTATAATAATTATATTTTATTTATTCCTTTTTCATCATACCAACATTTAAAATATGTTTACACTTGCTGATTCCCGCCACTTCGGCCGCGTGGTTTAATTTTTTTGATTCCCACTAGAACTCCTTAATTTACCTTTCCAGACTATAATCTATCTATGCCAAATACATTCAGCCGTTCTGGCATGATTGAGTAACCAAAATCCATCCATCCAAACTTTCGCATTTATAATATTACCATTACAGCCTATTAACGTCCCCACTGCTGGGCACAGGCCTCCACTCTCATAGGAGAGAGGAAATTAGGAGCTTAGACCCACCACGCTGCTCCAATGCGGGTTAGCGGGCTTTAACGACTATTATCATGTTAGTGATAATAACCGGGACCGACGGCTTAACGTGCTCTCCGAGGCACGGGGGTGAAACACCTCCCATTTCCAACTCCGGGCTGGCACTGAGAATTTCTTAATTGAAAAACCCAATACCTAACAATTTTTATGCCCGACCGGGAATCGAACCCAGGACCTCGTAATCCGCAGTCGACTACGCTAACTGCTAGACCAACGAGGCATTTATAATATTAGTAAGAAAGAATTAGTATCTACTTAAGTACATTAATCTTTAGAGTATCGTTTCTTCGCATGAAAATAACTGTATACTTATTGTATATTCATCAACATCATCTCAACCCATCGGCAACACACTACTGAGCATGGATGATGAATCTCCTCTTAGTATAAGAAAGATTTATGCAACATCACGCTAGCCAAGTGCGAATTGGCAGACTGCACAAACCTTTGCAAATCCTATGTAAAACTTTCATACATGCAGGTTTCCTTTTGATGTTTTTCTTCACCGTTAACGCCAGTTACATTATGTGTTTAATCTTAAAAGTCCGATTCAAAATCGTATATTCTCCTACTAACCTTATTTTCAATCGAGTAGGTATGTTTTACAGTAAAATCATTTTATTATTTATATAACATAAGAAGCTCCATCCTTCACCTCTTTTCTCTTTTTCAATTCTCTTCTCTTGGTCTCTAAATAAAAAACTTAATGTAATGAAATTGAATTTAATTAATGTACTACCTGTTATACTTTTACAAAAATAAAAAATAAATCAAGTACTGTGCCGTATCACTAAAAAGGGTTAGGTACAATTCATTTAACAAAATCTGCTGGGGCCGCAGATGTCTTTCGAATATGATATCTTTCCTTGATTTTGAAGAATATGCGTTAGATTCTAGTTGCAGTTATCAGTCAAACTCCAGTTTTCGGAAGGAACCTTCAACACCAAACAGGGTTTCTGCAGTTTTGGGTTTGCCAGGACGTTTTGACTCATCTGTACCATGTTTAGAGCTTTCTTCTATCCAAGAACTATAGTCTTGCACTTTCTTTTTCCAATATTCTATGAACAAATTGTTATTTGAAAAAAAAAATGAAATATACCACCCTACACAAAGCGTTTAAACAAAATCAAAAATATTTTGGGTGCCTGTACTGATACCAATATTTTATAGTACCAGTGGCCAGCAAAACAGGCATTGAAGAACGAACGCGTAAATGTGGGCGAGGCGAAGCCGAGGCGTGTATACGTGAGTCCATCAATGCCTAGTTGTGGCCAAGGCTTGTATAATACTTTTCTCAAATAACTCGCGAAAATTAAAACTAAGTAGTACCTAGACAGAACTTTTTATTTTAAAAACATTTTCTTTCGATTTTGGCGGCAACAAATTTTCTATTACGGCTCTTGCCGCCTCTTGAATTTCAGATGGCGTTGAAGTAAGTTCATCACACTCATTGTATTCACTTGAACTCATTTTGTCAAATACACTTCAATCAATGACGAACAACGAACAACAATAATTTCCCGCGTTAAAGTGTTCATATTTTTTTTTCAATAAACAGCTTTCTATTTGCAAGCTAGTTCGAAAAAAATAAAACCTTTGTTACGTTACCTCCTTGGTTGCCATGTTTCGGAGTAAAAGATCATTCCATTTTTTACATTACACGACAGATATGAATTTACTATGTAATTTATTTGGCCGCTAAACCACGACAGATATGGATTTTCATAGAACATTTGCCGGCCGCTGCTCGCATGTATTTGGCCAGTACGGCAATTTCGATTTATCTCGAAGAAGGTTGTCAAAATAATGTTCAAATTTTCAAGCATGTTTGAGAAAAAATCCTTTTTTTTGAATTGTCTGAATTAGCTATATTATTCAACTAGCTAATGCCCATGACTGCGTCCGTGTGGTATGAGGTTTATCGGTTCCCGCGGGAACTCTTTAATTTTCCGGGATATAAAGTAGCCTATGTGTTATTCCAGATTATAATCTATCTCTGCAACAAATTTTATCCAGATCTGTTCAGCCGTTGTGGCGTGATTGAATAACAAACATCCATCCATCCATATATCCATCCATCGAAACTTTCGCATTATTAGTATAGATTTCATAATATTTTTATGGCAATATTTTGAGTTTTGACCCACCACTTATTTCTTTGATGGTGCCAGCGTTACCGCCGTATTCTGCTGGTAAAATCTCTTGAGGTATACTTTTATATAACTCTTCGTAATTTTTATTATGCACATACAGCTGAAACAGAAGATTATTCATACTATGATCTTCTAATACTATTAAATTTAGATTAAACTCTGTGATTAAATCTCATACAATATAATATACTAACTAACTGATGCCCGCGACTTCGTCCGCGTGGATTGAGTGTTTTTGGTTCCCGCGGGAACTCTTTAATTTTCCGGAATAAAAAGTAGCATAGGTGTTATTCCAGACTATAATCTATATCCAAATTTCATCCTGACTCTTTCAGCCGTTCTAGTGTGTTTGAGTAAAACACATCCATCCATCCAATTATCCATACATACATCCACAATATCGCATTTATAATATTAGTATAGATAGTATAGAATAATGCTTACGCGGGATCTGTTCTTTTCGTTAAGCAAATTCTTTAATGCGTTAAATACGGTTTCAAAACCAGGTGGCGTGTTTATGTAGTGCGTTCCTTTCATACGCACTGGCAAAGCGTCCTGTAAAATATACTAGATTTAAAGCTGATGTGTTAAACATAATTTACTACAATCATAATATAATACCTACATTCTAGAGATGTTAACATATCGCTAACGGCTAATGGTTAAAAACAACGGCTAATGGTAAACAATCTTTTCTCCTGTGCACTAGCGAGTGAAAAATAGTACATTATTGCAAAGGCTGGGAAATAGGCAA
This sequence comes from Erebia palarica, assembly GCA_964035005.1. Taxonomy (NCBI): domain Eukaryota; kingdom Metazoa; phylum Arthropoda; class Insecta; order Lepidoptera; family Nymphalidae; genus Erebia; species Erebia palarica. The sequence continues at coordinate 25,316,102 of OZ035985.1, read as the reverse complement.
TTGCAGGTCGAGTATGAGTTTGAAGGCCGAGCCGTAGGCGAGGACTTCACTAATACGAGACAGGCAATTGCCATTTTCGCTGAGGCATATATAGTGCTTTTCTCAAAAGAACGGAGGGAAATAAGACATACTTTTTATGTTATACATTAAATTTAATTAATATACCTTTGTCGCTAAATATATATCATTTGGGGCTTTAATTAGAAATTGCTTTATGTTTTCGCCAGTAAAAATTTTCGATTTGTTGCTTTGGAATCCGGTCGATTGTCGTTTAAGAAAAGTGGTTAAGTTCCCATAATTTTTCAAGTTAATGCCGTTTTTAACATGAACTGTACATTTCAGCATGGAATAAATTGCCCATAATGTAGATGGCTTTTTAGTGTTAGCAATCTCATTAAAATACGCCAAAAATACTGTTTCGGAGAAATGTTCACTTTTTTCTCGTTTTACCAAGTCATAAAATTATCATATACTTTCATATATTTTTCTTTGGACTTCGCTGGAAGCAGGTTTTCCATTGCCAATTTGGCTTCTGATCTTAAATCTGGTGGAGTACAATCAATCTCCATTTCACTCTCTGAACCGTTGGAACTCATTTTACTTATTATATTAAATTTATTTTTATAAATAACAAATCAAGACGAATTTTCAGCTTTGCCGCCAATTTTTTTTTTTATCATCTGTGCCGACAGGCAAACGCATTTATGGCTATACAGCCACCAATTTGTACTAAGCAAAGAGACTATGGTATGCCAAGAATGACAAAAGAGATCCGATCAAAGAGTATTTAATAACCCCAGTACGCCGTTTCATACAACATTGCAGGAGTGTTGTAATGTTCCAAATTCAAAAAACGCTCCTGCAATGGATTTGATTTTCTTTGACCGAAAATTCGATACTTCGCGTGTTCTTTTTACGAAAATAATGACAATATTTCCATGCATGTTTGAGAAAAATACATTGTTTTTTTTTTACTACCGTTTACAGCCGTTAACCGTTCATTTGGCATGGGCTGCGCGATGAAAGTATTATTATTAATTATTTAAATCTTTATTGCACACGAGTACACGGAAATAAAGAAAATCAAACTACGAATAGAATAATACAGTATGCAAAGGCGGTCTTATCGCCTAAGGCGATCTCTTCCAGACAACCTTTGGAGACAGGAGAAGAGAATAAAAACGGGATGATTCGCAAACTACAAATACAATATTTTTTTTTTTTCTAAAAAGGAGAAACGATTCAAGAATTTGACCTGTTAGTCTAGGGTTCTAGGCAATGGAGCGGTCCGTTGCATGTAGACCCCCGGATTGAATCCTCAGTCGATGAAACTTTGCTGGGCTTTAGTATTGGATGATCCAAAACTTACACAGGAATATCCAACAAAACAAACATCCGGAAGTTAGGTATTTATACCTAAAACTTAATATTTATGACTGAATATTTTCTCGATTTCTTTTTAAAATAATAGTAGGAAGTATATTTACACTCAAAACCGAAATATGAAATGAAATAATCATGCAGAATAACAATATTTAATCCGATTTTATGATGAAATCTAAACTGCGTTTACGCGATAATGTACCTTCCTGCTTTAACAATTAGGTATAGCATAAAAAACCTTGCTTCCTTTCTGATTTTTTGGTGCATATTTATAATATACGTTTAACTCATGATGCTTTATCGTGCTATCAAGTTTCGTCGCCTGAGGAATTATTGTTGGAGTCTACTAGTTTTATTGTTTAGACTATGTCGCGTTTTTACCTTCAAAAATCAGTCTACCAGGCAGTTTTCTATGATGACTCTTACATTTGAATTGTTGTTTATCATTATGAAACCTTTTAACTAGATCTCTTTCACTTAAATCAAATGACATAATATGATGAGGGGAGGGTCGAGTGGCCTAATTATGACCTTAAGTCGATTGCGATTGTTAAGCAACGCCGACCCAAGTCGGTAACTGGATGGGTGACCGAATTTGGAAGTTCCAATTTGGCCTTCTCGTTTCCTCCGTCGTCATCAAACCGTCGGTCCCGGTTATTATCACTAACATCTGATAATAATCGTTACAAAAACGTAAGAGTTTAAGTAACTACTCCTAGCAGAGTCGTATGCAGAAGGACGTGGGAATCCACCGCATTATAATCCCAAGAAAAGTCCTACCATTATTAGATTAATGGAAGGGGGTCACGGCCCTCAGTAATGAGGAATACGACGCAGAGAGACAGAGAGAGGCCGCAAAATTATATTTTCACCTGTGCAAGAACAGTCATCCTTTTCATCACCGCCGGTGTCATTTGGAAGAAATGTGCCATCGTTATGCCCTCCAAATCCAAAATAGTTTGACTTCCAGCTACAGTCATGTTATCGTTTTCAACTAACAACATCTAAAATAATAGGTACTTTATTATAATCATATCATACTAATATTATAAATGCCAAAGTGTGTTTGTTTGTTGGTTTATTGGTTTGTTGGTTACTCCTTCAATTACGCCGCAACGGAGCAACGGATTTTTGGCATGGGTATAGTTGAGGATCTTTAGAGACCGACCTGGAGAGTGACATAGGCTACTTTTTATAAAAAACTTAAACCAATTCGAAGGTTTATTTCTTAATTGAATAATTTTTTTGCGTAAAATATCACAGTCAACATTAGAAAACATTCGACACTAAATATTTACAAATGTCGCCCGCCACTTCGTCCATTTTAGAATTTCCGGGAGAACTCCTTAATTTTCGGTATAAAAAATAGCCTATGTCCTTCACCAGACATACAGACTTAACATTAACTTATCTCTACCAAAGTTCATCAAAATCGGTGGAAAAAATGGGCCGTTAAAGCGTAACAGACAGACACACTTTTACATTTATAATATTAGCATGGATCTAACTACATTGAAATTCAGTTATAAGTCAGTATACGGAATAAACTATTACATTTTGTATCACTAAGGACACGGAGAATATATCGTATATATTATACTTCTCTGCATCATAAGTACCCGGTCTTATAATTGTGACCATTGGAGAGGTAGGAGTCGCAGGTTTTGGCAACAGGAAGTACGTGCTGTAAATAAATGATTATGATAGGTTTTATAAGTAATTAATATAATATTTCATTACATTACATTTTAAAATAGAGATAGATGTTGTCCAAATACTTATAACACCAAAACACGAAAATTGTTTAGCATTACTATACCTACGAGTATTGGGTGTTTGACAACTAATCAAATAAATTATTTTTTAGTGATTATTAAATAGAGAATCTCCCAAAAGTCAAAATATCCACGTCCCCTGTTAGTTTAGGTAGTTATGTGCTATAATTACTATTTTAAACTATCGATTTTAAATTAAAAAAGTGCATCGACCTTTGATGACGCCACTATTCAATATTTCATACATGATCCCATAAATTAGCACGCGTTTTGACGTTTGAAAAAAGTTGCTGATTTGACTAGTTGCCAAATACCCAATTATTCCTCTGATACTCAGATGACCTGTTTCAGATTTTGGTATTTTATATACGACAGTATAATAAAAAATATCAGTAGGTAGTATAGCATAATATTATTACTAATATCCTAAAACGTTTTAAGTGTTATAGAAGGCTGAGTCTACACCTAAACCTAAAAACTTGCAAACATCTCGCACTTACCCTAAATTCATAATTTCAGTAAAAAGAGCATCTTTAGGCTTAATCCTAAAAAGTTCCGGCGCAATTGTATGTAAAGAGTAATATAAATCTAACTTTTCCTTTGTTCTTTCCAGACTGAACTTGCATCCGCGCAAAAACGCTACAAGCCACTGGTCATCTAAAAATGATAACTAGATAAGTACTACTAATTATAAAAAACACGAGCAGTGGATTTGCAGATCAAATCATTCATTACACGACTACCTTCGCGTGGATTGATGTTTTTGGTCGCCGAAGGAACTTTAATTTTCCGGGAGAAAAGTAGCCTATGTGTTATTCCGGACTATAATCTATCTGCCTCTGTGTGTTTCATCCAGATTAAGTAACAAAGATCCATCCATCCATCCATACATCCATTCACCCATCTATCCATACTTTCGCATTTATAATATTAAGTATAATATCATATAATATATATTCTTATCCTTACTAATATTATAAACGCGAAAGTTTGTGAGTATGGATGTATGGATGTTTGTTACTCTTTCACGCCAGATCGGCTGAACGGATCTGGATGAAATTTGGCTCAGAGATAGATTATCGTCTGGAATACCTACCTACCATAGGCTACCTACTTATTATCCCGGAAAATAAAGACTTCCCGCGGGAACCAAAAAACCTCAAATGGATGTTTGTCATTTAATCACACCAGAACGGGTGAATGGATCTGGATGAAATTTAGCACAGCAAAAGGTTATAGTCTGGAATAACAAATATGTTACTTTGTATCCCGGAAATTAAAGAGTTCCCGCGGGAATCATAAATCCTCAATCCATGCGGACGGAGTCGTGGGCATCAGCTAGTAAATAATAGTAGTCATAAAATTCATAGTCATATTTCTTTTATAGTACCTGTTCTGGCACGAATGTGCGGCTGCTTTGCCAACCAGTCCTTTATATGTTGCAGATCATTGTCAGTCCTGTTCGGATCCTCATTCAGCTCCAACCGAGCCTTCTCCGCCAGTTCAGGACACAACGGTCGAACCGGCATTTCTGTTTTTTACCGTTACAAAACTAAAATATACTGTTTAACCCGGGAAGGATTACCGTGGCACTAACTCTGAGTTTGATATCGTATCGACACGTAATGTGACATTTCAATAATAATCTTTCTATCAGGTTTATAGAAAGATAACCACCCTATCTATGTTTGTGGGCGATCTTATATATTTAACTAATTGCGGAAAAAATATTCCGTCGGTCGGTTGCATTGAATTACCGGGTTTTGACTAATTTGAATATATCAATTACTAGCTGATGCCCGCGACTTAGTCCGCGTGGATTGAGGTTTTTTTGGTTCCCGCGGGAACTTTTTAATTTTCCGGGATAAAAAGTAGCCTGTACTATTCCAGACTATAATCTATCTCGATGCCAAATTTCATCCAGATCCGTTCAGCCGTTCTGGCATGATTGAATAACAAACATCCATTCATCCATACATCCATCCAAACTTTCGCATTTATAATATTAGTATTGATTTCTTTCTTTAATTCAAGCGAAATTTTTCAATTATAAATGAGTTTATTCTAAGCACAAATATGAAATTTCGAGGAATTGTTTCATTGAGTACCCTGGAAATGTACCCACTAACAATGGATTTTGAGAAACTAAGTAAATCCACATTGACAAAGGCAAGTTCCATCGCAGGAATACGCTATTTTAAAATAAGCCAGACAAAGAACGTATTATACTTACCAATATGGCGTAGAATTTAGTATCTAAATAGTTCATTATTGATTATTTGAATGTTGATATGAAATAAATTGATATCCATTTAACACTTGATTACCTAGGTAAAGATAATAAACATGTGTAGATAACGATGCTTGATTAATGTTCGATTTAATATCAAGCTGACTAAAGTTTATATTCAATCAGCGTTTTTGACAGGTTATTTAACCTTGTATAAAGCCAAAAACTCAAATTGAAAACTACAAATTATTGTAAATTGTAGCAAACAAATAACCTAGATTAAATTATTTTGCATATAGCACAGAAAATGGTACACGAGATCAAGTGTCTTGTAGGATGTAGAGCAGGTTAGTAATAGTGGTTTATGAAACAGTTTATTAATGTCAAACGAGTGATTTAGTTATATGGAGTTTCATAAAACACTATAATTTATACTATACTCACATCTAAAAACCATCTTTATATCTAATCCATAAAATATTATATTAGTAACATATCCAACAACCTCAAATTACATAGATGGGTCCTGTCAAACAAAGAATGTGGACTTATTTTACTAAAGCCAACTAGTCTGAAAAGCGGGACAGCGCTATGGCGGGAACAAGGACAAGCTTATACAGGTGAGGGGCATGCACCACAAGTCGGACGCCCAACTTTTTTCTATGAAAGGGCCCATCTGGTACCTACATATATATCGATAAACATACCTGCCTTAAAGTTTTCTTGATAACACATTTTTCTTTCTTACGTTATTGCTTTCTCACTTAGTTCACATTTTCCCGTAGAATATAACTTTGAACCAACAAATACACAGAAAAATAATCAAATAATTTATTGACCGAGCGAAGCGAAGATCTCTGAGTCTACTTGAGTGAATTTGCACTTGTCCGTCCGTCCGTTCGTCTGTCAGAGCCTTATAACTTGTGAATTACAGAACATAATTACTTCAAATTTAAATATAATATGTAAACCGATGGCCTCCAGCCGAATATGGCTTAAAAAGTTATAAAAATCTTCATTTCAGGGGGCTCTCATAGAAGCGAATGCGAGGTAAAATATTTTTTATAGCGTTACATCGGGTTGCGGTATATCATTTTAAAGATAATTAGGAATAGAGTACAAAAGTATTTTTTTTTTAATTTTTGTCTTAAAATTGACGAAATGAAGGGCTTTGAAAGAAATGAAGATTTTCTAACGTCCAAAGTTGACCTCAGAACCCTCAATTTTCTGAAAGGCTGAGCCTGAAACTTGATCAGTTATTTGAATAATATCCTGTACTTGAACAACAAATACTAAAATAAGATAAATATTATAAAGAAATGAAATTATTTAATTTTTAAAGAGCTTCAGTATTTATAACAGAACTTCACAATTATGTCAATAGATGGCGCTCTATAAAAGTTTATTCGTTTCTCCAATAACTCTTTAGCTCTTTTGCGCCTATTGTTAGAAGTTAACTATTACAATATATTATAGTTAAAACCATCGGATACCGCGAGGTCTCAGTTTGGGGCGAACCACTAGTATTATTTAGTTTATTTATTACTTCTGTAAAACTAAAAACAGCAATGTTTATGAAACTTTATGTAATAACTAGGTATTAGAATAGTTACTCGTGTGTGGTTTTTAAACTCACACTCATGTTCACACTCACTCATTAGTCGTCGGAAATTTGGTTCGAAGTTTCGAGTGAAAAGTTCCATTCCTTTAATGCTCGCGATGACTCAAATTATTGGAAGTAATGGGCCTTTCATCGGACTTAATGTCGCTATCTTTTGTCAAGATCTTCTCTACATTTATGTATAATCATAGTAACCCCTATTATGCAACCGTTTCATAAAGTACAATATTTTTATATTGCAGATTCCGTGAATAATAATAATATTTCATGTCATTAAGCCACTATTTTTTTATTAAATTTTTTAAGATACGAGTGTAAATAAAACATACAAAATAACCTAAAGTCACAGAATAGGTTACAGCATATCTCTTAAATTAAACATTACTAGCTGATGCCCGTGCCTTCGTCACCCTGGCTGAGATTTATTCGTTGTAGCGGGAACTCTTTAATATTCTGGGATAAAAAGTAGCGTATGTGTTTTTCCAGACGGTAATCTATCTCTGTGCCAAATTTCATCCAGATCCGTTAAGCCGTTCTGGCGTGTTTGAGTAACAAACACCCACCCATACAAACTTTCGTTTTTATAATATTAGTATAGATTTACTCCTAGTCTTATTCTTCACGGTATATGATGATTTATGATCAGATAATAAATTCATTTTGATAACAAATATATTTACTTTAAAAAACATTTAATTAAAAAAATAGTTTACTAACCGCAACGAATAAAAACGGCTAAGAAGTTTGATTCCACTGCATGTTTGCTTTTTCTTTTATACATATTGTAGTCACAGCTTCAGGATAATGGGAACTTTAAGTAAAAACCAGCAACACGATAACATTTTCTATATTTTACACTTCTTCGAGTCACACGTTTACCATCACAATCCCATTTAAAAAACAAAAGACAATCTGTCGTAACTTGTTGGCGCCAAATCCAAACACAGTTTACGAACTCATTATGATAACAAAATATTATTAATGAACAACCCCAACAATATCCAATCTAGGATACTCATAAAATAATAGAAAAACAATTTAAACAAAGCTGAACGATAGCAACAGGCGAATATTAATTAATAATCAACTTAGCAACATGGCATAAACTAGCAAAAAGTAACTTCCTCGAACATTCACTAGATGTCGCTAGAATTCTGACACGATCAATGAGGTTTGTTCTAATAGGTTGTTTAAATAATTAATAAAATAATATTAGAAATCACAAACGCCGACTTAGACGATATAAATCTATATACCTAAAATATGCCCAAAATGATAAGTGGGCTTACAGCTCGGCCTTCCTGTGATGAGCGAGTCCCTTCGCTCTGAGATGCAAAGCTATAATTTATGTTAATAAATAATTAAAACATCATTCAATATACTAGACTAACTCATTCCTACGAGCAAACTAGAAGTTCTTTTTAATTTATATTAAGAATTAAAGTATTTAGCTCATTATCTTGACATAGTTTATTATGTAAGGTTTGAACTAATACAGTGTTAAGTATCTTATGATTGTTCAAGATTTAAGATTCAAGATTAATTTATTGCAAAGAGTTTTCTTAGGGTCTTAATATAATATAGTTGCTTACATCCAAATACTTTCAATATATGACATGCAATATTATAAAGTAGGTACATAGTTTCATTTATGCAACGTTATTTTAATTACTTATGAAAGTTGATCCAGTTATTTATTTTTTACTTTCAATACAATTTTTATATTATAATGTTATTACGTGTCTGATGTCACAATATGTTAATTATTAACAATGTCAATCCATGAAAGTCAAATAATAAAATCAAAAAAAACTATGATATAAAAGATACTCAATAAGTTTACGTTTCAGTACATAAAGTGACAATTGTTTCACCTTTATGCGGATTTGACAGCTTATTAAACAGTTTTAAACCCATTGCATAATAATTCTTACTAATCTAGCGGCACGCTATGATGGCCGGTTTGACACATTACAATAGTGATGTGGAATGTCAATTTATTCTCGAACAAAAAACAATTAAGTTTTGTTTTTGTACCTGATTAAATAGGTTTAATAAAACAAAAATGTATATGTTTATTTAATTTATTTGAACGAACTGAATATTTGAACGAAAATGAATATACATACTTTATATGCACACAAGAAACATATGAATACAAAAGATACCAAAAAAGGTGCCACAAAAGGCCATAATTAATCAGATTCGTCCATACTACTATTTTCACTGTCGTCACTGCTATCATCACATACATTAATAATTATATGTTCGTTTTCTATAATATTATCTATTTTCACATCTCTTTCATAATCTTCCCTTATTAATTTAACAGTTCTATTCACAACCTTTTCCCAGTCTCCTTTAGTCACATGTTCACAAGCTTCTTCTAATAATTTTAGCATTTTTTTTGTGGTAAATGGGGGTTCTGTATTGTGTCTTGCAGCATATCCCTTAATTTGAGCCCACACCAACTCAATCGCATTATACTCACAATGGTAAGGCGGTAACCGTATAACTCTGTGCCCATGTTCTAATGCTATTTCGTCAATGACGTATCGGATCTTGGTTGGTTTGTTTTCTTTTAAAAGACGTACTAATTCCGCTTTTAACATATTCATGTTTGCATCTACGCCATTTTTACGAAGCCATGCGACGATATCAGCTTTCTTTTGGGATTGGGCAGGTGGCTTGTCAATTTGCATCGAGTGGTATGGGGCGTTGTCCATAATTATAATAGATGGTTCAGGGAGGCTACACAACATTGAGGTAAACCATTCAGTAAACTTTTCTCCATTCATGTCTTCATGATAGTCTCCAGTGGTTTTTGACGCAAAAGCCATGAGAGAACCTTCGACAAACCCGTTGATGGTTCCGGCGTGACAAATTATAAGTCGCGATCCTTTTCCTACAGGAACTTTGGAAGTAGATGCTGCTGTGTCATCGTTCCAAGAACGGCCTACAGTATGGTTAGCATTAAGCCATGTTTCATCCAAGAACACAACATTTTGCCAATTTTTGATTTCTTTCACTTGCCGTAAAAAAGTATACCTTGCCATCGCTATATCAAATCTTTCCATCAATATTTTGCGTTTGTTACATTTTTTGTATCGAAATCCAATGGTCTTCAAAATCTTCGTTAAAGAACTTTCCCCACCGAAGAATAATCCAGCTTCCTTCAGTGAATGCACCAACTTTTTTCTTGTTGGATACTCCTTCTGTAAATAGTAGCCGTAAACATGTCTTCGGATAGCATCGGCATCAAAGCTATCGATGCCTACGACTGGTTTTGCTCGTTTTCTCTTTTTTGGTGTGTGAAGTTTATTTTCTTCTGTGCCAGTCTCGCCATATTTTTTTTTAGTTATCCGTCTAACAGTTCGTTGTCCAATATTAAGCGCATCAGCTACGCGTTCAACCACTGACGTTATAGGTAAAATTGGCCCTCCATTTTGAGCTTCACGATCGAAATAGTTACGAAGGCGTATTACGAACTCACGTGTCTGACTATTTAGAACAGTTCTCTGCGTACGTTCGGTCATATCGACGAAATCCACAACAAAGGGCTTGAACAGAGTCCAAATTAACGAGCAAGGGTCAACAGTAATGCAGTATCAATATTTGAAATCCAAAGCCAGGTCAAAACTATATCACAATCGCATTGCACTGACAGTTTATACTTTTCGAAGCAACGTCAATTCGAAACTGCTTTGTTTTGCATTGAGCATTGACGCGAGTTTGCCGGAGGTAGTAGTTGTGCTAGCCAGCGATCCTATGTGACGATCGTATTAGATTCCATTTTTAAAAATTTATTGATATTTTTTTGCGATTTCAGAGGTTTGTCCACATAGTGAAAATTGTTCATATTCACAAGTACATTCACCCCTTAAATGGTGCAAACTGATTTTTCTACACTTGTATACATTTAAGAAATCAATTTAATAAATAAATTTTGAGTCCTAAACCTAAAACTACATTCGATAAAATTTATGAATCTCTGCACATCACTATCGTCAATAAAGTAATACAATTATTTCCTTCAAAGTCGTTATCAATTAATACGGAACTTCATGAGCGGACAAACGTCAAACCGGCCATCATAGCGTGCCGCTAGTTTATAGAATGCAGTGTTTATGTTATATTTTAATTATTTTTTTAACATTTGAAATTAAAATCTTTGATGATTTGGTATATTAGAAGGAATATCAATTAACCATTTAGTTATACTTTTATTTAGCAATTCACTTTCATATAATCAGAGCCAGACTCCATTACCGAGTACCATAGAACAGTATCGCCACTCTGGACTACACAAAGCCGTATAGGACAATTAATGCCTCTTTCAATTCCTAATAATCTTAACAGTTTGAACACACTACCTAGAACTTTGTTCCCGAATTGTACATAACAGCTGATGCTACACTTCCATTAGAAGTATTATCGTTGGTATTTAACGCATAAAACAGTGATGTTAGAGCACTGACATTATAAACCTTAACCATGTAGAGTTTCAGTTAACAAGGTTATATTATAAGTGACAAGAGCAACATCGTCTTTTCACATTACAGAACATCACCTGAAGTAAAGATCGGTTTTTTTAACCCTGACACAATTCGTTAAGTATATTTCTCCAGAAAATTTATCTCAGATGAATGTAAGTGTAGCAACAGTTTGAAGCAATTAAATTGCCATGTTTCACATACAACAAAAGTTTCCCAACCATGTAAATTTTGTGAACATCACTTTTTATTTTAATTTTTATTTATTTGGGTTAACAAACAGTAGCAGGCAGTGCATTAAACAAACAGAATATAACTACCAACTGTGCTAACCAAAGATTACTTAATTATTAAATACAATAAAAGTTACACATATAAAATTATTAATTATTATCTTAACTAACCATAATGATGTACAATATTTATAATCTTAAATCTTTATATGAATATAGTTTTAAAAATATAAAAATTTTGAAGTTAACAATAATTATTCTTTGATCTGAATTTACTAGTTTCCGAGCATTACACTGAGAGTTTCAGTTAATGACTTTCCCTTACTTATTTTGGTGAACCCAATGCAACTCAATGCCAATTAATCTTTAGGTATTACTTAGTGAAAATTTTAACTTCGTCTGCCCAATGACATGATACATTTGCTTACTGTTAACTCAAAGTTCTGTAAGTGTAATTGGTAACAATTTCAACATTCTAGAAGGTGAGAACACCATCATTTGATCAAATGATAATAAGATTCTTATAGTTTTAATTATATTATTACAATCTATGATTGTTTTCCTACGAGTATGAGGATACATATTGTTCTTCTTTAAGTGCTTTCCAGAATTGTTATTATTACCCATTCATTTCATCTAAACTAATATTATATAGAGGAAAGATTTGTTTGCTAATGTAAAACCTGATGTGCTGCCCAGTGCCTACTAACTATAATTGGGTATGGAATATTATGATGAGTAGTGATACAAGTGCGAAGCTCGGGTGAACTGCTAGTCTTATCTAAAGAGCCAACTGTAAAATATCTTAGCATAACATTAGTGGTACATCTTAGATGGTCAGCTCGTATTCAGAATGCCTATAATAAAATTAAGAAACTTTTTTTCGATTTTTTTCCAGAAATCAAAGAGATATTGCACCTATTGAGACGACAATAATGGTTTATAAGTCGCTGTGGCTTCCGATCATGACCCATATTGTATATGTGCATGGGCTGGGGTTGGAAAAACGTTTTTACTTCAGTTAGAACGAGCGCGCAGAACCTTACTACTATTTTTTTTTTTTTTTTACATTTAGATACCCCACTGATAACTTATATAAAGAGTGCAATCTACTCAACGTTCATTAACAATATTTAATTTCAATAATTTTACGTTTTCCACAATCACTGCACTATAAATAGTTATAAAAGAGTAATAAAATTTACAATATCAGTTACTAACACAAGTTTTGTTCACTCACAATTTGAATTCAACTCATAATAGTATGCATTTAATGTATTCAGTAGAACTAACAGGGATATTTCTTTTGAAAGAAAAATAATAATAAAGGAAAAGGTACATTTTAGGCCCACTCTTGTACACTCTACCATGAATAGAGGAAAATACATAGATTTTATTAAAAATATAATAATTTAGAACAGTAATATAAATAACGAGCAAAAAAAAATAAAAATGTATTTTAAGTTTTCGATATTTTTATTTATTTTTTTATTTATTGTATTTCGGTATACCAACGGCGAGTACACAAAGCTTAAATTAAAAATAGTACATAAGGTCTATAACCGTGTGGCACGCCACTTAGAGGTATACACAGCTATTGAAAAATAACATATTATAAAAAGGAAACAACCGATCTCAAGTACCTACTTAACTAATTACATGATAATAATATAAAACCAACGGAACAATGTACCTACTATTACTACTACGACAAATAAATTAATCTATAAAATAAATAAACACAAAACTAACTGACTAAAATAACGAACTAAGACTGGCCGATTTGTCCCTCAAAGCAGAGATCGCTGACGCTATAACTTTTTTAAAAGTAATTGGAGCCTGACAAAAAATATCGACGTTATCATGTACACCGGCAAGCTCGTTGTAAACATGAATGAGACGGTTTATTGCAGCATTTCTACCCAAGTTTGTGTTGCTTAATTTAACACGAAATGTTTTTCTACAAGCTGATCTTCTAGACTTCTTAGGAGGAGTGAAGGTTAGAGTTTGTAGTAAGTCAGAAGCGTCTATTTTACCGTTTACTAGCTTATGCAGGAAAGACATGTCAGTAATACAGCGACGATCACTGAGGGAAAGCATGTGGAAGTGCTCGAGCCTAGTCTCGTACCCGGAGCGATAAGGACAGGTGCGATCACGGTAGGCCAAATATTTGGAAAAATTCCGCTGTACCTTTTCGACTCTGGCAGCATGGACTTTATACATAGGATTCCAAATTGACGACGCGTACTCAAGCTGGCTGCGTACCATGGTGTTGAATAGTAGTTTCATCGTACAAATGTTATAAAAAGTTTTACAATGGTGCCGATTCAGAGTGCGTTTCTCTAAATTTAAAATCTCTTATATTAGACTTAGAGACGTCTGCTATTCTGACAACACACCTAATTGACAGTTCTAACCTAAAATTATGCCTGACAGTTCTAACTATTCAATTTAGCGATAAAATAGCGAAATGCTATTCTGGTCGTCGTTCTAAACGCTAAAATTAAGAAACGTCAAACTAAAATTAAACAATTTTCTCTAATTTTAGACAGGACCTCGGAGGGTGGTCGCTAAGTTTAGAGAAGCGGAATAAAGCAAAATAAATACGAATTTTCACAAAAAGTTATTTGCGTTAATAGTTCAAGTGTAATTTCTATGCATTAGTAGGTGCATTTTTGTTCGAATTTAGTGTTAAATGTTAAAACAACTAGAAAAATAGAGTGCTGTGGTAGGTCTAACTATGAATACCTACAGAGAAACTAAATTGATGACAAATGGAGACCAAATTACATAAAAGTTAATAACAAACCAATAGAATATGTTGGAGATGGTGTACCTGAGATTATTTATCTCTCCTCATAACAGCTATTAAAATGCAACAATACATAGTTGAAGCTGGTTATTATCGAGAGAAAGGTAAATTTTGTAATCTTAGGTAGTATTCATAGGGAAAATAAGTAAAATGTGCAAATTGTGACCAGACGGACATAGTTGCACCATATCAGTTGCTTTCCTACCCTTTAGGTACGCACACACCCAATGGTCTGTAGCTCTGGAGTTTCCTTAGAAAACCGAAATAAACTAACGCCATACAGAGAATCAGCTCATGCTTTTTGGATTTTCTGTGGTAGGTACTGGGTAGTTAGAACCCATACAATAGAAAAGAATACAGTCATAAGCTAATTCCTTTGTATTAGGTAATTTTTTTTTTTTCTTATCTATACCTATATTTACTCAAACCTATACCAAAGTGGTAGATGTATCTAACTAGTTTAGGAACATCTACTTTAGTAAAGGTTAGGCAGAAGATAAATTTTTAAAATTATTTAGATTGCCTAAACCACTGCAACATGATATTATAAAATATGATAAGTAGGTATATTTCAGTAGGTAGCACATAGTATTTCAGTTATATCTAAAGAACAAGTGCAAATTCACTCAAGTAGACTTGGAGACTGCTTTGCTCTGTCAAATATGCATGTTTTCACTAAACTCAAAATTTACAAGTTGCAGTTTTTTCAAGTAACCTTTACCTTCCTTAAAATATCAAATACAAAATTTCAGTGCATTTTGCAGATAGTGCTGATGAACACTTTAATTCACCAAGCAAATTTACCCAAGACTGTGCAAGTATCGGTTGAACAGACATGTATTCAATCTCAAGCTCCAGAACACAGCTGCAGAGGATCTGCTGAGGCGGCAGAAAAAAAGTTTCACATCATCTGTTACTAGTAAATGCATAAGCATGAATAATAAGACAAGGATTTATTATTAGATACTTTAATTATAAAAAGAAATTAATTAAAACCTTTTATTTTTGTTTTATTCTTTTATAACAATCTAATAGGTACCTAAATAAAAATGAATAAATATCAATATATAATTAACATTAGTTACATAAAAATGTTATATATACATAGGTCTTTCATTTCAAATCAACATATTTGTATAATAAGATGAGCTTGTGAACCCTTGAAAACTGATGCTCCAAGGTAAATAGTAGTAATTTTACATTTCCAGGATGTAAGTCTATGTACCTATGTACTAAATTAAATTTAATTATCAAATCTAATTAAATTACTAAATTTGATCAAAATTGTTTAATTCGAAGGTCCTATCATACAGACATACTTATGCTGAGATCTATAGACTATAGAGCGTACTTTGCCTAGGCTCAGAGTTAAAACAAGGTGGATTTATGTGAGTAACATCTTGTTTATAGTCATATCTTGTTTTAACCATGTCTTAAGTCTAACAAAGTCAAAGTTCGCTCTATAGATCTCACACTTAAAGGTACATCATACATAATAGGAAAATTAAGGAGTTCCCGCAGGAACCAAAAAACCTCAATCCATGCGGACTGTCCGCACATACTATGTCCGACATAGTCGCGGGCGTCTGCTAGTTATTTATAATTATTGTAACAGAGTGTCTAGGTTGACTAATTCAATTCATTCATTCAATTTAGGTACACTATAGGATTCACATATTGACGTCCATTACTTACATATAAAACATGATGGTGATCATTAGTTATTGCTATCTTTAAACTAAAGCTACAACTACTAGACTTCAAGCACTTCGTTGCACATTCCTGTGTGAACACAGGATTTACCTACTTAACGGGTCCTAGTCTATGCAGGGGTGTTTTAAATAAAACGAATGATTCTAAGCCGCACAGATAGTTTATTACGTTAGCCTTACGTGCCACTTACGGTGATAAAAGGATCTTAATCTAAACGACACAGATTCGCGCAGATTGTAGGTTATGTAGGTACCCTGTCTATTTCGGTAAATCTACTTTTACATTCACGACAATTAATCTGACTGGCCTAGACTTGAAGAAATTCAGGCACCAGTTAGGATATTATACGGTCACAAACACAGGACTTCACTTTGTATTTCGGAATCAGAACGGAAGATAGACGAAAGCCGGTGATCCAACTCCCTGGATGTTTGTCGTTGCAGCAGCCATAGCTTTCGATGCAGTACTACCAATTGCTTCTTTTAGTAGCCTTTTACTTTCATCCGCTTGCCACCACGTAATTCACCAGGGTGGCCGGGGACGCCCATGGGACTTGTTGTTCTATGCCTAGGTTATAACTTCATTTTTAGGGTGGAATTTCTCTACTAGAAGTTACATTTGCTTTTTCTTCGATCTTTTACGGGCTTGGGGATTCATTCAAAGATTTTGAAAACTCGTAACTCGAAAATCGAAATGAAAACAAACATAAACAAAGATATGTACCAAAGACGACGGTCCACGATCGACAAGTGACAGCCATAGAGGTACTATGTAGTAGCATCATGGAACTAGGAATCTGTTTATGTAGGATCATCAAAATGTCTCTTTTTGGCAGTTTATTACGTAGCTGGTTTAAGGAAAATCAATTTTATTATAGCAAAGTAATTTTTTTTCGTTTAAAAAGTCATTTAAATGCGATTTTAGTCACAAAAAGTTTTATGACGATTATTGTGCAAAAAACAAAGACAAATTCGTGCAATTTTTGTTTCTGTATATGGTAACACTCGCAATTCAACTTAGACTTCAGCTTAGAGACAATTTTAGACATTTTAAATTTAGTTGAAGGCATTTACAGAATAGCATATGGAGATAGAGAAACTAAATTAGCGATTTTAAAATTTAGTTTAGTTTAGAGATGTTACATTACAGAATCGGCACCAATTGTCGTTTTATAAAGCCGCTCGACTTGGATGCTTTTTTAACTATGTAATCCACGTGCTCCCTAAAGCTAAGTTTCGAGTCAATTAGGACACCAAGGTCTTTTATGAGATTAACCTCTTCTAAAAATATGTTCTGGCCAAGAGTGTAAGATGACGGGATGATATGCTTATTCCTGGTAAACTTTATATGGAGGCATTTGGAGGCATTTAGGAGCATGTTATTATTGTGACACCACTTCACTACGGCATATAAATCCGCTTGAAGCTTCGAGGCATCATCAAGTGACCGTATTTCCATGTAGACTTTCAAGTCGTCTGCGAAAAGAGAGAATTTACAATACCTGAAGATGTTAGTGATATCGTTAATAAAGATTAAAAAAAGAATTGGGCCCAGGTGGGAACCCTGGGGTACACCGGACGTTGGTTTAACTATATCAGACTCATAACCTGCGACTACTACTCTTAATATCCGGTCACTAAGGTAAGACTTGAACCATCTCCATAATGTTCCATGGACGCCATAATGTTTATACGTTACCACGCTACCACGATACGCCATAATGTTGATACGTTTCCAAGATGGCAACCTTCAGCCGTAGAGAAGGCAGGCGCGAAATGTATCAAATGTAATTTCTGACAGTCACTGTCGAAATAACGTGTTTTTCTTTTGAAAACGTCAAAAAATATGAATCCGCATTTGTCCATACTCATGTTTAGTGTTCCATAACTTGGAAAGATTAAATAATTTACCACTGAAATTAAGACGAATTCATAGATTTGACCAATAAAAACTGGTCTAGTATTTTATTTTTCTTCATTTGTCTGCTTGTACAAGACTTGGCCTACGCCCCATACAAATCTGAACCGTCTCCTTTAACCTGACTAAGAACTACGACGCAATTGAATCTTTTTTTTTTAAATTGCATTGCATGCACTTCACACATACACAAACCAACAAACACAGACATGCTCAGTTTTTTTTTACCCCATAAATAAGTAATTAGTTTTTAGTAATATTATCCTGTATCACTGGAAGGAACTACCCTCTGCAGTACAGGTTATCATAGCATAGAGGGCAGGGGACAGCTATATAATTTTGTTACACCCTTTTATGAAAATAATATTATTATTATTCTACCCTATTATACTTTCCTATACACATGAAATAAATGACCTATATTCTGTAAGTCTCAGACAAACACTACATTCACCTTAAACAATGAGAATAATTAATAACAATTAAACACAACAACAGCCCACTTTTGGTCATTCTCCTTTATAATAAACTGGACATAAATATTACAACAAACAACTACCGACAAATGTCTTTTAAAGAAAACTCCATAAGTGGTTGTGCGACAAGTCATTTGACTGTTTCAGATTACCACTAATAAGCTATCACGGAAATTGTAATGTTATATACTTGACTTATCACTTTATAATTTTAGTATTTCACAATATAAGTAACATCGTAATTTCTAACTGCGCTTCTTTCTATAATATAATATAATTAAATTAATTGAATTAGCACTAGACGAACGACCTCGAGTTGAACGAAGAAATCTGTCCATATTTTTCTCCTTTGAAATTCATTCCGTAGCTGACGCTCTCCATCAAACCAATTATTATCTGTATTATTCTCTACCTCGGTATGGCCACTCGCCATACCCTTGGTTACACGAATAATAATGTTTTTCTCTCCTGACCTGACCTCCATCAAGCCGATTATTATTTGTATTATTCTCAACCTCGGTATGGCCACTCGCGATACCCTTGGTATAATATTTTTCTCTCCTGACCTGACCTCCATCAAGCCGATTATTATTTGTTTTATTCTCAACCTCGGTATGGCCACTCGCGATACCCTTGGTTTCCCGAATAATAATATTTTTCTCTCCTGACCTGACCTCCATCAAGCCGATTATTATTTGTATTATTCTCAACCTCGGTATGGCCACTCGCGATACCCTTGGTTTCCCGAATAATAATGTTATTCTCTCATGACCTGACCTCCATCAAGCCGATTATTATTTGTATTATTTTCAACCTTGGTATGGCCACTCGCCATACCCTTGGTTTCCCGAATAATAATATTTTTTTCTCCTTCGAAGCTGAAACTGACAAATTTCAGCTTAGAAAACTCATTTGCAACAATAAAACATTAAGCCTACCGTTCCTTGCCCATAATAAATTATTCTGGTCAAACTTTAAAAGATAAATAGACCGATAAATTCTTTATTGCCACACAAAACATAAAAATAACTGATAAGCAAAAATAAAAACGGAAAATAATGCGTGCGCAAGGGCAGTCTTATCACCAAAATTGATTTCCTCCAGACAACCTGTTTTCTTAAAAGAACTTTAAAAAGGAGCGGGATAGTGCAACAAAAAAATTTAAAGTTACCAATACCAATATCTGATTCGATTTTCTTTTTATTAAACTTTTCTTATAAATTAACATAAATTATTCTCATATTGTGCCAAAAATCTTTACTTAATATTATAAAGAAGTAGTCTGTGATGTTGTAGGGTCTCTGGATCTACTGAACCAATTTTGAAAATTCTGGTACCAATAGAATATAAAGCCACATTATATTATGTCATAGTCTATGTATTAATGCGAAATTTAGGGAGTTCCAGTGGAATTTTTTTAATAAATTATTTAACACGGACAAATTCGCTGGCATCTGCTAGTACAATATTAAGGTTATGCCATTGGCATTCGCATCTAAAAGTGGTCATTGAAAATCAGCGTTGCACTGCTATACAAACTAACAATTTCTGATATGATCTAACTTAATTTACTTTTAAATTTTTGATATAATTTGTACATTTTGTGAATATAGTTCAATAAAGATTTTTCTATTCTATTAGGTATATTTTAAACTGGCTAATAAATCTTATCATGTAGCTTAATAATTGCAATATGCATTGCAATTATCGTTATGTACAACACTCTTGTATTTGCAGTATTTTTTTTTATTTTGTGTTCTTTTCTTAGACCACCTAGGTATACTAACTTTAAAATGTTAAGAAGTAAGTACATATTTAATTTGATGATAGTGGTAATCGGCCAATAACTTCAACATAAATTTGTTTTTTACCGTCGTAGACTGTATGTTTACTTCGTAAGATAATGTAAATTACTTTGAGGATAAACCGAGATGGAAAGAAAAAAAAACATGTCGGATGTACGCGTTACTTACACTTTACGTCGTTGGCGTGGAACAGAAAAAAGTATATTTTCCTGGTATCCCACTTCTGAAGCTGTAGTCACAGCTTCAGGATAATGGGAACTTTAAGTAAAAACCAGCAACACGATAACATTTTCTATATTTTACACTTCTTCGAGTCACACGTTTACCATCACAATCCCAACGACCTCAATTTACATAGACGGGCCCTGTCAAACAAAGAATGTGGGCGTATTTTTAGCAACGCCATCAACGCCATCTAGTCTGAAAAGCGGGAACTTGCTTGCAACATATGCGCCATCTTGAAAACGTATGACTCGGTCATAGATTAGTACAGATGCGCTTGTCGAAAATAATACCTACATCAGTGTACTCTCTGAGGTAAACGATAAATGTTAGTATGATGTTGTTATTTTTACCACTTTTTTGTTACCAGTTTCCTGGAAAACCATTGGACCGATTATTATGCGGTTTTTTGCATTAGATATATATAGCTTGTGAGAAGGTTCTTAGATATATTTAAAGATCAAAGTCAACACAATGGGGCGCTGCAGTTCGTCGTGGGTTTTTTTAAATTTAATTATTTGTTAATTGTTGATAAGTTTTGTCGAAAAATTGACAGAAATAAAGTCATTTTTAGGGTTGCGTACCAAAATGATAAGAAAACAACCCTTGTGGTGCGACATGACTGTCCGTCACACTTAGCATAATTCGGTAACTACTAATGCAAAAAACTTGAAATTTAAAATAATAACAGCTAAAACCGTTTAAAATTAAAGAGTTCGCGCGGGAACCAAAAATCCTCAAACCACACAGACGAAGTCGCGGGCATTCGCTAGTACAAAATAAAAATTACCAACTTTAATAAATGAAAACTCTTTATTTATTGAAGTTGGTTTAAACATTAAACTCACGTCAATAACTAATTTTATCATGTTATTATAATAGCATAATATTGCGTCTCGGAAGGTATTATTGCCTACTGTCCGTTCTGCCCATCTATGCATTAACTAATCTTGGTTGCATTTTTTTTATACTGGACTGGACTATTCTAGGGTTGGAACCCAAAGCCGTAAGGCCAGTGAGTAAAAAAAAATATCATACAGTTTGCCGCGGAAATTAAATGATTGCGTAATGGATAGAAATATTAAATAGGAAGATTAAATACCGTTTTTTATGAAATGTATAATTGTGAATTGAAACACTTACCTTAAAATAAAAATTATACAGTGCCAAACTAATAAAACTTTAGATGATAACTTAATAACAAATTATCTACACGATGAGCGACCGTGACAGCGCTACGACGGGGACAGACAGGCTTATGACAGGTTATAGGAACGCGCTCTCATAGTTGGTCACCCGCCATTTTTGTATGAAAGGGCCCATCTAGTACCTACATATATATCGATGCACAATCCCATTTAAAAAACAAAAGACAATCTGTCGTAACTTGTTGGCGCCAAATCCAAACACAGTTTACGAACTCATTATGATAGCAAAATATTATTAATGAACAACCCCAACAATATCCAATCTAGGATACTCATAAAATAATAGAAAAACAATTTAAACAAAGCTGAACGATAGCAACAGGCGAATATTAATTAATAATCAACTTAACAACATGGCATAAACTAGCAAAAAGTAACTTCCTCGAACATTCACTAGATGTCGCTAGAATTCTGACACGATCAATGAGGTTTGTTCTGATAGGTTGTTTAAATAATTAATAAAATAATATTAGAAATCACAAACGCCGACTTAGACGATATAAATCTATATACCTAAAATATGCCCAAAATGATAAGTGGGCTTACAATTATACTATAATATAGCTAAATTACCACTCACTGACTCACTCACTCATTGACATAATTGTTCTCCTAGAAAGAGACAGAAAACGATACATTGATGTATGGGAAATGTGTTCGAGTGTGGGAGTCGAGTAGGGAAAAATTATGACATTTCGGAAAAACAAGATGGCGGCTGACGTGATTCTTGTAACTCTTTTGTTTTCCGACCGATTTCGTTGCAATTCGCAGAGATGGAAGAAATTAGGAAACGATCTAGAGAAAAAGGGGAAAAAATTGGAAAAACAAGATGGCGGCCGAGCTGTAGTGTTTTAAAATTTTTGATTTTTCGACCTCGAACCGCGGCGCCACAGATCCGAAACGGCGTAGTCGCGCATAATTTTTTTTTCTATTTCCGCCCACAATTATCCTGTATTTTGACCGAATGGGAGTGGCTTTTAAAAATTCAAGATGGCGGCTGTCACGGCGGCCGTTCGGTTCGAGTTACGAAAAAACGCAATTTTAAAATTCAAATTTCTCACAGTTGGCAACGTCGGAGCGTTTTGACTTCTATGGGGCTTTTGTGTGTACAGACGCGAGGTATGGATTGGGAAAATAAAATTACCCCATTTCTCGGGAAATTTTCAAGATTTACCCCAAAAATTAAAAAATCGAAATACGTATTTTTTGCAAAATTCGAGTATAGGCAACCACGTGTCTCACTTGTACGAATGACATTTGGGTATTTTCGTCGCCGAGGTCTGGCAACACTGGAATTTATCAAAGAAAAAGTGATTTTCGACATGGTCTTTTTTCAGGGGCTATCATGTCGGCTGGGTGCGAGCGAGACGAAAGATTGAAACGTCATCAGGAGCGGTGTATCCTGTAGTTCACGGGAAAATTATAAAACTACGTCAAATGATTCTGTGAAACGAGGTGGCGGCCATTTTGTATTCCTTTTGTGTTTTTGAAAATTTCGATCACGTCTTAGAGGCGGTTGGCAACATTTGGGAAAGTTGACATGTATGGATCGATTGTGTAACTCGACGGGCAGTATCGAGAAATCAAAACAGTGTTGCCATATTCGGGGTAGTTTTCGAGATTTTCCCTAAAAACTTCCTCCTGTAAAATTTAGTATGAAAAAATTTTTTTTCACCGATGGCTTCGTATAGAAGTCAGAAAATATAACTTGAAGAAAAATATGGAGACAGCTGATGATTGAAGATTTCGGAGACGGGTAAAGGGCACGGCCAGGGTATTGAAGATAGGTGGGGGGTGCTCGAACAAATGTCACTCGAAATCTCGTCCAATTGGCAGTGAGTTTAAAAAAAACTCAAAAATCGTGGATTCAAGATGGCTGCCATACAAATTTCGTCCGTGTCTATCTCGGAGAGTATAAGAGATGGAAGTGTGCTTTCTTGGCAAGAGATGATCAGGACGAGGAGTTCTATTTGGCGAACTGAAAAAAAATTCAAGATGGCGGATTTTTTTTTTCATACCAATTTATATGAGACTACAAGTGTTGTAGTAGTGTTTAGTAATTGACCAAATTGTTCTCCTAGAAAGAAACAGAAAACGATACAATTATGTTAGGGAGATGTGTTCGGGTGCGGGATGGGAGTAGGGAAAAATTATGAAATTTCGGAAAAACAAAATGGCGGCTGTCACGGCGGCCGTTCGGTTTGAGTTACGAAAAAACCGAAATTTTAAAATTCAAATTTCTCGCAGTTGGCAACGTCGGAGCGTTTCCACTTCTACGGGGAGATTGTGTGTGCAGACTCGAGGTATGGATTGGGGAAAAAAAATTACCCCATTTTATGGGAAAATTTCAAGATTTACCCCAGAAATAAAAAATGGGGTATTTTTTGCTAAATTCGAGTACGAGCAACCACGTGTCTCACTTGTACGAATGACATTTGGGTATTTTCGTCGCCGTGGTCTGGCAGCACTGGAATTGATCAAAGTAAAAGTGATTTTCGACATGGTATTTTTTCAGGGGCGATCGTGTAGGCTGGGTGCGAGCGAGATGAAAAATTGAAACGTCATCAGGAGCGGTGTATCCTGTAGTTCATATAAAAATTATAAAACTATGTAAAATGTTTCTGTGAAACGAGATGGCGGCCATTTTGTATTCTTTTTGTGTTTTTGAAAATTTCAATCACGTCTTAGAGGTGGTTGGCAACATTTGGGAAAGTTGACATGTATGGATCGATTGTGTAACTCGACGGGCAGTATCGAGAAATCAAAACAGTGTTGCCACATTCGGGGTAGTTTTCGAGATTTTCCCTAAAAACTTCCTCCTGTAAAATTTTGTATGAAAAATTTTTTTTTTTCACTGCTGGCTTCGTATGGAAGTCAGAAAATTTAACTTGAAGAAAAATATGGAGACACCTGATGATTGAGGATTTCGGAGACGGGTAAAAGGCACGGTGAGGGTATTGAAGATAGGTGGGGGGTGCTCGAACAAATGTCACTCGAAATCTCATCCAATTGGCGATGAGTTTAAAAAAAAACTCAAAAATGGTGGATTCAAGATGGCTGCCATACAAATTTCGTGAGCGTCTATCTCCGAGAGTATGAGAGATGGAAGTGTGGTTTCTTGGCAAGAGAGGATCAGGACGAGGAGGTCTATTTGGCGATATGAAAAAAATCAAGATGGCGGTTTTTTTTTTTCATACCAATTTATATGGCGAATATTGAAGAGACTACAAGAGTAGTAGTAGTGTGTAGTAATTGAAATAATTGTTCTCCTAGAAAGAAACAGAAAATGATACAATGGTGTATGGGAGATGTGTTCGGGTGCGGGATGGGAGTAGGGAAAAATTATGAAATTGTTAATTGACCGATTTCGTTCAAAATCGATATTAAGGACTCCCTGGGGATACAAAACAGGAAACTGTTACCAAAATAAAAATAAAACCAGCGCCATTTTGAAATTCTTTGTTAATTGACCGATTTCGTTCAAAATCGATATTTAGCACTCCCTGAGGATACAAAACAGAAAACTGTTACCAAAATAAAGAAAATACAGCGCCATTTTGAAATTCTTTGTTAATTGACAGATTTCGTTCAAAATCGAAATTTAGGGTTCCCTGGGATTACAAAACAGGAAACTGATACCGAAGTTTTAAAAAATCAGCGCTATTTTGTTTTTTTTTAATCATAACCCGTGAGCTGCTTTAGCAGCTCACGCACAGAGCGAAATACTAGTATATATATACATATATATATTTAGAAATTAAAATTAATATTTAATGTAAAACTACTTATCGTTTCATTTCTAAATTATTTAATGGCATTCTAACAATCCTTCCTATAAACGGTAAAGACGTAAATGCTAATCAAATTCCAATTGTCTGAAGGATCCCTCGATACCGAAAAGACTTTCTGCAGTCTTGGGTTTTCCGGGTCGCTTCGACTCATCTGTTTTGTATTTCATATCTTCTTCCAACCACGAACTATATTGACGCCGTTTAGCTTTCCATGCATCTATAAAAATCAAATTACATCCAAACTATCGACAAATCTACTTTTATCTATTTTTTTCAACGGTTACAAGTTGAACCTCTCTACCACAACTTGAAGCCCTCGAAGCTCACTTGTCAAATGACAATAAAAGACATAGATAAATAAAAGAGAGGAAAGTGAGTTTGAATACCAATTTAATATAACCCGTTTTACTAATTGGTTTCAATTGGCGGTAGCTAGGGTTTTACTGGTTACTTGTAACCAGGGCCAAAGCCTCCCAACTTAAATTACCAGAACTGAGTCTCTTTAGAAGATATCGTACAGTAACTGAGAAATTATTTTTAAAGGACATTGACCAAATTCGCCTAAGAATCAACACACGTTTGAAATATACAGTAATTCTTAGCTTAATTTATAGTCTTTATTCCAAATATCAGAATTTAACGGACACTTCAAATTAATTAAAAAATAAGTAAATGGGTATTAAATTGATTACTATACGTTTCAGTCTCTGGATTATTAACCACAGATCAATAACTTAAGTTTTAAATAATATACAATACCACCGCTTGAGCGCTAGATGTGTATCGTAACAAACAAAATAAAAGCTGCTTAAAGTGCTAAGTGCGCTAGTATTCGGAATCTCGCAACGTCATCTATTGAAAGTACAATAATTTAATATTTTTAACGCCATCTGTGAAGTTCTCGATGAACTATGACGATACCTGCATTATTAATAACGCCGTCTGTAATGTTTTTGATGAACTACGGCGAATCTTGTCTTATCTACATACTGTTTACAGCTCTATTACAAATGGATAGAGATGATATTAATTTGTTCAAGTAGATTGATCGTGAATGCTGAAATAAACTCAAAATTGAAAATCTTTTTGGTAATAAGTAATTTTCTTGCAAGTGTCCTTAGTTTTAATCTGCTCTCAAGTATAAAAAGGTATTAATTTGAACCCAGTAATCAATGTTTTATGACGGTTGGTTCTTAGGCGAACTTTGTATGGGGACAGAACAATGTCCTTTCTGACCTGAACTCTTTATCACTAAACTGCAAGAAACTCTCTTATGCATCAAAATAGACATTGAAGTGCGACAAGGTCCACCGTGTACAGAGGTATCACAGTGAACTTCCAGTGGATTGAGAGTTTTTCCTTTACCAAGACCAACACTGGGCTAGTTTTTTACCTCAAACTAAATCTGATGGCGTTTAAAAGCCCTTACCTGTGATTTCTTTAATAGGACCTCCATCGCCTCCATATTCCGTAGGCAATAGATTCTTTGGAATATATGCATACAGACTGTCTAAATTTTTGCCATGCATGAAAATCTACAACATCATAAGTTATAAGAAACTAGAATGGTTTAATGCATACTTTTTTTAAGTATCCAAAGGCGAGAAGTTTTATTTAGCTGTAGGCTGTATGTAGCACATAAAATAGATTGAGAGCTACTTACTCTGTTCCTATTTTTTTCGTTCAACAAAGATTTCATTAAGTTAACAAGTTTTTCAAAAGCCGCTATAGCATTGAGAAAATGCATTCCTTTCACACGTAGTGGTGAAGCATCCTAAAATTTAATTACTTCTATGTAGATTTTAGTGACTTACAAAATATAATATTATCTTCGAGAGGTAAAATAGACAAACTTTTTATATTTACCTCATACATTTTACTAATTTTCATAACCATACTAGGAGTTACTTGCAATATGTGCGCCATAGTTACACCTTCTAAGTCCACTAGCCATTGAGTCCCATTAACAACCGCGATATCATCATCCAACAGCAACAGCTAAAACATAATATTACTAATAGTATTTTTGTTACTGTAACTATGCGAAGACAAAGACAAAGTTATTGTTCTAATAATTAATTTACCTTATGCACAGCTGTCATGACACCAAGTAAACAAATCATATTGTGTTTTTCGGGATTTACTTTTCCAGGACGTACTATCCCAAATCGTGGTGAATTTGGCAATTCAGTTTGCGGCATTAAGATGTATACTCTATTCAAAAAATAAAATTAAGTAATATTTTAGTGTCTTTTTTATTGATTTCAAACTTTGTACCTCAATGCTTAAATGATGTCGGATATTTGTTGTACCGGAATAAAAAGTGAAATATATATAAATGCCTCTGGAATACAACCTTCTGTGTACCAAGTCTCCTCAAAATCTACTTCACGGATGTGCTCTAAAAGGTAAGATACCGACACTGTTATGTTTTTAGTATATTAAATGTATTGGATTTGTGTTTTAAACCTTACCCCATGTCCATGAACTCGTCAAAAATTGAGTAATAATGATCTCTGATTTCAAAAAGTTCTGGTGCGAGGGTACGTAAAGTATAGTGGACATCCAACTTTTCTTTTACTTTCTCTAAGCTATGCTTACAACCCCGCAAAAATGCTATCAGCCATTGGTCATCTAAAATTCAATAAGCGTAAGCGTTACTATTATATCTACCTCCTATGATTCATCTCTTGTTTATTAATAGAGTACCTATATAGCTAATAGTTTTATATAAATAGTAGATTTTTAAACGAGCGGGAAAATATAATACCCATTCACACCCGGGTTATTTAATGTTGCTTTTTTTTCATTCCTTTTTTATTACGTAAAAATTAAGGAATACAAGTTTTTAATACGATGGTATTAAGAAGGTAAAGGACACGACAATTTTGTATAATTATCGCCATTGTACATGCTTTTTACCTAAAATACATATATTTTTCACCTCTCATGCTCTAAAAACGTGTCATTATAGCTTAGCGTAGGCAGACTAGTTAGCATTTTAGCCCTATTACACTGCACTTTTCACCGGACCCTGTGTAAGGGTGGGCGTGGTCATTAGTGTTGGCGTCGCTATTACACTGCACTGACTACCGGGCCCTAACTCAGTATGAACGAGAACGTCAAGAGAGTTGGACGTGTATCTTAGTATGTTTACTAACGTTCACTGATTATGGCACCCATGCTATCGGAGCAAAAAAGTAGTATCCATACTTACTAATATTTTAGACTAGATGATTCCCGCAACTTTGTCCGCGTGGATCGCGTTTATAATATTAGTATGGATGATGATCATTAACGAATTCCTAACATTTTTACAAAATAAGTTGGATGTGCTGGACGAACTTAGTGTTACCTAAATTTGTGCGAGCAACTTCTCAGACACGGAAATTGAAACTGAAAAGAATGTATTGTATAATGCGTTTGGCGACAAAGTAAGAAATGTTCAAAGAAAAGGTGACGACAAAAAGAAGCGGAACATCAAAGACGTCATTAAACTATTAAAGGAAGTGGACCTTGACGCGCAACCTACATTTTCGTTGCGAAAGACCTAAGCCGGCTGCCTCCAGTCTCATTCGACTATGTCGATGTAACGCGCCTTTTAAAGGATATGACTGTTATGAAGACAGAATTTTCCGAGTTTCAGACGAGAATGAGTGCGGAGCTCGTCGAGTTACACAACTCCTTCGATCAACAAAAGTTTAAGAACACCGAAGTACTTACAACACCCGACCACCCGAAATCGCTACCGCCTGCGCTTGCGCCACATACATAGGTGATTTGACCGAGTTCGTCAGTGACAACTGAGACGGTATTTACGCCAACGTACAGAGATATTGTTAACAAAACGCCACGATCTAGGCATGCGAAAACCATCCGTATACCAAAGACACCGACGGGTGAGAATAGTGTAATTAGTGATAACGGGTTAAAGCTGAAATCGAGTGTTGTAACTAAGCAAGAACCACCTGTATGTGAGGACGACTTTACGATTGTTAGGAATAAGAAACGTAAACATAAAATTAGTAATTTGCGAGCAACTTTGGAAACTATTGGGAAAATACGAGTAGTTGAATCTCATTGTTCGATCTACGTCTCCAGAGTTATGAAATCTGTTACTATAGCAGACATTATCGACCATATAACGGACAGGGGTGAGAAATACTGTAACGCTGAGTTACTTAAACAGTTTAAAGAAACATCTTTCAATTAATTTAAGGTAACAATACTGACTAGTAAAATTGACGTATTCTTGAACACTAACTTCTGGCCTGCAGGCCTCGTTTATCGTCGATACCGAGAATATAGGAGTTCCGCCGTTTTTAAACAATCTCATAATGGACAGAGTTAAAAAACAATTAGTCAAAATGGTGACGTTTATCTGTAGGAGTATTAAAAGATCAATAGAACAAGTAAGATCTTTATGCCGATCTGCCGACATTGTCGCTCTGCAGGAAACGTGGCTGTTGCCCCATGACCTAGATTTCATAAATGAAATAAGCGATGATTTTGGATGCTATACGAAATCATTGGTGGACACGTCTTCTGGAGTTTTAAAGGGGTATACGGCATACGGGGGTTTGGCAATTCTGTGGAGGAAATCGGGTTTTTCCAATGTTACCATAATAGACTGCGCTACAGACAGATTGGCTGCTGTACAAGTTAATTTGAACTGCCGTCAATTTTTAGTTCTGAGTCTCTACCTACCAACAGACTCTGAAGAAAACCTGGTCGCCTTCACCGATTGTCTGGCCAGTATGGCTGCGTTGATAGATGATAGCAACGCGGAGGCCGTGTATGTACTGGGAGACTTCAACGCTCACCCAGGGGCCCGGTTTGGCGATGAACTCCAGTCATTTTGTACGGATAACTCTTTGGTATGTGTGGATAAGGAGATGCTTCCGTCCGAAACCCATACGTACGTAAGTGACGCGCACGAAACCAAGAGATGGCTCGACCATTGCATAGTGACTAGTGCTGCCCGGGACACTGTGTTATCAGTTCATGTAGCAGTTCACGGTGTTTATTGGTCGGATCACCTCCCATTCATGATTACTTGTGAAATGGACATGGTTACAAGAAAAGCCATTTTGACAAAGACGGACTCCTTACGAGGAGTAAAATGGGGCCAAAGAAGCGATGACCAAATCGATTTGTATAGAAAATACTGCTATGATAATCTAAGTTCCTTAAGTTTACGTTTATCTAGTGATTGTGATAATTGTGTAGCGTATAAGTATTGTAATCAGCATTTGTATATAATTGATAATTTTTATAATGACCTTGTAAATATTCTGCAGACTGGTGCTAAAATTAGTGTAGTTGTTCCGAATGGTGCACTGAAGAAGCCTAAGAAAATCTTTGGTGGGAACTAAGACGTTAAGGACTTTCACCAAAAGGCAAAAATGTATTACGAGTGGTGGAGTTGCAGTGGTAGGCCCAGCACTGGTGATCTCTACGACAAAATGATAAGAAGGATTTCAAAAATAAACTGAAGTGGTTTCAAAATAATGAGGAAAAAATAAAATTAGACGTGTTAGCCATGCACAGGTCCGACAAAAACTTTGTTAGATTTTGGCGTACTACGAACTTTCTTACTTATAAAAAGAGTGTACCGGTGTCCGTTGAAGGTATAAGTGACAGAAGTAAGATTGCCGACTTATTTTCACACCACTTCAGGGTCAATCCACTTACCAATCACAGCTGCACTAACTGACAATGTAGATCTTACTGCTAATGACGTGGCTGCGGTAGTACTAAGAATGAGCAGAGGTAAATCTCCAGGGATTGATGGCTTAAGTTTAGAACATGTTTTGTATGCGGGGGGGGGGGGGGGCAGTTTACGAGGCCTTAGCCGCCTTGTTTAATGCCTGCATTTACTTTGGCTATCTGCCACCGCAACTTATGAGAACAGTGGTAGTTCCTATCCCAAAGGATAAAAAAGGCGACCTTTCCAGTTTTAAGAACTATAGACCGATTTCGCTAGGTACAGTATTAGGTAAAATACTGGAAAGGTTGATCCAAGTTTAAATCAAAATATTAAATTGAATTACGCACAGTTTGGTTTCCGTCCAGGACTTTCGACAGATTCAGCGATTTTCAGTTTAAAGTCAACTGTAAACCATTACGTTAGTAGAGGTACGTCGGTCTACGCATGCTTCCTTGACTTGAGTCGTGCTTTCGACCTTGTAAATTATAATTTACTCTGGGAGAAATTACACGGCTCTAATGTTCCTCCAAAAACGGTGAATCTGTTGGAATACTGGTATCGAAACCAAACTAACAGTGTAAGATGGGGCGACGCGACATCTAGCGAGTTTATGCTAGATTGCGGTGTTCGTCAAGGTGGTTTGACCTCACTTGACCTCTTTAGCCTGTACGTGAACGACCTGATTTCAGAGCTGAGAAGCACCAGGGTTGGTTGTCACATAGGGTCCACTTGCATGAATAATTTTAGCTACCTACGCAGATGATATGGTGCTTCTCAGCCCTTCAATCAGGGGGCTTCGTAAACTGGTAGCGATCTGTGAGCGCTATTCTGCAGAACATGGCCTTAAATATAACGTTAAGAAAACAGTTACTATGGTCTTCCGTGCAGGCAGAGGTCCGGAGAGGATTCCAGTGGTAGTTCTCGATGGAGATGTCCTTGAACGGGTTATTCGGTTTAGATACCTCGGACATTTGCTGACTGAGGATCTCGTTGATGATGAGGATATTGAGAGGGAACGTCGTGCTCTGGCTGTTAGGTGCGACATGCTCGCACGTCGGTTCGCAAGGTGTAGTGACGATGTGAAGGTGACATTATTTAGGGCATATTGCTTATGTTTCTACACATGTCAGCTTTGGGTCAAGTTCACCAGGCGTGCTGTCAACAACATCAGGGTGCAATATAATGACGCCTATCGTATCCTGATGAAGTTGCCACGGAATTGCAGCGCGTCGGACATGTTCGCTAAGGCCAGAGTACCAGACTTCTTTGAGATTATAAGATCGCGAATAGCATCATTTTGGAGTCGTTTGCGAGCCTCCAACAACGAGATCCTCAGTACGTTGGCCGAGAATCTGGACTGTTACATACTAATATTATAAACGCGATCCACGCGGACAAAGTCGCGGGAATCATCTAGTTTATGATATTAGTGTGGATACTACTTTTTTGCTCCGATAGCATGGGTGTCGTAATCAGTGAACGATAATAAACATACTAAGATAGACGTCCAACTCTTTTGACGTTCTCTTCAGACTAAGTTAGGACCCGGTGGTAAGTGCAGTGTAATAGCAATGCCAAAACCAACGGCCACGCCAACCCTTATCACAGGGCCCGGTGAATAGTGCGGTGTAATAGGCCTATTACTTCATATCGGTATGCGTGCTCATTCGGTTATCCAAAATTTTTAGTCTATGGTCACTATCAACAGCCAAAAATGTCACTAGTTGAATGTCAATGTTATCCAACGTATCCTACCAATATCCTACAGATCTATGTCTATGGTACTACTGTATTTTTTTAATTGATAACGATACGGAAAAAAAATTTGGTATTGCAGTTTGCCGCGAAATCAGATTTTTTTGTTGTAATTATTACATTTATTTAAATGGATGTTTTATGGATGATAATCAATCCATTTCAGATTTCAATGCACAATACGTAATAAATACAAGGTGAAGGCAGGGAAAATGAATGTGACTATTTATTTGCTAATATCATCCAGTAAAAATAAAGATCTTTTTCCTAATATGAAAATGTAACAGAAAGGCAAAGAAATAATTAAAAATCGTTATTTATTTTATTTTCTCGCCATCGAAGTGAAAAGTTGAGTGTTTACCACGGGACCAAAAGCCAGGCCCGAATCTAGGGGGGAGCAAGCCGGGGCCCGTGCCCCGGGCGGCAAATTCAGAGGGCGGCATTCAAGCTTGGCAGACGAATACACTACTTAGCATTATCGCAACTTTGCGATGACAGACGCGCAGAATAGTCAATTTATAAATAAATAAAAGTTGTTTAATTCGGACAACTAAAGAATCCATAGAGTGTATATAAAAGTAGGTTAGTAACAATAAAATCACAAAGAACTTGACTGACTGGAAGCTAAGCTATCAACGCACAGCCTAAGCCGCTAGGGTTAGAGGCTTGAAATTTGGACAGTAAGTTCCTTTTGTGACGTAGGTGCCCACTAAGGAAGGATCTTTCAAAATTCCTCCCCCAAATAGAACAGGGCCGATAATTTTTGAAACCAAAAAACCAAAAAAAAAATCATTGTAGGATGAAACCAATTGGAAAAGGCCAATTCAATTCAATTCCAATTGGTTTCATGTAAAAGGACTTTTAATTTTGCCCGAAATCGAGATAAATGGTTTTTTACCCTTTTTAACCCCTCAGATCGCCCGTAAATTATTTTTCCTTTCATTTTTGTTATATTCTCTTTCTTTTCCAATGGGTTTTATCCTACTATGTTTTTTTGTTCACTTTTTACCATTTTCGAAGGCTTCACTCCTGGTCTAAAAGGGGTAAAATAGGGGATGAAAGTTTGGATGAGGATTTTTTTTCGGCTTACATCCGAAAAAAAATGAAAAATTAGGAAACACGTGTTTCAGTATTTTTGGAAATAATTCCACCTCTAAGGCACCCGAGCGAAGCAGGGGCGGGTCCACTAGTATAACCATAAGAGACACAGACATGTCCACTTCCCCGCGTCGAGGGTGATTAAAGAAACGAGCTGGTTTTCGTGCACCCTCTTCACAAGGCACCTCTATAGTGGCGAAGTAGGTACTTAAACCTATAACCTATAGTCTTTAGTGTTCTACGAATCAGGGACATAGATAGTTTTTTTTGCGAATGACAGCTGCGACATCCCTGACGCACTGCAGCAGCGGAGAAATCCCATCATCATCCTAATTGGAAGCGCAAGTTGTCCAGCGATCTTTTGGCATACCCGACCCACAGGTTGTGTATACGACAAGCTCTGGCCATATGCCTTGAAAAGCATTACCTTAGCTTGCTCAGTACAACGGGAAAATCTGCGAGCCAACATATAATTACCTCTGTCTGCCTGCGCTTTCTTTCAATATTGATTGAATCAGAAAGATTGCTGCATCCCGAATTACAGAAGAATGTAAGTATTGATGATACTCAATTTGGCTTCCGCCCCGGGATTTTAGATTTTTTTTCTTTTCGGACAGCAAATGTGTTAATATTATAAATGGCATATAATATGAGTACTTGCTGCTTACTTGTTTTTACTTATAAACTTTACTTTTGTTTTATTACATTAATATTTTTTGTTACTGTGGCGTCACCCAGGTGTCTTTCGGTCTGTGAGCGTTATATTAAGGATCATGGATTGAAATATAACGTTTCCAAGTCAGAGATGATGATATTCAGATCGGGGAAGGGTCCGAAGAGGGTGTCACCGGTCTTTTTGAAAGGTTCTACAATTCGGGAGGTGCGGCAATTTAAATATGTCTCGGTGACCACATGTCTTAATATGGTCACCGAGGACCTTATGGATGACTTGGACATCGAGAGAGAGAGAAGAGCACTGTCGGTTCGGTGCAACATGCTCGCGCGCTGATTCTCTAAATGCAGTACCGACGTAAACCTAACCCTGTTTCGTGCATATTGTGAAATTCAGGCGAACGACAACGAGCACCATGGAATACCGTGGAATATGATGCATTCCGCATGCTCATGAGGTTGCCGAGGTACTGCAGCGCGTCGGGCATGTGTGCCGAGGCGGGAGTCTCCGATTTCTTTGCGATCAGGCGTAATCGTATAGCTTCTTTCTGGGAGCGATTGTGACTTGCAAATAGTGTAATTCTTAGGGTCATCGGTGAGGATAAGTCTAGCGATATCGGCGCTCTGTCCACCGAGACGCAAATAAGCAATAGGAAGTAATTTTTATAAAATAGCTTAAGCTAGCTTTTATTTTATTTTATTTTTATTCTTATTTGTTTTTTCATTTATTATTTATACTATTGTAACATTGGATTTTTATCTGAAATAAAGAACTGTTATGTTATAATATCAGCATCATCTATCAATAGGCTTATGGTTGAAATGATGATGATGATAAAGGTAAAAATTTTGGCGGACGAGGGCGGCACTTTTTAATTTTTGCCCCGCCTCGAAATAACTCAAGATCCGGCGCTGCCAAAAGCCATTCCACTCGATTCTCTAATACCTCGCTGACATACGAAATACAGTGACATATGAAATGTCTCGTATTTTAGTCCCTTGATGAACAATCTACTATTATTTAAAAAACAATTATGATGTTAAAATTTAATTATTAATGATAATAATTTATATGATCAAATGTTATTGAATGAGGAGGTGGCCCATTGACACACATAGATTTAAATTAAGTAGAATACATAGGTACCATATTTTAAGTTAATCTGTTAAAATTTAGTCACGTTGTGTGTGTCAATAAAGATTTATTTATTTATTTATTCTTGAAAATGACGTATTAGCAAGGTTCGTAAAACAAAATGTTATGATAAATAGCTAGACGTAATGTTATAATAGTAGTTAATTAAAACTCGCAATACCAACCTGTTCTAGCGTTAATGTGCGGTTGTTTCGCCAACCAATCCTTGATATATTGAAGATCACTGGCTATCCTTTTTGGATCCTCATTTAGTTCTATGCGAGCCTTCTCAGCTAAATGAGGACTCAGAGTTCGAATTTGCATTTTTCGTTTCGCTATGAAACAAGCACCTCTTGCAGAAACTGAGCAATAGTAATTATATAATATTTGAAATTCATGTACTTTATATAAATAATCTTATCTCTTACTGATATCTACATGATTTGGCTATCAATGCTTATTTCTTTGCTGAGTTACTGTACTCAAATCATATAATATTACTAGCAAACGCCGGCGACTTCGTCTGCGTGGTTTGAGGTGTTTTGGTTCCCGCGGGAGCTCTTTAATTTTCCAGGATAAAAAGTAGCATTTGTGCTACTCCAAACTATAATCTACCTACTTAATAATAATTCGTATATGAAAACTAGCCAAGCCAAAGCCTTAGTCTTCAACATTTTATACTAAGTTATAAGAAGAAATGATATTTTAAGTTGTTATAAAATATTATATGTTGTTATAAATAAATTTCAGGACTGACCATTGAACTTGGCACCCATTTAGATCTCACTTCTTTTGTCGCTGAAGTCAACAACCAAGGCATATATATCACAATTTTGAACTTGGCTCTCATTTCACATTTATGTTTTTAATGGGATAAATAAATTGCAGGACTGACCATTGAACTTGGCACCCATTTAGATCTCACTTCTTATGTCGCTGAAGTCAACAACCAAGGCATATATATCACAATTTTGAACTTGGCTCTCATTTTACATTTATGTTTTTGATGGGATATCATTACTTTTTGTACAGAAATTATTGAACTCAATCTCAAACTCAAAACATATTTGTTCAAAATATGTACCTACAAAGTACACCTTCTGAACGTCATGCTTACAGATCATAAGACGTGATGGTGATAATTAACTACGGTATCTTAAAACTAAAGCTACGAGGGTTCCAAATGTGCCCTGGTCTGAGAAGAGCCCGCAATAAACTCCGCTTTTTTTTTTATTATCACCATCTCACAAATATTTGAAATTATATATTATGTACTTATAATATAACATCACATAATCAGCCGCTGTAACAATTCATACCCATGCCTTGCTATCATTCAAATAATCCTTTACACTGTAATAGAACTTTTCTATTAGTTTAGTTTACGTTTTACATTAGTAGGCACTTATTATTCGGTGTAAGGTCAGTGTGTCACCCACCAGTATTTCTATTGTACGACTCATTGTACAAGATAATTAAAGACGAGAATTCTCAAGAAAAATATATAGTGTACCTAGAGTTACACTGACATTGACAGATTACATCTATGGTCAGACTACCTCTACAGCACATTTCTACATCTCATCAATTTTGATTGCAAAAGTTCAAAATCAAAAGTTTTTTGTGAAACATTGAAAACAAGCACGGTAAACAGTCGATATCACTAAAACCACTATAAACAATGAATACAAATCACAATGACTGACAGCTTGAACTGACGACTTCAAATACGTTTCTTCTTTTCTGTCAATGACGTTTCGTTGCACAAAATGTATGAATACGAAGGTAAGGTTTTAATGCAACTATATTATTATTCATTATTATTTACATTAAAATAATAATTATGTGTCATTTTCAATAGTTAACAACACAAAATAACGAATTTAAACAAAGACCTGCAGTATGATTTATGTAATCGGAGTTTTTTTACTTCACAACTCTTGTTTTATTTAGTTGTGCATGCACTATGCGTAGAATGTAATGCAAGTTGCCGCAGGAAGTGGACGTCGGAGTTACTACCACCGCTTAAAGCAGTATTGTTTCAAAATAACGGTTGAATGTCACGTACTTTGACGTCCTTAAAATAATGATTATAACACTACAATATAAACGTCAACAATATTAAAATAATACGGCTTTAAGCAATGGTAGTATGCCCCGTGTCAGAGTTTTGATCTATACCTAGGTAGAGCATAAAAATGACGATTTTTGTACGTTTATATCTAAATAACCATTTGAGGTGTGCTTATGAAATTTGGAGCACATATGTATGTCACGGGTCTCAATATATGCGCCAAATTTGACATGTTTATGTGAAGTAGTTTTTGAGTTATGAGGGGGTCAAAAGTGGCTCCAAATGGTTCGTGTAATATTACACACGGTGCTGCTCGCCAGTTTTTTTGAACTTTGGCTGGACACGCTTCCGCGTGTCTTGATCTCCGTGCCAAATTTCAGCCAGATCAGTTAAGCCGTTGGGGCGTGATTGAGTAACAAACATCCATACATCCATACATCCATCCAAACTTTCGCATTTGTAATTTAAGTAAGATAATCAATTATCATTATTACAGTCTAATAATATTAAGTATTTTGTTCAAAAGATTTACAGAGAAGTAGGTAGGTACATTTCGGAGTTTTTTCGTCCCAAAGAGTCACACTGTGACTCGGGAGAAAAATTCCGAAAGATTCCCACCGAGTCACAATATGAATAGATTGGGTGTGACTCGTTGGGAACCCACCCATATTCGAAAATTAAGAAGTATTAATATTAAATTTAATTAATTAATATTATATAAATATGTCTTCATTTCTAGATTATTTGAAGGCATTGATGCTATGAATCATATATCAATTCTTCCTATAAACGGTAAAGACGTAAATGCTAATCAAATTCCAATTGTCTGAAGAATCCCTCGATTCCGAACAGACTTTCTGAAGTCTTTGGTTCTCCGGGTCGCTTTGACTCATCTGTTTTGTATTTCATATCATCTTCCAACCACGAACTATATTGACGCCGTTTAACTTTCCAAGCATCTATAAAAATCCAATTAACATTGATTTAAACAAGACACACTTACGAATTTAATACGTAAGTAATATTGTCTGCAGACTTGAGCTAAATTTGATTTCGAGAAATTAGCGCATGATGAATCTACGTTGTAACTGCCTCGTTGGTCTATGGCATGTTTGACTACGACCGACGAGGTCACGGGTTCGAGTCCCGGGTCGGGCCTCAAGTATTGGGTTTTTCTGGCTAGAAATTCTCAGTACTAGTCCGGAGTTAGGAAGTTGGCGATGTTTCACCCCCATGCCTCGGAGAGCACCTTAAGCCGTCGGTCGCGGTTATTATCACTAACATGATAATAGTCGTTAAAGCTCGCCAACCCGCATTGGAGCAGCGTGGTGGGTCTAAGCTCAATTCCTTTCTCTCATGAGAGTGGAGGCCTGTACCCAGCAATGGGATGTTAATGGGCTGTAGTGATGGTGGTGAGGGAATCTTAGTATTCAAGCATTTGATATCTTGTCTTATTTTGAGTTTGATGCCAATTTGGTTTCATTACTTTACAAATTAAATGAAATAAAAATGATAAGTTTATAGTAAAATTTAAAAGGTCACCTGTGATTTCTCTAATTGATTCGCCATCACCTCCATATTCCGCGGGTAGAAGTGTTTTTGGTATATGTTGATATAGACTACTTAAATTTTAAATTTTAAATTTTTACCGTGCACGAAAATCTACAGTAAAATATTATTAATATTATTGCATTTTTAAGGCTTTAAGAGATGACAAACTGCCTCAGTATTAGGATGTTTAAGTCAAATTGTCTTAATAACTGATAGTTGAATCCGTAAAGAAAAAATATGTAACGGAAGATATAGGCTTAATAAACATTTCTACTGTAAAAAATGTTTACTTTTTTCAAACCCTCTTTCAGAAAAAAATCCCAAAAGAGTATCTACTTTTGTCATACTATGAAAATTTTCTTGCACACAAAAATAGGTCTTAAGGCCCCTTATACAGATATCATACTTTTTCAAGTACCATTTATAGATAAATGGAATAACAGCTGTTGGGATATTATGGTATTAAATTAAAGGTAATGTATTCATCTCTAGTTAGACCCCATAAAAAATGCACACTCCCATACAAATTTTCGGAATAAATACGTTTCTACGAACGCAAGAACTGCTGAAAATGACGAAAAATGGGGTCTGGATAGGAACCCATAAAGCTAGATCAGCTACATATTTTAACTTGAAAATAACAAAAGAGTGGGGCTTATATAGTCCTCTACCCAAATGCTGGAACATTATGCATACAAATAAATACTTTGTCATTTATGTGTCAACACAAAAAATTCTTCATACATTTTCTATGGAAAGAAGCCGGCCGCTTGGCGTTTGGCGCTCAGTACGCGCTGAGATGCGCTCGTGAACGGGTGGGTGTATCGCTTTTTTGCATGAAATTTATGACGACAAAATTAACACCGTGTTGTATACTGCGCTCGATTAAACTTGATATTGTTTACGACACAAAGAAGAAAGTTCTCAATTACCCTTTTTTTTACCCGATTACAGCAAAGCCAAAAGGAAAGGGTACGAGATTAGGAGTCTATGTATGCCTATGCGTGTGTGTGTGAGTGTGTATGTATGTTGGATGTATGTATGAATGTATTAATTGAAGTCTATGACACTCCAGAGCCCTTAACTACACTCAATTATTACCAACTATACCTATGCAAAAAATTAGGTCAATACGTTAGTCTGTTACGGCGTGATTGAAGAACAATCCTACTAACAAACTTTTTCCCAATAATTTTAGTACGGTAAGCGCCATTTTGAAATTCTTTTTTATCGTCCTGATTTCGTTCAAAATCGATATCTGGTGTTCCCTGGGATCACTGAACAGAAAACTTTACCCAAAATTAAAAAAAGTCAGCGCCATTTTGAAATTCTTTGTTATCGTACCGATTTCGTTCAAAATCGATATCTGGGGTTCCCTGGGATCACAAAATAGGAAACTTACCAGAATTTAAAAAAAGTCAGCGCCATTTTGAAATTCTCTGTTATTGTACCGATTTCGTGCAAAATCGATATCTGAGGATCCCTTAGACCACAAAACAGGAAACTGTTACCAAAATTTTAAAAAATCAGCGCCATTTTGAAATTCTTTGTTATTGTACCGATTTCGTTCAAAATCGATATCTGACGATCCCTGGGATCACAAAACAGGAAACTGGTACCAAAATTTCAAAAAATCAGCGCCATTTTGAAATTCTTTGTTATCGTACCGATTTCGTTCAAAATCGATATCTGGGGTTCCCTGGGATCACAAAATAGGAAACTTTTACCAGAATTTTAAAAAAGTCAGCGCCATTTTGAAATTCTCTGTTACTGTACCGATTTCGTTCAAAATCGATATCTGGGGTCCCCTAGGATTACAAAATATGAAAATTTTACCAGAATTAAAAAAAAGTCAGCGCCATTTTGAAATTCTTTGTTATCGTACCGATTTCGTTCAAAATCGATATCTGGGGTTCTCTGGGATCACAAAACAGGAAACTTTTACCAGAATTTTAAAAAAGTGAGCGCCATTTTGAAATTCTCTGTTATTGTACCGATTTCGTTCAAAATCTATATCTGGGGTTCCCTAGGATCACAAATTATGAAACTTTTACCAGAATTAAAAAAAAGTCAGCGCCATTTTGAAATTCTCTGTTATTGTACCGATTTTGTTCAAAATCGATATCTGAGGATCCCTTAGACCACAAAGCAGGAAACTGTTACCAAAATTTTAAAAACTCAGCGCCATTTTGAAATTCTTTGTTATTGTACCGATTTCGTTCAAAAGCGATATCTGACGATCCCTGGGATCACAAAGCAGGAAACTGGTACCAAAATTTAAAAAAAGTCAGCGCCATTTTGAAATTCTTTGTTATCGTACCGATTTCGTTCAAAATCGATATCTGGGGTTCTCTGGGATCACAAAACAGGAAACTTTTACCAGAATTTTAAAAAAGTGAGCGCCATTTTTAAATTCTCTGTTATTGTACCGATTTCGTTCAAAATCGATATCTGAGGATCGCTTAGACCACAAAACAGGAAACTGCTACCAAAATTTTAAAAACTCAGCGCCATTTTGAAATTCTTTGTTATTGTACCGATTTCGTTCAAAAGCGATATCTGACGGTCCCTGGGATCACAAAGCAGGAAACTGGTACCAAAATTTAAAAAAAGTCAGCGCCATTTTGAA
Source organism: Erebia palarica (assembly GCA_964035005.1). Lineage (NCBI taxonomy): Eukaryota > Metazoa > Arthropoda > Insecta > Lepidoptera > Nymphalidae > Erebia > Erebia palarica. The sequence continues at coordinate 25,273,799 of OZ035985.1, read as the reverse complement.
ATTCTCTGTTATTGTACCGATTTCGTTCAAAATCGATATCTGAGGATCCCTTAGACCACAAAACAGGAAACTGTTACCAAAATTTTAAAAACTCAGCGCCATTTTGAAATTCTTTATTATTGTACCGATTTCGTTCAAAAGCGATATCTGACGGTCCCTGGGATCACAAAGCAGGAAACTGGTACCAAAATTTAAAAAAAGTCAGCGCCATTTTGAAAATCTTTGTTATCGTACCGATTTCGTTCAAAATCGATATCTGAGGATCCCTAAGACCACAAAACAGAAACTGTTACCAAAATTTTAAAAAATCAGCGCCATTTTGAAATTCTTTGTTATTGTACCGATTTCGTTCAAAAGCGATATCTGACGATCCCTGGGATCACAAAGCAGGAAACTGGTACCAAAATTTAAAAAAAGTCAGCGCCATTTTGAAATTCTTTGTTATCGTACCGATTTCGTTCAAAATCGATATCTGGGGTTCTCTGGGATCACAAAACAGGAAACTTTTACCAGAATTTTAAAAAAGTGAGCGCCATTTTTAAATTCTCTGTTATTGTACCGATTTCGTTCAAAATCGATATCTGGGGTTCCCTAGGATCACGAATTATGAAACTTTTACCAGAATTATAAAAAAGTCAGCGCCATTTTGAAATTCTCTGTTATTGTACCGATTTCGTTCAAAATCGATATCTGAGGATCGCTTAGACCACAAAACAGGAAACTGTTACCAAAATTTTAAAAACTCAGCGCCATTTTGAAATTCTTTGTTATTGTACCGATTTCGTTCAAAAGCGATATCTGACGGTCCCTGGGATCACAAAGCTGGAAACTGGTACCAAAATTTAAAAAAAGTCAGCGCCATTTTGAAATTCTTTGTTATCGTACCGATTTCGTTCAAAATCGATATCTGAGGATCCCTTAGACCACAAAACAGGAAACTGTTACCAAAATTTTAAAAACTCAGCGCCATTTTGAAATTCTTTGTTATTGTACCGATTTCGTTCAAAAGCGATATCTGACGGTCCCTGGGATCACAAAGCTGGAAACTGGTACCAAAATTTAAAAAAAGTCAGCGCCATTTTGAAATTCTTTGTTATCGTACCGATTTCGTTCAAAATCGATATCTGAGGATCCCTAAGACCACAAAACAGAAAACTGTTACCAAAATTTTAAAAAATCAGCGCCATTTTGAAATTCTTTGTTATTGTACCGATTTCGTTCAAAAGCGATATCTGACGATCCCTGGGATCACAAAGCAGGAAACTGGTACCAAAATTTAAAAAAAGTCAGCGCCATTTTGAAATTCTTTGTTATCGTACCGATTTCGTTCAAAATCGATATCTGGGGTTCTCTGGGATCACAAAACAGGAAACTTTTACCAGAATTTTAAAAAAGTGAGCGCCATTTTTAAATTCTCTGTTATTGTACCGATTTCGTTCAAAAGCGATATCTGACGGTCCCTGGGATCACAAAGCTGGAAACTGGTACCAAAATTTAAAAAAAGTCAGCGCCATTTTGAAATTCTTTGTTATCGTACCGATTTCGTTCAAAATCGATATCTGAGGATCCCTAAGACCACAAAACAGAAAACTGTTACCAAAATTTTAAAAAATCAGCGCCATTTTGAAATTCTTTGTTATTGTACCGATTTCGTTCAAAAGCGATATCTGACGATCCCTGGGATCACAAAGCAGGAAACTGGTACCAAAATTTAAAAAAAGTCAGCGCCATTTTGAAATTCTTTGTTATCGTACCGATTTCGTTCAAAATCGATATCTGGGGTTCTCTGGGATCACAAAACAGGAAACTTTTACCAGAATTTTAAAAAAGTGAGCGCCATTTTTAAATTCTTTGTTATCGTACCGATTTCGTTCAAAATCGATATCTGAGGATCCCTTAGACCACAAAACAGGAAACTGTTACCAAAATTTTAAAAACTCAGCGCCATTTTGAAATTCTTTGTTATTGTACCGATTTCGTTCAAAAGCGATATCTGACGGTCCCTGGGATCACAAAGCTGGAAACTGGTACCAGAATTTAAAAAAAGTCAGCGCCATTTTGAAATTCTTTGTTATCGTACCGATTTCGTTCAAAATCGATATCTGAGGATCCCTAAGACCACAAAACAGAAAACTGTTACCAAAATTTCAAAAAATCAGCGCCATTTTGAAATTCTTTGTTATTGTACCGATTTCGTTCAAAAGCGATATCTGACGATCCCTGGGATCACAAAGCAGGAAACTGGTACCAAAATTTAAAAAAAGTCAGCGCCATTTTGAAATTCTTTGTTATCGTACCGATTTCGTTCAAAATCGATATCTGGGGTTCTCTGGGATCACAAAACAGGAAACTTTTACCAGAATTTTAAAAAAGTGAGCGCCATTTTTAAATTCTCTGTTATTGTACCGATTTCGTTCAAAATCGATATCTGGGGTTCCCTAGGATCACGAATTATGAAACTTTTACCAGAATTATAAAAAAGTCAGCGCCATTTTGAAATTCTCTGTTATTGTACCGATTTCGTTCAAAATCGATATCTGAGGATCGCTTAGACCACAAAACAGGAAACTGTTACCAAAATTTTAAAAACTCAGCGCCATTTTAAAATTCTTTGTTATTGTACCGATTTCGTTCAAAAGCGATATCTGACGGTCCTAGGGAACCCCAGATATCGATTTTGAACGAAATCGGTACAGTAACAGAGCATTTCAAAATGGCGCTGACTTTTTTAAAATTCTGGTAAAAGTTTCCTATTTTGTGATCCCAGGGAACCCCAGATATCGATTTTGAACGAAATCGGTACGATAACAAAGAATTTCAAAATGGCGCTGACTTTTTAAAAGTTTGGTACCAGTTTCCGGTTTTGTGATCCCAGAGAACCCCAGATATCGATTTTGAACGAAATCGGTACGATAATAAAGAATTTCAAAATGGCGCTGACTTTTTTTAAATTTTGGTACCAGTTTCCTGTTTTGTGATCCCAGGGATCGTCAGATATCGATTTTGAACGAAATCAGTACGATAATAAAGAATTTCAAAATGGCGCTGACTTTTTTTAAATTTTGGTACCAGTTTCCTGTTTTGTGATCCCAGGGATCGTCAGATATCGATTTTGAACGAAATCGGTACAATAACAGAGATTTTTTTTAAATTTGTTACCAGTTTCCTGTTTTTTGTTCCCAGGGAGCCCGAAATATCGATTTAGAATGAATTTAAAAAACGATAGTTCCGGTTTTGTTGAAGCAGAGTTCAAACAGCCGTATACTACGCAATACACTCCTTGCATTTATAAAAAGATCGCGGAAATAGATTTATACGTGACCACTCGTCATGACGCGGCAATCACTACTGACGGCAATGTCGATGCGCATGTTTGTGTGAGTGAGCTGTTTCGAACGTTTCTAGGTAGTTTCATCCGTTTACTGTGGTCTAGCGTAGAGTATACGTGCTTGCAGAAATATTTTGTATTGTGGCGAGTTAAATACCTACAGATTTTTACTATAGGGATAAACACGTGTTTCAGGATTTTTGGAAATTCGACCACCAAGGAATTTTTAAAAATTTCACCCGAGCGAAGCAGGGGTGCGTCTGCTAGTAATTTACTATAATAATGTGGCGCGGAGGCATAGATAATAATATGTAGTAAATAAATAATCAAATATTTCAAGTTACAAAATTGATTAGTTGGCTATAAAATCGAGCGTAGAGCGTAGTGCTATACATGCGTACAGATATATGCTGTAGTGTGGCGAGTTATATACCTAAAGTTGGCTGCGGCCTGATTGTATAAGGACCCTTAAAAATTACAATATTTTTAACGGCGAGTTTTATTTTTACTCCCTATAACATTCGTGTAAAGTAATTTTCCCCCGAAATTTAAGTATATTAGTGAGAACGTGGCTACTCCTTCGCCCTGTAAACACCCGCGAGCCCTTCGGCAGACCGTTTCGGGACATTGTCGAAGGTGGACTGCACGTTGGTGTCGGAGCGAATTTTTTAAAGTTAATTTTCGATTTTGAAGGGTTTATACTCATTTGTACATATTTACTAAAACAAACATACAAAATTTTAGAAATACTTAGTTCAGTATTTATCTGTAAATTAGTAGGTGTAAATATATTTTTTTAAGAATTTAATTTTTTAAGTGTGCAAAGTAGGTGCAAAGACTAAATAAGGTTCTGTAGTGACAAGTGATTGTAAAAATCCAAATCAAGATGATTTTGATGAGGAACAACCTACCTGCACTCGCTACTTAAATTTTGATTGTTTTTAAAGCTAATAAGCTTTAATTTGAATAAATAACTTGCACAATGTAATGGTTGTTTTAATTTTATTCCTCCGACTCGACGGAATAGATTATAATATTTTTAATGCAAAATTACTTACTAATAATATTAATGCTACTAATAACTAAAATACATACTAAATAATTAATATATTATTGAAGATATTTACTAACATAAGATACTTGTTTCAGGATAAAGAAATGAAATTTAAGAATGGAATACATTTCCTGCGATTAAGAAAAGTAACGATGGTGTCAGAGACGAGGTTATAAAAGGGGCTATCTATAATATATCTACTGCGGGCTACATTGTCACCCGTCGTTGCGTATCGTTCTTGTGTGATTTTATTTTCTTGCTGTAATATTTTTATTGTTCATGTTAATAAATGAGTCAAGAGAGCTTTTACGTCTTTCTTCTTCAAGTATCCTCTAGAAATTTGCAAGATCAGAAGTGGGATTCGGTATCAACGTGATGCCTAATCCTACCGGCTATTCTGATTCTATAATTCTGTACTTGAGGAAGGAAGGCAAGAATGCCTGATTGTGATCGCGTGAATGTCGTAGAACTCGTCATAATGGTTGTTTGTTAGCATGAGGTGGACGCGATACTAGTTCGCGTCAAGTGCTTTGAAAAGTCAGACAGCTACGCGTAATATCACCATCGCCTGACAGGCCTGCGTTGTTGGAAAAACCTCCGTCGTGTTCTATGAGCCGACGGTCATGTTGCAGCCGCTGGGTGCACCATACAGGGGTCAAATGTTGGGTGTTGAATCGGAATGTGTTGTAAGTGACGTGAATGCAATATGCAATCATTTTGTTTGAAGTAACGAGTAAGAGTTCAGATCGTTACAGCACATATGTTGACTATGCTTGTCGTTCACTTCTTCGTTTGCGTATAGTGAGAGGGCTCAGTGTTGGGTAATTGATGTTTTGAAAAACTGGATTGCAGTCTAATTGTCATCGTTGCCGTGTAACCTGAAGATGTAAACATTAGGTGTTCAGGTTCTTATTCTGTTCTGCGCATATCAGCCATGACATATTGTCGTGTCATGTCAGTTATTTGTCTACTTGTGTTTATTTACTTTCGTGTAAAATTATTTGAAGTTTGACCTGTAATTTTTGGTCGTTTTGTGATCTTGTTAAAGTTGTGTACGTAGACTAAAGTCTGGTTTGTTTGTTCGTATTTCTTTCACAGATAAAGGACCGCTGGTATGCTCACATTTATAAAGAACACCAAAAAGGAACATTTCTACTTGTTCACATTTAGAGAATGTTGTTCAAGTTAGTTTCGTTCGATGAATATGTTACGAAGTTATTACTCGAAATGTGGTTCATGTGATATGGCTTGTAAAGATATTCAGAACCTGTGACAGACATGTGTGGTGTGTTCATTATCTGTTCTATGTCTCTTTCATATTCGGCGCTCAACACGGCGTGATGCGTTCTGGACGCGCCAGGCAGCGCGCTCGCCTGCTGAGCCGAGCTGCGCGTCTACATGTCGCGCAGGGCTGCGCGCTTGCCTGCTGCTGCGCGTCTACATGTCGCGCAGGGCTGCGCGCTTGCCTGCTGCTGCGCGTCTACATGTCGCGCAGTGCTGCGCGCTTGCCTGCTGCTGCGCGTCTACATGTCGCGCAGGGCTGCGCGCTTGCCTACTGCTGCGCGTCTACATGTCGCGCAGGGCTGCGCGCTCGCCTGCTGAGCCGAGCTGCGCGTCTACATGTCGCGCAGGGCTGCGCGCTTGCCTGCTGCTGCGCGTCTACATGTCGCGCAGGGCTGCGCGCTTGCCTGCTGCTGCGCGTCTACATGTCGCGCAGGGCTGCGCGCTTGCCTGCTGCTGCGCGTCTACATGTCGCGCAGGGCTGCGCGCTTGCCTGCTGCTGCGCGTCTACATGTCGCGCAGGGCTGCGCGCTCGCCTGCTGAGCCGAGCTGCGCGTCTACATGTCGCGCAGGGCTGCGCGCTTGCCTGCTGCTGCGCGTCTACATGTCGCGCAGGGCTGCGCGCTCGCCTGCTGAGCCGAGCTGCGCGTCTACATGTCGCGCAGGGCTGCGCGCTTGCCTGCTGCTGCACGTCTACATGTCGCGCAGGGCTGCGCGCTTGCCTGCTGCTGCGCGTCTACATGTCGCGCAGGGCTGCGCGCTCGCCTGCTGAGCCGAGCTGCGCGTCTACATGTCGCGCAGGGCTGCGCGCTTGCCTGCTGCTGCGCGTCTACATGTCGCGCAGGGCTGCGCGCTTGCCTGCTGCTGCGCGTCTACATGTCGCGCAGGGCTGCGCGCTTGCCTAGTGCGCGACACTTCGCGCTCGTGTGCCGCGCTGCGAGGCGTGACACTGCGTGTTCGATAGTCACACTGGAAGGTGTGACGCTACGCGACTAACTGCGTGCACGGATGCGGTGACTGATGTGATTTCAGGTTTGGCCGAGCGCACTATTTGTTTGGGCTAAGTTATGCTAACGTCGCGCCTATGTCTTATGCCATGCAGTTGCTCTTTATACTTTTCTCAACGACACCGCAACGAGACAAGCTAACGTCGCGCCTCTGTCTAACCAGGCTAAGTCATGCTAACGTCGGGCTTAATGACTTAGGCCTGTGCTGTCTGTACACTCTGGGCAGAAAAGCTAACGTCGGGCCTCTATCTTGCCGTACTAAGTTAATGCGAACGTCGTGCCTATGACTTAGATGTGTACTCTTCATCGTATCGGGCAGACAAGCTAACGTCGTGCGACTGTCTTGCCGGGCTAAGTCATACTAACGTCGTGCTTAATGACTTAGGCCCAAGTTGTTCTAACACTGCTTACCAGATAGGGTATAACGTTGTGCCACTGTCGTGGTATGTCATGCTAACGTCGTGCTTAATGACTTAACCAGTGGCCGTAACGTTTCGAATTTTATTTATACTTCTAACGTGTCTTCTGAAATTTGAAGCGTTGTACCTATTCGGTAATGGCCGTAAAAAGATATGTGAAGTTTGTTGTTTTATGTCGCAGGTGCAGACAAGGACATGAGATGATCTTCTGGGTTGCCAGCAACCAACAACGTTCTGTGGTGCCGAGGCCTGCAGGTGCTTCTGTTGCGCCTGCCATTTAAGAGCTTCAAGATCCTGGTCTGTGTCCAACGGAGTCTAAGCAATGCCACTGCTGGACTAGAGAAGCTGAAATGAAGGAGCCCGGGGACGGTCTCGGGTCAGTCTGGCCGTATTGAAGATATTTACTAACATAAGATACTTGTTTCAGGATAAAGAAATGAAATTTAAGAATGGAATACATTTCCTGCGATTAAGAAAAGTAACGATGGTGTCAGAGACGAGGTTATAAAAGGATGCGTGCGCATCTGCTGCGGGCTACATTGTCACCCGTCGTTGCGTATCGTTCTTGTGTGATTTTATTTTCTTGCTGTAATATTTTTATTGTTCATGTTAATAAATGAGTCAAGAGAGCTTTTACGTCTTTCTTCTTCAAGTATCCTCTAGAAATTTGCAAGAATATAATAATAATAATTATAATGTATGCGTAAGTGTGTCTTTCTGTCTGTCTTTCTCAGATGTAAATGTGCCATTTTTGAATTCTAACAACTTTTGTTTTAGTAAATCGATTATGATACCGAGACAAAATAATTTTTTCTGCGACTGAGAGACTGCGGAAAAGCAAGCATTATAATTTCAGCATTTTGATGACAAGCTGGGAACACCTGCACTCCTATTCTCTAACTCCGTGGCTATCATCATATATTAATTACCATATATTTTATGTTCATCAAAATACAATACATAGTCATGGAAACATAATAACAACATGAATTTCAAAATGGCGCTAACTTTGTTAAATTTTGGTAACAGTTTCCTGTTTTGTGATCCCAGTAGGTCTAGGATGCGCACAACGAGATTATCTCGCGGAGAGAGAGAGAGATATTGCCCTTCTTCCTTCTAGCAGTGTGGCTGATATAGTCAGTATCCAATAATCTTCTGGAGACCTGCTAGAGACAGGGTTGTCGTTATTTTTTCTAACAGTCTTATATGTACGAGGTATGCACTTCTAGCTCTAGCTTACTTCGAGGCATGAGTGAGGCATATTCTTCTCGGTCGGTCCATGGTCGGAAAGGAAAGGGAATATTAGTCAATTATCATACAAGGCTATTAATCATAAAATAACAAAGTTACGTACCCGTTCTAGCATAAATATGTGGCTGTTTTTCCAGCCAATCCTTGATATGTTGCAAATCACTAGTTATCCTCTTAGGATCCTCATTTAATTCTACACGAGCCTTCTCTGCTAGTTCAGGACTAAGCGGCCTTATTGACATGTTGTATACTTAATCTTTAAAATTAAACCTGTGAATTCAACTCAATAAGGTAGCAAGTACTAATTGAACTCTTATCTCTCTTCGATTAAAATAATATCGAATCGACTTAATATATATAACTATAGATATTATTTTATCATCGTAACACGATTCTAAGTATTCATTGCTGTAATTTTGACTGATTTACTTTTAAGGTATATGAACCTATAAGGTATAGGTGTGTTATCTATAAGATAGTGCTTGATATTAGACTCTAGTTCTTATCACAAAATATGATGAAGTTTGTACGTATTTAGATATTACCTTGATTACCCATTATAGATCTAGAACATCCTCAGCTCAACAAACGGAAAAAATCCTCCCTCCCAAATAAGTAGCTAAATAATTATTTCCTAGAAAAGCGATGAACTCACACGAACGTTGTCTATATTGCAACTACTGAAACAAGACGTTGTTTCATCCTCAGAGCTTTTAACGACGCTTTTTAGGTAAGACCGTCATTGACATAATCGCATTCTTGCCACCATTCCACGTGGGCATGATTTATATAGTAATTAGGTTAGGTTAGCTAGCATTTTACATCGTCAAATATGTGACATCAGATACAACTTTGAGTTATATAAATTTTTTAACGAGCCAAACGTTGTTCAGCCCATTAAAATGGATGAGCTGGACACGTGCAACAGATGGACGAACAGCGGCCGCCAAAGAAACTGATGTCGGTCGACCAAAGCTTCGATGGTTGGATGGGGTAAGCCAAGATGCAAAGCGGATTGGTATAAGAAGCTGGAGAAGTGTGCGAACGATAGAGATAGATGGAATAATCTTCTGGAGCTGGCCCGGGCCCATAAAGGGCTGTAGCGCCGATGACGATGAAATATGTTAGTACCACAATTAATCGAGGAAATTTTACTTGACCCACTGGAAAGCGTAGCACTGGTATACTGGGAGTATGCCAATGCTACGCTTTTCATTAGCATTGGTAAATAGGTAAATGGACAACATCAAGCGAGCCTGAAGTCGATGGTCCAAGTCGGTTACCTTTGTCCAGCATTGGACGTCTATCGGTTGTCTACGACAACTACGACCTACTTTTAAGTCGTCGCCTACTCTTATCTTACTTCTTACTAATCTTACTAATATAATATTATAAATGCGAAAGTTTGGATGGATGTATGGACGTATGGATGTATGGATGTTTGTTACTCAATCACGCCCCAACGGCTGAACGAATCAGGCTGAAATTTGGCACAGAGATAGATTATAGTCTGGAAAGCACATAGGCTAAACCAAAAAAAAACAAGAAGTCACGGGCATTCGCTAGTTCAATTATATTTTTAATTAATATTAAGTTACTAGATGATGCCCGCGACTTCGTCCGCGTGGATTAAGGTTTTTAGTTTCCGCGGGAACTCTTTAATTTCCCGGTATAAAAAGCAGCCATGTCCTTCCCCTGGATACAAACTATCCCTTTACAAAATTTCATCAAAATCTGTTGAAGAGACAATTTTTTTGTATTCCCGCGGGAACTCTTGAATTTGGCGGGATAAAAAGTAGCCTATGTTCTTTCTCAGGCTCTAGACTATCTCTGTACCAAATTTCATTCAAATCGGTTCAGTAGTTCAGGCGTGATTGCGTAACACACAGACAGACAGAGTTACTTTCGCATTTATAATATTAAGTATGGATTAACTGACAGAGGTTGTGACCCTCTATAATGAAAAATACGATACACAAATGCAGTATATTGGAACTTTACATTTTAGTATTCGACCGAAAGATCGACTTTGCTTGTAGCCTGTTATAATTCGACGAGGCGGCGGCACGCGAGGCGACGGGCTGTCTGTTCTGCACTAGTTCAAACAAACTGCTGTTTATCTTTGCAGCTGCTCCCAAAACCAAAATAATGCTGTGTGGAAATAATCTCGGCGAGACCTCATTTCAGAGCTCTTGCGTAAAAAAATAATTTAGATGCTTTCTTTGAATAAACATAAACCAAACTCAATGGCAATTATTTTTCACGCAAAGCATCGAAGTCTACTTTTACCTATTTTAATGTCGGTAATTGTTTCTACGAGATTTTGTGGCTTTTTTACTTCTGATGGAATCGTAGAAAATTACAACAGCTTTACTCATACGTAAACTTAACGTAATAGGAGAGGATTGTTTTTATATACACCCATATCCATACTAATAATATAAATGCGAAAGTATGTCTATCTGTCCGTCTGTCTGTCTGTCTGCTAGGCTTTCACGGCCCATCTGCTCAACGGATTTTGATGAAATTTGGTACAGAGGTAGATTGTATCCCGGGAAGGAGGCAGGATACTTTTTATCCCGGAAAATTAAAGTTTCCGCGGGAATCAAAAAATCTTAATAGGTAGGTACACTAGGGCGAAGTCGCGGGAATCATTTAGTACCTATCTAATAAATTGTTAAAAAGAGCTAGTCTAACGCTTTTTAATTAAAGTCCTTTCCTAATTACTTATATACTTAACTGAAATGACTATATTTTGCTAACAACATTTTCATTTCTCACTAAGTACTTATGTTTAATTTCAGTCTAAACCATTTCTATATAAACTTACTAATGGATATAACAATCGATGAAATCAATCGATCTAATCGACAATCACTAATTTATCGATCGTAGGCTGTCAGGACACAAACAAAACGTTTTTATTGAAATATTTGTATTTATTTACAACTATGTACCTACCTACTATTTCCTTACAACCCTGTTGTATTCATAACATAACATTATTATCTTACAATTCAATGCTCTCAGGAGACATCGTTTTATCGTGATTCATAATTAATAAATATTAAATATAATACTAATGCACATTATTCTGACTAAGAGATCACATATTCAAAAAGTATGGCATTATGTTACAATCATAGAAGCATCAGTAATTTCCTAGCGAATTTATGAAAAGGTTTGTGTAAGCTATAGGTAATCCATTGGATTATGAATGAATAATTAAATGATCACAAAAATATGTATGATACGTTTATATACACTGGAGCTTAAGTTTAATCAATTCTACAACATAAATAAATTCATTACTTTATAATATAATGCTTAAAGTATGCCTTACATTACAATATACAACATTACATTCCATTTTTCGTTAACTTTTTTTTTCTAAATCGCTAATATGATGTGGTTTGAAAGACAATCAACTTAAGGCACACTAAAAAAACTACAAGTTACTTAAACGCATTTCTATCGCAATACATTTGTAAGTATATGTCAAAGCAATATGAAAATATTAGTTGGAAAGGGCCCAGATAGTTCATTTTTAAGTCTTGTTAATTCGCTAACAGAAATAAATATAATAACCCCTTTCCAAATAAACATCTTCTAAATTGTTTTTGGAATTATGATTTAACGTAGACCGATTAATTTTTACTTAATAAAAAAACACACCAGAATCAGCTGGCACAAAAATTTGAATTCATAAAAAGTAAATAAGCTATTTATTCATTAATAATAATTAAAACTATAAATCACAAACGCAGAAACTACGGATATTTTCCGATTATAACTAAAAGGAAGCATTGGAATTATAAAATCTATTAGTTGCTCTTCAATTACTCATCATCGTCTTATACTAATTTATCATTTACACTTCCAATCGTCTAGTATACCACTATATTATTGAACTTCTTGCAATTGGCAAAAACTTGAAAGAATAAGGCAAAAAAGTTATATGACTCGAGAGTAGAGGCGATAGATGATCTCTATTTAAATATCCAGGATGCCCAGGATTAGAAAAAAAAGTACAGATCAAGTAACGTCTGCAAATGAAACTACTAAATTTCCTTCTTCATAACATATAAAAGAGGTACACAGAATTAATTTAAAAGAAGTATAAGCCTTTCGTATACGAAATCTTATTTTCTACTTCCTTTAATTGCGATTTGGACACTAAATGTATAGGATTCTACATCAAAAGTTGGCGAATAATTTCAGCTCATCGGGATCAAGCGCTCGCACAGATTTCCAGTCAGTTTCGGGATATTCGTCGAAATTTGATGTGTCCCCCTCGTAGGATACAGATGGCACTATTGGTGGCTGAAAACAGACATAAAGTACTTAAATTAATAAGTTAAACGAGTTACAGAGAGTTGCTAGACACCAGCGACATAAACTATACATCCATACTCCATCCATACTAATATTATAAATGCGAAAGTGTGTCTGTCTGTCTGTCTGCTACGCTTTCACGGCCCATCCGCGCAACAGTTTTTGGTACAGAGATAAGTAGGTTATATCCCGGGAAGGACACGGGCTACTTTACTATTCAGAAAAATTCAAGAGTTCCCGCGGAAATCAAAGAACCTAAATCCGCACAGACAAAGTCACGGGCACCATCTAGTTATTGATAATTGGAGTGTGGAAATCTCTAAACCTAAGCCGTCGAAAAAATTCATCGATTTACATGAAAGCCAAATATGAATTGCTCGAAAACGAAATAGTTTTAAATGAGGGATATTGCCTTTTAGAATCAATCTCAAAATATTTAGTATTTGACCGAGCGAAGCGAAGGTCTCTGAGTCCTCTCGAGTGAATTTGCACTTGTCCGTCCGTCCATCCGTCTGTCAGAGCCTTATAACTTCTGAATTACTGAACGTAATTACTTCCAATTTAAATATAATATGTAAAACGATAGCCTCCAGCCGAATATGGCTTAAAAAGTTATAAAAATTTTTATTTCAGGGGGGCTCTCATAGAAGGGAATGCGAATTAAAATATTTTTATAGCGTTACATATGGTTGCGGTATATCATTTTAAAGATAATTAGGAATAGAGTCCAAAAATATATATGTTTTTAATAATTCCCTTAAAATTTACGAAATGGGGGGCTTTCAAAGTGAAGATTTTCTAACGTCCAAAGTTGACCTCCAAACTCTCAATTTTCTGAAAGGTTGAGCCTGAAACTTGATCAGTTATTTGAATTATATCCTATACTTGAACAACAAATACTAAAATTAGATAAATAATATAAGAAAACGAAATTATTTAATTTTTAATGAGCTTCAATATTTTTTACAGAACTTCACAATGATGTCAGTAGATGGCGCTCTGTAAAAGTCTATTCGTTTGTGCTTACAAATAATAAACGTTAGCACCATCTTACGTGGAATAAAAAAATAATCTACTGATAGTACTGATAGAACGTAAAGATGAGCTCTCATCTAGACATGCTCGCCGCAGTCCGAGCCGCAAGCACACAGTCATAGGTACTAAAATTTTACATCAATGACTCAGTCTTAGTTTTTTATTATGAAATCGTATGCTACGTAACACCCGCTCATCGAACGAGCTGCATTTTAGTAAAATGCTGTAGGTATACGTATCCCATCCACGCAAGCGGATGACGATTGACGTCTTCAGATTCGGCGCGTTGCGTAATGCGTACAATGCAGTAAATGGATACCGCGAGGTCTCAGTTCGGGGCGAACTACTAGTATTTTTAATTCCAAGCTACACAGTTAATAGTATTCGGTGCAGATATATTCTGTTTCGGTATATTCTGATAAACTATATGTATATCTAAGCCTTAAGCTAGTCATTTTTTCTTAACTGGAACAGAGTTATTTAAGTAATGAGTAGATAACTACTAGATCAGACATGTAATTGTAGCATTTAAACAGCAACCGGTTTACAAAACATGATCAAAACATGACTGTTATATTTAACTTTTTATCCGTGCACTTTATGGACTCAGTTTATTGCTTAATTCGAAAAATACTAAACAAAATCGGTTTGTTTAAAGACTTGACCATTCGTTACATTCTTTGCAATCAATAAAGTTTCAATTATTTCTTTATTCGTAGTACATATCGTGGTAATACCGTACTATTACCTATTCTGGGTAATACTATGGTTATCTTACTGTATACATATTAAACATAACTAACTGTCAGGCAGATGTAGTGAATAGGTTTTCTCCTGTACTTAACTCGCAAGAAGGGCTTCCTTCGGACGGCTTCGACAACAGAACGAAGTCACGAGAATCAGCTAATCGATAAGTTTCATGAGGAATTTTTTACCTGTAACTTTTTCATAAAAACATCAGCCCAGTCAATGTGCTTGAACCACCTATGCCTTTTCACATCTTCAGCACCACACTGTAAAATAAAGAAATAACTATGTTAGAATCAAACTTTACACATAAGCTACGCAGTCGGTACCTACGTTTTATGTGTTGCTGTACAATGTTATACAAATATACAACTGCAGTAAAAAGGAGTGTAAATGTTTTCAGAGTTCGTAAATGTACCTATGTATAGTGTATGTGTACTTTTTAATAATTTATTATACGTATGTGAGTTTCTTTTTCCCACCATATCTCGAGTATCGTTAGAGTTAGACTGGTTATTTTTTTTTTAAAAAGAAACATTTGGCAGGGTAGTATCTTTTATTCTTTTGAATAATGAATTATTTAAATCATAGACTAGCGCTTGGCTCCAATCAAACTTGATGGCAAGTGGAGATGCAGATTAAGTTGGAGCGCGCTTGCCTAGAAGATGCCAATTCACTCATTTGACGATACTGAACATGAGATTTTATTTATTCCCCACATAATATCACGAAAATATATCAGATATCTTTCATATTAATATATCTTACAGGTTCGGTAAACAATTTTCCTGAAACATCAATCAAGAACTCTTAAGTACCAACAAATAGTTCAAAATTAGAGCAACTCTGTTATTATTGGCAGTCGCGACGTTCCCGTGTAGTTTAACATCGTTAATTCGCCAATTTGATGGAGCATGCAAAGACCAAAATGTTCTAAGCTGGGTAACCCCATTATGCCAGTAGACGCCTCCATACATTCTTGAACCAATCGGTCTAGGAGTAAAATACGAGTATTTAAAACTAGATGATGCCTGCGACTTCGTCCGCGTGGGTTTAGTTTTTGTATTCCCGCGGGACGAACGAAGTACGAAGTCGCTGGCATCGTCTAGTCTCTAATAAAGGAACTCAAATCAATCTATACGACGAGATAGCGTCAACGTAAAATCAGCTGTAGTAGGTGCCGTTGTCAATATGGCTTTTGATGTCGCCGCCCGCCGGACACCTGACTGATGGCTTTCTAAAGAGTTTGCTGCGACATCGCGGCAAAAAGCTATAGCTCGGAGAAAATATCAAACTACTAGAAACTGCAGTCGCTTAAACACATTCCACTCTTTATAAAGTAAAGTACCATACGAGTGCTAACATGTTTGGAGAAAATGTTGAAAGTTTTCTAACTCTATTTGTATATACTTGTCTTATTTAATCTTGTCATAAGCCTGTCAAAGAGATAAAATCGAGGATAGCTTCTCTTAGAGTAAAGTGATTTGAGGGATTTTTCGTTTTAAAATTCTGGTCTAGTCACTTTTTTGCACACTAGCTACATTTTTACTATTTATATGGTAGGATCCGGAACTTTTTGTGGTTTTGATATGAGATCACCCTAAACTCTACCGTACACATAACACAGCACACTGCTGTTGCTGCGCTGTGCACTTTTTATTAATACAATGTGCAGCTCCAGAATACTTTTTTTGCCAAGGGTCATGTCCTTGGTCCTTACTATTATTTCACGCTTAACAAAATCAACGATCGTTATGTTGCTTCATACGTTAATTATTTTGAATATTACATACTAATATTATAAATGTGAAAGTGTGTTTGTTTGTTGGTTTATTCGTTTGTTGGTTTGTCCTTCAATCACGCCGCAACCGAACAATGGGCCGACGTGATTTTTGGTATGGCCATAGTTGAGGACCTGGCGAGTGACTTAAGCTACTTAATGCCGGAAAATTAAGGAGTTCTCGCAAGAATAAAAAAAACTTAAACCACGCAGACTAAGTCGCAGGCATCATCTAGGCATCCAATATTATTGGATTTATAATTTATATAGTCCTACCATGCACCGAATTAAAAGAAGAAAATACGTTGATAGTTATAGTAGGTCACTAGTAGGTATACCTAAGTATCAATAATTGTGGACGAAACGAGGTTCGAACCCACGCCCCTCTGGCAAAATGCCACTACTAAATGTCGCTAACGGTCTTATATTTAGTGAAAATCAAAATGCGTTAGATGAGAAAATTCAGTATGACGTGACTGGCCAATGGCGTGAATTAGGTGTGTCATCATCCATCCATCAGCCTGTATTCATCTACTGCTGGACATATAGGCGTGCACTGTAGAGTAATTAATTCGCGGCAGAATGCTATACCTACCATCGAAATAGTGAAAATGAGAGTCATACTTTGTGTAATAAGTATGACGCCTATATCAAAAATAAATTATTGCTAACTGATTATTAAATAGAGGATCTTCCTTAAGACCTAAAATTCACATCCTCGGTTAGTTTTGAGTTTGATAACCATTTTAAAATATAGATTAAAGAAAAAAGTGCGTTGAAATTTTATGACGTCACTATTGTGAATTTCGTACAACTTCCATACTAGAAGTGCATTTTTAAGTTTGTTAAAGAGTTGCTGATTTAATTGAGTTGTCATCATCCCTATTAGACGTCTTGCTAGTAGATATCGAAAACGACAAAGCGTGCATCTGATGGTAAGTAAATAGTTCAAGATAGCCAAGAGACGTAACCTAGAAGCTCCGATGTCGAATTAGTTTGTTGAATAGGCGATAGTTTGAAGAGGCCAAGAAAGCCTATTCAAACTATCTCCGATATATATAAGACTTAATCAGAAATTATGCATCTACACTTATACATTCGAATATAATTCGATAACAAGTTAATGACTACTAGCTTTAGGCATAGTTTCACTGTAATCAATGAGTGCGTTTAAATTAAAATTGATATTACGAAATTTAAGAAATATACAAATTGATGTTATGTACTTATTATAAGAGAAAATCAATAGATTAACTCTATCGTCTGCGAAATCTAATTCCTGCTCATCTGCTTCAGGTAACCAAACCAGTATATGCCCGTGACTTTGTCTGTGTGGATTTAGGTTTTTTCATTTCCGCGGGAACTCTAATTTTCCGAGATATCCTTCCTTCCTTCTATGTCCTTCCTTGGGATGTAAAATATCTCTGTACCAAATTTCATCAAAATTGGTTGAACAGTTGGGCCATGAATGAGCAGACAGACAGACAGATAGACAGACAGACACACTTTCGCATTTATAATATTATAGTATGGATATTTTTACAAGTGCAAGTCAAATGCTTTTGAATTACTGAGTGAGTCTGGTTATTATCCTACAGTAGATAGAATTTGTTTCTTATCCCAAAGTTTATAGACATCGTGCAATCAGTTTTCGAAAACTTGGTATGATTTGCGATCACAATTAAACTCAGTTCATAAATTGTCCTCTATTAGATTAGAAGTTATATATGGAAAAACATCTGGAGAACAGCCAACTTTAAGAACGTGGACAGCGTTTTTTGCATCACCAACTCGAATTAAAAATGTAGCAGTGCACAACTTTACAAACAAAATTACCTACATCACGGATTAACGATTTCACGAAAAATTTAATACTCCCATGTCTGCCAATAAATTGTTTCTTTTTAACATTTATTGAAAATAATACAATAGCACTTAAAGCTAGTTAGCCTAACATAAATTGTTAACAAATAAAGTCGTGCAGACATGATAGCCATGCGTTTAATAATCCATGTTTATTTCCATTGATTAATAGTTTTTTTTCGTCTTTTCCTTTGTGAATTGCCTAAGTCTCTTTGACAACATCTGAATATTTACAGCTGCATTAATAGGTACCCTCAGTTAGGTACTCAGTGGCTTATGCTCGGAGTTGTCTTTATGACCTACACTGAGTTAACTGTTTGCGTTAGTTACCTAATATCTTTAGCTACCGAGGTGAGACATTTTATCTAAGTCTAAGCAAAACTAGCTAACTTTATAATATGAGTTATGGTACTTCCGTATGGTAATAATATGTTTCCTAAATTAAAGTAAAAGTTCATCTATACTTCCGTATTTATTTTCCAAACTAAAGTACTTAATTTTATGGCGACTCCGTACAAGAGGACCCCCCACTACGTGGACAGTCGGTATACAGCGTTTTGCAGCGAGCAGCTGAATACTAGCAGAACAAAACTGTAAAGTGTGTAAATCCCGTAAAGGGACCCGCATTATATTGGTATATGTAATTGGTATCTAAAGGGAATTGATGAAGAAATTCTCTCTTTGACCAACCTTCATATTGCCTAGCCGCTTGGTTCTATCTTGTACTAGAAGCTTCTTTATGATGTCTTTTGCAACCGGATCCAGATGCCTTGGCCAATCCACTCGGCCGTTCAGTATTTTTTCATATATTCCAAAGGGGTTGTCATCGTAAAACGGAGGATAGCCCACTAGCATTTCATAGATCAGCACACCTGAAAACCCAGAAGTAAAATTAAATTAAACTTACGTGTTTTCGTTGTTTATAACTACCACTAAAGTTTTTAATAAGGTTGTTGATACTGAAAATTGTATAGGTATGTAAGACAAATAATAATTGTATAATCAAAATAGGTAATATGCTCTATGTGCCAGTCGGCTAGTAGTTAATTGGATATCGGTAAATGTGAATGAATTTTGATTCGTATGGTACGTATATTCCATACTAATATTATAAATGCGAAATTGTGTGTTAGTCGGTCTGTCTGCTACGCTTTAACGGGCCATCTCTTCAACCGATTTTGAAGATTTTCGGTACAGAGATAGGTGTCCCGGGGATGGACATAGGCTACTAGTTACCCGGAAAATTAAGGCCTTCAAGCAGACGTAGTCGCGGGCACTATCTAGTTATGAATAAACTTCACTAAGAAAATTTGATAATAAAAAACTTATTAATCAAATTAAACATATTTACAGAAACATAATAAAGAGACTGATTAGTTCACATCTAACAATAGTCCAAAAAGTGTATCAATCATTGTTATGTTTTCTATCCTATGCCAAGGAATAAACATCAGAGACAATCAAACGCAAGCTCCTGCGCTATAAATTATACGGGAGCATTTATAAGTCTGGCACGAGGTAGCGATTTGGATTGAAAAGACGAGAACATAAATCACTTAGAACGTTAAATAATTATAATGTAAACATGAAATGACGCCGCTATGCTAAAGGGCAATGCGACGCTGACGCTTAACCGAAAAAAATTGTCCAATATTGCCCTCGCAAACAATAATAAACAGTAGAGTCCTACGTTCCAATTTTTTCCACTTATCCGAGAAATACGTGTGATGGAAAATAATATTGTTTTGTTGGATGATTTAGTTGAAACTGATGACGTAGTTGTTGACTTCAATCCAAAAAGTAGGACTCTGTCTAGTCTCGTTGACAAAAATTACGTATATTTCAACAGTCTAAGTATATAATAATTATAATAAAACTAGATTTTGCCCGCGTCTTTGTCCCCGTGGACAATACAAATTTCAAAACGCTATTTACCCCGATGATGATTTTCAAAAATTCTTTCTTAACGGTCTACGTCATAATAGCTATCTGCATGCCAAATTTAAGCCCAATTCGTCAAGTGGTTTGAGCTGTGCATTGTAAGATCAGTCATTCAGTCACCTTTTCCATTTAAAGATATATTTAGATAATGCTACGCATGCTTGGATTCTTTGGATAGGCCATTCCAAAGAAACCAAAGGAGAATTTTTGATGCAATTTGGAACAGAAGTTGCAGTGCTTTGCTTATAACTAGACGGTCAGTCTTATGTTCGAATTGACAGCATTCCGGAACACGTTTATTCATTTTATATTCTAACTTCTCTCGAAGCAGATTCCAGTTTCTCTAGTAATTGGGCTACTCAAGTACCTAATTAATAAATAGGATTTACAGTTATCCACCCAAAGCAATGCAAGACTTTTTAATAATAAAGGAACTTAGATTTACAATAACATGAGCTAATATTTTGATTAAAAAAAATCCTTTTAGGCTATTACATAACAGTATCAGAATGTTTGTTTTTTTTTTTATCCACTACAAGTTAGCCCTTGACTGCGATCTCACCTGATGGTAAGTGATGATGCAGTCTAAGATGGTAGTGGGCTAACCTGTTAGGGGCATGGCAGTTATATTTAACCCATACCCCTATTCGGTTTCTACACGGCATCGTACCGGAACGCTAAATCGCTTGGCGGCACGTCTTTGCCGGTAGGGTGGTATAGTTACCACGCCACGGCCGAAGCCTCCCACCAGGCCAGACCAGGGAAAATTCAGAAATTATGAATTCCCAAATTGACCCTGCCGGGGATTGAACCCGGGACCTCCGCACGTTAAGACAACAGCACTACATACTGCGCCACGGAGGTCGTCAAAACCAGAGGTACGAGTATACCTCTGGTTTATTTTCATCAAACATTCTAATACTATGGTAGCATGCAGCTACGCACATTTATTAATTCCAATTTAAGCAAATTATTCTTGGCAAAGATTCTTTTCTTAACAGTATCGTTTAATAATGCATTTTGGCAGTCAATAGATTAAATACATACTTAACCGATCATCACACACCAGAGTAATGAATTAATCTCGTTGCAAATAAATCTTTGCATATGACTTATTTGACAAATGATAAAAAGTTTCTAGTATAAAAATTGTTTTGGTAGATTTATGTAATAATTCGCTTGATTAATTTCTAATACAATAATATTTTGGTTAGACAAAAAACGGGTCTTTTTTAACAATGGTAGAAAAAATTAATTTAACGAATTAAAAAATACGACTGTCCTGCCATATTATTTTTGGAGTTTACCTTATTAAGAAGCGATTTGCATACCTATAATATAGCCTTTGGAATCTTGTTCATATTTTTTATTAAATGATATTTTTTTGTGAATCACTACATAATAAACTATAGTGTTATATATTTTTGGAATCTACTCATCATTTTTTAGATGATGGTTATATAGTTAATCTTATTTTCGAAATGTTTTTTTCAATTTTGGTCTTTAATGCGGGACCATGGTCACCCCGACAATTTTTTTTAAAAATTTACTAGCTACTATGTCACCCGGAATAAGCTAGGGCTTCTAACGATACCTCATTTATCAAAATCGGTTCAGGCGTATAGAAGTTATGGTGGAATATACATACATACATACATGAACCCTGAAAACAATATACTCCTTTTTTCAGGCAGTCGTATAAAAAATAAATAAAAAAAGAATTACATAGAAGCAGCCGTTACTTTGTGGAAGTCCATTACAATGAAAAAACTAGAATTTTAATTCGCTATAATCCGCCACAGAAGGCAAATCTATGTGGTACAGTGCGTATCTCGAAACTGATGCTCGCGACATTCACCACACCACATAAACCCTCAAAAATACCCTTAACGTACGTTTTACTCCGATACCGGAGCATCTTCAGGAGATGTTGCCTTTACAATGCACGATTGTAAATCATCAGTGTAGGGCATCATGTTCGAGATACGCACTGTGCCACATAGATTTGCCCTCTGTGACGTATTATAGCGAATTAAACTTCTAGTTTTTTCATTAAATAAAGAAAGCCTGCTACTGCTGAAACCTTTACTGCTGTAAAAGTAATTTATGAGTGAAGTGACCTAAGCAACCAGGCTGGTTTTATATTCAAACGTGGTGGATACCAAATCTATGCAAAGAAATGCACCGAATTACACTTTGACCGAGACTAATGATTAATTATTCGCTTTCATCTAAAATATACATAGCATAATGAATACTTTAGTAGCTATTAATCTATTTGGCACATTCTACATCATTAGCACGTCTGTGTCTACACAACTCAAAAATATTATTTGCGGAAAGTAAGCAAATTGGAAATCATTAGAATTTTAAAAAAGAAAGAATTGTTTGATCTTCATAATCTTGACTAAGCCATACCTTAAAGGAATTGATTTTAACAAGTAGCAACATACTATGTAAATTCCGACGACCTTCTCAAAAATGATTAAGATCGCGTGACCTGCGATTTAAAAGAACAAAGAAAAATTTTTTACACTAACATAAAGGAAATGCAAAATATATAGTATCCATACTAATATTATAAATGGAAAAGTGTGTGTGTCTGCATGTTACGCTTTATCGGCCCATCTTTTCAAACGATTTAGATGAAATTTGGTACAGATTATTAATAAGGGCATTAGAAAACAAGGATAAAAAGTTCTTCTCCCCAATTTTCCCCAAGGACGCAACAGAGCAATGGATCGAAGTGTTTTTTTTGGCATGGGTATAAATGAGGACCTGGAGAGTAGCATAGGTATCTTTTTATCCCGGAAATTAATTAAAAGACTTATGCCACGCGAACGAAGTCGCGGGCATCCGTTAGACAATTAATAATATAATTAAGAAAGTAACTTAGAAAGAAGTGACCTGGTTACGTTTTTGATTATTACGTTGATGTAGATTTTAAAGATAGTTCGGTAAGAAATACTGATTTACAAAAATCATAACAACGCTCTTCATGAAAAGATTAGCTGTCTGTCCCGGTTACATCGTCGTAGTCACAGACCATCTCGGTGGTCGTAGACGTAGTAGTCAACCTCCATTGTTCTTGAGGCGTGCATACCCATCGAGGTCGATATCAGAATGGAAACTTTTGGAGTTTACCTCCTTAAGAATCGATTTTCATATATTAGCACGGGGTATGAAAATGTATGGGGAGTAAAATCAAACTTTCTCCGTTACGTTATTTACTTAATGTTTCCATGGTAAGACTTTTCGTTAGTAAGGAGTAAACTCCAGTCGTGTGTCGGAGAAGATTTTTTTATTGTACTGGATTTTATTAAAATAATGTAAATAGATGTGGAAATATCTTATGGCTTTTGCTAAATACTACTAAGCAAACCATTACTTGTCTATCGATACAATTTTTTGAAGAGGTAACAAATGACTGTGTATTAAATAATTAATCAATTGCTATACATCAACAAACAATCGATTAGGTAAAGAAATTGGCAAAGAACCAAAATGTCCCCCATGTGAACAAAATAAATCTATACTGCTTTCTCTACATATTAGACCAGTCAGAATTCAGCTCGTCCAAATATCAAACTATGGCTAGGAAATAGTTTAAAGAAGAAGACGGAGAAGATTTAGCCTTATGTGTACATTATTAGGTTGGTTTTAGTGGAGTCTAGACTAAAGTATAAAAAGCTATGATTTGATGAAATGTTTACTCACCTAAAGCCCACCAGTCGACCGCTTTATTGTGGCCTTTACTTTGAATGATCTCAGGTGCTAAATATTCCGGCGTGCCGCAAAGTGTCCAAGTGCGATCCGTTAGTTTCTTCGCGAATCCAAAGTCTGTGATCTTCAAGTGGCCATCCCTTGCGAGCAATAGATTCTCTGGCTTCAGATCCCGATACACAATGTTTCGAGCGTGAAGATATTCTAGCGCTGAGACTATTTCTGATGCATAGAAATTACCTGTGTACAAAAAAATACCAACATAAATCACACAACTTTCGCCATCTGACAGCGCAACAGTAAACGAGTCGAGTGAATTAAATTGAGCGACGATCATGGATTTTTGTGTCCTGAATTTTTATTAAAAAGTTTTAAAATAAATACTTAGGTTTAATATAATTTAGGCTAATCGTTTACCAAGTAACTACATAATAGTATATACATGACGCTTAACATGACATAAAAAATATGTTAAACTATATTATACTCATTACACTATTTTGAAAGAGGTAATTGAACTATAAATTACGGTAATGTAGGTTTTATTTCTACTATAGTAAAATTAAAATAGTTTCTCTATTTATGTCTATAAGTGAGTACCACGGTAAATTATCAGAACAAATCCGAAATATAAATTACTAGCTGATGCCCACGACTTCTTCCGCGTGGATTGAGGTTTCTTGGTTCCCGCGGGAATTTTCCGCGATAAATCCATCCATCCATCCATGCAAACTTTCGCATTTAGAATATTAGTATAGATAATCAATATTATACATTATGGAGTTCAAATTTACTCTTAATTAGAAGAAAACTGAACATGCATCTATTGCCTTCGAAGAAGACCAAGACGTCAAAGTTTTCGTTATGCATCATCCGGACGTCACGTAACGTAAAGTGGGTTATCTTACTAAAATAAGTACGGGTGGAAATAATAACAGTCGGTTCTAAACTACGTAATAGTTTTGGTAAAATAAACTAAGATCTACAAAAGAAATTGTTTATTTTAGTCTTCCTAAAGTCAATGACGATTTCCAGCGCTAGACGGTATTATGTCAAGCGTCATTTGCGTAGCGTACGTACTATTATTAGAGCCAGTTGATGTTCGCAAGAAAACTTTGTCTACCACTTGTGTATAAAGTAGGTACTATTAAAACTACGTTAGATTGATTAATCCACCCACGCTATGAAATTACTTTTTACTACTATTTGTTGAGTTTTTATGATAAATTCTGTCAGTGCTTATGAGTAAGTTTTTGAAAAATTGAAGAGTTATGAAATTATATGAATCACAAGTTGGTGGGCGATAGATAGCGTCATAGATGAATTTGTGTCGTGAGATCACGCTCCTCAGTTGCAGAATATTTAATTACGAACTTGAACCACCTAATAAAGTAAGTATGTAGTTATTGTAAAAATACGTAAGCTATAATAATATATACCTATTATACATTAAAACTGTTAAAACTCAACACGGAAGTCGTTTCATCTTTATTATTATTGATAGCAATCCAAATTTTATGTTATAGTCAATATTTATTAGCACACGATCTGTGAATAAAACTAAATTCCAAATCTCTACTTATACCTATCTAAAAAATATTT
Organism: Erebia palarica; assembly: GCA_964035005.1. Lineage (NCBI taxonomy): Eukaryota > Metazoa > Arthropoda > Insecta > Lepidoptera > Nymphalidae > Erebia > Erebia palarica. Next base: position 25,248,433 of record OZ035985.1, on the reverse strand, counting down.
CAGCAATATATTTTGGATTTTTTGTGGAGTAGGAAACTAAAATCTCACAAATAACTACGCTGAGCGCAGTTGCAAATTTGTCATGTTCCGACTTCCGAAGAACGAATTCCGGACTTAAGTCCGGAATACTGATCTACAGTCTACACGTCATGGTGCATGCTCATGCATGTGAACTTATATCAAATGGTACATTGTGATCGAATTAGTATAACTACCAAAAATATCAAGTTTTGTTATTTATTGATTGCGTGATAGGCTTGCGCTTGACGACAATAATTAAGCTTAATACAAAGTAATGATAAGGTGCGCGCTTGCCTAAAATATGCCTATTCACTCTTACCTTGATGGTACATAATATAAGTTATGCGTGGCAGTGAATCAGGACCGTCTTTAGCCATTTAGAAGTCCTGGGCACATTAGGATAATGGGGCCCATATGAAAAGACATATCTCGTATATGCCTGTTTTAACAAAATAGTCTTCTGTCTATTTATTATGTTAAAACATGCATACAGAGTAAACATGCATAAGTTACTTAAGCAATATTAAAGATTGATTCAACTATTATTTTAAACGGTATATTTAAAAAACTTCAAGATCAATTTAAAATTGGTGGTGGTGATCTGGCAGTAACTAGGGGGCCTCATCGATCGCGGGGCCCTGGGCACGTGGCCAGAGTGCCCAGTGGGAAAGAGGGGCCTGCAGGGAATACATGCGCTGGAAGGGCATTCCACATCCTGGCGGTTCGAATCAGGAACGTAGATTATAAGTTTCTGGTAGATAGACCTACCTACTCAAAAATACATCAGCTATGTACGTGATTTCACTTATAGTTTTCAGTTTACTACTTCAGGTATACTTATAGCAAAAGATATAACAGTGCTGCATCCAAATCATAGGAATAGGAAACCAAACAAACATATTGAATCATTTATGTTACATAAAATATAACCATTACGTGCATTTTGTTGAAAGTAAACCGCGAATTAAAACAAACTGAATATTATTCTTGCATTTAAAACATCCGCAGTGGGTCGAGAAAACGGATGCAGCTAAAGATAAAACTACGAGTACCTACCTACGTAATTTATTCATGCTAATCCATACTAATATTATAAATGCGAAAGTCGTCTGTCTGTCTGTCTACTACGCTTTCACGGCCCATCTGTTCAACCGATTTTGATGAAATTTGGTATGTGGATAGTTTATATCCCAGGAAAGGACAAAGGCTACTGTTTATCCCGGAAAACTCCAGAGTTCCCGCGGAAATCATAAACCTTAATCCACGCAGATGAAGTCGTGGACATCGCTAGTTTAGAATCTTTTCATCCGTCGCATGTAGTCGTTATATTTAAAAATTTAAAATATTTCAGAACTTTTGAAGAGGAAATTCAATAAAATTCTGAATAAGTCACTGCATATTCTACTCGCGCCCAGAAAACAATGTAGACAATCACGACTTTTGTTTTAGTCAGCACTATTAATTTTTTATTTGGTAGCCTTACTTGCCTGAATATTTATTTTATCACGAACAAAATAAGAAATGGAACAGTATTAATATCGCATCCCGAAAACATACTTTCACTGAAATTTTTACGACCTCTTTCAAACCAATGTATTTACATTTACGTAATAAACATTGTTGCGACGATTTTGTGCGACGAATTAAAAGGTTTTTCTAAAATAAATTGACTGGTCTTATTTTGAAAATCTCTTTGTTTCAAATCGGCTATTCCTATTTACGATATAGCAAGCACATAAAACATGTAACTTATTATCAATTGTTTTTGAAAACAGCCGACTCTGCCAACCACCTAGATTTCGACAAATTCAATTCGGGGACTCTAGTTCCATTTCCACCACATGCCCTTCTTATAACCTTAACTCTATGTAAGAAAACTGCATACATTATCTCAACCACAAAAGATAGATTGTAGTCCAGTGCAAAAATAAATTCTCATAAAAACAAACAACTGCGTGCCGCATGCGGCTTCAGATAGATCTGGGACTCTGGATAAAAAATTTAAATAGGCAAACCACAAATTAGCTCTTAAACAATATTATAATTAACATCACGTTTATTTATGTAAAGTTGCCTGAAGATTCTCTCGCGTAACCAGACCACTAAACATTTATAAAATGGGTTACGTGCAGGAGCGGCGTCGGTGCGTCTGACTACGCCGCTGCTCCACTGCGCGCTTTTTACTACCAGCCACGATGATAAATAAAACAGTATTGGTTCTATATAATTGTCGTCATCTTCTTTAACGGATATAGATCACTTTCTTGAATTAAGTATTTTGTAGGGAGTTTGACACGCTTCTTGACTCTTGATCCCCTAGTATGCAGCGCCTACCTTTCGTCTATCCACTTTGTAGGGGTGCCAACACTGTGCTAGGAGATTTCAATGCCTTGGGAACCGAAAGTCTTAGATCGGTTATTCCAACTATGTGCCCCACCTATAGCCACTTTAGAGCCGCAAATCGTTGAGCTGTTTATTTGGATCATGTAAGAGCATTCTATGGCATATATGACACAAAAACATACAAACACACTGTAATGTTAACCTAACAATTCTGTATATTTTCACAGAATAACCTCGAACCCAGAACTCGGTTACAAGCGCGTCATTGACCGCTTATTTCTGTCCATGTCCTTTCTCCAGAAATACACGCTTATTCACAGCTGCTTAATAGGTAGTAGGTACGCACTTTTCCATCTATAAATATTAAAATAGGTGCCCTTAATTATCAGGGCTCCCATCATTTAATTTGTTATTAAAATATACAAGTACCTACTTTTTAATTAAAACGGACCTATTCATATTTTGACTGTTGTTAAATACAAAGTAAAATTAAAGCGGAATAACGTTACTCTACAAAATCTAGTGACCTGAATATTTTTGAAATAATCTTTAAATTATTCTTTAAAATCTGATGGCAAGTACTTTTGACTGGATGAGAACTGAACGCAACGAACGGACTAAAGGCGTTTTGAAAGAAAAACAACCTCTGATATACAAAAATTAACAGTACTTTAACCTAGCCTAACTTCTAGTTTTGCTTTGAGAGTTTTTAATCAGGTAATTATGATATCAGAAAACGACAGTAATGAAAATAATTAATCATTAGACGCGATGTTCCCAAAATTGTCAGCTTCAATTTCTGCTTGCGCAAAAATAAATTTTAAGTAAAACACAATCAGCAGACGTGCTCACTATAACAAAATCTGTTACCTACGAGTTTATCGCTTCTACAAGCAAATATCGCGCAACGGTCATTAACGTGCCGCTTTTTGAAGCTAAAAGCACCGCACGCCTTCACACTGCAGCGAAGTGCAAGCGGAAGAACTCAAAAAACTCTCAATAACCCATGTGTCTGGGAGAGCTTATAAAGCCTTCAGTCCTGAGTTCGTCTGCTACTCCTGATCTCTCTTAGATCATGTTGGTTTGGCGTCCCATCGAACTGTCTACTTTTAGATTGCCGTGGCCGAAACTAGTTTGGGAGGAACATCATCATATTATATGTGATTTGAAGCGTAACTCATGTAATTGTGTTTGTTTCAGCCCTAACGAAATAAAAATTGGCACGAAACAAGTATAATGACGTCATCGAATCAATCACTGCACCAGGACTGAACTGTGGAAATTCATCCACCTTGAAAAATACCCAATTATCAATTTAATTTTTTCGTGCATTTGTATCGAATAACATAATTATGTAAATATCGATCACGGTGTATAGTACGGAATGGGCAATGTTATATATTATACACTTGAATAATGTTCTTTGGCCGGTTCTGCATTATCTAAACTATTTTTGAATAACTTTGATCTAGAGTTAGACTAACAGTCTAATGCTACACTCTTCACATAAATGAACTAAAAAATACTAATTTATAAATGTTCTAAAAATGAGCGTTTCTGTGCTAATTTATGGTGCAAGAATGTTTTTAAATTGATACACTGTTTTTTACAGTATGAGCAAAAATACACTTAGGACAAAAAAAATACTGGTGGATAAAAATCCGCGTCACTCACTTTATATGGAGTGCGACAAGACAAAACTCAGTTCCCCTCCGTCGTGGACGTTTAGTGCAGATATTTTATACATAATGTGTTTTTCGCTCTTACAAAAGGCTGTTGATTTGCCAAACCGCCTCATTATGTTAGCGCCCTACTAAAAACTATAGGTATTTGTTGACACTACTGATTTATAATAGCTTCAGGTATCATCGTCGTGATGCGCTCTTTGTCTATATTAATATTATATAAATGCGAAAAGTTGGATGGATGGATGAATTAATGGATCGATGGATAGATGGATGGACGTTTGTTACTCAATCAATTCAAAACGGCTAAACGGATCTAGATGAAATTTGGCACTGAGATAGATTATAGTCTGGCACATCTAGGCAATTTTTCATACCGGAAAATTAAAGGTTTCCCTTAGGAATCAAAAAACCTCAACCCACGCGAACGAATCCGCTCGCATCGGCTAGTTTATCAACAACTAGCTTTTCACGTGAGGTTCGATTTTCATACAAATTTCAAAGCCTTATTTTACCCCCTTAGGGGTGGAATTTTTAAAAATTCTTCCTAGGCGGATGCTTTCGTCATAATAGCTGTATCTTTATGTCAATCTATATGCCAAATTTCAGCCCAAATCGTCCAGTGGTTTGAGCTGTGCGTTGATAGATCAGTTCGTCAGTCAGTCAGTCACCTTTTCCTTTTTTATATTTATATGAAACTTACCAATACTATTGCTGAAACGGCCAGCATTTCTCAAGTAAGAGAATAGTTCACCCCCGCACACGTAGTCAAATAACATGTAGAGACACGAGTCATCATGTGTCCACCACCGCCTGAAACAAGGATTTATATCAAATAAAATGAAAAATCTGTCTGTCTGATTGAAAATTATGAAAAATGTATGGATATAGGACTATCTTATCTTGCTGTTTTGATTTTCAGTTGTTATCTGTTTACACGTTTGTCTAGAAAATAAACAAGGCTACGACTATAACAATTAATATTATGAGACATGGGTTACAATACAATGTGCGAAAATCAGAAATGCTAATTTTTAGAGCGGGTATAGGTCCGGAAAGTATTCCGCCAGTTTTGTTGGATGGATCTCCAGTTCAGGTTGTGCAGCAGTTCAGGTGTCTTGGGCATATATTAACGGGATCCCTGAGCGACGACTTGGATATAGAACGGGAGCGTAGGTCACTGGCAATACGGTGCAACATGCTCGCTCGCCATTTTGCTCGGTGCTCTGAGGATGTTAAAGTTACGTTGTTTAAAGCTTATTGCATGACTTTTTATACATCACAATTATGGATCAAATACACCAAAAGATCCTTTAACATCCTCAGGGTACAGTATAACGATGCCCTTCGTAATTTATTAAAAATGCCGAGGTATTGTAATGCGTCGGGCATGTTCGCCAACGCTGGTGTCCCAGATTACTATACCATTATTACAAGTAGAATTGCCGGTTTCTTGGAAACCGTCAGTGATTCTACCAATAAGCTGATTAAAGTCGTCGCTCAGGCATCCCCTGACAACGTGTTTTATAAACACTGGGTAAGGGTACACCAGACCCCGAACGTAAAATGATTTTTCATTTTAAACTTATTTTATTTTGATCTATTTATACATATTTAATTATTGTTTTTTCTTTTTCTGTGAACGTGTTTTTATATGGGTCCCCGACCTGCAATAAAATGATTTATTTATTTATTAAAATAATTTGTTAATATTGCGGTCAAGTCTAATACTTCCAGATACACTTTCATACTTTTTCTTGCTTTTATAATTTGAAAGACACATTTTTGCGCATCACCCTAATAATGTTCGTAGGTACAAATAAAAAGAAACTATTATTGCTTTGCGTCTTTTAGAGTTGATAATTTATCCTTTGAATAGCATGTTTTTAAAAGCTATTTAAAACAAATCAAACTTAAATATTAATTGGCGTGGATCATCATCCATACATTAGAGGCGGCGGAAATAGCAGGGGTAAAACTGTACCACGTAATCTTCTCTCATTACTAAACGATGTCCTTGACTATGTTGGCGTGGATTTAGATTTTTGAAAATCTTATAGAACCTGTTACACAAGGACAACATTTCTATAACGAAGTGATTTATTTCATACAAAGTTTACTTTCTAGAACTGAACTTTTAGAGATATATCCTTAGATATATCATGATGTTTATGTTATTATATTGTTTTGCGTTGTTTAATATAATCATTATAAAAATTCAATATAATATTTATAGATCCGCTTTCATTGCATATAATTTAATCGATACTAATAAATCGAAGTTGCTCTCAATAAATATAGTGACGGTGAACATTGCCAGACATGACATCCAGACACGCCTCTACACCGGCCACACGTGACCATCCACTATCGACACATTATTATCGGACCTTAACCCCGATATGTATTAAACACAATATGTTATACTTAATAAAACCAGGATTTACAACTGCGTTTTAAAATTTATTCTTATCAAATTCACCTATTTCAGGTAAACAAATAATTGTTTAGTACTCAAAAACATACATCCAATCAAGCTTAATAAAGCTTTACGAAGACTAGACTGAGCCTTATTTTATAGCTTTCTTCTTCCTACTGATACTGAAAATTATAAATCATTACTCATCATATCATGACTTATACTCTATTGTAATGTCTGTTATTAGGAATGGTATACTTTTCTATTGTTAAATACTGAACGTGTTCTTTTAACCTCAACAGCATTAAGCTTCCAGTGTCAGATTCCTCTTCAAACTGACACCAATAAGCAGTTCTTAAATCTATGCTAATCTAGTTTGGATGGATGTATGGATGGATGTTTGTTACTCAATTACTGATCTGGATGAAATTTGGCACAGAGATAGATTATAGTCTGGAATAGCACATAGGCTAATTATTATTCTGTAAAATTAAAGAGTTCCCGTGGGAACCAAAAAATCTCAAGCCACACGGACGAACATCAGTTACATCCCACTGGAAATAGTATTATTTGTTGCTGGCCGAAGACTAAAGCTTATAGAAATAGTTAACTAGTGCACAACCTCCCGACATGGACTGTGTGTATTGTCTATCAGGGATTGTGATTGTGTATATAATATGAGACGTTAATATTTTACAGAGTTCGTAGACATAAAAAGTAAAAAGTGTTCCAATTATTTCGTGCCTGAACTAATCAACGCACAGCCTAAACCGCTGGGGTTAGAAACTTGAAATTTTGACAGTAGGGTCCTTTTGTGACGTAGGCGCTCTCTAAGGAAGGATTTTTCAAAATTCTACCCCTAAGGGGGTGATATAGGGGGTGAAAATTTGTATGAAATTCCGTCATTTCTCAAGTTACATCCATGAAACTTGGTATACGAACTCCCGGGTAAAATTATTAAAATAATAAATAACCGGTTGAAAATTCTACCTCCGAAAGGGTGAAACAGGTGCTGAAAGTTTATATGAAAGTCCTTCATTTCTCAAGATGTTGTTAAGTTATATCAACTAAACTTGATATTTTGGCTTTCATTAAAAAATAAAGAATTACGTGCGTAACAGTTTTTCAAAACTCAATCCCCAATTTCACAGAGTGTTCCAATGAGTTCTCTCTTCCAAGAGAGAATTCATACCACGCGAACGAAGTTGCGAGCATCCGCTAGTATTAATATAAGACAAATGAATTAGACGTTCAAAAGTCTACACCATGTGTCCGTTACAATAAGATGAAGACGTCTAATATTTGCGAGCTATTCATAGCTGGAACAGGTACACGTCCATTTATTGTATTTATAGAAGACTACTGTGTGGTCATGTTAATAATTATTACATATCTATTAATATGTAGAACATTTTAAGGTCTGTATTATACCTAAGTATATGCTACGTTTTTGTCTGCGTTGCTAGTGTCGTCACGTCTATTGACGTATAGGAGCCTTTTTTGGTATTTAAAAACGGCTCATACTAATAATTTTAAAGGGTTTAACTTAAAAAAAATATTGTCATTTAGTTTAAGATAATATATTTGGTATACAGATTAAAAATAATTTTATAAATGTGAGTCGTCTGCCCTTATAGAATACTCACTTCATACTTATGTTTACAACTGCCATATTTTTACCATCAGATGACTTGGTAACCTAACAAATTGATCAGATCGCAGTCAGGCAAACTACTAAATACACCAGCAAATTAAAAGATTTTAACAATATACCGGTTGTATTTGTAGGTATGTCCTTTTACACCATTGGTTGCCTGGAAAAGATCGGTACGTAGCGATAAGGCCGTCAAATTGTATACTTACTTTGTTTTTAGCTAAGCTTACTGCATGTTATTAATGTATTATTTTCTTTGTGGTGTAAAATAAAAGTGTACTCATTCATTCATTCATATAACCTTGCCAACATTTCCTGAGGATGCCAAAATGAAACCGCCAGCTTAAGTGAAACATGCGTAAAGTGTTGTTTGGTGTGGTTAGGTTTGTGTGGTATATTGCGTGCTGGTGGTAAATATTGCTTAGTTGCTTGCTTTTTGTATGTAAACAAATTTTGGTGGAGCACGTTATACCATACATTTAGCAGTTTAGCGGGCTTTATCAAATAAGCTTATGTATGAAATTAAAATTAATAACTTACAGATTAACAATGAATTATGTATGAAATGAAAATTAATAACTTACAGATTAACAATGAAAGGGTGGTTGATTTCCGCTAATATGCTCTTCTCGTTCATAACGTGGTCCACTTGCTTTAAGCGGATAACGTCAGCCATTGATAATATTTTCATTGCCAGGTATTCATCGGCGGCTTTGTCCCGACAGAGGCACACGCGGCCGAACGTACCGGTTCCTGTAACAAGAGAATGTAAATTAAAAAATCGTCTGAGTTATCAGTCCCTAACCTACGAGCGTAATTTGAAGTCGCGGAAAATAAGAACAAAAATAAAAACCTTTTACCCACAGGAACACGCGGTCGCGCATCACTTATTAAGAATGACTGACCAAAGATTAATAAAGTGTGCAAACTCCTTTGTTGATTAAATTACCACCCCAGCCAGACTAGACGATGTAAACAATGCAATATCACACGTATCACACTGGTTTACTGTCAATAATTTGTTATTGAATGCTAAGAAAACCAAGTGCTTAGAATTTGTTCTACCTAATGTAAAGAATATTGATAAAACTATTATGATAAATGGGGAACTCCACAGTTTTCTTGGGGGTGACCTTGGATAATAAGCTTCAATGGGGCGCTCATATAGAGACACTAGCGCGAAAACTTAGCTCGGCTGCTTTTGCTGTCAGGAAAATTAGACAGTTTACCGATATTGAATCGGCTAGGCTTGTCTACTTTGCTTACTTCAACATTAATCTTTATAAGCAAATAAGTGATACTCACAATCGATACACTAGAAACCACCATAAGCTAGTAACAGCGTCGTATCGTGTGCGCAAAGTGCAGAAATCCTTTGTGCGGTCGAGTGTACGCTTTTATAATATGGTTCCCAAAGAGTTTCTGGATTTGCCATTACATAGATTTAAAGACTGTTAAACAGCATTTTTTAAGTCGAGGTTATTACACTATCGATGATTTTATTAATGACAAAGTTGCATGGAAGCAACCGACCTCGCATCCAGTGACCCACAAGTCAGTGTAATACTTGTAACGTATGTGTTGTGTTGTCTACGTATTGTACCTTTTCTTTTCTATGAAAAGAGCAACTGCTGAGTTTCTTGCCGGCTCTTCTCAGTAGAAGTCCTATATGAAATAAATAAATCATTTATCATTTAGATATGAGTTGTCGTCGTGTCAATAAGTACAAAGCGAACGTTCATAGTACGGGGTCTGAAAACGTTGTCTCCATTAACACATATTACGATAAACTTCTCAAGAATACCATCTGGTATTTATTTTTCTATTTTAACATGATATTTTCAACTCTATCAGCATTGAGTCATTCTTGATGATGATGCGATGTTGAACATGAAGCAAGCTTTTATATTTTTAGTTCGCTGGAGAGGAATATGATACACTATGCAGATAACGATTTCGAGAAGTAACTAGGTATTTTTTTCATGACTCAGTAACGGTCTCCCCGTGTAACTTTAAAAACAAGCCAATCAATTACAGCACCTTGTGGATTACAACAACATCGTTGTACCAAGCAAAATAAGTAAAGGTTTGAACAGACACCTTGCGGAACAGCAGCGGCAGGGAGTTATATCATCTGTATAACATTAAATTCTTATATTATAGGCACGACAGTAACTCGGCATCGTAACATAGGTAAGTATGAGGGCTTATGACTTCTAAAACAGCCACCAAAGCCAGCAGTCTGTGCCTCGTCAGGCTGCATTGCACGTAGGAGGATGGAGCACGATTGCAGCAGGGAAACTCCTACGCACTCTCTCAAACGTAGTATTGCATATTTATTCAAGTCCTTGAATAATCCGATCTCCAATAGCGCCAGAATCACGCCCGTGAGGTTGAGTGACAATCATAATATTATAATACCTATCACACAATGACGTGATATGAGTAATATGATTTCCTACTTTTCAATATTTACAATAAGTCAGTACTCAGCCCCTAATTTGTACAAAAAAACTAACATCGGCCTGGGAACGCCACAAAGCACGAGTAGCGGTGTGCACAGGCTGACGGAAAGCGAGTATGGGGCGGGCTTACATCGTCTATCTAAGAGCCAGGTGAGATACGTTGAGGTCGTAACGCGGTTCGTGCGTTGTATCTGTTGACGCCTTAAGCGAAGAGGATTTCCTTGAATTTTTGATGTTAATACAGAGGCATCTCAACTAGGGACTCCATAGGTCAAGTGAAAATATGTGCCTATAAAATAAATGACAAACTTGGATGAAACATTAACAAAGGTATGTCATCTTACACCAAAGCTTATACTTTGAAGGTCTTTTCATTTAAAAAAATATTACAAAGATTTAACGCGTGTGCCGACTGCCGACGACGCTTTCTAAATTCTCATACTTATCGTTCATCTTCTCTCGTTGACAAACAGTAATCCCAGAGTGGAGAGATAATAAAAACCCGTCGAGAAATACATACTATTATTATAAATGCGAAAGTAACTCTGTCTGTCTCTGTGTTACGCAATCACGCCTAAACTACTGAACCGATTTAAATGAAATTTAGTTCAGAGATAGTCTAGAACCTGAGAAAGGACAGAGGCTACTTTTTATTTAAAGGTAAATTAAGTTTTTAAAATTAAAAGCTTTTTACGGGATAAAAGGTTTATATCCCGTAAAACTCAAGAGCTTCCCGCAGGGTTATTGGGTTAGCTTGTATCCAGGGGAAGGACATAGGCTATTTTTTATCCCGGAGAATTAAAGAGTTCCCGCGGGAATCAAAAACCTCAATCTACGCGGACGAAGTCGCGGGAATCATCTAGTATGGAATAAAAGAGACATCGATTATTTAATAATGATGATAAAAGTCAGTGTTTATAAACACAAAACAATGTTTTAACGTTAGTAGAACTACTGGCCATGCTTTACTTTGTATAATATGATAAATATGACTGTATCGCGGATATTCATTAATCCAATTTTCATATAATCAAATAGCTAATTGCCAAAAAGAGATTCATAATGCCAATACTAAAAACTATTAGGTTCATCTGTAGCGACAAGAAAAATATAATAAGGGTCTAAGTTTTATTGAAAACTAGCGGACCCGACAGACGTTGTCCTGCATGATACTGACTGCAGCGCCATCTGCCGGGCTGATTTGTAAATCTAAACGCATACAAAAAATTCATTCAAAACCGGTCCAGCCGTTTAGGAGGAGTTCAGTGACATACACACGTACAGTAGAATTATTATATATATAAAGATAATATCTGCGATAGAACATACTGCTCGACTCATTTAGAGTAGTTAAGTAGTAAGTTCTATTAGGTTAGCCTAATTAATCCATCCATGACCATACTATCTTACTAATGTTACTAATTACTAATATTATAAATGCGAAGGTTTGGATGGATGTATGGATGTTTGTTACTCAATCACGCCCCAACGGCTGAACGGATCTGGCTAAAATTTGGCACAGCACAGTCTGGAATAGCACACAGGCTAAAAATTTAAGAGTTCCCGCGGGAACCAAAATACCTCGATCCACGCAGATGAAGTCGCGGGTATTAGCTAGTAATAATAATTATAAATGCGAAAGTGTGTCAGTCTGTCTGCTACGCTTTCACAGCCCATCTGTTCACCCAATTTTGATGAAATTTGGTGTTGGGATAGTTTGTATCCAGGGGAAGGACATAGGCTACTTTTTATCCCGGGAAATTAAAGAGTTCCCGCGGGAATCAGAAAACATTAATCCACGCGGACGAAGTCGCGGGCATCATCTAGTATGCTATAAAGCTGAAATAATTTAGAAAAATCATTTCCTAGTGGGATTCTAAACTATAGGGATGGAACTATAGGGAACTATAGGGATCTACATGCATTGTCAAGTTTCTAGACCCAGCGGTTTGAGCTGTACTCAGTCTATTTCTCCTTTATTTAAACACAAGATTATCTTTATTATGCCTGATATGAGGGGATAAGTTGATTTACTTACGTTAATATTACTTAATAGATTATTTGCATCAGGTACTTCAATTTACATTGTTGCAGAGGATCGTCATATTGAAACAGACGGCCGCCTACGGTCGTACGACTAAACAATATATTTCGTCCCATGCACTTACTACCAACGCATAAAGATCCTTCAACCTAACATCCTATTAGTTTTTACACAGAGCATTTACCTTGTGACCTTCGGAACTTTTCAAGGATGAGCCAATCATACTCATACTAGACGATGCCCGCGATGCGATGCCGATAAAAAGTAGCTTATGTGTCCTTCTCCTGGATACAAACTATCGCTAATTTCTATACCAAATTTCGTCAAAATCGGTCTAAAGATATTTTTTTAATCAAACGGGAACTCTTGAATTTTCCGGGATAAAAAGTAGCCTTTGTCCTTCCCCGGGATACAACCTATCCCTGTACCAAATTTCATCAAAATAGTTTTAACAGATGGGCCGTGAAAGCATATCAGACAGACGGACAGACAGACAGACAGGTAGACAGACACACTTTCGCATTTATAATATATATGGATATGGATTATTGAAATTCAATACCATATTATTTATTATTGAAATTCAGTACCTACTATCCATTCCGTAATCATAGAAAGATACTCCTGAAAATTTGCTTAGAACATTCTTCTAACGGCTGTACAAAATTAAAAACAATTCCAAGTTTTCCAATACGAAATGCGTGTAACGTGTTTATCTATGTTCTTGAATAAATATAAATTGTGTGCAGTTACAACTACATTATTTTATCTACAATCACGCAAGTAGGTATTAGCTGAAAGTTTAATCTACTCTCGTAAAACACATCTTCAATAGAATTTGCAGCTTAAGTTATTTAACAAATAGTTTATGATCACAGACATAAACTGATGACCTAAAAACTAGTATTAAATGAGAATAATTTTGCGTAACCCTTGTTAATTTCGGGCGCACCGTGACGTCTAGCATTTCGTTAGTTTCTACATCCCACTTTATTTCGGACTTGTCTTACGCAAGCCAGGCCTGAAGAGTGTCTGTAGGAAATAGGAACGATTAATATAATGCGATCACGATTCCCAGCACTTTTGAAGGATGATGGGCAATACCAAATTAATTAGTTGATTGATGGTGAGACCTTATTTATTACGTACTTATTTAAAACGATTGCATTGACTTAGCAAGACGACGCCAATCGGTAAGAAAGTGACGACGCCGAATATATTTTTAGTGGCTTGGATAGAAGTTCGATCATATTTTAATAGGGATACAAATGCTTATGACAATAATAGTATAAGATTTGCCGTGATTGTCTAGTGAGATTTTACATTAACTACTATTTCAAAGCTTTGCATAAAACATAAAATATTAATGAAATCGGAGCAAACTTATAGCAACATCATTTTCTTCAATTGTAACATGTATTCAACAATTATGGACCATTAACTGTTTTATTAACTGGACGCTCATCACAACTACTACTAGATAGTTTAACAAAAATAAATCAATAAGTTTTATACCCAGGAGCCTCGTTTCGGTAAAACAATTGCTAAAGTGTAACAATCACATTATCGCAATCACCTCATTAGCATTTGGCAAACACTCTTTCGCTATTATTTACCAAAATCCATTATACCAACATACAGCCAATTAATGCAGCTTTTTTTAGGAAAAGGCTCGGAAATGTAATGTAAGTATGTGCTAAAAAACCTAACCTCACCGTTACATTACAAAAAAATTTAATTTTAAAATGATTTAATAAACACGAACTAGTTACCGCGACCATTTATTATGCAATTACTTTGTCATATGCAATCACCTTCAATCAAATAATATTATATCATCGACTTATTATGCGGGAACCTTGCAATCGGAAGTCAGTGAATGGCATGAACGGGTTGCCATTTATAGACAGAATTTCATCTCAGTCTATTGTTATGATGATGAGCAGGACAAAACAATTTGAGTAAAGCGTGGTCTGGGATGCGGCCAGTTAGACTGCTTTCACTCGCGCATAAAATCATAACGCACATAACGGGTTTAACGGCGTCCCTTACGTCATCAAAGTGCTTTTCTTGTCGGTGTCCATCGGAGAACCATATGAATACCATAATATTAACTTGAGTACTACCACTAGAAACTGCCCGCACCTTTACTCCCGTGGAAATTTAAAAAATCGTCCTTATTCCTGGTCTGTATTAAGTATTAAGAAAGCCTCTGTGAAAATTTACGAACTTAGTTTGTAATTTTGAACTAAGGGAAAAGGTTTAGGCTGGGCGGCGGTGATAGTCAAGACCAAGAAAAAGAAAAATGAAGTCTCTTTAAAATAATATCTAGAGATAAAATTACTTGTCGCAGCCAATTCGAGATAAAACAAAAGAACATAAAGTATACAAATCAGACTATTATAGGAGTTTTTATTAAAATGCGAGTAGGTACATGAACCTATTTTATAGATCCATGAGTGGTTATCAAGTAAGGGCCAGTTGATCCAAACAATTCATTATCGTAACTTACATTCGTTAAAATATAATACACTTGAGAACTTTGACATCTGCTAGAATTTTCTAGTAATGCTCTATGGTAAAAATGGTGAATCAATGCTTTCTTTCACTAACGTTCGATAGCGCTTGGTTAGCGCCGTATGTAGGGGTTATTTGTCCGTGAAAATATGGTGATGCAACCTTGCCCAAGTAGCTTTGCCGCACGTTTTGGAAAATTATCTTCACCGAAAATTACCTTCCCTCCATTTACTAGTTCCTCACAATATTAAGATCACGATGACAAACAAAAACGAAAATACGCCGATGACTTCATTCGATTGTCTTTGAAATCAAAACAGATTACTGGCTTATGAAAAATTGCAAGTACTCCTACGCATGTTAAAAAAAAAATATGTATTAATAATTGAAAATCTCTGTATCAAAAAGTTCCTACTTATGTGATAACTTCTTTTTCACCTCTTATCTGTACTATCATTTCTATTTATCCTACTCATATTATAAATATTAGGATTTTTCAAGTTTGGATGTTTGTTAAATCCAAACGTATTGCTTCACGCCTCTATGACTAAACCGATTTGGCTGAAATTTGGTATGAAAAATAGCTACCTGAACAAACACATAAGACTTCATTTTATCCCGGAAAATAAAAGAGTTCCCCGCGGGAGTCAAGAACAATCAATCAACGCGGATGAAGTCACGGGCATCATCTAGCATGTCATTTTTTCAGTCCATAGAATAGGAGAAACCATTCGTGTGATATCGAGTCAGATATTTCATTATTATATCTAAGTACATACCTAAGCAGCTGTTGTAAAACTGATTTATATTTATTTTGTTATATCTAAACTGCTGCCCTACATTTTAAACCAAGGTTAAGAACATGTAAAATCAATCACGATATTTTTAAACCTATCTGTTCAAAAAAAGATTAGGCACTATGACTAACAAGCATTAAACTATTTATACCGAATAATATCTTCAAAAAAATCCAGCCTTGGGACGCAGCGGCAAAAACTTCATACTTTGAATAACGCAATTTGTCTCATTCTTTATCGACAAAAAGTATTCTACTAGATAGTAATTGTAAACCTTGCTATATTTTGTTATCTTGCTTCTAAAGTCGCGACTTATTCCGGTTATAATTGAAACTATCTTATTGTAACGTAGACCGTCAAGCTTCCTGGCAGTGGTTTGGAAGCCGACGAGAAGAAGAACTACCATTTTATTTTATTTTGTTTTATTACTAATTATAATTACACATAATGTATTAAACAATTAAAAATTATCCCAACATAACATAAAATATTAACAAATGAGTAATCCACCACACGATCCACACTGGTTAAAAATTTAAAATTTAAATAAAGTCTTTTGATGAAAAATGATAATTTTCAATCTACAATGTCTTTCGATTGTTCTTGTTAAAATGAGATAGTACTCATAGTAAATTATACTAAAAACCTTGAAATTAATTTGATAGTAGGAAACTAGGGACCATAGCGCCATAATAACGTCACGTACCATTTTTGTAACAATTTGAGATTGTATAATTGTAAGTACACAATGGTTTTTGATTACTCATTGAAATGATTATACTTACTAATTTTAATATATTTTGCAAATAGTTCATTGAATATTTTAAATCAAAGTATATAAAGTTATAGTTAAGTAGGTATATTATATCCACAATATAGGTATGTCATAATGTTATATAATTTTTTGGTTCGGTGCTTTACCTAAATTTCTTTGAATAATTACTATAAATATAGTTACTACAATTTTCATTCTATTATTGGCTAGGGAGAAACTCACGTGTGTTTTTGTTGTGGGCTCTTCTCAGACCAGGGAGCGTTTGGAACCCTCGTAGCTTTAGTTTTAAGATACCGTAACTGATTATCACCATCATATTTTATAAGTAGTTGGACGTCAATAAGTGTACAGTGTACCTAAATTGAATAATAGAAAAAAAAAGGTGTATGCTCCCCCGACAAAGGTCACATTACACCAGAATTCCAAACGCGGAATTCAGTAACAATTGTCCCTAGCCTAAAATTCCTAAGTCCTAACGTACTCGTATGATGTTATAGATCTCAAATCACTACTTATCTATCTTATCTGTTAGAATGGTAACGAGTGATAAACAAAGTAATCTCTACAGGGACTTTACCTTTTAAACTTAACTTCCTTAGATAAATCCTTTTGAAGATATATTTTGAGGAAAGGTCTGAAGACATGTTTACTGTATTAAATTCGAAACAAAAATCAGTTACAATTTCGAAAGCCGACTACGATATTAAATTAGTGACGGTTTACAAAATAGTACTTATGATCATTATTTTACCTAAGCAGTTCTTGTCGAATCGTTTGATTTATGGCACATAATATTAATCTCCAAAGATAAAAAAATCTGCGCGTTAACAGAATTATATCAATTATAGGTAAGGAGTACGTATATTTTTACGGGCGACGTAAACCTCGATTTTACGCATTAAAGTCGCATGGAGATGAGAGACAGGATGTGTCGTAACGTGTTTAGTGGCAAATAAAGTACGTTTTGGAACAAACCTTGTTCCAGATTCAGGCGGAAACTGATATCTAAAACGCGCACCAGGTAAAGAGTGGAGTATCTATACTTACATCGGAAAAGGATCTATTTATAAATATTGTAATTTCAGAGAGGAAAGTTTAGGGTCCTTATAGAAAAACGGCATCTCGATGATGACAGATTCAGCTGCTAAAGTTACCACTTTTTGATATTCAAAAGAGTGATACCATCAAAAAGAGGAAGTCATAATAGGGATGATGACAACTCAATGAAAACAGCAACTCTTTATCAAACTTAAGAACGCACTTCTGGTATGGAAGCTGTATGAAATTCACAATAGTGACGTTATCAAATTTCAGCGCTCTTTTTTTCTTTAATCTATATTTTAAATGCTAAGGTTATCAAACTTAAAACTAACCGAGGATGTTTTTAGGTTTAGGTCTTTTGTAAGACCCTCTATTTAATAATAAGTAGAGAGAGGAGGAAGGATATAGGCATCATCCCTATTCTAATAAAGTGCAGTTTTGCGATGCAAAAGCTGCTAGTTGGTAGTTCCAGGGACCAACACATTGTATACTAGCATAGTATTCCATAAGCTGATTCCCGTGACTCCGTCCACGTGGTTTTTTTTTATTCATTTTCCTGAATAATATGTAGCCTATGTCACTGTCTAGGTCCTCAACTGTACCCATGCAAAATATTACGTTGCTTGCACCGTTACAGCGTGATTGAAGTACACACCAACAATCAAACACACTTTCGCATTTATAATATTCACCCGCATGATGGCGTTACTAAGCGTAATCCGTCTGTGCATCAAACTGATTTTGCGTGCATTTTAATTTTAATGCGTCTTCTGGGATGGATCGTTTTATTAGACTTGGCTACATGAAAGTACTTGAGTAAAATAAAGTACACAATAAAAGTTGTTGTTTGTGGTGTGATGTTAGTAAAATTAAATTCGCTCAGGCTTATCATACATCCGGTGACTTATTGCTTTTGTGTGATTGAAATGTTCGATACCAACTGAAAAACCAATCTGCGAGATTGCTAGTCTGCGTCACGAACACGTATATCTTCCAGATAAGTTTTGTTTATCAGTCACAAATATCAAATACTTAAATCAATTCATAAAATGTGGATAGGTATATATGTATTGTTAGATTCACTGACGTGCGTCATGCATAACAGTTAAAATCGCTTGAACGTGCAGGCGAAGCCCTTTGGATCTTTGCGAACTAGGCAAACACTTTCTGAAAAGTTGTAGGAGCACCGTCCCGTAATCTAATAAAAAACCTCTAAGACTTCCAAAATCTAATACTTAAGCTTCTCTTAAATTCAGTTAGTGTATAGCTTCGAATTTGATCGTGATAAAATATTATACAAGCCGTCCAAACATTCGCAACAAAATATAAATTTTTATTGCTTGTACCGTTTAGCTTTCAAAAGATACTCTTTAATGTATCGGATTTCTAAAAATTGTTCCTCATTCATATGCAGTTTATATCATGTGACTACTTTCTGTTCCTGAATACCGAAATATAAATCATTAGTCTTCGAACGTATTCGAATTAATTACTACATTCTTTTGTATAATCCACTATAAATAAATTGACAGACTGATTATTTATTTGACTAGGTTGTAGTTAAATTTCACAATTTCACCTAATCAGTACCTACCAAAAAATAATCAAACAAAAAATAATAATTAAGTAACTACAAAATGATTATCCTTACAACAAAAATGAGAGTTAATCAAAAAAGCAAATTTAAAATCTGTTGATTAAAGATTACAACGAATAATCTTTTTTCTGACCTCAATTTAAAGTTGTAAGTAATGTCTAGCGGTCACCAATCTAATTACGGACCAGCTCAACAACAAAGATTGGACAATCAACAGAATTTGCGACAGCTACTATAGGGCGCATAAATCAGAATTTTGTATAAACTTTTTTTTTTTGTTTATATCCAACTTTTCTGTCTGTAGGTAACCTTCTGTAAAGGTAAAAAAAACAATCCGAAAATAATTCAAAGGTCATGTATTTATTTGAAGCTTCAAGGAAATTGGTTTTTGACACGCATTTTCCTTTAGTATCACACAATGAAAATTTTGACATAAATTTTCTTGACAATTCTAAATTTCTTCTCAATTATTTTAGAAACATGTTTTGAATGGAAATGTGAATGCATACCGAGGTATTTTTCTGAAAATAAAACAATCAAAGAAATTATTATTGGGATATTTCTCTCGATTTTGCTAGTCCTAACATTTTAGAAGGTATTAGATAAAATCTGAAAGTTACTTCCATTTTTCCTGACTATGAGGTCATCAGCTAGTTTGTGGTAGAATAATGTTACGAGTTTATGATATAGATTCGTCGTTTATCGGAAAAGTCAGGGCACCTAGCCAATGACTGTTAAATAAGTATATTTATTGTGTTATTAGCTTTTAAAACTTTACAAAATAAATGAAAAACTAAGGAAGGTACATTTTTAACCGACTTCCAAAAAAGAAGGAGGTTCTCAATTCGGCGCGTATTTTTTTTATCCAATACAAGTTAGCCCTTGTCTGTGATCTCACCTGATGGTAAGTGATGATGCGGTCTAAGATGGTAGCGGGCTAACCTGTTAGCGGCATGGGAGTTATATTAAACCCATACCCCTATTCAGTTTCTACACGGCATCGTACCGAAACGCTAAATCGCTGGACGGCACGTCTTTGCCGGTAGGGTGGTAACTAGCCACTGCTGAAGCCTCCCAGACCAGACCAGGGAAAATTCAGAAATTAAAATTCCCAAATTGACCCTGCCGGGTATCGAACCCGGGACCTCCGCACGTTAAAACAACAGTGCTCAACACTGCGCCAGGGAGGTCGTATCCCTAATAAAAGAAAAAAAAGAGAAATATGTTTGACAGTCATTTTAATAACACCCTAATAAATCCGTCTTCATGTTACATGAACAAACAACACTGATACAAATGTTGTCATCTTCATCATATCAAGAAGTGGAGTTTGACTAGTAGAGTTGGAGGGAATCCAAGATGTCGTATCCAACAGCTGTTAGAGGCTTTACAGACGTTAAGTGGTCTCAACTCTCACTATGCCACGTGTTTGTCTGACAATTATTACAGTATTTTGTGTCTTTTTTTATTGTGAGATAGGGTTGCCCTTGGCGACAATCATGCTTCGTGCAAAGCAATGATGAGGTCTAGGTTGGTACGCGCTTGTCTAGAAGATGCCTATTCACTCTTGCCTTGAACCTAAGTTATACATGGCAGGATACACGTACGCTGAGAGGGTATTCCGTATTATCCACACCCTACCAGTTCGGATCAGAAACGAAAAGCAAAACCGTTAGTTAGTTCGCTGAGCATTGATTTACGGTAAGCGTAAAATGAGCTAAAGAATGACAATAAGGACGAAGAACGAGATTAGGAAACATAAGGCTTTTGTTACCTAGCGATGGGTACTTTCTTAACCCATAATTTATAGAATACTAGCGAATGCCCGCGGCTTCGTCTGCGTGGTTTGAGGTTTTTTGGTTCCCGCGGGAACTCTTTAATTTTCCGGGATAAAAAGGGTAATTTTCCGGGTAGCCTATGTGCTATTCCAGACTATAATCTATCTCTGGGCCAAATTTCAGCCAGATCATATTAGTATAGATATCGCCGCCATAACTGAACCGATTTGGCTGAAAAATGGCGTGAAGATAGCAAGATATACTATTTGGCTGCATTTCACCCCGAAAAATTAAAGAATTCCCATGGAAACAAAAAACCTTATTCCACGCGGACGAAGTCGCGGACATCATCTAGTGTTGATTATAAAAATAAAGGGCAATAAAGAGGACAAGTATCTTTAAATGACATCAGTTGAAATATCCTTGGTGAAAACAATACTCTCGGTTATTGAACTTTTGTGATCGTCATAACATAACTATACCGGAACAAGTTTGCCGGTTGGCGCTAAAGGTGAAGAGCATTAAGACCTTTTCAAACGTTCTTTACCTTATTGGCAAATTGAGCTATTGTATGTGCGTAGACTGCATAAAATTAAAACGTTTTCAGAAGGATTAATTTTGTTTGTCTGGATTGTCTTGAATAAAATTATTTATAACTAATGTCAAGAGACTGGCGAACACCGCTCGCAACTCAAGGCGCGTGCAAAAATCGGCTGGTATATTGCTATCTCTATTTGGCTCATGACATATAGCAATATGAGCGTTCAGAATTTGCTATACATTCAGTCTTGATCCGTAAATACCAAAAATGATGCATGAAAACTTGTTATGTTTTTCACTCTGTGTTGTTATTCTATAACTTGACGATATAGGCTATGTTACTGGACAATTAGTACGTAAGATATCGTTGGATTTAACAAGCAACAATGTCCTTAAAATATGCAAAACGCAATTCACTTTCATTTCATTTTAGGAAAGTATTTTGAAAACATATATATTCAATATGCAGGGACCTTGTTCTTTGATCGGACTACGGTGTCAGTCGGTCTTCACGATCCTTCCTTGATCTCCTACACGAGTCTGGTAGACCCTCAGGTGAATTGGTGGCTTCAGCAAAGCACTAAGTATTTTTAAGAACATAATATGCAACATTCTTCTACGAAGCTGATTTAATTCATCTATATTATGAAGCTTTATATTACATCGTAAAAAAATACTTGTTCGTAATTTACAAAAAAGGATAGTAAATTTTGTATATACTTATACAACTTACAGTTGTAATAACTTACTAGTTATTTTGACTATTTTTCATTTGTGTTATTCTCATTAATTATATTCAGGTATATTTCTATATAAGAGCAGGAATGTATCTACTTCAGTCTCTTTACTCCTAAAGGTAGGAGACAACCTTAATTGCAGAAGAAAACATTGTGGGATATTATTTTTATCCATAGTATAGCGTCCTGCGTCACGCTATAAATACATTATTGTGTCATAGTTTAGCATAGCAATAGTATAGTATAATATAGTGCAGACAATATGAACGCTCCAAAGCGTAAAGACGTCTTACAGCTTGCTCGCTTGGTGTCCGATACAGAATGACACCTGTATCTTCGTGTGTGCTTTGTCTTTTTCGCCTACCCTAGTACACTAGAACACATAGTTTTCCGCACGTCCTGAAATAAAACCTTAACACAACAAAAAAAACTAAACGAAACAGTTCTTAAACACGAAGGTGCGGTAAAGTAATTATTTATGTTGCGTCTTACGAAATCGCGTGCACGTAGTAGGTACGGTACATTCATAGGTCAAAAAACATATTAATATTGAAACTGTTATTAAAAAAAGAAAACATGTTCTACATGAGAACCGGTTTAGACGTAAAATTATATAAGAAACCATATATGTAACGTCACATCACTGCTTGAGATTGATATTTTTAAGTAAGTCCAATCACCTCGTACACGCTACTTACAAATTACACCACCGATAAGAATTAACCAGTAGTATATAATTTTCAATAAATCAATTAAGCAGAGACATCCAGAAGAGCCCAGCATCTAGGTTTATTTCAACAAAACCTCTAAAATTATGTTGTAAATAGATTAAGTATAACACGACCTTCAACAAGCAATAACTAACAATAACCACAGGTAAAAGTCACAACGTACAAAAGATACTTCAAATCTGTTATTAATGCGAATGTTTGGATGGATGTTTTTTTGTTATTCAATCACGCCAGGACGACTGAACGGATCAGGATGAAATTTGGCACAGACATAGATTATAGTCTAAAACAACACATAGTCTTTTTATCTCGGAAAATTAAGGAATTCCAGCGGAAATCTAAAAACTTAACCACGCGAACGAATCGCAGGCATCAGCTGAGTAGTAAATGAGATATTAAATTAATTACTTTTACATAATAATTAAATTTGATACATAACAGTATCAGTTTATTAACAATAATATCAGCATATAAACCTTATCATATTTTATGATCCCCGAACACGTACCCAAATTTGTTTCCTGATCTTAAAAATAAAGACAATGAAGATGCTTCTCACGTCCTCTCTCAATGATAACGTTACTGCTTGAGTGGCTTAATGAGATGTAAACAACAAAATGAGGACGTGAAAACATTTTTAATACATACCTTTTATATTATCTAGTAGCGAAATCGGAAGTTATGATTGTTTCGTAGGCTTAATTAGATACAACCGTCGTGACTCGTGTCCTAAGTCAGACGAGGCCCTTTAGATTAGTATTATCCGGAAATATAATGTGTATTGCCAGGGACTAAAACCTTAGAAATATATTTCAGATTACAAGTTTTATATTAAGTATAAAAGATTCAATATAAGATCATTTTCATCCATGTCAAACAAGTCCATTGTGTCTACACCAGCTGAGAGATGACTTATATTTGAGCAAACGATTGCAAAACGTTTAACCAGAATGCGTGACTCGTGAAATCTCTAATAACACACGCCTGAGAACCGGGCGCATACCATTTTTTTGCAGCAATACTGCACGCTTATTTCTCTACGGAAGTAAAGTCGACTCCATAAAAATAATGCACCTTTGAGTACGTATGATGTGAAATTAATCACTTTCAAGAGCTTTGGCCACAACAAGAGAATTTTCCGTTCCAATAAAGTTTAAAAACTATTTAGCGCATTACCTCTCGTTAAATAAACGTAGAGGTATGTATTTCGCTTGAAATAAACTAAGTACAAGAAACTACGAAAATCGTAGATGCCTGCAACCATTATTGTTTTTTCGACACCACAATATTATATTACCTAAGTATGATCTAGTATCTACTATCTACCTATATTGGCCGGAGTTAACTGGGAAAACTAAGTTTTATTTTATGGTTTGGAAATAAGTTTGAATATTCGAAAGTAGAAAATATATAGTATTAAAAGTTGCTTTACGTAAATCTTCATTTACACGTGTAGCTAATAAATAAGCCAGTAAAGTGTTATTAAAACATTATGACAGTGGTAAACACTAATTACATCTTACTTTATATTCTGCTATAAACATTTTTTGGCCTTTGACTTTTTAAAACAATTTATGTAAAGATATTTAATAGATAATTATTAAGTACTCTTCTTATTTACAACATTTTTCTTCTTATAAATATGAGATATAACTAGATCCTGTGACTTCATCCGCGTAATTTTGAAAAGCCTACGAGAGCTCTTTAAAATTTCGAGAAAAAGCGGTAGGTACCTAAGCTGTTCTTCCGCGGTGTTTACATACCAGGGAAGAACTTAATTTCTTAAAATACTCTGTACTACATTTTACAAAATCGGTTAATTGCCAGACACGCTTTCGCGACTATAATATTTATGTACATTTTTATTTAGGTAATAAGTAAGACTGAAACAGTAACCGAAATAAGGGGTTTAAACACTGTTTTTTGAAACTGTTAAAAAAGAGAAACACTTATAACAGAAACGATACTGTAACCCAATCAATCTGTAACCGTTTATTTCAGTTTATTAGTGTTATTATATAGTGTTAATGTAACAGAATTAAAAACACATTCAAAAGGGTTACAGCTTCGATTCTGGTACACTTTCATTCTGTAACACTTAAGTAGGTATATTACGGTAACTTTACGAATCTGTTTTTGAGTCCCTGGTAATAGGTATAAGTACAATGATTTTTTATCGTGATTAATTTACCGAATTTACTGTGAAAGTAAAATTTACCGTTTAATCTAGCAATGTTTAAACTAGGCTTAAGACATCAAACGATCAGTAACAAGAAGGATTACACTAAAGATTGACGCGGGAAAGGGATATTAATTGTAAAAGATTCTGTGTAAACATAACATTATTTCCATCAAGTTTGTGCGGGCGGCACGTGTTGGCACCCGTCGATATACTAATCTTTCATTACAAGTTAAATTTACCGGTTCCTTCACTCCAATAACAATATACATCTCGTAAAACCTATTCAGAGATAATACATCTCCATAAAATTTATACGCGTGTCAAAAATATGACGCAAATACGTAAAGCGAGCCTGTAATAGTTCAAATAAACGAAAATAAATAAATATTTCCAAGTTTCTATAGCACCCAGCTTTGCACATCAACGGGAACCATAAAGTAGGTACTTAGAGCCAATAATGGCTGCAAATAAAATACAATATTGTGGAAAGCTATTTTCATTAGTTTCATTGGCATTTATTTGTTTGAAATTAAATTTACAAGCTACTTAGTAGGTACTTACCTATTCCTTAATATATAGAAAGTAGTTATAAACATTTTTCAACTTCAGGAGTTTTACTACATGACGTGTGATTTAATGGACGTAAGTACATCAACGACGAGCCAGCAGTAACCTTCAGTTTTCAGTTAACTAGGTATTCAGATAATTAGCCACATCGGTAGCAAGTTAGTACTTGTATATAAAAGTATGTACAATATATATTAGGTCCTTACATATGAAATTGGCGTTTTGTAAGGGAGGAACATAAAGTCGATTTTTTTAAAATATAATATATCTATTTAATCAAAGTATGTATCATTGCTATCTATGCACTTTTGCCATCTCATAGGTAGTGCATTGATCCCTTTACTAAAAACTCATTCGGACGGGATTCAATAAAATCTTTGAAGGCGCTTTGGACTGCCCCATCGGAGATGAATTTTTTCCCTTGCAAGAAGTTATCCAAATTTCGAAAACAATGGTTATCTGTTGGAGCAAGGTCCGAGGAATACAGTGGATGTCTTAGACATGCCAATTGAAGCTCCTCTAATTTGGTAGCCGCCTGTTGTGCAGTGTGTGGTCTAGCGTTATCCTGAAGCAGCAGTGGCCTAGAGCGATTGACGAGCCTCGGTTGTTTAGCAGCTAGCTTTTCCATCATGGTTTGCAGTTGCTGACAATAGATATCCGCCGTAATTGTCTGGCCAGATTTAAGAAAGCTGTAGTGAACGACACCGGCACTAGCCCACCAAACACTCACAAGTAATTTTTTTTTAGTCAATTTTCGTTTGGGGCAGGATTTGGCTGGTTCGCCTGGGTTCAGACATTGCGATGAGCGTTTCCGATTATCGTACAGGATCCACTTTTCATCACAGGTAATAATTCGATTTAAAATCCCTTCATTATTGTGCCGGTTGAGTAATGTAAGGCAGCAGTCGACGCGCGTTTGTCGGTTTGCTGCACTCAATTCATGAGGTGCCCACCTTTCAAGCTTTTTCACCTTCCCAGTTTGCTTCAAGTGGATTAAAACAGTTTTATCACTAACACGGCAACCTGCAGCTAGCTCGGACGTGGTTTGCGATGGATCCGCTTCCACAATAGCCTTCAATTCTTCATTATCAACTTTGGTCTCCGGCCGTCCACGGGGCTTGTTCTGCAGGTCGAAATTTCCAGTTGGAATAAAAAACGGACTGTGTTTTCTTTTGCGACACCGCCGCCATACACATCATTAATCCTTCGAGCCGTTTCTGCAGCACTGGTACCACGATGGAACTCGTACACGTAAATATTTCATAATTTCCATTTTGTAAACTGAGTGACGCAAAGAAAAAATCAAAAGAGGAAAAAACAAATGAATTAGGGTTTTCAAAACACAAAAGCATGAGTAAATAGCTGTATAAATTTGAAATTGAAATTCCTAACCAAAGAAGAGATATTTGAGATCAAAGTGGCCAGTACGACAAAACGGCAATTTCATAGGTAAATACCTATTATAATTATAAGTATCATGTATGTACCAAATATACCTACATAATATTATTAAACTGATGTTGACTAATTTTAAATGTCGCGAACAAATCTTAGAACTGATGATTTAATAAAATAATTGAGCACGACATAAACAAACTCATTATTTTTCCAGATAAGTAATTACTTACTGAAAAAACTGAAAATGACTGTGCCTTATTATTTACACTTGACGACATAAATAAATCCTTCGTCACCCTTAATAAAGTCACATGACAGCTTGATTATCTATAAAGCGAGCTTTTTCCACTAACGTTTTTGCGGAAATATTCAAACACTTTTTTCTTTACCACGCCACGGGTCGTCGCTCGGCGTATTTAAATAAATTGTCAAAACTTTAAATGAGTGTTTCCCAGAAGCGTGGGAAGATCACAACGTCTACTAAAACAAATAGGTCACCTCGCCGGAAGAGAGAAACTTTTGTTTTAAATTTATATGGGCAGGTACCTATTTTGTTGTACCTAGTTGACAACCCCCAATAAATAATAGGTCTTTACCTATGAACTTGCCGTTTTGTATGGAATAAGTGAAAATACTTATTTTTTCAAACTTTTTTATTTCTGTCATTCGAAGTAATCACCCATGCAATCGACGCATCTTTGCCAACGCATTGGCAGTTTATTGATGCCCTTCTTGTTAAAATCAGCTGGACGGGAGGCAACAAACTCTTCAAAGGCATTTCGTACTGCCTCTCGGGAATTGAATTTTTTACCCACTAAAAAGTTGTCTAAATTTTGGGAAAGTAATAGTCAAGAGGTGCAAGGTCTGGTGAGTATGGTGGATGAGGGAGAGCTTCCAACCCCAGCTCTTGCAGCTTGGAGACTGTCCGGTACGCAATATGGAGTCACGAGTTGTCGTGAAGGAGCAGTGGGGACGACCGATTGACCAAAGCTGGTTACAGATGTGCAAGCTTCTCCATCATTCTCTCCAGTTCTTCACAGTACACATCTGCAGTAATGCTCATGCCGTTTTGTAAAAAGCTGTGGTTAATCACACCCGCACTAGACCACCAAACAGTGACCATCACCTTTTTAGGGGTCATTTTTGGTTTAGGGCATTGCTTTGGTGCTGAACCAGGATCTAACCAACTTGCTGAACGCTTTCGATTGTCGAACAGAATCCATTTTTCGTCGCACGTAACAATTCGTTTCAAAATTCCTTCATTTCTTTGCCTGTTGAGCAGCGCAAGGCAGGTCTCGACACGTACGTTGCGCTGGCGATCGTTAAGGTCGTGCGGCACCCATCTATCAAGCTTTTTAACCTTGCCAATTTGTCGCAAAAGGATCAATATTGTTTTGATGCTTACATCAAAAGCTGCTGCTGGCTCAGCTGTAGATTGAGTTTCGTCAGCTTCCACAATCGACTTTAATTCATTATTGTTGACCAAAGTCTCCGGACGACCACGAGCTTCATTTTTCAAGTCAAAATTTCCAGAACGGAACCGGGAAAACCAATAACGGGTTGTGCGTTCGTTTGTACGGTTCTCTCCGTAAACGTTTTTGATGTTACGTGTCGTTTGTGTCGCGTTGATGCCACGACGGAACTCATATTCCATAATTACACGAATTTTTAAATACTCAATACTCAATATCATTTATTCGCCCTGGTCTGAGAAGAGCCCACAACAAACTCAGCCGGGTTTTTTTTTTCTTTTTATTATCACCATCTCACAAATCATCTTAACTAAGGAACTATCAGAGCCATAGAGCAAATCATTGCCAAGCTTCCTTGTCGTTTAAGTAATCCTTGGTAATCCATGGTAATAAGAAGAAAGAAAAGAAAGTATCCATTATGACGAAAAATGTTGAAATGTAATGAAAATACAACGCTAATCAAAAAACAAAAGACTGAGTTGTTTGTAAAAAAAATGTCATGGATTTAAAACAAAATCAATTTGAATTTAGAATACAGAGCCATTACAAACTTTTTTTTATTTGAAATGACCAGTACTGAAGAAAGGCAATTTCATAGGTAAAGACCTAATAATATATAATCCACAGTGCTTATGTAATATTATGTAAAGGTATAGTTTCTTAAATTCAGTCTAGTGGAGAGCTTTACTAAAAAAGAAAGCGAAAGAAAGGTTACTCATTTTAATAAATAAAAATTACGAAGTAAGTATTGAGGGCACTTATTTTCATAAGTTTTGTTTATGTTAAGACGAACTGTGGCACAAACTACGATTACTCGGCCGTATTTATTTTATGTTCTCTAGGTACATTTAGGTTTTAATATATTGACAACGGCAAATTTGCTTGTAATACGTGATAATATACAATTTTCAAGACAGCTTTGAACACACTGATATACATTAATAATGTCTACAAATAATATGCCTTTAACTGAAGAGTAAGTACTATAATAATATAAACTATAACTGTAGTCTCTGAATGTATGGTCGTCTCACCACTCAAATGCTATACGGAAACCATACGAAATCAAATACGACACCGTAGTGGATTCGGGCTGTTGCACGTCGTTGCAAACTTTGAAACGTGTTCACCGTACCTATTGCTATCTTTTCCAGCTTTTCTGTATATAAAAAATCGAACGAATGGTATATAACACATTTCCTCCGTCCTTGTATATTGTTCTTTATCACTGTCTGTAGTCTCACTCTCAAGTCTCAACCAATCTCCTGCACTATCTGAGGTCTATCAATCTTTCTATCTATCTACTGGAAAAAGGTCTCCTGCAAGGATCGCCGCAGGACATTTTGTGCCACTCGATTCCAATCGGCTCCCAGCTACTGCACAAATGCTTTTATATAAAATTGTAGTCTATCTAATACAAAAATTACTCTTCCAACAATCAATAATCGGTTTAGTACTTTATATCCCGGAAGGTTTAATATTATTATACGCATTACGAAACTATATTGATATTTTTGTATGCGTCCTAATCGAACTCTCAATTCACGACTTAAATAAAATTCGCAGTTATTTATACTTTACTTCAATCTATATTTTACGTTGCAAATTGCACGAACTCCAAAGGAAAAATCTATCTATACTTTTATGTTAAAAAATAGGTAGGTACGACGTACGTAAGTATTTTTTTTTATTTTTTTATTTATTTATAACAAAAAATATATCAAGTTACATAATTTTTTAAGTTACAATTTTTTACATTATAGCTAATTGTATTAATACATTAGAAGTCGATTAGTCATAGTCATATGTACGATTTAGGTAAGTAAAGCTAAATTTTTATTAGTAAATGAATAAATATAAATCTTCTTTGCCTTAACTAATATACAAGTACTTAATAACATTTTATAGCCTTTCGTTTAACTTTATAATTAGGTACGTGTACTGAGCCTAATGAACAATCACCACAGTCGCGTTTTCTACGATTATGTAGGTATCAGCCTCCTACGTATAGGTAATTATAATCCAAAGTAAAAATTATTGGTAATGCTGGTAATACTTAGTTAGTAGTAATAGGCCTATTACAGTGCACTTTTCACAGGGACTCTTACACTTGAAACAGTGTAGTGTAAATAAGATCTAGGGAGAAAGGTTCCCTAAAGTGGTCCTTATTGCTGTGTAATAAGCGACGCTCTAACTAGCGGCCACGCCCACCCTTACCACAGGGTTCTGTAAAAAGTGCAGTGTAATAGACCTATTAGACCTATCAGCATTAACGAATAACTTGTGATTCGAGTTTACTGTCTTGACGCCACTCAAACTTTCCGACAGGCCCCAGGGTTCCACTACAAATATCTTCGATTACCTGCACTCAGTTACATAAACAAACCAGTTGGCAGACATTCTGAATATTAACGCATAACATTTTTTTCGATGACGACAATTAAAGCACTTCGGTATCCATACTAATAAATAAATAAATTATAAATGCGATAGAGTGTCCGTCTGTCTGTCTTCTACGCTTTCATAGCCCATTTGTTCAAGCGATTTTGATGAAATTTGGTATAGAGATAGGTTGTATCCCGGGGAAGGACAAATGCAAGTACACGCGGGAATCAAAAAAACTTTTATACTTCTACCATACTTTTACTACTGTTTTAATCATACTTTTGCGGGTCTAAAGTCAGTCTTCATGCCCTAGGGCCGTAATCTAGTCGATCGATCGCCCAACTAGTTGACCAACCCCATACTGTAAATATGCACAACAGAGTCTAGGCTCCAGACTGGTCGACCAAACGATCGTACCATTTGACATAAAAGTTTTTAAACCAAGGAGTATGTGTACCTGCATAAACACTGGCAGCATGAAAAGCAAAAAGTTTGAAATAAAAAGTTTAATTTGTCTTTTCTTTTTATTATTTACTAGACCTATGTATCCTACTTACTATGATTTGCAATATATATCTAACCGTTACAGTTTGTTTTACTGTTATGGTAGAAGTATAAAGTAGAGTATACACCACCGGGATAAAGCAGTTTTTTTTCTTGGGCGCTTGAATCCCTCACTGCACTCAGGACTCAATCTTAATTCCCTCCCTTTGGTCGGGAATTAACTTATAACACCCTCGCTGCGCTCGGGAGTTAAATTTGGGATCCTTCGTTACGTTCAGGATTCAATGTAGCGCCCGTGACATAAAACAGTGCTTTATCCCCTTGGTGTATAATCTACTATTAATCCACGCGAATGAAATCGCGGGCATCATCTACTTCATTATAATGCTTTTTAGATCCGTTCAACTATACAAGGAGAATTACAATACGTGTAGGTATATATTTTGAAAAACAATATGATGGCTAATAAAGAGATTTCATAAATGAATAGGTTAGGTAGGTACCTAGATAGGAACCTAACTCATTGAAAATGATTAAAATTCTTCCATTTCACTTTCAGTAAAAATGTTCTTGTGATTTCTGTGAATTAATAGGTATGTAAAGAAACTGTCATTCCAGAATTTCCAGAACTGCACGAGATCAATATACCTACTACATCGAGACTTACAAAAATAATACAAAATAGGCCCGCTTGCAGAAACGCCGGGTTATCCTTTTAACCCTAAGTTAGCTGCTACTTTCACAGAATTCGTAACTTCTGTCAAAATTTCAAATGTATTCTTGAGTAAAACGTAAGTAACGTAACGTAACTTGTGTCTACAAGTGGGCCTGTGTAATATTCCGGAGAAATAAGTCGTCGATGTTGTATTTCGATGTGGCATACCGGACCCGTATAGTGATCATATATATATCTTTGCGCACGTTCTTGCTTCTCTCTATGGTATTCTTCATGATCCAAGTTCTCCTAAGTACCTCCAAGAACGCTTTAAGTACCTTGGCTTATCTGGACGTGTTCAACATTCCTCAAACGTAGATATTCTTGTCTACCCACAACACAAATCAAAACTATATTCAGATTCCTTCACAGTTACTGCAATCAGGTTATGGAATGCCCTTCCCCAGAAAGTACGTTAGGCGCCGTCTTTAAACGTTTTTAAGCGTGGAGTACACGAGCACTTTCAAAAATGTCAGAATCCCTCCACTTAATCACATTCTTAAATATTAATTTTTTAACTTATATGTGTATATATTATATTTACAAATGTATATTATATTATATTATATATTATATTGTATTTTACATTATTTTTTGCTACGTATTTGACTTAAATTTCTTATTCAAGCCATTTACTAAATTGCATAATAAATTATCATACTTCACTTTATTACCTACTACGTAATATGTTTCTTCTTACCCCAACTTTTCTCTTTATACATAATGTACGCACTGTGATTTCAACCCTGTCCCCACTACCAAAGGTTAACTGGAAGAGAATACCTCTAGGTATTAAGTTCGCCTTTGTGCATTGTAATTTTATTATGTGCAATAAAGAATTTAAAACAAAAAACAAAAACAATAATATATATGGATAGATATCTACTATCCATCATTCAAGCATTATCGCGAATCTGATGATATCTGAAAATGCATTCTGACAAGCATACGCACAATGTCACGGTAAAACCCAGATAATATAAACCACACTCATCTTGGTGAAAGTGCTCTATCGTTATTCGTAATCGTACGTAGGTAAGTATCTTGAAATCGTTTGCTGATGTGCCGATTGCATAACATCACTAAGTAGATAGGTACTGACTACGTTACAAGAATATTGTAAAACATCAGTACTTTCGGCTGACTTTTTAAAATTCTACAGACCGTGCGACCGTGCAAGTAAAGGATGATGCACATTAGATTGTGACGGGTCCGAACCGCGTTTGAGCGAGACGCGGACGATCTTCCTTTAAATAGTTCTAATCCATGTCTCGGCCACGATAAATGACCTTAACCTGGCACAGCTTGAGCTTGGCACGGTCTAATGTGAACGATAGTTAAAACGGTGGTAAAACTCAAGCCAAGATGTTGGTGTTATTACCTTTGCTTGAAACGTAAATGTATAATCGTTTGTGAAAATATCAATTAAAACTTATTTATGGCTCAATTAAGGTTCCCCCCACTGATCTTCAATGTACTGTGGTTCCTCCTAATTAATGCATACCTAAAACACTTTGTTGCCAACCCACTAAATCTAGCGTACTTTTGGCGCCTAGTTTAATTGTACGCTGGCTGAGTTCAAATGTACGTAGGGTAATTAAAATAATAACAATGTAAATACATACTTAATACTGATTTTTAATTTCGAAATTAAAATATTTATTAGAAATATAAATATAATTAAAACAATTTGCATCCAACGGTACGTGATATGCTGTTGCCAGATCCATATTATTATAATGTCGAAAGACAAATCGACACATGACACTAAAGTGAACGCAATAGAAAAATTGACACAGCGTAGCTGAAGCTCATATGTAGCGAATAGCGATATGAATCTTCACTGAAGGCCTTCACAAAGTTAAAGAGAAAGTCTTAAACGTTCGGTACAATTATCGTGTTTGAGGTAGACACGTTAAAGTACAATATTTGACTGTGAATTTTGAAATCTGGTCTTAGGTGAATAATAGACTTGTTAGGTTTAAAGGTTTTTGCGACAACGCATGATTGAGTGCACTGCAGAGCAACCAACGTTGACCCAAGCCAATAAATGGATGGATGGTGGGATAGAATTATTTTAAGATCCGAAAATAGTTTTCTTGAATCCCCCATGCTTCGAGCACGATTAACAGTCGATCCCGGCCATGTTCACTACCGCTGATAATCTAATAATCACTAAAACTGAATGACAGTGTACCAGGCAACTGCAGGTGTCCCCACAGTAGAAAGCGTAGTGATGGCAGACCCCTATTAGGTGGACGGACGGCATCAAGCGAGTCGTAAAGACAGGGAGCCGCCACTGGATCTAGACGGCGCAAGAGTGAAGCGTCAAGCGTGCGGAAGACTATAGGAGACCTATATCTAGGGATGGAAGATAGGAATTGGCGACGACAACGACGATCCAGCACTCGAATCCAGAAACCAAATCTTCTCTTACCTTACTAGAAATTAGACAAAAGCGACATGATGCCGATTGCCAGCACCTATAAGTAGGACGCCTATTGTAGAATATTAAATACATCCAGACCGATAAGGAAGAACTGCATTCAAATGTCATTAAAAAATGCACTAAATTGCAATGGCCTTTTCAAGTTTATCGCCCGTATGTTCAGCATATTAATAGGTACATCGATTCCTTAACACAAACCTTTTAAACCTAATAATAATAATTTAGATAAGTAAGCAGAATATGGAAATCGGCCAAGGCTACTACAACAAAGGGCAAGGTGCAAAGATCCAAGGCAATAATACAGATCAGCCGGGAATCTGCAGATTATCAGCAACTTTACCGTCTCTAGTATCAATTTGTCTTATAATTAACAAAACACGCAAACAGCTGGGTAGTACCTTTACCTACACCAACACTTTCTGTTCTGAGAATTTTACAAGGACTGACTAGATTTATAGATTCTTTATTCTCTGTCACAATTTCTTTCTTCAATATGATAGATCTGTCAAATGAGAACAAAACTACGGGGCAAGAACGCCAATGTTCTGAGCATCATGCCCATTTTAACAATAATTTGGACGGCGTGTATTTTTTTATTCATATGTTTGTTCTGTCTTACATAACTGGTAAGACATAGATTACTTCATTATTGTATGCTTAACACAAAATCATAATTGTAAAAAAATATGTCCCTCTGTCTGTTACGCTTTCACGGCTGATCTGTTCAACCGATTTTGATGACATTTGGTACAGGGGTAGTTTGTATCCCGGGGAAGGACATTGGCTATTTCTTTATCCCGGAAAATTCAAGAGTTCGAGACGAAGTTGCAGGCATCATTTAGTGCTGTATAAGTTTATTCAACAAGGTTTTCTTGTAACATATTTCGAGTACTGACTCTTCCGCATATAGCACAGAAAAATCTTTTGACATTAAAATCCCGATTACAACAATTATCGAACGCTACGACCACCAGAGAGTTAAAAAACATTTTCATAGTATAAAATTGCATCTAGTATATGTAACGGGACTTTCCTTCAACCGCACAATGTTCGACTGGTTCATGCGGAATCTTGTCGGCTACCGCAGTCCGCGCCGCAAGCAGCCGCCACATTGTCTTGTTTACTTTCTTTTCTAAATCCGACCAAATGCCGCTCCAGTTGTATGTAGGTAATGTGTGAAATATGATAATCACACATTATACTTAGTATCGTGTAATTGATCTGCGCTATTATATGAGCGAAGGTTTTGTTTGTGAGTTATTCGTACGCGAGATAAGGCGAGGAGAAAACCTGTAAGAATACATTTTTTTAACGTAGTGTGGAATAAATTTACGTTAAGACTAAAGTTGCTAAATTGAAAATGCTTGTTATAAAGAGAAACTTAGGAAAATATTTAATTTGAAATTTCTATCGAATTGATTTGATAAATATTACCTACCTCCAACCACCTATCTGATTTCTATGCCTTTATTATAGGTTCGTGAAGCCTTAAAATTTACGCCTATGTCTATTTCCACTCTAATCCTACCTATTTGTGTATCAGGTCACGTGTAGAGACGTTTGAAAGCCATAATTATGCTTGGCTTGGCTTGGTCCAGCTTTTTGAGGCAATTAACAGGATAATTGTGGCAACACCTCATGAAGCGACATTATGACAGGAACACCAACATGGTGGCAAATGGTAGACGCTAAATTCAGTAACACAAAACTAAACTTAAAACATCACAAGAAACCGTAATCGCATAATCAGCACAATCGACTGATTTACGCTGACACATTGTTAGTCACACACCCATTGTTAGTGATATTATTTAATTTAAATTGTAAATATTTGTCACTGTATATTTGTTTGTGCTACAGTAAAGTAAGTATATCTATAATAGATCTAGATTCTCGATTAATTTAGCGGGCGACATAATATATTACCTACCTATTCCACTTGCCCTGCAGCGATAAGAGTAATTACCGACTCAAACCGTACCAATTACGACCAAATTCTAATCTCTAAAGTGACAGCTCTAAACCTAGTGCCGTCCCTTTCCGCACGGAGTATTATGAAGGGGATAGCAATATATATACTATTGTCATTTTAGTTTAGCTTAGAGATTGTGCTAAACAGAATTGGCCCCACTGCCATCGTTTAAATGTTTTCTGAGACGCGCTACCAACGTACGTATGCGCTACTCTTGTATGAAATACCTACATATAATTGCTTTCTGATGTCCCAAAGTTTGCGTGATACAATAACCCACATTCATACTGCTAATCACGCGTGGCAATGACAAAACAAACACGAATAGTGTACTTAGTAAGAGTTTTCACTTCTCAACAACGATGGTAGATCAAATTCGAAATCTTTGCACTATAACACTTTAACGGCAGATTAAAATGGACCAAACTATCTTTGTTTTAAAATCATATGTTCAGTTTTTACGATAATTAATTTGGAAAGATTTTATGTGGCCGACTGTAGATGTGCCTACATGTAAAAACTCAACTCAAGTCTGAAACAATACCAGTTTAGGTCCCTTTTACTAATAAGTTTGCGTGTTGCGAAATTTGACATTCGAACTTTGTCGAATGTCGAGATCTCATACTAAACTTTTGTTGTTTGAATTGTTATAAATAATTATAATTGTAGTTTATTGCGTGTATTTTCCCGTTGTATTTTATTCAGGGTCTGACATTTCTCATAAATACTTACTAGATCTACTTAACTAGATCTGACAAATCAACTTTATTGCTTCAATTGAAGTTTGACCTCCAAGAACATGTTAGAAAACCAATTAATTTATAGGCATAGGCGCAGTGCAAACTGGAAACATGGGTTGATTCTGAGTTTAGGTTCAATTAGGGTGAATAGTACAGAATTTTGTTATGAGGCATAAATATAGTATAATAATAGGCGTGAAGACATAATACTGAACTGCTGCACCTACCTACCTACCCCGGATTTTTTCTGCGGGGTGAGATAAGTTGCCTGATTTTCTTCTGTCTTGCCTGAGTCACTAAACTATATTTTTCAATCACTTTAATGAAAATCTGCGATTTCCACAACCTGAATCGACGCGAATATCCATAATTTAGACGATTTTCATGTTTTTTTCTATACATGCATAATGTTCACAAACTGCCTTAACCCTTCGTGTTCGACTTCTCTCGTCTTGAAAATTTGTCTTGTTTATTTGTTACATTTCGACGTAAAGTTACGCAATTTTAAAGTCGATCAAAAATCAGTTAAAAAGCGATTTCATCATTGTAGGTACTTATATACTTTGTGCTCGTGAAAATAAGGATTCCTGCGGGATTAAGAAAAATCTAAATTCGTGCTTACGAAGTCATCCCTATTTACTAGATATTATTATATTTGTAAGTAATTGAAAGCTTTTAATAGGCATATAACGCGGCAGCTACTTCATGGAAGGACTTTGCTTAGTTTTTATCATTTATGTAACCTATTGAGAAACTAAATAAATTTTAATTAAAATTTTTTAACTTTTCAAAAAAATAATTGTGATATTTTACCTAGTCTTGCAAGCTTAAAAGCAGGTGAGCACAATCGTGATACAGTCGTTACCGTTGTAACTGGGGCGTTGAGAGGATAATAGGTAAACCAGATACATCTGTCTGAGAGACGTTTTTGTGCTCTGTTTCATCCGCACCATTGTTTTTAATATTTACCTAAACTTAACTACTGAGCATTTTCAATATCTTAAGTAATTAACTACTTAAGTTTTGCCAAAAATAGCAAATAACCGGAGATAAAGTCGCCGTATTATATATTTTTTTTTCATTAAATTAGATCGATTATATACCAACCAAAGACATTATATTATCTTATTATTTTGGTTAAATTCAATGACTCAAAAATGACGTTTGCCATTATTATAAGTTCACATTTTTGATGACGATTTAAGTAACTTTTAAGTATCTGTAGGTAGGAACAAACTTATACTTTTATTATTAGATATAATAATTATTAAATTATTATTGTTTATTTTAATCATTAATAAGTTATTCACGGATAACCAGGGGAATTATCTCTCAAAACGAAACCTAATAATAATAATATAAACTTACAATAAATACAGCCTACACAATTCATAATAAGTGTGTCAAAGTGAAATCAACCGTTAGCACCTTCTTTTTAGAAAATATCATCATTATAATAAACGTCATTAATAAAGTCTATAATCTAGTTTTGTTAAAATTTTACCCAATCAAGTTTCAACGCCTATACGAATATTTTTATTCGAACTAGTTAATTATCTACACCACATTAACACATTTGAAAGTCTTCTTACACTTTCTATTTTATTATGCATATTAAGTAGTAACAAGATAACGCACGTTTTTAATAATCCCGTAAGAACTCCTTAATTTTCCGCGAGACCGGAATAAAAATGCCTCCAGCGGATGATGGCTGTATTTTCCGAAATTTTTGGCAATGAAAAGCATAAACCATCCAACCAAAGTTTACCGACAGACAGAGATACTTAT
This sequence comes from Erebia palarica, assembly GCA_964035005.1. Taxonomy (NCBI): domain Eukaryota; kingdom Metazoa; phylum Arthropoda; class Insecta; order Lepidoptera; family Nymphalidae; genus Erebia; species Erebia palarica. Next base: position 25,209,117 of record OZ035985.1, on the reverse strand, counting down.
AAATTTAAAATAGTATTAGATTCATAATATTATAGGCTACATTTTATTAAAGAGTTCCCGCGGGAACCAAAAGACCTCAATCCACGCGGATGAAGTCGCGGGCATCAGCTAGTAGTACATAACTCTAGTGTAAAGTTTACGCTACTAAACTTCTTTGCAGACTTTTTGTAACTCATGTACAAACACAAATGTTATCAGCTATGACACCGCGCACTGACACCGATTGAGTATGAAAGTTAAGATCTGTATCCGTGTCCGCGGATCTTGACACCAAATATCCGTATCCGCGGATATACATTTTTGACAATCCGGCACATCACTAGTATTATGCCTACCGAAGACCCGGTTTATTTCAATCGCTTGCAAAGTCAACTCTATTTGCATACGTACCTACTATGGTTTTAACACTGCACCTACTAATCCAATATATCCAATTTCATAAATAAGGCAAACATACGGTTAATTAGGTATACCTACATATACCTATGAAAGTTGTACCAGCTGCCGTAACTGGTGCCTTCCGGCCTCTAGTTACCTAGGTAACGTGCTCTACCTATTCGAATCTTATAAATCTCAAGTCTCTTTTGAGTTTTGTACTAATTTTTGAAACTAAGATTTATCCGTTAGCTTGTACCTAAATCAAACCGCAACAGCTAACTACCCTACGTTTTAATAGAATTATTCAGTTTCTTTCCAACATTGTCTTTGTCAAACTTGTACCCATACTTTACCTACCTACTATTCGAATCTCGAATGTACCTAGCCAAATATATAATGAATGCGAAATTGTATGTCCGTTTGTCGGCATCGAATCGTTACCTCTTCACGGCACGGTGAACCGATCTTGACGACATTTGGAGACGGGTGAGGGATACTTTCCATACCGGATAAACAAGATTTAAAACCCTAATTGACGCGAAGGAAGTCGCGAGCATCAGCTAGTATTTTATACCTTCATGTTACATATGTAGTATGAAAATCTATCAGTTCACGTCAGCTGTTGTCTCATAATTCAAATGTCCTTGAGTCGTACCTCCTCGCTATAATTGGGTCAGAGGGGGCAGCTAGGTAGGTACACCTCTCGCTTTACAATACTGCGCGATGACATATTTAGAGCAAGGACACTGATAGAAATTTATCGCGTATTTACAAACCACTAACCTGCTTATTACAAGCAAAAATATATTGTCAGATAAGTTGACTAGGTATTAACAAACACTGATTGCCGCCTAATGGAAGCTCTAAAGGTACTGACTACTGATGTACTTAATAGAGAATTACAAAAATAACCATACGAAGACAGACGACGTCTCCGCCGCGTCACGAGTTCGATACCCAGCACGGTAAAATTTTGTATACAATTACAACAAGGAATGAATCGTCAGGAAACCTACATGCCTGAGGGTTCTCCATAATGTTTTCAAGTGAAGTCTGCCAATACGCACTTTGCCAGCGTGGTAGTCAATGACCTATCCCTTCTCATTCTCAGGGGTGACCCGTGCTCCGTAGTGGAGCTGCGATGGATTGTTGAAGGTGACTTTCATAATAAACGCTGGTTAGATAGGTAGTCGGGTAAACGGGTTGTATAACGATTTACGATAATGAGTGATGATACATGACTTTTTAATTTAGAAATTGCAATACTTTACCTACCTAGATGGGTATATACTGGACACCTATGAGAATGTCCGTACTGGAATAATTTATTATTATTATTGTATTCTTTATTGCACACAAGAAATAAATAGAAACATATAATTACAAAAAGAGAAGCTTAATCGTAGTGAAGCGTGCAAAGGCGGTCTTATCGCTAAAGCGATCTCTCCCAGACAACCTTTGGTGATTGGATTGGCGAAATTATGGGTTGCGTGGCAAGCAATTTAGTTTTTCTAGAATAAGATAGACTACATAAACACTACATACTAATAATACACATATAAATATCTACCATAAATAACTATTTATACATAACATATAATATACTACATTCTACTCCATTACATAGATAGATAGTAGTTTTTCAGACAACGTTTGAAGATATGTAGGGATTTTGCCTGACGTATGTCAGCGGGGAGACAATTCCACAACCTGACACAATTCCTCGGGAAAGAGTTATCATAGAATTTCGTGCGGCTGGACGGCATCTTTAGCTCATTGTTTGTGCAGGAACGAAGAAAGAACTGGCTATCCTTACCGAGGTAGCTAAAACGTTCTTTCAAGTAAGCCGGTGTTTGGGGGTAGAAAAGGACACGGTATAGAAGGGTCAATGCATGCATGTCCCTGCGCCTTCTGATTGGCAACCACCCAAGCTTAGCACGGTACTCAGAAATGCGGTCGTATTTCCGCAGGCCAAAAATGAAGCGGATTACCCTATTTTGAAGTCTCTCAAGCTTATCGAGAAGTTCTTGCGACAGATCTGGATAACAAGAGTCAGCGTAGTCTAACACTGGCAACAAGAGTGTATTGGCTAACGTAATCTTGGTACTGATCGGCAAGAGATTCTTCCACCGCCTTAGGTACCCGATAGTGGCGAAGATTCTTCGCCCCACCTCTCCTACTTGCGGTCCCCAGCAAAAGGAATTGTCAATAATTAGGCCAAGATTTTTAACTTTATTACTGAGTGGCAATGCTATCCCATCAAAATAAACATCAGGTAGGTTATCTAGTTTACAGAGTATTTTGGGATTGCCAACGACGATAACTTGTGATTTATTAGGGTTCACTGAAAGGCCATAGGATTTACACCATTCGCAAATTTTGTCCAAATCGGAATTAAGGGTGCTAATAATAAGGTAGTAGATATACGGTCAGCAGTGTCGGAGGTGTAAATTTGTACATCATCGGCGTAAAAATGAAAGGAAGAGCAAATAACCGTAGCGACAGTATTAATAAAAATAGAAAAGAGGAGAGGGGAAAGGACACCACCCTGTGGTACTCCTGCAGCGAGAGATAGGGGCGAAGAACAGTTGCCATCAGTTTTAACAGATTGTTGACGACCGCATAGATAAGACCGGAACCAATCAACAGCTCCAGATGAGACATTCAGGGAGCCTAAAACCGCTAGAAGTAATTCGAAGTCAACATTGTTAAACGCGTTGCTGAAGTCTAGGAGTATAAGAACAGTGACTAATTTGCTATCCATGGCTTGACGGATGTCGTCGCAGACTTTGATAAGCGCAGTGACTGTGCTGTGACCTGGTCTGAAGCCAGATTGGTACGGGGATAGTACATTATTTTTGGTAAGGAAGAGGGCTTAGTTGTTTATTGACCACACGTTCAAGGACCTAGGAAAGAAAAGGAAGAATAGAAATTGGCCGGATATGTGCGGGAGATATAGGGTTAGAAGTTTTAGGAATTGGAATAACGAAAGCATTCCGCCACCCAGAAGGAAAGGTACAGGAGGATAAAGAAGAATTAAACAGGTGACACAGGACAGGAGTAATTTTATCAAGGGCTAGAAGGATCATCCTACGACTAATTCCGTCCCAACCCACTGCATCTGACTTAATGGCCAAGACGTGTTTCTTTGTTTCCTCTGGCGTCACCTCGAACTCGAAAGAAGGATAACCAGGCACTGGCAAAGATCTTAGATTAATGCGTAATCCATCAACGTCAGATTGCAGATAGGTGCGAAGAACTTTCGACGCTAACTCGTGAAAGGGTCATAAAACGTAAGTATTACTTACCTACAAGTTTTCTCCCAAAATTAAAAAAAGAAACTGCAAATTAATAAGATTCCTGGTACCTAAAAGAATAACCTAATTGTTAACCAATTGGTAGGTATGTTATAAGAATTTTCCATTATTCTTAATTCATTATCGAGTAGATAGGTAACCAATGCATATACATATTCCTCAAACCTGATACAGATACTATTAGGTATAAACTTATGTATATAAATATAATAATAAATCGACAAAACAAATAAGTACATAATAAGAAAACTTCACTCGCCATCTCTCGTTATCATCAAAGGAATTAGTAAAGTAGGTCAATTTCGGTAAATAAAATTTCCGTAACAAGTAAGTAAGTACCTACTGAAATTTTCATGAAAATATACCTCAAACTATTTACCTACTAAGGAAGTAGGTCTTGAAATATAATATGACTGTACATTTTTAGATAATATGGTATAATGTACATACCTACTCTATTTTACGTATCTAATGCCTTAACAATAAAAATTCATTTACTTCATTGTCCTACAATTTTCGTAGGTTACTTACTTATAAGTTAAAAATTGCACAGCCCTGCGAAAAATGGACCTGTTTCATGAAATTCTACGTAAGAGCATAATTTGTTTTAGTAGGTATACCTATTCAAATATATTCCTCTTAAGGGGGTCAAGCTGAAAATGAATGTTTCTTAAACATAATACATTATATCTACGTAGTACGTACCTACCATAAGCGTCGTTATCAGAAAACTTAGAAGCATTACGATCGGATTTAAGCCCTCATCGCATGAAACCGTAATATGCACTATAAATCATATTATTAACTAAACTAGATGATGCTCGCGACTTCGTCCGCGTGGATTAGTTTTTTGATTGCTGAGGGTACCTACACTCTTAAATTTTTCAGGATAAAATATTCTGGTTATGTTGTACTTCCATTCCACAGCCAAATCGGTTCTTTCATCATGGCGTTAAGGAGCAACAGAAATCCAACCATACAAACTTACAAATTAAAGTTACCTATGTCTTAGATCTTCACACACGTAGGTATCTCTGTACCTACCAAACGTCAAAATGAGCGAACGTGAAAAGATGAACCGTTAGAGCATACAGACAGACATACTTTCGCTTGTGATTAATAATACTTAGTATGCATATTTCAGTATAACATTCAGTTAAAATTTACATAAAGTAGGTAGGTAGATAACTGTTACACACCTATAGTTTTAAGAATTTGAAGATCTTCTAACTCGTACTCCTTCTCCTCTTCGGAGAACTCAGACTCTGTTGCGGTGGAATCTTGTTCTTCAGTAGAAGATGCTACTGAAAGAGACCGCACCTCGGAGCTCAGTTCCGAGCTACAGTCCCTCACTAACTTTGCACTAGTCATCATCATCTTAAAAGTTTTACGTGCGCAAATACAGATGTGCTTTCTTTCACCAAAAGCTCAACGGAGCTTTACGAGTTCAAACCATTGTTGTTTCTATTAGAAACTAAAATAAATTTATGATTTTTATTTTTCCAATTAAATTTCAAGATATTTTAAATATCAAATTGCACTCACAGTTTATAATATGAAAACGTACATGATTTATTTCAGTCCAGTTGTTTGATTTTATATTTTGGTCGGAGACGCCGAGTGCAAGAGCGCGCGATGGAAATTATTTACGTGTGGCACGTTCTTACGTCGTCGCGGTTTGATTTCCACTGCTCAAGCCTCGGTGCGAAGTTGCGAACAGGTAGCAGTGTGCGATAAGTGAATAACCAAAGATTCATATCAAACGTACTTACTGTACCCAGTACCTAGCGGATATGTACTACAAAAAACACTGCCATTCTTTATACGCATCTAATACCTTTAAACGAGCAATTCTTGTACATATATATAATCTGAATCTCGCAAACGGCTGAAACGATTTTCATGAAATTTAGCATACAGGGTGTTTTGAGGGCAATAAATCGATCTAGCTAGGATTCATTATTAGAAAATGTCGTTTTATCCGTGTTTCCAGGCCATGAAAAACTTCTACAATACCATTAGAATACGAATGTATTTCATTCAATTTCGCTACCATCTACAAGGTTATAATAGCTCAGATGGGAAACGGGTGAACCCGAAACCAGAAGAAGAAGAGGTTCGAGCCCGGATGTCTCCAGTCCGATTATTTTTCCCCCTTTTTTTTCAAGGTCCTTCTTTTCTGAGAAAAACTATTACTGGATACCCAATTGCACTCGCGATTATTTTATTTAAATAACGAGTTCATATTTTTTTATAATTATGTCGGTAAGATCACAAAATATTATTCATATTTCATCAGTATGTAATTTGCATCTACATATTTAACCTTTAACTATAATTTCCAAAAAACACGATTTACCAAAAAAATACCGAGCAAAGTTCTTCACCCAGGCACTATTGACTCATTTACGTGATTACGTTGTCACGGACGGGACAAATAACACCTTGTATATTCTTTTTCTAGTTTTCAACAATAAATCTTAAAAACAACGCAGAGTTAATCAATTTTGATTTTTTACCTCTCGAACATGAGGAATAAGTGAAGCATTTATGAAATGGATGAGCGTGTGATACCAGTGATTATAAATAAATAAAAAGCCTTGATGAAATTTTTCTTCTTAAACGGCTAAGCTTTTAAAAACTAAACTTTAAGCATAGGTGTAAAAACAATCAAATTAAGATTCTTACCAAGTCATTTTGCGATAGGTAATGTATTTCAAATAATAGGTTATATTCTTGATTACTTAATTTCTCGCATGTCTCGATAAAATGTTCAACACAAAAATGCGTGTCCAGGTACTTTAGGTTGAGATTTTTGAATGTTCACAACCATTTGAGTGGCGAGTGTAAGGGGTAAATCACGTCACGAAGCGTCCAATCTTGAAGTTTTATTTATCTTCTTAGTCATCCATTCATTTTGGTATACAAATCATCGTTTCAGTGTGGTCCTAAGAAAAATAAAAAGCATCACTGAGCAAAATAGCGTTTTGGACTGTTAGTCTCGCTGACCATTAGTGGGAATTTAAAAGGAATTAAAAACCCCATTGAACCCTCGTAAGGGGCCAACCCTTATAGGCCTATTACACTGCACTTTCCACAGGGCCCTGTGGTAAGGGTGGGCGCAACCGCTAGTTAGAGCGTCGCTTATTACACAGCAATAAGGATCAAATTAGGGACCCTTCCCGCCTAAATCTTATTACACTACACTGATTCAAGTGTAAGGGTCCCTGTGAAAAGTGCAGTGTAATAGGCCTATTAATTGGGTTCAATGGGGTTTTTAAATTCCCACTAATGGTTCCACTGTGAGCAAGCAGGTATAAGGAAAATTGCCAATCGTATGGTGATAGTTTTGTTTTTCAGAACGAGTTACAATAATAACCGTCCTTATTTTCAAATAATTTAACGAATTAAAAAATACGACTGCCCTACCCTATTATTTTTGGAGTTTACCTACTTAAGAAGCGATTTGCATATATAGCCTTTGGAATCTTATTCACATTTTTATTAGATGATATTTTTTGTGAATCACTGGATATTGAACTATAGTGTTATATATTTTTGGAATCTACTCATCATTTTCTAGATGATGATTATATAGTTAATCTTATTTTCGAAAAAAAAAATTCAACTTTAGTCTTTAATGTGGGACCATGGTCACCCCATATTTTTTTTTACAAATTTTACTAGCCTACGTCACCCGGAATAAGCTAGGGATTCTAACGATACATCATTTATCAAAATCGGTTCAGGCGTATAGAAGTTATGGTGGAATATACAAACTCACATACATACATACATACATACATACATACATACATACATACATACATGAACCCTGAAAACAATATACTCCTTTTTTCAGGCAGTCGTATAAAAATACAATGTTCTTCATAATCAAATTTCGGCCACGACGGCCAGTCTTAACGAAAGCTAGCAAAAACTTCACATTTTTTTTACTTGCCCGTGTTACTACTAATCCTACTATATACCTACTAGTAATACTACATCTGTACTAACCTATTCTGTGGCAATACCACAAAGTACATGCGACGAGCACAAAAACCAGTAGGTACACTCCCTATTCCCTTACTCTCATAGCCCGCAGAGGCAGCAATCAGACGAATTTGGAGTGAGATCAGGTGCATAACCCTGTAAACAACTTCAAAACTTCGGGTTGCGGCTGAAAACTTTCTTGACAAAAAAAGACGTGTAACTTTTTTCGATCCAACCCCGGATTCGAAACACAGCTTCGTGGGAAATGCTTAACATTTTCTTAAACTTATCTAAATTGTTGTAGTGGATATTTAAAAACACTGCTTTCAATTACTTCCTATTAAGTACTCTTTTGAATGAGTTTAACTATGAATTGTCATTTCACGTAGCGAATAAGAATATATAGCTATCGATACGAAAATATGTTTCCAGTAACTAACCCATCCCTAACGGTGGCCATGATCCTTGATTGAGTGGCTATGACGTCCTTTCGGTTATCATCTTGGCTATAGAATACAAAATTTGATTTTGACAGCTTGAGTTTCTAACTAAAAATTCACTGAGATTCCGAATAAGCCTACTGAGGTCAAATCAAAAATAAAACGAAAATTTATCTTAAAATTTTATTAAGCAACAAGCATAATATGTTTCTTATATTTTCTTAACTTACAGCTGAATAACATAATATTAATATCACTGATATCCGATATATGTGTGGTTCGTTTAAAAACTATAAATAAATAGATAAGTACCTACAACTACCTTCAACGGACATAATATACATAAACGTTTACTTAAAATAGCTCCAAGTTGTGACAAAACTCTGAAAATAATATTATTGACACAAGTTTGTAAAATAATGCCATAGTTTGGAAAATAAATTATAATGATACAGATCTCCCTAGTTGAGAGACAATGAGAAAACTCGACGTTCAAATCGGTACTGTAACTGTTTAAATATTTTTAAGGCGCTTTCTTTGCTATTAGGTTTATTTTTGTTTACGAGAATTTATTTATATAGTTAAAAATTAAAAAGGTAACAGCTTCTTTGATCCGTTCCTGCGCTTATTTTCTAAATGTTATTTTCGTAACTTAGAGTCTCTAAGTTACGAAAATAATATTTAGAAAATTAAAGACCTAATATTTTTATAAGACCTACCGTTTTTTAATAAGACCTACTTTAGAAATTAAGTAGGTCCCGAAGTTAACAATATTGGTTTCATTCCGACAGCAGACTAGCCGGCCGGAGAAATATACCTGCTATTACATTATTTTACCCTCAATTCATATAGAATATAATATGCTTGCAACACTCAAAACCACTAACCGGTTCGAAGTTGATGTTCGGTGTTGCTAGTGTTCTAGCTAACGAAATATTTAATAAGGTTTCTAACAAATTCCGCGTGGGTCCATCATCTTCAAAACAATAAACTATATAATGTATTAGTAGTATGACGTAATTACTGTATAACGTAATTGACTGCCTCGTTGGTCTAGTGGTTAGCATGTTTGACTACGGCCGACGAGGTCCCGGGTTCGAGTCCCGGGTCGGGCCACAATTAAGTATTGTGTTTTTCCGACTAGAAATTCTCAGTACTAGCCCGGAGTTAGGAAGTTGACGTTGTTTCACCCCCGTGCCTCGGAGAGCACGTTAAGCCGTCGGTCGCGGTTATTATCAATAACATGATAATAGTCGTTAAAGCCCGCCAACCCGCATTAGAGCAGCGTGGTGGGTCTAAGCTCTAATTCCCTTTCTCCTATGAGAGGGGAGGCCTGTGCCCAGCAGTGGGACGTTAATGGGCTGTAGTGGATGACGTAATTAAATATAATTTAAAAAAACTTACATATTTTTGTTATGATATTACTCGTTTACAGTACATTATAATGTACAAGAATCACGTTAGCTACACATATACAAAATTCTATATACACACACACTTTATTATTATTATTATTATTATTAAAATTCTTTATTGCTTAAACAAAAGGAATACACAAAGGACATTATTACAACATTATAAACAAAAGGCGACCTTATCACTAAAGTGATCTCTGCCAGGCAACCCACATGAATGGACCGTACTTGCTGTGAGACGGGAAATCGCATGAAATAAAACATAAATACATAAACGTACATTCTAATAGTTACATACTATAACAGATAAAAAAATTATACATATAATAAATATATATTTAAATATAACACATATTATATACATAAACATTAAATTACATATGACTAATTTACAATACCTAAACACAAATAATAATAAGAACAAGTTTACAGCGATAGGTAATGCTTCTTGACACGACTTTTAAAGGCCGGTAGAGATTTTGCTCGTCTGATATCAGCTGGGAGTGCGTTCCACAATAAGACCGCCTTTATGGTAAACGAGTCTGCATATCCCTCGGCGTTACGTTTGGCGATTTTAAGTTTGTTGTCACTGGCAGATCGCAAGGTATGCTGGATTGGGAAGGAGCTAAGGAACCTGAATCGTTCCTTTAGGTAAGGAGGCGACCATGGGTGGTAAAGGGTAGCATAGAGAACAGAGAGGATATGGAGATTACGCCTTAGCCTGATAGGGAGCCAGTTAAGTCTCCTCCTATATTCCGAAACATGATCGTACTTCCTTAGGCCAAAAATAAATCGAATGCATAAGTTTTGCAAGCGTTCTAACTTATTTAAAAGATCTTCAGTCAGGTCAAGATAACAGACATCGGCGTAATCAAGGATGGGGAGGAGAAGTGTATTAGCTAACAAGATCTTGGTTTTAATTGGCAAGAAGTTTTTCCACCTTTTAATAGAACCATAAGCGCCAAAGATTTTCCTACTAACCTCTGAAACTTGCGGTTTCCATGATAGATTGCTGTCTATAATCACTCCCAGATTTTTAACGACAGGACTATAAGCTAGCGCAGTACCATCAAAGACCACAGGTGGTAAAGCAGAGTAATCAAGTCTAGACAATTGTCTGGAGTTTCCTATGATAATGACCTGTGATTTACTAGCATTCACTAGTAGACCAAAGGACTCACTCCAGCTGCAGACGATATTAAGTTCGTCGTTTAAGCGTTTAATAGCTTCAGATATCTGTTCAACAGGAGTGGATACGTACAATTGGAAATCATCAGCATAAAGATGATATGGCAGGGAAAGAAGATTAGTGACCGTATTTATGAATATGGAAAAGAGCAAAGGAGAAAGGACACCACCCTGTGGAACACCAGCACTGAGACGGCAGTAGGACGACAGTTTATCTCTAACACGTATGCATTGCGACCGGTCAAATAGGTAAGACTTGAACCAGCTGATAGAAGCAGAGGAAAACTTAATTGATTCAAGAATTGCTAACAGAATATCCAGGTCGACGGTATTAAACGCGTTAGAGAAATCGAGCAATGCTAAAATGGTTACCCGCTTGTTATCGATTCCAAACCGTATGTCATCACACACCTTGGTCAGTGCCGTAACCGTACTGTGTCCACGGCGGAACCCAGACTGAAAAGAACTAAGTATATTATTTCTATTCAGGAAAAGCGTGAGTTGGGTATGGATAATGCGTTCAAGGACTTTAGATAAAAAAGGGAGAATGGAAATCGGACGGTATTGGGAAAACAATAATGGATTTGAAATTTTAGGTACAGGGATAACCTGAGCAATGCGCCAGCTACTGGGAAAGGTATTAGAAGAGAGGGAGTAGTTAAAAAGATGACACAAGACATGTAGGATACAGTCTAGACTTAATAGAATCATCTTACGGCTAATGCCATCACTACCCATAGCATCTGATTTTACGGCAACAATTTGTTTTTTTATTTCATTCGAACTAATTGTGCTAAAGTTGAAGAAGTCGTAGCTAGGTTTTGGACGCAGGTTAATGGAAGTAAGCGTTTCGGACTTCTTCAGTATATCAGTTGTGACGTTAGAGAAATGGCAGTTGAGGGCATCAATGTCTACATCGTGAGATACACCCTTTTGGTTCCTTCCAATACCCATAGACTCCAAGAATTTCCACACCTTTAATGTACTTTTGCCATCAACAGAGGAGTGTATGTAATTACGTTGAGCATCCCTGCAGATTTTATTACAGCGATTACGTAGCTGTTTATACTTCAATAAATTCGGTTCAGTAGGTTTTAACTTATATTTTGATTTGGCAGCGTTCCGTTTATTCATTAGCAACTTTATATCACGAGTAAGCCACGGTGCAGGTAAATGTTTTAATTTAACACTTTATAAACAATTTTCTTAGAAGAACTTATGGGATAATATTTTTAATGTTATAACCATAACATATTTATAAACTAAATAAAATATATACAAAATTGTTAATATGCGTGTAAGGCAACAGGCACAGCTTGATACTTCCTTCACTTCACTCACAATAGTTACTTAATAAACTGCGGTTTCGTTAATAGATGACCCATTTTCAATATTTTTCCTTTAGTCTTTTTTATAGCAAAATATCAGAGATTATTATGTTATAAGTTACAAGAGTCAGACAAAATAATTTTAAACATACAAGTACACTGGTATACAAAAAATAAACTATACTTACTACAAAAAACTACGGATAACACGAAGGCCAATTTTATTTATATTTATCTTATATTTATTTATACAGTAAGTATATGAAAAGCTAATAAATAACTCCTTAATTTAATTAATTTAATGTGTAAGTTTAAAAGATTCTTTGGTATAAAATTATGGATAACAATATAGTCTCAGATCAATTAATGAGCATAAAGGGAGATTAAGCTTTTATCAAATGTACAATGTACGATGGTCTGCCAGAATATAGATTTGTTTTTGAACTCTCTCTCTATTGTTATAATATCTATAATATTATAACAATATAGCTAATTCCTTCTATGCTTATTTATTGCGCTGTGATACTTCAACGTGAAATTGCGCATTATTTCCTTTTTTTTATAGCGGTTCCGTGCCTCAAAATTCAATATTCTTTTGCAATTAAAATGATGTACTTTGTGTATAACAAAAAATGGTAACACAAACATAGACAAACGGAATTCTTATGAAATCACTTTATTAATCGTCTGTCTGTATGTCAACGCCTTTTTTCACAGAAACAATTGAAGATATCAAGCTAATTTATGCTGAAAATTTTAAGGTCTATGAATGCTGAAAAATGTCATGTTTACTGTAGTTTGGCTAAAAAAATACAGCTTTCCAAAGCGTGCATTCATACAAATATTCTCGTCATCAAAATCGTTGATGTACTTTCTGTTAAACAACAAGCCTTAAGGCACAACTAATAAATCCATTCATTTTAGATTTTTTCGCGGAAAATTAATATTTTTTTTAAACCACTGAGTACTTTAAAAAACACGACTCGCGCACACATTATATTAAATTAAGGAACAGTATTATCTTTGACAGTTTTGCCCTTGCTTGTATAGTTTTCTTGAAAGTCTAGGAAATTTTCAAAATGGCACACTTTTCAAGGCGGGGAGGGGGAAGCCACCAGAGGAGGGGGCGGGAGAGTTGTATTTTTTAATGTACTCACTCATAGGTATAAATCAACCGTAGTTTCAAAAAATTATAAATTTTGCCGTTTTGCCCATACATTGAAATCTAGAATGAATGGACTATAAAGGGACAAATCCAAAAATTTTCAATTCCAAACCATGTGTAGAAATATTACAGAACAAACTGATATGAAGTTTCTAATGCTTTGCGTACTAAAAAATTGAAAGCTTTTAACTTTTAACAGTGCAATTGGCAAAGAGTTGACTTTATAACGCAGGTTGCGGTGTTTTCAAATTGTACGAGTAGGTAATAATATTTTTAGAGGCGGTCGAATAACTTAACCAAATAAATATTCTTCAAAGGTACGGAACCCTCGGTGCGCGAGTCGGCTCACACTTGGCCGGTAATTTTAAAATACGATACAAAAGTGTGAATTACTTTTCAGACCGTTTTCATAAAGCAATATCATCGTTTAAAATAAATATAACACCAGCGTGTGTGGCAACCGCTAATTTTCTGTGGTGTTTGTGCGAAGGGTAGAAAGCCATGGACGGCACATCGCTGAGAGGAAACCTTTCCGGGTACAGCTCCCTGGGTCTATTGACCTGTTTGGCAGATTCCTGTAAAGGTTTAATTGCATGAAAAAGGAAGATATACCTAACATCTATTAAAATAGATTGTATAGAAGCAGGCGTTATTTTGCGGAAGTCCATGATAATGAAGGAACTAGAAGTTTAATTCGCTATAATCCGGGACAATAGGTAAATCTATGTGGTACAGTATGTATCTTGCACGTATAGCCCGCTATATTCACCACACAGAAATCTTCCAAATTACTCTCATCTCCTGAGCATCTGAAGATGCACCAGTATCGGAGTGAAACGTACGTTGAGAATTATAACGAATTAAACTTCTTGTCCCTTCATTATCTCCTATTAAACTTAATTTGTATCGATGAAATAGTTATAATGTATAAACATGTTTATGAATTCTGGAGCGAAAGACTTGCTTCGCAACCCTCGTAGAATCCTAATTTGGGGGCCAGGAACTTAGCTAGCTAAACCTTCATTGTTTATATATCTTAAGTTACGCATAAATATGTACTTGTATATTTTGATGTTAGATTTTCACGAATAAATAATCAATTTTTACTTAGTTAACATCGGTTAACTAAGGCTTTACATTATTATGTTATGCTCTATATTATGTCAGTCAGTTTCTACTTTCATAAAAATAGATTGAATGTTACCTTATCAAGGTCCTTTATGAGCTTGAAGTCTAACGCGTACAGTTTAATAGCATCGTGGTACGTAAGAGGTTCCAACTTCACTAGCAGTTCGTCTTTCTTCTGTTTTGGGCGCTTTCTACTCAGCGGCCTCATTTGAAAAACGGCGATCGGCTAGAAATATAATATTTGTTAATCATACTTGATTTATTTATGAAAACTTATACTCGGATATAAAACTGATCAAGTGTCAATAAATGGACATTCCTATATTGATACTGATAAAGGCACATTAAAGATATCTATAAATGCTTTAAAAAATCAAAACATCCATACAAGGATATGTTTTATATCATACCTTTATCGATATATCTATAACTGTCGCAGATAGAATATCTGTTATTTTTTATTTGGCCTTGAAACAACTGGCAAAATTTGGAACTAAAATCCGGAATTTATGTTGGCCTACTGCATTGAACAACGTAAAACCTTTACACAATCCTGCCTGTTAAAGTTCAGTAAGAATAAAAATGGCGTATCATTGTTTTACAAGACAGAGCTGTTTTCTAAAACAATGGATTCTCCGATCCATCTGCGACATCGATCCGTTTGTTCAAAACAAAGATAAAGAAAGCCCTCTAGTTTACTAGACACTGACCATTTCAGTTGCAAAAGAAATTAATACATGTATTCATTAATTACGCGTGAAAGAATAAGATAGAATTACATGATTTTTTGTCCTTCATCGCGTACCGCTTAATTTCAAAGTGAGCTCCAACTCCGAGCTAAACAAACCTTCCTAAATGGCAACTCTACATATTATTGAAAGTAATTTATTTACTACTAAATGATACCCGTGACTTTGTCCGGGCAGATTATGGTTTTTTATTCCCGCGGGAACTCTTCACTTTTCCGGGATAGCCTACAATATGTCCTTCTCCAGGATACAAACTATCTTTATAAAAAAATCGTTAAAATTAATTAAAAAGACGGACCCTTAAAGCAAAAGAACATAAGAATAGTACCCAGTAGAAGACGTATACAGAGAATTTTCTATAGGAACCAGTGTCGTCAAACTCACACATTACATTTTACTTCTAATACGATGGCTATGTTATAGTACATCACGCTAGTTGAAGTTGAATGTGTAATTCTTTAAATTTCAACTGTACATTATAACATATAACGTTATAATATAATTTCAATGCATATCTTTCGAACGGCAGATATGTCATAGTTGCTCGTCTTACACGGTTCACGCCCACTTGGGCTTAGCTTGCTTAGTAATAAGCAGATTCCTAGTTCCATTTTTAAAGCGTAACAGACAGACAGACACACTTTCGCATTTCTAATATAAAAAATATAGCATGGATAGGCAAAGTTGGTGGAGTTCTAGAGGCTGTTGCTGAGGCTGTGAGAGTTGTAGAGGCATTACAGGGTTCAAAGGTTTGTATGTACGCATTACGCACCTTCTTATTAAAGTCAGCGTACGTGGGATGCGTGGTGAGGATCTTTAGGACGGGTTCCACAGTTTGTAAAGTCAAAGGTTTGTATTATTAGGCTGAACATTAACGTATTAAATCCGTGGTCTTACTACCTCTGACCTCAATAGCTCTCGAGAGTGACAGTACTGTTGGGAACGCTTAGAGGGGCATCGGTGTGGAATATCAAGATGGCTACCGTGTCTGTGAGATAAAATAGGGTATCCATACTATATATCGTAAATGCGAAAGTGTGTCTGTCTGTCTGTCTGTCTGCTACGCTTTCATGGCCCATCTGTTGAACCGATTTTGATGAAATTTGGTACAGGGATAGGTCTTCTGGTTTGGTCCTTCTGGGGAAGGACTTAGGCTCCTTTTTATCCCGGAAAATTCGAGAGTTCCCACGGGAAACAAAAAAGTTTATCTGTTCAACCGATTTTGATGAAATTCGGTACACGGATAGGCGGTATTCCGGGGAAGGACATAGGCTACTTTTTATCCCGGAAAATTCAAGAGTTCTCGCGAGAATCAAAAATCTTAATCCACGCGGGCGGGCTTATATCAAACACCCGAATCAATCGATTATTTATTAGTGGCAAGCTTGGTATAGTTCTACAGGCTCGTCATTGAACGGTTCAAAGGTTTGTTCCACGTACACACCTCCTTATTGAAGTCAGCGTACGCGGGATGCGCGGTGAGGATCTTGAGCACGGGCGGCGCGAAGGCGGCCATGTGCCCGCAGCGCAGGCATCCGCAGCACTTTTGCACCGCGCCCATGCGCCGCCCCATACCCCACATATCCACCTCGTTCACTGCTTGACTCACTGGAACCAACAGATTTCATTTAACTAAAGGATAGGAATGATGACAACTCAGTCAAATCAGCAACTCTTCAACAAAGTTAAAACCGCACATCTAGTATAGAAGTTGCATGAAATTCACAATGGTGACGTCATCAATTTTCAACGTGCTTTTTTCTTTAATCGATTTTGTAAAACGGTTATCAAACTCAAAACTAACCGAGGATGTGAATTTTAGGTGTTTTGGAAGATCCTCTATTTATGTTGTAGTTGATTTTATAATAGACTAGCTGATGCCCGCGACTTCGTCCGCGTGGATTAAGGTTTTTCGGTTACCGCGGGAACTCTTTTATTTTCCGGGATAAAAAGTAGCCTTTGTGTTGTTCTCTGTGCCAAATTTCATACAGATCCGTTCAACCGCTCCGGCGTGATTGAGTAACAAACATCCATCCATCCATCCATCCAAACTTTCGCATTTATAATATTAGTATAGTAGTATATATATATAGTATAGTTTTAAAGTCACAAGTTACTGAGCCGTGAATTGCTTTATTTCCGGCCTGGGCAATAATGTACTATTCAGTATACTATACGTATTTATTTTGATATTTCTGCACCATCGTTAGGCCGTGTCACGAAAGAAGTCCATTAGGTGTGGCGCTAGTAGTCTCATGTTTATAAGATATTTGTATGGAAAATGTATTAGTTCCACTAATTGCCGCTGGACTTATTTCGTGACACAGACTATACCGGTTGTATTTGTAGCTATGTCCAATTACTGTTCACACCATTGTTTGCTTGGAAGCGATCGCTAGGTAGCGATAAGGCCGCCAAATTGTATGCTTGCTTTGTTTTTTATTGAGCTAACAATATAATGTTTTTTTTTATGTAATTATCTTTGTGGTGTACAATAAAAGTGTTTTCATTCTTTAATTGGTCGAAAATTGAAAACGATTTGTGTTTATTTGCGGCAATCAACTATTCTGTGGCGATCCATGCAGGAGACCTTCGTCCAGCAGTGGAAGTGTATAAGGTTGAGACGACGACGACGAATCAACTGCATTATTTTTATTACTCTCAAGTTAAAATAATGCTTTGCAATAGGGATGATGACAACTCAATCAAATCAGCAACTCTTTATCAAACTTAAAAATGCACTTCTAGTATGGAAGTTGTATGGAAGTCGCAGTTGTGACGTCATCAAACTTCAACGCAATTTTTTCTTTAATCTATATTTTAAATGGTTATCAAACTTAAAACTAACCGAGGATGTGAATTCTAGGTCTTTCGGAAGACCCTCTATATAATAATCAGTCAGAAATAACTAGATGATGCCCACGACTTCGTCCCGCAGGAACTCTTTATTTTTCCGGGATAATAAGTAGCCTATTTCCTTCCCCTGGATACAAACTATTCCTATACCAAATTGCATGAATGATGAATAGATAATTTTTTCGGTTCCCGCGGGAACTCTTGAATTTTCCGGGATAAAAGGTAGCCTTTGTCCTTCCCCGGGATACAACCTATCCTTGTACCAAATTTCATCAAAATCGATTGAACAGATGGGCTGTGAAAGCGTAGCAGACAGACAGACAGACAAACTTTCGCATTTATAATATTAGTATGGATATGGATTTATTTATGATATAGGCGTCATCCTTATTATCTCTATAATGTTCACACTAGAGCACTTACCAATAGCTTCATTGCCCGACAGCATCAGAGAGGGCCAGTGCGGCGCAAACTCAGAGGAGATGGATGACAGGTGCTTGTGTATTCGAGCGAAGCCTCGCTGTTGGGCCGCCTCGCTGCCGGTCGGCGACACGCTACTCATCAGCCCGGCGCCTGTACTGCTCGGGAACGTCTTCACATCTGCCAAAGTAGCGATGCGCGACTTTGAATGGTCCCATTCGAATCATTCGACTTATGAAATCATTCGACTCATTCGAATATTATTATTATTATTCATTTTATTTCAGACAACAAGGCCCATATTATAAATTACATAAAATACTATAAGTAGGTAAATACAATATTAAAAAAAAAAACAATAAGTAATAAAAAAGACTAATACTACGGTAGGGATTTTTATCTCACTTCCATAAAGTATTTATGTATAATAATAGGCATGATGACTGATTTTGAAAAATGGTCAGATTATGTTCGTAAATATCTACTATTTCGAAAAAATATATTATTTCAGCAGAAAAATAAGGTTTCGTAGATAAAATTGGCATTTGAAATTTAAAGTTTAAAATTCGCGCCAAAACGCTCGCCGGTGTCATAGCGTCGTTTGTGACGTCACTATTGTTATTACCAATGTACTCTGTGCAGTGTGCAGTAAACAATAGTGTGATTGTCAAAGCTCGAAAACAAACAATTGTGACGTCATTCGCGTCTTGGTGTTTAATCTAATATGGCGGAATGCTGTA